>LR999997.1:1346227-2687454 GCA_905220455.2 Deilephila porcellus | reverse complement strand
CTCTCATATGTGAGAGGCCGCCTGGGTAGGTACCACCGCAATGTCTATTTCTCCAACAAACGCCAGTGTAAATGCACTGTTGTGTTCCGGTTTGAAGGACATTTTAGCCAGAGTAACTACATGACATATTGAGACTTAACATCTTATGTCGAGTGCAGTAAAATACCAAGCAATGTTTTGTGATTAAATAAATAAATACACTAAACAGTCACATACAAGTAATTTTGCCTACCCCGTCTGGGAAAAGGCGTGAGTTTATGTATCTATGATTTTTTTTATTGCGATGGATGAACATGCCATTCGCCCGATGGTATGCGATACGGCCGCTCATGGAAAGTAGAAAACCAAACAACACTATGAATTACAGACAGCCTCCGTGGCGCAGTGGGTTAGACGCCGCCTGTGATACGAGAGGCCGCGGGTCCGATCCCCGCACCGAGACAAATTTTTGTGTGAACCACAAGTATTTGTTTCGGGTCTGGGTGTTTGTGAGACCGAAAAGTCTCTCGTAGTTCTGATACCTGCGACACAAGACTTAATTGATCTTAATTTGGGGTAAGGACTATGTATGTGACTGTTGGGTGTATTTATTATTATTTATCTAGTGATATGAAGGCTTGTTTGCCGGTCTTATTGAATAAAAATAAGAATAAAAAAATTAGTCCTGTTTACCCCCTTTTACTCCAGTGGTTGGTAATTTATGGTCCCACTCCATACCCCATTCAATCAACCGTTGTAGATGCCCCATTTGATAATCCCAGTGATCTAATTCACGAAAGTAATTATTTAAGACAAAGAACAGCATAGCGAGTAATATAATTTACGCTATTTACTACTTAGTGTTCCAGTTTGAAGGACGGCGTCTGAAGTTTGTCTCAGGATGGCGAGCGTAGTGGAATACCAAGCATTGCCTTGTAATTCATGGTGTTGTTTGGTTTTACTACTATCCATGAGCGGTCGTATCGCTTACCATAAGGCCAATGGCATGCTCGTCTCGCCATTCACTACAATAAAAAAACATACTACAAAAAATCATGTAAATTCATGAAGGTTTTCACATTTTCCTTCATTAAAACCTAATTTATTCAAAACACAGACTCAGGAAATTACGCACTAACAAAAGACAATCTTAGGAGTGCTCATTATCCCGGAACTCATTTAAGTGTAAAAAATAACGACCGTATTTTAATAAATATTTTCGTGAATTTTGTTAGGAAATTCGTTCGCTGTATCGTCCCGACGTTTTGAACTTGTTAACTCAATTTCTACTAGCGACAAATAGGGTTTTGGGGTATATGTACTTGAATATATTTGAATATTTAACACTGCCATGTCAAAATTATTACAATACAGTGGATTATAAGTGGATTATACTTCAGTTTGTCGTGGAATATGTTTATTATGATACTGAAAACGCTAAATACGTGGGTTACTATGACAGGTCTATTTAGAGAATATGAGCATTTTTATTATTTATAAATTATTATTTATTATTATTTATTATATTATTTATAAATAAATAAATACACCTAAAGTCACATACATAGTCCTGACCCCACTCTATGATCGAGTCTTGTGTCGTGGGTATCAGATACTACGTGAGATTTTTCGGTCTCACCAACACTCAGACGCGAATAAATACTTGTGGTTCACACATTTGTCTCGGTGCGGGGATCGAACCCGCGGCGTCTTGTTCCACAGCCGGCGCCTAACCAACTGCGCCACGGAGGCTAGCGCAGTTAGTTAGGCGCACCATACGCAATGTTAAGTAAGGGTTTGAATTACTATTTACGCAAAAACTAGGTATTTACCTCCGTGGCGCAGTTGGTTAGACGCCGCCTGTGAAACGAGAGGCCGCGGGTTCGATCCCCGCACCGAAACAAATATTTGTGTGATCTACAGGTATTTGTTTCGGGTCTGGGTGTTTGTGAGACCGAAAAGTCTCCCTTAGTTTCTGATACCCACGACACAAGACTCGATCTTAGTGTGGGGTCAGGACTATGTATGTGACTGTTGGGTGTATTTATTTATTTATTTATTTACCATCCAAACACGATGATATTTAAAGACTAGCATATTTTTAGTTGCATTGTGTCTGTAGTCACCTTGATATACCCGCTATATTACTGTGTTGGGACAATGTATGTTCCATTTTGTATGTTCAAAATTAGTAAACACGACGCATTTGATCTAAGCATCGAAGTCCTCTGGGACATACATCGATTAAAATCTCAGAATACCGGTAGAAATGTTGCGAGTGATTTGCAAAATCGGTTTGATTATTAAAGTCTGGTTTCTTGAACTACTTGTAAAGTTTGAAGATTTTTTATAAAGGATTATATTTAGCCTTGAGTGAAAGCTGAGAGGGTAAGTACAGTGTAGTTTATTTGGGATTAATTAGCGAGCGCATTCATGATAATCTATATATATAAAAGAAAGTCGTGTTAGTTACACTATTTATAACTCAAGAACGGCTTTACCGATATGGCTGAAAATTGGTGAGGAGGTAGCTTAGAGCCAGGAGACGGACATAGAATGCTTTTTATCCCGTTCCCGTGGAACGTGACAAGAAATAAAAATAAAATATTTTCCCATACAAAATGTTCATAGGTTTCGTAACTGTCAAACATTTAATGTTCATGTGTCGATACAGTAAACTCTTCCCTCAAATTAAAGAACGTATTTAAATAAGTGTTTCGAATTGACAACATATATCCACAATATTCGGATAATGGCGTATTTTTGATTATAAATATGTAGAATAATGTCACTAATGAAAAAGGATTGACATTTAAATTGGTTGTCAAATATTTATGTGTGAGTTCAGAAAATTATTTTATTAAAACTAAACTTCTTTTTAAGATCGAAAGTCATTTTATCACAATTTTGTACAATGTCCTATCCTTCACCTGCGAGTATCATTTAAAATCACACATTATCATAATCTCCGGAACTACTAAATCGATTTTAAAAATTCTTTCGCTTTTAGAAAGTTATAACATCCCTGAGTGTCATAGGCATATCATATATTTTTTCCTAAGGGGTTAAAAAAGGGTTTGAATGTTGTGTCGAAAATCGAAATCACTTCAGTTAGTTCTATGAAAAATTATATTTCAGCTCTTTATTACAAACGAAAAATAATGGCGATCAACAATTTTGGAAAAGAACATTATGCGGGTGAAATAAGGGATGACATATTGTATGGAAACTAAAATTGCTGGAGCACCCGTATTACTGATCCGATTTTGCTAATCCGCAATCGCTGAAGTTTTTAATGTCAAAAAATCGTAAGGCACACTATTGTTAGAGAGATGGGATAGAATAGAGTAAGAGGGACGGTATAGAACTGGGATAGTTGACAGATTTCATTTGATGGGATAGGACGAAATGTAAAGGCACGGGATGAGACCGTATGGATAACGAAGAGAAAGAACGGGACGGATCAGTGACTTGAAAGACGGGACGGGACGGTATTGAGGCGGACAGGTCAAAGTTTGAAGAAAAAGGGACAGTAGAATAGCTACGTCGAGTTTAGGTTTCAAAAGGTTTAGGTATACAAGAGTTTGTACGAAAAATAAACATCTATCTGATGTGGAGTGGAATCAAAAGATATATGCACCCAGGCGAAGCTGGGATGGGCCGCTAGTAATTAAATACACCCAACAGTCACATACATAGTCCTGACCCCACACTAAGATCGAGTCTTTTGTCGACTACGAAAGACTTTTCGGTCTCACAAACACCCCGACCCCAAACAAATACTTGTGGTTTACACAAACATTTTGTGGAATTGAACCCGCAGCCTCACGTTTCAAAGCTGGCGTCTAACCAACTGCGCCACGGAGGCTGCGGGTTCGATCCCCGCACCGAGACAAATATTTGTGTGAACCACAAGTATTTGTTTCTGGTCTGGGTGTTTGTGAGACCGAGAAGTCTCTCGTAGAGTACGCACGACACAAGACTCGATCTAAGTGTGGGGTCAGGACTATGTATGTGAATGTTGGGTGTATTTATTTATTTATTTATTTGAAGGAACTTGCGTCATACATTTAGATTCAAGTCTGTGGTTCTAAGATCAATTTAGTCCATTGTTACTTTAGGACTCCAGACAGTTGAGATACGCTCTTCTGCCTCGGGTCTAATTAAATTGTTTTGTAAATTGGTTTATAAAGTTGCAGTGTTGTCTTCAGCATGAACCAAAAGTTTTGCTAACTAGTGTCTCCTAATTTGGAATACTGATATGACAAACTGTCTCGGTGGCGTAGTTGTACTACGGTACGACTACAAAACTGAGGTCTCGGGTTAGAATCCCGGGTCGGGCAAAGTGATATTGGATTTTTCTATTCATTATCAGCCCGGAGTCAGAAATTAGTGCCCCATATGGTGAAAGGCTTGCCCCCTATCACATGGGACGGAATACACAAGGCGAAATGTGGGTTTCCTGGTAGCATCTCTGCTTACCCCTTCTGGGAAAAAGGCGTGAGTTTATGAATGTATGTATGTATGTAGTCAAAATAATGTATGATAATTATAAAATATTTAATAAAACGCTATAAAGACTTTACTACCAAAAATCAAGCTTTCACATCCAACCTCAAACGTTCACTAACATCAAAAACCCCATCCTTTTCGCAAATCTGCTGATTTCGTACATCCCTACAGCTGTATAATCAGTCATTCGAAAACTTCCAGTCGATTGCTCATGTGCTAATGCTTAAGGAGGCGATGGTTCGGGACTTATCGGGTTTTAGAGGGAGACACTGAAGGAAAAGGATAGCGCTATAGATGTTTTGTATTCGCAGTATCTTTGATGTTGACGTTTGTTTAGGTAATCTACGTACATAAACATCACGGCATTTTCCCAAAACGGGTAGGCAGAGGTGCTACCAGTACACCCACGTTTCGCCTTGTGTGTTCCCACGATGTGATGTGAGCCTATCGCCATGATGAGCACAAATTCCTGACTCTGCGCTGATTATAATCAACCCGAGACCTACCGTATTAGGGTATTTGACTATCATCGAATTTTTGTACTATTTTGCAGACAAACACATGTGCCATTAAAACAAAACATTTTTGTGAAAACAGTATTAAAGTAGCTAGTAAAATGAGGTAAATGTTAGTATTTTAAATGAAAAGGTGGGGACGTAGTGGGGACATCTTACCGTCTCTTTCACACCCGCACACTATAATGCACTATCATGTACAGTGACGTCACTAGTTTCGTTTTGCATCCCTTTTCTATTCCCCCCACTACAAGATTTAAAACGTTTCTAACTTGTTTAATTCTGAATGGATTTACAAAATTCTTTGTTTGCTAGATTTTGGATACGGATACTTTTTGATTAATACAATAAAAAAAAATGAGTCAAATACCCTATTGTACCGCAGTACCGCAGTACCGCTACGCTACCATTATACATCATCATCATCATTTCAGCCCGTATTCATCCACTGCGGGAAATAGGCCTCCCCTTCGCTGCACCACTTTATTTATTTAAATCTTTATTGTACACAATTACAAACGAAAAAACAATACAGAAACAACAAAAAGAAAGTACAAATGGCGGTCTTATCGCTCTACAGCAATTTCTTACAGACAACCATGGGATGGATTTAAAAGAAGCTTAACGATGCCACTTTGCTCGTTCTTGCGTCAATCTCATCCATGCCATGCCCTGAAGCTTAACGATGTCATCAGTCCATCTAGCAGATGGTCTATCTCTTTCTCTTGGCCTCTCTAGGCCACCATTCCGACGATCCATTCCGATTTGTCTCGGGCAAACCTGAGACAAATAACCCAAAGGTTTGTGACCGAAAAGTCTCTCGTAGTTTCTGATACCCACGACACATACTTAATTGATCTTAATGTGGGGTCAGGACTATGTATGTGACTGTTGGGTGTATTTATTACTTAAAAGATATATGTAGTCATACACGAACACATACTCGTAATAATACCACGTTTTTTCTTCATTTCCCTGAACGTCTCCCGCAGATTGAGTTAATCACTGGTATAGGCGATCGCTAAGTGCCAGATAATTGAAAAACTTTCCTCGGCACTGTCTGCTCAGTGCAAGTTATAAACTGTTAGAGGATTATGATACAAAAATCTAATTATATTATGATACAAAAATATGCAGGGCACGGGCCTCCTCTACAATCAAGAGTACAATTGCAAGGGGTTAGGCCAAATAGACTTTACATACGATATAAATTGTCCGCATATTTAAAAAATCGTTGGTGAGACCACGTGTTGCAGTTAGAACGCCGGCAATGAAGTGAAAGACCGCGAGTTCGATCCCCGCAACGAGGCAATTGTTTAAAGTTAGACGAGGCAGTTACAACACATAATCCAAAAGCAAAATAAAGCCTATACTCGGAACCATAAATAGCAGATCCATAACACTCAGAGATTTATCAGTTCGGATAACCCGTATCTGCGATATGAAATTGTTTTTCGCGACTGATAAACGAGCTTCGCTTCGTTGGGAGCCCGAAATACAATCAACGTTGCGTCTTGTATATGTTTGTTATTATGTATATACAGGGTGTATCCAGACTGTAATCGAAAACGAAGCCAGGCGGTAGTATTAGTGACTTCTGACACAATGTAAATATAACTTTCACAGAGATAATTTTTTAAATCGTCGTGTTTGAGTGTTAACTACCTATTTTTGCGAAAATAGTAATTTCAGCCTCCGTTGACAACAGACATCAGTTGACAGCCTCCGCGGCTTGTTGGTTAGACGACGGCTGTGAAACGAGAGGTCGCGGGTTCGATCCCCGCAAACAAATGTTTGTGTGATCCACAGGTATTTTTTTCGGATCTGGGTGTTTGTGGAGCCAAAAATCTCGTAGATCAACGGCACAAGGCTTTATTTTAGTATGTCAGGACTATGTATATGAATGTTGGGTGTATTTATTTATTATTTATTGCCAAGTCGAGGCATCCTATTCCTATGTCAGTCTCGTGTAAGCTTTCCGAACTGTGTGGTATATAGGTATTGTACAACAAATCAGTTTAATGCAAATGTCCACGTTCGTTCGATAGTGATATGATAAGCAAGCTTTCACATTACGGTTGCGAAATGTAAATGAAACGTGAGGGTTATTTATAGATTACATACATACATAACAAACATAAAGTCACGCCTTTATCCCAGAAGGGGTAGGCAAAGGCGTCACCAGGAAACCTACATTTCGCCTTGTATGTTCCGTCTCACGATGTGATAGGGCGCGAGCCTATCGCCATATCGGGCACAATTTCCTGACTCCAAGGTAGTAATGAATGGAAATTATTATTATTAATTACTTATTAAGTTTTGCTCAATTTTATTTAACGTTTCGACTGCCTATTATATAAGTTGTATCTTTAAAATGTAAATCCGTTATTGGCCGTAAGATAAGTAAACAAGTTGTATTATAGTAGTATTAAGGGCTGTGGATTTTATGTGAATAAATAAAAAAAAAACAATATTACTGTGCCCGACTCTGGATTCGAACCCGAGACCTTAGCCTTGCAATCATGCCGTAGTACAACTGCGCCACCGGGGTAGTCAAGTCAGGTTCTAATTACTGGTGTAAGCTTTCCGAAATGTGTGGTATATAGGTATTGTAAAACAAATCAGTTTAATGCAAATGTCCACGTACATTCGATAGTGATATGATAAGCAAGCTTTCACATTACGGTTGCGAAATGTAAATGAAACGCGAGGTTTATTTATAGATTACTGAAAAAGATACGAATTATAAATTTAAAAATAAACGATGATGTTTATTCGTTTTGTTATCTTAATTGCCTAGATGCTCCATGGTCAATTTATACTGATCATTGTCATTATGCTCTTTTATTAATAAATATTATAATGTTCATTAGAAATTATAAGGACAACGAAATGAAAAACTTAAAATAATAATAAAAAATAAAATAATCTTTTTTACACACATTTATTAGCTTCGCCTGTATGTATGTATGAATGTATGTATGTATGTATGTATGTATGTATGTATGTATGTATGTATGTATTTATGTATGTAACGGAATCTTTGAAGTCGTTTCTCGAGCACTTAAAAACGTCGAATTGACTTGAAATTTTGCATACTTGTGAAGGACAGATGACAATACAATTTAACAATGTGACATTACGTTAACCAGAACCTTCTGATATTTTTTATGGTGAACTTTTCAACACTATTCCGAAACTGATCGAAATACTGCCATCAAAATAAGATTTATGATCAAAGATCTTTCACTTTCACAGCTGCCATTACCATGTATAGCATTTTGATACACAGAGCTCTAAGTAACATCTTCAATCATGCAGAAACGTGTATCTTACAATCTATTTTAGATACTAGGTCGTCTAATCGATACAGAGATGTTAAAATAGAAAATATGTGGCAAAAGGTCATTCGATGATACTCTTTTATAACCAATGCTTGTAGGAATAAATATAAGAAAGTGGTAGCGCCACACTGTAATTACCTTGGACTATAGGGACGTCCTCTGGCCAGATGGCGGGACGACTTGCACAAGAGGGCCGGCAGCGACTGCATGCGTAAAGCAGCAAACCGGGCTCTGTGGCGTACCTTGGGAGAGGCCTATGTCCAGCAGTGGACTGCAACGGGCTGATGATGATGATGATGATGATAGTAGGAAAGTGCTCGACCAGGGACCACTCTCTCTCTCTCTCTTCACCAACAAAAAGTCCTCTGCTGAAGATAGGTCTCCCTAAAGATCTCCACATCGACCTGTTGGAAGCGGTCGGCATACAGCGACTTCTTGCAACTTTAACTAGTCCATTCATTGAGGAACGCTGCAGGATACTTTTTATCACGGGAAAATATAATACGGGACATCTATCCCGGAAAAACTTTTTCAGGAGGCCGCGAGCATTGTTAGTGCAATAATGAAATATAAAAAGAATATGACTGCTTTTACTACATTTATACTACAAGTAATATCTGTTCTTTCGATTTCCAGCATTGCGAACCGTATTGATGTGGAAAGGGTTGTACATATTACGTTATTCTCAAGGGTCTCTCTCGATATGAGGGGTTTGTATTAGCTGGATAAAAATCTAGCTTTGGGAAGCCGCCTGGGTAGGTACCACCGCAATGTCTATTTCTCCCGCCAAACAGCAGTGTAAATGCACTACTGTGTTCCGGTTTGAAGGACATTGTAGCCGGAGTAACAACTCGACACATTGAGACTTAACATCTTATGTCTCAGGATGGCGAGCGCAGTGGAATACCAAGCATTGCCTTGTAAATCACGGTGTTTGGTTTTGCTACTGCCCATGAGCGGTCGTATCGCTTACCATCAGGCGAATGGCCTGCTCATCTCGCCATTATTATAGTCTTGTGTCGTGGGTATCAGGAACTACGAGAGACTTTTCGGTACAAACACCCAAGAAATATCTGTGGCCCCCACAAGCATTTGTCTCCGTGTGGGATCATAGAACTCTCTCGTTTCACAGCCGGTGTCTATCCAATCAGCCATTGAGCTTCTCAAATAACACAAGTATACAAAACTTGATAATTATTAATAGTCTTAAGTTTATAACTTGAACCCGTTGGCATTAACCACTCTGGGTTTTAGCTCAATTTCACTTTTTCTGTTTGAATGGAAGTATTTGGCAATTTCGGGTCTCTGGAGCTCACTTACTTTATATAGAATTAGTCCACGGGGTAGTAAATGTAAGGATCGATGTTCAATTTCTGCTTCTAGGCATTTAATCGTACTCTCGATTGTAGAGGAGGCCCGTGCCTTGAATGGGACGTATATGGGTTGATACAGACAGTCATTTAAAATGGTGCTATTATATTGAAATGTAACTAATTTTTACGAAGGTAGTCGCCGATTTGGTATTACTTTTACATTTTACAACTTTCCTACGCGACTTTCCGAATGCTTTGCAGCTTTCGTGGCCACGGAGCGGACCGATTCGAACGTCCGGAAATAAAAAAAAAATAACCAAATCCACGATAAAATTGGTAAAAAATAGTTTTATTTAAAGTGTAAAATTCACGTAAATCTAAACCATTAAGGTTCTATTATAGTTTAATCGTATACAAGGGGATACAAAAATTAGGCATCAACGCTTTGTCTGTTTCTGTTGATAGAAGCCCAGTTATATTCCCTTTTGAAGAATACTAATTTAGTGAGTAATTCGACAGCATTCCTTAGAGGAACAGTGAGTAATTTGACAGCCTCAATGGCGCAATTGATTAGAAGCCGGCTCTGAAACGAAAGGCCGCGGGTGAGATCAGACGACAAGACAATTGTTTGTACAATCCAAAGGTATTTGTTTCGGGTCTGGGTGTTTGTGAGACCGAAAAGTTTCTCGTAGTTTCTGATACATGACCCTAGACTTGAATGTCATTGTGGGGTCAAGACTAATATGTGACTATTGGGTGTATTTATTTATAATGAATGTTATTCCCATATGTTATTTTAATAAAAAGAAGAGTAACTACTAGACATATTGAGACTAAACATCTTACGTCTCAGGATGGCGAGCGTAGTGAAATGCCAAGCATCGCTTTGTAATCCATGGTGTTGTTTGGTTTTGCTACTGTCCATGAGCGGTCGTATCGCTTAACACCCGGCGAATGGCGTGATATTCTTGCCATTCATTGCAATAAAAAAGAACACAAATACGTGCAAGAATATAAAATGATTCATTCTCCGAATCCGAAGCCCAAAAACCAAAGTACTGGAGGATAGCGATTCAAAGTGAAGAATCTCTTTACAACGTGCGTATCTATATTTATTATTTAAGTTTAAAAAGGCCCTTATAAGATAACGAAAATACAGCGCTGTTTTTGTCCATTCGCAAATATTGGGGCCACTTGTATAAATTGGAGTAGTAATATTACGACGAAATTGGGGCATTTCGCAACACTGTTTTTTGTTATAAGTTTTTTTGTATCTATTGATGCATCGAGCCAGATTAAAAGTTAAAACGTTAAAAGAAGTAAGGAATGAATAAATGTAAGATTTTTAAAAAACAATATCCAACTATTGTTGATTTTAGTTGAGAGCATATTTTGTTCTTGGCTTGAATTTCACTTTAACGGTGAAAGAAAACATCGTGAGGAAACCTGCATACCGTAGCGTTTTAAAGAATTTCTACGGTATGTATGTCCACCAACCCGCACTAGGCCAGCGTGGTGGACTATATGGCCTAACCACTCTCAATCGATTCTCTAAATTGTAGAGTAGGCCCGGGTCCAGCAGTGGGACGTATATGGCAGTGGCGTGCCTAGGGTTTTGGAGTAGGGCAAGCCCAATATTATTTTAGGTTTAATACATATTTATTTAGAAGAAAAAAAAGACTAAGAACGACGAAATCGAATTTACGGCGCGGCGGCAGACCTATCACACAATCTATACAATATTAAAATCTAAGTAATACAAATATAGATAGCTTGTGGTCATGCAACCGTAACTTTTTACTGCACTAACTACTGAGCACTTTTAATACCCGGCATTACACTAGCACGATAGCTACTATGGTCCCGTGTTTGACTACGCAGTTAACCAAAATTGTGGACAGAAATTGTTATAAATACATTAAGGTTAAGTTTTTACAAGTAATAGCATGCCTTTTGAAAGGACCACAATATCATTGAAATCATTACAATTAATCAAAACATTCTAATACACAAGACGTGTCCCTTGAAAAACTTATGAAACACGACTGTTTAATAACCTATATGAAGGGGAGCATGTAGAAATCGAATAACGTAGTTTAGTAAACTGAACCGATAAAATGCCTCTTGTGATTTATCACGAATTTAAGAAATGCACAAACTCGGCGTTGTTTTCGCGCCAGTTTCAATATAATTGAATAAAATTACCTTTATAACGACAATGAACACTTTCACCATCACACTAAAACCATCACAGGAAACAATACAAATCATTTTCGTATCAAAAAGTTTAAATAACATTAAAAAACGAATAATTAACCTAAAACCGAACTATTTACAATTGCACAATATCAAAATACTTATGAAGTTAGTAATATTCGTACAGTATTGCTAGTAAACGAAAAAATAAGCATTACAACATGCAATTATAATTTATGAAAATATATAAAAGCCTAATTATTTGTATTACAAAAATGTTTAAATAATTTAAAAAAAGAACCAACATAATTTAATAACAATAACTATAATTTAGTTAACAAATAATGTTACACATGACGACCTTCAAACGTACGATGTTCAGTCAAAACAATTCTGTGGTCAAAAGCTGGGCTTTTGGTTTAGTACATTATTGCTATACATAGCTATACATTCGTAGTGCCAGAGTATAGCATTTCACCCGTAAATGTGACAGAGATAGCATGCGTTGCCAAAAGCCCCGTAAAAGCACACGAGAGAGAAAAAGGCAGATATATGTTTTGCGCGTACCGTCTTTTACAAAATGCGTGGAGCTACGTTCGACGTGAGAGGTAAAATTATTGAATGAATTTATTACAAGCAAGCGTTGCGCAGCGCGGGCGGCGCTTCGGCTCGTCGTCTCAGGCGCTTCATTGAAGAGCGCCATGCCGCGACGGAACGCGGTAAATTCAAAAATGGTAGATGTTTCGTAATTACTGTTTTGTATTGAATGTAATGGTTTCGTTCAGAATTTAGTATATACGTATTAAGTAACGCAAGCCGGGCTTTTGGGCTTGTATGGAAGTACCGCCACTAGTATATGGGCTGATATAGATATAGATTGAATTATTTTACAACTCTTTTTAAATCGACTTCAAAAAAAACCTATACCTAATACAGTACAGAGCAAGAGCCGTCAGACTTTCGTCATTTTAATAAAAACTGAAAGTTTGTCTGCGCATGCCTCTAACATAGGCATCACACGATCAGCTATTATGAAGTTCCGATCATGGTTTGAAGTTATCAGCTTCACAGCCTACGTGGTGTTAACTTTTTCATAGCTTACCTGTAGATATTAGAAATGAACAAAAATATACTAAGTTTGTAAAATTACTGAAACAATACTTGTTGGATGTCGTTTGAAACATAAAACCGGCTATGAGACTAATGTATTGCAATAGATTTTAGTAAGTTAGAGACTCTTGAGGTTCTCACAGACAAACTGCGCAAGCAGTTTTGTGGGGCTATGGAAATTTACATGTAAAATTTTATGTCGTACTTAATAAATAAGAAAGAAAAAATGTCTCGTCTGGTCCGTTTATCAACAGGCGCTCTAGTTACCCAACACACGACACACAAAAATACAAGTTTTTAACCATCAGGGCACAAATAAAATATTCAAAAAGTCTACCCCAATTCCACTGTTTGCCCCATAAAAAATAACACGTCCGAAGTTCCCAAATGTCGCTCAGGCAGAAAATTTAAGTAGCGCGGAGGTCAAGTTTTGGGCTTGTTTGTCTGTCCCTAGAGGAGACGAATGGACGACATTGTACACAAACGACGCATTTAAAAAAATATAGTGTTTACTTAGTTGATAAAATCTAATATATTTATTTATTTATACTCTTTATTGTTCATCTCTAGTTACATCGTGATTAAATATAACAATAACAAAACATATGTATATATACAAACAGCCTCCGTGGCGCAGTTGGTTACACGCCGGCTGTGAAACGTGAGGCCGCGGGTTCGATCCCCGCACTGAGATGTTTGTGTGAACAACAAGTATTTATTTCGGGTCTGGGTGTTTTTGAGACCGAAAAGTCTCACGTAGTAACACTCACGACACAAAACTCGGTCTTAGCGTGGGGTCAGGACTATGTATATGACTGTTGGATGTATTCATTATGTATTTATGTTGAGGATAAAACATACGTGTAATATATTCCGTATAGAAGTTCAATACATGAAAAGGTTTAACCTAACTATCTGTTAAAACCCACGCCATTACATTGACACCGAAATATACATAACAATACGACCCAATTTCATACCCCAATTCCGAATGGAGGCATTAACGCATCCAAGTATTTTATTGATCGATAGATAGGAAAGGGCTGCCAACGGTCAAGGATAGTTTTATTTAGATATCAATAACTTGTCTATCTGTAGCTTTATGAAGATAGTTTTAATTAGATCTTAATAACCTATCTGTAATGAGAAGAAATATCTAATTAAAAAAAATACATCAGTATCTATCTTTGTTTATTGAAATATAATAATAAAATAAATGAATAAATAAATACACCCAATAGTCACATACATATACCTGACCCCACATTAAGATCAAATAAGTCTTGTGCCGTGGATATCAATAACTACAAGAGGTTTTGATCTCACAAACACCCAGACCCGAGACAAATATCTGTTCGCCTCACAAACATTTGTCTCGGTGCGGGAATCGAACCCGCGGCCTGTAGTTTCACAGCCGGCGTCTAACCAACTGCGCCACAGAGGCTATCGAAATGCATCGAAATATAGGTACTAATAGTTCCTATTTTTATATCTAGCGAGTGGCTAAATTTGGAACTAAAAATAAAATTTTAAAAAATTATTTAACGTAATTTTTGAGAGATATTCATAACTGGCGGCCCGTCCCGGCTTCGCACGGGTGGACTTTTATTTTTTAAACATTATGGCATAAACGTACAGTAAATATGTTCATATATAATACCACAAGAGCTTCAAAATTATCGGGTATTTCCCGATAGGTTCGTTGCAAACAAATGAAGGAGTCAAGTTTTTCAGGTTAAAAAATCACGAGCGCGAAGCGCGAGTGATTTTTCCTGAAAAACTTGACGACTTTATTTGTTTGCAGGGAACCTTGAGGGAAATGCCAGATAATTATTTTGAAGCTCGTGTGGTATTCGGGGGATTATTTTTCCGTCCCAAATGTCGGCCAATAGAATTGCACCATGAGACGAAATGTACAGTTAACAAATAAGAATACAAACAAACTCCAAATCGACTCATTTTCATGCAAAATCTCCAATTTTCACAATTGAATTCAACCTGTCAGTTTGACGTGTGGTTAATTTGACTGGTTCATGTTTTGTTTTTATATATAGCAACGACCAGAGAAAATTTTCAAAAAACTATCAGTATAATACCATGTAGGTTGTACCACGTGACGTCGAATGGTGCAATTCTATTGGCCGATATTTGGGTCGGAAAAATAATCTTTAATATTGTGGAACATTTTTTTCTTGTATCATCAATAGTTTTCGCAGCGCATGCGATGATAGGTATTTTATAGGCATTTTTTTACACCTTGGGTCACATTATTGTAGTTTTAGTAGGGATCCTTATTTTTTCTTGCAAGCAAAATTGCCTATATTAATCAGTAATAATGTAGCATTCAAATGGTGAAAGAATTTTTAAAATCGGTCCAGTACTTTTTGAGCCAATTCGTTACAAACATTCTTACATACAAATCTTTCCTCTTTATAATGTTAGTATAGATATAAACAACGAACATTTATACTCGTTATCTTAAAGTATTTGTAGTTGACTGCCTCCGTGGCGTAGTTGTACTACAGTACGACTACAAAGCTGAGGTCTCGGGTTCGAATCCCGGGTCGGGCAAAGTGATATTGGGTTTTCCTATTCATTATTAGCTCGGAGTCAGGAATTTGTGCCCGATATGGCGATAGGCTCGCCCCCTATCACATCATGGGACGGAACATACCATACAAGGCGAAA
This sequence comes from Deilephila porcellus, assembly GCA_905220455.2. Taxonomy (NCBI): domain Eukaryota; kingdom Metazoa; phylum Arthropoda; class Insecta; order Lepidoptera; family Sphingidae; genus Deilephila; species Deilephila porcellus. The sequence goes on along the minus strand of LR999997.1, from coordinate 2,671,797 downwards.
TGTGGGTGTCCTGGCGGCGCCCCTGCCTACCCCTTCTCGGATAAAGGCGTGGGTTTATGTATGTATGCATTTTATAGTATTAACATGTCCAATGTAATTTTTCCGAATGGAGGCATTTTTATGTAATACACAAATGTTAAATAAACATTGAGATATTACACAAAAAGCATTGTCCCAGCGAACGCACCGACCTCGTTTCCAATGACTCAGCCATGAAATATTTCATGGCTGTACTCTGGAGTTTAAGTACGAATGGTTTATGGTTAGGGATGTCTGTTTGTTCTCGGTAATTAGTTCTTATATGGGCAATGTGTAATATTGATTGGATTTCACTGTCTTATTTTATTTCCGTGATAAGTTTCGGTGATAAAACTACCTCGGTGGCGTAGTTGTACTACGGTACGACTACAAATCTGAGGTCTCGGGTTCGAATCCCGGGTCCGTCAGTGATATTGGGTTTTTCTATTCATTATTAGCCCGGAGTTAGGAATTTGTACACGATATGGCGATAGGCTCGCCCCCTATCACATCATGGGACGGAACAAGGCGAAATGTGGGTGTCCTGGTGGTGCCTCTGCCTACCCCTTCTGGGATAAAGGTGTGAGTTTATGTATGTATGTATGATAAGTTTCGACATTTTTCAGATCACAACACGCTGTCCTCAATCAGAAACTTGGTTGTATGCTCTATTTACTTCAAATAGATTCGAGTTGAATTTATTCCTTTTGCATCTAGTATTAATGATTTTTGTTATATTAATTCTATTTATGAATGTCTCCATGGCGCAGTTGGTAAGAGGCCGGTTGTGAAACGACAAGCCTGGTTTCGATCCCCGCACCGAAACAAATATTTGTGTGATCCACAGGTATTTCGGGTCTGGGTGTTTGTGAGACCGAAAAGTCTCTCGTAGTTTCTGATACCCACGACACAAAACTCGATCTTAGTGTGGGGTCAGAACTATGTTTGTGACTGTTGGGTGAATTTATTTATTTATCCATACTAATATGTATATATAAAGCTGAAGAGATTGTATGTTTGAACGCGCTAATCTCAGGCACTACTGGTTCGAATTAAAAAATCTTTTAGTGTTGGATTTCTCATTTATCGAGGAAGGCTATAGGGCAATTTTTATCTCGGGAAAATATATAGCGGGACTTTTGTTATTTGAAAACTATGTATGTATCATTTAAATACGATAAGTAAAAAATTAAACAAAAAACATTGACGATTTGTTTTGCGAAATTTTTAGTTTCATTGTGTCTGAAGTCACTATTACTACCTAGTTTCGTTTTCGGTCGCAGCCTGGATATACCCAGTATGTAAACGATTTAAACATTAATAATAGTAAGAAATAACAAAGTTAAAGAAACAAAAATAAGACGAACATCGCCCGCTGTGATTTGATACAAGGATATCATTTTGTTATTTTCCTTTTCCATAATAACCTCATTTTTTACACGGGTGTAATACCATTCTTTATTATTCTCAGAAGATTGTTTTTGTGCGTGGCGGCTTGGTATCAAATACATTGATAGAAACAGTGGTCGCAGGTTCGAATTCCAAGTTGTATCGTAAACTTTTCAGTTATTTATTTATTTATAAATTATTTATTATACACCACAAAAATATTAGTAAAAAAAATATTTGAAAGCTTAAAATTTTAAAGTGCACTAACAAGCACACTCGGGAGGTGGGCTATGGCCTAAGCCCTCTCAATCGAACTCACGGTTGTACAGTGCCCAGCTGTGGACGATTTTGGGCAAGCATATATAGAACAGATTCTTATACTGTAAGTAAATGATTCAACCAAAACAGTACAGTTTTTTCAATAAGTTTCAGTTTTATTGACAGCCTCCGTGGCGCAGTTGGTTAGACGCCGGCTGTGAAACGAGAGGCCGCGGGTTTCGATCCCCGCACGGAAATAAATACTTGTGAGGCCCACAAGTATTGTCTCGGGTCTGGTTGTTTGTGAGACCGAAAAGACTCGCAGCTTCTGATACCCACGGCACAAGACTTAATTGATTTTAATGTGGGGTCAGGACTATGTATGTGACTGTTGGGTGTATTATTTATTTATCTATACATATAATAAAAATGTAAATGGTCGATGACTGTACATGGAAGATATTTGAGAAATTTTAACGCGAGGGGTCTTTATAACAGCAACAGAAGCCAAAACAATTTTTTTAGAATTTTTGTCTGTCTGTCTGTCTGTCTGTTTGTATGTTTGCTTGCACATCACGCAAAAACTACTGCACCAAACGAGATACAGTTTTCACAGTTGTATTGCTGTAGGCTCAACTTAAAAACTGGTATATGTTGCATTTACATACAGGATGTTTCTTTTTGTTTGCTTGCATATTACTCAAAAACTACCGCACGAAATGAGATGAAATGCAGTTTTCACAGATGTATTGCTGCAGGTTAAACTTAAAAACTGGTATATGTTGCATTTACATACAGGGTGTTTCTTTGTATTATGGAAGACAAATGAGAAAAACTAATATGGAGGGTCTGAATTAATTAACGTACTTAATAAAAACAATGATTTTTAGAATTTTTGTCTGTTTGTTTGTCTGTGCGGTTGTGCGCGATGAACTCAAAAACCGTTTAACAGATTTCGATTAAATTTGGTATGGAAGTAGCTGACACCATGGATTAACACTTAGGCTATCTTTTATCCCGAAAAATTAAGAATTCCCGTGGGATGAGAAAGGAATTCCGATATATTTGTTATTTTTTATACTCAAAGGGATGGGATGGGACTGGATTACATGCCTTGAATGAGAATGAGACGAGACGGGCGGGATATAACGGGACGGAACGGAACGGGATGAGAAATACCAAATAAAGTTAATCACGCTGACGAAGTTTGCGGGCAGAAGCTAGTTTATAATAAGTCTACAATTTAACCTACATAAAATAATGTCTTTATTACAGAAATGTATCTTTCGTCTCAAGAAACGAGTCCGAGCCATTAGCTCGCTTATTGCAGCCCCTGAAAGCCATTAATCTTAACACACCCCCACAACCCCTGTTTAAAGCTTTCACTTCAGTTTTATAGGGGAAGAGCTTCTGTACTCGACTGCTTTGGTGGCGTAGTTGTACTACAGTACGGTTACAACGCTAAGGTCTCGGGTTCGAACCCTAGGCCGGGCAAAGTGATATTGGATTTTTCTTTTCATTATCAACCTGGAGTCAGGAAATTGTGCCCGATATGGCGATAGGTTTGCCTATCACATCGTGGGACGGAACACACAAGACGATAAGTGGGTGTCCAGGTAGCACCTCAGCTTATCCCTTCTGGAAAAAGGCGTAAGTTTGTGTGTGTATGTATGAGCTACTATAGGTTATAGCGTGATATTATACTGGTTATATCAAGACTGCGACCGAAAACGAAGCCAGCTGGTAGTTTTAGTGGTATCAGACACAATGCAATGAAAAGTTTCGCAAAAAAAGCGACAGTTTTATTTTTTGAAATATTGTAAATATCATGTCGTGTTTGGGTGGTAAATACCTAGTTTTTGCGAAAATAGTAATTTAAGCCTTTGCGTACCATTGCGTATTTAAAAATAAACAGGTGTATGTACATTATTATTTTAGTAAAATTATGTATCTATTACACGAATACGATGATCAGAAAAAGAAATGAAGATTTTTTTTGTATACTTTTTAGTTGCATTGTGTTTGAAGTCACTAATAATACCACCTGGCTTCGTTTTCGGTCGCGGTCTTGAGATACCCTGTATAGTCTATAGCCTTCTTCGATAAGTGGGCTATCCAACACCAAAAGGTTTTTCAATTCGAACCAGTAGTTCCGAAGATTACCCCGAACATACAAAGTCACAAACTTTACTTCTTTATAATATTAGTATCAGTATTTGTATATTTGGAGTAGGCAAGTGCTGGAAAGGAGACCACGCTTAGGTAAACGTAGTGTAGGACGTCCTGCTGCTTGAAAAGGGTGGCGGGTAGCGGATGGATGAGGACTGCTCAAGACCAAGGTTAGCGCTTACTTGGGGAGGAATAGGTCCAGCGGTGGACGGCGAAAGGCTGACTATATTTGTATCAGCCCATATACGTCCCACTGGAACGAGCCTCCTCTACAATCGAGAGTACGATTGAGACGGGTTGGGCCTGCTTAAAAAAATATATTGGCAGCCTCCGTGGCGCAGTTGGTTAGACGCCGCCTGTGAAACGAGAGGCCGCGGGTTCGATCCCAAAACCGAAACAAATATTTGTGTGATCCACAGGTGTTTCGGGTCTGGGTGTTTGTGAGACCAAAAAGTCTCTCGTAGTTTCTGATGCCCTCGACACAAGACTCGATCTTAGTGTGGGGTCAAGACTATGAATGTGACTGTTGGGTGTATTTATTATTACATAAGGAATTTAATTTACTACCAAAAAGATCGACTTAAATCTAGTTCAGTGTAGTTAAACATTTCATTGTTCAGAGCCCAACAAAGCTGTTTGTTCGTCCCTAGTTGACGGAACTACTTAATTCAATTTGAAGAAAGCTTTTTACTCCGTCTTTTTTAAATCCTCTTTTGTTCGACAGCTCTTAATGTTCTGCTAATTTTAGAAACAAATCTATGTATTTAAAATAGCCTATGTACCGAATATATGTGTATATATGAGTTATAGCACTAAGCACTATAACGGTGAAGGAAAACATCGTGATATAACTGCATACCATGGCGATTTGTAATAATTTTTATGGTATGTAAAGTCCGCCAACCCGCACTAGGCCAGCGTGGTGGACTATGTGGCCTAACCCCTCTCAATCGTACTCTCTACATACCATAAAAATTCTTACATATCGCTATGGTAAGCAGGTGTCCTCACGATGTTTCCCTTCACCGTTATAGTTCAAACTTAAACAGACCTAAAACTGACATTAGTGAACCCTAAAAATACAAGTTTTACTCAAACCTTCAGTTCGTTTCAAAGATTCATACGCACTGCGCCACAGAATTATAAAGTATTGAAACAACTTCAAAGAAATAAGTTCACAAGAATCTCAAGTGCAAAGTAAAGTGTTCTTTCAACAACGGTAGCGAGTTTACAACATTTTTCAATGGAGACCCAAGATATTTTATTTATGTAAGGTTAACAAATCCTGTACATAAACCACATAAATAAATATGAATAAACAATGAATATACCAAAAGGCTTATACATCGTCCTGACCCCACACTACAGGGGGCGAGCCTATCGCAATATCGGGAACAAATTCCTGACTCTGGACTGATAATGAATAGAAAAATCAAATATCACTTTGCCGGACCCGAGATTCGAACCCGAGTCCTCAGCTTTGTAATCGTATCGTACAACTACGCCACCGAGACAGTCACTACGTAATAAAATAAAATATAAATAAATAGAATAAACAATGAACATACCCAAAAGGCTTATATTATAGTCCTGACCCCACACTAAGATCATGTAATGGGTCGTGTATCAGAAACTACGAAAAACTTTTGGTTTCACAAAACCCAGACTCGAAACAAACAAAGTCTATTTCGCTTTTATAATGTTCTTCTTCTTCCACCTGGCGTTAATCCCGGCTATTGCCAGGCTCCGCAATTTATAATGTTAAGAATAAGTAATTCTAACTGCTATAGGGTATTTGACTATTATCGAATGTTTGTATTATTTTGTAGACAAACACAAGTGTTATTAAAACAAAACATTGTCGTGAAAACAGTATTAAAGTAGCTTGTAACATGAGGCAAATATCTTACCGTCTCTTTCACACCCGCACACTATAATGCACTATAATGCACAATGACGTCACTAATTTTGTTTTGCATCCCTTTTCTGTTACCCCCACTACAAGATTTAAAACGTTTCTAATTTGTTTAATTCTGAATGGATTTACAAAATTCTTTGTTTGCTAAATTTTTGATATGGATCCTTTTTTATTAATACAATAAAAAAATGAGTCGAATACCCTATTAGACAAATAAATTATCGAATAAAAATGATAATACTAATATATAAAACCTTTGGACAATAACACTAAGTATAGGTCGTCAAGTAAATAATGGGTTTTGGGACATAAGAAATATTGATGTGGCATATTTTAAGAATTATTCCCATTTATTATTGGTGGTAGGTCTCACATATGTGAGAGGCCGCCTGGGTAGGTACCATCGCAATGTCTATTTCTTCAACAAACAGCAGTGTAAATGCACTTTTGTGTTCCGGTTTGAAGGACATTGTAGCCAGAGTAACTACTGGATACCGAGATATTGATACTTAAATTTTTTTGTCTCAGGATGGCGAGTGTAATGGAATGCTAAGCAATGCTTTGTAATTCATGGTGTTGTTTGGTTTTCTAATGTTCATGAGCGGTCGTATCGCTTACCATCAGGCAAAAGGCATGCTCGTCTCGAAAAAATATATTCAGAGGCAGTTAAAGAACCATCAAATGCGTGGTTGCCTGTTGGTATGTCTAGACGCGGCTGCCGAGAGGGTGGTCGCGGGTTTGAATCCTAGAACACATCTCTTTCTTTTCAAAATCATGTGTATAATTGATAGTCAATCACCATATACTTTAACGGTGAAGGAAAACATCGTGAGGATATCTACGTATCAAAGAGATCTTATCAACATTTTTATTGTATGTAAAGTCCGCCCAACCTATTGATTTAAAAATTGCATTTATGTCAATGGCCCAACCGCATTAGTCCAACGAGGTGGTCTACGGCCTAACCCCTATAAGTCGAATCCTCGGTCGCAGAGGAGTCCCATGTTCAGCAATATGCATACTTCATAATTTATAACTTATAACTGTGACAATTTAAAACCTTAGAGTATTTATAATAAACAGGGAGCGCTCTCATACATTTGCGTCTTCAAAAACGTAGATTTTTGTTCGTAATTTTGGAAGCTCTGCTGCATTAGTGAAAATTTAACTAATTATTTAACAAAAAAATGCTTTAAATTTCGTTGATAACCGAAAGTATATTTAGTTATGCATCTAAAACGAGTTTGAGTGGAATTCAATAGTCCTACATTATTTTTTTATTTTTTTTTTAAATAATTCGTGCATGCTGGACAACCTGTCAAATGTCCACTAATAGGAGGGCAGAAAAAGGTGGCCCCGGACCAACATTTGTATCTACGTTTTTGAAGTACTAGCGCTCCCTCTATATTAAAAATACTCTAACAGCCTCAATTTAAGACGTTTTATGTCAATTATATTGTTCCTTAGTATAGATTATCTTCTTCTTGCGTATTCAAAAACGTAGATTTTTTGTTCGTAATGTTGGAAGCTCTGTTGCATTTGTGAAAATTTAACTAATTAATTAACAACAAATTGGGACGACTTGCACAAGAGGGCCGGCAGCGACTGGATGCGTAAAGCAGCAGACCGGGCTCTGTGGCGTACCGCGGGAGTGCCCTATGTCCAGCAGTGGACTGCAACGGGCTGATGATGATGATGATAGATTTGTAAAATCTAAACTTAGTAATGATTTAATTGACATTAAATGTTTCTGAGTACGGCAGTAAGGCTCACATCTATACATTTTACAGAAGTTGCCAGTAATGGCCCATAATTCAGTAAGCGTATTTTTATCTGATCCATCCATTTTCTGGTCTCCAAGGTACAGGTTTTGCCTAGTTTGGATGCCTTTGTTAAATTGCTTTTATAATTTGTGTTTGTATCATGATTGTCACTCTTTTCATAAATGTATCTTATGAATTGTGCCAAATAAGGATTTTATTATAAATTCTCTATGTTAAAAACGTAATATTAGAATTTCCACGTTCGCCAAACCAATATAAGCTGTAATAACATTTCAAGTTTTCGAGCTAAAACCTTTCTTCTTTCACGCAACATACAATTTCCTTAGTGAGAATGTTATTATTTTTCCTACGTGCTCGGAATTGTATTTTAATTTCTGGTTTGTTGTGCTTTTAGGCATCAAATTGAGGGAAATTTTGCCGGAACACGAGTACTTCGCTTTTGTTTTTTTAAATAATAGCTAAGCAGGCCGACTTAATTGTTTCGAGTGGCAAGATATACTTGTCTGTTGCTAATTGTGAAAAGTTTGTCGGTATACATAACCTTTCCTTGCTCTTTTATTCATAACGTGAATTGAGTAGGGCGGACATAATTGTTTCGAGAGGCCAGAGATATTTTTCTGTTGCTAATTGTGTACTTCTCCCGCCAAACAGCAGTTTAAATGCACTTTTATGTTCCGGTTTGCAGGACATTGTAGCCTTAATAACTACTGGACATATGGAGACTTAGCATCTTATGCCTCAGGATGGCGATCGCAGTGGAATGTCAAGCATTGCTTTGTAATTCATGGTGTTTGTTGTTGCTACTGTTCATGAGCGGTTGTATCGCGTACCATCAGGCGAATGGCATGCTCGTCTCGCCATTCACCGCAATAAAATAGGGTATGTTACTTACAATTATTTTATGCGGTAAAGCCTTGCTCATCGTCAAAGCTACAGCACGAATGTGTTCCTCGACCGGGGTAACACTGTCTCACAACCGAAGTGGCGTTACAGCTTTAATAAATAAATACACCCAACAGTCACATACATAATCCTGACCCCACACTAAGATTGAGTCTTGTGTCGTGAGTATCAGGAACTACGGGAGACTTTTCGGTCTCACAAACACCCAGACCCGAAACAAATACCTGTGGTTCACAATTATTTTTTTCGGTGCGGGGACCGAACCCGCGGCCTCTCGTTTCACAGCCGGCGTCTAACCAACTGCGCCACGGAGGCTGTCACGTTTCATTTGGAGAGTGATTGATGATGAGTAAAACTTGTTTTGGTAGCACATTACTATCTGCTAAGGTAGCGGCCATGCATGATGAGGGAAAATATTTTATAGTGACAAATGGAAATTCACGTACACATTGGACGGTTTCTATACGGCATAAAAATATAATCATAATTAACCCATGCTTGTAACTACACATTTTTTTATCTTTGGTCCTTCGAGCCAGACTTCAGTCCGATAATATTTTATCGAATAACAATACATATTTCTTACCATTTAGTACTTAATATCAAGTGCATCACAGTCACATCAAGTCAAGATAAAAACGAAGCCAAAATTCTGGTCCTTCAAGCCGGATCTCAACTGCCGTATCCAACATTCCTACGCGAGGTGAAACAGTAATTTGTTAAAGAAAGCGGACTGTAACTGCGTTGTGTCACGCCACGGGAGCGTATGGTTCGTGTCTATTAAAAGACAGGGTGTATTGATCATGGAGTTATTAGGCGTGTCTTCATGTTCTAACTGATTTGGAAAGGAGGTTATTAAATAAGTTTTCTGGAATGTTAGTTTAATTCTTTTATCATGTCCCATTTATAGAAATATTTTGAAAAAAAAATGTAAATTCAAGGTCTCGGGTTCGAATCCCGGGTCGGGCTTAGTGATATTGGATTTTTCTATTCATCAGCCCGGAGTCAGGAATTTGTGTCCGATATGGCGATTAGCTCGCCTCCTATCACATCGTGGGACGGAACATATAAGGCGAAACATCGGTGTCCTGGTAGCACCTCTGCCTACTCCTTCTGGGAAGAAGGCGTGAGTTTATCTAAATTAATCCCATGCAATTACCATCGCCAGTATTATTCACTTTGTCGTACAAATATAATTGCAAAAATTATTTGCATTGTGTCTGTAACCACTAAAACTACCACCTGGCTTCGTTTTCGCAGTCTTGATATACCCGGTATAATATAAAAAAATCTCCCAGCAAACTTTACAGCAAAAACAGCTAAACCCTCCCAATTTGTCCAATTCAACTGATACGCATCACTGTAATGTATAAAACTAGCGACGTCATTCCTGAACAAACAAATTTATTTACTTGTTTTCACTGGGGTGGGAATTCAAGGACTCTGAGATGTATTTACTGAGCTTGCGTAGGGATAAGGGTTGTCAATTTCTTTGGGTTAAAATCTTGACATTTTGGGTAAAATCGATGTATTACCCGTAGGAAATATCTGTGGACCTGAATAATTGACGTCATTGGAACATAAGTTCAGCAAATTCAAAATATAGGTTAAACAAATTGAATTTAATTAGAAAAAATAATAAAAAATAGAATTCGCATCCATCTCAAAACGTTTTTAATGTAAAATGAAATAGTAGATAGGGAACACAAAAAAATGAAATGTGAACCGCATTCCAGCTAGGTTCACAGATCTTACCTATAGGTTATACAAGTGTGAAAATCGTGTCTATTATGTTTTAACTAGCGGGCTGACCCGACTCCGCCCGTGTGCAGACATTTTTTGAGCCCAGTCCACATCAGACACATATTTCGCGTAATAACTGTTTTATATTTAAACTCAACGTGACTACCGTCCTTTATACTGCTTTTCTCGTCCCGTCCCGTTATATCCCATTCTGTCCCGTCTCAATATTTTTCTTGACTCAAGGCATGCAATCCTGTCCTCTTATATCCAATTTTATCAGTCTATATTCTATCCCAAACCATCCATCTAAGTAGGGTATCAGCTACCTTCATATTAAATGTTTTTAAAATTGGTCCAATCGTTTGAGCGGGAAGAATTGATAATCCCACGGAAACACTATTTTATCGATATAAAAATACTATGTGTTAATCCAGGGTATTAGCTATGTCCATACCAAATTTCAACATAATTGGTCCAGCCGTGTGAGCGTATAACATACGTATACAAACTTTCACCTTTATTATAATAAATAAATACACCCAACAGTCACATACATAGTCCTGACTCCACACTAAGATCGAGTCTTGTGTCGTGGGTATCAGAAACTACGAGAGGCTTTTCGGTCTCACAATCACCCATACCCGAAACAAATACCTGTGGATTACACAAATATTTGTTTCGGTGAAGGGATCGAAACCGCGGCCTCTCGTTTCACAGGTGGCGTCTAACCAACTGTGCCACGGAGGCTGTCAATAGTAGGGTTACTTGATATTTAATACGTATGATAGTAATGTTATTTCTTAATTGTTAGGTATTTATTTCGTCCCCAAAATTATTAAGTGGATTTTTGGAAGGCTTTAGCTAAAAATTCAATATTGAGCTTGTTTTCACAAGAGTGAATTCAAGGACATTTGTGATGTCAGTATTTACACGAAGTGACCTTACCTAATAAAAGGGGTGCCTTTACACTATTCGAGATTTTCAGACTAAAAGGAGAACCAATTTCGTTAGGCCTAAATTTTGACAAGTGTGTAATTACTGTAATTTTTCGGTAGTAATTTGTTACTTAAATTATACAGGGTATATCCAGACTGCGACCGAAAACGAAGCCAGGTGGTAGTATAAGTGATTTTAGACATAATGCAACTAAAGATTTTGCAAAAAAGCGACAATATTTTATTGTACTTTTTTATCGTCGTATTTGGCTGGTAAATACATAAGTTTCCCAAAATAATAATGTACACCTTTTTATTTATTTTATAGACGTTATGGTACGTAAGGGCTTAAATTATAATTTTAGCAAAAACTAGGTAGGTGTTTATCATATAAAAAATTGCATGAAAAATAACGCTTACTTTGCGAAATTTTAATTGCATTGTGTTTGTAATCAATAAACTACCACCTGGCTTCGTTTTCGATTGCAGTCTGGATATACCCGGTAAATAAATATAAAATTTGTGTCATTTTTGGTAGTAAGTAAACGAAAAATATTAACTTGTTTATAAGAGTTGAGAAAATAGAATTCAAGGACATTTAATGCGAAGTTATTATCCACTGAGTGACTTTTGTACGGATAAAAGGGATGCCAATTTCCTCGCGTGAGTTGGGCCTAAATCTTGACAAGACGTACGAATGAATAGTAATCTTTTATTAGCGTGTGGCGAGAATTGGAACTAAAAATACAATTATAAAAAAATATACATTTATTGCATTATTTGCGATATGTTTTCATAATATAAACAACGAGCATTTATACTTGTAATCTAATATAAATTCAAGTTATTGTTGTCGGCAGCCCCAGGATGATATCAAAACTTGATTGGGACCTATTACCATCTGTGTTCTGTGATGGTGTCACTGTACCTTATAGTGATACTGTCAAGAACCTTGGCCTTTACATGGACAAGTCTCTCACCTGGGGTCCGCAGATTCGGGAGCTAAGCCGTAAGGTTTTTGCTTCCGCTGGGTCCTTGCGAAGGTTACACAATTTTCTACCCATTACCACGAAGATTTCTCTTGCCCAAACTCTCCTACTCCCCATCCTTGATTATGCCGATGTCAGCTATCTGAATCTCACCGAGGACCAACTTAATAAACTTGAGCGTCTTCAAAATTTTTGTATTAGATTTATATTTGGTCTACGCAAATATGATCATGTTTCCGAGTTTCGTGCTAAGCTCAAGTGGTTACCCATACGACTTCGTCGGAATGCTCATATTCTTTCCCTTCTTTACAATATCTTGTTTAATCCTCTCACACCTCCTTATCTTAAAGAACGTTTTATATTTCTCCATGAGTCTCACTCAAGGTCCTTGAGGTCATCGGAGAATCTGCAATTGAGAATGCCAGTGCACGTCACAACTTTCATGGATAAGTCGTTTACAGTGCAAGCTGTTCGACTGTGGAACGCATTACCAGTTGTGATAAGACAAGCTCAAACACTGAATTCATTCAAAAAAATGGTTAAAGACCACTACCTTTCCTTCTAAACAGACATTTTGAGAAGTATAATTCCCTACATTTGAATCTTAAGGTAATTTATAGTATGTATTTGTATATTATGTATATGTATGTATATGTGTGTATGTGTGTGTATGTATATATGATTTTTATTATAATTATATATTGGATATTGTGTATATATATATAAATATAAATAATTCAATTACATTTTATTATTTTTATTTTTTTATTTTCAGTTTTTTTTTTTTAATTGGAGCTTGTATCCTTTAAATTTTAGACTGCCCTCTCTTTTTTTTCCCTTTTCTTATATCCATCCTAAGGTTGTCTGTAAGAAATCGCCTAGAGCGATAAGACCGCCATCTGTACTTTTACTTAATTTGTAATATCTTTAAGTGCTTTTTTTCTTTGTGCAGTTAAGAATAAATAAATAAATAAATAAATAAATAAATAAATTCGAGACTTGCGAGATACTAATAATATTAGGAAAACTGTTCATAATATTTCGACAACAGCATGACAGCGCTTTCGACGCCAGAACACTATAGACGATGTATAACCTGTCGGAAATATCTGTGAACCTAGCTGGAATGCGGTTCACATTTCATTTTTTTATGTTCCCCTATCTACTATATTTTACATTTAAAACGTTTTGAGATGGATGCGAATTCTATTTTTTATTCAATTTTCTATTTTAATTCAATTTTTTTAACCTATATTTTGAATTTGCTGAACTTATGTTCCAATGACGTCAATTATTCAGGTCCACAGATATTTCCGACGAGTAATATCTATTCATATGTATGTCATTTAATATGTATTTTTGTCCGACTTCAAAAGAGGAGGTAATCAATTCGACTGATTTTTTTTTGTATGTTTGTTATGTAATTACAAAAGTGCCATATTTATGTAATTTTCAATTGAAAGCCTCCGTGACGCAGTTGGTTAGACGCCGGCTGTGAAACGAGAAGCCGCGGGTTCAATCCCCGCACCGAGACAAATATTTGTGAGGTCCATAAGTACATATTTGTTTTAGGCCTGGGTGTTTGTGAGACCGAAAAGCCTTTCGTAGTTTCTGATACCCACGACACAAGAGTTAATTGATCTTAATGTGGGGTCAGGACTGTGTATGTGACTCTATATCAGCCCATATACGTCCCACTGCAGGGCACGGGCCTACTCTACAATCGAGAGAATCGATTGAGAGTGGTTAGGCCATATAGTCCACCACGCTGGCCTAGTGCGGGTTGGCGGACTTACATACCGTAGAAATTCTTTAAAATCGCTACGGTATGCAGGTTTCGTCACGATGTTTTACTTCACCGTTAAAGTGCGTGGTGATTGACTATCAATACACACATAACTCCGAAAAGTCAGAGGTGTGCCCTGGGATTTGAACCCGCGACCACCGTGAACATGTTGGCAGCCGCGTCTGGTCCATTACCAACAGGCCACCACGCACTTCATGTACTGCACTTCATGCACTTTCACTTGTATGTGACTGTTAGGTGTATTTATTTATTTATTAAACTTTAGAGTCATAAGCTCCTATTTTAATTTAAAATTATTGTAGTTACAAAATTTCGTCCCATGAATAGAAATATCCAATAGCACTTTGTCCGACCCGGGATTCGAACCCGAGACCTCAGCTTTGTAATCGTTCTCCTCAATAAACTAATGTAATGATGGGATCATCGCAGGTGGATTACATATGGTGGCAAGGCCATTTAATGGCCCATTTCGTTACCCGCATAGATCGATAGCTAATGAAATTACACTTTTTCAAGTGCTATGGCTTTTAGCGATGCCTATCTGTTTTTATAGATAACTAATATAATTGAAGACTGTTAGAAGTTAATATACCCAACATACATACCTAAACTAACTGCCTCGGTGGCGTAGTTGTAATGTGAGGTCTCGGATTCGAATCCCGGGTTGGGCAGTGATTTTGAAATTTTCTATTCATTATCAGCCCGGAGTCAGGAGTTTGTGCCCGATATGGCGAAAGGCTCGTCACTTATCACATCGTAGGACGGAAAATACAAGGCGAAACGTGGGTGTCCTGGTTACACCTCTGTTTACCACTTCTGGCAAAAATGCGTGAGTAGTATATGTATGTAATTTGTCAGTTAAGTAAATACATCCAACATACATACATAAACTCACGCCTTTGTCCCATCGGGGTAGGCATCTTTCGCTTCATCATAATCATTAATCTCTTCAACGTGTATGAATGTTGCACTATTTTTTGCTACATACTACTGTTTGCCATGTTTTACTACCTTTGTGGGCATGAAGTAGAATTTCCCCCCATTAAAATATAAAGATAGTCAATTGACGGTACAAAATAATAATACATACATAAACTCACGCCTTTATCCCAGAAGGGGTAGGCAGAGGCGCCACCAGGACACCCACATTTTGCCTTGTATGTTCCGTCCCATGATGTGACAGGGGGCGAGCCTATCGCCATATCGGGCACAAATTCCTGACTCCAGGCTGATAATGAATAGAAAATCCCAATATCACTTTTTTCCGACCCGGGATTCGAACCCGAGACCTCAGCTTTGTAATCATACCGTAGTACAACTACGCCACCGAGGCAGTTTTATATCAAATAATAAATTAACAATGTAGTCAAATGACCTATTACAAAAATACAAATATTTATGTATTCATTTAAAGCGGAGCGGATTGATGCAGATATTCGTGAGATACTGAACAATTAGCTATCACAAGTGAACCGTTACAGCTGACACGTTACCAGAAAAGGTTAAACTTATAAAATAGTCATTATAAAACTCAACAGACGGTCAGCGGAACAATTACTGCTTGCCCATTGTGCATTATAAATAGCGCGCCGCGGTCAAAGCTTTTAATTTTTGATAGCACGCCCGCCACTGTCAGAAATGGCTTCTCAGTATTATACTTAGACTTTCTCTCGTACGACAAAACTTGTAATTTAATGGTAAATGCAGTGGAATCATACACGTGGGATTGTTCCGTCAGGGTCAAAATCAAACAAAGATTATACAGATGTTCTTCACTTAAATGTCTATTCCTCCGCCAAACAGCAGTGTGCATGCACTATTGTGTTCTGGTTTGAAAGACATTGTAGCCAGAGTAACTACTGGACATAATGAGACTTAAAATCTTATGTTTCAGGATGGCGAGCGCAGTGGAATACCAAGCATTGCTTTGTGATTCGTGGTGTTGTTTGGTTTTATACTGTCCATGACTGGTCTTATCGCTTACCATCAGGCGAATGGCATGCTCGTCGCGCCATTCATTGCAATAAAAAATTATAATTATTTATCCTTTTAATGCGTCTTAACGTCGTTCGTCGTTCACGTCTTCCGTCGTCTTCCAAACTGTTCTCTCTTATTCTGTCCTTTCATACTTGTCATCTTAATCATTCACCCTCAAACTCTTCTACTCCTTATTCGTCATCTCTTTTACATAACACGTTCCATATCAGTCATTCGTCTAACGTTTCATTCTACTCATGTTTCTTCAAAACATTCAAATACTACATACTTGAAAAACTTTGTATTTACCACCCAAACAAGACGACAGTTGAAAACAATCGCGTATTTTTGTTGCGAGATTTTTAGTTGCAGTGTGGCTGTAGTCACTGAAACTACCACCTGTCTTCGTTTTCGGTCGCAGTCTGGATACACACTGTATATTTTTATGTACCTTGCTCTCTATATTGATACGAATATCTCCAAATAAGGCTTTGTCAGTTCCCATTAAGTAGTTTTGTTTAAGCAAATTTTTCCCAGTATTTTTTACTGTCAGAGCTTTATTCTCAGTTTATTTCTGAACTTTTTCAGAGCTCTGTAAAGGGTCATAGTGAAGAAGTGATGTTGTTTATACGAAATGGAAATGGAATGTCGGATATAGATGCGGATACTTTAGTAAAAGAATGCACGTTTCGGATATGATGTTATTTTGAAAATCGATTCTGTATGTACGAATAGTGTTATGGTTTCGTCTACTGACTCGAAATTATTTCGGAATATCCGATAGATCTCGTTAGTATCCGTTGCGGATATTTTATTTAAAAAAATTAAATTTAATACACAAATTTGTCAACATTTATTTCATTTAAAGTCAATATTAGAAATTGTTTGAAACTTTTATCTTCAGTAATAGTACTTTTTCGATATGAAAGCTACCCTATGTATTTCTTAGTACCCCTTACATTTATGAAAATTTTGATAATAATCGGCTAAGTTGTTAAAGAGTAAAAGTGTAACAAATTCACAGTCGTATTTATATTAGCAAAGATGCGGATATTTTCGGATATCCGACAGTTTCGGATACAACCTCACATCCTTAGTATTAACGTATCCGGGTTACGTGGTTTAGATAGTAATAAGATCAACTGAATCCAACAATTCGAGGAATAAATTCATTCTTAGATAACCACGTTTTTCAACTGTCAATGGAAATTCCACGGAATGGAAATCCCTACTAATATTATAAATGTGAATGTAAGTTTGTTTGTTACGCTTTCACGCGAAAACTACTTAACCGATCATCATGAAACTTTCAACTTTGTACACATATTCTTGGAGGTATTAAAAATAACATACACTACTTTTTATCCCGAAAAGTTTAGTGTTCCCGTGGGATGAAGAAGGAAATCCTATATATTTGCTACTTTTTTATACTCAAAAGGATGGGATGGGACTGGATTACATTCTATTAGTGAGAATGAGACGGGGCGGGCGGTATATAACGGGACGGGACGGGACGGGATGTGAGATTTCAAATAAAGTTAACCACGCAGACGAAGTTTGCGGGCAGAAGCTAGTTCCTTAAAAAGATACGTGTGTGATTTTAAAGGAGTGACGTCATGAATGAAGCGTAGCTGATTTGGTCTATACGACTGAAAAGGCGTAGGTTTGAGTCCAAAGCATAGCCCTGGTTTTTCGAAGTTACTCGTATTTACATTAATTCGTCCCACTGGCCTCCTCTGCAGTCGTGAGTTCGATTAAGAGAGGATAGGCCATAGTCCACCACGCAGGCTTAGTGAGGGTTGGTGGACTTTACATACCATATAAATTCTTACAAATCGCTATGGTATGGTATGCAGGTTTTCTCACGATGTTTTCCTTCTCCGTTATAGTGCGTGGTGATTGACTATCCATACACAATCCTAAAGGTCAGTGACTCTCATATCTTTAAAATAATACTATCTTTCTAAATAATATCTTTAGTAACATTTTTACTACAAAAATGCAGCGGAATATTCCGATACTTATTGAAAATCTCGATATACAAGTAATGTTTGTAGAAATTTTCTGCATTACCGAAAGTCTCTGCTTTGGTCACACGTCGACTCGAGAGGATGAACAGAGCACAGGGATGTATTTCAGGCAATGGGGCCCGTGACCCCCTTTTCAATAAATTACCGGGTATATCAAGACTGCGACCGAAAACGAAGCCAGGTGGTAGTTTTAGTGGTTACAAACACGATGCATATAAAAATTTGCCAAAACAGTAACAGATATTTTTTTTGAATTTTTTAAATATCATCGTGTTTCGGTGGTAAATTACTAGCGTTTGCGAAAGTACTAATTTAAACCCTTACGTGCCATTGCGTGTTAAAAATAAAGAGGTGTACATCATTATTTTAGGAAATTATGTATTTATCACCCAAATACGAAGAAAAGTAAAAAATTACAAAAAAAGTTGTCGATTTTTTTTTGCGAAATTTCTACTTGCATTATGTCTGAAGTCACTAATACTACCACCTGGCTTCGTTTTCGGTCGCGGTCTTGATATACCCGGTATATAAGTTGTTTAAATTATTCTTATTATGTTAGTTGTTGGTAAACGGCCCAGACACGACTGTCAACATGTTCACGGTGGCTGCGGGTTCAAATCCCAGGGCACACCTCTGACTTTTCGGAGTCATGTGTGTATTGATAGTCAATCACCACGCACTATAACGGTGAAGGAATACATCGTAAGGAAACCTTCATACCATAGCGATTTGTAATCATTTATATGGTATGTAAAGTCCGACAACCCGTAGCGTGCGTCTTAGGCTAGCGTCGTGGACTATATATGGCCTAACCTCTCTCAATCGTACTCTTGATTGTAGAGATCCGTGTCCTGAAGTGGGACGTATGTAAATAGGTTGATACAGACACAGACATCGATTATTTCACTATATGAAATACTACGACAGCCTTGGCGTAGTTGTACTACGGTACGACTACCGTTGAGGTCTCGGGTTGGAATCCCTGGCCTTGTAAAGTGATATAGAAAGAAAGAAAGGAAACGCATTTATTACCAACGCGCCTCGTTACCAACAGGCCACCATTTTAATGAGCTGGCCGGCACAATTATTCGTGACGTAGTCGCTGTGAAACGAAAAGCCGCGGTTTCCATCCTCATGCCGAAAAACACTGTACATGATAAAAAGCAACTAGACAGAAACTGGCCATGTCCCTTAAAGATTTCACACATTTGCTTTTAACACACTTATACTCACGATTTATATATATTTCGACGAATGGCGAGGCGAGCATGCCGTTCAACTGATCGTAAGCGATACGAACGCTCATGGACAGTAGCAAAAGCTAAAAACACCATGAATTACAAAACAATGCTTGGCATTCCACTGCGCTTGCCGTCCTGATACATAAGATGTTAAGTCTCAATATGTCTAGTAATTATTCTGGCTACAATGTCCTTCAAACCGGAACAAAACAGCGCATTTACACTGCTGGTGGCAGGAGAAATAGACATTGCGGCGGTCTTCGATCAATTATATTTATTTGATACAATTATATGTGTATATTTGATCGAAGGCGGCGGTACCTACCCAGGCGGCCCCTCACATATGAGAGACCTACCACCAGTAATTATACCCTTCATTAAATATCAAAATATCGTTCATATCGATTCATGTAAATGCCAGACTGAAAGTTCCCCTACGCATAATTATAATTAATAATTTATACGTGTATGGAATAATTTATAAGAATATTAAGGTCGAGTTTAATAGATTCACGTAATATCATTTAAGCCCTTTATTATCGTTTCTATACTATAGTATGTACGTATATAGACGTATTACGTCCCACTGCTTAGCAAGGGACTCTCCTGCACCCGAGAGTTCGATTGAGAAAGTTTAGGCCATAAATCGTGTTGACCTAGTGCGATTTGGCAGGTATCAAATACCATAAAAATCGTCTATATCTGATTTTAGATACCATAAAAATCTATGATATGCAGGTTTTCTCATGTATTTCTTCACAGGTAAAGTGCGTGGTGATTGACCATCAACACAAAAAGACTGTAAAGTCAGAGGTAAGGTTTTACATAGATATATACATAAACTCACACCTTTATCCCAGAAGGCGTAGGCAGAGGCGCCACAAGGACACCCACATTTCACCTAGTATGTTCCGTCCCACGATGTGATAGGGGGCGAGCCTATGGCCATATCGGGCACAAATTCCAAACTCCGGGCTGATAATGAATAGAAAAATCCAATATCACTTTGCCCGACCCGGGATTCGAACCCGAGACCTCAGCTTTCCAATCATACCGTATTACAACTGCGCCACCGAGGCAGTCATACATACGTGACATAGTATGACATACAGACGTCACAATAATATTTATTTGAAAATGACCCCCCCTGTCAAATTCGTGTTACAGGTAAAGAATTTTCTCCTCTCTAGAGATTTTAGTTAATCGCATCTCGTGTGTTCATATTTAAACAGATATCCGGACTTTCCTCCGGCTTTCATCTTGCATGGGCTGCGGTTTGGGACGCTTTCACAATATTCCGGATATTTTTTTACTCCTCTTATTAATATAAGAGGTAAGAATGAGGAGGTACGTTACCGTATCTATACTCTATACTTATTAATAAATTTGTAACCGATCGATGTACATGGAAGATAAATGAGCAAAACTAAGATGGGGGGTCTGTATTAACGTAATGGAACCCAAAACAATGATATGTAGATTTTTGTCTGTTTGTCTGTGCGGTTGTGCGCGATGAACTCAGAAACGGCTTAACGGATTTCGATGAAATTTGAAATGAAGGTAGCTGATACCCTGGATTAACTCTAAGGCTTTTGATCCCGAAAAATGTAGTGTTCCCGTGGGATGAGGAAGGACTTCCGATATATTTGTTATTGTTTATACTCAAAGGGATAGGATGGGATTGGATTACATGCCTTGAGTGAGAATGAATAGGAATGGGCGGGATATAACGGGACGGGACAGGATGGGAAATTCCAAATAAAGTTAATTTTAAATAAAGTTCATTACGCACTTGATGTTTTCGGACAGAAGCTAGTATTAAATGATAAAAATTACATGAACTCACGCCGTTTTCCCAGGAGGGGTAGTCAGAGATGTCACCAGGACACCCACATTTCGCCTTGTATGCCCCGTCTCACGATGTGATAGGCAAGCCTATCGCCACATCGGGCACACATTCCTGACTCCGGGCTGATAATGAATATAAAACTCCAATATCACTTTGCCCGACCCGGGATTCGAACCCGAGACCTCAGCTTTCCAATCATACCGTATTACAACTGCACCACCGAGGCAGTCATACATACGTGACATAGTATGACATACAGACGTCACAATAATATTTATTTGAAAATGACCTCCAATGCCAAATTCGTGTTACAGGTAAAGAATTTTCTCCTCTCTAGAGATTTTAGTTAATCGCATCTCGTGTGTTCATATTTAAACAGATATCCGGACTTTCCTCCGGCTTTCATCTTGCATGGGCTGCGGTTTGGGACGCTTTCACAATATTCCGGATATTTTTGTACTCCTGTTATTAATATAAGAGGTAAGAGTGAAGAGGTACGGTACCGTATCTATACTCAATACTTATTAATAAATTTGTAAACGATCGATGTCTGTACATGGAAGATAAATGAGCAAAACTAAGATGGGGGGTCTGTATTAACGTAATAGAACCCCAAACAATGATATGTAGATTTTTTGTCTGCTTGTTTGTTTGTCTGTGCGGTTGTGCGCGATGAACTCAGAAACGGTTTAACGGATTTTCATTAAATTTGATATGAAGGTAGCTGACACCCTGGATTAACTCAAAGGCTTTTGATCTCGAAAAATAGTGTTCCCGTGGGATGAGGAGGGACTTCCGATATATATGTTATTTTTTTATGCTCAGAGGGATAGGATGGGACTGGATTACATGCCTTGAGTGCGAATGAAACGGAACGAGCGGGATATAGTGGGATGGTACGGGATAGGATAGGAAATTCCAAATAAAGTTAATTTTAAATAAAGTTCATTACGCATACGATGTTTGTTGGACAGAAGCTAGTAATAAATAAACATACATGTACTCACGCCTTTTTCCCGAACGAGGTAGGCAGAGGTGGTTGCTATCAGGACACCCACATTTCGCCTTGTATGCCCCGTCCTACGATGTGATAGGCAAGCCTATCGCCATATCGCGCACAAATTCCTGGCTCCGAGCTGATAATGAATAGAGAAATCCAATATTACTTGGCCCGACCCGGGACTCGAACCCGAGACTTCAGCTTTGTAATCGTACCGTAGTACAACTACGCCACCGAGGCAGACACAACCAGGTTACCGCCTACCGTAAGGAGAGTACTCTCTTCGCTTTCTCTGTTCCTGATTTTTATTTCATTTTAGGTCAATGGGAAGCTTATACCTGTAATGTCACTCTGTTATTGTTCTGCGTGTTCTATGTCTTTTGGGTTTTTCCAGGTAAACACAATAAAAAAAGATATTTACGTAAACCGAATTTATTTCAGCCTCCGTGGCGCAGTTGGTTGGACGCCGGCTGAGAAACGAGAGGCCGCGGGTTCGATCCTCGCACGAAACAAATGTTTGTGTGAACCACAGGTATTCGTTTCGGGTCTGGGTGTTTGTGAGACCGAAAAGTCTCTCGTAGTTCCTGATACCCACGACACAAGACTCGATCTTAGTGCGGGGTCAGGACTATGTATGTGACTGTTGGGTGTATTTATTTATTTATTTCCGCGGCATCAATCACATACAAGTATATACGAACGAGGGAGGGGAGTGACTGACTCACCGCATGTATCGCCGAATACATATGTGCGACGTTGGTGTTATATTGCTCCATGTATGCGTCCCTACAATACCTATCAGGATTTGAACCCAGAACTTTGATATTAGTAAACCAGTCTCTACAGCCTTCGCTCGTTTACACCCAGTTCTTAAAATGGCTGCCGTTTCGTCCCTAATAAAGCTTAGCGGTGGCTTTCCGTACATTACGAATGCGGTTTGGATTCCCTTTAATTCTATAAGCCGGGTATGTTTATACCGGGTAGATCAAGACCGCGACCGAAAACGAAGCCAGGTGGTAGTTTTAGTGGTAACAGACACAACGCTATTAAAATTTTCGTAAAAAACGCGGATGTTTTTTTGCAATTTTTTAAATTTCGTCATGTTTGAGTGGTAAGTACCTGGTTTTTGCGAAAATAGTAATTTAAACCCTTATGTACCATTGCGTCTTTAAAAATAAAAAGGTGTACATCATTATTTTAGGAAATATATGTATGTACCACCCAAATACGACGATAAGTAAAAAAATCCAAAAAAAAACGATTTTTTTTGCGATATTTTTGTTTCATTTTGTCTGTAACCACTAATATTACCACCTGGCTTCGTTTTCGGTCGCGGTCTTGATATACCCTGTATAAGGACGTGACCGACCTATTGAATAAACAAACAATTAATTTAGTGATAATTACAAACATACATAAACTCCTCCTTTATCTCAGAAGGGGTAGGCAGAGGCGCCACCACTACACACATTTCGCCTTATTAGTGATAATTATGTAGTTATTTAAGCTATGTGTATTCTGAGTTGAAAATTCTTAAGTACATCCAACAGTTATAAAATCCCGAACCCACAAAAAAAAAGATATGAAAAGACACGTCACAAGAAATAAAAAATACAGCAATGCCCCAGAAAGTCTACAGTACATAATTCAGCGCGTTTAATTCAGTTAATGAGAAAAATGAAGATATTCCCTCAAGACCCGCTTTGATGGAACCGAATTTATTATGAACGGTGTCACCCGTAATTGGCTTGTATGCCTATTAATGTCAGTGCTTTTGGGAATCCAGACTTCTTTTAGTGAAGGACTAATTTAAACCTAGAACTTGGTAATTTTTAAATAGGTTAGGTATACGAGAAACGGTTCATTTGATGGCAAATTTACCACTCATGAGTACTGCAATACTAGGCGGTCACTTTTCCTGACTCCACACTAAGATCGAGTCTTGTGTCGTGGGTATTAGAAACTACGAGAGACTTTTCGGTCTCACAAACACCCAGGCCCGAAACAAATACCTGTGGTTCACACACATATGTGTTTTAAAGTGAGGATCGAACCCGCGGCTTCTCGTTTCACAGACGGTGTCTAACTGCGCCACTGAGGCTGTCGAAGTTTCAGTTGTATCTTTGTGTGGAGTCAGAACTATGTATGTGACTGTTGGGTGTATTTATTGATCGCTGTCACTGGAACTCAACCCGTTCTTTCAATCTAAGTTTCTCTTCATACTGCTTACATTTGCTTTAGTTAGCCGCACTTCCTCGTAAACATGAATCTATACAGTTTTGATGTTTAATGAATTTAAGTTTTAATTACTGTACAATAAAGTTGACTTTACTTTATACATAAAGACTTATTAGTGGATGGATGAAAATTGAATTTCATTCACGTCTTCATTATTACTACAATGCGCCTCATGGTGAGTCTAAATTATGTGGAATTTATATTAGAGTTTATCTTGTTGTTCGAGACAATTGGGTATCTATGAAAGATTTTTTATTATTTATCGTTCAAACACAAATACCATTAAAATAAAATATTTCTAGGAAATCAGTATTAATGTAGCTTGTAAAATGAGGCGAATATTAGTATTTAAAAACAGAGTGGGACCGTATTGGGGACATCATACAGTCTCTTTCACACGCGCACCCTGTAATGCATATAAGACTAGTGACGTCACTAGTTTTGTACGTTTTAAAACGCTAGCTTGTTTCATTCTGAATGGATTCACAAAATTATTTGTTTGCTAGATTTTGGATATGGATACCTTTTGTTAAATACAATAAAAAAATGGTGTGAAATACCCTATTATGTCGGCCTGCTCCAAACTAGATATTCAAAGGCTGCGTGGCGCAGTTGGTTAGACGTCGGCTGTGAAACCAGAGGCTGCGGGTTCGATCCCCGCACCGAGACAGATGTTTGTGAGGCCCACAAATATTTGTCCCTGGTCTGGGTGTTTGTGAGACCGAAAAGTCTCTCGTAGTTCCTGATACCCCCGGCACAAGACTTAATTGATCTTAATGTGGGGTCAGGACTATGTATGTGACTGTTGGGTGTATTTATTTATTTATAAAGGTTGAACCCGAAACACTCACTTTAACAACTTTTCTACCATTATGCACGGTGACCATTATCATAATTAGTTTTATTTCAATGTGTATCATTCGCGTAAATCTAAGAAACCGATATGCTAGAACCTTCTTAAACATCAGCAAAGCTGCAAAATCTAGTAGACTTTTAAAATCATATTCTAACCTACAATTTCTATAGCACTGCCTCGGTGGCGTAGTTCTACTCCGATATGATTGCAATGCTGAGGTCTCGGGTTCGAATCCCGAGTAGGGGAAAGTGATATTGGAGTATTCATTATCAGCCCGGAGTCAGGAATTTGTGCCCGATATGGCGATGGGCTCGTCCCCCACTCGTATCACTTTGTAGGACGGAAAAAAGCGAAAATTAGGTATTCTACTCGTAATTGCACCGCTGCCTACCCTTAGAAAAAGGCGTAAGTTTATACAGCCTGTCGCCGTTCACTGCTAGACGTAGGCTTCCCCAAGTAAGCGCCAACCATCCCAATTTTGAGTTTTGATATGTATATAATTTCTTTAGTAAATATAGCGTGTTTCGCTCACTATTGAACAGCGCTGCGCTCCTTGATTCAATATTGTTCGATCGAGTTAGGGTATTGGTTTCAGAAGTGCGCTAGATTTTGTCATTAATTTAATATTCGATATAGTGCTTCCAGCGTTGGTTAAGTTCACGACTATCTCTGAAAGGGTCGGTAGATGCATTAGTGTTACTAATTAGCTTGTTTTAGTTTCTAGATGATATGGGAGGCGAATGTATCAGCCTGTTAAGCGTTGTGTCGTGAACAAATTATATTAGTATATTATTTGTGGAGCGCCAAGCAATGCTTTGTAATTAATAGTGTTTTTTGGTTTTCTACTGTCCTCGTGCGCTCGCATCGCTTACCATCAGGCGAAAGGGCGTGCTCGTCTTGCCATTCAACGCAATAAAAAAATGTATAAATGAGGTTTTCCAAATCAAAAACTCAGTCAAATACGTGACTGGAGACCCGAACCCAGAACCTTCAGGTTAACAGCGGATACATTTTTAGTGATCTTGTGGTGTCCGACGAGTGATTCTGAGTTTGTAAAAATATAGGAATCAAATTAGAACCATATTGAACTTATAGTAAAAATAGTTATTGAAATCATAGTTAATTTTGAGGAGTTCGGTTCTGTATGTAATAAGTTTGATGTCCAATATTAATTCGAATGAAATCAGACCCTATTAAAGATATACTGAACCACACGCAAAAATAGTCATGAAAATAATAAAAGAAAAAACTTAAATAAAGATACTCTTGTAAAACCGAAATCTATTTATTTAAAAAAAAAGAAATATCTTAACAAAACTACAACTTTATTTGAAAAATAATTCGTTACAATTAAATATGAGACAACCACACGGTACGAGAGCACGCCAACGAAAGTGAGCGCGCGCGGTATGTCGGTTAGTTTTATAGCGGCGGCGGCGGTAGCGTGCGATGGGAGGACTCATCCTCTAAGACGGCCTCTCCTGACGGGGCAGCGACCTCGCAGCCCAACTCGAAGTCATCAGCAGCAAGAAGCCCAGCAGTGCCGGGGGCTCCCGCGGAGGTGGAAGCCCTAGCGGTGGTGGCAGCGGCTGGATCGTGCCCACCGTCTAACATCGGAAGACTTGCATCAACAAGATGCGGAGTGGACCCCGTGGCGTCACCATGGCGCGATAAAGACGTGTTAGCGCTGGCAGCGACATCGCACAAAGTGTCTTCATCTTCGCACTGACCTAGAATAATATACACGTAACGTGAACAAAAATAAGGCTTTTAGTTAAATAAAGAGTTTGTTCTAGACGAAATTTCGCAATGTAGTTTTCCAATAGGTAAGCACATATGTATTACTAATTTCTAAACAGGCAAGTTATTTAAAAGGCAATTTTTATTTGAACAAGCCTCGCCCTAGAAATACACTGATGCTCGATGATCATAAGATCAGAGACTAACACAGCCCGTCTAGGCAAAGTTCAAATTGGTTTAGTTCTAGAAATACACCGATGCTCAATGATCTTGTGATCAGAGGCTAACACGGCACGTCTAGACGAGCTTACGGGGTTTATACTGGTCTCTTCCTAAAAATAACATCGATGCTCAATGAGTACATAAGCGGCACCCAGAGACTCACACGACACGTCTAGGTCAACCTGATACCCTTTGCTTACTAAACGGAAGGATTTAAGGTGGTCTCTTCCCAGAAATAACATCGATGCTCAATGAGTGCATAAGTACTCAGAGACTAACACGATACGTCTAGGTCAACCTGTTACCTTCGACCTAACATCATTCCCACCTATGGTTAATGGAAGAACCAAAGACTCACAAAGGCATATCCTGACGCATCCCCATATATGCTTGCGACAGTTTAACTACGTGTGAAGTATTACAATCCAAACGAAATTTCTGCTGTAAAAGAAATGATTAGTACCCTAGGTATTGTATGACACTTACTATCGAAAAACGCAGCGCAAGTATCGGGCGTCCACTCGCCGCGCCACGGTACCATATATTCGGCAGCTGCCTGCGTAGTTTTGCCATAAGAGCCGGCTAGCAAGCGTAGCTCGTAGCGCCCGTTGGGCAAACGCTTAACTACGCGATAGGGACCGCGCATCCCGCTATCCAGTTTACCCGTGCTTTGTGTCTGTTTGATAACATAGACATGATCATTAAGGGCAAATGAACGCGGTTCAGTACGATTTTTATTGACATACTCGTCCTGCTTCCTTTGATTGTCTACTAGCAGTTTTTCAGCTCGTTGGCGGCGGAGCTCACGCCAAGACTGACGGTTAGCGTTACACCCTTCGATGGCAATATCTTTGATAAGAGAATTTATAACTGGTGTCGTGGAGTCAGATCCGATGAGTAAATTTAGCGGAGAGTATTGGGTAGTCTTTTGTTTGGTAATATTAAGCACTAACTGCAACTTCCATAGAACATCTGACCACCTTTCACCTTTATGATTGACTTCCACTCTGATCATGTCGAGCACCGTGCGGCAATATCTCTCTACCTGACCGTTTGATCGATGCATACCAGGCGTAATAAAATGCAGCTGAACGCCAAGCTCAGTCATCCAGCTTTGGAAGTCTGAGCTCTCAAACATGCGACCCCGGTCGCATACTATTAATTGGGGTGTCCCAAAAAGCGAAATTGTGTTAGTGATAACACGCTTAAGTTCTGTACTATCCTGCCTATACATAGGATAGAGAAGACAATACTTCGTGAAAGAATCTACCACGATTAAAACGTATTTATAACCGTTAGAATCTGGTAATACTCCCAACGCGTCGACATGGATAGTTTTAAACGGATTAGATGGCTTTTGCCATGAATGTATGGGTTGAAGGGGAGCTCTCGGGACGCGCTTATGCGTTATGCATATAACGCAGTGTGTGATAAATTTTTTGACAAAATGACGCATCCCGGGGAACCAAAAATGCTTTATAATCAGATCGAGCGTCTTCTCGACACCGATGTGATCGTGTTCGTCATGGAAGGCACGTAACAAACTCAACCTGTAAGCTTTAGGTACATAACAAAGCAGTCGCGTGTCTTCGCCCGTGATGGCATACTTGTAGTACAGTATGTCTTTTCGAACAACATAACGGGAAGTGTCGAGTTGACCATCATTAATTTTTTCTATAAGTGTGGTAGTTTCCTCATCAGCCGCTTGTGCCACCTGAGCCCAATTTAATGGTTTCCTAGCAGCACAAACGTTGACGGGATTCCTACTGAGGTAGTCAGCATGGGCCATAAGTGTACCCTTCCTGTACTCCAACGTAAAGTCGAAGTCCTGGAAGTACATCCACCAGCGTGCCACTCTCGGCAGGAGATCCTTCTTTTGCTGCGTCATTTTAAGTGCGTTGCAGTCGGTTACGACCTTAAAATTCTTACCAATCAAGTATTGGCGGAAATGCTGCAACGACTTTACGACAGCAAGGGTCTCCAGCTCATAAGAGTGGTACCTTGGTTCAGCGCCCGCTGTGACCTTACTAAAATAGGCTACCACGTGTTTACGTCCATCGTTATGGATCTGCAGAAGTACCGCGCCATAACCAGCGGAACTCGCATCCGTATGGACTTCGGTTGGTAATTTTGGGTCATATATAGTGAGGACAGGTTCCGTAGTCAAGGTTTTGATGATATTATGACGAGCCCGTTCCTGATCCTCGCCCCAGCGAAAAGGGATGCCTTTACGAGTTAAGGCGGCAATGCAGGCTGTTTTGGTGGCGTAACTTGGAATATACCGCCGAAAGTAACCAGCCAGGCCCAAGAATTGACGGACTTGTTTAACGTTACTAGGCATCGGTGACTTGACTAAAGCTGCAACTTTACCTGGGCTTGGCCGTACCTGACCGTTACTTATGACTCTTCCAAGATACTCCACCTCAGTGGCGAGAAATGTACATTTGCGTAAATTAATAGAAAAACCTGCCTCGGTTAGGGTGTTCAAAACAGAGTCAAGGAGGTCAAGCCCCTCCTGAATAGTGTCACTGGGAAGCAAGACATCGTCAATATAGACTAGCGCCCGATCAGACTCGATATATGACTTGAGGGTGTCAGATATTATTCGCTGATAAACTATCGGTGCATTCGCCAGTCCGTATGGAACTTTAACATATTCGTAATGAGATTCGGGGGTTACGAACGCAGTTTTGGATATAGAGTCCTCGCTTAAAGCTATCTGGTGAAACCCAGTCAACATATCAAGCGCGGTATAAAACTTGCTCTTCCCGAGTCTATCTACGTAGTCATCGATCAGGGGGAGTGGATAGCGATCTTTAACGGTTATTTGATTCAAAGCCCTGTAGTCTACTACCATCCTGTCCGAACCGTCTTTCTTTTTTACTAATAGAACCGGACTAGCATACTCGGATTCGGATTCCCTGATGATACCTTTATCTAGTAAGTCACGTACGATGGCGCGCACCCTCAACTTCTCGTCATAGGATAATTTATATGGTCGGTAGCGAACGGGAGTATCGCTGGTGAGCCGAATGTGCATGCGACCAGTCTTAACAGTTGTAGTTGCCGTACCACTTAAGAAACTGTCAGAATATTTATTTAAAACTTGGATAAGACGTTCTTTATCATCTCCGACTAACGGCGTGTTAACCTGATCGACCTGCACACACGACTTCACCGGCGCGATATTGTTAACAGCTATATCACTTCTAACAATCCGTTGAGTGTCGGCCGTTCGAACGTAAGCAACGCCCTTTCTGTTCAGCACGTCTGTACCTATAATCACAGGCGTGTTTAAACAACCGCAGGGAACGACATGAAAATCGACTTCCAGTGATATTTCGCTTAATTCGATCGGTAACGTGACATACGATGTCGATTTTATTTCGGTACCACCCAAACCACGCAAGAATTGTAAATCAGGCTTTATTTTATAAGGGAAATGTTTTAATAAGTCGGCAGAGATAAGCGATATATACGAGCCGCTGTCTATTAATACATCTACAGGTATACCACACAAAACACCAGTAACAACATCACTATTTTTATAACTACCTTCAAGTTCTCGACAAAAGTTCACATTGCCTTTATTACGCGATTCCGAACGTTCTTTGGCAAAACATGAACTTTCGTTGTGACCATTTTTCTTGCAAAACGCACATTTTTCAACAGGGGGCTTGGAACTAACTAACGATTTATTATTGTTGTCAATCTGCGCAGACGCGGGTACTTTGGATTTCGCGGGACATGAATTAAAACCGTGACCCCAACGACCGCACGTATAACAACGTATAGACGCTTCTTTTGACCGTCGCTTGTTAGGAACACTATCTGAACTACACGAATGCCTGTTACTAGCTGTGTTTGGATAACTACGTTTTCTATTATTATTAGCACTATTTGAACTAAACGAATCACGTGTTATAGGTTTCACATAGATTGATAGAAATTCCACTATGCTGCCAGGTAAAAGTTTTGCATTCGTCGCTGCGGCACGAATTTGAGGGTCTGTTATTACACGAATGATAATAGCAGATAAAAGTTCATCGCTAAGACCCCTCACTGCGCGTAAACGTAGCAAGGATCTACGCGCATACTCTGCATAAGTGGAATATCTATCAGAGTTAGTACACATCACATCAAAGAGTATACTCGCGACGTCAACATATCGTGGGCACAATGTTTTCAGTTCTTGTCTGAAGTTCGACCACGTACGCTCGCTATGTACCCACTGACTAAGCCACACACGCGCATCGCCCTTCAAACAATTACCGATCCGAGAAAAACACTCACAATCGTCCCAACGGTTTTTGATTTGCGCCCGATCTACTTCGTCACACCATACATTGACGTCGTGAATTGCCGGGTCAAAATCAGACACAAAATATTGGTTTGGTCTCACCGGGTTTAACCCATCAAGCGCGTTGACGAGCCGTTGCACCACGTCGCTGGCTGAAGCTGGGGCGGTGCCGGGAGAAGCGGTTGGCACGGTGGGTGGCTCGGTTCCGGCCTCGCTAGAGGCTCGCGACACCTCCGGCTCGCCGCTGTGCCCATCCGGCGCGGCAAGCACGATCGCCTGCCTTGTCGCTGAACTCGAGCGCACGTCTTCCAACGCCTGTAGCCTCCCTAGAATCGCTGAAAGCTGTTGCCCGATGTCGGGCGGCGGTGGCGTACTCTCGCGATGACGATTACTTTTTCGCTTGGAGGATGGCATTTTTTTTTTTAACAGAATAAGGATCAGACAACAACCAGCGGACTGGCAAACGTCGTCAGATCCCACTTCTGATCTTGTAAAACCGAAATCTATTTATTTAAAAAAAAAGAAATATCTGAACAAAACTACAACTTTATTTGAAAAATAATTCGTTACAATTAAATATGAGACAACCACACGGTACGAGAGCACGCCAACGAAAGTGAGCGCGCGCGGTATGTCGGTTAGTTTTATAGCGGCGGCGGCGGTAGCGTGCGATGGGAGGACTCATCCTCTAAGAATACCAAATGCGAAAATAATAAACTAAACATACCGACAAATAAACTGCAAAAAATGAATATTCAGAAAACTAAAATTTAACAAAAAAATTATTCCAAAAATAATCGTCTCTGCCAATCCTAAAATACATCCAATACTTGCCAGCCTGTGTTGCCAGCCATGGAAAATACGTCATGAGCTCGCATCGCAAAAGAAAATGTCAAATATGTGATTTCCTTAAAATGTCTATAAAATGTCACAGGCGAATGAGAATTGCGGCCACGCGTGGCTTCGACCGTACAGATCCAATTTCACGATACCTGATGTAATTTTTTTTCCATCGAAATGGCGATGGGGTGCTATTATTGATACGAGAATTTCTCGAATGTCGATTGTGAGATTTTAGTTGGCTGGGTATTTTTTTATTGCCATGAGTGGCAAGACGAGCATGCCATTCGCCTGATGGTAAGCGATACGATCGCTCATGGACAGCAGAAAACCAAACAACACCATAAATTACAAAGCATTGCTTGGCATTCCACTGCGCTCGTCATCTTGAGACATAAGTCTCAATATGTCCAGTAGTTACTACGGCTACAATTGTAAAACTCGATAAAATGATTGCAGTACTTTGGTAAATGTCTAGATGGAGAATCAATAGAGTTATCTCGTTGGTCGAAACAGTTATGCCGGCCTGACTGTATCCAGGAATACAGGCTGAGTTGTTTTCTAGTGGGCGTAGATGGCCAAATCCGGTAGTATAATCAAAAGCGAAAAATACTAAAAGAAGTCACGTGCCCGATTTCTATGAAATCTAAAACGGCATATTGTTTTTGATAAATCAAAACTCCTGGAGAAATCGAACCCCACGATGTTGAAAAACATCATGCTGTATTCTTACACCATTCGATAATGTTGCTAACTCATCCTTTATACAAAATGATTTCGAAAGGCGATAATAACGCTAAAAAAGAATCTGCCGAAGTACATCGTGGGTCGAAATGATTATGCGAGATTTAAAGATGAAACGAAAACGCGACATGCATTATTTACGATGTGTTCTTAAAAACTGTGTGTGAAAAACATTCCACCCTTGTTCTGCAATGTAGATATAGACAATGTAGATATAGACAATTTGATTCAGAAATTGACGTTTAAATATTTAAAGACTATTCTTGGTAACTCCACGGTCCCGATTGAATAGTTTTATTATGAAGACATTATAAATAATTCATGCAATCAGTACCGAAGCTGAAATGTTCAAATATGTATTGCAAATTGTAACTTCAGTCATTTTAATGCTGTGTAATTTACAAATGTTTTACTGCTTTCATTCATAAACTCACGCCTTTTTCCCAGAAGGGGTAGACAGAGGTGCTTCCAGGACACTCACCTTTCGCCACGTGTTCCGTCCCACGATGTGATAGGGGGCGAGCCTATCGCCATATCGGGCACAATTTCATGATTCCAAGCTGATAATGAATAGAAAAATCTAATGTAACTTCACCGGCCCGGGACTCGAACCCGAGATCTCACCGTAATCGTAGCGTACAACTACGCTACCAAGACAGTCTAACTTCGGTTACAGGTTTCTTCTGTGTAATGTTTTAGTGAGGTGGCATGGTTCAATGAAATCTTTATGCGTGTAACTGAAGCGTATGATTTTAACACGCTTTTATTAGCTTCGCCTGTAGGTATGTATGTAACGGAATCATTGAAGTCGATTTTCGGGCACTTCAAACGGATTGAATTGAAATTGCATCCTTGTCAAAGACCGATGACAATACAATAATTTAAAAAGTATGCGACAATATGTAAAATGAATGTATTTCATTCCATTTTCTAATCTTATATTCATTATGAATTAATTTTATTTTTGTTGATGGATCTTTTATTCAAGCACGTATTTTAGTTTTTAAACTATTATTTTATTTTGAAGCTAAACACTAAAAGCGATAGTCCCAAACTATTATTTCTTTCATCATCAAGATAACCTATAAGATACTTCCCATCATAGTGACTTGGTCGAACCAGAATAGGAATAAAAATAACTTCAATATCAAAACTATTTCAGGTGTAATATAGTCCGTACTCAGTTTGTCGTGTAATAAGAAAACAACTGAAGTCTAACTGTGATATCGAAGTTTCTAATCCATATTCCATAACAGCGAAGTTGAACGCGCAATAAGGTTGTATGAGGATATTTCCGTTCAGAGATGAGATGGGCCGTGAAACCCATTCACAGTATTAAGAACAGAATATCGGTAGGTAATAAGCTTACTACACACCGAAGCCGACCCGCCGGCTATGTCGGCAACTTTTTGTTGTCTAGTCGGCGACTTCACTCATTGTAAGTCGAAAAACTTTGTTGGCGACATGCTGCGGCTCGACATGACATGAGGAACATTTTTATGACGTTGAGTGTCGCCGGGCAACTGAGTTGTCAGCAGAGCGCTTGCGTCGCCAACATGTCGGCGGGCAACACGTGCGGGCGCTTGTTGCCGACATTTTTTTTTTATTGCAATGAATGGCGAGACGAGCATGCCATTCGCCTGATGGTAAGCGATACGACCGCTCATGGACAGTAGCAAAACCAATCAACACCATGAATTACAAGGCAATGCTTGGAATTCCACGGCGCTCGCCATCCTGAGGCATAAGATGTTAAGTCTCAATATGTCCAGTAGTTACTTTGGCTACAATGTCCTTCAAACCGGAACACAACAGCGCATTTACACTGCTGTTTGTTGGAGAAATAGACATTGCGGTGGTACCTACCCAGGCGGCCTCTCACATAAGAGAGACCTACCACCAGACATGATTATTTTCTTATAGGTCGCTTGTGACGGCGGGTCGTGGCGCCGAGCCGGCGGCTATGGATTGTAGTGCGCTTTAGACTTTTTTATCTTAGTAAATGTTTGTCATGTATTTCACTATAATTAATTTGATTTAATAAGAAATACAAGTAAAAGAGAATGATTTTTATAACATACCTAAATAACGCATTAACAGTGACGGCCTGATTTCGAATCCCAGGTCGGGCATTCCCGTTTGTGTAAATTTTCGGTTTGAATCCCAGGTTAGGTAGGACAGGCATATTTATGGGCACAAACATTTGTCACAGGTCACAGGTTGTCAAATTATGATTTATAACATAATTATATTATATTATTATCTTACTGACTTCTGCCCGCAAATTTCGTCTGCATGATTAACTTTATTTGAAATTAAATTTATTTGGAATTTACCATCCCGTTTCGTCTCATTCTCACTCAAGGCATGTAATCTAGTCCCATCCCATCCCCTAGAGTATAGAAAAGTAACAAATATATCGGAATTCCTTCTTCATCCTACGGGCAAACTAAACTTTTCGGGATAAAAGTAGCCTAAGTGTTAATCCAGGGTGTCAGCTACCTCCATACAATTCCTTTGAAATCCGTCAAGACCATATTAGTTTTTCTTATATAACTTATGTACAGACATCGATCGTTTACAAGTTTATTATATTTATAGATTTTACTTTCAACTTTTATCAATTTTATCTGTTACCGGAAATGTATGAAATTTAGGAATTGTATACATTTCCTAGGAAATGTATACAATTCCGAAGCTATTTAGGAAATGTATAAAATATTCTTTCAATAATTATTTTATACATACATATCCTAGGAAATGTATACATTTCCTAGGCATTGTATACAATTCCAATATCGTATTAGGAAATGTATAAGAATAATGGTTTCTGTAATAAAACACGTTGTTCAAACGAGAGTAATATTTTTTATCACAGGTAACAATCATAGCGGTAAATTCTATAATACTCGTATCTTCATATTACCTATGTTACTAATTAAAAATAACCCTTCCGGTGTCCAAGAAGCTCATTTCGGGCTCCCTGTCAAGATTCATGTGACATTCTCCATTGTTCTAAAATGGTAGGTAGGTAGGTTAGGTTAGTTTATGTTAATTAATATCTTAAATACTTACATTTACTTACATTTCCGATTACTATTTAGGAAATGTATAGATTTCCTAGGAAATGTGTCTAATGTAATTTATTTTACACATTTCCGGGCGATTTTAGGAATTACATACATTTCCTAGGAATTGTATACAATGACGGATTACACACATTTCCGTTAACATATCCATTAGAATGCGCAGCTTGTACCTATATCAACGTAAGGGCAGTTTAATTTGATGTATATGATTAAACCACGTACGAATACCCCTCGTTCTCCAAAAGCAATTATCAAACAAAACACGACCGCTGTGCAAATACATATGAGCGTAGTAATCATTTCACTATAGCGCTGTTTGTTTAGCTAATTGAATGCGACATCTCTCGGATACTGAGAGATATCTATAGATACTTTTTATACTATAAAGTAATTTGAATAGATATTAGTATACCGCATAACAAAAACAAAAGTTTAGCTGAATATTCGGCTTCAGTTTCAGCCACCTTCGGCCAAAAATTGTTATAGAAAATAGTATTATACCACACAAAAAAAAGAAAGGAAAGAAGTTAATGTTTGGGCAAATAACGGGCTTGTTTTCAGCCATCTTGCATTTTTTCGGGTCTAGGTGTTTATCCGAAACGACTCGTAATTTCTGATACACGACACAAGACTCGATCTTAGTGTGGGGCCACAAATATGTATGTGATTGTTGGGTGTCATTATTAACCTACAGCAAGCCTTTATTTCCGGACAGAATAAATAAAAAAATACACGCCTGTGTTAATTGGCCGTACATACCCTCATCCCTACGAATCCAATATGAAAACACGGGTGTTTTCAACCCTAAAATGGCTGTAAATTTTATGCAAATGTAGTCAGTGTCGCACAAAGTAACGAGCGACGTCCAATCGCACGGAACTGGTCAAAAAGTTGAGCTTTTAGTCTTTTTAACCCGTCGCAGAAATGTATAAATGTCCAGTTTCAAGCCTCGGGCGAACTGTTGCATTTTAGGGCCTTTTATACCCCAATTTGAAGTGTTTTGGGGTTGAAAGAGGTGTTTTAAAGTTGTCTTTTTCGTGATGTTAGTATCAAGCGGGATATTGAGAAATTTCTACTGAGGTGGGTAATGAAATGAGTGACGTTTTTGGGTTTAAGTATATGTTTATCTGGTTGCGAGGAGGCTGGCATAATAATTTGGACTAGCGAGAGATCGCTATTTCTCGGTGGATGGATATTTTATTAGAATATGCTGGCTTTACTGTCAGCGTGGTGTTCATTATGTCAAGTCAGTATAAAAAATATTATATGTATACTAACTATATTAGGTATGTAATAGATGATACTTACATACATACATAAAATCACGCCATTTTCCCAGAAGAGGTAGGCAGAGGTGCTACCAGGACCCACGTTTCGTCGTGTAGTTTCCGTCCGTGGATGTAATATGGGGTGAGCTTATCGCCATATCGGGCACAAATTTCAGACTCCGGGCTGATATAATTAATAAAAAAATCCGATATCACTTTACCCGACCCGGGACTCGAACCCGAGACGTTAGCTTTGCAATCATACCATAGTACAACTGCGCCACCGAGGCAGTCGAGGCGAAGTAATAGATAATATATTATGTTCATATTTCTCCGTTTCTCCGCTCTGCAGCCTCGCCCCGCTTCAGTGGACAGGCGTTAGGGCTTAAGTTATACAAAATCACAAGATATTTACATTTAGACAATCAGCTAGCGGAAACTCACGAAAATATTTTTTACAAAGTATTTAAAATGTAAGTCATTCACCCATACGTTTATCGGCATTTCCGAACATTATTTTCGTTCAGGCGACCTTTATACAGGGTGGATTATTAACGGGTCAGTGATAGGGGGTGTTCTTTAGTGGTTACAATGTTTATTAATTAAATTAATACGTGCTTCGAAATAAGAAAGATCTTTGAGTTTTATCATACATTGTGTATATGTGTATGCATACATACGATCAGTGTTTTTTTATTGCAATGAATGGCAAGACGAGTATGCCATTCGCCTGATGGTAAGCGATACGACCGCTCATGGACCGTAGAAAACCAAACAACATGAATTATAAGGCAATGCTTGGCATTTCACTGCGCTCGCCATCCTGAGACATAAGATGTTAAGTCTTAATATGTCAAGTTACTCTGGCTACAATGTCCTTCAAACCGGAACACAACAGTGCATTTACACTGCTGTTTGGCGGATGAAATATACCTCTCACATATGAGAAACCTACCACCAATAATATCGGGCACAAATTACTGACTCCGGGCTGATAATTAACAGAAAAATTCAACATCACTTCGGCCGACTGTACGAATCCGAGACCTCAGCGTCGTAATCATACCGTACAAATGCGCCACAAGTTCTAATAACGTGTACTGTATCAGCCCATATATGTCCCACTATCGCTTTATTAGGGAGGGAAGTGGACAATAATTTATTTCCAACTCCTCCTATTAATTTAACTTTTTGATTGATTTCGTTGCGGGTTAAAGACAAGTTAGACATTCCCGGAGACGCGCTGAGCTTCAATGCTCAGTATCTTTCAAATGCGTGCCACTGTTGATCCTGGCTTACAGGAGTTGCAGTGGCGGGTGTGAGGGCGGGACAGTCTCCTAAAATATGTCCCACTGCAGGGCACGAGCCTTCTCTACAATCGAGAGTACGATTGAGAGGTTGATCTGAAGTTCACCACAAGGCCTAGTGCGGGTTGGCGGACTTTACATACCAAGATATTATTACGAATTGCTATGATAATATGCAGGTTTCCTCACGATGTTTTCCTTCATCGTTATAGTGCGTAATAACTATCAATACACACATGACTCCGAAAAGTCAGAGGTGTGCCCTGGAATTAAAACCATGACCACCGTGAACATTATGCCAGTCACCGTCCGTTTATCAGCAAGCCACCACGCACTTAATAAACACTTAAAATCTAATGATGTATGAATATGTTTCAAGGATTTCTGCCTAAAACCGTATGACGTGTTTCCCCATGAATAAGAGTTAATGAACAACCTTACCGAATTATCTAACTACTCGGAAAAAATATCCGATGTGTAATGAACGCGTAGGTCACGCTCCGATGGATATAATTCTGTTACACAAATATTTATACATATACAACGATCTATGAAGTTATATAAATTTTTTTCGATAAAAATATTCTGTGTTTTTAATACGCTTTTATTAGCTTCATACGTATGTATGTTAGTATGTAACGGAATCTTTGAACATGTTTTTTGTTTAAAGGCCTTGTTAGTCACTATCGAATTGTGTAACGATACAGCGTGCGTTATTTTAAATATCATCGGGTTCGATTTCGAGGGATATTGATTTATAAAAAATCCAAGTGTAGTTTTAGTTTTCATCAAAATTGGGCTCGTGACACCATTTAGTATTTTTCGCTATTTCTCATACCTAGTTTCGGACTTGGCCAACAATTTCTTTCTTGAAAAAATCAACATGTATTACAGTTGATCAATTATGTTTGTGAGTAACTGAAAATATGAAGGACTATACTGGTAAGATAAAAGATTATAGTGAAACTAACGACCCAGCCCGGCTTCGCCCGGGTGTAAATATTTTTGACGCGGAAATAGTTTTTGCATAATTTCTCAAAATGCTCCTCTTATATTGGTCATAGCGTGATGTTATATAGAGGCTTATTAGATACATAAATGGGCATAAAAAAGGAATCAAATTAGTAGATCTTGAGATTAAAAAAATGGCGATAGGCTCGTCCCCTATCACATCATGGGACGGAACATACAAGGCGAAATGTGGGTGTCCTGGTGGCGCCTCTGCCTAACCCTTCTGGGATAAAGGCGTGAGTTTATGTATGTATGAGATTAAACAAACAAACTTTCCGTTAAAACAAGCTTTATACAGACCGGGCAGGGATTTTTTTCATACTGTATATAAATACATAAATACACCCAACAGTCACATACATATTCCTGACCCCACACTAAGATCGATTCTTGTGTCGTGGGTATCAGAAAGTACGAGAGACTTTTCGGTCTCACAAACACCCAGACCCGAAACAAATACCTGTGGATCACACAAATATTTATCTCAGTGCGGGGATCGAACCCGCGGCCTCTCGTTTCACAGCCGGCGTCTAACCAACTGCGCCATAAGGTATACATATTACAGTCCTCATCACAGAGATATTTGTGGGTAACTGAAAGTATGAAGGACTGTACTGGTAACATAAACGGCCTTATTCATCGACAGATTTAAAACCAATAGTTATCGAATGTTCTGTCCCTTTCAAACCACTTTTGAAGTCAGTTTGAGCGAAGAAGCCAAAACATACGATAGCTAAAACAGGTTTTAATTTTTTCTATGAATAAGGCTGAATGTGATTAAAATTGAAATATTGCTAAAATATAAAATACAATGAATATTAAACAAGCCCTGTCTAAACTGTCTTATTAGACAAGACACATTCTCTACAATTATAAATATCCAACGTCGATAATTATCACGAATTAATTCCCAAATTACAAGACAATTATAACTAATTACCGAAGTTTAGTTCATCAAAGACAAATTAACGAAGGAATAATTTAACATGGCGACTGCCTTGGTGGCGTAGTTGTACTACGGTACGATAAAAAAGCTGATATCTCGGGTTTGAATCCCGGGTCGAGCATATTGGGTTTTTCGATTAATGATCAGCCCAGAGTCAGGAATTTGTGCCCGATATGGCGATAGGCTCGCCTCCTGTCACATCGTGTGACGGAAAATACAAGGCGAAATGTGGGTGTCCTGGTGGCGCTTCTGCCAACCCCTTCTGGGATGGAAAGCGTAAGTTTATGTATGTATGTATAATTTAAAATAAATTGTATTTAAACTTTTATATTTGAATGAGCGAACGGTTATGTAACTGAATCAGCGTAATACGTCCCACTGCAGGGCCTCCTCTACAATCGAGAGTACGATTGAGAGGGGTTAGGCCATATACTCTATTAATCTAAATACAATTAAATAATTGTTGATCTAAATATGATTGACAAAACCATACAAAAATATTATAAAAGAAAATCAAACGCTAAGAATTGAATTGTATCTTCAATCTGTAATTCTTTTGTGTTCGTAACAAAAGATATGCTTCAAGCATTGAATTTTATTATATTTTTACAACTCAAAGTCGGTATTTAAAATAGACAATGTATGGGGAACAGTAAGGCATGTTTGATTTAAACATGCTATTATTTCCTTTATCCATGTAAAGATATGACACATATAAAACCGTATACATGGTTCATGACGTCATAATTGAAAATCATCGTTGCTATAAAGACATACATACATAAACTCACGCCTTTTTCCCAGAAGGGGTAGGCAGAGGTGCTACCAGGACACTCACGTCCAACAAATTGATAGGGGGCGAGCCTATCGCGATATCGAGAACAAATTCTTGACTCCAGGCTGATAATGAATAGAAGCTCGACCCGGGATTCGAACCCGAGACCTCAGCTTTGTAATCGAATCGTATAACATTTACGCCACCGATTAGCTAAGAAGAATTAAAATAAATAATCATATTCAATGTATATTTTTACAGTCTACAAAATTATTTTCTTATTTAGTTTAAATGAAAGTATAAATCTTTGGGTTTTCAAATGATATCTAATTGAAACGCAGACAGAGAATATTATTTAAAACCTTTATAACATTTTGATTAACACATAAACCTTCAAACTAACATGACTACTTTAAAAGCTTTTTTAATTCTGCCAAAAAGTTTTTTGAATAATATAACCTTTTTTAAATAAACATGTCACGTACAGACAAAAATATGAGTTGAAAGTTTCATACGTTTGAAAACACGTGCGCTGTTGGAATATTCCGTGCTACTCCGAATGTAATGGGTGTAAGTTTTCAACGAAAGTACTTTATTTTTCAAGGTATTTTTTTGACAGCCTCCCTAGATGTGTTAGACGCTGTGAATGAGAGGATACGAGAGGACACGATACGAGACAAATGTTTGTGCGATTCAAAGGATTCGTTTCTGGGTGTTTGAGAGGCCGAAAAGTCTCTCGTAGCGAAATAAGACTTGTTTATTAGCGCAGGGTCAGGACTATGTATGTGATTGTTGGATGTAATTATTAATTTTTTCGTGAATATTTAAGAGATGATGAAATATATTCATATATATTTTTAAAGTAAGTGATTGGATGAATAGCTAACATAAAATGGGTGACTTATTTTTTAAAGTGACATAAGGTAGTATTAAACTTTAGCTTAGAAAACTAAAACTATTTAATATCAAAGCCAATTACTTAGAGTTAAAACACGTCTTAAATGTAAACGAATGCGTTCGCAAATACTTTAAATTTATTTTGAAATGCTCGGAATGTAATGAGGAGGTTCTGTTTCGCGGAATATTGTTCTTTCGTAGATATAGAAAATATTTAATGTTTTTTTTGTATATTCTAGCTGCATAAAGTGGCTTTAACAGTCAAGATGTTAAATGTATGCCTTGAAAAACTATAAACATGGTAGCCAGAGTAACTACTGGACATAATGAGACTTAACATCTTATGTCTCAGGATGGCGAGCGCAATGCCAATTGCTTTGTAGTTCATGAAGTTATTTGTAGTTTTGTAGTTAATGAGGTTTTACTACTGTCCATG
Organism: Deilephila porcellus; assembly: GCA_905220455.2. Lineage (NCBI taxonomy): Eukaryota > Metazoa > Arthropoda > Insecta > Lepidoptera > Sphingidae > Deilephila > Deilephila porcellus. The sequence goes on along the minus strand of LR999997.1, from coordinate 2,629,118 downwards.
AGCGGTCGTATCGCTTACCATCAAGCGAATGGCATGTTCGTCAAGCTATTCACTGCAAAAAACAGATTATTTACAAGCCAGGCTTTGACAGTGACCAAACTAAATATGAATTAATAAATAATACTTCGGGGCATAATGGGGGTGGCGGGGTAGGCGGGGAGGCGGGGAGGCGGGGAGGCGGGGGAAGCGAGGGTAGGATTCTGCGAAATTAACTTTACTTTTCGCGGTACCAGCTACAGGAATATTACGTTTTACACGGAAACAGATCCAGTGACATATTGATTCATTTCAATTCGGTAATATGACTGTATTGCCCTTTTTTTAAGGGAAAATAGGCTGAAGATTTGGTATAACATGTATCTGTATCTATATCAGCCCAAATACGCCCCATTGCTGGTCACGAGCCTCCTCTACAATCGAGAGTATGATTGAGAGGGGTTAGGCCATATAGTCCGCCACACCGCCCTAGTGCCGGTTGGTGGACTATACATACCGTAGACATTCTTCAAAGTCGCTACGGTGTGTAGGTTTTCTCACGATGTTTTCCTTTACCGTTATAGTGCGTGGTGAGTGACTATCAATACACACATAGCTCCGAAAAGTCAGAGGTGTGCCCTGGGATTTGAATCCGCGACCACTGTGAAACATGTCGGCAGTCGCGTCTGGTCCGTTACCACCAGGCCACCACGCACTTCTCTTATTTTTAAAAGTAAGTATACATTTTAACTTACTTTAGTTTTAATTACAAACTGAACTAAAACAAATACAAAAAAACTCCCTAAAACAAATAAAAATGTTTGCAAATATTTGAAATATATTCTGTTACACTCGGAATAAAATGTAGATTTTCGTGAAATATACTTTTTAAATTTCGTTTCTTTATCGGTAGAGACATACCACGCTTCTTCTATGAGGATTAGGTTTAAAAAATCTAGTTTAAAATATAGTTTAAACTAAAAGAATACCGTTTCCGAACTGAAAATAGTTAAAAAACGCGTTTTGACAACAAACAACGCGTTCGCAGAACTAGAAATATATTCTCGTAGTGCTGGAAATGTTATGGTTTCGTTTCGCGAAATTTTTCCCAGTGTCCGTTACTGGAATCTATTTTTTTTCATAGAAACAGGAGCAGCGAGTTATATTCATTTATTTCAATTCGGTAATATCTATACATAATAAATTTGTAACTGATCGATGTCTGTACATGGAAGATAACTAAGAATAACTAATATGGGGGGGTCTGTATTAACGTAATAGAACACAAAACAATCATTTTTAGATTTTTTTCTGTTTGTCTGTGCGGTTGTGCGCCATGAACTCAGAAATGGCTTATCGGATTTCGATGAAATTTGGTATGGAGGCAGCTGACACCCTGGATTACCACTGAGGCTACTTTTTATCCCGAAAAATTTGGTGTTCCCGTAGGATGAGGAAGGAATTACGATATATTTATTACTTTTTTATTCCCAAAGGGTTGGGATGAGACTGGATTTCATGCCTTGAGTGAGAATGAGACGGGACGGGCGGGACATAACGGGATTGGATGGGACGGGATGGGAAATTCCAAATAAAGTTAATTTCAAATAAAGTTAATCACGCAGACGAAGTTATCAGGCAAAAGCTAGTCAATATTATAAACAAAAAAGTCAGCATTCTGTCTTTTCATCATCATCATCATCAACCTATCTACGTCCACTGCTGGATATAGGCTTCTCTTATCGCCTCTTATATCTCTTCAGCCCATCGTCTCTATTCTGGCTCTTAATAAACCATTATTTTTAAGGAAAAATATGGACTGAAATAATTATCTAAAAATATATTTTTATAATAATTTGTTAGATTTACGTGAATGTTACACATTGAAGTAAAACATTTTCTTACAGATTTAAAATTTTTGGTCAATACTAAACGGATTTTTAAAACTGAATTCTAAGTAACGAAGGCATACTGTTAGTAATATTGTAGATTATCGACTAAGTGCCAGTATTACTTATATATGTTAAGCAAACATTGTCTATGATAGTTGTAATATCTTGTTTGTGTTTTTGTTACTTGCGTCCGGTCGTCTCTTGACATACTTTCCATACTGGTACTGTATATATTTGCTTAATATAATCCTAGTTAATCTTGCTTGCCAGCTTATGTATTATCTAAACTCATCATATTTAATGAAAATACTTAATCTAGGCGAAATTGACTCAAAATTTAATGAATTAGCAACTTTTTTTACTGTCCTCTTATTCTCTAACGGCTGGTCTCTATATTCTATCTATCTTTAACAAGAGCTTAAAATAGCTACCATTACTATGTCGATACATTTCTACGCTTCAATAAATAAACATTGATTTATACATTTATCTTACCTAGCTATATATAAATATATGCATCATATCTATGTCTCTCTATCTTTGTTAGCTGAAATATAAAATGCATCGAAATATCTAATGAAATCTCTTGTTATAGATAGATAGATTATAGAATCTGGCCGTAAAAGACGCCATCGTACCTGGTACAATGTTGTTCGAATATTTATTAAGTAATAAAAAATGTGAGGGTCGCGATCGATGACTTGACATAACCCTTACAACAACCCTAATACAATACTAAAAGATGCTACATTGGTTTGACCTTCAATGGACTAGCCTGTAATAATGTATGGAGAACAGTAAGGCGTGTTTTGCTATCTGTGGAAACTTATAATTAGCCTTTAATTACCAGTTATTTCTAACTTTATGTACGTTTTAGCTCTTAGTATTCCTAGAAGTGTAAAATAAAATAATAACAAAATAAATAAGCGATTATTTTCTTTATCCATGTAAAGACATGACACATATTTTAAAACCATATACAAGGGGTCATGACGTCGTCATTGAAAATTATCGTAGCTAGAAAGACATACATACTCACGCCTTTTTCCCTGAAGGTATAGGTAGAGGTGCTACCAGGACACCCTCATTTCGCCTTGCATGTTCCGTCCCACGATGTGATAGGCGACGAGCCTATCGCCATATCGGACATAAATTACGACACCGGGCTGATAATGAATAGAAAAATCCAATATCACTTTACCTGACACGGGATTCGAACCTGAGACCTCCATACGAACATTTGTCTCTGTGAGGAGAGCGCAGGGGCCTCTTGTTTCACAGCCGTTTCTAACCAACTGCGCCCTTGAGGCAGTTAAAAAATAGTCTAATGGAAAATCTCCTCCTTTTTTGAATTTGTTTAAAACACTAGTATGTTTTCAATCTAACAAAAGAATGATTGACAATTTAATTACAAATATAATATAATATTAAATGTTCCTAAGTTTGATCGAATCAGAACCGAAATCGAGGTCTAACTATTTCGAACTAAGCAAGACAAAACGTGGACCCTGGGGCGACGCGTTAGAGACGACCTACATTTAGTATCGATATACTATCGATTCTATTGTATCGATAATCGATGACATAATATACTTTTTTATCGACATGTGTGTAAGTGTGTGTATTGATAGTCAATCACCACGCACTATAACGGTGAAGGAAAACATCGTGAGGAAACCTGCATACCATAGCGTTTTATGGTATGTAAGTCCGTCAACACGCACTAGGCCAGCGTGGTGGACTATAAGGCCTAACCCCTCTCAATCGTACTCTTGATTGTACAGGAGACCTGTGTCCTGCAGTGGGACGTATATGAGCTGATACAATTCTAGGAAATAAAACAATGGAGTCAAAAATATCGTTTATCGATATTGTTAGCCACCTCTTAGAAACTTTTCAGAATTAATGATGTGAACTAGCAATCGGTTACCTAATTAGACCTCACCTTAAACTTTAGCGTTGGAAATCGATTTTGATCGTCAGCTCGTAGATTCAATGTACAATGGAAGTAATTTTGAGGTATGACCAGTTTAACTTACCTCTGTGGTGTATAAAACTTTATTTCTAGAGAGGTCAAACTAAATTTGATTTTGTTGACGAAATTTATTTAGTTTAAAAACTATTTTATTTATTTACCAGGCAAGCGTATGTTTCGCAGTGTACTTCTTATGGCTGAAAAAAGGGTAAGAGATGTGTTTATATGTACATATACTCACGCCATTTTCCCAGAAGGAGTAGGCAGAGGTGCTACCAGGACACCCACATTTCGCCTTGTATGTTCCGTCCCACGATGTGATACCCCGTGAATTATACTGAAGAAGATCTCAACGATCTTTGTTTGATTTTGACCCTAACAGAACTATTCCCACATATGTATTATTTAAATATCATTGGTAAATATTTTATGCTAAGAAATGAATAATAATGTAAAACAATAAATGCTAATGAAATTTTAGTTTATATAAAAAACATGATATTTAAAACTTTTGACCATAACTTTTACTTTGACCATGTCAACAACATTTATTTGACAACGTCAAAATTTAACTACGGTCAAAGTAACTTGAATCAATTGAGTCTTATGCCAAATCGCTTATACTAACTTTATCCATAACTTTGACTTTGAAAATCTCAATCCATTACTTTACCAATGTCAAATACGTCTAAAATAAATTGCGATGACATTGTCAAAATTTCTCGTCAAAGTTAGTTAATGCAATTGTGGCTTAGATCGTAGAAGAAAAGCCGAATTGGTCCTTCAGAAATCTTACTCACCGAACGAAACCTCACAGCAAAGACTAGAAGACACGTGTTTCTGTGTGACAGTATGTTTTATTATAAAAGAGTGTACACATATGTTGCTACAGCTTAATTCGTTTTAAACTGTCTCCATAAATAACAGTCCCTTTACACAGACGAATGAATATTTAAAGAAAATATCAACCTTTACGCTGCTCCGACATTTTGCTTTCAACCAAATTGCTTTCGCTTATTTGATACGTTACTTAAAATTATTAGAAAAGTGCATTCTCTTCGCGAGGTTTGACAGCCTCCGTGGCGCAGTTGGTTAGACGCCGGCTGTGGAACGAGAGGCAACTACGATCCCCGCACCGAGACAAATGTTTGTGTGATCCACAGGTATTTGTTTCGGGTCTGGGTGTTTTAAGACCGATTTTTTTATTGCGATGAATGTCGAGACGAGCCTGCATTTCGCCTGATGGTTAGCGATACGAACGCTCATAAACAGTAGAAAATTACAACAACACCATGATTTATAAATCAATGTTTTGCATTCCCCAGAGCGCTGTCCTGAGACATAAGATATTAAGTCTCATTATGTCCAGTAGTTACTCTGTCTACAATGTCCATCAAACCGGAACCCAACAGTGCATATACACTGCTGTTTAGCGGGAGAATAGACATCGCGGTGGTATCTACCCAGGTGGCCTCCCACTATGAGAGACGTAAGAATCCCATAGGTTCCGACACACGACAAAAATATGTATCTTTATCAACCCATATACGTCCCACAAGGCATGGGCCTCAACTACAATCGAGAGTACGTTTGAGAGGGGTTAGGGCATATAGTCTACCACGCTGGCCAAGTTGGTGGGCTTTACATACCATAGAAATTCTTACAAATCGCTATGGTATGGCTTCTTCTCCATTCAAATAATAAGGATATTTCAAATTGGGCAATTTGAATTATTCAACCATTAAGACGACTATAATCAAGACTATTACTAGATCAATAAGCATTAGGAATGCCTTGAAATTGAAAACTTTGGAGGTCGCGCCGTTCAAACAAACTAAAAGCATTTCTAAAATTGCCTGCAAGATTAATGGAGCTCGGGTGAAGTGAAATCACAAGTAATTTGACCAATTGTAATATTTCTTAGTCTTTCTTCTGCTGAATGTATGTATCATGCATCAGCCCATATACGTCCCACTGCAGGGCACGGGCCTCCTCTACAATCGAGAGCACGATTGAGAGTGGTTACGGCATACAGTCTACCACGCTGGCCTAGTTGGTGGACTTAACATACCATAGAAATTCTTACAAATCACTATGGTATGGTTTCTTCTCGATTTTTTCTTTCGCCATTGTAGTGCGTGGTTATTGACTATCAATACACACATACAATTTGTATATTACCGGTTCACAATTGAGCTGGCATTATTGTGTCGCATCTTTCGGTGAACTTCATTCTATTTTCGCATTACGCTTACCCTCAGATTTACAGCTGGCTTCTCTATTATTCTTCTTCTTATTTACCTCTGTAGTCCATTGTTTTTCACCCGCTTAGCTACAGAGGACAAAAATATTTCCAACTCCTATTTATTTAACTTTATGATTGATTACGTTGCGGGTTAAAGTGAAGCTAGACATTCCCGGGGACTCGCTGGGCTTCAATGCTCAGTGTTAAAATGCTTGCTGTTGACCCTGGCTTACAGGAGCTGCAGTGGCGGGTGTAAGAGCGGGACAGTCTCCTAGTCATGAAGTCGTTTATTAAAAATGCCACAACAGAAATACCTTTAAGCAAAATGATTTAAAAATTTAGACATTTTAGCAATTATTTTTCCAATCCCTATATTCGTGTTGTGTGTTTAGGACTTCTGTTATTGTATCACAAATATTTGTTGTTGATCTAATCCTTGTTGTTTTAGGACGAACTTGTTGTTATTTAATGATTTTAATGTTGTAACAGATTTTAGTATGAGCATGGATCTATTTATTTATCAATGCCTGGTTTTAGTTTTGGTATTTTTAGATTGTTTTCGTGGTAGGATGTTTTTTTATACAATGGGTCTGTCAAACGAGCAAACAGGTCACCTGATAGTAAGTAATAGTATTTATATATTATTTATTTATTTATTTATTTATTTAGGACAGCCAGTGGTTGTTACAATAGAACTTAGACTAATAAAATACACAATAAATAAATTAAGAGTAACACCCTTTGAAGGCGGTCACAACTTGCACTGTTTGTGATAAAACAATATGTATGATATAATTTTGTATGTTTATGTGTATATTGTGTAAGTTAATGAATACGATATATAGATATGTACGTATGTATAATATAGTTATGTACGTATAATATAGATATGTACGTATGTATGTATGTTTGAATAGAATATTGAAATATTTATATTATTTGTACACCTGACGCGGCTCCAACTGCCGTTCTCTTCTCTTTTATACCTGGTTGTCTATCAGAAATTGCCTTGAGCGTTAAGCCCGCCAATTGCACTTTCTTTTTTCTACTGTTTTGTTGTATTTCTGGTGTACATAAAGCTTTAAATAATAAATCATAATCATTAGTGATGACGCTTAATGTAACGCTTGGATCAGGGATGTGTTACCGGCCCATCAAATCGGGATGAAAGCGAGAAGGATAAAGGACCCATCCTTCTCCTTTTTAAGAGGGTTCCCAATACCCTTTGGTAATCTCGCTCACCGAACTAAACGCGACAACAAAACGTCAATGTACTGTGCGACAGTACTACCCCGGACAAGCCTGTCAATTCATGTTGCCTCATGACTGACAACAACGTCGTTCTACCACAAACTGCCATGGCTTTTAGAGTCAGCCTTGTGTTTTCTAAATCACTTTTACCATTTGTTTGTCTACTATGGATGAAAGCTGCCTCCAACGGGACACTGTGGAAATGGGAGAGGGCTATGTTCAGCAGTGGACTTCCTTTGGCTGATGGATGGATGGATGATATATGATGTCTACTATTTTACATTCTGTAAAGTCTTAAACAGTTAGTGTATGTTAAAAGCCTTGCCTCGGCGCAGTTGTCCTGCTATTGAGTACTGTTGATATCGGATTTACATTTCATTATCAGCGCAGAGTCAGGAATTTGTACCCGATACGGCGACATGCTCGTATTATCACATCGTCGGACAGAATAGACAAGGCGAAACGTGGGTGTCCTGGGAAAAGTCATGAGTTTATCTATGTTTGTGTCTGTATTATGTTACATGCAATAAAGCCTCAAAAAGTCAGTGTATGTTAAAAGACGAACACAGCGCAAATACGCTTAAATTGAGCGGCGGTGCGTCGGCAAACAAAAGAAACACGCTGCCGCATAGGGGAGCTTTGTTCCTTGTAAGGGTGTGAGGTTTGTATGAGCGGAGCGGTTAGGTAATTAGGTCGTATTATTTTAATAATCAGCTTTTGTACTTGAGAAAATTTCCAAATTAATTACTATGATCCGAAACGAAGTTCGAATGTTCAGACGTTCGACGTCCGAAGTAATTTATAAGTTTTGTACATACATAAACTAACGTTCTTATCCCAGAAGGGGTAGGCAGAGGCTCCAGCAGGACACCCACATTTCGCCTCGTATGTTCCATCCCATGATGTGATAGGGTGCGAGCCTATCGCCATATCGGGCACAAATTCCTGACTCCGGGCTGATTATAATTAATAGAAAAACCCAATATCACTTTGCCCGACCTGGGATTCGAACCCAAGACCTCAGCTTTGTAGTCGTACCGTAGTACAACTACGCCACTGAGGCAGTCAGCGTAGCTTTACCAATTCCTAAAAGTATGCATACGCATTTCCTATCCTACTACTTACTATTAACTCGCTCCCGCTTCCTCTCCCGCTCCGCTCATCCCCAACCTCCCCCCACATTACCGCAGATGCGGGGAGAAGGGGGCGATCCAAGAGCCCAACACGACCAACTTAAATTAAGTGCTATATGTATAAGTTTTATTCAGCCTTAATTTCAACGAAGTTTCGTTTCGTCAATTAGGACGCGTACTTTGCAATGAAATTTTTAACAGGGTTATTGTTTGGGTAGTGGTGTGTCACTGATTGGCAGAATAAGGTAATTGTTTTTAACTGACTTCATAGGTTATTAAATTGTTATGCATTTTGCGCAATGTCTTCGGTAATAGAATCGATTTTAATGATTTCTTTTTTGTCGAAAATATTGACTTTAAGAATTAATATTTGTTTAGTATAGCAATGGTCGAGACCAAATTTTGTTTATCGAGTGCAGTAAATACATACAGGGTATATCCAGACCGAAAACAAAGCCAGGTGGTAGTTTTAGTGACTTCAGAACCAAAACAATTGTATTTTTCTACTCGCCGTCGTCTCTAGGTGGTAAATACGTAGTTAAATCTAAAATAAAAATTTGCACCGTTTTATTTTTAAAGTCGTATTAGTACGCAATGGTTTTAATTTGCATTTTAAGCAATAGTTCTACTAATGATTTTCAAAAATATGTAAGATAAAATTGTCACTGTTTTTATTCGACATTTTTAGTTTCATTGTGTCTGTAGTCACTAAATACCACCCGGCTTCGTTTTCAGTCGTAGTCTAGATATACCTGATATACTCACGCTTGTATTTGTGAGGGGCTAGGTAGATGTTCCTCTAGCGTCGACAATAGTTTGATGTAACAAGATCAAGGCTAAGGTCAAGTCGCGTATACATTCTTATCCAGGAAAAGTCATATGAAATAACTCATACCGAAAATCTTATACGTCGCTAACCAGGATTTCGGATCCTTGACCCGACTGTTCTTTTGACAGCCTCCGTGGCGCAGTTGGTTAGACGCCGGCTGTGAAACGTGAGGCCGCGGGTTCGATCGCCGCACCGAGACAAATATTTGTGTGATCCACAGGTATTTGTTACGGGTCTGGGTGTTTGTGAGACCGAAAAGTCTCTCGTAGTTCCTGATACCCACGACACAAGACTAGAGCTTAGTGTGGGGTCAGGACTATGTACGTGACTGTTGGGTGTATTATTTATTACTAAATATATAAATACCCAGTAATTATTTTTTTTATACCTTAATCTCTGTACTGAATTCGAACCTACTTCCTGCCAGAAGTAATTTCGAAGTATTATTTCCATCTAAGCTACGAGCTTTCAAACTGTTAATCCTACGCAAAAAGGACGCGGAAAGTTATAATTTCCTTTAAGATTTTAATTAATAATTAAATTGAATCTAATGGCTTAAGGATCAAATTTGTTCCCATTGCAGACGAGAGACTTTTAAAATAAAATAAATTCTAAACTAAATGTCTCTTCTCTTGCTTAACAGCAGTGTAAATGCACTGTTGTGTTCCGGTTTGAAGAACATTGTAGCCAGAGTAACTGCTGGACATATTGAGACTTAACATCTTATGTCTCAGGATGTTTTGTTTGTTCAGCATTGTTTTGGAATTAATTGTGTTGTTTGGTTTTGCTACTGTCTATGAGCAGTCGTATCGCTTACCATCAGGCGTATGGCATGTTCGTCACGCCACTCATTGCAATAAAAAAATCCGAAATGACAAAAAGCTAAAATAACTGAAAGGAGTCACGAGCCCAATTTTGATGAGAAGTAAAACTGAATACTTGAATTTTCGACAGCCTCCGTGGCGCAGTTGGTTAGACGCCGCCTGTGAAACACGGTCTGGGTATTTGTGAGACCGAAAAGTCTCTCTTAGTTTCTGATACCCACGACACAAGACTCGACTCCACACTAAGGGAGTCAGGACTATGTATGTGACTGTTGGGTGTATTTATTTAAAAAAATCAACAATTCTAGCGAGTAATCGACCCAATGGTTTTTAAAAAAACAAATGCTGTATTATTTGTTGTATTTACAAAATTAAGCCGTTATGTCCCATTATTATGTGGGTGACTGGGTTCGACACCCAGGTCTGACACATTCAGCAGAAAATAAATAAAATCACTACTTGAGAGAAAATGAAATTTGTATTTGAATACCACTTGTAGCAATACTGTCTACCCTCGGAAAACCATGCATATGTATACGAAACTCGTCGCTCGAAATACACCAAAGTAGCCCGTCTACATCGGTTTAATACCAAAATAATTTCTTCTTTGATTTTGTAGAAGCATTTTCTTAACTAAGATGTTTGACGAATGTGTAATAATTCTGGTAATTAAATTTGCGAATTATTACTCAAGTTCGAGGTTTAATTATCGTTGTAATTTCGGAGGGAAAGAGAGGTTTATGACGTCATCGTTTTTAAGGAGTCGTCCATGTTAGCCAAATATTTAGAATATTGAGACTACAGACAGGAATCCAGTAGAATATACGTTACGCTTCACGTGTCCATGAAGTAATTTTGGTTACTTTTACATCACGCCTTATTCCCAGAAGGGGTAGGCAGAGGTGCTACCAGGGTACACACGTTCCACCTCGTGTTTCGTCCCACGATGTGATAGGGGACGAGCCTATCGCCATATCGGGCAAAAATTTCTGACTCCGGATAATTATTAGAAAATTCCAATATCACTTTGTCTGACCTAGGATTCGAACCCGAGACCTCAGCTTTGTAACCGTACCGTAATACAACTGCGCCACCGAGGCAAGGCGTTTCGCATTCATTCTGTATTTATACCGCACGTGCCGGGATGACTATATCGATCGGGATAAGACAACACTTTTTTTACCAGTGAACACTCACTGCATAGACAATCCACATTATTTATTTATGGTGCATGGTGACCTGTTGGTAACGGACCAGACGCGGCTGCCATATTCACGGTGGTCGCGGGTTCAAATCCCAGGCCACACCTCTGACTTTTCGAAGATATGTGTATTGAAAGTCAATCACCACGCACTTTAACGGTGAAGGAAAACATCGTGAGGAAACCTACATACCGTAGCGATTTTAAAAGAATTTCTACGGTATGTAAGTCCGCCAAACCGCACTAGGCCAGCGTTGTGGACTATATGGCCCGACCACTCTCAATGGATTCTCTCGATTGTAGAGGAGGCCCGTGCCCTGCAGTGCGACGTATATGGGCTGATTTAGATAGATGGTACTTGTCTTGGCAATAGGCTAGTCCTGCTTAGGATATAGGCGTAAATGAAAAAAAAATAACAACCGGTGAAGGAAAACATCGCGAAGAATACTGCATACCACATAGATTTATATTAATTTCAATTTCAATATCAAAATATCGTATCGATTTCTAATAATTTATATGGTGTGTAAAGTTCGCCAACCCGCAGTAGGCCAGCGTGGAATATATGGCCTAACCCCTCTCAATCGAACTTTCGGTTGTAGACGAGACCCATGCTCAGCTATTGCTTATTAAGGGCAGATATAGAACGGTACAGAAGTAACAAGTAATTAGAAATATACCTTAGTAATAAATGACAGCCTCCGTGGCGCTGGTGGTTATACGCCGGCTGTGAAACGAAAAGCAGCGGGTTTGATCCCCGAACCGAAACAAATATTTGTGTGATCCACAGGTATTTGTTTCGGGTCTGGGTGTTTGTGAGACTGAAAAGTCTCGTACCCGATACCCACGACAAAACGCAAATGACCTGAAAACACCACACAAGCATTTACCAGTCACGCTGTCAAAAGATTGGTAAAGATGTTGTCCTAATGCTGTACCCTGGCTCCTATACTCTAGATTCTTTTGATAGGCAGAAATCGAGGGCCATTGTGTACCAACTTGCCCCGAAATTAAACAGGCAGCGTTTATTCACTTGAGAATAGGGACGGAGAAAATTTTCACAAAGTGTCGGCTCGTGTTTTTGTTGTTTTGCTTTTGGTGGAGCATATTTTAAAAAGATCCTTATAAAGACTGGCTTTTGGTGGCGGCTTTGCCGTGTGTTTATATATGGCAATTAAAGCAGGTTATTGGTGGAGGAGGAAGCATTTTTTAAATTTATTTATGCTTACACCAGAAATAAATACATACTGTATACATAATTGCCTGCCTCGGTGGCGTAGTTGTATTACGGTACGTCTACAAAGCTGAGGTCTCGGGTTCGAGTCCCGGGTCGGGCAAAGTGATATTGGATTTTTCTATTCATTATCAGTCCTGAGTCAGGAATTTGTGCCCGATATGGCGATAGGCTCGCCCCCTATCACATCGTGGGACGGAACATACAAGGCGAAATGTGGATGTCCTTGTGGCACCTCTGCCTACCCCTTCTGGGATAAAGGCGTGAGTTTATGTATGTATGTATACATAACCTCACCCCTTTTTCAATAGAAAATTCAATATCACTTTACCCGACCCGGGATTCGAACTCGAGACCTCAGCTTTGCAATGTTACAGTAATACGTCATATTTTATTTTTACATTATGTCATATTTCGTTCATGCAGTAATCTGTTCTTCTAGGCATATTAGTTGTACAAAATAATTTCGATCATTCCCACCTGCCAGGGGTCTTGTGAAGGCTCACAATTTTTTCATCATCATCATCATCATCATCAACCCGTTGCAGTCCACTGCTGGACATAGGCCTCTCCCAAGGTACGCCACAGAGCCCGGTCTGCTGCTTTACGCATCCAGACGCTGCCAATTTTTTCATACTAGGCAGAAATTCTGGTGTCCCTTAAAATCGCATAAAATTGTACTGGTAGAAAATGGTGTTTACAAAAGGTCTAACTAATTTGACAAACTTCACACTAAGGGATGGAAATAAGCCCGTCGATTTTTCAATTTTTAATTGTAGGCAATAACATATAGGGATCAAAATCGGAAAGCGTCCATTTGCCTTTTAATTTTAAATTAATAAAAGAAATAACAATTTAAAATAATTGTTGTTGTTTAATATTACGATTTCCAATCTTAAATGTTATTAAATAAAGTTTGAAATTGTGGAGCATATTTTAATGACAGTTATTCTGTAAGCAAAAACTTGTAAATCAGAATCGCATTTATTTTTCTATTTTGAAATTTCCTCCCTTCGATATAAGGTTGATAATCAATTGTAAGTTTATATTACAAATGATTCTGAACCCTACCCTTTGTGTGTAAGGTTGAGATTTGAATGTGATGAAAAACTAGAAAGTTCAATATAAATTTCTCACAAGACCCACGATGTGACAAATGTGTGTGTTTTTCTCATTTCAGTTCGGTTTTTCTTCCGATATTGGTTTGATCATGAGATTTTTATAAAACACGTATAAATGTAGGTCACGAATCTGAACATCTCATTTGATATTGAGGTAATCTAGATTCTAGATTATCTATAAGATGGGGGAAGGTATCCTTTTTCTACTTTTAATAACACGAAAAACGAAACACAAAGAGGACGCGGACGCTCTCTAGACTCTGGTTGTGAAACGAGACTTCGCGGTTCAACCCCCACAGAGACAAATGTTTGCGATGCCTACAAATATTTGTATCGTGTCTGGGTGTTTGTAAGACCAAAAAGTCACTCGAATTCTGATACCCACGACACAAAACTTAATTGATCATTGAATTAATGCGGGGTCAGGACTATGTATGTGACTGTTGGGTGTATTTTTTATTTTATTAACACTTTCTCATCCAACACCCACTGCAACTCCTGTCAGCACCGATCAACAACAAAAAATTGACATCGAGCTCCGGAGCTCGGCGAGTCTCTTAGGGACACTAGCTGTGTGTGAGAGGCCGCCTGGGTAGGTACCACCACAATGTTTACTTCTTCCGCCAAACAGCAGTGTAAATGCTCTGTTGTGTTTCGGTTTGAAGGACATTGTAGCCAGAGTAACTACTGGACATAATGAGACTTAACATCTTATGTCTCAGGATGGCGAGCGTAGTGGAATGCCAAGCAATGTTTTGTAATTCATTGTGTTTTTTGTTTTCTACTGTTCATGAGCGGTCGTATTGCTTACCAGGGTAATGGCATGTTCATCTCACCATTCATTGCAGTATAAATAAAAATACACGACACAATACCTATATCTTACGGTCAGAACTACATATATGTTGGATATATTTCACAAAAAATGTCGCAAGCCATAAGCCCCTAAATACTTTCATCCTTTATAATATATAATTCTTTGAATTTCGGCGTCCTTACACAAAGCCCGCATGTTATTCATTCCGAGCCGTTTGATCTCTTATTACATCTATACTGTTATTTTAGTACTTGGTTCTTTCTTATATTATTAACCTACTTCGCAAATATGTGGCACTTGATTCGACCTATTTGTTCAAGCTCTTGAGAAAAGTAGTTAAATGTACATGCGATAATAAAAAGGCGAGTAAATTTGAGTTGTTTGTTGGAGATTTTTTTGAGAAAGGCTAATTGTATTAAGGTTTTAGCTAATTTACGATTCTATTTTTACGTACATACATAAACTCACACCTTTATCCCCGAAGGGGTAGGCAGAGGCGCCACTAGGACACCCATATTTCGCCTTGCATGTTCCGTCCCACGATGTGATAGGGGGCGAGCCTATCGCCATATTGGGCACAAATTCCTAACTCCGGGCTGATAATGAATAGAAAAATCCAGTGACAGTTTGTCCGACCCGGGATTCGAACCCGAGACCACAGGTTTGTAACCGTACCGTAATACAACTACGCCACCGAGGCAGTCTTTTTTAAAGATTCCTATAATAAATAAATACACCCGACAGTCACATACATAGTCCTGACACCACACTTATATCGAGTCTTGTGTCGTGGGTATCAGAAACTACGAGAGACTTTTCGGTCTCACAAACACCCAGACCCGAAACAAATACCTGTGGATCACACAAATATTTGTCTCGGTCCCCGAACCCGCGGACTCTCATTTCCCTGCCGGCGTCTAACCACAAGGCGAAATGTGGGGGTCCTGGTGGTGCCTCTGCCCATCCATTCTGGGATAAAGGCGTGAGTTTATGTATGTATAAATATCTAAAAACCTCTTAATGACCGTAAAATATAGATTTTCTATGGCTGAAGACGATGTTTAATTATATCATAACAATCAATGAAACGCTGACACAACCTGTAGAAACTACCATTGAACTAAAACAAGCAAATTTCTGCCTAAAATAATATCTATTGCGGTTCTGCGTATTCAAGTAATTAAATTAGCCTTCCCTTTTATATAACTACCAATTTTAATCGAATTGCGTAAGGCTCCATTATAAATTTAAGTTTCACTGTCTGTGGTTTTGTATTAATTTTGTAGTAACCACATTATGTTAAGTAAATTTGTTTAGTTCGCAATTTATTACACATTTTAATTAATATAATGTTTAAATTGTCTATAGCTCTGTATGTGTCATGTGTTGTGTGTGAAGTGCGTCAGCCTGTTCACGGAGGTCGCGGGTTCAAAAGCACACCTCTTACTTTTCGGACTCATGTGTGTATTGATAGTCAATCACCACGCACTATAACGGTGAAGGAAAACATGAGGAAACCTGCACACCATAGCGAAGAATTTCTATAGTATGAAAGGTCCACCAAACCGCACTAGGTCAATAGCGATTTGTAAGAATTTTTATGGTATGTATTGTTCGCCAACCCGCACTAGGCCAGCGTGGTGGACTATACGGCCTAACATCACTTAATCGTACTCTCGATTATAGAAGAGTCCCGTGCAGTGGGACGTATAAAGGCTGATACAGATACAAATAAGTATAATTAACATACTAATCATTGTGGAAATTCTTATATTAATATTAGAAAGAAAGAAATACATTTATAAAAGCGCAAATAACCTAAAGTAGAAAACAAGATAAAAATAATAAAATAAACATGACAAAGTAAAAGAGAAATATGCTAAGTAAATCTAAACAATTGTTGCGCTACAATGGGTCTCCCATTTAGCTTTATGCTGCAGACAAAGGCAACACTGAAGCGCTGATTTTCAATGGAAATAATTCAATGATATTATTATTTTTTATTTCAGGTAAATACTTCGTGAGACTCCTGTAAGGTGAATAGTTTAATTTATTTAAGCGCTTGGTAGTAGCGTGGGATGTTCTCTAGCCAGATGCCGGGACAAGCACAAGAGGGCCGGCAGCGGCTGGATGCGTGAAGCAGCAGACCGGGCTCTGTGGCGTACCTTGGGAGATTCCTATGTCCAGCAGTGGACTGCAATTAGCTATTAGTGATGCTTGGTAGTTAATAGTAACACTTAGCACGGTGACATCCTAACTAAAAAGTTGGATCATATTAATATAATTGAATTTTATGCAACGGTTTATTTTATTTATGTATTCTAACTAAAAACCTGAATATAAAAAAATCTAAGATTAGCATTCCCGCTACTTTTATGAAGTTGTCCTCATTGTGGTTATTTTTTTTTTAATAATGGTATCTGCCCATTACAGCATACTATCCGTACTATGAACATAACACTCAAATACCGGCTGGTATTGACATATTGAATTCAATTTAATCCACGTTTCTCAGCACCCCAGGTGACATTGTACATCATCCATCCATCCATCCATCCATCAGCCAAAGGACGTCCACTGCTGAACATAGGCCTCTCCTAATGATTTCCACAGTGACCTGTTGGAGGCAGCCTGCATCCAGCGACGTCCCGCCACCTTTACCAGGTCGTCTGACCATCTTGTGGGTGGACGTCCTACGCTGCGCTTTCCGCTACGTGGCCTCCATTCGAGAACTTTTTGGCCCCATTGGCCATCAGTTCTCATTGTACATTGTACATAATTTGAAAAAATTCTGAGATTGTATTTGTCGAAAATCGTGAATTTTTATTTGCATTGTTTCTGTGACCACTAAAACTATCACCTGCCTTCGTTTTCGGTCGCAGTCTTGATATACCCGGTATTATCCTATGTCATTATCACCTTGCACATTTTGCCTGGGAACTTAAGGCACAAAAAAAATTCTCGTACAATCGTCTTCATTTAGACAAAACATTATTATCACAGTCAAGAGTAATTAACTGAAGCTAATTACGTCTTCTTTGTGTTGTTTAACGAAATTAATTTTCGGTATGTTATTAATTATTTTAATTGTTAAATTAACGGTTCGTTGAGACCATTGTTCTAGTATAGATAGGTTTTGAGCCGTGATGTCGTAGATTTGATACTCAGTTGTGGAAAATTTTGTAGGCTATGTATCGTGTAGTTGTAGGTTCGATTCCAAAATAGCTCGCTACATATTTTTTTGTTTGGGACTTTCATATAAAAATAATACATTTATGCCAAAACAACATGTAAAATAAATAAATGTACCTTAAAATGAAACGAAATGAAATGCGTTTATTGGTCACGTAGGCATTTAAATATCTCTTATGACAAGTCAATACACAGAGTACTTATTTTCTATTTACAAAATATTATTTATTAGTACTCGTATTTTATGGTAATCTCTTTTTTTTCTAAGGAAATACTTTATCGCAGGCTATTAGCACTTTAAAAGCGATAATAACGAATAACGACATCCGACAGCCTCGGTGGCGTAGTTGTACTATGATAGGATTACAAAGCTAAGGTCTCGAGTTCGAATCTCGGGTCGGGCAAAGTTATATTGGATTTTTCTATTCATTATCAGCCCGAAATCAGAACTTTGTGATATGGCGTTAGTTTCGCCCCCTATCACATCCTAGGACGGAACACACAAGGTGAAATGTGGGTGTCCTGGTAGCACCTATGCCTACCCCTTCTGGGAAAAAGGCGTGAGTTTATGCATGTTTTTTAATGAATATTCTCTATGCGACACTTATCAAAGCTGTTGAATCGTTAAAAAGTCGATATGAGTGAAAACTAAGGCAGTGGAAGTAGGTTTTAACATGCTGAATCGCAATACACGTATCGAACAGCGTTTCGTGATAGCAAACTTAAAGTAATAGCAGTGACGTCATATTTCATGTTCTGCGCATTTTTTTTAACTAGATAATTAACCACACTACGCTTTGAAATACTTTTAACATGCATAATTCTCAAACAGAACGGCCAAATTGTTACAAAATGTTATGAAAGTCTTTTATTAAAGACAATTAAAAATATGTCGCAATTTCCATTTAGGTCAAAGTGCCCTTTGCCGTCCCTTTAGATACAAAAGTGATATCTGAAACAGTTTCATAAAACCCTGTCCCTTATCTTTATTAGTTAAACTGCAGCTAACTGTTATCTGACTTAACTTTGTACAATGCCTATTGTTTAGTTAAAACCTTTTTGTATTATACGTCACGCGGAGACAGAGATAGAAAATAGTAAGTGTGTAGGAGTGAAAGAGAGACAAACAGAAATGGCGATACAGAACTGCCAAAATATTTACGCCCGTACCAAACACGCGTAGAAAGAGATGGGAGATATGGATTGTGTAGGAGTGAAAGAGAGAGAAAGTAAAATTGCGGCGTATGATTGTTACATTTTGTCCGCGGAGGCCCTTTTAGTGTAATAAAATTGAGAGAGGAAATAGTGACTACATAGGAGTGAAAGAGACAAGAATAGCAGTACAGTACGGTTGTTACATTTTGAACACAGCGTCTTGTCTAGAATAATAAATAAATAAATAATAAATACACCCAACCGTCTCTTACAAAGTCTTGACCCCACACTAAGATCGAGTCTGGTGTCGTGGGTATCTGGAACTACGAGAGACTTTTCGGTCTCACAAACACCCAGACCGGAAACAAATACTTGTGGTTTTCACAAACATGAGTCTCGATGCGGGAATCGAACCCGCGGTCTCTCGTTTCTCAGCCGGCGTCTAACCAACTACGCCACGGACGCTGTCATATGTCTTAATTATTAAAATTGTGTATTATATTATAAAAAAATATCTCAAACAATGCATTAATTGGATAATTTTTGAATTTTATTTTTAGTTCCAAATTTTGTCACGCACCTATAGATAGATGACTTTTATCGAAAGTAAGGAAGACCAATATATTGCCCCTAGAAAATTCATATTTCAAAGTTAATTTTCTCTCTATAAAGCTATTGTACATCGTCTCGTAACTTCTACAATGTGTAACGTTCTTTTAACTATATCCTAGAGTTAATGGAAAACAAATATAGGTCAGTGGTAGCGTAGGGGCGGTCTAGATTTCTAGGTTATTATCGTTGTGTTCTTTTTATTTCACACCTATGTGGTCTAGAATCTAGGTATTGTACGGCTATTTTTATTAATAAAATAACAGGTATCAAGTATGATATAAAACCTTTATGGAAATTAAAATGGAAAAAAAATACAAATTTAGTTACGCAGTTGGTTATGAGATAGGAAGTGAAACGAGAACCCGCGGGTTCGAACCCCTCATCGAGACAAATGTTTGTTTGATACTAACATATATGTTTCGGTTATAGTTTGGTTCTAGAATTAAATCTTAGGCCTTTCGTTTCTAAGATTCATCTAAAAAAACATATGCAAAATTAATGTGTGACCTGGTAATTGAATTCAAGACCTTACAACGCATATATGCTACTTACCTAACGACACATCTCAAAATATTTCTCATAGGAAATTACTACAGAATTTCATTCTTCAAAAGTTAGTGCAAGTTTCAAACTTAAACAACGGAATGCGAGGCGAGGCATCCCTGTATGTGAAACCGCAGGAAAGACTCCAGTTTTATATGTTTCTTTGGTAATTAAACTAAAGTTTGTAAGTATTGCGCCATGCGCTCGATAGAGATTGCACTTTTATAACCGTATAACCCATATACGTCCCACTGCACGGCATGGGTTTCCTTTACAATCGAAAGTACGATTGAGACGGGTTAGGCCATATAGTCACGTACAAGCAAGCGAGTGTCGATCTTAGTGTGGGAGTCAGGACTATGTATGTAACTGATGGGTGTATTTATTTAATCATTTTATTTATAACATTAAGTTATACAGGGTATATCAAGACTGCGACCGAAAACGAAGCCAGGTGGTAGTATAAGTGACTTCAGACACAATGCAACCAAAAATTCCGCAAAAAAATCGTCAACTTCTTTTTGGTAATTTTTTACTTATCGTTGTATTCGGGTGATAAATACATAGTTTTCCTAAAATAATGATGTACACCTTTTTATTTTTTAAGACGCAATGGTACGTTAGTGTGTAAATTACTGTTTTCTCAATAACTAGGTATTTACTAGCCAAACAAAATGAATTTAAAAAATTGCTATAAAAAATCTGTCGCTTATTTTGCGAAATTTTTATTTGCATTGTGTCTGTAACCACTAGAACTACCACCCGGCTTCGTTTTCGGTCGCAGTCTTGATATACCCGGTATAATTAAATTTAAATACATTACGAAAATGTCACATACAATTCACGTATGTAACACGCACGCCCTTTATACTTGAACTTATGTCACCTCCAATTTGAGCTCTTATTACTATGGTTCATTATTACGTCTGCGATACCACGTTTAAAACTCATTGTATTTCTAGTTGTTTATAAAAAAATATAAATACACTCAACAGTCACATACATAGTCCTGACCCCACACTAAGATCTAGTCTTATGTCGTGTATCAGAAACTACGAGAGACTTTTCGGTCTCACAAACACCCAGACCCGAAACAAATACCTGTGGATCACACAAATATTTGTTTCGGTGCGGGTATCGAACCCGCGGCCTCTTGTTTCACAGCCGGGGTCTAACCAACTACGCCACGGAGGCTGTCCTCCTGTCACGGTGTTATTTGTTCGTATCATTTGAGGATGAATGTTAATGGAAAATACAGGGTATATCCAAACCGCAACCGAAAACAAAGCCAGGAATTAGTGACTTCAGACACAATGCAAAAAGATGAGATCCTTATAACTAGTTACAAATAGAAAGTATTTTCAGGAGTACACAAATTAGGCAGAGCCTGTATCTTGGACTACCAATTCAAGAATTAGGAACATCTGACTACAAGAGCTAGCGAGCAAATAACAATAGCTTCTTTTGTTACGAAATAAATAAACAGTAACATTCAGACATTAAACTTTATGCTTAATAAGGCAACACATCTGTTTTACAACTATAACCGATAAAACTTTAAACTTAAGCATAACAGTACCTACTCGTAATCTTACTTACAAACAATTTGGGCTCAACAAAAGTCTTTACAATTATTACCAAACACAACTTTAAACTTAAGCATAAACGTAATCTTACTTTCAAACAATTTGGGCTCAACAAAAGTCGTTGGCAAGTTAGAATGCTAAATAGAATTGCTCTGCTTAATGGCGTGAAAAAATTTCCTAAACAGTTGAACATTAAAATGGAATGTGGTTTTATTGTATGCTTAGTTTAAGTGAGAAATACGCATAATGAGTTGATATTAACGCCACTTGGTTTCAATGTTTGGATCACTAGTAAAGCTACATACATACATAAACTCACGCCTACCCCAGAAGGGATAGGCAGAGGCGCTACCAGGACACCTATTTTTTGCCTTGTGTTCCGTCCCACGATGTGATAGGGGCGACCCTTTCGTCATATCGGGCACAAATTCCTGACTCCAGGCTTATACTGAATAAAAAATGCAATATCATTTTGCCTGACCCGGGGTTTGAACCCGAGATCTAAGCTTTGTAGTCGTACCATAGTACAAATACGCCACCGAGACGGTAAATTTTCCAATTACACAAATCGTTTCGTTTATGGTAAAGAACCTAACATAATGATTGTGGCGTTTCTGAACGATGAAATTTCGAGGGATTTTGACATCCCTCGAAATTGTTAGCTGGTTGTTATGCTAACTTAGGTTTACGGATTGTTTATAGTATACTAGCTTCTGCCCGCAAACTTCGTTTGCGTGGTTAGCTTTATTTGAAATCTCCCATCCCGTCCCGCCCCGTTATATCCCGCCCACCCCGTCTCATTCTCACTGATGGAATGTAATCCAGTCCCATCCCATTCTTTTGAGTATAAAAAAGTAGCAAATATATCGGAATTCCTTCTTCATCCTACGGGAACACTAAACTTTAAAAGTAACCTATGTTACTTCTAATACCTCCAAGAATATGTGTACAAAGTTTCATGAGAATCAGTTCAGTAGTTTTCGCGTGAAAGTGTAACAAACAAACGGACATTCACATTTATAATATGAAAATGATGCTGTAAAAAAAAATTGTGTATTATTCATTAAATGCATCGCAGTTGTTGAAATTAAATTTTATGAAGTGGTCTCCGGTTTGTCATTTGGAAATTTTGGAAGCAGTGAAAACGACCCGAAATAATCCTTGCAAGTGTGTCGTGTTTCGGGTTCTTTCTTTGTATATCTGGATACAATGAGGCTGGCATAACTATGTCAACTCATAAGAAATAACCATCTTTCATTCTTAACACTTTGTTTGAAATTTACATTTACCATTCGTGCATCGCTGTCTTTTTATCATTCAATAAATATACTTTTTGCTCGACCTGGAAAATGAACCTAAGACTTCGCACTCTATAGTATTTCTATCAGCATTAGACATTATAACAGCTTATAATTCATCAGTGATATAAGTTTTTTCTATTTTATCGACCCGGAGTCAGCAATTTGTGCCCGATATGGCGATAGGCTCGCCCTGTATCTCATCGTGTGACGGAACACCTCTGCCTACCCCTTCTGGGAAAAAAGCGTGAGTTTAAGTATGTATGCACATGAAATACGGAAAATAAAAGAGAATTGCACATACCTTAGTAATAAAATTAAGCAACCTTTTCCATCCTTTGAACGTGTGCATTTCAACTCCCAGTTTATTACATGCAAGAATTCGCCACGTGAGAATTCGTACAAGATTCTTGGAATTGCCAGACCGCTTACTGTAGCTGTTCATTTTAACTGGGCTTTTTGATATTTTGTTATACGTAGTATTATTTTCGTAATATTATCTCTGACTTTTCGGAGACTTTATGTTGGTAAAATAAATAAATACACCCAACAGTCACATACATAGTCCTGACCCCACACAAGATCAAATCTTGTGTCGTAGATATCAGGAACTAGAGACTTTTCGGTCTCACAAAAACACCCGAAACAAATACCCGTGGATCACACAAATATGTGTCTCGGTGCGGGATCGTAGCAATTCGTTTCACAGGCGGCGTTTAACCAACTAGCCGCCTACATACAGCCCATGTAGTAGTACTTTTCTATATTCTATATCAGCCCATATACGTCCCACTGCAGGGCACGGGCCTACTCTACAACCGATAGAATCGATTGAGAGTGGTTAGGCCATATAGTCCACCACGCTGGCCTAGTGCGGGTTGGCAGACTTACATACCCTAGAATCTTTTTAAAACCGCTACGGTATGCAGGTTTCCTCACGATGTTTTCCTTCACCGTTAAAGTGCGTGGTGATTATATCAATACACACATAACTCCGAAAAGTCAGAGGACTAGTACTATATGTGTTTTTATTTGTATAGTGTATATGTTACCGGAAATGTATGAAATTTAGGAATTGTATACATTTCCTAGGAAATGTATACAATTCCGAAGCTATTTAGGAAATGTATAAAATATTCTTTCAATAATTATTTTATACATACATATCCTAGGAAATGTATACATTTCCTAGGCATTGTATACAATTCCAATATCGTATTAGGAAATGTATAAGAATAATGGTTTCTGTAATAAAACACGTTGTTCAAATGAGAGTAATATTTTTTATCACAGGTAACAATCATAGCGGTAAATTCTATAATACTCGTATCTTCATATTACCGATGTTACTAATTAAAAATAACCCTTCCGGTGTCCAAGAAGCTCATTTCGGGCTCCCTGTCAAGATTCATGTGACATTCTCCATTGTTCTCCAATGGTAGGTAGGTAGGTTAGGTTAGGTTAGGTTAGTTTATGTTAATTAATATCTTAAATACTTACATTTACTTACATTTCCGATTACTATTTAGGAAATGTATAGATTTCCTAGGAAATGTGTCTAATGTAATTTATTTTACACATTTCCGGGCGATTTTAGGAATTACATACATTTCCTAGGAATTGTATACAATGACGGATTACACACATTTCCGTTAACATATACATACATGGGTAAACCAATAAGTGTGTATCTTTGTTTATTGAAACATAATGCATTAAAATTTAATATTGACAACCTCCGTGACGCAGCTGGTTAGATACCGGCTGTGAAACGAACGGCCGCAAGTTCGATGCACCGAAACAATTGTTTCTGAGTACCACAAGTATTTGTTTCGGGTCTTGGTGTTTGTGAGACCGAAAAGTCTCTCGTAGTTATACCCACGACACAAGACTCAATCTTAGTTTCAGAACTATTTATGTATGTATGTGACTTGGCTTTATTTATGTATTTAATGATAGCTATCCTTACTTCGTCTCAAAGATAGATTATTGAGACTGAACGACGCTTCTAGTTCGCAATTTGCAAGCAAAGTGCGTTGTCCTATAACCTTTCTTCAAAGTAATGTGACGCTTTCTCCGCATTAGCGCCGAGAACGCAATAACTATTACTTTAAACTCAACTTTAATATTGTACGGAGGAAAAGTATGGAGATTACGCTTGGTATAAAAGAATTAGCCTAGATAACTAACAGGGTGTCATGTTATACAAGGTGTTTTTAAAAAGCAAATAATAATGATAACTATTGTATGGGATTCTTCTAAAATCGAGACTTGCATTGAGAGAGAGATTGGATCTACTGGTGGTAGCTCTCTCATATGTGAGTGGCCACCTGGGTATGTACCACCGCAATGTCTATTTCTCCAACAAACAACGGCGTAAATGCACTGGTGTGTTCCGGTTTGAAGGTCATTGTAGTCAGAGTAACTACTGGACATAATGAGACTTAACATCTTATTTCTTAGGATGGCGTGCCCAGTGAAATGCCAAGCAACGCTTTATATTTCATGGTTTTGTTGTTTTGTGTTGCATTCAAGTCTTGTTCGGGATTCTTCTAACATCTAGACTGCTTTGAGAAAGATATTGAGATCGTCCATAGTTCACTGTACATGCATAGACTCGCGCCTTTATCCCTGAAGGGGAAGCAGAGGTGCAATCAGGACACCCATGTTTCGCCTTGTATTTTCCGTGCCACGATGTGATAGGGGGCGAGTCTATCGCCATATCGGGCACAAATTCCTGACTCCGGACTGATAATGAATAGAAAAATCCAATATCACTTTGCCCGACCCGGGATTCGAACCCGAGACCTCAGCTTTGTAACCGTACCGTAATACAACAGTCTATTGTAATAGGCAGTGTACTATTATATGAAGCTTAATATACAGGGTATATCAAGACTGCGACCGAAAACGAAGCCAAGTGGTAGTAATAGTGACTTCAGACACAATGCAAGTAAAAATTTCGCAAAAAAAATCGACAACTTTTTTTTTGTAATTTTTTACTTATCGTCGTATTTGGGTGATAAATACATAGTTTTCCTAAAATAATGATGTAGACCTCTTTATTTTTGAACACTCAATGGTACGTAAGGTTTTCAATTATTATTTACGCAAAAACTAGGTATTTACCACACAAACATGTTGATTATTAAAAAATTCTAAAAAAATAACTGTAGCTGTTTCGGTTACATTTTTATTTGCATCGTGTCTGTTACCACTAAAACTACCTGACTTCGTTTTCGGTCGCAGTCTTGATATACCTGGTTTAAATATTAAAACCTTCTTCGTAATTTAATCACTATTATTAAATATAAGAATTAAATCGTCTTTTCCCTTTTAAATCACCGCTTCTTGTGACAAAGAGAAATTTTATTACGTTCATTAGGTTTTTAATTGTTCCCGTATAATGTTTCAAAGAGTGACTGCTCTGTGTAATTACTCGTCTTTCAAAGATGTGGGATTATGGATTTGAAAATAGGGGAAAACCTGAGTACCCTTTAAGGCTAAATTAGAGTTACACTGCGGAATTTGATATTTAGCTTTTAAGGTGCAAAATAATGAGAGATTTCGTGAAATTGTCCTTTGTGGGTGCCATTTCATAATCATGACATTTTATTTTTATTTTGATGAATGGCGAGACAAGCATGCCGTTCGCCTGATGGTAAGCGATACGATCGCTCATGGACAGTAGCAAAACCAAACAACACAATGAATTATAAAGCAATGCTTAGCATTCCATTGCGGTCGCCATCCTGAGATATAAGATGTTGTCTTTTATTTTTGTCCAGTAAGTTATTCTGGCTACGATTTCCATCAAACCGAAATTAACATTTCATAATAAGGTATAAAAATATTTGAAATAGTAACAAGATATGTGGGTATAGTTCCGTTTGGGTCAAACGAAACGAAATTTGCTTTGGATTTCATTAATGGAAAATCGTCGTCTTTATTTCGTCTTTATTTGCTTATTACGTCTTTCGTTCTCTTCTTCCATTCAGTTGTCCATTATTTCTCCTTCCGTACTTCGAGATCTTAGTCATTCATCCGCCAAGTCATTCCATTTTTAGTAATTTCATTCATCATTCAAAAAAATACGAATACATACTTTACTACGCCTTTGTCCCAGAAGGGGTAGGCAGACGTGCTACCAGCACACCCACGTTTCGCCTTGTGTTCCGTCCCACGTTGTGATAGGAGGCGAGCCTAACGCCATATAAACTTATGACTCCGAATGAAAGGTGTAGGTACCCTGGGATTCGAACCAGCGACCACTTCCACGGCGGATCGTATCATATTTACCAACTGGCCTTTAAATAAAAAGTACAGTTTTGTAAATTAATTGTTATCCGCTACACTATTCCGGAATTCAATTCCGTTTGCAAATTTTTGAATCCGATCCGCTCTCAATGCGACTCCAATTTTGCACTCCATGTCAATACGGTTGGTGGGATCAATTGCAACGCAGTTTGAATTGAAGTGTTTGGGATAGAATGTAACTTGAATTTATTAACTTACTGCCTCGGTGGCGTAGTTGTACTACAGTACGATTACAAAGCTGAGGTCTCGGGTTCGATTCCCGGGTCGAGCAAAGTGATATTGGATTTTTCTATTCATTACCAGCCCGGTGTTAGGAATTTGTGCCCGATATGGCGATAGGCTTGCTTATCACATCTTGGGACGGCGCATACAAGGTGAAATGTGATTGTCCTTGTAGCACATCTGCCTACCCCTTCTGGGACAAAGGCATGAATGAATTTGTATTTTTTTGAATGAGGAAAGTACTTAAAATGGAAAGACTTAACGAATGAATTAATAAGATTTCGAAGTACGGAAGGCGAATTAAGGGACAACAATTATTAATTAAAAACGAGATAAAAAATCTAGATGTCCTGTACCTAACCGTACGTTTTAAATTATTCGCCATTGGATATTGAACCTAGTACCTTATAGTTTACAGCACATAATACTACTAGACTATTATTATAGATGCTAAAATCCGTACATCATGTGTATAATCTCAAATACAAATTCAAAATATACTATTGTGGTACTTTAGTAAATAATATGGTGTTACATTGGTTTGTTTAGTACAGTTACGACACGCCACATTGGCACACAATAGTTTCGGATACAATTTTTTAATCCCTTTTCAATCAATAACAAATAATTAAAATTAAAACAAATAACAAATAAAAAACTACAATTACAAAAATCAAAACTAAAATAATAAAACAAAACAAAATTAACAATACTTATCATCAAATCTAAAAAAATACTTAGTTAACAAACATTTAGCATGGCATCGTAAAAACCAACGACTTGTAATGGAATCAACCCCGTTAAATTAATAACCATCGCAAAATTTATGTAAAGCAACCCTTAGTTTACGACTGACGTTAATACATGTTTCTCGAATTGTTGCTATATGGCAATGGAGGTTTTATAGTCACATTATATGCTTACGACTTACTGGAAGGGGTAAGCAGATTTACTAATGCCCATCGTATATTTATTTTACTGGTGTAGGTCTCTCATATGGTCGCCTGGGTAGGTACCACTGCAATGTCTATTTCTCCCGCCAAACAGCTGTGTAAATGCACTGGTGTCTTCTAGTTTGAAGGACATTGTAGCCAGAGTAACTACTGGACCTAACATCTTATGTCTCAGGATGGTGAGCGCAGTGGAGTCCCAGAGATTGCTTCGTAATTCATGGTGTTGTTTGGTTTATGAGCGGTCATATAGCTTACCATCAGGTGAATAGCATGCTCGTCTCACCATTCATCGGAATAAATAAAAATCCGTTCCGTTCCGTTAGGAATTGTTCAATTTGATCCCCTCCTCTCTTTTCCTTAACAGAACTACGCGTGCTGGCTTGCGAAGCCATAACTTGATGGTCCAAACCATCTCGGTGCGAACCAAAAGGTTCGCTTAATCTTTTTTGTGCCGCACCGTCAAGCTGTGAAATGGTTTGCTGTCACACGTGTTCCCTTGTTCAATGTACTTTTAATATAATAAATTATAATAAAATAAAACTATTTTAATTGAAATATACAGGATATATCAAGACTGCGACCGAAAACGAAGCCAGGTGATAGTATAAGTGACTTCAGACACAATGCAACTAAAAATTTCGCAATTTTTTACAATTATTTTAAAATTATAGATATTTTTAGATGGTAAATCCTTAGTTTTTGCGAAAATAGTAATTTAAACCCTTACGTATCATTGCATCTTTAAAAATAAAAAGGTGTCCATCATTATTTTGGAAAAATATACTCGTATATTTATCATCCAAATACGACGATAAATAAAAAAAGTAATAAAAAAATTGCGATATATTTTGCGGAATTTTTAGTTGCATTGTATCTGAACTCACTAATACTGCCACCTGGCTTTGTTTTCGGTCGCAGTCTACATTTTTCGCCATTTACCACCAAAACACGACGATTTTTAAAGAATAAAAAAAAAAACAACTGTCGCTTTTTTGCAATATTTGTAATTGCATTGTGTTTGTTACCACTAAAACTACCACCTGGCTTCCTTTTCAGTTGCAATCGTGATATACCTGGTATATTAAAATCCTGACACTGAAAAGGCGTTTAAAATTTAAATCACACTGCCATAGAAACAACGAAGAATAAACACATTTTGAAACACTTATTACTGTAGCATAAGAACTATTTTACGATGGCTTTAACGATCGCGTTTACTGCCAACTCGCAGATGACAAGATTGTGACCCTTTAAATTAGAAAGGGCTTTTATGTCATCAAACAAATTCCCTTTAACTGCCTTCATGAAGTCGAGTGGATTGAAATGTTAAAATAATTCGAGAGTCTGATTGTTTTGTAGTATGTAGCCGTGTATTTTTTTTATTGCCATGAATCGCGAAATGAGCTTGCTATTCGCCTGATGGTAAGCGATACAAACAGCACCATGAATTACAAAGCAATGCTTGGCGTTCCACTGCGCTCACCATCCTGAGATATAAGATGTTAAGTCTCAATATGTCCAGTAGTACTCTGGCTACAATGTCCTTCAAACCGGAACACAACAATGCATTTACACTGATGTTTGGCGGTGAAATAGACACTGCGGTGGTACCTACCCAGGCGGCCTTTTATATATGAGAGATATTTATATACACTATTTTATATATAGTGGGTGTGCTGGTGACACCTCTGCCTACCTCTTCTGGGATGAAGGCGTGAATTTATGTATGTATGTATGTATGTACGTAAATAGTTGTCTCGGTGCGGGGATCATAGCCGCCTCTCGATTCAGAGCTAGCGTCGAACCAATGCCAATTTCAAAGGCTTGAGCCTGAAGGGGGAGGGAGATAGATAGAGAACATGTATATGTGTGAGAGAGAAAACAATAGGTTGTTGTGTCTTTCAAATAAATAAAATCCTTTAACATCAGCGTAATGAAGGATGGTTGGCAATTGAATTACGCTGTCGTGTTTGTTTGTCCAGTTCTAAATTACCCCCTAATGCTTTAGTAAACAAGGCTCCGCTAACATGCTGTAGGGTTGATACGTTGTTTTCAACTGATTGTAATGCTAGAGTTTCTTGCCCGTTTTTATCTAGTGAAAACCGAGTTCCGAACCGGATGGTAGAACAATTTACTAATCAATTCAATGAATTATTTTCATATTTATTACTATGTTTCATGACAGGGGAGATATCGTAGTGTTCCACGATAATATATCGCGTTTTGGGTTCAGCCGGTGTATATCTAGATTAGAAAAGGCTGTTATTATTGTTTCGACGTGTGAGAAAAGACAATTTCTCACCAGTGGATATTTAACTTAAATATGGTATTTTACTATGATCGATACAAATACCATTAAAATAAAACATTTCTGTCAAAACAGTATTAAAGGAGCTTCTAACATGAGGCAAATATTAGTTTTTAAATAAAAGAGTGGGAGCGTAGTGGGGTAATCTCACCGTCTCTTTCACACCTGCACACTGTAATGCATATCAGGACTAGTGATGTCACTAGTTTAGTTTTGCATCTCTTTTCTTTTACTTCACTACAAGATTTGAAACGTTTCTAACTTGTTTAATTGTGAACGGATTTACAAAATTCTTTGTTTGCTAGACTTTGTATATGGATATCTTTTTAAAATACAATAAAAAAATTGAGTAATATACCCAATTACAGAACACTTACACCTTTCTATGAATAAGGCCGTTTGAGAGTAGAACACGCTTATAAGTAATTAAAATTAGAGATATTAAAGTTAACTCTTCGAGATTTTCAATGAGAAATCTCTTTGAAACCACGACTAACAAATAATAATTTAGGAACATAACTTTAGCACTTTGAGAACATAGAAATTTGAGCACAAGTTGACAGCCCTAACTTTGGTCATTAGTGTTGATTATTAACATATTTAAACTGCATAATGGTTAGTTTTATGTAAATAAATTATTATTTGTCATTTATCATCGCTCAGATGTTCAGTTAATATTGAATATTTTTTTTTGTAATTATGTACCTAATCTGGCGTGATACATCATTTGAATAACAATCTAGCGTTATGACTAATAAGTTATTTAAATCTCACCTAAACTTCTAAAGAGACTATGACTAAGAATTTATTTATTTATTAAGTCTTTATTGTACACAACAATGAAACACAATATACCGAAATTACAAAAATAATAAAAGTACAAGTGGCGGTCTCATCGCTCTAGGCAATGTCTTACAGACAACCATAGGATGGATTTAAGAGAAGGAAAAAGAGAGGGCAGTGTAGATATAAAGTTAAGTAATACTAGTTTAACATATAAATACACAAACATAATATACATATTATGACTCATAAATACATAAATAAAAATATAAATAAATAAATATACAAGTACATATATAAATACTTATACTATAATATATTACCAATATAATATAATAGAATGTGTCCAATAACACTTTTCTTATCGTCTCTATTAAGGGGAAGACACAATGTTCGCGTGTTCTGTTTCACTAGCACTCACTGCACTATATTTCACTAACTGTTCATCACTAACTCGAAGGGTTTTGTCCTTTTTAGTCTTCTCACTAAGTCCGTGTTGTCAAGGAGCTGGATCGCCTCGACATTCACATGATGATGAAGTCTATGTTCATGAGCTTCGGCATACTTTTTTACTATATTTCTAACGAAGATATTGAAGATAATGACTGTAAAATGAGGTTACATAAATAAATACACTCAACAGTCAAACATATAGTCCTAACCTGAAACCTTTGACACTGAAAAATACGAAAAATAGAGATCTAATACAAATGTTTGTGGGCCATACAAAATATCTAGTATATCGTATTCTCGGCATACCGTTTCACAGCCGGCGTCAAAAAAAATACTGTAACATAAATAACATAGGCGAAAGGTGGGTGTCCTGGTGGCGCCTCTGCCTACCCCTTCTTGGATAAAGGCGTGAGTTTATGTATGTATAAAATAACATAACTGTGCCACGCAAGATCTATTTCAAAGTCAGTCTCAAAAAATCTAGAAATATTCTCAAGATAACTAGACAATTTAAAAAAACGCCCTGACTACAAGTCGACTTTTTTAATTCCAATAAGAGATACCGCAGATAAATTCTCAGAGAATTCCCATTTGGAAGGAAATGGCGGCCGTCCTCATTATTCCGACGTAGATTAAACTTATTAGGTTAATTGAAAAAATAAGAGATTTCCCTGAAGATACTTGGGTAGAACAAAATTTTTAGGTCTTGGAAAATAAATAGATTTCAGAGTGTGTGGATCAATTTACAGTTCTTAAATTAAGGCTGGATTTTTTTGTTTTTTTTTTGTCTGGTATTATTTTTCAAATGTAAAAGAGTCTTCCCAGAAGGGGTAGGCAGAGGTGCTACTAGGACATCCACGTTTTGCCTTGTGTGTTCCATCCCACGATGTGATAGGGGGCGAGCCTATCGCCATAACGGGCACAAATTTCTGACTCCGGGTTGAAAATGAATACAAAAATCCAATATGAATTTGCTGACCTGGGATTCGAACCGAGACCTCAGCGTTGTCACCGTACCGTATTACAACTACGCCACCGAGGCAGTCGAACATCATTAATGCACAATTCTTCCGGCCTAATTAAATTCATTATACTTAAGCTGAATCCGAAATTCAACACATTTCTGTGGTTCATTACGGGATTTTTACCTTAGTGTTCAGTTGTAAAGGTTCTTACGTATAACTTATACTGCATACATACTCTTACATACATACATCAGTCTCCACTGTCCCACAGCAGGGCAAAGGCCTGTGTACCCTCCTTCCATTACTCCCAGTTCAGGGTTCGATTCTGCCAGACTTTCTCCCATCTGTCCAACTTATCTCGCCATCTTTCTCTGGGCCTGCCGTGACGTTTCAGAGTCTTAGATGGTTTCCATTGTGTTGTTGTTTTCGTCTACAATTCATCGGGCCTGCGGCATATGAGACCAGCCCAGTTCCACTACATAACACAATAACCTATACTATCAAAAAATAATCAACCTTATCAAGCGACTTAATAAAATAACTTCAAAAAAGACAAAATCACACCAGACGTACTACAAGAAATATACCTGAAAAATAACTTTTCCACTCTCAAAAAGAAACACGAAAACCTCAAAATTCGAAAAGACAATTTATCACGAAGAATCCGCGCCAACGGCCGTGATTATAAAAATAATTGTTCTCATAAACGGGGTAGAGGGTGGAGGGTGAACATCCCCACAATTTGTCGATGTCTGTGCGATGAGAGTGGTAATTGATTTTTACGTTCATGAAGGTTCTGTGAACATGTAATACAGCAATTAATACGCTGAGATTTTTAATACAACGTTTTGTCTGTGGACTTGCTTGCGTTTTTAGGATAAATTATATATATTTTTATCAACTTGTACATAGGTACATAACATAAATTCACATCTATTTCTCAGAAGGGATAGGCAGAGGTGCAACAAGGAAAACCACGTTTCGCCTTTAATTTTCCATCCCAAGACGTGATAGGGGGCGAACCTATAGCCATATCGGGTTCCTGATTCCGGGCTGATAATCAATAGAAAAACCCAGTATCACTTTGCCCGACCTGGGAGTCGAACCCAAGACCTAAGCATCGTAATTGTAACATAGTAAAACTGCGCCACCGAGGCAGTCAAATAATTATATTTAGATTATTGTGGGGTATAGTCATAATTCATTGCACCATCAACAAAATAGATTTTAAACTATTCAAAAGGAGCTTCCAGTCTGAATACGCAAATATTTACAGTCAGGATGAAATTGGATCCTGCCGCATTGAATGCGTGCGAATTCTCGTCACGATTTCGAAGTGCTGAAATACACGCTTTTGTACAGCCCGGCTGGAGTTTAAACTAGTGTAAATGGATCGGCATGGTCGGCGTGATACTATAAATAAATAAATACAAATGCCTTTTCTTAGAAAGGACGTTTTTATGTTGCGTTTGTGTCTGACAAGTGTGGAGGGTGCTAGCGGCATTTCTGTTTACCCCTTAAGGGATAAGGACGTGAACTTATGCATGACATACATACATAAACTCACGCCTTTATCCCAGAAGGGGTAGGCAGAGGTGCTAACCAGGACACCTACATTTCGCCTCGCATGTTCCGTCCCATGATGTGATAGGGGGCGAGCCTATCGCCATATCGGGCACAAATCCCTGACTCCGGGCTGATAATGAATAGAAAAATCTGATATAATGCCCGACCCGACACGTTTTTTAAAAATCATCGTTTTTGGGTGGTATATACCTAGTTTTTGAGAAAATACTAATTTAAACCTATACGTACAATTGCGAATTTAAAAATAAAAAAGTGTACATCATTGCGAAATTGTTAGTTGCATTGTATCTGGAGTCACTAATACTACCACCTGGCTTCATTTTCGGTCGCAGTCTCGATATTCCCGGTATGTAACGCTTAAGC
The DNA here is from genome assembly GCA_905220455.2 of Deilephila porcellus. Classification (NCBI taxonomy): domain Eukaryota; kingdom Metazoa; phylum Arthropoda; class Insecta; order Lepidoptera; family Sphingidae; genus Deilephila; species Deilephila porcellus. The sequence goes on along the minus strand of LR999997.1, from coordinate 2,594,283 downwards.
CAATATTATATCCTCACACAAGCAAACCCACAGCCAAAAGCTAGTTAAACCAAAATGAAGCGAATATAAACCCGAGCAGCTGCATTTAAATCAAGCTAGATCTTCTTAGCATTGCCAGCTCTTATCTCGCTCAGTCAGACTCAACCGCAGTGGAATACGAGTATATTGCAATTACTAGGTCAATCTTCGGGTGAAGTTAAACTAAATTATACAGGATATATACAGATTGCGACCGAAAACTTAGCCAGGTGGTAGTATTAGTGACTTTACTTATACTCACGTCTTTATCCCCGAAGGGGTAGGCAGAGGCGCCACTAGGACATCCACAATTCGCCTGGCATGTTTCGTCCCACGACGTGATAGGGGGCGAGCCTATCGCCATATCGGGCACAAATTCCTGACTCCGGGCTGATAATGAATAGAAAATCCAATATCACTTTGCCCGACCCGGGATTCGAACCCGAGACCTCAGCTTTGTAATCGTACCGTAATACAACTACGCCACCGAGGCAGTCACAATAAATGAGTTAGTATGTGTAATGAGTTATAAATGGGTTAGTGACTCAAACAGCTAAAAGTTTCGTAATAAATGCGACAATCCTGGTAGCATCTCTGGACCCTTTCTGGGAAAAAGGAAATTTCATGTATTTTATGTATACCCCAAAACAAGCCCTTTTTAAAGCGTTTAGAAAAATTATGCGACTTTATTTTTTGCTATGTTTAAATATTAATATCGTTTCCAAACACGACCAACAGATGTCGCTGTTCATTAGCGGCTCAAACAAATCAAAAAGCAATAAGTAAACACAATTTACTACCCGCTTCGCATTAAATGTTCGCGGCAAACACGCCGCCTGAATATTTATTATGCGTGACAGATATTGGATCGGATGTGGGTGTAAAATATTTTAATTGGATTCTGATATTATACGGTAGTAAATTGAATGTATATAGCTTTAGTTAGCTTTCAGCCTCCGTGGCGCAGTTGGTTAGACGCCGTCTGTGAAACGAGAGGCCACGAGTTCGATCCCCGCACCGAGACAAATGTTTGTGTGAACCACGGGTATTTGTTTCGGGTCAGGGTGTTTGTGAGACCGAAAAGTCTCTCGTAGTTCCTGATACCCACGACACAAGACACGATCTTAGTGTGGGGTCAGGACTATGTATGTGACTGTTGGGTGTATTTATTAGTGTTAGTGTAGTGGCCTCACTGCACAGCTTTTTGCTGAGATGGTCACCAAATTGGCACAATGCGAGCGTGTTATATATTTTGTGTTATTTTTTATAAATGTTATGTACTGTTTTTTTATTATTATTTCTTAAATAAATATTTTTCTTTTTTTTTCTATTTATTGTGTCAATATTTTATTTGTAATTTTCTGTACATTCCATGTTGTGTCAATAAATCCTTTTTCTTCTTCTTCTTTATAGCTGTCCTAGTGCCTCTCGTTTTTGCTTCAGGCACATGAAATCCACAGCTGAAGGCGGGTCCCTCATATGTGAGAGGCCGCCTGGGTAGGTACCACTGCAATGTCTATTTCTCCCGTCAAACAGCAGTGTAAATGCAATGTTATGTTCCGGTTTGAAGGACATTGTAAGAGTAACTACTGGACATAATGAGACTTAATTTCTTATGTCTCGGGATGGCGAGCGCAATGGCATTGCTTTGTAATTCATGATGGTTTTTGGTTTGCTACTGTTCATGAGCGGTCGTGTCGCTTACCATCAGGCGAAAGCAGTGGCGGCGTAAGGTAGGTTGGCACCCTGGGCGGTTTCGTATTGAGCACCCCTACCAATTTTTTTTTGAAGGAGTAAAAAAATCGCAGGGTCGTTTCGTCCACGATCGTGGTCCACGCTCTTCGTTTGTTGTCGCTTGTCGGGTTGTCGTTGTCACCCCTTGGTGCTTGGTACCCGGGGCGGACCGCCCCCATCGCCCCCCCGTTACGCCGCCACTGGGCGAAAGACACGCTCGTCTCGCCATTTATTGCAATAAAACAAAATCACTCTTGTTAATTGCGCGCAAATTAAAAATAAATAACACTTTAAATTCCATTGTTTAAAACGCTTGTGTTCTTCGGACCGGCTGCCTCGACCCTTCTATCGAACCCACGACGTCTCATTTATATTTTAACTAAATACACCATACAGGGTATATCAAGACCGCGACCGAAAACGAAGCCAGGTGGTAGTATTAGTGACTTCAGATACAATGGAACTAAAAATTTCGCAAAGAAAATCGTCAACTTTTTTTAGTAATTTTTTACTTATCGTCGTAATTGGGTGATAAATACATAGTTTTCGTAAAATAATGATATACACCTTTTTATTTTTTAAGACGCAATGGTACGTTAGGGTTTAAATTACTATTTTCGCAATAACTAGGTATTTACTACCCAAAAACAACGATTTTTAAAAAATTTGAAAAAAAAACCTGTCGCTTATTTTGCGAAATTTTTATTAGCATTGTGTCTGTAACCACTAAAACTACCACCCGGCTTCGTTTTCGTTCGCAGTCTTGATATACCCGGTATAAAAAGTGTGAAACTACTTTATATTCCGACCAGAAAGACATATACGTCATTCTTCTTTTATACTAATGACATTGAGGTTCAGTGAGCACTGTGCCGTGTGTCGCGGGACATAACGGGAGGCAAGGAGGATAAAAGTGGAAGGGGAGGGGAGGGTGCGTTGACACTCTCTCTGTAGAACGTGACTTGAATGGGTTTGGAGAGATAAGCATTTTGTAGTTAAAATGCGCAGTTTTTGGAGTTTTGTGAAATGTCCGATGATGTGAATTTAATAGAAATGTGGGGATACGACTTATTACGACATGATGGTTATGAGTCAATGTTAATATTTCCCGCTCCCAGACAAATTTTTGTGAGGTCCACAAATATTGGTTTAAGAGTGAGTATTGTACATAAACATATAAACTCACGCCTTCATCCCAGAAGGGGTAGGCAGAGGCGCCACCAGGACACCCACATTGCAACTTGTTTGTTCCATCTCAAGATGTAATAGGGGGCAAACCTATCGCCATATCGGGCACAAATTTCTGACTTTGCCCGACCCGGGATTTGAACCTGAGACCTCAGCTTTGTAATCGCACCGTAGTTCAACTACCGCCGAGGCAGTGACACACTTTTGAGACTCACAAGTAACAAGACCCGAAGCAAAACTGGATCACACTAACATTTGTCTCGGTGCGGGGTTCGAAAGTGCGGCCTTGTTTCAAAGCTGAAGTCTATCCCACTGCGCCACGCATTTTAAATCATTAGCCGTTTCACACAATTCCTTATTGAGTAAATTGCCAGCGACGCGCGAACGCAATGGGTTATTATTGAATTATAACCGTCGAATGAGAGACGAATAATGCGCTAAGTCTATTTGCTTAAATTAGCTTTTGATACGTATCGTAAATAGACTAATTTACAATGTATACATAAATAAAAATAAAATAAATAAATATACCCAACAGTCACATACATAGTCCCGACCCCACACTAAGATCGAGTCTGGTGTCGTGGGTATCAGAAACTACGGGAGACTTTTTCGGTCTCACAAGCACCCAGACCCGAAACAAATAGCTGTGGATCACACAAATATTTGTTTCGGTGCGGGGATCGAACCCGCGGCCTCTCGTTTCACAGCCGGCGTCCTACCAACTGCGCCACGGAGGCTGTCTAATTAATAGTTATTAATAGTAATGTCCTTTAACGATATTATAGATAATTATCCTGTATATCTGTATTAGCCTTTATACGACCCAATACAGTGTACGAGCCTCCTCTACCATCGAGAGTATGATTGAGTTGGGTTAGGCCATATAGTCTTATAGCGTCATATAGCGGACTTTCCATACCATAGAAATTCTTACAAATCACTGTTATTTTACCACAAGACAAATTTAAAGAGAAAACAATAATTTCATTTGTTTTCGAACTAACCCCGGAGTATTGAACTCTATGAAAGCTTTTCAGCGGGAGCTTTTAAACCGTTTAGCTGTCAATTGTTGAAAAGTATCAATTCGATGCACGGAGCTTATGGACGAAGCTCGTATTGAAAGTGCGCATTTATTAAAAGCTTTTAATGCATAAGTAAAATTTATTCGCCTGAACTGATGAACGCCAAAATAAAATATTTTAAATCCTGCCTCGCCGAAAGGACAGCACTGCTATGTTACCGACCAAACTTGATTTTAGGATGAACTAGTTTCGCCTAGACCAAACCAGTTCTCCCTATACGCGATGGGACAAACCAGTATAACCTAGCCCAAATTAGTGTAACATATATATCCTACGAACTGTATGCAATTCCGTGATGATGAGGGTAATAATAAATATTCTAGACAAATGTTTGTGTCAACCACAAGTATTTGTTTCGGGTCTGGGTGTTTGTGAGACCGAAAAGTCTCTAGTAGCTCCTGATACCCACGACACAAGACTCGATCTTAGTGTGAGGTCAGGATAATGTATGTGACTGTTAGGTGTATTTGTTTATTTATTTATTCTCTCGTCACGGACACTCATTTACGTCGGCCTGCGCGAAATCAGGTTGTGCATGCCCAATAATCCTATAACACATCACAATCGCAAAATAAATCCACAATATTGCTGATTTACAGATACACTATACACAACATTTGAACACCACGAAGTACAGAGACAATAAAACATAGAATACTTTATAAAATAGTGTACAATTGGCGGTCTTATCGCTATAAGCGATCGCTTCCAGACAACCAAATCCACCACTGATATATCTATTTGTATTGCCAGTATAGCCAAAATCGAATCGTTCTAATCTTCCAAAAGTACCTAGCGGTGGTATTTAAGAATCACGTAATGATATCAGCCCGTAGTCAGGAATTTGTGCCCAATATGGTGATAGACTCGCCCCCTATCACATCATGGGACGGAATATACAAGGCGAAATGTGGGTGGCCTGGTAGCACGTCTGCCTAGCGCTTCTGGGAAAATGGCGTGAGTTTATGTATGTACTATGTATACATACATAATAATATATAATGGTGTTTTTCCTCAATAATCATGTAAGACAGTAATATTATTGGCAATATACCAGCCAATATCACATATTTCGTCGGTTGTTGGCCGCAGCGTCTGATAAATAATCATTGTATCCATAATTACTTACGAATTTGTTACGTAGTGCTTGACTTGTTTCATGAAGCCGAAAGATTCGCGAGACTGAGAGCCGAAACTAGCAGTTTGTACCCTACGATTATGTCAGGTTTGCTAAATCATACATTACCATACATATAAAAGTTCACGCCAATATACCTTTCTTTAGCAGCTTTTAAAGATGATAAAAAATTATAATTATGTTAAAAAAGAAATCCGTTGTCGAATATATCATATTTTCAACCGGAATTTCTTAAATAATGGGTTGCTTACGGAATTTAAGCCAGAACCTCATGGTTCACAGCCACTAAATTAATTAATACAGATATTTGACCGATACAAGAAAAGAATATTCCTTTACCTGTTTATGTTCTCCATAACAATTCTAAAAAGCATATTAAGCCTACCAACTGCGTTTATTCGGGGACTAGAGAATAAATAATTTGCCTAGAAAGGTCGATAGTAGTAAAATTAAAAAAAAAAAAAAACTTTAGAACATGGAAATGGATGTTTATTTTATTTAGAATAAAAATAACATTAGCAACTAAAAAACAACTCACAAAAAAAAAAGATAACTTATTTGAGTACAATCAAGTTGTCTTTTGCCCTTGTAAGCGTAGGTTAAGGGTTAAAAAAGTCAGTACTATACGCACAAATCAAAAATATAAATATTCTCAAATAATATTACAATGCCGAAACTAGAATTGAGGCCGAATTTAATGTATGAATACCACACTACGGTACGCCGTAGCTCGTAGTAAATCGTAGCGCTACGAATCTTTATACATCGTAGCATTTTTATTTAAGTTCATCGTTTTAATTTGTAATAAGTGTTTGTGATATGTTTTATTGACTGTTGAAAGAATCGGTTGGCTGGTGGTACCTCTGATTTTTCGGAGTCACGTGTGTATATTCAATCACCACGCACTATAACTGTGAAGGAAAACATCGTGAGGAAACCTGCATATATCATATTGTAAGAATTTCTATGGAATTTAAAGTCCGTCAACCCGCACTAGGTCAGCGTGGTGGATAATGATGGACTATCTATCAATCAATCTATTCAGCCAAAGGAAGTCCACTGCTGAACATAGGCCTCCCCTAAGGGTCTCCACAATGACCTGTTGGAATATAATGTTATAATAAGACAACCTCCGTAGCACAGTTGGTTAGACGCCGCCTGTGAAACGAAAGGCCGCGTTCGATCCCCGCACCGAAACAAATGTTTGTGTGATCCACAGGTATTTGTTTCGGGTCTGGGTGTTTGCGAGACCGAAAAGTCTCTCGTAGTTTCTGATACCCAAGACACAAGACTCGATCTTAGTGTGGGTTCAGGACTATGTATGTGACTGTTGGGTGTATTATTATAATTTATTATTATTATAATGGCCTAACCCCAATCAATTGTAGAGAAGGCCCGTGTCCAGGAATGGGACGTGTATGGACTGATTCAGATACGGTATGTATGCGTGGGTGTGTGTTGTGCAAATACTTTTTTGATAAAAGCAAAGTGAACTTCCATTGTTAGGCTGTCTACTAGAATGTCCATACCCAACATTGAATAAGTTCGTGTCACGCTAGTTATCAATCATAATTGTCATAAAGCGGTGTAAGCCGGACCCTTGTCATTGGGACAGGGCCGGATTTAGGCGCGGGTCGCGGGGGCACGACCCTCGTCTAAACGTGAGCGGTTTATTAATCGTGATATATGGGCGTTTAATGCTGTTAACAGACGGTTATGAATCGACGTGGTATTACTGTGGTTTTCGTAATATTGGGTCTGAATGAAGTATGTAGGATTATCAAAGGGAGATTAATATAATATAACACACCCAACAGTCATAGTCATAGACATAGTCCTGACCCCATACTAAGATCGAGTCTTGTGTCGTGTATCAGAAAATACGAGTGACTTTTCGGTCTCACAAACACCCAGACCCGAAACAAACACCTGTGGTTCACACAAACGTTTGTCTCGGTGCAGGAATCGAACCCACGGCTTTTCGTTTGACAGCTAGTGTCTAACCAACTGCGCCACGGAGGCTTTCAATGTAAACCAGTAATGATTTAACGGTAAAGTGTAGACCGGATTAGTCGTCATTATTGTGTCGGCTGACATAATTGAAACAAAAATAGTTCTGCCTACTTAGTAAAATCACTTCTGCGTCCATTTTAGTACACAGGTCTTTTTGGCAGGTCTCTCATATGTTAGAGGCCGCCTGGGTGGGTAACACCGCAATGTCTATTTCTTTCCGCCAAACAGCAGTGTAAATGCACTGTTGTGTTCCGGTTTGAAGTACATCGTAGCCAGAGTAACTACTGTCCAGTAGTATAATGAGACTTAATTTCTTATGTCTCAAGATGGTGGCGCAGTGGAATGCCAAGCATTGCTTTGTAATTCATTGTGTTATCGCAATAAAAAAACTATTTTTGTATCTATTCTATAAAATGTAATATGTTCACATTCCAATGTCTAAGTACCTCTCTGTACACATTGAAGCATTGCTTTATTGTACTTATTGTGATCGTTGTACACAAAGGCGTTACGTAAGGCGACTTACGCTACGTACGCCTGGGACGGATTTAGACTAAGCGCTTGGGAGCGTAGGCCCTCTTATTGAAAGTATTTTAACATTATAATGGAGTGGATTTGCAACGACCCGCTTTTATATTAGTATGTTGATTTATTTTTTATGCGAGGTCGTATAAAAATGTTTGTACGTGTAAATATGTGGTCTGAAAATTAGCGATTTTGAAGAAGAAATTAAGCAAGCCATAATTGTGTCGATTAGCGAAAGATAATTATTGCTGATTTATTTATTTAACTCTTTTTTGCACTATAGAGAAAAATATAGAAGAAAAGTTACTAAATAATAAAAGTACAAGAGGCGGCCTTATCACATCATGCAATTTCTTCTCGGCAACCTTTGTAGGGATACATAAATAGGAAAATATACTGACCTGTAATGTATTTGGCTCGAACTACATTAACCATAAGCTGTAAAATAAATATTAATTAGCCTAGCTTCCATATAATATTACATGTACCATGAAACTAATGACGCGATTTGGTCTTAAAATATGCATGACTCGAAATAAATAGTTTTGTATCACATGAAAATCGTCTTGATACGGGGTCAAACGACAATGGGTTTTCTCAACCTCACTCGCCAGCGAATGTCTATAAAAATATTACATTAGCCCCCGCAATAAACCTTTAAATCCGTCTATAAAGTCACGTGGTGAGCCAGTGGCGTTCAAACAAAGGAATCCTGATCAATAACATCGTTCAGAGCCAGTTAGTTGTGACGTCACCGTGTCTGGAACTAATTACGTCACTGGTTCTTTCTCGTGTGATTGCGTTTTATCAGACAACCGGGTCACAGTTATAAAAAAAAGGGTTTTTTTATACGGGTACGGGACGGACTGAGAGGGTTGTCGCGGGTGTAAATTTAAAAGCATTTTATGACTTTTCGGAGTAATGTGTGTATTGAAAGACCATTATTAGGTACTTGAAATATCTATCTAACGAAATAGAAGATATGTATATCGTGCTCTATAGCTAGTTACAGCTTACGTAGTATCGTGGGTGAATGTGGGGAAATGTCGGATCAATTCGTACCTGTACTTAATCACAATGTTACTCTTGGAACGCGGGACAGTCTCCACGCGCACACCCCAATTTTCAGATGATACTATTTGTTCTCTTGAACCTAACTAACCGTTCTGCTAGCTCAGAGATCGTTGAGATGCGCCTCGCATTCTTTTATGAAGCCCTTGACATCTCCAGTTACTATGTCACGTAGATTCTGTGAAACGCCTACAGGTGGCGTTGGCATTCCGTATTTAAAATTCAACTCTGAGACATAAGGTATTAAGTCTCACTATGTCCAGTAGTTACTCTAGCTACAATGTCCTTCAAATCGGAACACAACAGCGCATTTACGCATTTACACTGCTGTTTGGCGGGATAAAAAGATATAGCGTTGGTACCTACTCAGGCGGCCTCTTACATATGAGAGACCTACCACCAGTAAGTGTGTATTTATCTATGAGTAAAGACGATCTAAGGTTAAGTAGATAGGTCCATCTACTATACTTAACAAGTGAATTCTCAAGCGCTATCGACTTCGAATCGAGTGAATTATTCAATAGTTCCACCCTCGACTTAATGTCTGTATTTTTGTTCTGAACGAGTTTGTATAATTGAATACCTATTTGAGATGAGAAAAGCTAAATTGTTTTTAACCCTGCTGATATTAATTTTGGCCTAAGCCTTCTCGATCGAACTGACGAGAGAATCCCTGTGTACAGTATTGGGCGATTATGGGCGATACAGAACAGTCAATTTTAATGAAAAAAGAAAACATCGTAAATAAAATGTGTGTAAATATTTTTACAAGAATTTCTAAGGTGTATCTAAGCTTTTTCATTCGTAGAAGAGACCTGGGCTTTTACAGGGGCGTATGTATGTGAGTGAATTATTTTTCGTAGTCATGTGTGTATTGATAGTCAATCACCACGCACTATAACGGTGAAGGAAAACTGCCTCGGTGGCGCAGTTGTACTACAGTTCGATTACAAAGCTGAGGTCATGGGCTCAAATCCCTGGTCGGGCAAACTGATATTGGATTATTTTATTTACTATCCGGAGTCAGGAATTTGTGCCCGATATGACTATAGGCTCTCCCCCTATCATGGGACGGAACACACAAGGTGAAATGTGGGTGTCCTGGTGGCACCTCTGCCTACCCCTTCTGGGAGAAAGGCGTAAGTTTATCTATGTATATGGAAGGAAGAAAACTAAATCTCAGGGCAACGACTTTTAAAATTCGTGTACAATGAAGGCCTATTTGAAAGCTCTCCCATTTCTAACTTTACCCTAATTACATTAAAGTATAATTTTAAGGGTTAATTCCACCCTTATGTACTATTAAATGTCCCTTAAGAGACATGCCCTCCAAGCTTTTATAATATATTCACATGAGTGTAGTACTTAACTGTACATAACAAATGCTTAAGTGTAGTGATGTGTCGTTTGTGGATGTCGATAAACTTATTTTTTAACTTGTTTTTTTTGAACAGATTACAACTTTCCACTTAGAGTACAGCAAGCTTATAAAAAAGGGCAATAAACAATTTATTACATACATAAACTCACACTTTTTGCTCAGAAGGGATAGGCAGAGGTGCTACCAGGACCCCGATGTTTCGGCTTGTTCCGTCCCACGATGTGATAGGGGGGAAGACTAAAGCCATATTTGGCACTAAGTCCTGACTCCGGGCTAATCATGAATAGAAAAATTAACTATCATTTTGCCCGACCCGGGATTCAAACCTGAGACCTCAGATTTCTAATCGTACCGTAGTACAACTACGCCACCGAGGCAGCCATAACTATACATATATTATTTAGTATATGTATAGTTAATAGTTGATTTTGTATATAGTAAGCAATATTGTTATTAAAATAAGTACTTCTTATTAATTGCAAAGTAGCTGACGTCCGTAAGTCACCCTGGATGACAAATAAAAACCAGCGTGTTTTGGTTCATGCTGCAGTGCGACATTAAGCTGAGCGGTCACCCACATGTCACAGCTACGATGCGACATGCAAATTAATTTATTATTTACCTAATCTAGCTTTAAATAATTTTATTATTACCTAAAAATGTACGTCGTGTGTTATTGGGGCTTATAAACAGGTTTTGTTTCAATGGCGAGACGAGCATGCCATTAACCTGATGGTAAGCGCTATGACCGCTCAAGGACAGAAGCAAAACCAGACAACACCATGAATTACAAAGGAATGCTTGGCATTCTACAGCGCTCGCCATCTTGAGACATAACATGTTAAGTCTCATTATGTCCAATAGTTACTCTGGCAAAACATCCTTCAAACCGGAACACAACAGTGCATTTACACTTATATTTGGCGGAAGAAATAGACATTGCGGTGGTACCTACTTAGATGGCCTCTCACATATGAGAGACCTACCACCAATAAATCAGTACCACCAGTTTATTTTCTTTCTAAATTAACACATCGACATGACATGCTCACAACACTACGTGAAAGTTTCCAAGAGGCTGGGTCCCCGTTAATGGACGTATGTTTTAGATTGACATGGTCGCGGCCCTGGCATAACATTGCCTATTTATAAGTGTCAACTCGGGGTTAATGTACGTCGAAAATAATTCGAGAAACTGTATAATGTATATATAAATGTATATACTGCCTCGGTGGCGTAGTTGTACTACGGTACGATTACAAAGGGTCTCGGGTTCGATTCCCGGGTCGGGAAAAGTGATATTGGGTTTTTCTATTCATTATTAGCCCGGAGTCAGGAATTTGTGCCCGATATGGCGATAGGCTCGCCCTCTATCACATCATGGGACGGAACATACGAGGCGAAATGTGGGTGTCCTGGTGGCGCCTCTGCCTACCCCTAATGGGATAAAGGCGTGAGTTATGTATGTATGTATGTATAAATGTATATACCAATGTATATTCTGTATTTCTGATGCAGCTGCCGAGACGTTGGCCCCGGTTTCGAATTCCAGGGCTTGCTATCTCTGATTATTGGAACCCTGTGGGTATTGATAGTCAATCAACACGCACTATAATGGTGAAGGAAAACATCGCGAGGAAACCTGCATACCACAGTGACTTGTAAGAATTTCTATGGTATGTAAAGTCGGCCAACACGCCATTGGCCAGCGTGGATTATATGGCCTAACCCCTCTCAATCGTTTTCTCCATTGTAGAGGAGGCCCGTGCCCTGCAGTGGGACGTATTAGGGCTGATAAAGAGAGATGGATCATTATACCGCAATCCCAAATAAACATGAAACTCCATCATTCCTTTCGAATGTGTGTGAAAATTTAAAACGCGTTTCCGGAAAAGCGTTTCCGGACGGGAAACATTTTCCGGTGAATTTTACACCCGGGTTAATTGGGACGTGTTTGGTGTTTTACATTTTCATCCGGATAAAAACACACCCGGCTCCGGATTATCCGGATGTGGGTTTGCGCTTATTTTCCGTAAATAATCGTTGGGAGGCTTTAACTGGCTTATGGTTTGAGAATTAAGGCTGCTTATTAGTAATAAATAAATAAATACACCCAACAGTCATATACCATAGTCCTGACCCCACACTAAGATCGAGTCTTGTGTCGTGGGTATCAAAGCTACGAGAGACTTTTCGGTCTCACACGGTAATGATTCGGCCATTATACGTCCCACTGCAGGGCACGGGCCTCCTCTACAATCGAGAGTAAATTTGTTAGGTAAAGCCATAGTCCACAAGGCTGGCCTAGTGCGGGTTGGCGACCATCACACACAGCCACACCTATACGTATAATAAATTTGTAACCGACCGATGTTTGCACATCGAAGATAAATGAGAAAAACTAATATGGGGGGTCTGTATTAACGTAATAGAACCCAGAACAATGAAATTAGAAATTTTCTGTCTGTACGGTTGTGCGCGATGATTTCAGAAACGGCTTCATAGTGTTATTTTTACCTGATACGTTCATAGCACGGTCATGTTATGCTTGTTGTATTAGCCAAACACCTACACACCTAACTTCATAAAGTCAGATGTGTGTTCTGAATTGAACCTGTGACCTCCACGTAACCACTCTACCAACTACACTACCGCCCGCTTACAGGAATTGGCTTTTATAATTAACTTACGTTGAAAACTAATCTAATAATGAATGTAAAATTACTGAATTGAACCGAAAACTCCATTAAAGTATTTCGTGCCAATTATTTTAAAAGGTATGACAAGTGCTATCAAATTAATTCTATCTCCTCAGGGAGGTCAGCGAAATGTATAAAAATAGGGAAGATATTTATTTCTGTGGGTTTTGGAAATGTAGGAACGAATATTATGTTGTATATTCGTACATAATACATATATAAATATGCCCTTTTCCTAGAAGGGGTAGGCAGAGGTGCTACCAGGACGCCCACGTTTCGCCTTGTGTGTTCCGTCCCACGATGTGAGAGGGAACGAGCCTATCGCCATATCGGGTACAAATTCCTGACTCCGACTTGATAATGAATAGAAAAATTCACTGCCACTCTTTCCAACCCGGGATTCGAACCCGAGACCTTAGCGTTGTAACAACTGCGCCACCGAGGCAGAGTATGTTTGTAATAGCTCGAATAGCAAAACACTTTACATGATAGTGGAAAACCTTCACTTGCCCCACCCAGGATTCGAACCTGAGACCTCTGCTTTGCAAGCGCAACATACTAAAACTACGCCACCGAGGCAGACTTTTAAAATATTCTTAATAAATCAAGTCAATCCGAGTTGGCAAGTAGAACCTAATGCTCGCTTATTGACATTTGCGAAGTTTCCCTTTGATATGCAAATTGCGATTCACTGTGAATTCAAATCACAGGCTCGTCTTTTTTGAGATGTATAGATTGATGTTAGCCTTGTGTACATTAGTTGCGCTTTTTGTAATTTATCTTTGAGATACTGGGATGAGAGGACATGGGTTTGAGCCCCGGTCCGAGGCTAATGTCTGAGTATGTGTTTTTGTGAGACTAAAATATTTCGTGGATTTCTCGACACAAGAAATAAATCTTTGAATAAAACCATATTTTTCGGATTTCATTATATTTTCAGTCCGCCCCGTGACCACGAAAGCTGTAAAGTGATCGAAACGATGCATCGCGAAGTCAAAAAAAAAAAATGAAAATTAAACCAAATCAGCGATAAAATCGGTAAAAATTAGTCTTATTTCAATGTGCAACATTGACGTATAACTAAGAAACCATTATATTTTTAGTAAAGTGTTTTAAATACGCTTTATTATTTAAGTTGCCTTGTATGGGTTCAGAACCATGAAATCCTGGGTTTATTTTCCATGATGGGCATTCGAATCTGTAAGAGCTTTTAGTTTGGAAACCAAATAGATTTTTTTTTATAGTCTCCTACATAGACCTGACCCCACACTAAGATCGAGTCTTGTGTCGTGAGTTTCAGAAACTACGAAAGACTTTTCGGTCTCACAAACACCCAGACCCGAAACAAATACCTGTGGACCACTCAAATATTTGTTTGGGTGCGGGGATCGAACCTCTCGTTTCACAGGCGGCGTCTAACCAACTGCGCCACGGAGGCTGTCATATATACTAGAATTTGAGTGTTACCAATAGTTTAATTTATCTATTTTATTCTTTTTTGTACACTAATTAAATCTTAATAACTAATCGAATATTTAATATTAAAGTACAAAAGGCGGTCGTATCGCTTGAGGCAATCTCTTAACGACTACCATGGGATGGATTTAAGAGAAGGAAAAACATAGGGCAGTCTTATGTGTACTTTTACAAATGTACTTTTCTACGTACGTTTCTGACTGCCTCGATGGCGTAGTTGTATTACGGTACGGTTACAAAGCTGAGGGCTCGGGTTCGAGTCCCGGGTCGGGCAAAGTGATATTGGATTTTTCTATTCATTATCAGTCCGGAGTCAGGAATTTGTACCCGATATGGCGATAGGCTCGCCCCCTATCACATCGTGGGACGGAACATACAAGGCGAAATGTGGGTGTCCTAGTGGCACCTCTGCCTACCCCTTCGGGGATAAAGGCGTGAGTTTATGTATGTATTTATGTATGTACTTTTCTACGTTATCTCATCTTAGGACAGAAATATGTTTCGCTAACTGTATTCGCCCTTTCGTCAGAACTAGAAAATGTAAAATTCCACACTGAAACTACAACTCGCTAGTAACTTAAGTCCAGGCTTAAGCTAAGGTGTCTGTGACAAATGACTCAACGCGGGGGCTTAACGATCGCAAAGCTGCTGAGACTCATTGGGGACTTAAGTGTCATTAACCTTGCTGCGTAAAGGTGGTTTGTTAATGTGTTGAACGTAAGTTCTATAGTTAGATATTACTTACATAAATTCATAAACTCACGCCTATTTCCCAGAAGGGGCAGGCAGAGATGCTAACAACAAACCCAACTTTCGCCTTGTATTATCCGTTCCATGATGTGATTTGCGAACCTATCGCCATATCGGGCACGAATTCCTGACTCCGGGCTGATAATGCCTAGAAAAATCCAATATCACTGCCCGAATCGAGATTCGAACCCGACATCTCAACTTTGCAATTATACCGTAGTAGAACGAAATGAACATCAAAGCTGTTGCTATACGTCGGGTTTATGTAAGACAGTGATACCCCTGTCAAGCTATTGTATAGATACTGTAGCTTGTACTTATATCAATATACGCTAGAACCGACAAAACCGTACTAACGAGTTACAACAAAGCTTTAATAGTAACTAAATTGAATTCTTCTAAAAGTCACACACACTGTCCTGAAACTACATGTGTATCAGAAACTACGGGACATTGTTGATCTCATAACAGCCAAACATGAAGCAGACATTACCGAACCATACCACCATTTATGCCTGTGCGGGGATCGAACAGGCGACCTCTTCAAAGCTGTTATTTTGATTTAAATAAGTGCTTATGAGACTGTTATTTGTAAAACATTATTGAAACGATAAAACAATACATCAATTATTAATTTCCGCAGAGAAGAGAACACACAGGGGTTCAAACATAACTTTTTAAAAATACCACAGACTATAGAAGGTTCGAATTTTAAATTTTACAACAAAAGCCAAAGCGACTCAACAAACTGCCACGGAGGTTGCCAGCTTACCTTTCTCTCTTCAGCCACAGGAAGTTCAATACTGAACATAGGTCTTCCCCAAGGATCTCCATATATTAAGAAGCCTATTTTGACTACGCAAATCGCCTTAAATTGCTTGGTAATTGACTATCAATAAGTTAACCTTTAGTAAAGAGAAAATAGGTCAACATCTACCCCGATTGATTCTGTATAGATAAAACGGCCAATTTATCAAGACCCCCCCAAAATTTATGACAATTCGTCCCTGTATGAGGGTCAGAAAAGGTCCCGAATTTTCTAAGTGATACTGATAAATTGGCCGATCCCTTACGTGATCAAAATGACCGGACAATTTTTCGCTTGGTGGTTATTAAGTTTGGTCTAGGGATGTATTTAAGGTTATGGGGGTCATTATAAATAAATAAATACACCCAACAGTCACATTCATAATGCTGATTTCACAGATGAATACAAGTTTTACCCCGCAGATATAAGACACTACGACAGACTTTTCGATCTCACAAACAACCAGAACCGAAACAAATATTTGTGGTTCACACAAACATTTGCTTCGGTGCGGGGATAGAACCCACGGCCTTTCGTTTTACAGCCGGCGTCGAACTACCTACGCCACAGAGGCAGCCCTAAAGGAAATCAGACCGATTCCTCTAGTTAATTTAGTGGTAGTTATCGTAATTACTTCGAGAAACACAAACAGGAGTAATTTCATTGAAATAGAAGTTTCTCGGATCACATTATCACGCGAGATGCCTACAAATGTCGAGATCGGAATTGCAAATGAATTCGTGCTAATTACAGATCCGGAGTAGGTAGAATCTCATTATCATTCTTGATTGCGTATAATTTGTAAAATAATTTTTACTGTTAATATGTGATGCAATAACAAGACCTTTTAATAAAGATTTAAGTTGTTACGGTTGATGTATTTTTTAAATATAATATGAAAGCATTGATTGAAACCAACTACATTAGCAGTTCATATACATAAAATATTGTTTTATATTCAAAGGTCCATAATAATTAATACTTGGATATACAACATAAATATTCTTTCGTGAACTTTGATCACCGAAATTTAAATGCCATCCTTGTATTTTTTATGTCAATTACATGTCTCAACAACCCGCGACATAAAACATCTTTTTACATAACGGGGGGTCCACACCCCCTTCTAAACTCCTAACTCCGTCCCTGTCGTATACAGACTCAACTTTACACGAATTCCTTATACATAAAAGCGAAGTTTAACTGCACTCAGTTAGCAAGTTGGGGCCAATTTGCTGTCTACATTAATTTATTGCTGAAACGTTCATGTAGGACACTTTGGTACAAGATTATATTTATTTTTACCTTTATTTTTATATTTTACTGGCATGAAGTGACTATAATGGACCTGATTGTAATAAAGATGCTTGTATTTAGGGAGGAATAGATTTTTACATAGTCCTGTGTTTGATTTTAATATACACCCACACACACATGCATAGAAGACACACACACACACACACGCACGCACGCACGCACGCACACACTGGAATGTATGTATATAGATAAAGATTTTAATCTTAAGCTGGCACGTAGAATTGATTTGTCTCTTTTTAACTATGTTAGTAGTATTATTATAAAACTCAATTATAAATGTTCTTAAACGTACTCTCGAGTCTCAAAACAGTAATAATTATCTACCTAATATAACACTAGTAGCAAATAATTTTATTTAAAATTCGCTTTCAATTTATAATTTCACCAATCTCTTCTTTGCATGAAATCTGTGAATAATATATATTTTGCGCAACAACGTTTATCATTATAATAATTACCCCAGTAATCTCTAAAGGGATGAGAAAAAATATTACGAGACGGGCTTATCCGCCCTCGATGACCTTTTGATTAGCAATTAAGGGTTGAATAAAGGGTTCTCATCTTTACCCTTACAATTTAATGGAAAATATAATAGGATTTTTCAAGGAAAAAGAAAATGAAAAGTAAGGAAAAATCTTGGAAAACGGTAAGAATTGAACAGTTCACTTTTAGACAGCCTCCGTGGCGTAGTTGGTTGGACGCCGGCTGTGAAACGAGGGGCCGCGGGTTCGATTCCCGCACCGACACAAATATTTGTTTCGAGTCTGAGTGTTTGTGAGACCGAAAAGTCTCTCGTAGTTCCTGATCCCAGGACACAAGACTCAATCTTAGTGTGGGGTCAGGACTATGTATGTGACTGTTGGGTGTATTAATTATTTAACTTCAATTTACACTTTAATTTACTAATTACATTATTTCATGTAGTTCTTACATTGTAAGTGGAAGCGCCGTGATGTAGGTTGTGAAATCTACTACTCACATGGTTTCGTTTGCTTGAAATGATGCCACTTTCTAACGTTTAACTTCTGTAGAAGACAAGTGCCCAACAGTGGGAGTCTGGGACGCGTCTGTATCTGCATCAGCCATATATTCCACCGTCCAGTATTATTCTAAATTATCTATGAACTGCTCTGAATTTAACTGCGCTGCAACCTCTATAAATACTGTATTGTAAACTTGTTTTTAAAAGAGCAACGCTAGAATTTCTTGCCCGTTCTTCTCTGGCGAAAACAGCCTTGTGAACCGGGTGGTAGTGGAAAAAAGTGACTGAATCTAAATCATGTATGACATTTCATGGGTTCAATATTTTCATTTCATTTCATTTCACCACGCTGGCCCAGTGCGGGATGGCGGACTTTACATGCCATAGCAATTCTTGAAAATCACTATGGCATGCCTCACGATCTTTTCATTCACCGTTATAATCCTTGGTGATTGACTAACAATACACACATGACTCCGAAAAGTCAGAGGTGTGCCCTGGGATTTAAACCCGCGACCGCCGGATGGACGTAACTGGATTAATATAAGTAATTCAAATCACGACAAAAATATTTATTAACAACTGCGCTATGTGCCCGGGCCACTTAACAATCTAACGTTTAAATATTTACAAAAGGCCTTTGTTGTGGCACTTTAATTATTCATATTTCAATATTTTGGACGTAAAGTATACCTCATTTGTGTACCAATTTTCATACTAATGAGGGCGTATTTTTTAAATAAAAAACCTCCGCCTATTTCGCTACTGCGGTATGTCTTATTTTACTCGTGGTTCAATTGAAAGAAGGTTATGAAAATTTTACTCAAACTTATTGTACTACTTTAACAGGTGGTAGGTCTCTTATATGTGAGAGGCGGCCTGGGTAGGTACCACCGCAATGTCTCTTTCTCCATCAAACAGCATTATGCACTGTTATGTTCCGGTTTGAAGGACATTGTAGCCAGAGTAACTATTGGACAAAGTGAGACATAGCATCTTATGTCTCAGGATGGCGAGCGTTGTGAAATGCCAAGCATTACTTTGTAATTCATGGTGTTTGGTTTTGATACTGTCCATGAGCGGTCATATCGCTTACCATCAGGCGAATGGCATAGTCGTCTCGCCATTAACTTAAATAAAATGCGGTACTACTGTCTCACAGGTGATCGACGTGATGTGACAGGTTTGCTGTCGCGTTTCCTTCGGTGAGTGAGATTGCTGGATGCCTAATACCCTTTTCCTCTTCTCATCTTGACAGCCTCCGTGGCGCAGTTGGTTAGACGCCGGCTGAGAAACGAGAGGCCGCGGGTTCAATCTCCGCACCAGGAGCAATGTTTGTGCGGCCCACAAATATTTCTTTCGGGTCTGGGTGTTTGTGAGACCGAAACGTCTCTTGTATTTCTGATACCTGCGACACAAGACTTAATTGATCTTAACGTGGGACTACGAGTGTGTATGTGACTGTTGGGTGTATTTATTTATATATTATTATCTTATATCCTTTCCGCTCCCCTCCCGATTTGACGGGCTGACAACACAAATATGATCTACGCGTTGTTAATGTTCATGGCGGTGATCACTTGCCACTTAAAAC
The DNA here is from genome assembly GCA_905220455.2 of Deilephila porcellus. NCBI lineage: Eukaryota > Metazoa > Arthropoda > Insecta > Lepidoptera > Sphingidae > Deilephila > Deilephila porcellus. Next base: position 2,574,504 of record LR999997.1, on the reverse strand, counting down.
GCTGCCTTCCATAACTTATTCCACAAATCTCAGGCTTTCAAACAAGGCTCTACAAAGTTGGCAAATGGCATCATTCGTCTCCGCTCTCGTGTATTCGTTACGGGAGTGCGTGCTCCCGGACTTTTCATTTGGGACTCACTTGGGAATATTCACATAAAGGAAAAGTTTCTGACATTCGTGGTTGGTTGGTTACAAGGCTGTGAAAATACAAAGACTAATTTGTTTCAGGTCTTTTTTTATTGCATTAATGGCGAGACATTCGCCAGATGGTAAGCGATATGACCGCTCATAGACAGTACAAAACCAAACAATATGAATAACAAAGCCATGCTTGGCATTCCACTGCGCTCGTTATCCTGAGACATAAGATGTTAAGTCTCAATATGTCCAGTTGTTACTCTGGCTACAATATCTCTTCAAACCGGAACACAACAGCGAATTTACACTGCTGTTTGTCGGAAGAAATAGACATTGCGGTGGTACTTACCCAGGCGGCCTCTCACATATGAGAGACTTACCACCAGTAGTAGGGTCTCAGTGTAGTGAGACCAAAAGTCTTACGGTAATATTTTGCTCGATGCTGACTGCCTCGGTGGCTCTGTTGTTCAGCGGTACGAATACAACGCTAAGGTCTCGGGTTCGAATCCCAGGTTGAGCAAAGTGATAGTGAATTTTTCTGTTCATCATCAGCATGGAGGCAAGAATTTGTGACCGATATGATAGCCTCGCCCTCGTGCTTTTCTTCACCGTTATAGTTCGTAGTGATTGACTGTCAATACACATTTAGAACAAATTTGCCTTGGGATTTGAACTTGGGACCACCGTGAATTGTAGTACAAAAGTATTATGAAAATAATTTTCATTTTTCTATAATAGAGTTAGAATTTTCATTCTCGTATAATTTGCCACACAAGGCCGAGTTACACTATGCAAATATTGTCAATTTGTCGTCCTACCCTCCATTTTGCGGCACGTGAGGCTCGTGTTAATACCAGAGGACAGCGGTCCTCAAATTTGCATAGCCCCCTTCAATCTGAAGTGGTAGAGTCATTATTTAAAACGTTAAAGTTATACTGTAGTTATCTTGGACTATTAGGAATAGATTCGCCTGGGATCTTACAACAAACATACATACCGGGTATATCAAGACTGCGACCGAAAACGAAGCCAGGTGGTAGATTTAGTGGTTACAAACACGATGCAAATAAACATTTCGTTTCAGACATATTCATATAAACATTCATTTCAGAGACAGATATATATTTAGAATTTTTTAAAAATCTTCGTCTTAAATTAATTGCGAAATTACGAATTTAAACCCTTACGTACCATTGCGTGTTTAAAAATAAAGAGGCTTACATCATTATTTTAGGAAAACTATGTATATATCACCCAAATACAACGGAAACTAAAAATCTATAAAACAATGTTGTCGATTTTTTTTGCAAAATATTTCCTTACATTGTGATTGAAGTTACTAATTACTACCACCTGGCTTTGTTTTCGGTCGCGGTCTTGATATACCCTATATGTAAAACGAAGCCTTTCTTGTTTCATTCGGTGAGTGAAATTGTGTCCTTTTTCTCCTGCTGTCTTTTCCTTCCCTTTTCCTTCCATTTAAAGAAGTCGGAAATACTTTTAAGTTCCATGCATCATAGACGTTCATGGGTGAAAAGACTATTGCAATAAAAAACATACATTTCTATTAAGAAATGATTCAAATGCATTTTGTTTGATATGATATTCCCACTAATTACACCTCCGCCTCTCGATTGAAGGTTGCAGGTGTGAGATGTTGATGATTTAAAGATATACATTAATTACTTATCTGAGTACATTTTATGGAATGTGTAAACATCAATTTAATTTAAAAACAAATACAATAAAATACAAATTGATGTGGGTAGTCAGAAGTGGGGCAGAGTGGGGTTGTTCACGATTTGGTATAAATAGACCAGCATTGCTTGAAGTGAGACAGTGTTGTTCGAGTCGTGGAGCAGGACATTACTCTGCCCCCTGTCAGTGTAAATCTGGCTCCGAGTACCATTTACAAGATAAGTATAATTGTTGGTTTATATTGCTTTAGTAATTATATTTGTTTTACTAATTTTAATAGTTAATATATTTATTTAATGATTATAATGTTATTATAAGTATATCAATTAAAGTATAGCAGTGTTTGAATATATTTGTGTTTATGAAAGATATATAATAAATCATATTAGAATAAATAATAAATATATGTATTATTATATTTTATTTGTATTTTGTGTTATACAACTCTAACACAGGCGTTAGTTTATACCTGTAATAGAGAAAATTCAGTTTTACCCAGTAATGTTCAAAACATACACACTTACAAATACTCATGCCATTTTTCCAGAAGGGATAGGCAGAGATGCTACCCGGACACCCAAATTTCACCTTGTGTGTTCCGTCCTACGATGTGATAGGGGGCGAGCCTATCGCCATATCGGGCACAAATTCCTGACTCCGGGCTGACAATGAATAGAAAAATCCATTACCACTTTGCCCGACCCGGGAATCGAACCCGAGACCTCAGCTTTGTAATCATACTGTTGTACAACTACGCCACCGAGGCAGTTGTTATGTTAAAAACTTAGCTTGATATATTTCTATGTATGTGACGAATGCAATTCCATACTTTAACTCCAAGACATTGAAGTATTGCACGAGTTTTCTTGTAAAATGTATTTTCTACTCAATGTAATAGAACATACAGTTTACTTATGGTTGAATAATGTACATCTATTGGCTGAAGTGCTTTTAACTCGATTTCAATTGCTGTGAGGTCAAATGAATTTATAATGTTATTGTGGAATTAGGCGAATTAAGCAAGATTTATATATTAGTAGTTGAGTGTTATGTTTTGATGCATACATAAACTCTCATAAACTCACGCCTTTATCCCCGAAGGGGTAGGCAGAGGCGCCACCAGGACACCCACATTTCGCCTTGTATGTTCCGTCCCACGATGTTATAGGGGACGAGCCTATCGCCATATCGGGCACAAATTCCCGACTCCAGGCTGATAATGAATAGAAAAATCCAATATCACTTTGCCCGACCCGGGACTCGAACCCGAGACCTCAGATTTTTAGCCGTACCGTAATACAACTACGCCACCGAGGCATGTTTGGATGCTATTTGAATATTACATACATACATACACAACTCACGTCTTTTTCCCAGATGGGGTAATCAGAGGTGCTACCAGGACACCCACATTTCGCTTTATATGTTCCGTCCCACGATGTGGTTATATATATTTTCAATAAAAATAAATATAATTGCGACCCAGGCCCGGAGTTCTTGGAGAAATGAACTTGAAGTCCAGTCACTCTGGTAGCCCCATTTGTATGAATGGCTGAGTTATCGTAAAATATGATGATAATTACTTTATTTTATAAAAAATCTTTCAGCCGGGATAAAAGAGGAAAACGTTTAAGGACAAACCATAAAAATGCTACAATGAATTTTGAGCAGTATCGGTATCGGGGTCAACGATATTTTTTACCGATACCATGAATGGGCATTCTCCTTTCCAAAATAGGGGGCTTAAAACTTTGACAACCACTGTCCAATCATTACAAATTCACACATGCTCTTTGTGAAATAATTTCTAATTCAATGCTCGTTGCGTGACCGGCTGGGTTATTAATGATGGTGTTTGTGCCTTTCTGCAGCCGCAGGTCAGTGTGCTAGGTTAATTGGTTTGTATGGAATTAATGCATGAACATTTTTCTGTACAGTACTGTATCAGCCCATATACGTCCCACTGCAGGGCAAGAGCCTCCTCTACACTCGAAAGTACGATTGGAAGGAATAAGCCATTTTCCACCACGCTGTCTCAGTGCCAGGCGGACTTAACATACCGTAGAAATTGTTACAAATTGCTATGGTATGCAGGTTCCCTCACAATGTTTTCCTTCACCGTTATAGTGCGTGGTGATTGACTATTAATGCACACATTACTACGAAAAGTCAGAGGTGTTTTAATGTTAGGTATACTTTAGATAACAGGTATTAATGGTTCTACCAACAGTTTACTGAGGATATTTTCGTCCTAAGATTTGATAAGAGGCAAGTTTAATTGCATGCAAAAAATTCCAGTTTTGGAAAATAATGCCGGCCTGCTTCACTTTAAAGTGGGGACAGGATATTCGAATCCACCCGGAAGCGACCAGGGTGAAAATCTCGCCGGAGCGAGACATGTAAGTAACTCTGGTTCTGTCCACGTATGTCCGATTTTGACCACATTGGCATTATGTGAAATAATCATCTTGGGTCGATAAAAACTCTCATAGACCAAGAGCCCATGGCCGCCAGACTTTCGTCATTTTATAAAAGCTGAGAGTTTGTCTGCCCATGCCAACGTTATAGTATAAAAAATGAATTGTATTATATACGTTGTTAATGCAACTATTAAAAAAGGTTTTCTTGGTAATCAGAGACTTCAAATGGTTCTTTTATCTTGCCAGACACATTGAAGCTGATAACTTCCAAAGCCACCACGGTCGGACCTTCATAATAACTGATCGTGTGATGTCTATGTCAGACGCATGCACAGTCAAACTTTCAGCTTTTATAAAATGACGAACGTCTGGCGGCCACGGGCTCTAGGTCTATAACTGACTTCACTCAGTATCAGATGCACTAATGTCGCTATGTCATATGAAAACCAGAAATGCCAACCACTTGTGTATGTTAACAGGTTTACCACCATTGTCTACGATGGTCACCATCCACGAGTATCCTACCATCATAAGTTGGCAACTTACCATCTAGAAAAACATCCACCCTTTTATTCCTTTAAAATACAGTCGTGATGATAAAATACAGCTATTCAGGTTAACGATACATTTTTACGTGGAGCGTAAAATTTATGATTTTACATAAAAGTGTAACTTCATATTATCGATTTATTCTATACAGTATGCATGTTGAAGGACTTTTAATGGAGAGGGTTTTAACTCATGCTATAGTAAATTTAAGAGGTAGGAACCCAAAGCTGGAAATTAATTGGTAGTAGGCCTCTCATATGTGAGAGGCCGCCTGGGTAGGTACCACCGCAATGTCTATTTCTCCCGCCAAACAGCAGTGTAAATGCACTGTTGTGTTCCGGTTTTAATGCCATTGAAGCCAGAGTATCTACTGGACATATTGATACTTAACATCTTATGTCTTAGGATGGCGAGCGCAGTGGAATGCCAAGCATTGCTTTGTAATTCATGGTGTTGTTTTTTTTCTGCTGTCTATGAGCGGTCGTATCGCTTACCATCAGGTAAATGGCATGCTCGCCGTTCAAAGCAGTAAAAAAAAACAATTCTACAAGCTCTATTTGCTGTAACACTACTCCGTTCGTAAGATTTCTCAAAAGTTTGGAAAGCTACCTGGAACTCTACGTGTCGGAGCTTTAAAAGCTGTCTAAGCTTATTACAAGTTTGATCGCTCGTTTGTAAGGCTACCTTCAAACTCTTTTGTTCAGGCTAATGTTTTCAGCATGTTTTGTTATAGCTCTACTTTAATTACCGCTAGTGGAAAATTATTTTATAAGCATGTATACTTAGTATGTCATGCATGACTGCCTCGGTGGCGTAGTTGTACTACGGTACGATAACAAAGCTGAGGTCTTGGGTTCGAGTCCCGGGTCGGGCAAAGTGATATTGGATTTTTCTATTCATTATCAGCCCGGAGTCAGGAATTTGTGCCCGATATGGCGAAAGACTCGCCCCCTATCACATCGTGGGACGGAACATACAAGGTGAAATGTGGGTGTCATGGTGGCGCCTCTGCCTACCCCTTCTGGGATAAAGGCGTGAGTTTATGTATGTATGTCATGCATAAGTTCACGTCCTTATCCCTTAAGGGGTAAACAGAAATGCCGCTAGCACCCTCCACACTTGTCAGACCCAAAGGTAACATAATATTTAAAAAAATCAAATGGAATAATATGATACTTTTATTGGATTTTCTAACTTGAGTACGGAACCTGAACCTTTAAGTTTACAAGACCTAACAAGACGCCACTAGGACAAAGACGCAACCCCATTATTTTTGATTTTGCCTTTTTACATAATATAAGTAGGTTTCTCCAAAGTTTTAGTAACTGTATTTGCGTACAAAACACGACAGTCACGTTAGACGCAGGCGGTGAAACGAGAGGCCGCGGGTTCGATCTCCGCACCGAGACAAATGTTAGAGACTGAAAAGTCTCCCGTTGTTTCTGATACACGACACAAGACTCGATCCTTAGTGACACATCATAGCTGTGTGTGTGACTGTTGGGTGTATTCATTGGAGCGAAAACAGTATTTTTCATTTGTAATCTTTGTTTTTTAAGTTTACGAATGTTACACATTGAAATAAAACGAACACGGTCACGAAACCACGTGACCACGAAAGCTGCAAAGTAATCGAAACGTCGAGAAGTTAAAAAATGTAAAAATTAAACAACATTCGCGATCAAATCCGTAAATATTTCAATGTTGCAATATTGAAAATATCTCTTATTGCCATTTTATTTTACCTACATTTAATTATGTATGTCATGTACGTTTGTTTTATAACTTGTAATAAAGTTCGATAAATTAATTTCACGCCTCAACACTCCGCATCACAAAAGTTTAAATTGTCTGAACCCATGTAGTTTGACGTTAACATACAAATGAATTCGGGTTTGAAAATGTATACATATATTGTAAATGTAATATATTTGATCGAAATTCTATTGGCGTGGATTTGGAACTACAAATAAAATAAAAACAAAATATCTTGATAGTAGTAGTAGTAATCTTTCACTGGTCTAGGTGCCGTCTAGGTAGATAACACCGCAATGTCTATTTCTCCAACAAACAGCAGTGTTAATGCACTGTTGTGTTCCGGTTTGAAGGACATTGTAGCCAGAGTAACTACTGGACATAGTGAGACTTAACATCTTATGTCTTTGAGTGTTGTTTCTTTTTCTACTGTCCATGAGCGGTTGACAGCCTCCGTGGCGCAGTTGGTTAGACGCCGCCTGTGAAACGAGAGGCCGCGGGTTCGATCCCCGCACCGAAACAAAATATTTGTGTGATCCACAGTTGTTTCGGGTCTGGGTGTTTGTGAGACCGAAAAGTCTCTCGTAGCTTCTGATACCCACGTTACAAGACTCGATCTTAGTGTGGGGTCAGGACTATGTATGTGACTGTTGGATGTATGTATTTATTTATTTATTTTATTTATTTATCGCTTACCATCAGATGAATGGCATGCTCGTCTCGCCATTCATTGAAACTATACAAAAGAAATTAACTCATTGTTTGAGATATGTTTCTTAATATAAATAACAAGAAATATACTTGTAATATAATAATATTGTTGTGTACGCTCGCTAACCGGTCGGATACGAATACTCTGCCAGAAAAAGCTCAAAAGCTCCGAAATTAACAGCGTAAGCTCATGCGTTTGCAAATTAAACACGGACCAGTAAATAAACCGCTGGACTGAAAGCTCTGAATTTTTTATTGAAGCGTCGGAGCTTTTTTCATAAAGCTTTTGGAGTACACAAAAGCTGTACATATATTTTGTAAAAAATATTGTTAGGTCTGAATATAATTTATATCCTTTGTCTGAATATGAAGTCATTTAATGTTTTATTAGGTTTTGTATGGTATTACATTTTAGGATCCTTTTTATAAGGGTACGACAAAATAGATTTTTTTGGAGGATGTGTGTGTTGATAGTATGGATTACCACGCAATTTAAAAAGCGAAGGAAGCCGTCCCATAGCTGTGAAACCTTGTCTTAGATCAGATTGTTTAGATTGTCTTTCAATATATTTCTTAATATTAAAAATTAGCATTTATACTTGAAGTTTAATGCCAGTACTATTTTGTTATTGATATGTAGGGACATGAATTAGTCCTATTATTAGTTTATTGTTTTCTTTTTGGTTTTAGTATTAATTAAGTTCTCCTTTTTGTTTTTTCATGAGTGTGTTATTTATAAGTGCTGTGTACTCCCATAAGTGGTATATGCATCAAAACAAGAACGTAACTAGCTAAGAATTGTGTTAATTTTGATGCAAATACTGTGGAAGATCCTTGATTCAATAAATAAATATATTGCTTAGCCTATAGTAGGAATGAGCCGGCTTGACTGGGATGTTACAGCTGATTTACAGCATACTTATGTAAAACGGCTTTACTATCTTTTACTGGAACAGTAAGATTCCTCTTCTTTTCAGCCATAGGAAGTCCACTGCTGAACATATATACTGGTGGTAGGTCTTCCATATGTGAGAGGCCGCCTGGGTAGGTACCACCGCAATGTCTATTTCTCCAACAAACACCAGTGTAAATGCACTGTTGTGTTCCGGTTTGAAGGACATTGTAGCCAGAGTAACTACTGGACATATCGAGACTTAACATCTTATGTCTCAGGATGGCGAGCGCAGTGGAATGCCAAGCAATGCCTTGTAACTCATGGTGTTGTTTGAGTTTTGCTACCCTCAATGAGCGGTCGTATCGCTTACCATCAGGGGAATGGCAGGCTCGTCTCGTCATTCATAGCAATAAAAAAAAAAAACATACGCCTCCATGGAACTCCACATAGACCTGTTGGAAGCCGCATCCAGCGACTTCCTTCCTTAACCAGGTCGTCCGTTGTTAGCCTTAACATTGAGATTGCTGAAAGCCTGATATCGTTTTCGTCTTCCCTTCCTTTTTTTTCTCCTTCTCCTCCCGATTTAAGAAGCAATTATCAATAATCCAAGTTGTAGATGTTTATGCGGTTATCATTTTTATCCTCAGGAAAGCAATTTGCCTGTTTGCCGAAACTATGCAATACAAAAAAGTTAAGAGGGAAATTTGACTTTAAAATCGAACCCAATAAAAATGGTATTTCAAGATTTCCTTTATTTTAAAACGGGCCCCTAAAAATCTGCCTTATGAAAAACACTTCCTGAAAAGTATTTGATACAAGCAATCAAAACTTGTTTGCAAAGTGAGCAAGTTTGTTGATAAACGCCGCGACCGACTTTCGCGTCAAAAATGTTTTGTGTTACGCAATAGACAACTCCTATATTGTCTGTATTCTTAAGAAATTATGTAAAAAACTAAAGCATTATTTGTGGTATGTAAACATCACATATATTGTTTGTATTTGTAAGAAAAGTAGGTGAAAACAAAATAAAAACGAGTTATTTGTTTACAAGCTACATTGACACAAACACACAGATACAAAGTTCAACTTAAACTTATAAAACCCTACTTTTGCGTCATGGGTTAAAAGTGTATAGACATATCTTTTCTTCAAAATCTTCCGAAAAATATTTTGAATCTCATTGGTCCAGTTGGTTCTAGATTGAAATCCCAGGTCGGGTAATTTATTTTGGATCAGTTTCTGGATTAAAATCCCATAATGTCATGCCAGGGACTGGAATGTATACCCACCATGGAATAGGCTCTCTGTACCATATTGGGACGGCTCATACTCAAGCCCATACTCTGCCTATCGAATAGAGTATACTTGCATGACCATAACATTAGGTATAATTATGTTATCATATCTACTTCAATTTTTTTTATTGCAATGAATGGCGAGACTAGCATGCCATTCGCCTGATGGTAAGCGATGAGACCGCTCATGGACAGTAGCAAAACCAAACAACAGCATGTATTACGAAGCAATGCTTGGCATTCCACTGCGCTCGCCATCCTGAGACATTTGATGTAAAATATCAATATTTCTCTAACCAAATTAAAATTGTCATAAATTTTATTCCCTCATCCTTCACACATTTTCTTAAGTGAAAATTAAGTGCAATATATTTCTAAATTCACTGAAATTCAATATGTGATTTATTTTGGTTCGCTTCTGACGTAACCCTTCTGAGTATCTACCCAGATAGAGCTGCGTTGTAACAAGCGAGTGCACTTGAATGTCCACTGGCTGGGCAAGTTACTTGACTATATTTGGTGTGGTGTAAAGATTGTACAATATTATATATCAGTATTATTACCGCAATATCTATTTCTCCAACCCAAACAGCAGTGTAAATGCACTGTTGTGTTCTGGTTTGAATGAAATTGTGGCCAGAGTAACTACTGGACACAGTAGTTACTCTACGAGTGTATATAATGAGACTTAACATTTTAGGTCTCAGGATGGCGAATGTAGTCGAGTTCCAAGCATTTTTTTGTAATTCATGGTGCTGTTTGGTTTTTCATTGTCCATGAGCGGCTTACCAGCATTACCATCAGGCTAATGGCATGCTCGTCTTGCCATTTAACGCAATAAAAAACATTGAAGAATCTCATAGATAATGTTACCCTAATATCAAAGAAGAATAGGCAGTGGGGATACTAGTGTCACCCGAATTTCGAGGAGCTTATTGCCATTCTAAGATCCTATGGCGGGCACAAATTCCAGCCTCAACTCCTCAGAGATTTTTTAAGCCAACAACCATATAACATATATTATTTTAAAATAAGTGTATTTAATTAAATGTTTTTGCTTTGGTTTCGATAGGTTTGATTGCAATTAATTCAAAGTGGTTTAAGTAAAAACGTAAGTAGTTGTTTAAGTAAGTAATATCTATAAGCAAGGGATGGATGGCGAGCGGAATGCCAAGAATTACTAATTTATGGTGTTGTTTGGTTTTCTACTGTCCATGCGAGGTCGTATCGAATACCATCAGGCGAATGGCATGCTCGTCTCGCCATTCATTGCTATTAAAAATATCTTGCATATATGTTTCTTAAAGTCATAGCATAAGACCACGAAGTTCGTTAAAAAAAATGTCAATTTCACCAATAATTAGTAAACTTATAACATAGCAACTATCCCAGTTACTTGCCCAACTCGAGCAAGTACTAGCGCCAGTAAACTTCCGAGTCCAAACGCGCGCGGGTCGATGAGAGCTCCCGTCGCATAGTACCGCAATACATTATAGTTTTTGCCTCCATTTCCCAACTTTCTAGGTTTGGTCGTGTTACGGAATATAACTTTATTGTATCGCCGATGCTGGGAATTTTGTATGGTCTATGATATTGAGAAATTTCTTATACATACATAGGTACATAAATTCACGCCTTTTTCTCAGAAGGGGTAGGCAGCGGTGTTAACAAGACATTCACGTTTCACCACGATATGGTAAGAGGCTAGCCTATCGCCATATCAGGCACAAATTCCTGACTTCAGGCTGATAATTAATAGAAAAATCCAATGAATTTGTTTGACCAGCTGTTTGAACCCGAGACTTGAGTATTATAATCGTATAGTAGTACAACTGCGCCACTGAGGTAGTCGTAATGACTATAAATTTATTGTAATAATATTTAAATATGTTACAAATATGAACAGCGCCCCTAACTTAAGCTGTCGTGTGGCGAAAAAAGGAACTACCAATAAAAGTTACAACTATTAGTTTCACGTATTCTGTAACTATACATTCATCATATTAACAACGATGTACCTCTATCACACCCGCAACTGCAACTCCTGTAAGCCAGGATTGAAATGCGTGCCACTGTTGATAACGGCACGCATTTCGACACTGAGCCTTACTCAGCGAGTCTCCAGGAATGTCTTGCTTTAACCCGCAACGAAATTGTTGGAAAATCATTTAATGTTACAAAAATTAATCATTTATATTTTCTGTACCCCCAACATTTATCTATAAACAAGTATATAAAAAGGTTTGCAATCAGATAGTTTTTCTTATTCCATCGTGTGCTGTGCTAGGAAACAGACGCAGAACTTCCTCGTGAAGCATACAATACATGTGAGTTATTTAAAAGTATATTCTCTTTTATTTTTCACCCGTAACCTATTTCCTATAGAAATCAATCATAAAGTTAAATTAATAGGAAGAGGTGGAAATATTATATATTATTTTTATAAATAATGCTCCCATACGGTACGACTACAAAGCTGAGGTCTTGGGTTCGAATCCCGGGTCGGGCAAAGTGATATTGGATTTTCTATTCATCATCAGCCCGGAGTCTGGAATTTGTGCCCGATATGGCGATAGGCCCGCCCCCTATCACATCATGGGACGGAACATACAACGCGAAATGTGGGTGTCCTGGTAGCACCTCTGCCTACCCCTTCTGGGAAAAAGGCGTGAGTTTATATATGTATGCTCCCTTAACTTGGCAATTCGGACCTGCCTACTTTTCTATCATTTACGAAACTTTCACGCTCGGAATACAAATATCTTCTCGCATAGTTTTTCAATAACATCGCGAGAAATTCTGGGAAATAGGACAGGGGAATACGTCACGTGATTTTGTTTGCTTTAGCTGGGAGGGACGAACTTAGGGTGTAATTTGGGGGGTTATATATTTTTTGTGAGCTGGCAAATGAGTAAACCGATTACGTGATGGTGGTTACCATCGTTAATGAACATTACGAAATTTTGATTTAAAGCATTTTCGGCCACTTAAAATTAGAAAGATAAGGAAAAAAGACGAGAAGAAAGGGAATATTATTTCTCCTTAAACCTCTATCTAAATATGAATAAGTTTTACACACAAAACTCAACTCACGTTAAACATTTCAATGAGAAATAAATGCCACACAAAACCAATCACATGTGTTATATACCTTTATAAATATGAACGTGGGTCCCGACCCCCCACAAATCCCCAAGTGCGCACCCTTCAGAATGCATAAACAAGGTATCCCGCAAAGACGTTGCGAAAATAAACGATGTTTTTCTTACATTTACGCTGTTGCGATAAAATATTAGTATTGTATGAAATAATAAGCGGATGACACAGTAAAGGCGTTTTATTTTGCATTAGTTTCTGACCGTGGCTTTGCCTGTATTCTTACACGACAAAACGATAATGTACATAATGCTAAGTATCCACATATAGTGTCCATATTTAGACAGCCTCCGCAGTTGGTTAGACGCCGGCTGTGAAACGAGAGGCAAAAGAGCAACATTAAATTTCCTTTGTCATAACGCGTTCTAGAAAAATTAAAATAAGGAAACATAATATGAATAAGAGTTGTGTGCTGACCTCCCATAAATTGGCTGTAGTGTCTGGTCCGAAGCGTCGGGGTAATTGGCGCACTGGGTATATGCCAAGCGGAATATGCTAGTTATAGGGTTGACAGCCTCCGTGGCGCAGTTGGTTAGAGGCCGCCTGTGAAACGAGAGGAGGCGGGTTCGATCCCCGCACCAAATGTTTGTGATCTGTGATCCACAGATATTTGTTTCGGGTCTGGGTGTTTGTGAGACCGAAAAGTCTCGCGTAGTTTCTGATACACGACACAAGACTCGATCTTAGTGTGGAGTCAAGACTATGTATGTGATTGTTAGGTGAATTTCGTGTATATAATCTAAGGGTGAATTTATTTATTTTCTCTGGGTGTAGGCCATTTTATTAGATGTAAGGTCAGCTGTTTTTAGTGGGTTTTTAACAAGGGTCCATGAGGACATGTGTAACGATAATTAATTAATGTTTGTATGTCTACGATTTTCTCTAAAACTGTTGATTCAATTTAAAAGGCTCTCCAATTTGGATAAGTGTTTCTCGATATGATGCTATATAAAATGTATGCTTTTTATTTTGTTAAAAAATGTAAACTATTTTAATTTTTGCATCTTTTTATGCATGAATTACAACGTTTATGTGGGCCACTTTCCTCAGTGTAGCATGCGCCGACCGCCAACTGCGGAATGCGCGGTAGTGTGTTCTTATGTAAAGCTCATTGACACACGCAAAGCTTGACATATATAATATGTCAAATATGTCGATAGGGCAACATACATTACATTTTGAGAATATTTACAATAATTTTTTAATATATTTTTGTTCTATATCAGCCCATGTACGTCCCACTGCAGGGCACGGGCCTACTCTACAATCGAGAGAATCGATTGAGAGTGGTTAGGCCATATAGTCCACCACGCTGACCTAGTGCGGGTTGGCGGACTTACGTACCGTAGAAATTCTTTTTAAAATCGCTGCGGTACTTATGCAGATTTCCTTGTGATGTTTTCCTTTACCGTTAAAGTTATAATATACGTATTTTCTGTTATAATACGGGTATATGTATTATAAAAATATTTTTTGTGCTCATTATTTAATTTTTTACATTCATGTAATAACATGTAATAAAATAAGTCTTTCATTCAAATGTAAGTGTATGGATGGCTGCACTATATGATTATTTTTCAACACAATTTTAATAATCGCGTCCTCCGAAACCGCGTTAACCGAAATCGCATACACCGAAGCCGCAGTAACAGAGGGATTACCATATTAATATCGTTTGTTAACATAACTTACATTTGGCAGAATACCGGTCGGTCCGTGCATTGTTTCGTGCTCTACCCAATGTATTTTCAACTTTATCTCTTTGTTTTAAGGTCAAAATTTATGTAAGCTATAGTTTGTGGTTGAGGCTAGCCCCTTTTATTGTTTAAAGGCCTTTGTTCACCATCCAGTGAATTATAAAGACCGGATTAAGTCAAGATTCAAGAATTTTAATGGGATCAAATCGTTATTAAGTCATTTGAACTGGTACATTGTAGGTCATGAAAGCTACAGCATGAATTTTAAGCTAACCTGCACTAGGCCGGCGTGGTGGAGTATATGGCCTAACCCCTCTCAATCGTACTCTCGATTGTAGCGGAGGCCCGTGCCCTGCAGTGGGACGTATATGGGCTGGTAGAGATTATACCCTATGTCTATAAAGCTAAGATTTGCAATGGTACACTAATCATGATAAATAACTTCTTGATTTTTGTGGCACTTTAAATAAATTACTTCTGAGAGCCGGCGCAGTTTGTTAAGTGCCGGCTATGAAACGAGAGGCCTCGGGTTCGATCCCTGCACCGAGACAAATATTTGTGAGGCCCACAAGTATTTGTCTCGGGTCTGGGTGTTTGTGAGACCGAAAAAAGTCTCTCGTAGTTTCTGCTTCCCACGACACAAGACTTAATTGATCTTAATGTGGGATCAGGACTGAATGTTAATGTTGGGTGTATTTATTTATTATTAATAAACCACATTTCAATGTACCCTTTGAATTAAATTGAAATATCCAAACCAACTCAAGAAGGAGCTACTAACAAAGTATGAATTGACAGCCTCCGTGGCGTAGTTGGTTAGACGCCGGCTGTGGAACTAGAAGCCGCGGGTTCGATCCCTGCACCAACAAATATTTGTGAGGCCCACAAGTATTTTTCTCGGGTCTGGGTGTTTGTGAGACCGAAAAAAGTCTCTCGTAGTTTCTGATTCCCACGACACAAGACTTAATTGATCTTGATGTGGGTTCAGGACTATGTTTGTGACTGTTGGGTGTATTTATTTATGTATTATTAATAAACCAGGTCAACATTTCAATGTACCCTTTGAATTAAATTGAAATATCCATACCAACTCAGCGCTGTGGTACTGCTTATGCTGTACTGCAGTAATAAGCTGAATCAGGGTTCCTGTTGTTGGCACAAATAGTAATGGAGAATATTATTGTCTTTTGTTATCTTTATATAAATAACACATTTTTGTTTCATTGTTAATACCTTATATCTTTTATTTTCTCGGTTGGATTATTTTTATGATTAAAATTAATTTCTTTGTTTTGCTTTTGTATTTGTACCAACAATAAACTTTTCTTTCTTTCTTTAACTCAAGAAGGAGCTACTTACAAAGTATCAATTATTCTTCTTCCATAGATCACAATGAAGACCCGTGATATAGTCCTGATCACAATCATCAGCTGCTCCGCGCTGGCGCTGCTGTTCGCGCTGGCGGTCTACCTGTTCGTGCGACGCAGGAGGAGAAAGAGGGAGGACGATGACGACACCAGCTGTGCTATAAGGTAGGTGACCTTATTCTAGACCATTAGGAAATGGAAATAGATACTTTTTTTATTGCAATGAATAGCGAGACGAGCATAAGCGACCGCTCATGGACAGTAGCAAAACCAAACACCATGAATTACAAGGCAATGCTTGGCATTATACTGCGCTCGCCATCCTGAGACATAAGTTGTTAAGTCTAAATATGTCCAGTAGTTACTCTGGCTGC
Source organism: Deilephila porcellus (assembly GCA_905220455.2). Lineage (NCBI taxonomy): Eukaryota > Metazoa > Arthropoda > Insecta > Lepidoptera > Sphingidae > Deilephila > Deilephila porcellus. The sequence continues at coordinate 2,558,449 of LR999997.1, read as the reverse complement.
AATGTACTTAAAACCGGAACACAACAGTGCATTTACACTGCTCTTTGGCGGGAGAAATAGAGTTAGTTCTTGGGCCACGCGTGCAATATTACATTTATGCTGAAGAAAATACTTTCCCCAAAAAATTAAACTCAGCCATATCAAATGTAACGTAAACATATATTTTGTATTAAAAATATCTTCCTTGTAAATTATAACAAATTATTAATGAACTGCTCTGATCAAAGAATAACCCACGCTCTGATTTGAACCAACTTGTAACTGTAATAATCACTACATTGTAAACTGGTTTTGAAAAGAGCAACACTAGAGTTTCTTGCTCGTTATTCTCTAGTGAAAACCGCTTTCCGTATCGGGTGGTAGAACAAAAAATGACTGAATCTAAATAATGTTGAACATTTTAATGGATGCAATAAATTATTTTCATTTTATTTAATCTCGTGGTGGAATATATCATGCCCCAGCCCCTTTTCAATCGTAGTCTAGATTGTAGAGGATAACCGTGCCCTGCAGTGGGACGTATATGGGCTGATACAGATAAATAAATAAATAAATAAAATACACCCAACAGTCACATACATAGTCCTGACCCCACACTAAGATCGAGTCTTGTGTCGTGGGTATCAGAAGCTACGAGAGACTTTTCGGTCTCACAAACAAATACCTGTGGATCACACAAATATTTGTTTCGGTGCGGGGATCGAACCCGCGGCCTCTCGTTTCACAGGCGGCGTCTAACCAACTGCGCCACGGAGGTTGTCAAGATACACTCTCTGTGAAGGCTTTGCGCCTACTATCAGGTGAAATGCAGTCACTATACTGAGCTAGACAAAGATATGTAGAAAAGGTTAACGAATTACTTTGACTAATAGCTTAAGGATTTCCACAAAGACCCTTGACAAGTGTCTTGCATCAATAATAATTGTTTAAACTTAGGATAAGTTTGAACAATTATACTTCCTTCCATCAACTTTCCATCTGTGATCCATGTGTGCCTGCTATTATTTCTCTATTTAACTGTCATATATTTTACTCATCAAGTACCAAAAGTTTTACAAGAGCTTCAAGTAAAAAAGCTCAAGACTGTTTCGCGGTTACTCACCGAACGAGCTTACAACTTGGCCACAAAGTTGACAATAACTTAAATGTTTTGTTATCTAAGCGCGTTCTAAGTTGCAAAGTTAGTTTAGAAGTTAGATTAAGTTCGTGACTGCGGTTACCTGTGACTTCAGTTAAATTTAACATCATAATTACTATTTAAATATGGTCTTTGAGGATGACATAGAAAACTAACGTAACAGTTTTCTTTTTCTCGACTTTAGAATTGTAGAATTTGTTATGTTTTTTTATTGAATGGCAAGACGAGCATGTCATTCCTGATGGTAAGCGATACAACCGCTCATGGACAGTAGCAATACCAACACTATATAATAAATAAAGGAGAAAAGAAAGCAAGTGTTTTTTTTGTTAAATAATATACAAGAAAACCTAAAAGAAAATATTCTAAGAGGATGTATAATACGCATAACTATTTAGAGGCCAGAAATATAAAAATAATTTATTAAATACAACAAGAATCCTTAAATTTTCAAACAAAATCCTCTTTTTTCATTCTCCCTACCAACTGGTTAGAAACCACATATATTGACTTTAAAAAATTGTGAACATAAATAATCTTAGATTGCATTTTCATCAATCGACTTTTCAAATGTCAATTTTCCAATACAAATATGATGAATTGATAAAATAATAAACAATATTATCCCAAGAGCATTTTAAAAATAGCAGATAAAATATTATCTTTTAAATTCTTCGCAACAAGTGCAATCACCTTGAAAAAAGAAATTAAAATCACGAGTCGTCGAGACAGAAAATACGTATTATCTCGATTTTTCAACATGATGTATTAAGCACAAATTTATTTAATTTAAAGTTAAACGCTGTCTATTTTGATGACATTTACCCTTACGTTTGAGTAGCTTGCACAAGAATTCAAATATTGTTTCGTTGTTTTTATATATATAAATCTTTGTAATAATATATTTGTAGTAGTTTTACTGGTGGTAGGTCTCTCATAAGTGAGAGACCGCCTAGGTAGGTAGCACCGCAATGTCTATTTCTCTCGCCAAAAAGCAATGTAAATGTGCTGTTATTTTCCGGTTTGAAGGACATTGTATTGAGAGTAACTACTGGACATAATGACACTTAGCATCTTATGCCTCAGGAAGGCGAGTGTAGTAGAATGCCACACATTGATTTGTAATTCATAGTATTGTTTGGTTTTGCTACTATCCATGAACGGCCTACGTCGTCTCCTCATTCATCGCAATTAAAAATATTTATACATATATAAATATTGTGTCACAGATGCTTTCGTTTCAGTCCATATTATCTAAATTGTCTCACTGAAGTTGCAACATGCTACTCTCATCTGTAAACTAAAGTTACACCGTCAGAGCAAATTAATACCTAGTCTAGTCTTGTCAACTGGTACATAGAGGCGAAAATCCTAAATCACCCATCCAAGCATTCACAAACTTCGTCTTTGTATGCGCAAACAAGATCGTAAATTGTGGTGTTGACAAGTCCTTCGGGAAAATTCGGGAGTGTTCGTGTGTTTTCGGAAACGTTGAAAACAAGATTTGTATATCTCTTAAGTTCTGTTCGATAACCATGCAGTGACTAATTGGTGGTTTGAGACAAACGTGATGCAATGAAATTCTAATTGGTGGCAATATCGAAAGTGGTAGGCCTTGCCCACATAAGTTCCTACAAAAGTGGGAGACCCACAATGTTATATTTTTTAATACGCTTTTATTAGCTTCAGATGTATGTATGTTAGTATGTAACGGAATCTTTGAACATGATTTTGACCCCCTTCAAAACGTCGGATTAACTCGAAATTTGGCATTCTTATTAAGGACCGATAACAATTCAATATTTTAAACAGTTTGACCCGTTATCCTTACTAGGATAATCAGGATTAGCGATTTTTGTTTTCCTGAGACCCGGAGTGTCTGCGTCAAGACCAATAAAGGAATCTACCAGGCGCATTCGACTAAAAAATGAAAAATAAATAATAGTTTAAAAAAACTAAAAAAAAAAACGCTTTTATAGAAAATCCAACTAAAAAATAGAAAATAAATTTGAATTGAAAATAGTGTAAGAAAAAATGATTTTATTGTAAAAAAAGCGTGGGGTGCATGTATCAATAGTTCTAAATATTTTATGAACAGATATGACTAGAAGGGTTATTTTGGTAATATCCTGAAAAGCACCCTATGCTTTTTTTTACAATAAAATCTTTTTTTCTTACACTATTTAATTAATTCAAATTTATTTTCTATTTTTTAGTTGGATTTTTTTTACAATATGTCCTGCTAACGATCAAACAGATCACCTCATGGTAAGTCACTACCGCCCATGAACATCTAAATCGCTTGGATAATAGATATCCGTGCCATCAAATCGGGAGGGTAGTGGGAAGGAAATCGATAGGGGAAAGGGGTATAGGGCATGCGGCAAACTCACTCACCGAATGTAACGTGACAGCAGAGCTGACGCTCCACCTTGATCTCCTGGAGACAGTGGTACCGCTCGAGACGAGCCTGCCCATGCTGAGTCATGACTATCAGCGTGGCTCTACACATAATAGGGGAATTTGACTATCATCGAATGTTTGTATTATTTTGTAGGCAAACACAAGTGCCATTAAAACAAAACATTTTTGTGCAAACAGTATTAAAGTAGCTTGTAACATGAGGCAAATGTTAGTATTTTAAATGAAAGAGTGGGGACGTAGTGGGGACATCTTACCGTCTCTTTCACACCCGCACACTATAATGCACAATAGTGCATAGTGACGTCACTAATTTTGTTTTGCATCCCCTTTCTATTACCCCCACTACAAGATTTAAAACGTTTCTAACTTGTTTAATTCTGAATGGATTTACAAAATTCTTTGTTTGCTAGATTTTGGATATGGATACTTTTTTATTAATACAATAAAAAAAAATAGTCAAATACCCTATTGTACAAGTTTTGATAGCTAATTATAATCACAAAAGTGATTCTCACGACTTCTTCGGTGGCGTAGTTGTATAACAGTACGGTTACAAAGGTGAAGTCTTGGGTTCGATTCCCGGGTCGGGCAAAGTGATATTGGATTTTTCTATTCATTATCAGCCCGGAGTCAGGAATTTGTGCCCGATGTGGCGATAGGCTCGCCCCCTATCACATCGTGGGACGGAGCGTGCAAGGCGAAATGTGGGTGTCCTAGTGGCGCCTCTGCCTACCCCTTCGGGGATAAAGACGTTAGTTTATGTATGTATGTACAAAAGTGGTAGATTCACACTAATAGTACTAAAAGTGGACTCGCTTAATCTGAATAGTTTTCAAGTAAAACCGATGTGAAAGTAATTGATGTGGCGAGTCTATCATTGGCTGAAAATGACGTGAAACAAAAGAAAAATAATCAATTATATATTATTATTATATACATATTATTTATTTATCCTTTATTGCACCATAAAAAAACAATTACAATGAAATAGCATAAAAAAGTATATAAGACCTTATCGCACTAGGCAATTTCTTCCAGGCAACCTTGGGATGCATATAAATACAGGAAAATGAGAGAGTAAAGGAGTAAATAATATTCATAATTAATTATATATTAAACAATACCTCAGACAGCCTCCGTGGCGCAGTTGGTTAGACGCCGGCTGTGATACGAGAGGTCGCGGGTTCGATCCCCGCACTGAGACAAATGTTTGTGAGGCCCACAAGCATTTGTCTCGGGTCTGGGTGTTTGTGAGACGGAAAAGTCTCTCGTTGCTTCTGACACCCACGACACAAGACTTAATTGATCTTAATGTGGGTAAATCCATCCCATAGTTGTCTGTAAGACATTGCTTTATGCGATAAGACCGCCATTTGCACTTTTTTTTCTTCTGTTTCTGTATGTTAATTTACTGTGTACAATAAAGATTTAAATATATAAATAAATAAATAAATGTGGGGTTAGGACTATGTATGTGATTGTTGGGTGTATTTATTTATTTACCTGCAATATGACTTTCCACAGTGACCTGTTGGAGGCAGGTCACTGTGGAAATCATTGGGAGAGGCCTATGTTCAGCAGTGGACTTCCTTTGGCTGATGGATGGATGGATGGATTATGTCTTAGTTGGCCTAAGCCCTCTCAATCGTACTCTTAATTGTAAAAGACGCTCGTGCCCTGCAGTGGGATTTAAGTGGGCTGATACAGATATTAAGAAAAGAAAAGCAAAAAAAGAAGACAGTTCGTGTTGCTGAGGGAGTTTCTTGCGCCGTTTCTTCTTCACAGCTACAACACGTTCCGAAGCGGTGTTAGCAGAAATTACCGATTCAAAAGATCTTGAAAAGAAAAGAAAAGACTACTTGCATAAAGAATATTTTGATTTGATTTGATCCAGATATTATGACTAAGTCCATACACTAAAAAACAAAATATGAAGAAAACCTACCAAACTATTCCAATCCTTTTTATATGACCAACAATATGTGATGGATGTGTTTAAAGAGAGATGTGGAGGAGACTGGAGGACACAAGCTAGAGATAGAGAAAAATGGAGGCGATTGGGGGAAGCCTACGCCAAGGAGGCGACTTCCACAACAAAGAAAAAAAACATAATCTATATGTAATCCTAACGATTGTGAATTGTGGTAGAATAAAGGCTATTTTTTTATTATTTTTTAACAATATGTGAAAAATTAAATTAGTAGATAGACTTGAGCCAAAGCGTTATACTGTTTCACCTTTGCGTACCCTTCGGGATGTTACGTAACGAAACTAGACACTCCAGTTCGCAAATAACTTTTACAACTTTGTTTGTGACATGGCGTCGTTGGGGAAAACATGCACTAGGGTAGGAATACGGTTTTGCCTGTGATTAAAAATAATAAATACACCCAACAGTCACATACATAGTCCTGACCCCTCACTAAGATCGAGTCTTGTGTCGTGTGCATCAGAAACTACGAGAGACTTTTCGGTCTCACAAACACCCAGACCCGAAACAAATATATGTGGTTCACATGAACATTTGTCTCGGTGCGGGGATCGAACCCGCGGCCTCTCGTTTCACAGGCGGCATCCAACCAACTGCGCCACGAAGGCTACAAATTTATTAAAAAAAATATTTTTTTTTTCTTTTTTGAGGCCTTAGAAATTTTGTTATTGGTGTTTCTTGTTGTTATTTTTAATTTGTGACTTGATTTTTTTTAATGTTTATGTTTTCTAAATATTTGTTTCGTTTGTTTCACTAAGTTTTCTTGTATTTAACAACTTAGGAAATAAATTGAAATCCTGACGATCCACAAGCCAAACTTATTCCCACAAGCCATACCTACCATATTACAGATACCCAAATTGAAGCAACAATTTCGATGCTACATTTCCTGGAGTAAAATTGGCGACGGCCCAAAACTTTTCCACCCTCGACGAAGGCTGGCAAAGCGGTAACGATTCCCCAGATATTACCGGTTTGCATGTCCCCCCCTTCCGGTGACATTTACAAAAGATATTAGCACTCAGGTGCAGTGCAGTCTCTTTGAATTTTCTGATAATTGAAATACAACCTCATGGGCCGAATTAAAGGTTGTAATTTTCGAAACGTTTTGAAGTTAAAATATATTGTGAAACTAATACCGTATTTATTGGTGGTAGGTCTTTTATATGTGAGAGACCGCCTGGGTAGGTACTACCGCAATGTCTATTTCTCCCGTAAAACAGCAGTGTGTATTGTTGTGTTCCGGTTTGAAGGACATTGTAGCCAGAGTAACTACAGGACATAACGAGACTTAAGTGTTATGGCTCAGGTTAGCGAGCGCAGTGGAATACCAAGCATTCCTTTGTAATTCATGGTGATTGGTTTTGCTACTGTCCATGAGCGGTCGTATCGCTTACCATTAGGCGAGCGGCATGATTGGCTCGCCATTCAACGCATAAAAAATCATCTACTTTTTACTGAAATCCCGTAGTAGCTAAGAATGATTTTCAAAAGGAAACCCAACATCCTAAAAGAAAATATAAATGAAAATATTAAATTAAACACTATCTATATCTAAATCAGCCCATATACGTCCCACTGCAGGGCGCGCGCCTACTCTACTATCGAGGGAATCGATTGAGAGTGGTTAGGCCATATAGTCCACCACGCTGGCCGAGTGCGGGTTGGCGGACTTACACACCGTAGAAATTCTTTAAATTCGCTACTGTATGCAGGTTTCTTCACGATGTTTTCCTTCACCGTTAAAGTGCGTGGTGATTGACTATCAATACACACATAACTCCGAAAAGTCAAAGGTGTGCCCTGGGATTTGAACCCGCGACCACCGTGGACATGTAGGCAGCCGCGTCTGGTCCGTTACCAACAGGCCACAACGCACTTAAGTTAAACCCAAGTTCGTAAAAAATATATTTAAGAATCTAGTTATATAGACACTCCGCCTTGAGATACTGTAAAAAGAGAAAATCAATATCATACATTGGTAAACAATTATTTTCTTATAAAATCAAATATACTTTTTCATGAAAAATGAGTGCTGAAATTTTTCAGACTGATAAATTGGATTTTTCCAAAGTAATTACTTTGACTGTCAGGATTAATCATTTTGCTCGATTTATTATAGTAATATTTGATTCATTTTATATTGATTCAATTGTGAAAGGCTTAGCTTGGGTTTTATAGTTGGAAGAATAAATATAGTTTTTTGATAAAACCACTTTTAGAACGAGTATCGATTTGATAGAATGATTAAATATTTTTTTTGCATAGTAGTTTTTACAACACATTTACAATTTCCTTGGTAACTAATATCCGCCACACACGTAAACGATATAACTGTGCAAGTCTGAGTTTGCACCAGTATACTGGAACGTGTGTGGGCAAATAACTGCGCAAACTTCCGATTTTCGATTCGAGACTGATGCAAACTCGCTTTTGGGCAAACGCACTTGAGCGTGTGTGGCAGGCATTAGCAGATCTTGTCTTATTCTTTTCGACATTAACTTAGAAATACATCTGTATGAAAAAAATTACATCATATTTGAATGGCATAATTTTTTTGAAACAGTAGTATTGCTCGCAGCTTCGCTTGCGTGAAATGTTTTTCCGGCATAAAAGTTCCGTTATATATTTTCCCGGGATCGAAAATAACCTTTAGCCATCCTCGATAAATCGACTATCCAGCACCAAAAGAATTTTCCAATTCGAACGAATAGTTCCTCAGATTAGCGCGTTCAAACAAACAAACTCTTTCACTTTATATATTAGTACAGATATGAGTATCTCCCCAGTTATTTTATTAAAACATACCTATAAACCATCAACTTGACAATACAAAGTTATTATAGCACTATGAAGACAATCAGATAATTGTTTCAAAAGTTATGCCATCGCTTACAAACATACTCAAGATTTTTATATATGTTACCGGAAATGTATGAAATTTAGGAATTGTATACATTTCCTAGGAAATGTATACAATTCCGAAGCTATTTAGGAAATGTATAAAATATTCTTTCAATAATTATTTTATACATACATATCCTAGGAAATGTATACATTTCCTAGGCATTGTATACAATTCCAATATCGTATTAGGAAATGTATAAGAATAATGGTTTCCGTAATAAAACACGTTGTTCAAATGAGAGTAATATTTTTTATCACAGGTAACAATCATAGCGGTAAATTCTATAATACTCGTATCTTCATATTACCTATGTTACTAATTAAAATTATTTTTGAACAACGTGTTTTATTACGGAAACCATTATTCTTATACATTTCCTAATACGATATTGGAATTGTATACAATGCCTAGGAAATGTATACATTTCCTAGGATATGTATGTATAAAATAATTATTGAAAGAATATTTTATACATTTCCTAAATAGCTTCGGAATTGTATACATTTCCTAGGAAATGTATACAATTCCTAAATTTCATACATTTCCGGTAACATATATATATTTTATCAAACGATAGACCAGTGTTACTCAAAGCGTAAGATAACACGTTAGAACTGTAGGCTTTCTAGGGGGCATTGGAAAGGTCAGAGTTAAATAAGGGGCTTAACGTCAATTAAAGTGGGGCACTTTGAATTATTACCTTCCTACGACCACACATCAGAAAAACGAAAAAACAAAATAAGACATATTTAAGTTTCATTATAGATGTGTAGGAAATCAAAGCTAATAGCTAAATAAATAAAATAGTTTAAGACACGGGTGTGAAATATGATGACAACAGTTCGATCCCTGCACTGAGGCCAATGCCTTATTTCATTTTTAAGTATTTGTTTTGGAGTTAGATGTTGTGGGACCGTAAAGTTCATCGTAGTTTCTGATACACTACACAAAATTGTATCGCAATATTAGAAAACTTTTGGATATTTGTAAGAAATAAATCATAAATGACACTCTAGTAATAACAGTTATCAACTATAACGGTCGCTGTTTTCAGATACAACTTAATGTTTAGCCTTTAAAGAGCTATTGGTTCAAAACTCGACTGTTAAACAAAATAATCGCACCGAGGTGGCTACAAGGGGCATCAAATTCAATGGGGGCGAAGCTCAATAAGTTTGAGAACCCACAAAATTGACTGACTGACTAGAAAGACTCCAAATGGACCATTTACAAGACATTATCGCAACTGCAATCAGAACGGAGTTAATGAGCGATTACAATTCCCTTTAGAAAATTGTGACTATTTCTGTAAGATTAAGTCTGTGTCAAGACGAAAATAATGGCGGTCTTTACTCAGTTGAGATTTATTAGAAGCTTTATAATAGGGTATTTGACTATCATTCAATGTTTGTATTATTTTGTAGACAAACACAAGTGCCATTAAAACAAAACATTTTTGTGAAAACAGTATTAAAGTAGCTTGTAACATGAGGCAAATATTAGTATTTTAAATGAAAGAGTGGGGACGTAGTGGGGACATCTTACCGTCTCTTTCACACCCGCACACTATAATGCACTATAATGCACAGTGAGGTCACTAATTTTGTTTTGCATCCCTTTTCTATTACCCCCACTACAAGATTTAAAAAGTTTCTAATTTGTTTAATTCTGAATGGATTTACAAAATTCTTTGTTGGCTAGATTTTGGATATATTATTTGGATAGTTTATGATTAATACAAAAAAAAAAAAAGTCAAATACCCTAATGAAAGGACTATTGTAAAGCCTAGGTTATTTGACTGTGGTAGAATATTTGAATCCGTTCGGATAACTACCATCAATTTAGAACCCACTAAGTGTCAGGTTTCGAACTTAGGTTCTGTAATTTATACATCAAGTCTTGATCAGGCCAGCATTTAAATTGTGTTTACTGTGAAAATGAAATAATTTATTGAATTCATAAGGTAATTGAAATAAAACTAATTTTTACGGATCTTAGTTAAAGTTAGTTTTATTTCAATGTGTAACATTCGCGTAAATGCAAGAAACCATTATGCTCATAAGACAAATAAGTGCATGGTGGTCTGTTGGTAAACGAACCAGACGCGGCTGCCAATATTTTCACAGTGGTAGCGGATTCAAATCCCAGGGCACATTTCGTTTTTTTTTAATGCGATGAATGGCAATACGGGTATGCCATTAACTTGATGGTAAGCGATACGACCGCTCATGGACTGTATCAAAACCAAACAGCAATGCTTATAATTTCTTTGTGATTCATGGTGAAAAAGTAATTTAATCAATAACATATAAAAGACCAAAGGCCCTCCCGTTTAAGCCCATAAGTATATTTTGATGTCCCTACCAAACGCAGATCGACCAAAGATTTATGATAATGAAGATTACCCTAAAGTTAAAGGTGAGGCGATAAAAAAAGCCAAATTTGAATCATAGACATTCCCTTTAGGTTCCGTAGCCTAAAAAAATCACTATGAAAATATTTTATCATTCGAATAAAGTTATGGGTAAGTCTGTTTGTACATACATACATAAATATAATTACACCTTTTTCTCAGAAGGAGTAGGCAGAGGTGCTACCAGTACACCCAAATTTCGTCCTGCATGTTCCGTCCTAGGGTGTGATACGGGGCGAGCCTATCGCCATATGGGGCACAAATCGAGCCCGGGCTGATAATAATAGAAAAAATCAATATCTCATTGCTCGACTTGGGATTCGAACCCGAGACCTCAGCTTTGTAATTCTTGGAAATCGCTATGTTATGCGTAATATGTCCTCACGATGTTTTCTTTAACCGTTATAGCGCTTGGTTGACTATAAAATATCTATTTAAAAAAATATCCTTTGGCAAAACAACATCGAATACTACGCACTAGGCCAGCGTGGTGGACTTTATGGCCTAACCCTTCTCAATCGTACTCTGGATTGTAGAGGAGGCCCGTGACTTGCAGTGGGACGTATATGGGCTGATACAGATACCGTCGAATGTAATGATTTTGCTGTAGTAACTGCTGACGCAATACTCTCTGTGTGGTTTCAATTAGTGTCATGTCGCCACCACACGATACACAAATGGCTTTTATTGCTATACTAGTCTTGCTGGCGGCTTTGCCCGTGTTTACGTATATTTTGTCTATTTTAGGTTATTTATTTACTGCCTCGGTGGCGCAGTTGAACAGCAGTTGAAGGTATAATTGCAAAGCTGAGGTCTCGGGTTCGAGTCCCGGGTCGGCCAAAGTGATATTGGATATTTCTAATCATCATCTGCCCCGAGTCAGAAATTTGTGCCCGATATGGCGATAGGCTCACCCTACCACATCGTGGGACGAAAAATACAAGGTGAAACGTGGGTGTCCTGGTGGCGTCTCTACCTACCCCTTCGGATATAGGAAAAGAAGAACACTTTTTTTATTTTTTTTTATTTATAATTTTTTATTGTACACAAAACATAGGAATAACGCAAATAAGGAACTTAAATCTAAATATGAGTATAAACGGCGGTCTTGTCGCTCACGGCGATTAATGTATTTTTTTTAGATACAACAGCATGAATTAAGTCTCAAGGATTATCGACAGAATTCTAAACAGTGGAAACCCTAAAAAGGGAAAACTGTGCGAAAGTTATAAACAAATGTTCAAAGTTGGTTCATTATACACAAAGAGTTGGGGGAGGAATACGAAAGGTTGTTTTACTCTGAACATCTTTTTCTTTTTACTGACTCAAAACCGCTGCATAAGCCCGTAATGACTCTCCGCTGAGCACGAGATTCCTCTAAAATCGAAGGTTCAATTGAGAGAACTTACCTCTCGCTGGTCCTTTTTTATGTTGCAATGGAATGGCGAGACGAGCATGCCATTCGCCTGATGGTAAGCGATAAGACTGCTCATGGACAGTAGCAAAACCACACAAGACCATTAATGACAAAGCAATGCTTGGCATTCCACTGGACTCGCCATCTTGATCTACAAATTTCTAACGTAATAATACTCCTGACTTTATTACCTTTAAAATTACTAGCTAAGGTTTTTTGAATAGCTAGAAAATGGTACCTACAAAATATTGTGGAATTTTGCTTGTATTATGGTAATCGTAGCACATTGCAATAAAAACAAAGAAATTCATTCGAAATTGAACTCTATATACACAATATAAAGTAGACATTTATCCAAGCTTTTTGCAATAAAAAAAATACATTCACACGAAATTGGAAATTACATTTTTTCAGTCGAAAAATTATGGGGTATTAAAAATTGAAACGGTCCGAGCTTTATTGAAATGGACTTTAATTTTAAATAAATAGGGTTTAATTTTCAATGCTGAATAGCTTTTTTCGATTTAAGCATCTGAGATTTCATCCGACATTACCAATTCATTGTACGTGACCTGCGATATTTATTTTGTTTGTGGCTGCGTAGGCAATAGCGTAGCAGCGTAGCGATTGCGTAGCTGTACCGTAGCGTTTAACGTAGCGTTTCTGAATTTAGTAGGTAGATTAGTTCTAGGCATGGAAAACATTACAAGCAGTATTTAAAATGCTTTCCATATAATGTTTTAGAACTACTACCCTCATTTATACAGTATTCAAACAGGCAATTATTCTTATTAAAAAAATATATAACAAGATTTATATTTTTATTGAGCTATATAATGCGTTCGAAATCTTGTATTTATTTAAAAAAATAAAAAATAAGTAACATTAACCCAAGTAACAAATTACGCTGTGAAAAAACATTAAGAACTGATGAACCAAGACACACACGGGAACTGGTGGATTTTTTAATCCTATGAATATTTTCAAATTTACCTGAATCTTATTTATCGAATAAAAAAAAACTGAAACAAATATTTTCAAATAAATTCAGCTGTAAAGTCTCAACTAGGACATAAATATTCCAGACAGGTCCCTGAAGGAGGTCCCGCGGGACTTCAGTCAATTCTACGTTTACACCCTTTATAGGCGTTGGGGTAGTCAACCCTTTTTTATGTCATATTTCGGAATTACTCTTTGTTTATTCAAAATAGGTAACCTTGAACTCTAGTATACTAAATATTGCTCGCGATTTATTACTGGGATTTTTTTTTTAAGTTTTAGTAAATTGTCCTAGATACCTGAGATCCCTTACATAAACTTACGCCTTTTTCCCAGTAGGGGTAGACAGAGGTGCTACAAGGATACCCACGCTTCGCCTTGTATGTTCCATCCCACGATGTGATAGTGGGCAAGCCTATCATCATATATGGCACAAACATCTGACTCCGGGCTGATAATGAATTGAAAAATCCAATATCACTTTGCTCGCCCCGGGGTTCGAACCCGAGACCTCAGGTTTGTAATCGTAACGTAGTACAAGTTTTTATGCCGAACTTAAGTCTATTTATTCAGACGACCATTTATTACTTATTAATTTATTCTTTTTGTTTTCAGTGATTTTCGGTTTTTGAGTTACAGCATAATTATTTTCTCTCAATTAAAACTAACTTACTAAACGCATTGAACATTTTGCTTAAAATTAAATAAAATGTCGCAAATTGGCTGTCATACATTAATTACAAACTTACACCCCACTTCAAGTAAAAAGTACTCAAATTACTTCGTCACTCTTTGTCAAAATTAACTAGTGTTAAATTTAAAATTGTCTTTCTCTTTAAATTACTGCTTAAATAACAAGTCCCAAGTTTAATTTCACTGGAGCTTTTAAATAAGATATTACTGTGTCAAATTATAGAAACTTAGCTTAACTAAGCCAAAATTTTCAGCTTAAACTGCAGTTAAGAAGTGCTTAGAACAAAACCGCATCCGAAATATTGTCTGGAACAATAGCAAAAGTTTTCCTAAAGTATAGTTTTATAATTTGCCAGCAAAATATTTTTTTACGATCATGTCGCAAATGGAATTTAAAATAATAAATAAAATATACACCCAACAGTCACATACATAGTTCTGACTCTACAATGTCTATTTCTCCCGCCAAACAGCAGTGTAAATGCGCTGTTGTGTTCCGGTTTGAAGGACATTGTAGCCAGAGTAACTACTGGACATATAGAGACTTAACATTGCCTTGTAATTCATGGTGTTGTTTGGTTTTGCTACTGTCCATGAGCGGTCGTATCGCTTACCATCAGGCGAATGGCATGCTCGTCTCGCCATTCATTGCAATAAAAAAAAACACACTAAGATCGAGTCTTGTGTTGTGGGTATCAAGAACTACGAGAGACTTTTCGGTCTCACAAACACCCAGACCCGAAACAAATACCTGTGGATCACACAAATATTTGTTTCGGTGCGGGGATCGAACCCACGGCCTCTCGTTTCACAGGCGGCGTCTAACCAACTGCGCCACGGAGGCTGTCGAAAAATGATAGATGTATTAAAAACAATTTGCCAATGTAGTTATAGTTCTATTTAATTTTAATATTTAATGAAAAACTTTCATTTAACTGATTGAAATATCGGCTCTTATAAAAACATATTAATTCCGACAGTTAATTAATTGTTTCGTAAATTAAAAGTTTAGCAAAACACTTTACGCTGTTTTTTTGGCAGTCGTCTAAAAATGCAGCATTGTATAGATTTTTACATACTAAATACGAAAATGAAAACAAACCTTAAACAAAATATATATATATATGTTTTGTTTTTGGTACCAATGAAAAATATCCATTACTGAAATCAGTCGCTTTTGTCTCGATAGAGAAGGGAAAACAAACAACAATGAATGAACCTTAACATAATAAATAATTAATTTCTCCCTTTACTCCTTCTTCCCATGGTTGCCTGTATTGCCTTGAGCGATACAACCGCTGTTTGTTAATTACATATAGATTAATAATAACATATAGATTGAAGTACATGGTGGCCTGTTGGTAAACGGACGCGACAGCCAACGGTTGCTTGCTTGCCAATTGTCACGGTGGTCATGAGTTCAAATCCCAGAGCACACCTCTACTTTTCAGAGTCACGTGTGTATGGATAAGTAGTCAATCACCACGCACTATAACGGTGAAGGAAACATCGTAAGGAAACCTGTATACTATAGCGATTTGTAACAATTTCCTGCTATGTAAAGTCCGCCTAAACGCACTAGGCCAGCGTGGTGGACTAAATGGCCTAATTCCTCTCAATCGCACTTTCGATTGTAGGGGGAGTCGTGTCCTACAGTAGGACGTATATGGGCTGATATAGTACAATACAGTACAGTAATAATACATCTAACAATCACACACTTAGCCCTGACCTCACAAGATAAAATTATAAAACAAACTCCAAATAATACGACGATTGTGCAATCATAATTCCTGTATTCTTTTCCAACATCATGTTCATCAATACAAGGGCTTTCTACATAATACAACTCGCATATTGAAATGCCTACTACGTTTCTTCTAGAACATTCACAGCGTAATTCCCGACTCGGCCATCCTTCACATCAGCCGTTGACAACTCCATTCTATATTCAAATCCTTAGACCATTCTTCTTAATACAACGGCCAGCACCATCGTCATACTAGAATTAGGTTGGTTTACTCATCGCTTATAAAAATCATCCGAAACAATTAATTTGTCGTGGGTATCAGAAAAAAGAGACTTTTCGATCTCACAAATCCCCTCACTTGATACAAATATTTTTAGATTTGAAAATCGTAGCCAGTCCGCTACAGATAATATGCTGCCAATAGCTCAATTCAGCTATGATCTCTTCCTAACCCGCACTAGCCTAGCGTGGGGGACTATATGGCCTTCCTATAATCCTGGGTCCTTCCGCCGTAGCGTGAAGAGGCATCTCAGCGGGCCGGCATGATTGTATCGAATGGTATGAGACTACCATTTGATACCATTCGATACTCTATCTGGACGGCATTAGCATTTACCGTCAGGTGCAATGCAGTCAATACGCCGTGCCAGATTAAAAAAAAGATTCTCAATCATACTCTCGATTGTAGAGGAGGCCCGTGCCCTGCAATGGACGTATTTGATACAGATCAGTCTCCCGCTAAATGGCGTTATTATGCCAACCAGTCATATTGCTTCCTCGAGTCCTATTGTTTAAAATGGCTATAGCAAGGTTCTATTTTTTATAATGGTAAGCGCAGTGCAGATAGAGTATCCACCGATGTGAAACGGCTGTCTCTCGCCAATCGTCACAGTTATGCCGGCCTGATAGTATCCGGATATACACAAGATGCACCCGAAAAACGACACACTATACGGTCGCTACCCGGCCCCCAGAAAATGATGGAAAATCTACTTATTTATGCACATATTGATCCTTGTGCTGTCTAATTGTCCTAAAAGCGGGCAAAGTTCAAATTTGTGTCAATTAGCTAAAAGTCTACCTGCGTACCTTAATATTTAACACCTATATCAAATAAAGTTAATTTCGTATTGTTGCAGTTATACGTATCGGGAAAAATTGGGAAACTCTACCTTCAAACGATATCTATAAAGTTGAAAACGACTTGTACATTTTTGGCTACGGGTATAGGAGGTTGTAACCTAAAATCGAGCGGTGGATTTTGAACTTTATAAGTAAGAAGATAAGGTAGAGTTTTCTTTGTGGATGTTTTTGAGCAGTGTATTTCAGACGTTGCTGAATTTAGTCTATCCGTGAATTTCGAAGGCCAACGTTGTATTCTCGCTCGCCGGGCCTTGTTTATGTATTTGTTATTTATATAAAGTTATACGGGGTGTTTCGTAATCGGCTCTACCTACATGGTGTTTTGAATTGCGGAAAAATATTCTCAGTGTGAAAAACAATTTTTTTAGCCAATAATCGTAGTGTTCAATTATATTTCGTTTAACCTATCCTGGAACTGCGCAACTGGAACCAAATTCCGTTATTTTAAGACGATTTGAGTTCGAAAATATTTTTATTTGGAATTTTTTCGTAATCGACGTTTCGTGAGTTTATTTTTATTAAACTTTGTGTGGAAGTTTACTGTTTCAAGTGCTTTTTAAAGAGTCCAAAGTGACGCCTTTTGTTTGCGAACGGGTCCTCTCATTTTGCCAAGATTTGACCCTTAATATGAGTCTTCGGAGGTAAGTGAATAACATTTATTAAACAATAAAATATACTGGTTTTATACATGATACTATTAATTGAAATCGCATCGTTAATTCATACATTTAAAAATTAGTAAATTAAAACTTCATAGCTTCTAGATATTTCTAACTTGATAATATTCATTATTTTTCACTGGTGTACAATACGTTTTTTTTAATAAATAAGATTATTTTCTAAGTTCATATGAAAATTATATTTGAATTTTATTGTGACGAATAAATCATTTTAACGTAACTTAATACAATCTCAATGAGTATAGCGATTGTATAATATGATTTTATATACCATAATTTATTTATTCATTTAGTTCGTATAGATCTTTCTTTGTGTCTATATTTATAATCCAGCCGGTGCCAGGATCCGTTTTTGGCGCAACTTTCGCCATTTCGCTCGATCTTTAGCGTTCTCGATCGTAACATTGGCACCTAATTTAACAAGTTTAAAGTGTTTTCATAGTCTCGTAACCAATACAATTTTTTTCGATAGGTTTTTGTCCATATCGTGAGGAAATCTGTATACCATAGCGATTAGTAAAAAATTGATACTATCGTGGTGGATTATATGGCCTAACCCCTCTTAATCGTACGCTCGATTGTAGAGTAGGCCCCTGCAGTGGGATGTATATCGTTGATATAATACAAAAAATAATCTAAACCGACCAACAGCGTTTAGCTTTAAATTGTGTTACCAAAGGGGCAAACAGAAATAGTAAAATTGCGCTCAAATTTCACAATATTGCAGCCTTTCATGTGTATAAGAATAAACGTTTCTTTGTTTCGTACGCTTTTCAAAGCCGTTCATCTCATTACAATAAAAGTTAGTCATTATATACAGGGTATATCAAGACTGCGACTGGAAACGAAGCCAGGTGGTAGTATTAGTGACTTCAGACACAATACAACTAAAAATTTCGCAAAAATAGTCGTCTTTTTTTGAATTTTTTAGTTATCGTCGTATTTGGGTGATAAATACATAGCTTACCTAAAATAATGATGTACATTTTTTTATTTTTAAAGACTCAATGGTACGTAAGGATTTAAATTACTTTTTTCGCATAGACTAGGTATTTATTGCGATCACGAAGATTTAAAAAAAAATGTAATAAGGAATCTGCATACTTTTTATTTGCATTTTGTCAGTAAGCACTAAAACTACCACCTGGCTTCGTTTTAGGTCGCACACTTGATGTACTCGGTAGTGAAAACTTTAATATATTATTTATAGCAAATTGTTATAATAAGAAATATTGTAATATATTCTAGTAAATTTATTGTAAACATATTTGGTACATCATTAGGATACATCCAGTTCAGGAAATTATAAGTATGACTCGATTTTCGAACCGGAATATATCGACATTGGATGTCTCGAAGCTTGCGTCGGATATTAAAAATCTCACCCTAATCTTTACATTTGTACACAAATGCTCATGCTTGTTTATCTGAGAAAGGGTAGGCAGAGGTGTTGGTGTAACAAAAATATCATCGATCTTAAATTTCCGTCCCAAAACGATAGGGGACGAGCTCACCAGCATGCCGGGCGCAAAATCCAGTCCCTAGCAATTAATATATTATGATTTTTATAAACTTAAAAAAACATGAGAGCGTGTTTTCCTGATTCAATCGAAGTATGGAACTTATAGTACACACTAGAAATAGTAACTTCTGTTTTTACATTGACAAATCAGTGACAATATTTCTTTTAAAATAAGTCATGTATAGAAATAAAGGGAACCAATGCTTTGTAAAATAAATTATTATAGAATCCATTTGCGCATCAGACTAACGAGATTGATGTATTTTAGGCAGAAGGAAGATATTTGTTTTTAAAATACACGTTGCAAATATATGTATGTCGCAGTTCGGACTTATGTGTGTATTGATAGTCAATCACCACGCACTATAACGGTGAAGGAAAACATCGTGAGGAAACCTGCATACCGTAGCGATTTGTGAGTATTTCTATGGTATGTAAAGTACACCAACCCGCACTAGGTCAACGTGGTGGACTATATGGCCTAATCCCAAACGTACACTCGATTGTAGAGGAGGCCCGTGCCCTGCAGTGGGACGTATATGGGCTGATACCGTTACAAAATAATAAAATGACTTCAAATATATTTATGATGACTGCCTCGGTGGCGTAGTTGTATTACGGTACGGTTACAAAGCTGAGGTCTCGGGTTCGAGTCCCGGGTCGGGCAAAGTGATATTGGATTTTTCTATTCATTATCAGTCTGGAGTCAGGAATTTGTGCCCGATATGGCGATAGGCTCGCCCCCTATCACATCGTGGGACGGAACATGCAAGGCGAAATGTGGGTGTCCTAGTGGCACCTCTGCCTACCCCTTCGGGGATAAAGGCGTGAGTTTATGTATGTATGTATATTTATGATTTGAATATTATGATGAAAGATGAGTAGAATAAAACGTTAGACGGATGATGGATATGAAACGTAGTTTATGTGAAAGAGATGACAAATTGAAGTACTGAAGAGTAAAAGACTTAAGGGATGAATGATTAAGATGTCAAGTATGAAAGGATCGGATAAGAGAGAACAGTTTTGAAGACGACGGAAGACGTAAACGACGAACGACGGAAAGACGAATTAAATCGATAAATAATTATACTGAAAAATATCTAAACAATCTTTGTTTGCTTTTGACTCGACACGGAACTATTCCCACATAAACAGGGTATTTCAAGACTGCGACCGAAAACGAAGCCAGGTGGTAGTATTAGTGACTTCAGACGCAAAGCAAGTAAAAATTTTGTAATTTTTTTACTTATCGTCGTATTTGGGTGATATATACATAGGTTTCCTACAATAATTATGTACACCTCTTTATTTTTAAACACGAAAAGGTACGTAAGGGTTTAAATTAGTGTTAAAAAAAACTAGGTATTTACCACCCAAACACGATGATTTATAAAAAAATCTAAAAATATATTTGGCACTGTTTTGGCGAAATTTTTATTTGCATCGTGCTTGTAACCACTAAAACTACCACCTGGCTTCGTTTTCGGTCGAAGTCTTGATATACCCGGTATACTTTAAAAAAAAAATGCATTCCACGATTCTCTACATTATAAAAGCATCTAAGAAATAACTTAAACACGTATTCGTAAAACTTGTATCTACTCCAAGGAGTTTAATCGGTTCGCTTGCCATTTGGCAGGGGCGCAGTCATTCCGCGGTAACGTTTGGTGGTATCAACAACGATCTGGATAATAATTGTCTTAAATCTATGAGGCTATGACGAGATTGGGTTTGTGGTAGAAGTTTTTTTTCTGACAATTTGGAAGCAAAATTTAAATATAAATATATAGGTTATGTGACAAGTGCGTGGTGGCCTGTTGGTAAACAGATGCGGCCAACATGGTTACCGTGGTCGCAGGTTCAAATCCCAGAGCACACCTCTGATTTTTCGAAGTCATGTGTGTTGATAGTCAATCACCACGCACTATAACGGTGAACAAGATACCATATAGGAGTGAAAGAATTCGAGCATTTCGGCGAAAACGCATTTACAGCCGCTTGAGTCTGAATCGAAATACGGAGACATGGTCATATTGATAAAACCAAATATGAAAACGCAAATATTATAATCTGTATATTCTTCTGGGAATACAAACATTTGGATTAAGCTGGCATCATTGGGTATTTGACTATCATAACATTTTTGTATTATTTTGCAGACAAACACAAGTGCCATTAAAACATGAGGCAAATATTAGTATTTTAAATGAAATATTGGGGACGTAGTGGGGACATCTTACCGTCTCTTTCACACCCGCACACTATAATGCATATAAAGATTAGTGACGTCACTAATTTTGTTTTGAATCCCTTTTACCCCCACTTCAAGATTTAAAACGTTTGTAACTTCTTTCATTCTGAATTGATTCACAAAATTTTAGATATGCATACTTTTTGACGAATACAATAAAAAAAATAGTCAAATACCCTATTATATTGACAAGTGCGTAATGTCAAAAACGTGTATATGGCTTAAACCCTCGCCCGTACAGACAGATCATCTCTCTCATTTGCTAATTACTGACATAACGTACGGCAGTTCATTTACATATGAACATAATGGCGTGTTTGTAGCATTAGGCTATGTACTCACAATGTGCGAGAATGCTTACATAGCATACAATTAAATGCATATTGTGTGTGCTTATGTATTTATGTTATGTATGTATGGCGAGACGAAAATTCTAAAAATCATTGTGTTGGGTTCTATTACGTTGATACAGAACCCTATGTTCGTTTTTCTCATTTATCTTCCATGCATAAATATCGATCGGTTACAAATTTATTATATTTATTTAACTGGTGGTAGGTCTCACATATGTGAGAGGCCGCCTGGGTAGGTATCACCGCAATGTCTATTTCTCCCGCCAAACAGCAGTGTAAATGCACTCCGGTTTGAAGGACATTGTAGCCAGAGTAACTACTGAACATATTAAGACTTAACATCTTATGTCTCAGGATGGCGAGCGCAGTGGAATGCCAAGCATTGCGTTGTAATTCATGGTGATGTTTGGTTTTGCTACTGTCCATGAGCAGTCGTATCGCTTACCATCAGGCGAATGGCATGCTCGTCTCGCCATTCATTGCAATAAAAAAAAATGTATAGATAGATATGGTGCATACTCAGCCTTAATCATCTGACCCAATTATGTCGAGATTTTGTGCATGTGTTGCACATAGATATTGTATGTATGTACGTGTCAAATTTGTGCTAATTAACGCTGTACGACGTACTGATTTGATAACGGGATTTGCAACGTTCGTTCTAGGATCGATGCCTGTTTTATAACTTTTTAGGGGCACATAAATATGGTATACATTTTGTTTGTAATTATTTAAGTACAAGACTCGATCTTAGTGCGGGATCAGGACTATGTATGTGACTGTTGGGTGTATTATCATTATTAAATAGAATACAGATATTTCTTAAACTTCAACGATAATTACTATAATTCATGAAATTAGTTTTCTAGTTGTAGGTCGCTCATATATGAGAGGCCGCCTGGTAGGAACCAGCGCGGTGTCTATTTCTCCATATTTATTGATTTATTCTGTATATTTATTGATCTTTAACTGAATAAAATATAACATATAAATATAGTTAGTAAAATTAATTAAATAATTAAATAATTAAATACACCCAACAGTGACATACATAGTCCTGACCGCACACTAAGATCGAGTCTTGTGTCGTAGGTATCAGAAACTACGAGAAACTTTTCGGTCTCACAAACACCCAGACCCGAAACAAATACCTGTGGTGCCCACAAATATGTTTTTGTGCGGGGATCAAATCCGCGGTCTTTCGTTTCACAGCCGGCGTCTAACCAACTGCGCCACGGAGGCTGTCTGAAGAAATTTGGTGGTACTCTATGAACCCCATAAATAGTCTTACGAAACCCATATGTCATGTCAACTATAAATTAGTGAATGGATTTCCATTCTACATCGCAACAAAGTAAGTCCATTAATCTTAATACGTTGCGTAAACTTCATCAGTTTTGGCTTAGTCATACGTTATTGTTTGAAGAGAATGTTGGTATGTGTTTGTTTTGATGCAAAACATGGTCATATATTATTACTCCAGTTGTCTAAGCATTTGTCTCGGTGTGCCCTCTCGTTTCACTGCCAGCGTCTAACTAACTGTGCCATGAAGGCTGTCGAATTGGGTATTTGACTATCATCGAAATTTTGTATTATTTTGCAGACAAACACAAGTGCCAGTAAAACATGAGGCAAATATTAGTATTTTAAATGAAATAGTAGGAACGTAGTGGGGACATCTTACCGTCTCCTTCACACCCGCACACTATAATGCATATTAAGATTAGTGACGTCACTAATTTTGTTTTGCATCCCATTTCTTTTACCCCCAATACAAGATTTAAAACGTTTGTAACTTCTTTCATTCTGAATTGATTCACAAAATTTTAGATATGCATACTTTTTGACGAATACAATAAAAAAAATAGTCAAATACCCTATTATATTGACAAGTGCGTAATGTCAAAAACGTGTATATGGCTTAAACCCTCGCCCGTACAGACAGATCATCTCTCTCATTTGCTAATTACTGACATAACGTACGGCAGTTCATTTACATATGAACATAATGGCGTGTTTGTAGCATTAGGCTATGTACTCACAATGTGCGAGAATGCTTACATAGCATACAATTAAATGCATATTGTGTGTGCTTATGTATTTATGTTATGTATGTATGGCGAGACGAAAATTCTAAAAATCATTGTGTTGGGTTCTATTACGTTGATACAGAACCCTATGTTCGTTTTTCTCATTTATCTTCCATGCATAAATATCGATCGGTTACAAATTTATTATATTTATTTAACTGGTGGTAGGTCTCACATATGTGAGAGGCCGCCTGGGTAGGTATCACCGCAATGTCTATTTCTCCCGCCAAACAGCAGTGTAAATGCACTCCGGTTTGAAGGACATTGTAGCCAGAGTAACTACTGAACATATTAAGACTTAACATCTTATGTCTCAGGATGGCGAGCGCAGTGGAATGCCAAGCATTGCGTTGTAATTCATGGTGATGTTTGGTTTTGCTACTGTCCATGAGCAGTCGTATCGCTTACCATCAGGCGAATGGCATGCTCGTCTCGCCATTCATTGCAATAAAAAAAAATGTATAGATAGATATGGTGCATACTCAGCCTTAATCATCTGACCCAATTATGTCGAGATTTTGTGCATGTGTTGCACATAGATATTGTATGTATGTACGTGTCAAATTTGTGCTAATTAACGCTGTACGACGTACTGATTTGATAACGGGATTTGCAACGTTCGTTCTAGGATCGATGCCTGTTTTATAACTTTTTAGGGGCACATAAATATGGTATACATTTTGTTTGTAATTATTTAAGTACAAGACTCGATCTTAGTGCGGGATCAGGACTATGTATGTGACTGTTGGGTGTATTATCATTATTAAATAGAATACAGATATTTCTTAAACTTCAACGATAATTACTATAATTCATGAAATTAGTTTTCTAGTTGTAGGTCGCTCATATATGAGAGGCCGCCTGGTAGGAACCAGCGCGGTGTCTATTTCTCCATATTTATTGATTTATTCTGTATATTTATTGATCTTTAACTGAATA
Organism: Deilephila porcellus; assembly: GCA_905220455.2. Lineage (NCBI taxonomy): Eukaryota > Metazoa > Arthropoda > Insecta > Lepidoptera > Sphingidae > Deilephila > Deilephila porcellus. Next base: position 2,533,735 of record LR999997.1, on the reverse strand, counting down.
AAATATAACATATAAATATAGTTAGTAAAATTAATTAAATAATTAAATAATTAAATACACCCAACAGTGACATACATAGTCCTGACCGCACACTAAGATCGAGTCTTGTGTCGTAGGTATCAGAAACTACGAGAAACTTTTCGGTCTCACAAACACCCAGACCCGAAACAAATACCTGTGGTGCCCACAAATATGTTTTTGTGCGGGGATCAAATCCGCGGTCTTTCGTTTCACAGCCGGCGTCTAACCAACTGCGCCACGGAGGCTGTCTGAAGAAATTTGGTGGTACTCTATGAACCCCATAAATAGTCTTACGAAACCCATATGTCATGTCAACTATAAATTAGTGAATGGATTTCCATTCTACATCGCAACAAAGTAAGTCCATTAATCTTAATACGTTGCGTAAACTTCATCAGTTTTGGCTTAGTCATACGTTATTGTTTGAAGAGAATGTTGGTATGTGTTTGTTTTGATGCAAAACATGGTCATATATTATTACTCCAGTTGTCTAAGCATTTGTCTCGGTGTGCCCTCTCGTTTCACTGCCAGCGTCTAACTAACTGTGCCATGAAGGCTGTCGAATTGGGTATTTGACTATCATCGAAATTTTGTATTATTTTGCAGACAAACACAAGTGCCAGTAAAACATGAGGCAAATATTAGTATTTTAAATGAAATAGTAGGAACGTAGTGGGGACATCTTACCGTCTCCTTCACACCCGCACACTATAATGCATATTAAGATTAGTGACGTCACTAATTTTGTTTTGCATCCCATTTCTTTTACCCCCAATACAAGATTTAAAACGTTTCAAATTTTTTTAATTCTGAATGGTTTTACAAAATTCTTGTTTGCTATATTTTGGATATGGATACTTTTTGACGAATACAATAAAAAAGAAAGACTCAAATACCCTATTCTAACAAATGACCAATTTTTTTTACATACGGTGTACCATTGAGGCCTATTCACAAATTACTGAAGGCTTACGCATAAAAATAATTACGTCTTTGTAAACTCCGCGTTCATTAGACTGATGTATGCTTTCAGCGTTTTTGAATGGAAATGCGCTTTTATGATTTGCTAACCGTGCCTTGGGAATTTTCTCGTGTTTCTGGAATTAAGGTAATTAGAAAACAAGTTGTTTTTTTTAAGTAAAAACTCATGACAGCCTTCGTAGCGTAGCTTAGACGCTTCCTGTGAAACGAGTGCCCTCAGGTTCAATCCCCGCACCGAGACAAATATTTGTGAGAACCACTAGTATTTGTTTCGGGTCTGGGTATTTGTGAGACCGAAACGTCTCTCGTAGTTTCTGATACACGACACAAGACTCGATCTTAGTGTAGGGTCAGGACTATGTATGTGACTATTGGGTGCATAATATTATCAGCCTGTGGCGTTTCTAAACGCAACTGATATATTGTATAGTACATACATAACATTGTCTATGAGTGATGACACTTAATGTTTTTAGGTTTTTCTGACAAGAATAATAATTAATGCGAGAACTGATACATATAACATGAGTTTTATTTTAACCATCAAACTGTGCCTCGAATGGACCTCGCAATCCATCAATCCCAAAAGCCCATAGTCAGGAATTTGTGCCCGATATGGCGATAGGCTCACCACCTATCACATTGTGGGACGGAACATACAAGGCGAAACATCGGTGTCCTGATAGCACTTCTACCTATCTCTTCTGGGAAAATGGCGTGAGTTTATGTATGTATATAGATTATAGCTATATCAACGTACAGCATGGTTCTACCAAGACTAATTAACGTAAGCCACAAAAATTTTCGTTGCTTGATTTACTTGTAAACTTTTATAAATTTCAAGAGCAGCTTCACATAATATTTATTAGTATTCTTGAACATTTATTTCCCAAATTCTGACACCAAACGCTGACACATTTTCAGTAAGAAATACGGACCATTATTCCGGTCCTGAACGGAAATGTGGAGGCTTTTTAAAACCGTAAGGATTTGGTTACGTGGGCAGCAACAACATAGCATTTTTATTTAATATTATTTCGTGTATTTTATATGAAATATCCTGCTATTGTTACCGTGGAAAATATTTCTTTATACATCTAAATTGTTGGAGAAAATTGGTTTTATATTATAAGTTCTCGGACTTAGTTCTCATACAAATGTACATACATACATAAACTCACGCCTTTTTCCCAGAAGTGGTAGGCAGAGGTGCTATCAGGACATCCACATTTCGCCTTGTATGTTCAGTCCCACGATGTGATAGGGGGCGAGCATATCGCCATATCGGGCACAAATTCCTAACTCCGGGCTGATAATGAATAGAAAAATCCAATATCACTTTGCCCGACCCGGGACTCAAACCCGAGACCTCAGCTTTGTAACCGTACCGTAATACAACTACGCCACCGAGGCAGTCGAAGCAGTTACTATTTTATATTTTACTTATCGTCATATTTGGGTGATAAATACGTAATTTTGGTAAATTAAGAATGTACACATTTTTATTGTTAAAGACGCAATGGACCTCAAAGGTTTAAATTACTATTTTCGGAAGAACTGGGTGTTTGCCAAATATTTATTTTGAATATTTTTAAAAATCATCGTGTTTGGGTGGTAAATACCTTGTTTTTGCGAAAATAATAATTTAAACCTTTACGTACCATTCCGTGTTTAAAAATAAAGAGGTGTACATAATTATTTTAGGAAACCTATGTATATATCACCCAAATACGACGATAAGTAAAAAGTTACAAAATTTTTACTTGCGTTGCGTCTGAAGTCACTAATACTACCACCTGGCTTCGTTTTCGGTCGCAGTCTTGATATACCCTGTATATGTGGGAATAGTTCCGTGTCGAGTCAAAAGCAAACAAAGATTTTTAAGATATTTTTCAGTATAATTATTTATCGATTTAATTCGTCTTTCCGTCGTTCGTCGTCTACGTCTTCCGTCGTCTTCAAAACCGTTCTCTCTTATCCCATCCTTTCATACTTGACATCTTAATCATTCATCCCTTAAGTCTTTTACTCTTCAGTACTTCCATTTGTCATCTCTTTCACATAAACTACGTTTCATATCCATCATCCGTCTAACGTTTCATTCTACTCATCTTTCATCATAATATTCAAATCATATATATACATACATACATAAACTCATGCCTTTATCCCCGAAGGGGTAGGCAGAGGTGCCACTAGGACATCCACATTTCGCCTTGTATGTTTGCGTCCCACGATTTGATAGGGGGCGAGCCTATTACCAAATCGAGCACAAATTCCTGACTCCGGGCTGATAAAGAAGCGAAAAATCCAATATCACTTTGCCCGACCCGGGATTCGAACCCGAGACCTCGTAGTCTCTGATACACGACACAAGACTCGATCTTAGTGTGGGGTCAGGTCTATGTATGTGACTGTTGGGTGTATTTATTTATTTGAATGGTATTGGTCCTATTTATAAGCAGGCATGACGCTTATAAGAAAAAAAGTAATGAAGCCATACAATGTATACTGCACCGATGCAATATCAAAGACAAATTCAGGTTAATGAAACTATTTTGCACTCATATTATGACTAATATCAATCCATTCAATCATTCCTAACTAGATCACAAGACATCAGATAATTCGTCCCTAAATATATAAAGGTTCAGTGACCGAAACCTTTCGAAACAGGCGCGCAATAAAATATCGAGGCGCAACTCGTAAACGCTATAACTATTATGTCAAAGTAGATGCGGGGAAAGTTAAATGAAACGAAATTTTCCTCAAGGAAAACATGAATCGGAATTGACTAAAGACCCATCGGAATCTGCAGAGTCACTGCAGTCGAAAGCTTTCGAGCTTTTTGTGGAAGCTTTTACGAAGCTTTCGGTAGAGCTTGTATTTATTTAATTGAAGTTTTTATTCAAATGTTAGGTTGAATCGATTTGTGTATTAGAAATAAATCTCGATTGAAGAAAATTGGTCTGCTGCTAAATTCTGGAGTAAATAGTTTTTTAGATCTTATCAGATTCTATAAAAGGTTCATTTCGAGACAAATCCTTGAGTAAAACTTTAGTTTTTGGAGGGGCAGTTGTTATAAACGATATTATGAAAAGACAGTTTAATTCTCAGACAAAAAACAATGTAGTTGCCATTCAAAATATTTGTTTATAAGACTCAAAACTTCCTCTTACTTACACGTACATACATTAGTATTTTACTGTACATACATACATACCTAAACTCACGCCTTTTTCCCAGAAGGGGTAGACAGAGGTGCAACTAGAACACCCACGTTTCGCCTTTTATTTTCCGTCCCACGATGTGATATGGGGTGAGCCTATCGCCATATCGGGCACAAATTCCTGACTCAGGGCTGATAATGAACAGAAAAATCAAATATCACTTCCCTGGACCCGGGATTCGAACCCGACACCACAGATTTATAATAATACCGTAGTGCAACTACGTCATCGAGTATCTTACTGTAACTTCAAGAATATGTGTGTTATTATTGGGCGCATTTATTATTATAATTTTCAAAAGCCGATAACATATCTGTCTTTTTGTGTCAAAAGTTTTTATCTGTGACGGCGATCTTTTACAGGTCAGTATAAATTTCAAATATCTTCACTATACAACGAGAACCTGATTAAAGAACTTACCCTCTTGTCTCCCTTCCCTAAAAATCCGATGAAGGGTCTACTCAGCAGATATATATTCAAGTCACGCCAAGCTGTTACATAAACTACGATCGTCCGCTTTTAGCAAAAACGTACGTACGCTCCTTTAAGTAATTTAATTTCTTTCGGTTCGGACTTAAATGGCACATTCGTCCCATCTTACTAATTGGACCAGACAATGACTATATTCGAAAAAGACCTAAATGCCTTATTTGTAGTTTAGACATTTTATTTATTTTTAAACATAAATGTTCTATGTTCATTCTATCCAAAGTCCACCATCCCGCACTAGGCCAGCGTGGTAGACTATGCGGCCTAAACCCTCTCAATTGTACCATCATTTTGTATAATGGTTTCTTAGATTTACGCGAATATTACACAGTGAAATGAAACGATTTTTACGGATGTTATCGCGGATTTGATTACATTCTTACATTTTCTAACTTCCCGACGTTTTGATTGCTTTATAGTTTTCGTGGTCACGGGGCGGGCTGTATCATATGATACAGCTGTATCATATCATAGTAATTATTTTGTGGTCAATTATAATGCACCCAATAATAAGTGTGATTTCATTCAGCCAGCTTCGAATAGCGACAGATCTTTCGAATTTTCGCGTTATTTGGCGCATTACATCAGACCGCTCATGCGACAAAAGATGAAAAGTTAAATTCTAAGTGACCCAAAACCTTTGTATATTGTTTGATTGAGGCATTGTTTTCCCTTTGATGTGAATAATTTACCAAGTTCAAATCAACAAAGGCATTGGAAATAGAATCGGGGTTGTCAAATGACCCGCATGGGATTGGTATGGTCGACTATGATATGAGTCTCACTTACGCTCATTGTTAGTAATTGTTTATTTTATTATGTCTTGACAAAATTGAGGAATTGAAATGAATGGTTGAAGAAAAGTCATTGATTGAATAATGTTATCATCCATTTATTCAGCAGTTATTTGAACTGAATGATTGAACTATAGGAACTTATCGAAAGGATTAATTGAGCCATCTGTATCTGTATCAGCCCATATACGTCCCACTGCAGGGCACGGGCCTCCTCTACAATCGAGAGCACGATTGAGAGGGGTTAGCCTATATAGTCCACCATGCTGGCCTAGTGCAGGTTGGCGGACTTATATACCCAAAAAAAATCAAATTCACAATGGCATACAGGTTTCCTCACGATGTTTTCCTTCACCGTTATAGTACGTGGTGATCAACTACCAATAAACACATGACTTTGGAAAGTCAGAGGTGTGCATTGGGATTTGAACCCGCGACCACTCGTTTCATAGCCGGTGTCTAAACAACTGCGCCACGGAGGCTGTTGAGTTAAAGTTAAAACTAAAAAATATAATAATATCAAGATTCTCTTTGCATTCTCATAGATTTTCGATAAAGATGGCCTCTATATTTATCAAGTCTACAGTCGTATTCAATTGTATTTATCAAGTATCTACAATCGTATTCAACTGTATTTATTAACAGTCTACAATCGTTTCCAGCTGTATTTATGACGTAGTTTCCGGAGCCAAACCGTATCATAACGCAATAATGCCGACTACGATGGACCAAGAGTTTTATTGCCTCTCCCATTTTTATTTATTTATTGCTCTATGTAGAGCATTCTACCCATTTGGGTGAAGGTTATTTGATGTTTGAGTTGTCTCTACCTGTTTTCTGGAGGTAGAGACGTTTTTCTGTTGACATTTTATTTATTTGATAGTATTTTCTATGACACTTTTATGCAAGCTATATTTTAAGACGCATTGTTTTTCTTTCAAATATTATTAATTGAATTTAATATATCTCAAATGTCATATAAGTAAGAAATAAATAATGAGAAAAGAGAACGCACCTGATAGTACAAATGTAATTTAAACATTTCGCCCATCGACATAATTATTCCGGCTTTATAGAAACTGGAAATACACCTGAAGATGATTCTTAAGATAATATAATACCTCTAACAAGTGTTGTGTAATTTTCGGAAAAATTCTATTTCTCGGTAAAATTTTAGGAAAGATTTCGGCAAAAGCTGTATGTTTGAGAGACCGAAAAGTCTCTCCTAGTTCCTGATACCCACGACACAAGACTCGATCTTAGTCTGGGGTCAGGACTATGTATGTGACTATTGGGTGTATTTATTAATTTATAAATAAAACATATTCAAATGGCTTCATAAAACGGAAAAATAATCGGAATTTTTTCATAATTTTCCGACTTTAAATTTTTCATTTCAAAACTGTTCATGACCCAACAGTATGTCTACCATCATACAAGTATTAACATGGGTGAAATCTACTTAAGCGTTACGTAACTAAGCTGTTTTTCCCTCGAAGATATTTTCAAACTTTGCCCATAATTTATAACTTGGCCTTACATTCTCCAACTCTATAGAGATTATTGGTAGAGCCATCGAATTATGAATAAAAGTAGGTATTGAAGACTTTTTGAGGAGGTATGTATTTCTTTTTATTGTGATGAATGGCAAGACGAGCATGCCATTCGTCTGATGGTAAGCGATTCACTCAAGGACAGTAGCGAAACCAAACAACACCATGAGTGGTGTTAAATAAATTTTGAAAGGTCATCTTATTCATATACTTTTTTAATTATTATATTGTCATCAGTTCTTGATAAGTATGCAACATTTCGAGTCAAACCGACGTTTATAAGTGCTCGAAAATCGACTTCAAAGATTCCATTACATACATACATACATACAGGCGAAGTTCCAATGTATACATATGTACATATACATAAACTTACGCCTTTTTCCCAGAAGGGGTAGGCAGAGGCGCCACCAGGACACCCACATTTCGCCTTGTATGTTCCGTCCCATGATGTGATAGGGGGCGAGTCTATCGTCATATCGGGCACAAATTCCTGACTCCGGGCTGATAATGAATAGAAAAATCAAATATCACTTTACCCCACCCGAGATTCGAACCCGACACCTCAGCTTAGCAATGATACCGTAGTACAACTACGCCACCGAGGCAGTTCATAACATACCAAACGTATAGGCAAACCAGACATAACATAAACTATCAAATAACGATTATAAAATCAACTATAGGTTTATGTGGAGTAAACCACGCGTCGGACGTCTGTCGATACCCTTATCGGCTCATACATAAATCAGCGCTGAATGCGATGTATCGAAGCATCCGTCGATACACGTTATGTACCTGAATGGAAAGATTTATGTGGCGTGTGGTTCTATTATACATCGTTGGTCATGTAAAACCATTTTTAAAATTTTGATAATCTATAAGAGTGAAGGAAAACATCGTGAGGAAACCTGCATACCATAGCTATTTGAAAGAATTTCTATGGTATGTAAAGCCCGCCAACCCGCACTAGGCCAGCGTGGTGGACTATAGAACCATTTCAATCGTACTCTCGATTGTAGAGGACACCCGTGCTCTGCAGTGAGACGAATACGCGTTGACTGCTTTTTTTTATAAATTTCTTCGTTTACCAAAACGTGTTTTTCTAAAATTACAGTTGTATTAATACAATTATTAAATCATGCCACTTAAATATTCTGTTTGGCTATACGAGTAATAATTTATCTGAGAGTTAAGTTTTATCTCAAGATTGAAAAATCGGATTTCATTAATAAACCGACTTTAAAAAATAAAATTATTGATTAAACTGATCTATTGTCACGATGCCTCTTCAGTTTAATGTTTGATTGACGACAAAGTCCAAATTTTAATGCCTCAGTTGTATTTTTTTTATGAATTTTACAATTTTATAGATCTCACACGTTTTTTCTGGGACTAGAATTTATGCCCAGCTTAGCGATCTCGCCTCCTGTCAGATCGTAGGGCTTAAATAAGCTCTTCAACCTGTATCTGATAGGTAGGGTAAGCAATGGAACCTCTGCCTACCCCTTCGGGAAAACAGGTGTTACTTTATATATGTATGTAAATGTATTCTGTTTCCTGGCGCATTGCGATAAAACGTGGTTTAGATTTTAAATCCACCAGGGTTTGGTGCATCGCGCTTCCCTGATATTACGCAGTGACGTAATGATACCACATTATCCGGACAAAATTTATCTCTAACCCTATCTCTCTCTCGCTCTCTCTCTCTTCAGTTACCGTAATTGTATTATTAAACAAAAGCTATATTCAAGGATTGATACACCGAACTGTTAGAAGGGGCCTATATTCAGCGTCTTTGATAGAAGATCTTTTTTTTTTTTTTTTATATTATAGGGGGCAAACGAGCATGCGGTTCACCTGATGGTAAGTGAACACCGCTGCCCATGGAAATCTGCAACACCATAGGGCATTGAGATGCGTTGTCGGCCTTTGAGGTGGGAATACGCTCGTTTTTTGAAGGTCGCCAGGTCGTATCTGTCCGGGAATGATGCCGCTGGCAACTGGTTCCATAGATTTGTAGTACGTGGGAGAAAGTGCCGGGAAAAACGTACTGTAGTAGATTTCCAACCTCCAAGGTGATGTGGGTGGTATTTGGAGGTTTGTCGTGTTGTACGGTGGCGGAACTCAGCAGCAGGGATAAGTCCGAACAATTCTTGAGAACACTCCCCATGGTAAATGCGATAGAGTATGCAGAGCGAAGCTACATCTCTACGCAAAGCCAAAGGATCATCTACATGTTCAATGTAAGAAATACCGTTTTATAACAATAAGGCTAACTTTCTTCTTACGTAACAAATTCCTGACTCCAGGATAATTAAATATCTTTGCCCGACCCGGGATTCGAACCCTCAACTTTGCTCAAACAGCACAAGTGCGCCACCGAGGCAATAACAATTTAGATACATTTTATAATATTATAAAGAAAACTTTCCCTCGTATTATAAGATCAGAAGGCACTTAGCGAACTCATTACTGGCAGGATATTGGCTTATGCGCCAATTACCCGACCATAAAACGCAATGAATTAGATCACGGCTTTGTCTCCTTCAGTAACAAGGGTGTGGATAGTTTCATCGATCCAAAAGTTTCTTTGACGTTTGAGTGTATTTTGTAGCTTTTTTTTTTTTTTTTTTTTTTATTGCATTGAATGGCGAGACGAGCATGCCATTCGCCTGATGGTAAGCGATACGACCGCTCATGGACAGTAGCAAAACCAATCAACACCATGAATTACAAGGCAATGCTTGGAATTCCACTGCGCTCGCCATCCTGAGACATAAGATGTTAAGTCTCAATATGTCCAGTAGTTACTCTGGCTACAATGTCCTTCAAACCGGAACACAACAGCGAATTTACACTGCTGTTTGGCGGGAGAAATAGACATTGCGGTGGTACCTACCCAGGTGGCCTCTCACATATGAGAGACCTACCACCAGTTAAACCAGTAGCTTGTTTTTGCGCTTAATAATTTGGATAATTTTATAAGTGATATTGTATTTCTTTTTCCTTTTCTGTCTGGAGGACTTTGAATGGTTTAAATTTGTGACCATTGTCGCGATAGGCTCGCCCCATATCAAATATTGATGTAACACCCAAGGCAGAACGTGGGTGTCTTGGTACCTCTGCCTACCCCTTCTGTGTAAAAGGCATGAGCTGATGCATGTATGTAGTTTTATAAGCGGCTGCCTGTTATCAACCTTTTTAGTAGTAGTTCCTTTAGGGTCTTCTACCATAAGGGTCTATAAACTAGATTTCATATGCCATCGAAATTCTAATAGTTTTTTTTTTTGTTTTTCTTTAAATGCACTGTTGTGTTCCGGTTTGAAGAACATTGTAGCCAGAGTAACTACTGGACATAATGAGACTTAACATCTTAAATATGTCTCAGCATGGCGAGCGCAGTGGAATTTCAAGCATTGCTTTGTAATTAATGGTGTTGTTTGGTTTGTACTGTCCATGAGCGGTCGTATCGCTTACCACGTCGCGCCATTCACCGCAATAAAAAATATATCAAATTATCACACACATAATCCTGACCGCACACTAAGATACGAATCTTTTGTCTTTAATCAGACATTTCGAGATACTTTTCGGTCTCACAACTAAAGTAATATTTTTCTAAAACCATTCGATATCAAACATTTATTTCCCACCATTTTATCGTTCATAAATCAAACGAAGCGTTGAATAAGCGTATTGCGTAGGAAATGGAAACGCGTAGCGCCGTGCCCGCGTAGCGTGTTCGTAGCAGCTGGGCGTAGCAATCGTAGCATAAATGGAGTTCTTTATTCATGTGTGTTCGTGTGATATTTATAATCTTCTCTTCTAATCTAGTATTTATAATAAGATTGGGATCGATTTTTATTACTTAAGTTTTTTTTATTTACTAAGTTCTAATAATTTCCAAGTGACACACCTCTGACTTTTCGGAGTTATTTGTGTATTGATAATCAATCACTACGCACTTTAACGGTGAAGGAAAACATCGTGAGGAAACCTGCATACCTTAGCGATTTTAAAGAATTTCTACGGTATGTAAGTCCGCCAACCCGCACTAGGCCAGCGTGGTGGACTATATGGCCTAACCACTCTCAAACGATTCTCTCGATTGTAGAGTAGGCCCGTGCCCTGCAGTGGGACGTATATGGGCTGATATAGATATAGATATAGATTTTCAAAGTACTTGGTAATTGAAAGAAATTAAATTCAATTTACGTTTCAGTTAGGTTTATTTAGATTCGTGTTTGTAAAATAATATCAGGGATGTTCTTTACAACGAATTCTTAACAAAAATACACATACAACAAAATCTTTCAACAAAAATTAACCAGTCAAAAACACTATAACCAAAGCCTTAATCCAAGAAAACAACGTAGCCCAAAAGATAATCCAACATATACAAACATAAATATGTGTTGCTTGTTTACTTTTCAATAGAGACAGATGTCAGTGACAAATGTCGACCCGGCGCCCCGGTGTTATTAGCTTATTGCTTGACGTGGCCTGGGTCATGAGAAGAGCGGGTAGCGGGTTCAAAACCTTTATTTTTCTTCTACTTAATTTTTTTGCCATTATTTACCTATCTTCGTTTTGTCGTGTGAATTCATAGTTATGGTTAAAATAAAAATTCACACCCTTGCGTACAATTGTATCTATTAAAATAAAAGGTTGTAAAATATTTTTTGTAGAAAATTTTGTATTTAACAAACAAACACAACAATCGGTAAAAAAAAAAAATTAAAAAAAAAGTCGTTTATTTTGGGAAATTTTAGTTACATTGTGTCTGTAGTCACTAAAACTGCCTGACTTCGTTTTTGGTCTCAGTCTAGATACATCCGATATAACTCTACAATGGTAGAGGCACATAAATACTCTCCTTCAACATGCGACTCTCCCGACTCTATGTCTTAGTACGTTTCAGAATAGTTTGCAAATTGAGTTAAACATTGTGCAGAAGTATATACTCAAGCCAGGCATTTCCTTTGTGTATTTCAAAACATTCTAAATATAATTTCTATGGTACGTAAAAGTCCGCCAACCGCACCAGGCGTTTTGGACTATACAGCCTAACCCCTCTCAATTCTACTCTAGATTTTAGAGAAGACCTGTACCCTGTATGGGGTATATATATGGACATGTATTGGGTGATACATATACATCCATACATCAGCCTCCACTGTCCCACTGCAGGATAAAGGCTTCTATCCTCCTTCCATTACTTCCGGTTCAGGGTTCGATCCTGCCAGTCTGTCTCCCACCTGTCCAACTCATCTCGCCATCTTCTTCTGGCCCTGCCGCGACGTTTCAGAGTCTTAAGCCCTGGTCTGTGGAACGGTACGCGCGGCACTGCGTTGAACGCAATGCGATGTCAGACTCGGTTTTGTATGAAAAACGTCATCATTTGTCTTTTGTTCTCTTGCGGTATGCGTCAGCCAGCGCGCACAGTGAAGGGTCAACTCCATGATTATATTTTGGTCGCTTGATAGAAACTGACAGCGGTTTGCGCTAGCGGCACAGATTTATATGAAAAACGTCAAATATTGCCTTTTGTTCCGTCGCAGTATGCGTCTGCGTTGAGGGGCAAGCGATGATGCGGGGGGTGGATATAACGCACGGCGCACAGTCATTCTCGTCCAATCGCCGCGGCGTGCGACATTGCGGCATGGATTTATTTGTCGATAATTTGCCAGAAATAATAGCAGGAACCCTTGTGTTTTATATCAAGATAGAAAGAACACATTAACATTTCATAATAAAAGGGAAAATATCTCCGATGGTAGTGTGCCCTTTTTTTTTTCATATTAGCACCAAAATGTAACCGCAATGCATCTGATGTATTACAATTTTAAATCCAATTACAATATCCACCAGCAAAAAATAATCAGCTCTTGCTCTCAAACACTATTGTGCTAGCCTGCTCGAAAGCATACTTAGAAACACAAAATATTTGCATGTGTCATTGACGAGTTTACCACCTTCGTGTAAGGTGGTCGGAGCAATTACGAAAATATCACTAGTTCATCCGATGAGTGTATTATAATAATATATTACAGTTGAATAATTCGCAAATAGAATCTCGTGTTGCTATTGGGTGTGGCAAATGGATAAATCTAGGAAGTGTTTCTTAATTTTTTCCGTATGTATAATATTATAGAAAGCTAATTCGCAGCTTGTACCATACGACCCTTGTTAATATTGGTCCGTGTTGCTTTACATCTAGCTTCTCCAGCCCTATTTTTGAGCGGTTAATCCTTAGTTCAATATTTAATTGTCTTTCACTTTGTAATGGAAGGAAATAGAACATTCTTTGTTTTTAACTTCTACTATTTAGTTCCTTTTTGATAAAGCTGCGGATTTCAACTAGTTAATATACTGAGATCTATAACATCTTCTATATTAAAATAATGGTGTGCAAATTTTCCAATTACCACGGCTACATTTACAGAGTGCGAACGGAGTGCGATAATTTTTTAAGACTGCCTCGGTGGCGTAGTTGTACTACGGTACGACTACAAAGCTGAGCTCTCGGGTTCGAATACCGGCTCGGGCAAAGTGATATTGGGTTTTTCTATTCATCATCAGCCTGGAGCCAGGAATTTGTGTCCGATATGGCGTTAGGCTCGCCCCTGTCACATCATGGAACGGAACATACAAGGCGAAATGTGGGTGTCCTGGTGGCGCCTCTGCCTACCTCTTCTGGGATAAAGGCGTGATATTATGTATGCAAATAAAGTTAAACCTAGGATCAAGAACTGCTGATGTGCTGGAGGTTGTGCAGATACATATATACCTACTACCTACCTATACCTACGTGTATTATTTGAGCTCCGTATTGTGAATTTAGATAAAAAGTACAATTAAATGATTATTGTAAAAAGTGTCCATCAGTATTGATCCAGGTTTTGCTTGTGATAATTTATAACAAAATAATTTATTTTCATAATAGTAATACAATTTGTTTTTAACAAATTACGGTACAACCGGTGATAATTTAAGAGTAGGTATCTATATAAGTCCAGTGAAATATAACTTGATCAAAGAATATGTTTAGTAGCAGAAAAAAATAAAATAATATAGTTAATAACACACGAATTAACATAAGAAAATATAAGCCAATTTTGTCACGTATCAATATTGAGAAAATGGTCTTATGTGCCTTTTTACCGACTTCGTTTAGAATGACGCACAAACAATTTTTTAAGAAATTCAATATATTTATGAACTCAAATAATTGTTATCCGTTGTCATGGAGACCCGTGAAGACTTCAATGCAAAATTGTCATAATAACATTTGTTGTCATGTTTCGGCTCTCCCATTGGTCAACGGATTTACGCACAGAGTGAAACCTATCTGTGAAACCTCCTTAGTTGGTACATGAACTGCGTTGCAGCGGTGCCGCTTACCGCAGTGCCGCGCGTACCGTTCCACAGACCAGGGCTTTAGATGGTTTCTATGGATACACATACAGACAGTAAATACCATATCAATAAAAGACTGCACGTCGTGCCCGGCATGGCGATATGCACATATTACATTTTAGAACTGAGATAAGATCGGCTAGCTGTTAGTGACATCTCGGACACTTCTGCCTACTCCTTTAATGATTAAGAGCTTTCACGTAGTCAAATATCCATGCGCACTGCTGCTGAACAGCGCTACATGAGACGCGTGTTGCGTCACGATGGTGTATCATGGCCTAAGCCTTCTCAATCGAACTCTTGGATGTAGATAACGCCCTCAACAATGTACTATTAAAGACTGATATAATAATCTTATGAATTATCTTCTTTTTATCTTATCCAATTGCGAAACACTTATCTAAATCTAAATAATGCATGCAAAACTCCCGCAACAAGACAATTGAAAATACTTTTGGAAATAAACAACGCAACTGGGATTCGAATAGCGGAGCCGTGTGAGCGAAATGGGCGAACTTTAACAAGATTTATAGGTGAATGTTTCAAAACTAGTTTTATGGAACGCTTTATTTATTTAAGCTTCATAAACGTATACAAGGCGGACTTGATGCCAGTGGCAATATCTCCCAGTCGGCTTTTAAGTGATGCAGAGATGAGCTGAAACAGGTGTATGAATACTCAATTAAAACATTAGGAGAGAAAAAAACTAGATTTTACAAGACAAATAAGATATAACGTATACAAATACATAAATGTAAATAAATATATATATTCACAAATCATTATTTTGTAAAGTATTGTATAAAAAAGTTATAGATACATGCTGCGTTTATGAAATAACTTGTAAGTAATTGTCAGCACTTTACATATACTGTAAGCTGACTGTCCTTATATACTAACATAAACTCATGCTTTTTTCCAGAAGGGTTGGGCAGAGGTGTTACTAGGACACCCACGTTTCTCCTCGTGTGTTCCGTCCCACGATGTGATAGGGGGCGATCCGGGCTGATAATGAATATAATGTAATATAACTTTGACCGACCTGGGATTCGAACCCGAGGCCTCAGCGTTGTAATCGTTTTGTAGTACAACTGCGCCCCCGAGGTAGTCTTATTTATATAATAAAAGTAATTTATAAAGGTAGCTTTTAAAAGATTTTTCTAACTGAAAAACAGACAGTAGGGCTTGATAAGGGAATCGAACCCAGTCTATCTCATTATACACACATTATAACATTCCCTTCATGTAAACAATAACGTATGACTAAGCCAAAACTGATGAAGTTTACGCAACGTATTCAAATTAATGGATTTGCTTTGTTACGATGTAGGATGGAAATCCATTCACCAAATTATTTCACATGACATGTGGGTTTCGAAGAGACTTTTTATGGGTTTCATAGAGTACTACTGAATTTGAGACAGTTCTTGAAGTTGGACTTACTGGTGGTAGGTCTCTCATATGTGAGAGGCCGCCTGGGTAGATATCACCGTAAACAGCAGTGTAAATGCACTGTTGTGTTCCGGTTTGAAGGACATTGTAGCCAGAGTAACTACTGGACATATCGAGACTTAACATCTTATGTCTCAGGATGGCGAGCGCAGTGGAATGCCAAGCATAGCCTTGTAACTCATGGTATTGTTTGGTATTGCTACTGTCCATGAGTGGTCGTATCGCTTACCATCAGGCGAATGGCGGGCTCGTATCGTCATTCACTGCAATAAAAAAGAAAAACTTCTTTTGAGACGTTTGGAAAAATTATGAGAGTAAATTTTTTACCCCCATTCTAATGTTGCTAATAAGGATCAAATTCTTCGAGGTAGTGACATACGTCAAACTAGATCAATCGATAATACAGGGTATATGAAGATTGCGACCGAAAACGAAGCCAGGTGGTAGTATTGGTGACTTCAGACACAATGCTACTAAAAAAAATTTTTACTTATCGTTGTATTTGGGTTGTGAGTACATAGTTTTCCTAAAATAATGATGTACACCTATTTAATTTTAAAGACGAAATGGTACATAATGGTTCAATTTTTTGTTTTTGCAAATACTAGATATTTACCACCCAAACACGATGAATTAAAAAATTGCAAAAAAACAATCTGTCGCTTTTTATGCAATTGATTTAATTGTATTGTGTTTGTAACAGCTAAAACTACCACCTGATTTCATTTTCGGTGGAAGCCTTGTTATACCCGGTATATGTATGCCCTCTGATTTGTAGGGCATTACATACGATTCAGCATTACCTCAATTACTTTCCGAGTGATTTCGTATTTTTATACATGCTTTTCTCGCGACTGGAATTTCGTTAAGCGTATTTATCTGCATAATATCTTTGATTAGAACCCATAAAAGCGTGGCATAAGAAAAGATAAGAATGACGTAATAACATTGATATTGACTTTAGAAACTCCAAAGAAACTGCAAAACCGCTTTGTGTTGTAGAATAAAAAATGTCTGAATTTAAGTGATATTTTATCTTATGCTCAATAAATTATTTTATGTATATAATAATAAATAAATTTTATGTATATATTGTATAATAATAAATACACCCAACAATCACATACATAGTCCTGACCCCACACTAAGATCGAGTCTTGTATCGTGGGTATCAGAAACTACGAGAGACTTATGAAAATTATGAAAATTATTATAAAAAAAAATTCTTTACATGCGTTCTAAATAATTAAATTAGAATCTCAAACTCGAAAACGTAACCCTTATTCCGTAGTCGGGTATACTCCATTCGATTATTGGTGAATCCGGCAGAAAGGTTTTGCACCAGACTAAAGTTCCTCCCGAGTTAGGGAAAGTTTTCAGTAATCTCCTGAGATATTAGTTGGGGCGAATTCCAATACGTTGCTGCGTAGATTTGCTGACCTCTTTGTTCTTGAGGGAAATATGATTTATGTTGTTACATACATACATAAACTCACGCCTTTTCCCAATGGTGGGTAGGCAGAGGTGCAACCAGGACACCTACATTTGGCCTTGTATGTGATCCCCTATCACCTATTAATAACATACTTATACAGAGTGATATTTATATATAGTAATTAATTTAACCCACATGATTCTCATAGCCCCAGGGGACATTATACAAGACTTAAAAAAAATTGAGATGATTTTAATTTTCAAGATTTCTGGCCACCCCGTATAGATACGAGTAATTTGCCGCGTAGCTGAACTTTGGTTCGGTTCGCAAACTTATCTGAGTAGTACAAAAATCACGTAAAACAGGGTATATCAAGACTGCAACCGAACACGAAGCCAGGTGGTAGTATTAGTGACTTCAGACACAAAGCAACTAAAAATTACTCAAAAAAATAATTGTCAATTATTTTCTTGTATTTTTTACGTATCGTCGCATTTTGGTGATATATACATAGTTTTCCTAAAATATTAATGTTATATTTTTAATTTTAAAGACGCAATGGTACGCAAGGTTTTAAATTACTATTTTTGCAAAAACTAGGTATTTACCACCCAAACACGATGATATTAAAAATATTGCAAATTAAAACTGTCGCTTTTTTAGCGAAGTTATTAGTTGCATTGTGTCTGTAACCACTAAAACTACCACCTGGCTTCGTTTTCAGTCGCAGTCTTGATATACCCGATATAATTAAATATAGATAGGGCAGTACCCATGCCTTTATTGCCTAAACTCGGGTCGCATTCATGCCTAATGGTTTCTTAGATTTACGCGAATGTTACACATTGAAATAAAACTATTTTTACGGATTTTATCGCGATTCGGTTTAATTTTTACATTTTTTAACTTCCCGACGTTTCGATTGCTTTTCAGCTTTACGAAAGCTGAAAAGCAATCGAAACGTCGGGAAGTTAAAAAATGTAAAAATTAAACCGAATCGCGATAAAATCCGTAAAAATAGTTTTATTTCAATGCATTCATGCCTGTTAGGACAAAAGGCCCAGGAAATTCGATTATATACGGATAACCATCGCACTTGGACATCGGCAGCCAAATGGAACGTGTTACTACTTAGAATGAATCTATTGATTTTACCGATGTTTTATCTCGTTTTGATACTACGTAGGTGTAATTCTCTCTCTCTCTCTCTCTCTCTCTTGAAACAAAACTAACTTTTACGGATTTTGGTTGGATCTTGGATTTTGGTGATCTGATCGAACCGATTAATTTTTTTTAAATTAATAATTGGAAATTTTGGGTATTCAGTAACACAACAAGGTGCCCCCAGGATACTCACGTTAAGTTATGTGTGTTCCGTCCCATGATGTGATAGGGAGCGAATCTATCGCTAATCGAGCATAAATTTCTGACGCCGGGTTTCTTATTAATAAAAAAATCCAATACCATCTTGCCCGACCCGGGACTCGTACCCAAGACCTCAGTTTTGTACTGTAATTTGATTTTCATCGGTTTAATGACAGATTTGTCCCGTTTTGAGTTCAATCTGTATGTTTCTGGTTATCTATCCGTTGGAAACTATTATGGTTTCATTACACATTTTTTACTGGTGGTAGGTCTCTCATATGTGAGAGGCCGCCTGGGCAGGTACCACCGCAATGTCTATTTCTCCTGCCAAACAGCAGTGTAAATGCACTGTTGTGTTACGGTTTGAAGGACATTGTAGCCAGAGTAACTACTGGACACACATCGTATGTCTCAGGATGGCGAGCGCTGTCGAATGCCAAGCATTGCTTTGTAATTCATGGTGTTGTTTGAGTTTTGCTACTCTCAATGAGCGGTGGTATCACTTATCATCAGGCGAATGCATGCTCGCCATTCAAGGCAATAAAAATAATATACTCTGTGGTTTGGTCAAAAAGCGTTCTAAGAAGAAAAAGCCAATAAAATAGCTTTCCTAGATCTTTTAATAAATGTGGATATAAATTCTCGATTTCAAAAACGCTCTACTGGTCCGCAAATCACGGCTCGGTTCGCCCAACTAATTTTATTTAGGGTTCCTGTAAGAATAGAAAATCTAAACCTTATATCATTTGTTTGTTTATTTATTAGACAGCCTCCGTGGCGCAGTTGGTTACCTGCCGGCTGTGAAACGAGAGGCCGCGGGTTCGATCCCCGCACCAAGAGAAATGTTTGTGCGGCTCGCAAATATTTCTTTCGGGTCTGGGTGTTTGTGAGGCCGAAAAGTCTCTCGTAGATCTGATACCTGCGACACAAGACTTAATTGATCATAATGTGAGGTCAGGACTATGTATGTGACTGATGGGTGTATTTATTTATTTATATTTATATACATTTTATTGCACAAACCATAGAAATAAAATGAAAATCACATTACACATACATAAAAACTGTAATTGGCGGTCTTATCGCTCAAAGGCAATGTCTTACAGACAACTATGGGATGGATTTAAGAAAAGGATTAATAGAGGACACTTTAATAAGTAATAGAAGCTAACACTTAACAGTAAAACACAATTTTTTTTTCATCTTTATGTTCGTCAAGAAAACCTGAAGGTTATACATACTATTAATGTAGAATCGTGAAAGGCAGGAAGTAAGGTAACACATCCTTAGGGGAGGCTTATGTTCAGCAGTGGACGTGTGTGAAGAGAGAGAAGGTCTCATGTTAACAATAAAAATAAAAAATAAAAAAATACACCCAACAGTCACATTCATAGTTCTAACCCCACACTAAAATCGAGTCTTGTGTCGTTATCAGAAACTACAAGAACCTATCGATCTCACAAACACCCAGACCAGAAAGAAATACTATGGATCACATTAATATTTGTCTCGGTGCGGGGATCGAACCCGCAATCTCCTGTTTCATAGCCGGCGTCTAACCAACTGCACCACGGAGGCTTTCAAATAGTATATGGTGAAGTATATTATTGTTTGTTGAATTCCGGGATCAACCCTCGTATCCAGTTTCGAATAGGGGCCGACATAATTGTGTGGGCGAGAAATACCAAATAGTTTCACGTTAGATAGTTTGAACGCATTAAGCCCCATTTACGCGGGGAGAGTTTCTCGCCTCGACGATACGATTATCGTAAGGATATAAAAAAGTCGCATCGTGTAAACGTTTGTTAGAACACAATAATCGATGACAGTTATGTCATGCGATAATCGCATACGATGCTCGCCGCGAGAAACTCCCTTCGTTTAAATCGGGATTAACACTTATCTTCAGCTGGTATCAGTGCGGTCACTTTATGAATGCCCAATGCTCTTTTCTTCATCTCGCTCTCCTCCCGATTTGATGGGCAGGCAACGCATCTACGATCCAAATTGTGGGTATTCGTGGGCGCACTTCCCATCATGTGATCTGTTTGCTCGTCAGCCGGACCTACTGAATAAAATAAATAAATACACCCAACAGTCACTGGTGGTAGGTCTCTCATATGTGAGAGGCCGCCTGGGTAGGTACCACCGCAATGTCTATTTCTCCCGCCAAACAGCAGTGTAAATGCGCTGTTGTGTTCCGGTTTGAAGGACATTGTAGCCAGAGTAACTACTGGACATATTGAGAATTAACATCTTATGTCTCAGGATGGCGAGCGCAGTGGAATTCCAAGCATTGCCTTGTAATTCATGGTGTTGTTTGGTTTCGCTACTGTCCATGAGCGGTCGTATCGCTTACCATCAGGCGAATGGCATGCTCGTCTCGCCATTCATTGCAATAAAAAAAAAAAGTCACATACATAATCCGGTACCCCACACTAAGATCGAGTCTTGTGTCGTGGGTATTAGAAACTACGAGAGACTTTTCGGTCTCACAAACACCCAGATCCGAAACAAATACCTGTGGATCACACAAACATTTGTTTCGGTGCGGGAATCGAACCCGCGGTCTCTCGTTTCACATTCGGCATTTAACCAACTGCACCACGGAAGCTGTCTATTCTGTCTAAGCTTTTTGAATAAAAAAAATGTAGGGTCACTATAAAAGTATTGAACCCAAAATGCGTAAGTCCAGATCGTACTTAGCTAGTTCTTTTTATCAATAAATCAATGGTCTCGGGCCATAAAACAAAGGAGCGTTTATCGTCTGGCCCATTATTCACGTCTCAACCACATTGGCTTTCTATTTCGGAAAGTTTACTTTGGAAAGTTGCTATTTTTCTTACATTGAGGGCTGTTTTTCTGTGTAAAGGCAATCTTGGTAAGGGCTGTTAGGTGTCTGAAGTATCACATATTATTGTAAATGCAAAAGTAAATATTATTTTGCTCTCTGTAAAGAAACAGTGACTATATAGTTAATGTTCTATGAAGTAAACGATATTTTGCATGTAATGTGGGATGTAAATGATATTTTGCACAGAAATAGAACCACAATCAAAATATTATTTTTAATATAGTACTTGTGTTTTTAGTAGAATATGTTTTGAATAGTTGAATACTTCGGAACGTGATGTAGCTATGAAAAAATCGAGCAAGAAACTCCTTTAGCAACAACTGTCTCATTTTTCTTTCTTTTTAAGTAGTTCCTATTAATCCCTTATCCCATGTATAGGTTTGATTTCAATTTTTGTTGCTTTCTACCTGCGTCGGTTTCATATGAAAATGTGATTAATAATATTTACACAAAATAATGAATAAATTCACTTTAATAATTTCAACATTTTTGCTACGAGCTTCATACAAAACATTTAATAACTTACAAGCGCCATCTCTGTAAATATGTTACAACTACCATTGCAGCGTTTACAGATAGGTTTCATAGATGGCGTGGAGATAAATATTTTTATCTTGGCGACAACTCGTAACCGCTCATTGGCGTCTCGAGAGCAAACTTTTTAGTTCCGTTATAAGGCTGCTTCATACAAGATGGCGTTTAAGTTTTTAAGTTCTTTCCATGCCAGTGCGAAAGTGATAATTTTCTAGACTTGAACGTATTCATTTTACGTTTTATTTGTGATTTGAAGGAGATTTATGTGCCGTAATTTAACAATAAATTATATTTTTCATATTTGTAATTTAAGATTCTCAGTTATACCTTCATTTATATTTTTTTAATCTCTCCTACGTAATACGTCGTGCGATTTTGTAAATCGTGAATATTTATTCAGATATATCACAAAAATTAAATTTCTTTTAAATATTACTTATGGCTTCATCATCACTAGACCCAAGAAATATACTGCTAAACATAATATGTAGGTCTCCCCTTCTTTCCACAGCTGCCTGTTAAAAGCCCTCTGCATCCTATAACCCAGTTAATTAATTACTTATATAAAAAATAAAATAAGCAAATAAATTAATGTGATATAAATATTTGGTTTTCTTCCAGAGCGGACACGTCATCGAGTGACGGGGGCAGAGAGAAGAACATCACGCGGCTGAACGGGTTTCTCAGCCTGAAGACACCGCTCATCAGCACCAAGACCCTTGGGTGAGTCTAGAATATTTGACAGCTTTAAATAAAAGACTATAAAGGCGCATAACTGTACTGTACTTATTTAAGCTCGTTGATTCGCCTGCGTGCTCATGTTCAACACCTTATTGCGAATATGAGCAGTCCGCGCATCATATACTTTGGGAGTGTATTCTTTGGCAGAATGAGCGTAAAACCATGCTAGATAGTATGCGAATAACATCTGGAGTTGTATACTACACGGACCTTGTGGAGACTAGGAAGAATTTCCGTGCTATCCGGCGATTTTGCCATACCTATTATTGGAATCAAGTATAACAGCTTACATAATAGGTCCCATTTAAATATAATAATGACTAATCCGTGGTGCTTTACAGCTGGCTTCTCTGGCTGTAAATGTCTTTATGCGAGGTTATTTACCTCTTTAGTTCATTGTTTTGTCACCCGCTTTATTAGGGAAGGAAGTGGACAATAATTTATTTCCAATTCCTCCTATTAATTTAACTTTTTGATTGATTTCGTTGCGGGTTAAAGACAAGTTAGACATTCCCGGAGACTCGCTGAGCTTCAATGCTCAGTGTCATTAAAATGCGTGCCACTGTTGATCCTGGCTTACAGGAGTTGCAGTGGCGGGTGTGAGGGCGGGACAGTCTCCTAAAAGGCGCATAAATAACTATTTTTATACGTAAAGTTCACTGTCGGTCCAACAATAATAATATAGTAGGTAGTTGCAATAAATATTGATAACACTCACGCACGAGTTCTCATCGCACATCTGACATTGGCAGAATTGTCGACACCGGCATCAATTGCCATAGAGGAAAAAAAATCATTTTTTTTAATTATAACTAATCAAAACCAGTTTTTATATTGTAAGGAGCAAAAAAGGATTTTAACTGCTTTTATTATTGTGAATAACGAAGAAGCTGTCTCCTGGTTTGGATGATGAAAAGTCAAAGTGAAGCTTTAAGAATGTAATGTAGTTTTTTTTCAGAGTTCGGAATTAAATCTGGTTATGGATTTTTTTAAAAGCAGATGATTAATTTTAGTGATTGATTTTCATATTCTTAAGTTTATTTTGTTAACGTACAGGTATTTGTAACTTCAAGAGATAGTAAAAGAAAATAAATTTAAAAAATATGAATATATGAATTATATATCCTTGTATTATCATAAAACAATCATTGGCCATCAATCTAAAAATAAATGATTCAATTTAACATTTCATATCGTTTATTAGTGAATATTATTTTATTTTTATTTGTATATTTTGAAAGAAACTAACCTGCGATGCTATTAGTAGCACCATCTACACATAATGTACTGAAACTTGGTCAACATTGTGACGTGGTATTGCGTATTAAATCCCGCAGATGGCGTATCAAAGTTCTTTATGTTTATTTAACATGGAATTATTTTTATATTGTTTTATCTAATACACAGGAGCAATACCTTAGACAAAATGTATACAAATAATGAAATATTTACTGGTCGATGTCAGAAACAGGAATATTTTTAAAAATTGTTTAAAGTGAGTAACATTTACAAGTATAACAACCGAAGTCTCAACATTTTTAGGTATTTAAAATGTTAGCTGCCTGTCCTATCTTAAGAGTACCTATTTAAAAAAACTATTCAATTATTATTATTTTCAAAAAACCTTGTGCATTTCTGCTTTGGTTGTTAACAAGAAGATTATATCATTTGATTAATTAGAGATATTATGTCCGGTAAGATCCAAAAGTTCTCGAGTGTAAACCACATACCTTGAACATCTTAGAAATTACCAAAAAAACATTAGGTTTTTATTCAATAACCTATAATAACTATTCCATCTAACATAATAATATATATATTTTATGTATCCATTCTCCTCATTCACCCATCATTCTAACACCCATATTCTAAGACGTTTTCTCGACTCCACTTGACGTTACTAGAGGAAATCCGTATTCTTAGTAGAAAAAAATCTCCTCCACTCAACGTCACTCAAAAAAATTCCTGTCACGAGGAAAGGAATCAATTGTCAAACTCAAGGTACGTCGCGACCTACCTTAAGGAAGAAATAAAAGAAATAATCCTACTTTAAAATTGTAATTTAAAAGAAAGAAATAAAGTTTACCTTTTAAAATTCTTAAATACCTAAATATGCCAACAATTTTTTGAGGTGGGTGCCTCTACAAGATTTTCACGTTTTCCCAGTGAATGATACAAACATTACTCTTTATTTCATTTAATAAAAGATTTTTGGTTTGGAAACAGTGTTTATTATTTTAAACGAGTTATTAAAGATTTCCAGCAGTTCCTGTAATACTTGTACGATACTCCGTACGAATATCCCGAACGACGATTCATCCATAAGAATATCCTTCGAAATTTCCGGGTTGGATGGTATGACCCTCCTCCTGTTTGCATGCGTTTTTTTCTCCGACTCACTAAATATTTGTCTTCCAGTCACAATCCCGAAGATTTTGAGGTCAATAATTATATATTATTCTATGTAAACACTCTGACATGACATTTGACTGTCACTTTTCAAGTGATCATAGACTATTTTCAAAGGTTTTTTGTTAAATATCTACTTTATCTATACATCAATGACGTAATTAATGACGTTTTTCCTTGACTCAACCTCACTCGAGGAACCTTTAGTAAAGGTATATTTTTAACTAAGCATACCATTTTCGAGGGTCCCTCCAATTCATTTGTAAAGTCACCTCGACTAAGATAAGGTTGAGGAAGATTGGAGGACACGTCTTAGAATACGGGTGTAAGGATAAATCACATATACCGAATGAAAAAACTTCCGTAATCAACGATTATTACTTACGAGCTTTCGTATTCATTTGTATTCAGTAATAAGTGACTACGTAGTAATTTGTCTACGCGTTGCTACGACGCTACGCAAAGGTTGCTACGGAGCTACGTTACGAAGTTTTCTTTGAGTATGAAGTAAGTAGTATTAAGTTTCGTATTTCCTTTGTGTCGAAGTTCTGTTTGTTGTTTAGACTATGAAAGCTCTAGGCGAGTACGGGGCCGGCATAATGATTGCAACTGAATGTTTTATCGTTGTATTTACGTGTGTTTATTGGTTTAGTTTTCGTTCAACTGTTCGTTTGTGGGTTTAGTTCTCAAGTTAGGTAATCTTATCTTGGAAAATATTGAAATATATTGATTAATGCGCATTAATGTGCAAACCATATAGAGCATAAAAAAATAAAAGATAGTCATCTCTGCTGGTCGACAATATTATGCTTGCTCTAAATAATTTAAGTTGTCTTTCACCAATAGACGTAAGTTCAGCTCTATTATAACATTACCAAACTAACATCAGGTGTCTTCTCAAAAAAAGAATTGTAACGTAAAATATTTTCTATTATAAATCAGCATTGAATGGAATCATTTGCTTGTGTTGTCAATCATGCGAACCGTTCGTTTGGTTCGGAATTTTCTACGTTTTTTCTTTGATGTGTTTAAGTGTGGCGCAAGATTAAGCTCAAAGCGTTTGTGAGCTTTTATGTAGGAATTGTATATAACTATTGAAGATTGTTGGTTGTCTGTAAGACATTGCTGTAGAGCGATAAGACCGCCATTTGTACTTTTTTTTTGTTGTTACTGTATTGTGTTTTTTCATTGGTAATTGTGTACAATATTTAAATAATAATAATTGTTAATGGCGATAGAATCTAAATCTGATTTTTTGAAAATCGAAATTTGTTCGGTGAGTGAGATTGCTGGATGCCTCATACACCTTTCAACCTCCCATAGTTTTATTTATTTACATACTTTACTGTACAACACAATAAAAGAGAGTAACACAATAACAGTTAAATAACTTAAAACTAGTCCTGGTTACAATTGGCGGCCTTATACCTGTGATCTCTTCCAGGCAACCTTTGGATGGATTAAATCATTATTATATAGAATATAGGGTAGTACAACTGTTTATAAAAGAAAAGTTTTCTCGCTCTCCTCCCAATTTGATGGGCCGGCAATACATCCATGACCCGTGGATGTTCATGAGAGTGATCACTTGCCATCAGGAGACCTGTTTGCTCGTTTGCCTGACATATTGTATAAAAAAATAATCCTGAAATTGTTACATAAGGATTGTACTTTTCTGTTTACGTCTTAGTGCAAAATGTTATTCTTGTAATTGAGGGGTATAGATGCCAAAGCGCTTCTATCCCATTTGGGGTCAAGCATATATTTTTTATTGTTGACCCTCTATGATTCGTCGTTGGTTTTGTTAAATAAAATACGTTTAATAACGCCTCTATCCCATACAAAAAGACATGAGAAACATGAAGATAGGTGCAAAACCACCTCTATTAAAACTTAAGTAACAAAAGCGCCACTATTGCGGCTCGACCAATTACAACCCAGTATTTTGTTTGAAGTGTAATGGCGTCCGACTGTTGTTTTGGGTCGGCTGTGTAGTTTTCTATTTCGGTTTTTTTAATAGAAAATCATCGAAAAATTGAAATTTGTTATTGTTTAACTGCACGTAAGCTATGCATAAACTGCGCATGTGCTGCACGTTGTTCGGACTAAACTGTCATTGGAGACGTCAAATGAATAGGTAAATACCGATCATGTGGCGATCTGAATCACGCACATAAACGCGTGACGCGAACTTGATGCGAGCGTATCTGATAGCGGTTGTCTAAATTACAAGAATTCAAAAAGGGCTGTTTTGATCGAAACTTATCTGCAACTGCACTGCAACTGACCTTATTTAATTACGTGAATTAGCCTATAGGTCATTATCCAGCCCCCAGCCTTATGCTGTTTGGTGAAAATTGCATACAATAAAAATGCTTGTTTAAGTCTCTTCGTTCCAGTGCGTAGTAATTGATTATCTATGCACACATGACTTTTAATAATCAGAGGAGTAAGGTTTACACCTAAATATTATTAACAAGCGGCTCAGCCCGGCTCCGCCCCGGTGCTGCCACACTCTTTTTAAATATTCTATCGCTTATGTTCCTCAAGGATAATGTAGGATTCTAATGGTGAAAGAATTATTCAAAGCGAACCAGTAGTTTCAGAGCCTATTCAATGCAAACCAACAAGCAATACTTTCCTCTTTATAATTTTGTATATTAGATATTTATGAACAATTTTCCATTTTGTTTTTATTAATTTATTATTTATTACAAACGAAACGGGTATTATATTTAAGGAAAAAAAAAACATATTATTTTTATTTATTACGAGTATTCATTACAAACAAAACGAATATTAATTCAACCCATTTAAAAACAATAGATATAATATTATGATAAATATAAAATGAAACGTGATATTATATGCAAAATTAAATACCTTACTTTTTTATTGAAGAAAACATTTGCACAGGAACGATTCTTACGTTAGAATATACCGCTCATCTCTTATAACTTACATACTAGCCACCTTAGAAATCTCGTAGATTTGAGAGCCGTAAAGTATTTTCGACGCAGTCTGCGTACCAGACTGCGCATTATGGAGCGGACACGGTGACTCAAACAAGCGTAGTTTTCATAACAATTGAATATCTACCAGGTATATTCAGACTGCAACCGAAAACGAAGCCGGATGGTTTTAGTGGTTACAGACACAATGCAACTAAAAATTTCGCAAAAAAAGCGACAGATTTTAGTTTGCTATTTTTTTAAAAATCATCGTGTTTGGGTGGTAAACCCCTAGTTTTTGCGAAAATAGTAATGTAAGCCCTTACGTACCATTGCGTCTTTAAAATGTACATCATTATTTTAAGAAAACTATGTATTTGTCACTCAAAAACGACGATAGGTAAAAATTACAAAAAAATTGACGATATTTATGCGAAATTATTATTTAACTAAAACCGCTTCCACTTATTACCATACTTTCTCAAACATAGCAGCTGAAACGGATTCATTTACCTACGTATTTCATTTAGTCATAGAATTTCTCCGACGAAAATATTACAACTGTTATACTGAACAAAGAGATTACAGTTACTAAAATAGAAACATAAATGTATTGAAATATTAAAATACTTATGTCAAGTTGCCTTATTGATTCGATTCAAGAGGAGTCCTTCAGTTTGTATAAGCTTTATTTACACAGTGACTACTCTCTATGCATGTGTTAGAATTTTTGGGGTAGGTTTATATAAAATGTATACATTATAATTATAGGAATGGTTTATCTAAAAAATAACAGCCAGTGAATTTAATTTAAATTTCTCAAGCGTGATTTACAACAATCCGGTGTTACACAGTCTGATATATTTAAAGAATATTTATACTTTCATCAACAAACAGTAGTCAATTAATAAAGCATAGAATACTACACCAACAGAAGTCAAGCTTGTGTATGTACTTCACTTTTGTTGCTACACTCACACTACGCTCAGCGGTCGCGCTAGGGTTGTTAAATCTGGCTTATGCGAAAACAAGTATCGTAGTAATAGCACTCTTATCATTTGATTGATGGTTGAGAGTAAAACATGAATAATAAATAAAATATATAAAAAGCAATAATAAAATAAATAAATTTTAATTTTATTTATATAGTCATTGAGAATGTGTATGTCATTAATCGAAGATTTTTTTTATTGTTTTTCTATCATATTAAGTGCTTTTTTAATGAAATTTATATTTAAATATTATAATCTGGAATTTTATATACAAGTGTAATAACTTTTATTCATTTATTTCACGAAACATACATGATACAATTAAAACACTACATTTCCTTACGATCTACCAACCACTCGCGCGGCTCGACGCAACGTGGCCTTCACGCGGTAGCTTGAAACTCGCGCTCGCACTGGTTTGAAAATGACTGAGATATCGTGTCGGTGAACGCTGTCTATGTGTGCGTAGATTTAGCGCGCTTTGCATGGAGCTTGACTTCTGTTAGTATTCTGTGAAATAAGCAACAAATTATAAAATTTAAGACTTAACAGGCCAATCTGGTACTACTCAAACCTCAGTTTCACAGCTTATGTCCTGGTCCTGCTCACGGTCCGCTCTCAGTAGTTCTGAACATATATAAAGACAACGAAGTGATCGTTTAAAGGTTTCGTTTTCTGCATTTTAGTCACAGAACCCCGAAAGCTAAATTATCATCAAGTCACCGCTTAAAGTTAGAAAATAAAATAATTCACACCCCATTTCCAAGAATTTTCGTGGAAACTCGGTACAAGCCGCCACATTTTCCGAGAGTGATGTAAAATTCATGGAGGAATCAACATTACGTGTCCTGGCTGATTGTGGTCTGTTCACATCACACGACTTTGGGAGGTGTGAACTAATTTGATCTGGACAAATGTGCTTTCACTGAAAGTATCTGGCTGAGAATTTTGTTTAATTATTCAATACACGTAGTTGTTACAGGGTAAACCTAATTTGAACTAAGACTTTTACCACAAATCTAGAGAAAACAATAACAAAAACATACAAGCATATACTACAAAAATTTATACTCGTAATAAGATAAAACATATAACAAAATTAAACTAAGTATAACAAATAACAGGTTAGAAAAATCCAGTGAGATAAGAACGGGTCGGACAAAGTGATATAGAGTTTTTCTATTCATTATCAGCCCGGAGTCAGGAATAAGTGCCCGATATGGCGATAGGCTCGCCCCCTATCACATCATGGGACGGAACATACAAGGCGAACTGTGGGTGACCAAGTGGCGCCTCTGCCTTTCTGGGATAAAGGCGTGAGTTTATGTATGTATAAAAACTGACATATAAATATTTTGATGAAAGTTGCCTGGTTGCATTGTGTCTGTTATCACTAAAACTACCACCTGGCTTCGTTTTCGGTCGCAGTTCAAATATATTCGGTAGTAAACAGGTTTCCTCACGATGTTTTCCTTGATCAGTTTCTACACTTTTGGTTCAACCTGCGTATTCAGTTTCCAGCAGACCGGCAAAATTATATCGACTGGCGAGATAACCATCTGGTCTGTACTGAACGTACCTTCGGTTATTTTGTAGATAAAAATAAGAATTTAATTATATTTTATAACTTTAGATTAGCATAAAACAAAGATTCATCTTCTAAGGATTTGTATGGAGATTTTGAGTAATGTAATTTATGCAAATTTGTATCTTGTGCCATTGCAATAAGAGAGACATGCATGTAATGAATAAGAGACTCCGTTCGCAATTTATTTATAAAGTTTTAGTTTGTTTGTGTGACATACAGACTGAAAGGATATCAAGCTAATAAACTAACATTTTTTTCTGGTACTATAAAATTATGATGATAATAATGTTACGTGCAGGGTAGTAGTGTTTACTGGCAAGCGATAGTTATTTCTTACCAGTAGCTATAATTTTGCCGGCCTGATCGAAACCTAGGACACACAGGCTGTACCCAGAAACCCTGAATAACAGACTTAAAAAAATATATTATATATTTCAATCATAATTTAGCAAAGTACTCATAGAGTAATTTAGATATAGGTAGATAATATGACATAAAAATAATTTAAAAATAAAAAATAAATACACCCAACAGTCACATACATAGTCCTGATCGCACGCTGAGATCTAGTCTTGTGTCGTGGGTACCAGGAACTACGAGAGACTTTTCAGTGTCACAAACACCCAGACCCGAAACAAATACCTGTGGATCACACAAATATTTTTTAGGTGCGGGGATCGAACCCATAGCCTCTCGTTTCACAGCCGGCGTCCAACCAACTGCGCCACGGAGGCTTTCAATGAAATTATGTGGCACAACACTATTAAAGAATCAATATTTTCACACGCTAAAAGAGAAAATGATAAATTCTTTCATATCAATTTATCTAGGAACAAAAAATATTGGCTATGCCATAGAAATAATTGAAAGATTTTTGAAGATCATCTTGTATGTGGTTTTATTAATAAATTATTCCAACCTCTGTCACACTTCCCTTAGGAAATCCTTATAATGATAAAAGTATGAACAGCAAAAATATCCACGACCGTAACATAATTTAGATAAAACTGCCAACGACTTCAGGGGTTTCGCGAGATTGTGGCTTGGCCTTGATGTTATCCAGGCTTCTGTTATTATTATAAGGGTAACGGATTTTGTTTGACATTTTTTGTGTCTGTTTATTTGTAGGTTTTCTTGATATTGAATGATGGAAGTTATTGTAAATTGAAGTTTAAAAATATATCTGCGATAATTTTTTTATGATTATGTAAGGTTTAAATTACAAATTTAAATTTAAAATATATGTAAACTAAGCAGGATTTATTGGTTTGAAAAGTCTTATTTAAGTTATCGAGGAATGTATATTATGTCTGGCAAGTCAATAATCTATCACATCTTCAGACACAAAAAAAATAATCAATAAGCTGTAGATAGTACAAATGATACTTCTACCTTCCCACTTAACCGTCATATAAGCGTGAACTTATGTTTATATACGAACTATGGTATTTAAGACAAAAGTAATA
Source organism: Deilephila porcellus (assembly GCA_905220455.2). Lineage (NCBI taxonomy): Eukaryota > Metazoa > Arthropoda > Insecta > Lepidoptera > Sphingidae > Deilephila > Deilephila porcellus. Next base: position 2,501,458 of record LR999997.1, on the reverse strand, counting down.
AAACAATTGTAGTTAAACTGAAACCAGACATTTCCAAGGTTTCTAAATTCAGCTCTCTCCCTCGGGAAATCATTGAGGAATTAAAGATAATACAATAATATATATTTAATTCATAGTCTACCTCGGTGGCGTAGTTGGACAACAGTATCGTATATAAAAGGCTTGCAATGCATCTTCCATTAATATCAAGACTGCGACCGAAAACGAAGCCAGGTGGTAGTTTTAGTGGTTACAGACACAATGCAAATAAAAATTCCACCAAAACAGCGATAGATATTATTTTAGAATTTTTTTTTAAATCATCTTTTTTGGGTGGTAAATACCTAGTTTTAGCGAAAATATTAATTTAAGCCCTTACGTACCATTGAGTGTTTAAAAATAAAGAGGTGTACATCATAATTTTAGAAAAACTATGTATTTATTACCCAAATACGACGATAAATAAAAAATAAAAAAAAGCTGTCGATTTTTTTTTGCGAAATTTTTACTTGCTTTGTGTCTGAAGTCACTAATACTACCACTTGGCTTCGTTTTCGGTCGCGGTCTTGATATACCCTGTATATATTTATTTGTACAAGTGGTGTTTACTTTGCTAACACGATAAGAATACAAAAAGTATTAAAACTAAGTAACACCTATTGAAGCAATTTAACACAACACATTTAATTGTATTAGATAATCATAACCTATGGTATAACTTACATTCAGGACATATTCGACAAAAACACAATAATTATTGACTTCGTTTCGTGGAAATTGAAAAAATATCAAGTTGTAATTGACAGTGTATTAATTATAAAAGTCGAGTGATCATGAGACAATTAAAATGACAGTTGAAGAAACGAAAAATAAACATAAAGAAAATGACGCTCTACGAGTATAATGCCGTTCACGCCAAGACGCAAGCTTGAATCTGTATACCACATGACCCATTAAAATGTAGAGATATTCAACTGAATTTGAATAAAATTCCAATTCAACCCTATTCCATGCTCCGTTAGGGCCGCTTGTACCCAAGACACATGTGGATTTCAATTGCGTTCGTGTAACTTGATTATAAGGGTTAAGTGTGTTAATCATTGAGAAACCCCGTTTAAAAGGAGATGTTCGTGGAAATTAGATTGTATAGATTAGTTGTCCTGTATTGCTGGGTCTTTTGAATAAAGCTTTATTTTTATACAGGTAGGATATTTTTTACTGCAATGAATGGCGAGAGGAGCATGCCATTCGCCTGATGGTAAACGATAAGACCGCTCATGGACAGTAGCAAAACCAAACAACACCATGCATTACAAAGCAATTGTTGGCATTCGACTGCGCTCGTCATCCTGAGACATAAGATGTTAAGCCTGGGCAGGTGCCACTGCAATATCTGTTTCTCCCTCCAAACAGCAGTGTAAATTCACTGTTATGATCCAGTTTGAAGGATATTGTAGCTAGAGTAACTACTGGACATAATGACAGCCTCCGTGGCGCAGTTGGTTAGACGCCTCCTGTGAAACGAGAGGCCGCGGGTTCGATCCCCGCACCGAAACAAATATTTGTGTGATCCACAGGTATTTGTTTCGGGTCTGGGTGTTTGTGAGACCGAAAACCCGCTTGTGAGTCCATTTTAAAGGGTCTATTTGTCTCTTTTCGAAATAATTCTCTCTTTTGTATTTATCAGTGTATACAGGGTATATCGAGACTGCGACCGAAAACGAAGCCAGGTGGTAGTATTACTGACTTCAGACACAAAGCAAATGAAAAATTCGCAAAAAAAATCTTATTTATCTTTTAAAAAATTTTACTTGTCGTCGTATTTGGATGATCAATACATAGTTTTCCCAAAATAATGATTTACGCCTTTTTATTTGTAAAGATTAAGATGGGTTTAAATTACAATTTTCGCAAAATCTAGGTATTTACCACCGAAACACGATGATTTAAAAAAAAAACGCAAAAAAAAGTGTCACTTTGTTTTCGAAATTTTTTATTGCGTTGTGTCTGTAACTACTAAAACTACCACCTGGCTACGTTTTTGGTGGCAGTCTTGATATACCCGGTATAATAATGTTTTGTTAAAGACATCGCTATTGAAAGATACAATTTTAAAAATCTAGTTGATCTTTTCGTAGAAGGAATGCTTTGTAAAGTAGGAGGAGATTGTTAAGCTCGCAGTTAAACTTGCTTTGAATTCTTAGCAATTTGTGAAACCAGTTTGCATCATGAATTATGGAAAGCCTTTTCATGCTTCGTGATTAATGTTTAATACAATTTTGCTTGTGGTAAAATTATTTTGTCATAATAATGACAACTACACAATGGTAAAAAAAAAATACATAAATACGTATATTGTATGTTCCGTCCCACGATGTGATAAGGGCGAGCCTATCGCCATTTCGGGCACAAATTTCTGACTCCGGGCTGAAAATGAATAGAAAAATCCAATATCACATTGCCCGACCTGGGATACTAACCCGTGACTTCAGCTTTGTATTACCGTAGTACATCTACACCGCCGATGCAGTCACCTTGAAAAAATTAAATAACAAAATTGTGTCGTATTTGTCGCATCAAATTAAAAGTCAGTTAAATTATTAAGGTGTTATTAGCCGAACGAATATTTAATGTATGTATAATACTGGTAAGTGTATACAGGGTATATCGAGACCGTGACGGAAACCGAAGCCAGGTGGTAGTATTAGTGACTTCAAACACAATGCAACTAAAAATTTCGGAAAAAAGCGATTTTTTTTTGTTATTTTTTACTTATCGTCGTATTTGGGTGGTACATATATAGTCTTCCTAAAATAATAATGTACTTCTGTTTTTCTTTTAACGCAATGGTACTGTAGCGTTGAAATAATCATTTTAGCAAAAACTAGGTATTTATCAGCCAAACACGACGATATTTGAATACATGCAAAAAAAACTTTGCTTTTTTTACAAAAATTTTAATTGCACTGTGTCTGTTATCACTGAAACTACCACCTGGCTTAGTTTTCAGTCGCAGTCTTGATATACCCGGTATAATTGTAACATGTAAGTTAGACTGCCTCGGTGGCGTAGTTGCACTACGGTACGACTACAAAGCTTAGGTCTCGGGTTCGAATCCCGGGTCGGGCAAAGTGATATTGGGTTTTTCTATTCATTATAAGCCCGGAGTCAGGAATTTGTGCCCGCTATGGCGATAGGCTCGCCCCTATCACATCATGGGACGGAACATGTGGGTGTCCTGGTGGCGCCTCTGCCTACCCCTTCTGGGATAAAGGCGTGAGTTTATGTATGTATGTATTCAAGTTAGAATAAAGATCCATTATTCGCTGAACCAACAAGCCGTGTGCATCGCATTCAAACATTATCAATCTTACTTATCTAATCTGGCAGCTGGAATACATATTACCTACCACCAGTTACCACTGCATTGCGTTCCAGACAATTCATCTTACCACAATAATGCTATGTCAAGACCAGTTGGAATGTAAGACAATCTATCGTATACAGGGTGTATCCAGACCGAAAACGAAGCCAGGTGGTAGTTGGAGTGACTTCAGACACAACCTACCTAAAAAATTCAAAAAAAAAAAACGCGACGGAGTGTGCAGTGTACTCTCTTTTATTTTTAAAGACGAAATAGTACGCAAGGGCTAAAATTATTTATCATTTTAGTAAAATCTACGTATTTACCACCCAAACACGATGGATGATACTTGAAAAAATGGATACAACCGGATACAATGTACAGGGTATATCAAGACTGCGACCGAAACGAAGCCAGGTGGTAGTTTTAGTGGCTACAGAATGCAACGAAAAAATTCGCAAAAGAAAAGCGTTGTTTTTTGCGTTTCTTTAAGTATCATCGTGTTTGGGTGTTAAATACGTAGATTTTGCTAAAATGATAATTTTAACCGTTGCGTAATATTGCGTCTTTAAAAATTAAAGGATGTACACTGTATATTATTATTTTAGGAAAAACTATATAAAATAGACCTAAACGTAATAAAACGTCGCTTTTTTTTGCAAAATTTTTATTTGCATTGTGTCTGAAGTTAGTAAAACTACCACCTGGCTTCATTTTCGGTCGCAGTCTGGATATACCTGGCATAGAAATAATAGAAAAATAGTATATAAAAATATTGAACACTAAAATTTAATTAGAATTAAATTAAAATTAGTATCAGCCTATTTACGCCCCACTGTAGGCCTAATCTACAATCGAAAGTACGATTAAGAGGGGTTAGGCCATATAGTCAACCTATAACATAAACAATACGTTCAACCATCTCAAATAAAATGGAATTAACAAAATGTTAGCATTGTAACAGATTCGATAATTCACCGGACCCGCGTGCGTCTGACATGATTAATGAAGGCATACATTTGAAAAAATAATTAACTGCCAACGTTATTCTTGTTCTAGAAATTACTGTCTAAGGAGCTGGTTTTAAAGTTATATGTGTTATCATATTGAATTTATTCCCGATTGTGAAAACGTAAATAATATTGATTAGCAATATACAATATTTCATTGAAATATGAAATGTATGAATCAAACAAAAATACTATTTCTTTACTTGTTTAGCCTGCTTACATAAAACATAATCTCACGCCTTTTTCCCAAAAAGAGTAGGCAGAGGTGTTACCATGACCCACATTTCGCCTTGTAATTACCGTCCCACGATGAGATGGGGGGCGAGCCTATCGCCATATCGGGCACAAATTCCGGACTCGGAGCTGCTAATGAATTGAAAAATCCAATATCACTTTGCCCGACCCGGGATTCGAACCCGAGACCTCAGCTTGGTATCATACCGTAGTACAACTACGCCACCAAGGCAGTCGGTTTTTATATTAGTTGTAATAATATAATCATTTTTATCTTCTGACAGGTAAATATTGATTTATAATTGGAAATATTTAATATAAATAAAAGTTAAACAAAAATACTATCTTCTTATTTGCTTATTCTAAGTATGCTTACATATTATATTTAAGAAATTAATTTCAATTTTAAAAATAGTATTGCTGGCACCGTCTTTACTTTATTTATATAGTTATTTATTTATTTATTCTTAACTGCACACAAAAAAAAAGGAATAAAGCACGGAACGGATGGCGGTCTTATCGCTCTAGGCGATTTCTTACTGACAACCTTAGGATGGATATAAGAGGATAGAATATAATAATAGAATAAGATGGATATAAGATACTTTATAGCTGTAATACATTTTTTTACATTTTCATAACTAACAGACTAACTTTCTTAATCATGTTTTATATAATAAAAAATGTTCCCCATTTTTTCACGAAAGTTGTGCTTTAAGCAAAAGTTTTAGTCATTTGTTCATATAAAATCCTTAGAAGTAGTCTAGTACTAATTTCTAATCTAGTTTTCTGATTAATGTGTGGCTAGATTAACGAGTGGTTCGTATTGTAGCGAATATAGTTATTCATATTCAAAGTCATATTGTAGCCATAGTAACTACTGGACATAATGAGACTTAACATTTTACGTCTCAGGATGGCGAGCGCAGTGGAATGCCAAATAAAAACTCGACTGCCTCGGTGGCGTATTTCTACTATGGTACGTTTACAAAGTTGTGGTCTCAGGTTCGAGTCCCGTGTCGGGCAGAGTAATATTGGATTTTTCTAGTCATTACCGGCCAGTCAGGAATTTGTGCCCAATATGATGATAGACTCGCCCCCTATCCCATCGTGGGACGGAACATGCAAGGCGGAATGTGGGTGTTCAGGTAAAAAGGAAAAGGCGTGAGTTTATGTAAAGGTTTAAGATACTTTATTTCTCATAAGATTACATAAAGTCATTACTGAGGAACGTATATAATCCAACATTTATACATAATTGGGCGAGCATACAATGTATGTATGTACAAAGTAAAAATACCTATTAAATCGCTACATCGTCCGCTCCTCTACCCTCCCGATATCACACCCCGCCCTGTTGTTACGGTCCGAATCTCTTTAATCTCAGCGCCACTACATTATTTTGCCGGCTAAAGATTACCATAGTTAATTAAATCTCCGGTTAGGCTTCTTTGATAATGTTTTTCTTCGATATTTTATAAGCAAAGTCTGGCCTTATTGTTTACTTGACATTAATTAAATAAAGTAATTATTTTTTACTAGCATCTAGGTATTATTAAATGCGAGAATTTATGAAACCACGAACTAGTTCATGTTGCAGGAAGTCGATGGATGGTTCCACCATGTCTCTGGAGATCCTAGGGGCAGGCTTATGTTCAGCAGTGAACTCCTTGTGTCTGAGGAAAGATGAATCAATTCACCGAACAGTTACATGACCCTATTAACATATAACAAGTTTCGAGTCGTGTATAAAAAACTACGAGAGACTTTTCGCTCTCAGAATACACATATTCGAAATAAATGCTTGTGGAAATCTGGAAACGGAGATCGAACCCTCGGCCTCCCGTTTCAAACCTTAACGTCGTGTCTAACCAACTGTGCCACGGAGGCTGTTAAAATACGTACCTATACAGGGTATATCAAGACTGCGACCGAAAACGAATCTATGTTGTAGTCTCAGTGACTTCAGACACAATACAATTAAAAATTTCGACAAAAAATTAGGCAATAATTTTCTTTTTATGTTTTACCTATCGTCTTATTTGGGTGATAAATACATAGTTTTGCTAAATTAAGAATGTACACCTTTTGATTGTTAAAGTCGCAATGGACCGCTAAGGATTAAATTACTATTTTCGGAAATACTAGGTATTTACCACACAATCATGATGATATTTAAAAAATATGCAAAAATAATCTGTAGCTCTTCTTGCAAAATTTTTAGTTGCATTTTGTCTGTAACCACTAAAACTACCACCTGGCCTCGTTTCGGTCGCAGTCTTGATATACCCGGTATATTACTAGAATTCCACACAAGCAAGCTACAAACCAGGATCTAACCTTGGTTCCGTGGTTGTAATAAGCTTTGATTTTAGTCTCCATTTTCCTACGGAAAACAAAGCGCTATTTATAACTGAAACAATGGTTCTCAAAGAACGCTCGCGCCCCCGGGCCGTTTGTGTCTCGTGTAGGGGTGCCGCGTTGTGTCAGTTTTTTTTTATTTTTTATAATGGCATAAATAACTACAACGTGTGTGATGTGTACTTTAACGGTGAAGGAAAACATCGTGAGGAAACCTGCATACCGTAGTGATTTTAAAGAATTTCTACGGTATGTAAGTCCGCCAACCCGCACTAGGCCAGCTTGGTGGACTATATGGCCTAACCATTCTCAATCGATTCTCTCGGTTGTAGAGTAGGCCCGTGCCCAGCAGTGGGACTTATATGGGCTGATACAATACAATACAAATGACTACAATCTGTGTGATGGAATGGTGGAATCTGTATAGTGTGTATCCTGGCTATAAGTGATTATCGACTAATTTATGCCAATTTGGTCCGAATCAGATAAACAAGGAAACGTCGTGTTATTTGTTTATGTTGCTATAAGGGTTTTTTTTTATAATGGTGTGATGCAGTTTATATCCTAGCAGATATGAGTATTATACCAGGTATTGAGTGAATAGTTCTCAATCGTCGAGCGAAACGCAACTGTAAACATATTACTTAATAATTAATAATTAATATATAAAAAAGGGGTTTTAAATTAACTGTATACGTGAGAATAAAATTTCGTCGCTGACTCAGGGGCGTCGTAAAGTTTGACAACCATTGGACGAGAGTACGAACCCTTATGTGGGTTTTTAATTTACTACCCGCCAGAGGGCGTGCAATTGCTGGCGATAAATTCTTAAGCATTCTACGACTGCGAGTCTAGTGTTCTAATTCTATGTTTTTGGGCTTTCACTTTTACATTTTTTCGTATATTAGCGTTAGAATTTGAAGGTGTGACGTGAGATACATTCTGGTCAGAATAATGATCAATTACTTCGATAAGGTATAAGAAGCTTAATGATAATGCATTGTATAGTATTACAATGATCAGATTACTTGTATTTAATAAAATCACCTTGTCTACGAATCGATTTATTTATAACAAAAATTTTATTGCTTTTACGACTTTTAATAAATAAATTAATAAACAGCTGGTACCGAGTTAACTTTTTACGCTAAATATTGTCGAATTATCTTTCACATAGAGGTTTATTCACAATTTTACGTGAACAAAAAAATTCTGATTTTAAAACAAAAACAGATTTCTTTGCACCGTATACAAATAGACTTAAAAAACTGTCAATTGAATAAACCGTTCATTTCCCTGAATTTCCAAAGGAATAATCATCATTCCCAAGGCACTATGCTTTGTATCAGAATATTAATCATGAATAGTGCACCACTTCGGGCGCCATTTGTAGTTGGCGCCCACCGTGGTTTTTATTCGCTATCGATAATGCTAGCTATTAAATGCACATTGACCTATGAGTGCATTGTACTAGCATATAATCGCTCACTATTGAGCATGGGACTGCTATGCAATCGAGAGTTTGTTTTAGGAGGTTGATAGTATCAGTTTAGTGTAATAGTTATTTGTTGGCAGATGATAACCACTAAGTCTAGGCTAGATAGTCATACCAGGTAATAATGATAAATAAATATGTTTAACACACACTGTGACTGCCTCGATGTCGTAGTTGTACTACGGTACCATTTCGACGCTGATGTCTTAGGTTCGAAACCCGGGTGGGGAAAAGTGATATTGGGTTTTTCTATTAATTATCAGCCTAGAGTCACCAATTTTTGCCCGATATGGCGATAGGGTTGCTCCCTATCACATCGTGGGACGAAACATATAAAGGCGAAATTTGGGTGTCCTTGTAGCACCTCTGCCTACCCCTTATGGGCATAAGGCGTGCGTTTATATTATGTAAGTATGTGTGTAAATGTGTTTAACAGCCGTATAAATAGCCCTGATTCCATACTTACATACAAGTTTTGTCTCGTATACAGAAACAAAGAGAGACTTTTCGCTCTTACTGAAAATGAAATGAAAATAATTTATTGAATCCATTAAAATGTTCAACATTGTTTAGATTCAGTCATTTTTTGAACTACCACCCGGTTCGGAAAGCGGTTTTCACTAGAGAAGAACGGGCAAGAAACTCTAGTGTTGCTCTTTTCAAAACCAGTTTACAATGTAGTGATTATTACAAAAATTACAAGTTGGTTTAAATCAGAGCAGTTCATTAATAACTTGTTATGATTTGCAAGTAGGATATATTTTAATACGAATAAGTTTACTTTATATTTAATATGGCTGAGAGAAACGAAACGAAGTAAAGTAAACGAAGTAACCCATAACGAAGAATCAGTATACTCTGTTTTGCCAACGCAATAAATAATTATAAAAGCGTTAAGTAATCCATTTATCAATTACAAAGTAAGCAAATCGGACAGACCAGTCCACACAAGCAGCACCCGTTCACGAGTATGACGCATGTGCCAGCCATCGGCCTCCTCAACCATGCTACAGGGAAGTGACCGACCCGGCACACGACGCCACCGCAAGCACAGACTTTTAAGCGAGCATGACTTATCCAAATCATATATACTAACAAATAGATCCTAAAATATTGTGGATTACACAAATATTTGCATCTATGCGAGCTGCCTCTTGTAGCAGCCTCTCGTTACACAGCCGGCGTCTTATATACTGCTCATGGAATCAGAATAATAAAGACTAAAAAATACCCGTAAATTCATCCTTCACTCATACATTTATAATATTAGCAGAATTATTGAATATCTACTGAAAGAGTAGGCTCGTAGAAAGGGAATATATAGTGCGGTATAAGGTAAATAAAACCCCGCAAAACAAAAGACGAGGGGCGCACGCAGCTACAGATATGAATGGTGGAACCTTAACACCCTATCAAGTACCGTCAGCAGGAAAAATGGAATAGGTAAACAAGTACTCAATTATCGAGGTACACTTTTTTGGTAGTAGGATTTTAGTATCCCCTTTCTTTTCCTTTTTGAGAGGCTAGAAACACACTTATAATTGATTTGTTGTAGGTATTTAATGGCAATGCTAATTACTAAATACGATGAGTTGGCACGTTTGGACCTGTACATTATAAAAATACCTGTTTTCACTCCACTTGAAAGCAACGTACCTATATTTTTTTCTATCTATATAAAAAAATGTATCAATGTCAATCGCTTTGCCTGCCATCGGTACTGTATGACGTAACACCCGGTGTCTCAGTTTATTCCGGTTGAATATTTCAGGGCGTAATTACAGACTCTTTTCAGGCATTCTCCGCCGCATTCGGCCTTAATTTGACGCCTCTGGGTAGGTGTGGGACGATAAAGGGATCAGTAAGGCAACTGGACTGGACTTCAGCTGTGACGTGATGTGGAGACAGACAAAGGCATTGTAGTGAAATATGGTGTTCTTTTGTTAGTCGAAGTAATTGTGCCAGAGTGGGGGGAATCAAATGTTTGATAGCTTGTTGTTACAGGGCAAGAAAAGGATTAACAGAGGGCAGTTTAAAGTGTAAGAGATAGAAGTTAACACTGAATAGTAAATCAAAAAATTTAATGTTTAAATAATTTATTTTGTGTTCTTTTATTTATTGATACAATTATGCTGATGTTCTTGAAATCGGATTTCACTGAGCCTAAAACGGGACATACTTACGTTTATAATTAATTGTTCAGTGTATTTATTATTTACTGCACTCGACTCGACTGCCTCGTTGGCGAAGTTGCTACGGTACGATTACAAAGTTGAGGTCTCTGTTTCGAATCCCGGGTCGGGCAGAGTGTTATTGGGTTTTTTTCTATTTATTATCAGCCCGGAGTCAGGTATTAGTGCCCGGTATGGCGACAGGCATCACATCATGGAACGGAATACACAAGACAAAATGTGAGTCCTGGTAGCATCTCTGTCTACACCTTCTGGGAAAAAGGCTTGAGTTTTTGTATGTATTTATTACTTATTTTGCGTGGTTCAGTATGTCGGATTTTTTATCAATGAATAGCTTCCTACGATTATGACTATCGGAATGGGTGTAAATATCCTATCATGTTTGAATGTTATGTGTAATAAATGTTTGGGTGATGATGACATATTAATTTTTTTTCCGTTTTTCCTTGTAACAAAATGCAAGAAAAAATATTTTCAAGCTCAAAAGACTAACCAATTGTTGACTTGGAAATCAATCTTAAGACCTACTTTTCCGAGAACCTTTCCAGGCCGATGAGAAAATTTTTGTTCACTCAAAAGTGACTAAATTTACTAACAAATTTTAAATTCCTAACTCCCTCTCCTTGGCCACAGGCAGTTCACTGCTGTATAAAGGCTTCCCCATGAATCGCCATATAGACATGTTGGAAGCCGCCTGCATCCAGCGATGAGATCCCTACCTGCCCTTCTAGAATTTAACTTGATATTTTGACCTACTGTCTACATTTTACTACGGTAATGCAACCCAAGGGACTGTGATTTGTGAAGCAAATTCTTAAGGTTTCGGCCGCTTGTGATTATTATAGCACGCAATTAAACGCCTGGAGAATTTACACAATTATACCAACGAGACGTTTTAACGTATATATTTTTATTGCATTTGTGAATACGGTAAATAAATTTTGTTGTTAGCTTTTATTTGATACCAAGATTTTCGGTTTTATTTGCGAACCTTTCAATTTTTCAGGAAGGTGTAACAAAGGCATCTGGTGGTTAGTGCATTACAATTCAAACATTACTGACATTATAACGGCAGTTAATTAATTTAAATAAATAAATACACCCAACGGTCACATACATAGTCCTGACCCCACACAAAGATCGAGTCTTATGTCGTAGATATCCGGAGCTACGAAAGACTTCTCGATCTCACAAAGACCCAATCCCAAAACAAATACCTGTGGTTCACACAAATATTTGTTCCGGTGCAGGGATCGAACCTGCGGCCTGTCGTTTCACAGGCTGCGTTTAACCAACTGCGCCACGGAGGCTTTCTTCTAACCTACATGTTTCTTATAACCACAGGTTGTGCAAAAAAATAAAACCGAAATTATTTTTTGTCAAAAATCTAGATTTTATTTTTCACGGTTTTAGACCACCCTGTCTACAAAGACGTGAATATTACCGTTACAACACTATGCAGGAATTTACCCATTGTCACACGCGGAACGGTATTTGCGGTCTCCTTGATACGCGACCGAGCTATCTCAAATGGTATTACTGGAGCCTTATTATGTGTATTTACTGTGGTCCGTGAGGTCATGGTTTCGAGAGTCAATTCAGAAAATTCATTTTGTGTATTTTTATTTTAGTAATTTCGTAACGATTTTCGATTTTTTTTTAGTCGTTTATATAAGTTTACTAGATTAAAAGTACGCTATATTCTTTTCTATATCCTTGACTATATGAATGCAAAATTTCAAGATGGTCCGTTAAGTAGTTAAGGCTTAAAAGCGTAACAAACACACACATGTTTACTATAAATATTAGTAAAATTAGGTTTAAATAAAACCTCGTTATACAACAAAAAAGTCTAAAACACCGAATAATTTAAGCGAAAACCCAAAGGTCTACCTACATAGGCAATAATGAGATAAATAAGGGATGGAGGGTGCTTTAACCCGATTTGTACAAGGCCAGGCGATTTGTCAGGTGTCCTTATCGCAAATTCTGTTATGCCGTACGCACGTGACACACAGACATGGATCTAAATAGATGACGCAAATACACAAGTGCAGGTTTGATTCCTGAACCGAAATAATAATACTTGTATGTATATATTTTTTCTCCTTATGTTTAAATTAAGTATTCATACACCTACTTCAGCTCATCTCTACATCACATAAAGGTCTACTGGGAGATAATGCCACTGGCATTAAGTTCGCCTTGTATACTTTTGTATATGAAGCTTAATAAATAAATATTTGTGTGATCCATAGGTATTTTTTCCGGTCTGGGTGTTTGTGAGACCGGAAGTCTCTCGTAGCTTCTAATACCACGTCACTATTTACGGGTCCTTATCCACTATAGTTGTAGCATGAAGAAGCATCTCTGCAGGCATTGTTGTGTCGAATGGCATGGAACCTCAATCTGATGCTATTTTATACTCTGTCTGGAGTGTGTGCTGTTACTGCCATGCCAGATAAAAAAGTTATAAAAGTAGTTTTTTGCTACCTACAGTGTCACAGAAGCAGGTGGTGATAGAACTTTGCACGAAATTGAGTTAGAAGTTTTGAAACTGACAATCGCATCGGATTAAAAATGGACAAAAGTGCGACCAAAATATTTGAAGTAAACCAGTTACTTTGGACACTTGTATGTTTCGTAATATTTTGAGATAATAATTTATAAAATCCACATGTTTGTAATGAAAAAAGCATGAAAATAATTTATTGAATCCATTAAAATGTTCAACATTGTTTAGTATTCAGTCATGTTTTGAACTACCACCCGGTTCGGAAAGCGGTTTTCACTAGAGAAGAACGGGCAAGAAACTCTTTTCATATCATCATAATTATCATCATCATCATCAGCCCGGCAGCAACTGAATGCGTGAAGCAGAAGACCGGGCTTTGTGGCGTACCTTGGAAGAGGCCTACGTCCAGCAGTGGACTGCAACGGGCTGATGTTTCTAATGACCAAGTAAAATTATAAACAGTGTGTTAACAGTGCAAATAACTTTGAGCCGTTGACTCGAATGAGAAAGAATGGCCAAGTAATTTTGGTATTTTAGTCAATAGTTTTCGAGATTTTTGGACAGGGCGTTTACATACGAGTATTTTACTGCTCAACTATGTCAACAAACCGAAGTTAAACTAAGCGAAAAATACTCCTATACGGGGTGACCAAAAATCTTGAAAACTAAAATTGCAATTCTGGCCGAAATACCAGATGGATTTTCAATTTTTGTACATTGTTACTTGGGGTCATTAGAAACATGTAAATAAATAAATAAATACACCCAACAGTCACATACATAGTTCTGACCCCACACTAATGTCAAGTCTTGTGTCGTGAGTATCAGAAACTACGAGAGACTTTTTGTCTCACAAACAATGAATGATCATATGTAAATCACCCTGTATATACTTGCGACATCTATTCAGCCTCGTGTCTGTGGTGACGGTCGGATGTGGAGCTGGGATAATCAGAGGTATATTTCGGTTTAGTATTATCTTTATAATTCGGGTTTTGGGAAACTGAAAAGTCTCGTTGTTGATATGATAGTGTGGGTTCACGACTATATTGTGTGAGTGTTGAGTTTATTTATTATTTGTAAGCGAATTTCTCAGGTTCGAATCCCGGGTCGACAAAGTGATATTGGATTTTTGTATTCATTATCAGCCTGGAGTCAGGAATTTGTGCCCGATATGGCGATAGGATCGCCCCCCATCACATCATGGGACAGAAAATAAGAGGCGAAATGTGGGTGTCTTGGTAGCACCTCTGCCTACCCCTTCTGGGAAAAAGGCGTGAGTTTATGTATGTATGTTGTAAGCGATATGTCATTTTTTAAGCTTTCTCTTATACAATACTTAGGTATAAATGAAACTATTTTTTATAGCTGTTGAAAAGATAATTGGCTAACTTATGACATTGTTTTAATGAAGCAGATAGGGCTGTAATCTTGAGTGCAAATCTCAAGTCGAACAATCCTTTTTATGTCAGGATTACGGTATATTTTTACAAGATTTGCTCGGAATTGATATTTGTGTCCGACATAGGGGTAGGTTTGTCCCCTATCATATTTTAGGATGAATATAAGTTGCACGAACTGTAAGTGGTATTAGAAGCAACCCTGTCTACTCCTTCAGGGAAATAGGCATAGGCGATGTCTATATGTAGAATGATATATCATCATCATAATCATCATCAGCCCGTTGCAGTCCACAGATATAGGCCTCTCCCAAGGTACACCAATAGAAAACAATAAACAATTAAAAATATATTTGGTATCTTTTGAATACATTACTGTGATAATGAATGATAAACTTAAATTAAGATATTTGGAATATGCATAGACTTACAAATGAAGGACGATGGAGAAAAATTAACATTTTGGTAATTTTTATGCATTAAGCAAAGTTTTGAATTAACAACAGATAAAAATAATGATGAATTTTCAAATTGTGACGTATACATTTATGTGTTCATACCTTTGGGGTAGGCAAAGTCTATCGAATATCACAATGTACGATATCGACACACGCCTTTCGCCTTTTTCACATTTATTTAACGAACTGAAATGGTACGGTAAGTTGGGCACTGGTGGTAGGTCTCTCATATGTAAGAGGCCGCCTGGGTAGGTACCACCGCAATGTCTATTTCTCCCGCCAAACAGCAGTGTAAATGAACTGTTGTGTTACGGTTTGAAGGACATTGTAGCCAGAGTAACTACTCGACATGTTGAGACTTAACATCTCATGTCTCAGGATGGCGAGCGCAGGGCAATGCCAAGCATTGGTTTCTAAATCATGGTGTTATTTGGTTTTGCTACTGGCCATGAGCGTATGGCTTACCATCAGGCGGCATGCTCGTCTCGCTATTCATCGCTGTAAAAATCCTTATAGTATACAGGTTTTCACATTTTCCTTCAGCCTTAAATTACGTGGTAGTTGATAAATAGGATCCTTTTTAAGTGTCCCTATCAGTCAGTAATCCTATCTTAATTTCGGCTATTTCTAACGGCCTATTTTCGCCGTATCCAAGCGCCCATCTTCAACAGATATTTATCTACTGCAATTTCCGATTAATTAATCAAAAAGACATTTAGGTCACTCCCCTCTGTGGAAACAAGGTTTTACTTCGTACCTATTTTAATAGTATTTATATTAGACTGCTTCGGCGCAGTTGTATTACTGTAAGATTACGACGCTGAGGTCTCGAGTTCGAAGCTGGAGTCGGGCATGATATTAGGTTTTTCTGTTTAATATCAGCACGGAGTCAGGAATTTGTGCCCAATATGGCGATATGCTCGCCCCCTTTGGATATCCCATATAATCGGACGGAACACACAAGGCAAAACGTGGGTGTCCTGGAAGCACCTCTGCCTACCCCTCTGGAAAATGGGGTGAGTTGTACTATGTAAATTTGAAGTTTATTACATTCTAAAATATTTTCAAACATTTTCATATCTTCATTCAACGACAACTTGATCCATTTAAATGCAAAATAGCCGCACTATTCTCATACAATGTTTTCTATTGAAAACTTCATTGATATGCAAAATAAATATAACTTGATAACTGAAAGTGCATTGTGCTATATTGTAGATAAGATCTTTCGTCATAAAGATTTTATAGCTTCTATTGTAAGCTCCGCCAAAACTCAGATCCATAGTCTCTGCCTACCCCTCTGGGATACTGGCGTCGCGATTATGTATCTATATATGTAAAACAGTAGGCCAGCGTGAACTGCCTAACCCTTTACAATCGAACTGTCGATTATTGAGGTCGTAGTGCCTTGTAGTGGGACGTAAATGAGCAAGATTATATTTTATACTAGCTTCTGCCCGCAAACTGCGTGATTAACTTTATTTGAAATTTACTTTATTTGGAATTTCCCATCCCGTCCTGTCCCGTCCTGTTATATCCCGCTCGTTTTGTCTAATTCTCACTCAAGGCATGCAATCTAGTCCCATCCAATCTCTTTAAGTATAAATAGTAACAAATATATCGCAATTCCTTCCTCATCCCACGGGAACATAATTTTTTTCGGGATAAAAAGTAGCCTAAGTGTTAATCCAGGGTGTCAGCTACCTCCATAACAAATTTCATCGAAATCCGTTAAGCCGTTTCTGAGTTCATAACAATAAAGGCGCACAGACAAACAAACAGACAAAAATTCTAAAAATAATTGCTTTGGGTTCTATTACATTAATACAGACTCAAAATATCAGATTTTCTCATTTATCTTCCATTTAGAGACATTGTTCGGTTACAAATTTTTTAATTGTTAGATAAATTTATATATTAATTTAATACACAAATCCGAAATTTTTTAACACCCGAACACTCGCTTATGGTACTATTGGACCCATATCTCAATTTACATACAAAACCGTCACGCCTGTATCCCATAGGGGTAGGCAGAGACTATGGATCGCCACTTTGCTCGATCCTGACATATTACAGATACACAGAAACACAACACTTTATTGAACACCACAAAGTACAGAGACAATAAATCATAGAAAACTTAAAAAAAATGTGTACAATTGGCGGTCTTATCGCTATAAGCAATCTCTTCCAGACAATATTACTTTCGCTTCATCCACTTTCATGTCTTCATGCATTCTCGTCGGTTCAGGGTACTTTTGGCCTGACCCTTGTTGAGAGTACCACCGAATTGGATGGTGTAGGTACGGTGAGGTCGACCCCCACCGACTCTTCCATCCCCACTCGCCTTGTATTGTATTTGTTGGTGGTAGAATATTTCCGCCAGGATGGTGACCACGTAAGTGCGTCGCGTTTCGGGTTCACCTGCGTACAATCGAACACAATCAGGCCGGCATAGCTGTGTTGACGGACGAGAAATTGCAAACTGCCGACGGCGGATACTCTATCTGCACTGCGTTTACCATAAGGCGCATTGTAATCACTTTGTTGTAAAAATCTTTAATAATAACATAAACTCATAAACTCACACCTTTATCCCCGAAGGGGTAGACAGAGGCGCCACTACGACACCCACATTTCACCTTGCATGTTCCGTCCCACGATGTGATAGGGGGCGAGCCTATCGCCATATCGGGCACAAATTCCTGACTCCGGGCTGATAATGAATAGAAAAATCCAATATCACTTTGCCCGACCCGGGACTCGAACCCGAGACTCAGCTTTGCAACCGTACCGTAACACAACTACGCCACTGAGGCAGTCTAATAAAGTGTTTATTATTTAATAATAATAATAATAAACACTTTATTATTACACCACACAACATGAAATACAAAAATGAAACAAATTTACATTTGGTGAAACAATTGGCGGCCTTATCGCTAAAATCGATCTCTTCCCGACTTCTTTAATGATATTTTAGATAAAAAAAAGTCCATATTGTACAGGTGTAGATTTAAAATAGATATTCTAAACAAAACAATGGTAATAGTCTTTATTTTATTGGAAGCTGAAGCGTACAGTTCGAATTGGAACGAAACAACTTGTTTATGTCTATGGGGAGATAAAAGCGGTGAGATAAAAATGTTATCCGTTTTCTGTTTACGGATATATTGGTAGTAATTTCTAATTACAATAAAGCTAATTGATTTATTTATATACATAAATACATTAAATACACCCAACAGTCACATACATAGTACGGACCCCACATTAAGATCAATGAAGTCATGTGTCGTGGGTATCAGAACCTACGAGAGACTTTTAGGTCTCTAAAACATCGACTCTTAAAACAAATATTTTAGCATCAAACCGTTTTTTCCGGTGATCGAACCTGCAGATTGTCGTTTCACAATCTTAATCAAATTCTCTCTCCCTTCAGCCACAATAAGTCCACTGCTAAGCATAGTCTTACCTAATAACATTCACGTGGGCTGAATCAACTAAAACATCCTATAATTACATGTATAAAAAAATCGTCCATTGTTTAGTTAAATAATAAATGACATCTATACAATTCAGTTTTTGTAAAGCATACCCAATTTCCGTATATTAAACAAAACGACAAAAAACACAATACACAAACAAAAGAACAAATTCGTATCTACATTCAATAGCATGCAGTACCAGACCTCTATATCATACAAAATCCGACTGTTCATAACAAAAACAAACGGAAATAAAAACCCCGAACTATCACACACAAAAATTTGCGAACATAAAATCCGTAGCCGTAGCTACTTGCTACGCGCAGGGCTCAGTGCTACGACGGCTACGGTCCGCGACGCTCGCGCTTCGCTGTCTCTCTCTTTACTGTGTATTCTTCTCTATGTACAATAATACACAAGTTATGTGTTCTGTTATGTTTTGTGTGCTAAGTGTTTGAAACGTTTTCGTTATGTAACAGGTACTGTGTTATTTAATATATTTGGAATAATATGTGTGAGAAAGAATATTGCCCTATTTTTATGCAAATGGGTTGGTTGTTCGCGCGCATTTTTGTGGCGGCCGACGTTGCGATTGCAACTGGCGACTGTTGCGTAGTCGTTTTTGGGTCACGTACATCTCTATGACCCTTGTAGAATTGATTTGTGTGACCTCTACGGGTTTTTACCGACACAAAGGATAGCTTATTTCCGCACACACCGAGATTTTTCATTGAGATTTATATATTTAAATTTGATTACACACATATGATTAAAAGTAATCCTAATATAAAATACTTAAAATATCATTTTAGGAATTTGAAGAAATTCAAAGTTTTGTTTTTAGGGTATTAGAGCATAAAACACAGTAATAATTAAAATACGAGTATATGTGTGAATAGGGAAAAATATATTTTTCATCTATATAGTGACAAATGAGTGCCTCAGCATGAAACTATAATTGACATAGTATTTAGTAACCACTCAAAGTGTGTATTGATAGTCAGTCACCACGCACTACGAGTATAATGATGAAAACATAATGAGGAAACCTGCATACCGTAGCGATTTTTAAGAATTTATACGGTGTGTAAAGTCCGCCAACCCGCACTAGCCCAGCGCGGTATACTGTATGGCCTAACCCCTCTCAAAGGTACTCTAGATTGTAGAGGAGGCCCTTGCCCTGCAGTGGGACATATATGGGTTGATACAAAATACTCAAAGTAAAGTATAAATAACTAAAATACTTGCCTGCAATTAATTTTATTTCGGGTAAAACTCTCTTCTTTGTATAAACGAAGTTTATCTAAGTTAGGACATATAAATACTTATCCATTGAATGCCAAGTTATTTTCATTATATAAATAGCTAAATATATACTGAGCTGTAAAGAAACATAGTTAAAATTTTAAAGATCAATTCTGAATTGTAATTCTGACTTTTCGGAGTGATGTGTGTATTGATACTCAATCACCACGCACTATAACGGTGAAGGAAAACATCGTCAGGAAACCTGCATAACACAGCGATTTGTAAGAATTTCTATAGACCCGAGCTCAACAGTGGACGTATTCGGGCTGATATTTTGACCTGTTTAGTTCTCATTTCTATGTGACGTACTTTCGTTTACATGTGAAAATAGAATGAAAATAATTTATTGAAACCATAAAAGATTCTACCGGGTATATCCAGATTGCGACCGGAAACAAAACCAGGTGGTAGTTTTAGTTATTACAGACACTATGCAATTAAAAATGTCGCAAAAAACAGACTGTTAATATTTGCAATTTTTTAAATATCACTGTGTTTGTTAATTACCTACCTTTTGCTAAAATAATAAAATTTAAGCCTTTGTGGACCATTGTGTATTTAAAAATAGAAAGATAAACATCATTATTTTAGGAAAACTGTATTTACCACCCCAACACAATAAAAGGTAAATACTACCAAATAAAACCGTCGCTTTCTTTTGCGAAATTTTTAGTTGCATTGTATTTGAAGTCACTAATACCTGGCTTCGTTTTCGGTCGCAGTCTGGATATACCCGGTATAATCCAGATTGGATTCAGACTTCTTCTACCACCCGGTTCGGCAGTTGTCATAAGAGAAAAACGGTCACGAAACTCTAGTTTAGCTCTTTGAAGTTCAAAGGGGTGTACATTCGTTTTTCGGTCTTCAACCATTACAGTGTTTGAAAGCATGACCGCATAAACTGTTATCAATATTGCAGGAAAAAAATCTTTGTATGAATTGCTATAGAACATCATCCGCGAAGGAATGAACCCGTGAGCAGCATTTCATACTCATTCATACATACATAAACTCACGCCTTTTTCCCAGAAGGGGTAGGCAAGGGTGCTAACATGACACCCACATTTCGCCTTGTATGTTCCGTGCCAGGATATGATAAAGGGCGAGTCCATCGCCATATTGGGCCCAAATTCCTGACATTCAAGTTTTTTTATATGAAAGCGTCAACAATGATGTTAGAATTTGTAAGCCAATTTGGTTTTAGTCTTAATAATTTTTGTGAAATGTCAACAGACGTGATCAGCAGCCTAATATATTTTTCAAAACGCGAAGTGTCTTGGGATTCCTTCCATTAAATGTAATAATTTTAGTAAATCATAGGATTTAAGGCACGTTTAAAAAAATATGATTGTCAAATCCCAACAGACGTGATCTAAAGCTCAAAGATACAGGTATCCGAAGCGTGAGTTTATGTATTTACGTAAAACTGGCTAATAAATCTGTATCAGCCCATATACGTCCCACTGCTGGGCACGGGTCTACTCTACAATCGAGAGAATCGAATCAGAGTGGTTAGTCATATAGTCCACCACGCTAGCCTAGTGCGGGATGGCGGACTTACATACCGTATAAATTCTTCAAAATCGCTACGGTATGCAGGTTTCCTCACGATGTTTTCCTTCACCGTTAAAGTGCGTGGTGATTGACTATTAATACACACATAACTACGAAAAGTCAGAGGTGTGCCCTGGGATTTGAACCCGCCGCCACCTTGTATGTGTAGGCAGCCGCGTCCCAACAGCCCACCACGCACTTGGGCTAATAAATTAGACTGCAAAATTGACAATATTGGACTCTGTCCCGCCCCATCCGCCACTGCAACTCCTGTAAGTCAGGATCAATGGTTGCATTTTATCACGCTGAGCATTGAGGCTCAACGAGTGTCTGGGAATAACTGATTTTTTTCGCTTTTTCATACTCAAAGATACATATATAAACATACGCCTTTTTCCCAGAAGAGGCAGGCAGAGCTACTAGGACACCTACATTTCATTTTGTGGTCCGTCCCACGATCTGATAGGGGGCAAGCCTATCGCCATATCGGGCATAAATTCTTGACTCCGGGCTAATAATTAATAGAATAATTCAATATCACTTTGCCCGACCCGGAATTCAAACCCGAGACCTTGTAATCGTAGCGTAGTACAACTGCGCCACCGCATCAATTAATATAATACACGGTTAGATTTTAATTAATTGAATATAATCAGTTTAACTTAAATTGAAATAACTATTTATAAAGTTGCCAAAAATAGTAATAAGAAATAGTTAAGTGTATCTAAATTGGTAAACAACAAAGATCTATTGAGTTTAACGTAAATAACTCTATTTTGGGTCGCTATTGTGATAAGACTAAATACCAAGTACAATGGACGGTCTTATCGTGGGACTGTCTGACAATTCGTATATAAAATATAAAAATCGTAATATTACTGTATGTATATATTTTGATGTGGAAAATATTTGTAAGATAGGGAAAGAGAAATATCGAAAGCACACTTATTGGTTTTTTGTTATTGCGATGAATGGTGAGACTAGCATGCTATTCGCTTGATGGTAAGCAATACGATGGACCGTAGCAAAACTAAACAACACCATGAAATCCAAAGTTACTTACTCTGGCTACAATGTCCTTCAAACCGGAACACAACAGTGCATTCACACTGCTGTTTGCCGTAAGAAATAGAAATTGCGGTGGTACCCACCCAGGCGGTTTCACATATGAAAGACCTATCACAAGTAAATCTTCTGGCGTTTATATTATTTGTTAGATAAAACAAAGGTGAGTTTAAGAAACACAATTTTTTAATGTCATTACATATTTTGAAATGATTTAATGATTTATTGTCATGTATATAGATGTCGATGGCACAGCATTATTATAATCATCTTGGCTAACAATGCATGCGCAATTCCCACGAAATTAATAAAATGAGTACATGAACAAAATCTGTTTTGTAATTCAATGTTCTTACAGTGTAGAATAAAAAAAAACAGAGCATTGTACAAGAATATTTTAATTGAAAAAGAAATCAAGGATATTCTAAGAGATAATAGCTTTATAATAGATATCGCTAAAATTCAGGCAAAATGGATAAGACAGGGTAGAACGGTGAACCTTGGTTCTAAAGTTTATAGCACGGAAAACCGAAGAAACAGGGTGTAAACTGTAATGTCAGAAAATAACTAAAAACTATAAGTCAAATGTTTTCAGAAAAGACCCACTGAATCAAATCCACATGCTGAAATAGGAGAAATTGTCAACCGATATATATTTAAATCTCTGATTGCAAATATCGGGAAACATTCTAGACAGAGCAGAGAAATTCTATTCCAGGAATAGAATAAACGATTGATAGTCAAATATTTGTTCAATAGCGGTAACTTTGTGGCATTCTCCTGGATTTTGATAGGAATCGTTATTCGTCTTAAATTAGATTTATTGTAGTTTGACTGCCTCGGTGACGTAGTTGTACTACGGTATGACTACAAAGCTGAGGTGTCGGGTTCGAATCCCGGGTCGGCCAAAGTGATATTGGGTTTTTCTATTCATTATCAGCCTGGAGTCAGGAATTTGTGCCCGATATGGCGATAGGCTCGCCCCCTATCACATCATGGGACGAAACATACAAGGCGAAATGGGTGTCTTGGTGGCGCCTCTGCCTACCCCTTCTGGGATAAAGGCGTGAGTTTATATATGTATTATGTAGTCAAACAATACTTGCTGAATACTTCCAGGCCGGCATAGTTGTGTCGACTGGCGCGACATAACTAATTCTAGACGAGATATTGTATCTGGGAACGGACCTCGCGGGGCGAATCGTGAGTGTCCTAGTAGTATCCCTGCCTACCCTTTCCGGGAAAAAGGCTTGATTTTATGTATGTATATAAGCTGTACCTGTACTGAAAGATATTTACCATCAGGTAATGGTATTACTTTATAGTACCAGTATAAAAAATAGATTTTAATAGATTTTACAAGTGCATTGATAAGACGGTGAAGGAAAACAACGTGAGAAAACCTGAATACTGTGGCGATTTTAAAGAATTACTATGGTATGTAAAGTCCGCCAACCCGCACTAGGCCAGCGTGGTGGACTGTATGGCTTAGCCCCTCTCATTCGATTCTCTCGATTGTAGAGGAGGCCCGTGCCCTGCAGTGGCATGTATATAGGCTGATACAGATTGATAAGACACCGGCTATAACTTTTCTAAAAAGGGGAGGTCTTGGGTTCGATACACTCACAAAGTTAAGTCTTTATGTAATACATAAATATTTTCGTTTGTTATTATTGTGTGTGTGTGTGTGTGTGTGTTGTGAGACCGAAATGTCTCTCGTACTTTCTGATACACGACACAAGACTTGATCTTAGTGTGGGGTCAGAAATAGTATGTGACTGTTGGGTGTATTTATTTATCTCATAAACTGTTGTATTGACAGCCTCCGTGACGCAGTTGGTTAGACGCCGCCTGTGAAACGAGAGGACGCGGGTTCGATCCCCACACCGAAACAAAACATTTGTGTGATCCACAGGTATTTGTTTTGAGTCTGGGTGTTTGTGAGACCGAAAAATCTCTCGTAGTTTCTGATACCCACGACACAAGACTCGATCTTAGTGTGGGGTCAGGACTATGTATGTGACTGTTGGGTGTATTTATTATTTATTTCGCAAGCTCATAACGTTTTTAACGTGACGTAATCACTTCCACTATTGCCAGATGGCAACAACTGGCACAGACTTCTGAAAGTGATAAATGTACGGAGTTAAACAATCCTCTTCATAGTTTATCAGTAACTTCTTGAAAGCGACCTGTATAAAGATATTATCTACAACTTACTACATACTTTCTAAAATTGGAAACAATGGGAAACAATTTTAGAAAGTATACACAGGGTATATCAAGACAGCGACCGAAAACGAAGCCAGGTGGTAGTTTTAGTGGTTACAGACACAATGCAAATAAAAATTTCGCAAAATAAGCGACAGATTTTTTTGCAATTTTTTAAAAATCATTGTTTTTGGTTAGTAAATACCTAGTTATTGCGAAAATAGTAATTTAAACCCTACTTACCATTGCGTCTTTAAAAATATAAAGGTGTACATCATTATTTTTGGAAAACTATGTATTTATCACCCAAATAAGTAAAACATTTCCAAAAAATGTTGACGATTTTTTTTGCGAATTTTTGGTTGCATTGTGTCTGAAGTCACTAATACCAACACCTGGCTTCGTTTTCGGTCGCAGTCTTGATAAACCCTGTATAAGTATACTTTCTCCTATTTATATATCCATCCCAAGGTTGCCTGTAAGAAATTACCTAGTGTGATAAGGCCGCCACTTGTACTATTATTTGTATTGTATAATTTTGCATTTTTATATCTCCTGTAGTGCATAAAAGAATTAAATAAATAAATAAACAATAATTCTTCAAATACCAAATCATTTATTTACTTACGGGTACTAGTATCGCTCGGAAGCAGAAAAAAATTGATGAAGAAACCTATTCAATGTATTTCAGTCCATTTTCTAATTTAAAACTCATTATAAATTATTTTTACATTTTTAGTTGGGTCTTTAACTACACGTGTATAAAAAAGCGTGTTAAAAAGCACAAATGGCGGTCTTAATCTTCTGAGCAATCTCTAACAAACATCCATATAAGAATATATATTGCCCGTATTAGTTAAACATCCGATAAATGTTTTCCCTAAATACCCCACTTTCCTAATTAACCTCTTTTTATTGTACGTACTATCTCCATGCTATAAGACAGCCTCCGTGGCGCAGTTGGTTAGACGCCGCCTGTGAAACGAGAGGCTGCGGGTTCGATCCCCGCACCAAGAGAAATGTTTGTGCGCCCACAAATATTTCTTTCGGGTCCGGATGTTTGTGAAATCGAAAAGTCTCTCGTAGTTCTGATACCTGCGATACAAGACTTAATTGATCTTGATGTGGGGTCAGGACTATGTATGTGACTGTTGGGTGTATTTATTTATTATAATTTGTAATCTGTAAGGTCGTGGTTTCAATACCCAGGTCAAGCAATCTACGTCAGAAACGGTTGATCAAAGTTTCCCGACGCCGGAATTTGTTTAGACAAAATTAATCTCGACGAACTGTGGCAAGTAGCATTTCTGCCTATCCTTTTGGTAATACAAATGCGAGCTTATATATTATTTATATCACTATACAGAGTGATATTGAGTAACGGTATTTAATTTAACCCAAAGGTTCCCATGACCCTAGGCGACATTGTACTTAATTTGAACAAAATTCGAGATGATTTTTTGACAAAAATCGAGATTGAATTTCCGTGATTTTTGGTCATCCCTTAATTAATATAGAATACATTTACCGCTTACTTGAACGTCGGTTCGGTTAAGTTATCTAAGCAGAAAAAATCTCGTACCTATACTCGTTGATAAAAAGCCTTGAAAACTAAAATCGTGATTTTTGACAAAACAACCAAGCTTTTTCTTCAGACTTGGTACAATGTTACCTGACGTGGTTAGTAACATGTAGTTTAAATTAAACATCATTGTCAATATCACACTGTTTTCCTTTATGTAATTAAACTATACCAAGAGCAGCAATATTGAATAGTTTACATAATTTTCATCATAAGATGCCACGACAATATTGAATCGAAGGCTAAGAGAATTTCATATGCTTGCATTGGACCTTGTAATTTAAGTGAATACCAAAATATTTGACTGCCGTTTAAGCTTATATTATTGGTATTTGATAGCCTTTGGGTGCAGTCGGTTAGACGCCGGCTGTAAACGAGAGGCCACGGGTTCGATCCCCGCACCGAGACAAATGTTTGTGTGAACCACAGGTATTTGTTTCGGGTCTGGGTGTTTGAGGCTGATGAGTCTCACGTAGTTTCTGATACCCACGAAACAAGACTCGATCTTAGTGTGGGGTCAGGACTATGTATGTGACTATTGGGTGTGTTTTAATTATTTGTTATTCGCATCCGGATACCGTACACAGCGGTTAAGGAGCCGTCATAGTGACATACGTGTCGCTTTTCTGGTAAACAGTCAGGCCGACATAATTGTGTTGACTAGAGAGGTAGGCAACTCGCGTCGGTGGATACTCTATCTGCACTGCGCTTACCATCAGGCGCAATGTAGTCACTTTGTCGTGCCGGCAAAAAAATATATTTCGGTTCTTAAATGCCTCGTGGCGCAGTTGTACTACAGCACGATTACAACGCTGCGGTCTTGGGTTCGAAGCTCGGATCGGGCAAAGTGATATTGGATTTTTCTATTCATTATCATCGGTTACATTTTCTTCGATGGTAACGAAAGAATTCAATTAAAAAAAATTACATTATTGAAATCAGTTTCATTTTTTAACAATTTAATCAGAAAATACAACCCACATGGTATTTATTAAGCACTGGCTCCATAAAATATTATCCATACGACCCAATCAAATCAACCAGGCGAACAGAAAACCGTAAAATTCTCACATTCGGTCCAATTTTACAGAAGCGCCAAACACTTGGACGATATTGCTCGCAGAATGAAAATCAATCAGGTTTATAGACCGTTGGATAAATACACGCCTCTGTCTTTTGAGGGTAGGCAGAGAGTAACAAAAATATATTTAACTACATAAACCAATGGCCTAACCCCTCACAATCGTTCTCTTGATTGTAGAGGAGGCTCTAGCCCTACAGTGGGACGTATATGGGCTGATATACCGGGTATATGAAGACTGCGACCGAAAACGAAGCTAGGTGGTAGTTTTAGAGGCCACAGACGCGATGCAAATGAAATTTTCACCAAAATAGCGACAGATATTTTTTTAGTTTTTTTTGAAAATCGGCTTGTTTGGATGGTACCTTAAATACCTAGTTTTTGCGTAAATAATAAATTAAACCCTTACGTACTATTCAGTGTTTAAAAATAAAGAGTTCTACATCATTATTTTAGAAAAACTATGTATTTATCACCCAAATACGACGTTATGTAAAAAATTACAAAAAAAGGTTGTTGATTTTTTTTGCGAAATTTTAACTTGCATTGTGTCTGAAGTCACTAATACTACCACCTGACTTCGTTTTCGGTCGCAGTCTTGATATACCCTGTATACATAATATATACAAACATACATACATAATTTCACGCCTTTTTCCCAGAAGGGGTAGGCAGAGGTGCTACCAGGACACCCACATTTCGCCTTGTATGTTCCGTCCCACAATGTGACAGGGAGCGAGTCTATCGCCATATCAGGCACAAATTTCTGACTCCAGGCTGGTAATGAATAGAAAAATCCAATATCACTTTGCCCGACCCGGGATTCGAACCCGAGACCTCAGTTTTGTAATCGAACCGTAGTACAACTACGCCACCGAGGCAGTTGATTTGAAAATCTTATTTATAGAAATTCCATGGATCTGTAATTAATGTCCAGCATGGCGTTAGGCATTTATCGCACCTCTGCCTACCCCATCAAGCATACCATTATATTTTACGTAATTTTGTCTCGGCTCCTCTTAGCAGTAAATATTAATAGCTTCTACACGGTACGGTACGCATTATATTGCTTATTCAAAGCTCAATTCATGAAACTTAAGTCTCAGGTTGCAGAAATGATCCGAAATTAGGTCGACGGCTAATATTAATAACACACGCTCACGTTTATGTCTCCAAAGGGAAAGGGAGATAAATAATAAATAAATAAATACACCCAACAGTCACATACATAGTCCTGACCCCACACTAAGATCGAGTCTTGTGTTGTGGGTATCAGAAGCTACGAGAGACTTTTCGGTCTCACAAACACCCAGACCCGAAACAAATACCTGTGGATCACACAAACATTTGTTTCGGTGCGGGGATCGAACCCACGGCCTTTCGTTTCACAGCCGGGGTCCAACCAACTGCGCCACGGAGGCTGTCAAATTGATTGTTTACCAGCTTCAACCAAGTCCGCGAAACACTGTATAAATTAGTTTTACTTTATTGTGTAACATTCGCGTAAATTTAAGACAACCTTACCAAAAGTACCCTTTGGCCTTTATTGTACTCCCGACAACGAGTATACAATATTTCACGATAATCGGTTGAGAAGGCAAGGCCTGAAAACGTAATAAACTCACGATAAATTCTCAGCCATTATGAAAAGTCAAGGGTCTATACTCCGAAATCGAACTCGGGACCTCTCTATAAAAAGTTTGTTTCTAACATCCGTCCGTCTCAAAATATTTTTTGCGGGATAAGAATAACAATGGTTTTTTTCTTATTCCCCTTACTTAAGCGTCGTGGACTTATCTTTTGTAAGAGCATAATAGTATATTTTCTTTATTTCATTTTCCTTTGGGATCTGTTGAGTTTAGCTTCTTATTATATTTTTTATTTACTTATATAGATAAGTATGAAACCGACTGAAAAACGAGAATTTGACGCTGAACTAGATTTAGCACGTGGCTTCACCCACTTCCTTGTGACAGCTCGGAAACAGAGTTTCTTCTATGCATTAGATTATCATAATTCCTAATTTCGAAAGCTAATTGTTAAATGTTAATTGTACAGCCCGGAGTCAGGAATTTGTATCCGATATGGCGATAGGTTCGCTCCCTATCACATCGTGGGACAGAAATTACAAGGCGAAATGTGGGTGTCTTGGTGTGGCGCCGCTGCCTACCCCTTCCGGGATCAAGGCGTGAGTTTAGGTATGCATGTAATTGTTAAATGAAGGTAGATTTCATAACTTTCACTAAGCGGATGACTTAAATCTCAGTCCACCCCGTGACCACGAAAGCTGCAAAGTAATCGAAACGTCGGAAAGTAAAAAAATGTAAAAATTAAACTAAATTAGCGATTAAATCCGTATAAATTAGCTTTATTTCAACCTTAGATTTTCGTCAAAGATACTACAAATCTGTATTTCTATCATTCAGTCAGTTGCAATTTATTCATAACGCAAGGCCGTGTTTTTATGCTGAAATAACACAATTTGCGTACAATATATATCTTCCTATTTCTCGGGAAAAGCAATTTTTCCTGAATGAAGAATTATCTGCCTAACATGGTGATAGGCTCGCCCCTTACCATATCGTGAGACGATACACATGAGGTGAAACCTTGATGTCCTAGTAGCACTCTGCCTACCCCTTTTGGGAAAAAGGCGTGAGTTTATGTATGTATGTAATATGTATGCATGTATGTATGCATAAATAAATAAATACACCCAACAGTCACATACGTAGTCCTGACCCCACACTAAGATCTAGTCATGTGTCGTGGAATGTATATGTATTTATGTATGTATGATGTATGTATGTATGTATGTATGAAAAATACTCTATGTCCTCTATACAACGCGTATGCAAAATTTCATAATCTAAAGGCTTTAGAATATAAAAATACCCTCTGTCAATACAAATTTAATTTAAAAACTGAAGATTGAAATATTAAAACTGCGATACGGTAGGAGCCCGAACAAAGACTTCGACATCTTACGAAATATTTCAAAGGGAATTTGACTTTATATTCGAAATTGCTGTTGTTCGCTTATTTGTTTCAGTGAATTTGTTATCGATATTTTAAGTATCTTTCAACTGTTCTTTATTAGCTCACATTCGTTCCACTGCAAGACATGGGCGTCCTCTACAATCGAGAGTACGAGTGAGAGGGGTTAGGCCATATCCACCATGATGGCCTAATGCGGGTTGGCGAACTTTACATACTATAGAGATTCTTACAAATTACTATGGTATGCAGGTTTCCTCAGGATGTTTTCCTTCACCGTTATAGTGCGTGGTGATTTACTATCAACGCACAAGATGTTGAAAAATCAGAGGTGTGCCCTGGGATTTGAACCCGCGACCACCGTGAACCTGACACAGTTATCCCGGCCTCTTCGGATACACAGTCTTTAAATACGTTCCTAATTTATTTTCTTTTTTTTTCCTTCTCGCAAAAGCAGATGGCCTATTAATCTCAAATAAGTGCATTTCTACCGAGCTTCACGACTTCCTACATTTTCATTGGAAATTATTGGAGCCTGGAATATTATGCTGAACTTTTTACTGGGCTTAATTAAAAAAGTGATAATTTCGCTCTAGCCTGAAAGCAGTATAAATGAGCTAAATTAGTTTAAATAGTGCCAAGGGAGTACTGAAACCATTTTCAAGTACGGTAGAGACCATATAGAAGAACCTTATTAATAGCTATTACACATAATACACTGCAGATTTGTGAAGTCAAAAGTTATTTCTGTGGTCTTCTAAATGCTACCTTCTTCTCAATTGAGTATTTTACTATTTCTTTTTAATTGTATTTATCGAAATATATCCATATCCACAATCCAGCAAACAAAGAATTTTGTAAATCCATTCACAATTAAATAAGTTAGAAACGTTTCAAATCTTGTAGTGGGAGTAAAAGAAAAGGGATGCAAAACTATACTAGTGACGTCACTATTCCTGATATGCATAACAGTGTGCGAGTGAAAGAGACGGTGAGATGTCCCCACTACGATCCCACTCTTCTATTTAAAATATTAATATTTGCTTCACGTTACAAGCTCCTTTAATACTGTTTTGACGAAAATGTTTTATTTTCATGGTATTTGTGTTTGTACGCAAAATAATACAAAAAGTCGTGCATAGTAAAATACCCTATTAGGTCTCATCCCAAGTATTCCGTTATTCAATTTCATCGTCTTCAGCCATAAGAAGTCTACTGCTGAACATAGGCCTCCAAGGGCCTCCACATCGACCAGTTGGAAGCATCCAGCTTTCTCCAATCTTTATTACATCAGTCCACGCTGTGGGAAGACGTCTGATGCTATGCTTGTATGTGGTCTCCACTCCGGAACCTGTCGGCCTCATCGACCATCAGTTCTTCGCGCTATGTGTCCGGCTCACTGCCAAACAGCTCACTCAGACAGCCTCCGTGGCGCAGTTGGTTAGACGCTCCTTGTGAAACGAGAGTCCGCGGGTTCGAACCCCGCACCAAGAGAAATGTTTGTGCGGCCCACAAATTTCTTTCGGGTCTGGGTGTTTGTGAGACCGAAAAGTCTCTCGTAGTTTCTGATACCCACGACACAAGACTCGATCTTAGTGTGGGGTCAGGACTATGTATGTGACTGTTGGGTGTATTTATTTATTATTATTTATTTATTTACTTCAACTTGCTGATTTGAGGTTGCCGGATGCGCTATACCGCTTTCCTCACCCCATATTTTTTCCTTCTCGCTCCCCTCCTGTTTTGATGGGCTGCCAACACATCCATGATCCAAGCTTTGTGTATGTTCATGGATAGTGATCACTTATCATCAGGAGACCTTTTTGTCGTTTGCCGGGCCTTCTGCATAAAAAATTGAATAGCAAGATTCGACCCGAACGAACATACATTGCAAGTTAAATAAGCTTTAAAAAATATTTCTGCTATGTTGGCAACTTTTGTAATACGGATCTTTTCAGATTGATTCGATCGAGACATAATTAACATAGCTCTTCAAAATTACATTTTATTATTAACTAACAAATAAATAGAGGATACAACATTATTTCTATCTGCGCATATACGTCCCACTGCTGGGCACGGGCCTACTCTACAATCGAGAGAATCGATTGAGAGTGGTTAGGCCATATAGTCCACCACGCTGGCCTAGTGCGGGTTGGTAGACTTACATACCGTAGAAATTCTTTAAAATCGCTACGGTATGCAGGTTTCCTCACGATGTTTTCCTTCACCGTTAAAGTGCGTGGTGATTGTCTATCAATACACACATAACTCCGAAAAGTCAGAGGTGTGCCCTGGGATTTGAACCCGCGACCACCGTGAACATGTAGGCAGCCGCGTCTGGTCCGTTACCAACAGGCCACCACGCACTTCTCACAATATTATTTACTGAAAATAAAAATAGCAATTTATTTTCATGCAGCCCTGTCTTCTGACAGTTAATGAAATGGCCGCCATTTGCAATGCGTACCGTAATGAAGTGAGCGAAAATGTTTATTTTAATCGCGTGCATTTACATTTCAGATGAGGAGTGATGTCGGTTTAACCCGAATAAATTTTACTAGTATTAAAAGCTGAAGAGTTTGTTTCTTTGTTTGCGCTAATCTCAGGAACTACTGGTCCAAATTGACCAATTGTTTTAGTGTTAGAAAGTCCATTTATCAAGGACGGCTATAGGGTACTTTTTATCCCGGGAAAACATATACCGGGACTTTTATCCCGGAAAAAACTTTTACACGCGGGCGAAGCAGCAAGCAATATAAGTAAACAATAATGAGTATTAATACATCCAATAGTTCTTAAACCGCATTTCGGTGAAATTTATTTTCTTTTGTGCATCTCATAATGTGGCTTAAATTTCAATGTTTTAAATTGATGCCATGGAGAAATCCCATGCGATGCCACGCCATATAAATCCTTTTCTATCCCATTCCGGTATGCGCTGGCATCATTATAGACTCTATCTAGGCCTCCGTGGCGCAGTTGGTTAGACACCGGCTATGAAACGAGAGGCTGCGGGTTCGATCCCCGCACCGAGAAAAATGTTTGTGAGGCCCACTATTACTCGTATTTGTCTCGGGTCTGGGTGTTTGTGAGACCGAAAAGTCTCTCGTAGTTTCTGATACTCACGACACAAGACTTGATTGATCTTAATGTGGGGTCAGGACTATGTATGTGACTGTTTGGTGTATTTATAATACTGTATGTAGGGTGTATACAATCATGCCTCCATAATTGTATCAACAAACTGCTTGCCAAGCATTGCTTCGTTGCCATCGCTGTATTGCTTACCATCAGGCAAATGGCTTACTCGTCTCGCCATTCATCGCAAAAAGAGAAATAATCCTCTTACGTCATAATAGACTCTATATAGACTTTACATACCATCAAGTCCTTAGTAGACTGACTTGGTGGCGTAGTTGTACTACGGTACGACTATAAAGCTGAGGTCTCGGGTTCAACCTGGGTCGGGCAAAGTTATATTGGTTTTTTCTATTCATTATCAGCCCGGAGTCAGAAATTTGTGCCCGATATGGCGATAGACTCGATATCACATCATGGGACGGAACATACAAGGCGAAATGTGGGTATCCTGGTAGCACCTCTGCCTACCCCTTCTGGGATAAAGGCGTGAGTGTATGTATGTAAAACCCACATATGACGGTTTAAAATAACTCGAGCTTCGTATAAGGTTCAAAAAAGTTATTTCCCTTTTGAAATGTCATTAATCTCTTCATGCAAGATGGAAGCATCAGAGCACCCCTTAGTTTACCGTATTTTTACCCTTATTTCGTAACATACCATCGGATGCGATCGGCAAGGTGATATATTAGAAAACGCTCTTTTTCCTTTTATATTTATGACGCTTTTTCATTATGCCTATGTCACCCTATAAGTGGATTAGTGAAGAATTTGGGATGTAAAGTACGAAGTACATACATAAGTATATATCGTTTTTTTTGCAATAGAAAAACCTGAAATATTTGTAAAATTAAACATGACACATTATCGAAAGATTATGTGTAAAAAGTGTAGCGTCTCCTGGATGAAAGGAGAATAACTAAGTAAATGAAGAAGGCGAGTGGGGATGGGAGAGTCGGTAGGGGTCGACCTCACCGTACCTACACCATCCAAATCGGTGATACCCTCAACAAGGGTCAGGTCAAAAGTACCCTGAACTGACGAGAATGCATGAAGAGATTGTTGAAAGGAGATCGAGCAAGGTGGCGATCCATAGTCTCTGTCTACCCCTATGGGATACAGGCGTGATGATTATGTATGTATGTAAGTGCCTCTATAGACTTACATACATACATAAACTCACGCCTTTATCCCCGAAGGGGTAGGCAGAGGCGCCACCAGGGCATCCACATTTCGCTTTTTGGATTTTTCTATTCATTATCAGCCCGGAGTCAGGAATTTGTGCCCGGTATGACGATAGGCTTGCCCCCATCACATCATGGGACGGAACAAATGTGGTGGGTGTCCTGGTAGCACCTCTGCCTACCCCTCCTGGGAAAAAGGCATGAGTTTACATATTCCTCTATAAATACTGATACAGACATTTAAAGCTACACAAACGCAGCTCAATTACTAGTTTGCATCTAAACCTAATAAGCTGTTTCAGTATTGATCCAACTCGAATTCAATTATTGCATCAGTAACACTTGTACCGTTAATCAGGAAATACGAAGCTCGCGTATTTAGTGTCCTTTCATCGTATTGAATACGAGATACGACGAGCTAAACATACATACATTCATACTGTTGCGACTTATGTGTGGGTGTGTGCGCGTAGGACTTTAGAAATTACTTAATTTAAACACTGTTCAAATCAAACTTTAATCAAATTTTAGACTTTACAATTATAATAAGTACATTATACAACTATACGGAGTCATGGCGAGCGAGTTCTGGCTAGTGGGGGTGGCGGCGCTTGGGCACCGGTCGCAGCTCCTGGCGCGCTCCGATCACGCCACAATCCTCCGCGCTGGTTGGTTGCCGCGCGAACGCCGACCAATCCGGTGCGATGTAGATGGCGCTGTACACGCCGCGAGCGGCACTGCGCATTGGCGCAGGCCCGCATCGCGCCATAATTCGGTTTCGTCATTGGCTGGTCGCCACGCCGTTTTCATAGGACGGCGCGGCGCAAGCGACTACCTAACGTTTCGATAGATGGCGTAAGTTCGTACAAATCCTCAACATACTCCCGGCCTTGGAAGCAGTAGGTTCCAAAAGTTTCGAGCGATGTGGCAGGATTGCGTAGCATCTGCATGAAGCGGCGTAGGCGTAGTTAATCGTGAAGCGGGAGCGGGCATAACTTCGAAAATGCTCGCCTAACGATCCCATCGGCCTTGCGTATATCAGCGACCCTGGAAATGCCGTCCCTGCCAGGATAAATTTTAATTATTCGTCCTAGACTCCATCGGAGTGGTGGTGAATTGTCTTCCTTGATAAGCACCAACATGTTTTCCTCTAGACCGCTCTTTTGTTTGTACCACTTGGTTCTGGTCTGCATCTCTGAGACATACTCTTTTGCCCAACGGTTCCAAAAGTGCTGTCGTAACTGTTCTACCCTTTGATATCGGGTAATTCTGCTGGCGGGGGCGTCCTGAAGGTCGTCAGTTGCCGGTGCAGTTAGTGGGCGGCCGACCAGAAAATGAGCTGGAGTAAGAGGAAGGTAGTCATGTGGGTCGGTGGACATAGGGGAAAGAGGTCGAGAATTCAGGATGGCCTCTACTTGTGACAATACCGTGCTTAGCTCCTCGTATGTTAAATGCGCGTTACCTACTACACGGCGCAGATGGTACTTGCAACTCTTTACGCCTGCCTCCCATAAACCTCCAAAATGGCTAGAATAAGAAGGTATCATTCTAAAACGAATGTTCTGTGAAATAGTATACTTTCTTATATTTTCCGAACAAGATTTCAAAAAGTTTGCAAATTCATTCATAGCGCCGACAAAGTTGCGTCCATTATCAGAATAAATTTCTATAGGTTTCCCACGTCGAGAAATGAAACGTTTGAGCGCCAATACGTAAGCATTCGATGTGAGATCAGTCACCAGCTCTATGTGTACTGCGCGTGACACAAAGCAAATGAAAATACAGATATAAGCTTTATATAGCCGAGCGCCTCTACCCTTCCGATTTAAAATAAACATGGGTCCTGCGTAATCCACTCCGCAACGCAAGAACGGAAACCCGGGCATTAAGCGTTCTTCTGGTAGATTCCCCATTAGTGGGTTTGGTATAATTGCACGGTGTCGTGCGCACTTTACGCAAGAATGTACGACCCTTTTAGCAAGGTTGCGACCTCCTATCGGCCACCAGCACTCCCTTAACGTAAATAGAAGTAACTGTGGTGCAGCGTGCATCATTCGTTGATGCTCATACCGGCATAGTAAAAAAGTAAAGCGATGTTTAGCGTGTAACAATATAGGATGCCGCTTGTCGTAGTCAAATTCCCGTGAATTCTGTAAACGTCCTCCAACGCGAATCAAATTACCCTTATCCAAGAATACGTGAAGCTTTAACAATTGTGGAATTTTTATAGATTTCTTGTTGAGAAGGGCTTCATAACTATCGGAAAAGGATTCTTGTTGACTGAACCTAGCTAAAAGTAACTCAGCATTGTTTAGTTCGTCAATTGTCAATAAGCCTGTACGTCTATTTTTATTATTTCGAGCATTGTATATAAATCGTAACATATAACTCGCCGCGCGCTTCATTCGCATGTACTGAGAAAAATTTGAAAATGGAAATAAAACTACATCGTTTGTTTGGTTAACTAGTTGGCACAAAACATTAGTTGATTTTATTTCCGGTAAATCATAAATATACTTAGAGTCACAAACACCCGGTACGCTAAAATCAGCATCGTGTAGAAATTGGGGGCCCTTCCACCATAATTCCGATGTGCTAAGCGCATCTAAATGCAAGCCTCGCGAGACTAAATCCGCAGGGTTTTGTTTGCCGCTTACGTGACGCCACAAACAATCGCTTGTTAAGCTATGAATTTCAGCAGTTCTACTTTGAACAAACTGTTTAAGTAAATTTGGGTGCATGCCTAACCATCCTAAGACTATAGTAGAATCCGTCCAACATACAATTTTATCAAACCT
The DNA here is from genome assembly GCA_905220455.2 of Deilephila porcellus. Lineage (NCBI taxonomy): Eukaryota > Metazoa > Arthropoda > Insecta > Lepidoptera > Sphingidae > Deilephila > Deilephila porcellus. Next base: position 2,464,038 of record LR999997.1, on the reverse strand, counting down.
GCTACGCAACGCTTCGTTTACTTGTTTAAACAGTCGCGCGCTTAATAATGCGCCACATAGCTCCAACCTCGGTATTGTAATAGGTTTTGTCGGAGCTACTTTGCCCTTTGCACATAACAGGCGCGTTGTCACTATAGAAGCACTATTAATAGTACGTATATATGCACAAGCTCCGTATGCAGTTTGTGAAGCGTCAGAAAATATATGTAGTTCTACAGCGGTAGGATCAGTACACATAACATGACGCGGTATGTGTATACAGCTAAAATATGGCAAACAACTAATAAATCGCGACCAAACTATCGTGACATCGTGTGGAACCGGTTCGTCCCAGTCTAACTTCGATAACCAACATTTTTGAATTAATGTTTTTGCTATTGTGATTACTGGACTAATTAAACCTAATGGGTCGTAAATTTGTGATACTCTAGATAGTATATTTCGCTTAGTAAATATAACGTCATTTATTTCGTCCTTAGTTTGTGAATAAAACACTAAACAATCCGATTTATTGTTCCAGCCCAAACCTAACATTTTATTTTGAACTTTGTTATCAATGGCAAGCGGCCTCATAATATCATTGCGATCAGAATTTAAACGTTTCATATTGTCAGAATCATAAGAGTTCGCGCGGTCGAAGTTATAAATCCATTTACGAAGATGAAAACCTCCTGACTTCAAAAGTTTTGCTGTACCTTCACATATTTGAATTAATTGAGTGATATCATTATTGTTACAACTTAAATCATCAACAAAAAAACAATTATTTATGGTTTCCTTTATATATGGAACTTCGCATTCTATAGCTAATTGTTTTAAACACCTGCAGCTAAGAAAGGGTGCCGAAGTGGTACCATATGTTACAGTATTTAACTGATACACCCGTAGGGGTTCCGATGGATCGTCGCGCCATAAAATAAGTTGCAAATCTCGTTCATCCTTTTCTAAAATCACTTGTCTGTACATTTTTTCTATGTCGGCACATGCAACGTACCTATTTTCGCGAAACCTGAGTAAAATTGCAAGTAAATCGCCTTGTATAGCAGGTCCAACCATTTGTAAATCGTTTAGAGAGACCCCAGAGGTGGTAGGCATGCTGGCATCGAATACTACACGTAATTTGGTAGTGATAGAGTGTTCCCGAAACACTCCATGATGGGGTAAAAAATAATGAGGCGTGCCATACGTGTGTACAAGACTCATATGTTCCAAATTAATATATTCATTTATAAATTCAGTGTAGCATTTCTTGTACAAAGGATCACGTTGAAATCTCCTTTCTAAAGCATAGAACCGGCGTTCAGCTTGTTGACGAGATTCACCTAATAGTTTTGGTGAGTGTTTGAATGGGAATCGAACCCTAAACCGGCCGTCAACTTCTCGTTTCATTGATCGCGTAAAATGTTCCTCGCACGCACGCTCCTCAGGGTTGCCTACGTTGTCGGAACTGTTGGGTAATTCTTCAATTTCCCAAAATCTGCGTAAAATCTGATTTAATGAGCCTACGTCATTGACTATAGATTGCGCGAAATGACAGTTAATATTTGACATCACTTTATGTATATAAGGAATCGAACCAGACACAATCCAACCAAGTTGCGTGTTTTGGAGGAACGGGCCCGCTTTTAAGCGCATTTTTCCATCTTTTATTAGTTCCCAAAACAAATCTGCACCTATCAACAAATCTATAGGCTGACTACTATAGAAGTTCGGGTCTGCAAGATTAATATTATCGGGTATAATGAACCTGCCTTTGCATAATGATATTGTAGGTAATTGTGATGTAATTTGCGGTAGAATTAAACATTGAATGCGTGCGTTGAAACTACCATTACGTGATTTCAGATTAATAATACAGGATTTAGTGCACTGTGTTATTGAGTTACCTACACCGTGTATTTGTTGAGTGGACTGTATATTTTGCGTGTTTAGCTTGTTAGCTAGAGATTGTGTGATAAATGAGCGTTCACTACCACTGTCGAGGACGGCGCGTGCCTGGTAGTAGACCCCCGACTGGCTGGACAATTCGACGATAGCTGTTGATAATAAAACTACTTTCGTTGTCGGCGTGTCATCTGTGTTAGTATAACTGTGAACAGATTGTGCCTTTAACGAGTGAACTTGTGTATTATCTGAACTTGTAGTGTGACTACTCGTGGTTTCGTTAGCCGCGAGTATTAATGTTTGCGCGTTAGTTTCTTTAATTGCGTCACAAATTAATGAATTGTGTTTTTTGTCGCATTTCCGACATGGCCCGAACATACAAGTATTAACAGTGTGGCCAGAGCGCATACAGTTTATACACAACTGTTTATCTTTAATGAATTTTAACTTGTTTTCTGCTTTTAGGTCTAAAAATCTTTGACATGAATATAGTGGATGTTGCGCGTCACACATCATGCAAGATTTGAATCTGTGTGTTGTTTTTGCGTGTCTTTTGTTTGTTACTACGTTACAGTGTACCTGTGAGTATTTAGACTGATTATGGGATGTGAATGTATGTTTTTTGGTGTCAGTCGAGCTTTGTGAGCCTAATTTGTTATGCGATATGATTAGTGTTTCCAAAATATCGGCTCTACCCCTTAGAAATTCTAACAAATCGTCTAGCCTAATCAATGTTTTAGAATCCCCTTCACTTTTTGACAAGGTAAGCTTATGTTGTTCCCACTCGCGCTCAGAGATCTGGTCTAACTTTGTCACAATAATATAGATAATTAACGTGTCCCAGTACTCAGTGGGCTGGCCTAAAAGTTTCAACGCACGTAAGTTACGTAAAATGGTATCAATAAGTTTTCTTAATTGAGTTGGAGATTCTTTATTTAAGGATTGAATAGAAAATATAGACTTTACGTGATTTTGAATAAGTAATTTTGTGTTATCAAATCTGTTTACGAGTAACTCCCAGGCCACGTCGTAGTTATTTGAAGAAAATTCTAAGGAATCTATAACCGTTTTTGCGTTGCCTTTGAGTGACGATTTGAGATAGTGGAATTTTTGTATTTTTGTAATTGTATTGCAATTATGAACTAATGATGAGAACGTGTCTCGGAACTCTAACCAATTTTCGTATGAACCATCGAAACTAGGAATCATTATCGTAGGTAACTTGATGCAGTTTGATTTCGTGTTTGCACCGGGAGTGTTGGTCGACTCGATCTCAAATGATTTTGCCGTCGTCGTGAGGCATTCGGCTACTGCTAATATGGAATAGTATTCGCGCTCGAATTCTTCTCGTGCTATAAGCTGTGATTCTATTTCTGACTCCGTACTAATATCTTCGAGTTGTGTTTGGACATTATTAAAGTCTGTCATCAAGTTTTGTGATCCTACTACGCGTAATTTTAGTTCCGCCCTTTCGATTTCAGATAGATTAATATTTTCGAATGAATCTACAAACTTTCTAAAATGTGTTAATCGACACTTAATGGAACCGCGTTTTCTCTTTAAATTTTTAATAATTATGTCAGCACTAGGATCGGTAGCCATTTTGGGTGATGTATGGGCAGGTACTTACGGTTTTACGTGCACGTAGACACACGTGGTTGAGTTGGCTGAGTAGCAAGCACACCTCTGCAACGCGCAAGCAGGCACAAGCGTGGATATTGCAAGCACTGGAATTTGAACATAAGCACAGTATCAGACATGCGAAAAGGATGGGCTTGGGGGGGGAATCTGGTTGGATCACCTCACCAAAATAGCGTCAACCACCCGTTGTCTTTTATTTCTCGTTTGGCAGTCCTCTGTCCAACTTTCGTCTTCTGGCGTGCGGTACCTCTGGTCAGGGAAGCGTGGCAGTCGTTCGGCTCGTAGGTCCAAATTTTTATGTTGCGACTTATGTGTGGGTGTGTGCGCGTAGGACTTTAGAAATTACTTAATTTAAACACTGTTCAAATCAAACTTTAATCAAATTTTAGACTTTACAATTATAATAAGTACATTATACAACTATACGGAGTCATGGCGAGCGAGTTCTGGCTAGTGGGGGTGGCGGCGCTTGGGCACCGGTCGCAGCTCCTGGCGCGCTCCGATCACGCCACAATCCTCCGCGCTGGTTGGTTGCCGCGCGAACGCCGACCAATCCGGTGCGATGTAGATGGCGCTGTACACGCCGCGAGCGGCACTGCGCATTGGCGCAGGCCCGCATCGCGCCATAATTCGGTTTCGTCATTGGCTGGTCGCCACGCCGTTTTCATAGGACGGCGCGGCGCAAGCGACTACCTAACGTTTCGATAGATGGCGTAAGTTCGTACAAATCCTCAACACATACATTTATACTGGTTTTATCCAGACTGCGAGCGAAAACAAACACATACATGTGGGAATAGTTCTGTGTCGGGTCAGATAAATAAATAAATACATCCAACAGTCACATACATAGTCCTGACCCCACACTAAGATCGAGTCTTGTGTCGTGGGCATCAGGAACTACGAGAAACTTTTCGGTCACACAAACACCCAGACCCGAAACAAATACTTGTGATTCACACAAGCATTTGTCTCGGTGCGGGGATCGAACCCGCGGTCTCTCGTTTCACAGTCGGCGTCTAACCAACTGCGCCACGGAGGCTGTCAAAAATAATATCATGGTGGGACTATAACCACTAGACACCAACAAAGCCATTACGGTTTGTAAGTTCTAAAATATAAATAAAACGGTATAAAACTCCCGGAATCGTACCCCGGGAAATTAAAGTACCCGCGCTCCCGTGGGATTACAAAGCGGCCATTTCCTACAAAAAGGGTTTTATAAATGGTAGCGCTTAGATATGCTAATATTGCGAGGGTTGAAAGTTTTTTAAAACGAGTAAGCCAGTGAGTACGTAATGAAACCATCATTCATAAGTTAATTAAATAACACTTACATACATACATAAACTCACGCCTTTATCACCGAAGGAGTAGGCAGAGGCGCCACTGCAGGGCACCCACATTTCGCCTTGTATGTTCCGTCCCATGATGTGATAGGGGGCGAGCCTATCGCCGTATCGGGCACAAATTCCTGACTCCGGACTGATAATGAATAGAAAAATCCAATATCACTTTGCCCGACCCGGGACCCGAACCGAGACCTCAGCTTTGTAACCGTACCGTAATACAACTACGCCACCGATTTTTTAATAGTTAAATTGAGCTCCAAACCTCCATACTACCCTCCTTTGAACCCTAAATATACCAATATTTCAGTGTCACTACGATTCCAATTTATCCTAGTTATCCGCGGACGTATATCCGAGTTACCCTAGCTGTAAATCTGTCTCGTCGCCGTGAGTAAACAGCTTAATCCGGTGACTACAGTCTATCGTTACATAATGTAAGTAAACATGCCACTGTCATATTATTAATCGGGGTATTTGCGAAGTGTCTAAGTCGGTTTATCATCGGTCAAGGAATTATTGCTGAATGTAGGCGTTTATCAAATATTTTCATAGGTATATAGTAGTATAATGTAGTTATTCATTTACACTATTATATAACGAGGACATATAATAATACACCCCACAGTCACATACGTATTCCCCACACTAAGATCGAGTCGTATGTCGTGAGTATTAGAAACTACGAGAGACTTTTTGATCTTACAAATACCCAGACCCGAAACAAATACCTGTGGTTCACACAAACATTTGTCTCGGAGCGGGGATCGAATCCGCGACCGCTCGTTTCGCAGCCAGGGACTTACCAACTGCGCCACGGAGGCTATCATGTGACATATTCTCGACTATTGCTATACCATTTGTAGGTGACAAATGTCAGTCTTATCGCACTAAGCAATTTCTTACAGACAACTATGCGATGGTGAAAAAGAAAAAGGTTTTTTACGTTTAACAGATGCACAAAAATCCACTTTTCATCCATCAGTCTCCAATAACTAGACATTTTACAAAACTCCCGAATCACACTGCAACACTACGTCACGACCATTGCGTCATCGATCGACTTCAATGATAGCGCTCTATATTTGGGTCAGGTACGAAACTCCGTCCCATTATGTGCCGGGATACGGTTTAAGACCTCAGTGGTTCTTGGTTCGAGTATTTGCATTTGTTGATTAAGTGATAATGCGAGGAGCAGAACTAGTTACATTTATTGATTTATTGATTATTTCTATGGTATGTAAAAGTCCGCCAACCTGCAAATGATCGATTCTTGTATCGTCGGTATCAGAAACTACGAGACTTTCGGTTCACAAACACCCAGACCCGAAACAAATATTTGTGATTCACACAAACATTTGTCTAGGTGCGGGGATCGAACCCACGGCCTCTCGTTTCACAGCCGGCGTTTAACCAACTGCGCCACGGAGGCTGTCAAAATTGGATACCTTTTGATAAATACAATATAAAAAATGCGAGTCAAGTACCTTATTTTGTCGACTAGACAAGACAAAGATGGCTCTCTGATAGATATTCAATTAGTATTCAACTACATTTACATATATTCATATGCATTGTTACATTATCAAACACCCAGAACCGAAACAAATACTTGTGGTTCACACGACTGTCCCGGTGTGGGGATCGAACCCACAGTCAGCGTCTAACCAACAGCGCCACAGAAGCTTTCAAATACAAGCATATTTCACATCGTCCTGACTCCTTGGTAAAATAAGCCTTGTTTCGTGTATCAGAAATTGTGATAGATATTTCAGTTCCACAAACACGCACATCCGAAACAAATCCTCATGGATCCCACAAAAATATTTATTTCGGCGTGCAGAATCGAACACGCGGCCTATCATTTCATGACTATTAATAATAAATAATAAACAAATAATAAAATAAATGACGTCTTAACTAACTACGCCACGAAGGCAGTATAATGTTTGTATGATCCACAAAGAATTACTGGGAAATAATGAGACTTAACATCTTATGTCTCAGGATGGCGAGCGCAGTGGAATGTCAAGCATCGCTTTGTAATTCATGGTGTTTGGTTTTACTACTGTTCATGAGCGGTCGTATCGCTTACCATCAGGCAAATGGCATGCCCGTCTCGCTGTACATCGCAAAAAAAGCAGTGTATTAGCAAAAAGTATCTCGTAGTTTCTGATACACGACATACCACTTGTATTTTAATGTAGGGTCAGGATTGTGTGAATATTTTTACACATTTATTGAAACATCAATTCTCAGGGTGGAGGATGTACAGTTTGAAAAGCAAAATGGGAGGAAAAGGGAGAGAAAATATGAGGAAAAATAGGGCAATCGCCTCCCTGAAAAATCCGTTGGAGTAACAATGATTCGGCCAATATTTTCTTTTATATGAATTTCTAGTGAAACCAAACCCGTGTTATTCCGTTTGAATAGTTCTCTTCGACTTAGATTTTCCTCAACGCCGATCATTTGTGAACAAACCTTTGTGGTTTATACGTTCTTTTCATTGTAAGAAGCTTTAAGATTATCAGACTTATTTTTACCGTTTTTAAATCAATTAGACCCTATGCTTTAATAATTCACATTCATATAATAGCGAATTGTAGCTGCCATTTTGAAGTTGTAAAAATGCAAAACAATGGACTCATACGGATGAAGTTACATTAATAAACAATTTTCATTTTAGTTACGGATTTTATGGCGATTTAGTTAAATTTTTACATTTTGTTACTTCCCGACGTTTCGATTGCTTCACAGCTTTCGTGGTCACGGGGCGGACTGAGGTATAAGTCATCCGCTCAGTGACTGTTACAATTTAAATACCCTTAATTTACAATTATTAAATTTAAAAGTTAATTGGTTTTTGAGATACGATCCACGCAGAAGGAACTCACTGTGTCTTGAGGTCTGGCAGTTGGTCTTTTGGGTTCCGATTTAATTAAATGTAGTATAGGATTCCATGATTGTGCAAGCATCACGCCATCTTCTCTATTGAAATTTGGATGTTTTTTAATTTTAATAGCCTCGCGAAACATCCTGGGCAGGAAGTGTTCTTTAGCGAGGATTTGGGGCTTGTTAAAACGAAGGTAATGCTTGGAGCCTTCCTCGATGTGTTAAAAAAATTCAAGGAAATATGTGTGTATCTATTATTCGTAAAAATTGTTTTATTTCAATGTTCATTTTAGTTTAATTTAGAATTTACATACCTTGAAAACTGTTAGGAAATTTCAGGTATGCAAGTTTCCTCATAATGTTGGCCTTTGTTTAAAGCAAGCAATAATTAACTATGTAAACGTGGCTTGGAAACTTAAAGTAGTAATTTGAAGTTAGTCATCTCTTGTGTTATGTACTAAGTTGTTAAAGGAATTTTCCTTTAGTAACTGCTTAGAAACCGAAATGTTTTGTGAATACTATTATATTTGTTTATAAAAAACAAATAGAGTGAATTTAAGATATATATAAGAAAAAAGTATTTGTCAGTGACAGAAAGTAAAAATGAAATACAAAATAACCTTGCATTGTCATCCAGACTAAACTTGTATACAAAATTTCAGCTCAATGGGTTCAATATATTTGTTTCTTAATGGAGTTGCCAAATTCCTCCCGAACATAGAGAGCAAGTTGAATATAAACTTATAACATAACATCGACGCAATGAATACCAACTAAAACTAAAATAAAGCAACTAAAATGATTATAGGAAATCATACATACATACATACATAAACTCACGCCTTTATGCCCGAAGGGGTAGGCGGAGGCGACACTAGGACACCCACATTTCGCCTTGCATGTTCCGTCCCACGATGTGATAGGGGGCGAGCCTATCGCCATATCGGGCATAAATTCTTGATTCCGGGCTGATAATGAATAGAAAAATCCAACATCACTTTGCCCGACCCGGGATTCGAACCCGAGACCTCAGCTTTGTAACCGTACTGTAATACAGTCATCCGATCACAGCCGAGGAAATCATAATATTTAATAATACACTCAACAGTCCCATATTCACGACCCCACAATACGAAATTCTTGTATCACATCAGAAACTACGAGAAATTTTCGGTCCCACAAACACCAAGACTAAAAAAAATTGCGCGGAAATAAAATCGGAGCTTTCCCATTTCAAAATCTTCGATCTCACAAACACCCGGACGAGATTTTTTTTTAATTCTGCGCGGAAATAAAACCTACTGCCCCTTTCAAAACAATATTAACTAATAACACCACAGTATCATAAATTAATAGGTTTCTGCAAACCTCATTAAAATCACTTCAAAGCTTATTACAGCTCACTCGGCGCTATTTTACAATTAAATTGCAATTAAATACAATCAAATTAAAACGAGTATTCAATATTAGTTATTACTAACATATAATAAAGTTGATTCAGTAGAATATCATTTAATATGTTCACGACTACTTGTATAGGGAGTGAATATTGATTACTAAATTTTTCTCGGGACTCCGCCCGTGTGCTTAAGAAAACTCGGAAAAGGAGTTGTTTCTAGATGTCTAGAGGTGTAACGACCGCACTCAGAGACGGTCAATTAAATTGTTCCTTAGTATAGATTCTCTTATTAAAATCTACACTTAGTAATTAATTAATTGACATTAAATGTCTCTGAGTGTCATTAAATTGGAATTTATTAATGTCGGTAAGCCAGTTCAGCCATTGACAGCCTCGGTGGCGTAGTTGTACTACACTACGACTACTTCTGAGGTCTCGGGTCCGAATCCCGGGTCGAGCAAAGTGATATTGGGTTTTTCTATTCATTATCAGCCCGGAGTCAGAAAGTTGTGCCCGATATGGCGATAGGCTCGCCCCCATCATATCATGGGACGGAACATACATGGCGACATGGGTGTCCTGGTGGCGCCTCTGCCTACCCCTTCTGGGACAAAGGCGTGAGTTTATTCATTTATGTATTAAAAAGTATAATATCGAGCAAACTGGCGATCCACAGTCTCTGCCTGCCGCTATGGCATACGGGCGTGAGGATTATGTATGTGTAAAGAGTATTATAGGTTAATAAATCTTTCGACCTATACCTACACATAAATAAAGGCATGTACTCGCTCGCTAATAGCTATTATTTTGCCAGTCCACAATTCCACATGCTATTAGCGTGTTCCATTGCAGACCGGCTAGTAAAAAACAATTGCACAGCATTGCTCACTGTTCCAAATGAAAGATTACAGCGATGTAAAATAAAAATTATTTATCAGCTTATATTATACGTCCTTTTATTGCAATGAATGGCGAGATGAGCATGCCATTCGGATTCGGATTTGGATGGTAAGCGATACGACCGCTCATGGACGGTAACAATACCAAGCAACACTGAATTACAAAGCAATGCTTGGCTTTCCACAGCGCTCGCCATCCTGAGACATAAGATGTTAAGTCACATTATGTCCAGTAGTTACTCTGGCTACAATGTCCTTCAAACCGGAACACAACAGTGCATTTACACCGCTGATTGGCGGAAGAAATGCACATTGCGGAGGTACCTTTACCATCGAGCGAATGGCATGCTCGTTTCGCCATTCATTGCAATAAAAAACGTGATGTCTCTCATAGTAAGTAATACACGACACAAGTCTCGATCTTTGTGGGTCAGGACTATGTATGTTACTGTTGGGTGTATTTATTTATTTAATCGCTTCAGCTCGTCCGTTAGACCGTACGCCATAATTTTACAGTGACAGAAGCCAGCGCTGTACGTCAGTGTTGATTGCAATTACACAACTAGTAGGTTTACACGCGGTGTCGCTCGTAATTCCGTATAACGTGAATGATGAATGTGAGACTTAAAATTAAATTAACATAGTTTTGCCATACCGGGTATATCAAGACTTTGCAATGTTGTAAACATCATCTTGTTTGGGTGGTAAATACCTATTTTTTGCGAAAATAGTAATTTAAGCCTTTGTATGCCATTGCGTCTTTAAAAATAAATAGATGTACATTATTATTCTATTAAAATTATGTATTTATCACCCGAATACGATGATCAGTAAAAATTAAAAAAAAAAAGATGACAATTTTTTTGCGAAATTTTTAGTTGCGTTGTGTTTGAAGTCACTAATAATACCACCTGGCTTCGTTTTCGGTCGCGGTCTTGAAATACCCTGTATAATAGTTGTTGTTTTTGTTGTATCGTTGAAGTGCGTGGAGGCCTGTTTGTAACGGACTAGACGCGACTGCCAACATGTTTCACGATGTTCGCGGGTTCAAATCAATCCGACATAATTGTTTCACATTAACACTCTATTTTGATTCCATTCTACTTACAATCAAGTTATAACAGCCACTTCATTGCAATAGTTTAAAAAAAATGCCACTTTTGTAATGGCCGCAACACACGTAACGATATAACTGTGCAAGTCTGAGTTTGCGCCAGTATACTGGAACGTGTGTGGGCAAATAACTGCGCAAACTTACTTCAATTTTCGATTCTAGACTGGTGCAATTTGCGTTTGCGCAAACATAGAAGAACGCGTGGGGCAGGCTTAAGAAAAACGAAAACAAATACTAAACAAATCATTTACTATAAATTGACACGCATCTGACATCCAGCCTTTGTAGAGCGGAGCAAATAAAATTCAAACCGTTTTCATCCGTTACAAATACGTTCCACAAATAAAGGGAGGTATTCCTAATGGATTTATTTAAAGGCACGTTTCATCCCCCTCCCCTTTAAGGGTGGTTCTCGACAAACAAAAATTGACTCTTAAAGGTCAGACGACTCTAACTTCAAACACTTTGGTAGGACTTTTACGTGATTAGCTTTTACAGATGTAGTTTATTTTAATACGTGTTAAATAAATAAGTCGTCTAAATCAAACTCTCGATTTTAGAGGAATTCAGTGCTTAGCTGTAAGCTATTATGGGTAAATATAGTTTTGTGCGGATGATTTCAAAGTTGTACAATAGTGAAGTTATTAAGCGGGGGTAAAAAGAGAGACCTCTGAAATATGTTATTGTAAATATACATCTGTTTCAAATCTGAATGTTTATGAAACAAAAATCTCTCTTAGTTCCTAACACTTGTTTTTTTAGAACAATCTTTTATAACTTTTTATGTATTTTATTTTTTATTTATTAAGAAAAATACACAGCATAATTGTTACTGAGAAATAAACGTTACATAATTTACAAAAAAGCCACTAAAGTTTTCACTGAAAAGCAAAACATGGAGTGAACATAAAAAGTATGAAACAACTAAAATATAAACTAAATAATAGTAACAATCTAAAATTAAATATTAAACAATAATAAACAAATTTTAGGATGTGAATTTCATTTTATTTGTATTTTTTAAAGTGCAATAAAGTGTTTATAAATAAATAAACATCTACAATACTGGCATACTACCTTACAGCGCGGTCACAAATTATGAGAGACTTGGCTGTAACTACACTCAAATCGAACCCACTGTCTCTCGTTTGATAGTCACCTTCGAAACCTAATGTCATAGAAACTGTTTAGATTTAAGCTCTATTTTTCTAAGCGCACATGTAGAGTCACTCTACTAACAGTATTAATACTCCGTGCATTGTCGTTCCGACGTAGAGACAATTAAGTAGAGTACACTCTCGCATTAGCAACATATTTATGATGGCGACTTAATAAATAAATACACCCAACAGTCACATACATAATCCTGACCCCACACTAATAAATCGATTTTGTTTGTTACTTATTTATTTTATTCTATTTTGTACACCAAATAAATCTTAACAACTAAACGAATATTTAATATTAAAGTACAAATGGCGGTTGTATCGCTCGAGGCAATCTCTTACCGACTACCGTGGGATGGACATAACAGAAGGACAAAAATAGAGGGCAATCTTGAGTGTACTTTTAGAAGCTTGAATGATAAAAATAGGAAACAATGAAAATATTTAGCTTGATAGATAAAATGTATACAAATATTATTTTATACTATATATAAACACGTAAAATAAGAACATACATTAAATTAAACAACAAACATACTTTTTTAATACAAGTCTAGAGACGTGTTACAACTAGGAGAGACTTTTAACTCTTACAACACACCCAAAATATATAGCATGTCAGTTTGTTGCAAGTCTCCCCTCTCATCTGTTGTCGACACAATACTAAGTATCGTGACCTTTGACCTTTGCATTATGAAGTCATAAGTTTTGATTTTCTTGCACCAAGCATCGCTGTCTTGTGTCAACCTGATTGCCTTGTGCTGCGGAATCACTATTTTTTGGACGATGAGGTCCGTTCAACGAATTGGTCTACTGCCTCGTGGCCCTTTGCCTTCTTTTTGCCGAGTAGGATGGCTTTTTGTAGATCATCGTCATCATCATCATCATATTTATGTAGTAACGGTTGGGCCCGGCTTCGCCCGGGGGCAGATAGTTTTTGAGTCCAGTCCACATCAACAACATATTATTGACAGCCTCCGTAGCGCAGTTGGGTAGACGCCACCTGTGAAACGAGAGGCTGCGGGTTCGATACTCGCACTGAAACAAATATTTAGTGTGGTCCACAGGTATTTGTTTCGGGTCTGGGTGTTTGTGAGACCGAAAAGTCTCTCGTAGCTTCTGATACTCACGACACAAGACTCGATCTTAGTCCCACACTTAGTCAGGACTAAGTATGTGACTGTTGGGTGTATTTATTTATTTATTCCGCGTAATAACTGTTTTATATATAAACACAATGTGATTGTGTCGAATATATTGCTTTTCCCGTCATGTCCCGTTATATCGCGTTCTGTCCCATCTCATTTTCTGCCATGACAAAAAGCTGTCCTGTCCTCTCCTGTCCCGTGCCATCCACTCGAATTTGAAAAAGTAGCAAATATGTATACTTAAATTGAATTCCTGACTTATCCCTAAAAAATGCAGAGATCGCACCCATTATATCTTATTCACCCAGAATTTTAACATTCGCGGTAGACAGACTCTTTTCTATTAAGCATACATGTAGAGTCACTTTATTAATACACTACATGCGATGGTAGAGACAATTAAGTAGAGTACACCCTCGCATTAGCTCTATTTGCGATGACAACTAAATAAATACAGCAGTGTTTGTATTACGACTGATTGCGATCAGTTAAATTGTGAGTTTATTCCCATGGTATTGTTAATTGTGTAAATTTACTGGTGGTAGACCTCCCATTTGTGAGAGGCCGCTTGGGTAGGTACCACCGCAATGTCTGTTTCTCCCGCCAAACAGCAGTGTTAATGCACTGTTGTGTTCCGGTTTGAAGGACATTGTAGCCAGAGTAACTACTAGAGACTTAACATCTTATGTCTCAGGATGGCGAGCGCATTGGAATGCCAAGCAATGCTTTGTGATTCATAATGTTGTTTGGTTTTGCTACTGTCCATGAGCGGTCGTATCGCTTACCATCAGGTGATCATAAAAAAAAGATCAAATAATGTTTTACGAGTAGGGCAGTTGCGTACATTTTGAAGAGGAAATTATTTAAACGGTTTTTTTATGTTAACATGTTGAGGGGAAAGCCTTATTGATCTAGTGACAGTATTTATTGCCTGGAGACTGGGATGATCCGAGTTCGATTTTCGGGCCAGGTACTCATATAACTTTTGTATGATTTTATATTATTTTATATTATTTTATTTATTTATTTATATTTTTGTTTTCATTTCGGATCTAGGTTTTTGTGAGACCAAAAAATATCTAGTAATTCCTAATACCCATGACACAAGACTCGATCTTAGCGTGGGGTCGGGGCTATGTAACGTGACTGTTGGGTGGATTTGAATAATATAAATTGTTTGTGTAGTTTGTGCTCATCTAGTTTATAAAGGAATACACAATGTTCCTTAAAAATTGCATAACGTACAGTAGAGCCAGTAATTTATATGCCCATGCTATTCAAAATATAAGATATGACTCTACAAGAATCGCACCCAAAATCTCCCGTTCATAAGCTGCAAGTTATTGAAATCATAGACACGAAGCAATTTGCTTTTTAACAAAGGGAATCCGACTTCCCACCGGAAATGACGGCTCCTTCGCGGATATTACTTCCTAGTAATTCAAATGGCTTTATTAAAATTCGCGCTCAGTACATTTATGTTTGTACTCTGTTATAAATATTATTTTTAATTATGTTTTAGGCTTTTATAACTATATGAAAAAGTGTGTACACTGCACGAGTAATTGCGAAAAATCAAAAGCCAGCCAAATATTTATTTTCAATTATGAAATTTTAGACGTGGTTTTAAAAAAAAATATCATTTATTATTAACTATAGTACGTTAATTATTGTTAGTATATGCATTAAAAACCACTAAGGTTCATCCTAATGCTACATAAATTTACAAGTTCACATCAGACCAACAATATAATAGGCTAGTCTAAATTACATTATTTTAGAATTATTTTTGGTAGAGTCATGTTTTGAATATTTGAAGGTCCATGTACCAACGGGTCGATTCGAGCGATGGGTACACCTTTTTTATATAAAGCAACCGTAAAATATTTAGCTGTCAGTTTTTCGTTCAGTTTATGAGGTCGACGAAGACCCATTTGTATCTCGTCACCGCCGACTACAGTAAAAAATCTATTACTGATTATCGACTCACGTAACTTGCGTTTTTGTTTACCCTATGTATACACGAGAAAAACTACTTTGTATTTACCACAAGGAAGTGTACTTATTTAATAAAAAAAATAGTCCAAAAATGTGACTTTATAAATCGCCATCGCTTGTGAAACACGCCCTCTAATGACATCGTTAGAGCGGCCCTAACGAGTCCTTTGAACTTATGTACACACATCAGACAAAATATTCTTGTTCTTTTTATAAATGTCATAATTTTTGAAACATTTTCTTCTCTGAAAGTGTATTTTTATGAATTACTCAACGTGTATTCACGTGGATTCAGCAATATTTCTTGTTATAAATATATTTTTAACAGGAATATGATTTACAAATCGAATATAAAATATGATATAATATTACTTAAAAAAAATGGTTTATTGTAGGGTTAATTATTTGTAGTAAAACGTTTCCATACGTCTTCTCGTATATTTATTACATTGTGATTAAAATTTATAATAATAAAATATGAAACTTCGATACCAAAATCAATAATATCACTCAATTACAAAATTCTCGCCACAAAAATTCACGCGATTACCCGAAAATAGTAGATTTTTTGAACTGGGCAACATTCTTTCACCTCAAAATATAAAAAAAAAACATAAAAACTTTTTTTTTCAGGTCTTGCAAACTGAAAATTTCAAAAAGCAATAACATCGACGTTCTGTGATAAAAAGAGAGAATCAGTAATTGTTATATATTGCGTGTTAATTGTTGCGAATAGTTTTAATTCAGTGTAAATTCGATGAGGGGTTGCCATACTAAAAAGTAAGTTTGGTATTTTGGTAGTTTTTTATGTTCAAGCTTTGGATTGGATGTAGAATTGTGTGCTGGATAAAATTGTAAGATGAAGGATAACTTGATGAATTGTGGTCAAACTTATCAATCAATTTTGCTATCCAAGTATTGCTGCTGAAATGTGTATGTACTTTTGTATGTAAGTATATGTATGGTATTGGACCTATTTTGTTTGTATGGTAAAAGACGTTTGTATTTTGTTTGTGTGGAAGTTTGCAAGGTGGTGGATGCAGGCGGCTTCCAACTGGACGATGGCGAGATTTATGGAATTGACCTGTGTTCAGGAATGGTCTTCCTGTACCTGAAGAGAGAGAAAGAGAAAGAAATGTATGTATGTATGTACGCATGCATGTTTGTAAGTGTTTAACTCTTCACTCTGTGATTAGTGACGTCTCAAGAATCAACGATGACGAAGAATTTCCTCACTGTTACCAATATTGTGAATGAAGGCATCAAGGGGAGCAAGATATCGAAACTAGGACTCTCCAAGTACCTGTCTCAGTCACTGTGAGTATTTTTTTTAAGTTTTCTTTTTAATGTTAAGGAAACCATTGACAGCCATGGTAAAAGGATGATATGTCGTAATAATTTGGGTTATATTATAAAGCTAACATTTCTTTTTTAATTTTTTTTTTGTGAGCCTTTTTTTAAGGACGTTTTATAAGCTATACAAATATTATATCATAGATATATAATTTAAAGAATGTATTTCTGGGTAAGTAACTCCTTAATATGTTTAAGAATGGCATCGTTAGTCAGTTTTGCTTGGCAAAGTTTAATTCATAAAGTCATTTTTGATAATGTGGCATACTTAATTTTGATTTCTATCTTTTATTTCACATCTTTCTTATAAGATGTTGAAAAACATCTATTCAATTTTAATTAGCAGGACGGTGCTCCGTTAGCAATAAATAATTTATATAGACGGCATTGCACTTGTTTTCAAAATATTAAAAAAAACTCATATAGAAATTTCAATATTCTGCATTCCGAACGTAACATAAAAAGCCTCCGTGGCGCAGTTAGACGCCGGCTGTGAAACAAGAGGCCGCGGGTTCGATCCCCGCACTGAGACAAATATCTGTGTGATTCACAAGTATTTGTCTCAGGTCTGGGTGTTTGTAAGACCGAAAAGTCTCTTGTAGCTTCTGATACCCATCACACAGGATCTTAGTGTGGGGCCAGGACTATGTATGTGACTGTTGGGTGTATTCATTATTTATTTATTAAAGTTCAAAATCACACGCTTTTATAAGACCAAAGAAACCAACCCTAATTTGTGTTTCAAATAATTTTAATTGGTACATTTGAACGTCCCAAAGGGCCCGTAAATAACATTTTATGGAGAACACTTTGATAATATAATTTCTGGAAATATCTCTTGATCTGTTTCAAAAGAGGACTGTTTAAGGTGATTATTTCAATTAGTTTAAGTCAAAATATTATTTGTTTATTTGATTTTGGATCGGTAGCCTGTCGGTTGTACCCACTCTAAGTTTATACGTAACATTACGCAAATAAGTTCTTGAATTACTTACTAAAATCGTTGGTTTTTACAAAATTTTGCGTGAACCTATTAGCATATTATTGAGGTAATGAAAAGGAAGGTAACTTGATGATATAATGGTTTCTTAGATTAACGCGAATGTTACACATTGAAATAAAACTATTTTATACGGCTTTTATCGCGATTTGGTTTAATTTTTACATTTTTTAACTTCCCGACGTTTCGATTACTTTACAGCTAAATTAAACCAAATCGCGATAAAATCCGTATAAAATAGTTTTATTTCAATTGATGATATAAATAAATACACCGAAAAGTCACATACATAGTCCTGATCCCACACTAAATCGAGTCTTGTGTCGTGGGTATCAGAAACTACAAGAGACTTATTTGGTCTCAAAAACACCCAGACCCGAAACAAATACCTATGCTTCACACAAACATTTGTCTCGGTGCAGGGATCGAACCCGCGGCCTCTCGTTTCACAACTTTTATCCTACTGCGCCACGGAGGCTGTCTCAATTCCTGCTACTTATCACTCCTGACTTTTCAGACTTATGTACTCCGGAAAGTCAGAAGTGTGCCCTAGGATTTAAACCCGCGACCACCGTGATACATGTTGGCAGTCGGGTCTGTTCCAACAGGCCACCGCGCAATTATGATGATTTTTAATTACGTAAATTACCCTTATTTCCCTTAACAAAATAAACAAACGAAACAAAAATAACACAATTTATAGTACACGGAAAATGGTGCCAAACGCAGTGGAAAATGGCTCTTGCGGTGAAAACTGTTTTCCGAGCAAAACAAAGTCGTTTGTTTCAATGAAGTTAAAGTTTTACGTCAACAAACCCGACGGGACTTAACAGCGTTCAAGTGTCGATTTTAACTATTAACTGACGTCAGTACTTGGGTTACACAAAAGTACACGGAATTTTTGCCACAGTGCAAGTTGTTGGAGTAGGTAAATTGGATTTTTTTACATTTTTCTACACTTTAATTAATCGTACTCTCGATTGAAGAGGCT
Source organism: Deilephila porcellus (assembly GCA_905220455.2). Lineage (NCBI taxonomy): Eukaryota > Metazoa > Arthropoda > Insecta > Lepidoptera > Sphingidae > Deilephila > Deilephila porcellus. The sequence goes on along the minus strand of LR999997.1, from coordinate 2,445,204 downwards.
CGTGTTCTGCAGAGAAAAAGGTCTCCCCCAAGTATCTCCACATCGACTGTTGAAAGCATGCATTCGGTTTTAAACTTATTTAAAACCGATAACGAACCGTAAAAAAACAGAAATTCAAATGAACGTAAACCCATCATTTTTCACATTTAAAATCGGATCAGAGCCGATTTCGCAAATTAATTTACGAGCCAATTATAACGGCATACAAACTGGACTGAAAGGATGTTCATTAAATTTTAAACACCCGTAAAATAAACAATGTGATACACATTTGCTGTACAAAATTGAACATTTAAATACATAACAAAGGATATACTGTATTTTGTGATCTTATACAGGGTAATTGTATTTGGAAGCCTCCGTGGGGCAACTGGTTAGACGCCGGCTGTGAAACGAGAGGCCGCGGGTTCGATCGCCGCACTGAGACAAATGTTTTTTTCGGGTCTGGGTGTTTGTGAGACCAAAAAGTCTCTCGTAGTTCCTAATACACGACACAAGAATCGATCTTAGTGTTAGGTCAGGACTATGTACGTGACTGTTAGGTGTATTTATTATCTATTTATTTATTGTGATCAATGTTGCAAGGCAATTTATAGTATGTCGCTAGTCTGTTCTCCATCTAGACAGCACTACTTACATGGTTGTGATAGGTTACTCAAGTTTAATACAGTCATTTTCCTAAGCAAAAATAAAATATCAATAAAGACTGCTTATGCACGATTGAATAAAAACTGTTTTCAAATCATTGACTTATATTCTACCGATAGACGAGACACGTCAAAGAAATAAAGTGCCCCTGTATTTTAAAAGCACACTGCAATATTACATCGCTTACCTGGTATTTTATTAAAATATTGTAACTTCAGACTATTTGCTTTCGGTTTGACGGCGAAACATTCATTTATTACTTTTAAACGTATGCGATAAGGCGTCCTGCACTGTCACTGTCACGAAGCAAACTGATTCATGTGCGGTGCATGCACCGTAAGTAGGTGGGACACATTTTTTTGTACTGAATATCTTATCTAGTGTAACATTGATATCGATGTTTCAAATACTTTAATAATAACAAAAATGGTAACACAAATGCTAATCCTGATCAATTCGCTGTAGCACATGCGACTTGTCGTACTACGCAATACGCCGCTCAGAGATAAGCTACGACTGAGCTTGATACATTGATACGCTGAGACACGCTACGACACCGTAACCGATTCTACAAGACATCTGAAATTAAATATCGGAAGTCGTAACCGAAACTGAGTTTCCAATTTGAGTATATCCGAAATTATTCTAACCGGATTATGAAAAGAACAGAGCTTGCTTTCAACTGATATAGGCGGAATTTATATGAGAAATTTTATGATAGTTTTTCGCCTTTACTTAAAAATGCATATCCGATAATCAGTTGCTGGACTTATAGAATTTTTGTGATTTCAAGTACAATTAAGGTCCAATGCTTCATTCTTATTTATTTGTAGTTTCTGAATACCAAATATTTTACTAGGTATATTCGTATCCATGTCCGTGACAGTAAAAGAAACCGAAACTGCTATAAAGCTTATCGTAAATGCATATCCGAATTTAAATCCAAATTTCGTGTCATAACATCCCTGATTGATACGAGAAGCGCTACGTTCCGCTACGACACCGCTACGATCAGAGATACGCTACGTATCTGTAATTACCGTCAGCTACGCTCCATTTGCGCTACGACCGGCTCACAATTACGTAGCGATGACAGACTGCTACGGATTGATACGTAGGGCTTTTAAGCGGAGGATTTTGAATTGCATTTCTGAAAGCTTTTTTATTATTTTACGTCAATATGGTGTGATAATTCTTTTAGAGTAAATGCAGTTTTTCATTCCAATTTATTGCAATAAGAAGGAAAAATCTGTTACCGAGTTATTTTAAACACGTGATCAAATTCAGTGACTTAATAAATAATGAATAAATAAATAAATAAATACACCCAACAGTCACATAGATAGTCCTGACCCCACACTAAGATCGAGTATTGAGTCGTGGGTATCAGAAACTACGAGAGACTTTTCGCCCTTACAAACACTCAGACCCGAAACAAATAACCTTGGATAAAATAAATATTTCTCTGGGTCGGGATTGAGCCCGTGGCTTCACGTTCCACAGCCTGCGTCTCACCATCCGCCCCACGGAGACCGTACGCTTTATCTTTAAAAAGTAAAATTGCAAACTAAAATATATTTAATTAAAATAATCCATCCTTTTTACATTACCTATTTAAAAATCCCAACGATACCATCTGAAAAACAATTTCCCCTCCACAATCATTATCCTTTAATCTACAAAAAACTAATTTCATTTCACGGGCAATGATCTAGATAATCACTACAAGACCTGAGAGCTAGATAGCACGCTACAGGCCCCAGGGACTGGAGTTATAGACGTAAAGTGGCTGTATTAATTACCTGGGACTAATTATTTTACCTCTTCGTCACTCGGGAATTGATCTAGGTTGTGGGAGATAGCGGTGTTGACAGCCTCCTCTTACTCTGAAACTTTTATTACTATTATGGGCGACTTCACTTACCTAACTCAGCCGTACAAAATCACTTGACCAATATTATTATTAATTCATTATTATTCTAAATTATTTATGAACTGCTATGAATTCAACTGCGCTGCGACTCTTGAATAATCACTGTATTGTAAACTTGGTTTGAAAAGAGCAACGCTAGAGTTTCTTGCCCGTTCTTCTCTGGCGTAAACAGCCTTGTGAACTGGGCGGTAGTGGAAAAAAGTGACTGAATCTGAATAGTGTATGACATTTCATAGGATCAATAAAATATTTTCATTTCATTCCGTGGTACAGATGATTAGACGCCGTCAGTGAAACGATTTATTGCAATGAATTGCGAGACAAGCATGCTATTTTCCTGATGATAAGCCATACGACCGCTCATGGATAGTAGCAAAACCATACATCATGAATTACAAAACAATGCTTCGCATTCTACTGCGCTCGCGATCTTAAGACATAAGATGTTGTCTCATTATGTCCAGTAGTTACTCTAGCTACAATGTCCTTGAAATCAGAACACGAAAATGCATTTGTACTGCAGTTGTAAGTCGAATAATATCTGTGTGAAGCAATACTCATCACAATGCACGGGCCATATCTGTAATCAAGATTACGATTAACGGCCGATCTCTATATCCTATCTATCTTTAACTAGATGTTAATATAACAACCATTACTATGGCGATACAATTATACACTTCAATAAACAAAGATAGACGTGTATATTCATCTTACCTAGCTAACTACAAATAAATACACCATATCTATATCTCTTTATCTTTGTTTACTGAAACATAAAATGCATATAAATATGTAACGAAATCTCTTGTTAAAGATAGATAGATTATAGAAACTGGGCGTAAGAAGAGTAAGCAGGATGTTAAATCCCATAATACGCCACCCTCCATTACCTCGAATCAAGCTTGATAAACTTTTCTTTATTTTTGTTTTGGAGCCTATAGTTATTATATGCAAGCAGCAGACTGGGCTCTGTGGCGTACCTTGGGAGAGGCCTATGTCCAGCAGTGGACTGCAACGGGCTGATGATAGCCATAATTTTGTCCTACTGAAAATGAAAATAATTTATTGAATCCATTAAAATGTTCAGCATTATTTAGATTCAGTCATTTTTTGTTCTACCGGTCCGGAAAGCGGTTTTTACTAGAGAAGAACGGGCAAGAAAATCTAGTGTTGCTCTTTCCAAAACCAGTTTACAATGTAGTGAATAATTTTACAATATACTGCTGGGTGACTGCCTCGGTGGCGTAGTTGTATTACGGTACGGTTACAAAGCTGAGGTCTCGGGTTCGAGTCGATTTCATCAGCCCGGAGTCAGGAATTTGTGCCCGATATGGTGATAGGCTCGCTCCCTATTACATCATCGGACGGAACATACAAGGCGAAATGTGGGTGTCCTGGTGGCGCCTCTGCCTACCCCTTCTGGGATAAAGGCGTGAGTTTATGTATGTATGTATACTGCTGGGCAAAGGGCTCCTTTTTATTCATCAACTTGACCCTGTCTTCTACAAATGGAAAGAGATGAACTTTCATCATGAAAAAAAAAGTACAGAAAAATGCAACGCCGGTGCAATTTGCAAAAACCAGCCGATGTAGTTAATCAGTACTAAAGAAACGGGACAAAGTTTCACTTACTCTCTTGGCCGTGATCCAGAAACTATGAATAAAGATCCACAGCGTTATTATCTAAAAATTTACCGTTCCGAATGATGAGTTTTAAAATAAACTGAGCAAATGTTGAGTGGATGTCGTATTAAGTTGAACATTAAGATCTACTTTTGTGTCGTGGGTATCAGAAAATACGAGAGACTTTTCGGTGTCAGTATCGGTTCTATGATCGGTTTGCGACCATCGTGTGTGATGTTTACTATTTCGTTGACGTGAATATTCTACTATAATTTCTGTCTCAAATCAGGTTAGGTTAATCTTATGTTTGTAATTTTCTCGGCTCACAAAATCATCGAATGAATGAATAATAATAATGAATACACCCAACAGTCACATACATAGTCCTGACCCCACATTAAGATCAATTAAGTCTTGTGTCGCAGGTATTAGAACTACGAGAGACTTTTCGGTCTCACAAACACTAAGACCCGAAAGAAATATTTGTGGGCCGCACAAACATTTCTATTGGTGCGGGGATCGAACCCGCGGCCTCTCGTTTCTCAGCCGGCGTCTACCAAACTGCGCCACGCAGGCTGTCATTGCGTGATAAACCTTAATATTTGGGCTTTTAAATACTAAAAGAAATTTTATAATACGCCCAATAGTTCCAGTAATCAGTAGAATTTGTTACGGGCTCAATTATAGACAGTCTTAAAACCTATTTTAGTTATCGAATGCTTTGTCCCTTTCGAACAACTTCTGAATTCGGTTTGAGCGAATAAGACAAAACATTCGATAGCTAAAATAGGTTTTAAAACTGTCTATGGATAAGGCCGGTAAGATTTATAAAGTAGGTTATTCAATTAATTTGAAAATAATAGCGATTTTCATTCCACCTTGAGCTCTCCGCTTTTAACTTGCACCACGCTCGCCTTGAGGTGAGATGGATCTTAACAATCTAATAGTTTAAGGATGATGGCTACGTTACGACATCCACCGTTATCTCTTTAACTCCGCGAGGATTGACTGTATTAGCTATTTACATATTATACATATGTTATAAACTCACGCCTTTTTCCCAGATGAGGTAAGCAGAGGTGCTGTACACCCACGGCCCGCCTTGTGTGTTCCGTCCCAAGATGTAAGGGAGGCATATTGCTCGGGCACATATGATAATAATGAATAGAAAAATCCAACATCACTTTTCCCAACCCGGGTTTCGATCCCGGGACTTACACCGTAGTCGTACCGTAGTACAACAGCGCCACCGAGACAGATTACTTATTTATTGCAATATAAATAAAATTGAGAAATGTCGTAGACTTTACGTACCTTCGATGTTGTTATTGAGAAGTGAGAAGTTTAAGTTTTCGACCTTCTTGTGGCTGAAAAGAGAGAGAGAGAGAGAGAGAGAGAGAGTGGCTGTTTTATCAAAATTCCAGGATTGCCTACGGCTTTGCCCGAGTGAAAAAGTATTTTCGTGATAAAACCCCCGCTATATAATTTTCCGAAATAACATGTACCCTATCGCTTCCTCGATACATGGGCTGCCCAACGCGAAAATATTTTTTAATTAGAACTGCTAGTTTCTGAGATTAGCGCGTTCAAATAAACCAACAAAATCTTCAGTTTTATAATATGTACATAAATTAGTATATATTTTCGTTATAAAAGTTTGTGAAACAAGAGGTCACGGGTTCAATCCCCGCCCCGAAACAAATATTTGTGTGATCCACTTGTATTTGTTTCGGATCTGGGTGTTTGTGACACCGAAAAAGTCTCTCGTAGTTACTGATACCCACGACGCAAGATTCGATCTCAGTGTGGGATCAGGACTATGTATGTGACTGTTGGGTGTATTTATTTATCTCATATTATTATAGGTATTACCCAGTGGTACTATGAATGCCAGCAACAATTCATTGCTGTTATTTCCGTCCCAAGATGCGATAGGAGGCGAACACTCTATTCCTGACAATTCATTTAAGATATTTCCAACTGAAATATCCTAGAAATTGAAATACTCAACCAGGAAATTAAACTTAGGAATTCACGGCTTATAGAGCATGCTGTCATGGGTTAAAAGGTAACTTATATTAAAGTTAGGAATGACAGCTGTTATACACGCATCAGTGAAAATATTCATACATCAGTGAAAATATTCATACATCAGTGAAAATATACATACATCAGTGAAAATATTCTCTGGGATTTAACCATTCTAAATGCATTTATCAAAAGATTGAAAAAACTGAATGTAAAATTTTTGTTAATCGTCTGTCGATGCTACAACTGAAAACATAATGAATTCATGGAACTGAAAAAGGTTCTAATCTGTTTTCTGTCTAGTCATTGTTGTGATCTTAATAGTTTAAACTCGACCGTAGAAGTCTATGATAATTGCAAGTTGAAATCGTGGTTGAATAAAATAAAAGGCGTTGTAGAATAAATTGGAATAAAGGTGGAGAATAAAATAAAAGAATATTGCATTCAGCCACTGCGAAAAACTGTGATTATGTAACGATTTTCTGTGAAGCAGATTTACTTGTTTTCCTTTTTTAACAACAAATAATATTTAAAATAAAACAGTTTTGAAATGACCTTCATAAAATCATTGTGGCGATGAAAATGTTTTCTTGTTCCAAATACATACATACATACATACATAAACTCACGCCTTTATCCCCGAAGGGGTAGGCAGAGGCGCCACCAGGACACCCACATTTCGCCTTGTATGTTAATGACAGCCTCGGTGGCGTAGTTGTACTAGGTTACGATTACAAAGCTGAGGTCTCGGGTTCGAGTCCCGGGTCGGGCAAAGTGATATTGGATTTTTCTATTCATTATCAGCCGGGAGTCAGGAATTTGTGCCCGATATGGCGATAGGCTCGCCCCCTATCACATCGTGGGACGGAACATACAAGGCGAAATTGTTCCAAATATTAACGCAGATTTTTTAGTATAATTAATTAAAGGAAATTAAAAATAATTCACGGGTAAAATGTGCTTCCTTTTTCCCTGATGAGGAGTAATTAAAGTATTTTCAACTTTTGGCGCGTTCGTTAAATTAAATCTTTTGGGAGAAGAAAAATTTAAACGTACATTAGTACCTTTGATGAATTAGTGGTAGACTTTTCCTAATTTTGGTATTTAGATCAGTTATTATTTTTATTTAATTTTGTGTTTAATGGTTTCTTAGATTTACGCGAATGTTACAATTATTTCATAAATTAATTTGATACACTTATTACTGACGCCTCGGTGGCGTAGTTGTACTACGGTACGTTGACAAAGCTGAGGTCGCGGGTTCGAATCCCGGGTTGAGCATAAAGATATTGGATTTTTCTATTCATTACAAGCCCGGAGTCAGGAATTTGTGCCCGATATGGCGATAGGCTCACCCCCTATCACATCTACGAAACATATAAGGCAAAATGTGGGTGTACGGGTAACACCCCTGGGAAAAAAGCGTGAGTTCATATACAGGGTATATCAAGACTGCGACCGAAAACGAAGCCAGGTGGCAGTATTAGTGACTTCAGACACAATGCAACTAAAAATACGCAAAAAAAATCGACAACATTTTTTTTGTAATTTTTACTTATCGTCGTATTTGGGTGATAAATACATACTTTTCCTGAAATAATGATGTAGACCTCTTTATTTTTATACACTCAATGGTACGTAAGGGCTTAAATTATAATTTTTGCAAAAACTAGGTATTTACCACCCAAACAAGAGAATTTTTAAAAAATTCTAAAAAAATATCAGTCACTGGTTTGGTGAAATTTTTATTTGCATCGTGTCTGTAACCACTAAAACTACCACCTGGCTTCGTTTTCGGTCGCAGTCTTGATATACCCAGTATGTATTACATACTAAATGCTTTGCCGGCCTGTTCATATGCGAGGGAAAAGTGGAGTAAAAAGGACAGTAAAAGAAAAGGGGGGCATCCGCCGATCTCACGCACCGAAGGAAACATGACAGTAAAGCCGTCGCTTTACTTCGATCTCCTGTGAGACTGTGGACTACTGGACGAGCCTGCCCATTCATTGTTTTTATTATTGTAGTGGAAATTGCGATGAATGGCGAGACGAGCATGCCATTCGCCTGATGGTAAGCGATACGACCGCTCATAGACAGTAGCAAAACCAAACATCATGAATCACAAAGCAATGCTTGGCATTCCACTGCGCTCGCCATCCTGAAGTATAAGTTAAGTCTCGATATGTCCAGTAGTTACTCTGGCTACAATGTCCTTCAAACCAGAACACAACAGTGCATTTACACTGCTGTTTGTTGGAGAAATAGGCATTGCGGTAGTACCTACCCAGGCGGCCTCTCACATATGAGAGACCTACCACTAGGGAGCCATGACTGACAAGAGCGTGGCTCCACCACTTGGTAATAGCAGTATCAGCCACTTTTTTTTATTCTCATTTATTTTTAAATTTCGGTCACTTTTACGAGAGAAGGGAAGTACAAAGGACGGGATGTGGAAAGGGCCATGGGGACTCCGGTAGTCCCACTCACTGAACGAAATACGGCACTTTACGTCAGTAATCAGTTACATTAAAATAAACTTAAATGAGACCAAAATACCAAAACAAAAGTAGTAAACTAACATTTGTAATCTAAAAATACATAGAAATAAAATGTATTTTTCTCAGTGCCGAATTTAAAGATAAAAACTTTTTCAGCGGGTCGTAAACCGGGCTGTGGGTCACGGACCCGCGAAGAGATGCTGAAATTAAAGCTTTATACTGGGTCGCACTAGGGGACGGATTTAGGACAGTGTTTTGTGGGACATATTTAAAAAACTATTTCGTTTTTATAGATTTCGTTAGTTTTTGCTAAGTGCTTCTTAATAAGTCTGCCTAAACAGAAGTCTCGGGTTCCATGTCAAGATGAGCACTGAAGTGTAATAAGCCAGATGGCCTTAAGAAGTTTTCTTAGTATTTAAAATTCAATTAAATATTTAAGGGCGATAACAAGAAATTTTAAAATAATCGTCCCCATAAATTTTTCCTTCTTTTTAGGGTCTTAGATACCCTAGTCTTAGGCTATCGTGTTAAATGAATGCTTTACCAAAATACTAGTGCTTAAACCATAAACTAGCCTAGAACTAGTCTTTTCTATCATAGATTTATGTCATACTACCGGACGTACACGAGGGCAGAGAAAAAATATTTCCAACTCCTATTAATTTAACTTTATGGTTAATTTCATTGCGGGTTGAAGACAAGTTAGACATTCCCGGAGACTCGCTGAGCTTCAATACTCAGTGTCATTAAAATGGGTGCTGTTGATCCTGGCTTACAGGAGTTGCAGTGAAATAAACTTTTGTTACACTCAAATATTTTACTCAATTTGGATATTTGCACTGCCTCGGTGGCGTAGTTGTATTACGGTACGGTTACAAAGCTGAGGTCTCGGGTTCGAATCCCAGGTCGGGCAAAGTGATATTGGAGTTTTTCTATTCAATATCAGCCCGGAGTCAGGAAATTGGGCCCGATATGGCGATAGGCTCGCCCCTATCACATCGTAGGACAGAACTTGCAAGGCGAAATGTGTGTGTCCTAGTGGCGCCTCTGCCTACCCCTTCGGGGATAAAGGCGTGAGTTTATGTATGTATGTATGGATATTTGCATCAAACATTTTACGATAGTTATAGTTCCCAGCTTATAACCCAAATCCGTCTACATTTCCTGCAAAAAGGGTCCCCAATAAAACTGAAATTGTGACACGGGTCCTACCATAAAAGCTAAGCGTTCGCCTCTTTACGTCCATAACCCTTTAAACATTATTTTGAATACGCAAGTTGCTATTTAAGAAATAAAACGTTTCCTCCGATAGTAATAAATGATACTACATACTTTAAAAATACATATTTTAAAATAAATACACCCAAAAGCCACATACATAGTCCTGACCCCACACTAACATCGAGTCTTGTGTCGTGGGTATCAGAAACTACCAGAGACTTTTCGGTCTCATAAACACCCAGACCCGAATAAATACTTGTGGTTCGGTTGTACCGGTGCGGGGATCGAACCCACAGCCAGCGTCTAACAACTGCGCCACGGAGACTGTCAAAATCTATGCAAATATATAACGCTAAAGAGATTTTTGAATGTGCTGATCTCACGGACCACCGGTTCGAATTGAAATAATATTTTACATACATACATAAACGCCTTTATCCCAGAAGGGGTAGGCAGATGCGCGACCAGGACACCCACATTTCGCCTTGTATGTTCCGTCGCATGATGTGATAGAGGGCGAGCCTATCGCCATATCGGGCACAAATTCCTGACTCCGGGCTGTTAATGAATAGAAAAACCCAATATCACTTTGAAAAAATATTTTAGCGTGGGATTTATCGAGGGTCTGGGAGTTTGTGAGACCGAAAATTCTCTCGTAGTATACACGACACAAGACTCGATCTTAGTGTGGGGCCAGGACTATGTACGTGACTGCTGGGTGTATTATTTGTATTCTCTGACATAAAAGATATTCCCTACAAAAGATTAAATCGTGCAACATGCAATATGTTTTCAGTACGAGTAATATTAAAATAGTTTCCGGAATATTCCTGGTATTGTCCCTTTGACGCATTCGGAGTTTAATTAAAACATTTTTCTGTGTCAATTTAAATCGGCAGTCTGCCTCGGTGGCGTAGTTGTATTACGGTACGGTTACAAAGCTGAGGTCTCGGGTTCGAGTCCCAGGTCGGGCAAAGTGATATTTGATTTTTCTATTCATTATCAGCCCGGAGTCAGGAATTTGTGCCCGATATGGCGATAGGCTCGCCCCCTATCACATCGTAGGACTGAACATACAAGGCGAAATGTGGGTGTCCTAGTGGCGCCTCTGCCTACCCCTTCGGGGATAAAGGCGTGAGTTTATGTATGTATGTTGTCCCTTTGACGCATTCGGAGTTTAATTAAAACATTTTTCTGCTTCAATTTGAATTGGAAAGTTGTGCATTGGATATACTTTTGAGAATTATTTTTATACAAAAGGTCCGGAAAGCGAGCATTAAGGTCAGGGGATGGTCAGTGATCACTGAAGATGAACATCCACAAGGCGTGGATTATATATGAGTTGCATAATGAGACTTAACATCTTATGTCTCAGGATGGTGGGCGCAGTGGAATTCCAAATATTGCTTTGTAATTCATGGTGTTTCTTGGCTTTGCTACTGTCCATGAGCGGTCGTACCGCTTTACATCAGGCGAATGGCATACTCGTCTCGCCCTTCATAGCAGTAAAATAAATAGCAGGAAAATCGGACCCACGAGACGATTTTATTAAGTTACATGCAGGGCACGAGCCTCCTCTACAATCAAGAGTACGACTGAGAGGGGTTGGGCCATATAGTGGTTAGTAGTAAAATGCCTTGAAGTTATAATAAAAAGCCGGAAACAACTCGCAATAACTTGCTAATTTGAAAGCCTTTGGGTACAAGTGTAAACAGCTTAAGCCTGGCGGCTTTCCAACAGCAAGCCTTTTCGCCAAGCCGTTTCTATTAATTGAGTGCCTTTCTAACTCTGCGTTTACGAATGTAGCTTTGAGCGGTTTCGACTTTTTCAAACGCCAAAAATTGAATATTTTTCTCTTAGAATATTTTTGACTACTGTAGTTTCGCCTTCAAATTCATGGTGATTTTCTTATAAAATTGTTTTGAAAAAATGTCTTTTTCTTTTGCAGGCGTGACTTCACGAGGGAGTAAGTTGATCAGTTATTCCGCCTTCGCGACCCTTTAAATAAATACACCCAAATAAATACACACAACAGTCACATACATAGTCCTGACCCCACACTAAGATCGAGTCTTGTGTCTACAAGAGACTTTTTCGGTCTCCCAAACACTCAGACTCAAAACAAATACCTGTGGATCACACAAATACTTGTTTCGGTGCGGGAATCGAACCCGCGGCCTCTCGTTTCACAGGCGGCGTCTAACCAACTGCGCCACGGAGGTTATATTTATCGTCGACATTTAGGTAAAATATCTTCCGCAAACAAAATCCTCTTCTTTTTTGAATAAATGACTTCAGCAGAGGGAATAGGCACAGACCATGACATGGCATGCTCGTCTCGCCATTTATCGCAATAAAAAAAACTATCTTGATGTAATCTCAAACATACATACAAATCTTTCAAGAATACTCTTTAATCGTAATAGATTAAAAAACATCCTAGTTTTTAAATTAAATAAGTTACACCCACACAAAGACAAAAAAAATGGAAAATCCCACACGAATCCGATAACAATTTCTACCCACATGAATATTTCAACGCGACACATAAGATCAAAAAGTTAGCTCACATATTACAAGTTTCGCTCGCTTGGCACATTGCCAGCGTCTGGCAACCATCAACAAGTTTACCCTGCCAGGATTGGCGACGGTATAAATTTTTTCTAATGTCCTTTTTATGAGTGGCCATTTCAGTCTGACAAAAAGCTGTAGTGTTTCTAGAATCTAATTACCTAATTCACTTTGACAACCTATGTGGCGCAGTTAGACGCCGGCGGTGAAACGAGAGGCCGCGGGTTCGATCCCCGCACCGAAACAAATATTTGTGTGATCCACAGGTATTTGTTTCGGGTCTGGGTGCTTCTGAGACCGAAAAGTCTCTCGTAGTTCCTGATACTCACGACCCAAGACTCGATCTACGTGTATGGTTTGAACTATGTATGTGACTGTTGTGTATATTTGTTTATTTATCAATTATTTATTTAATTCAAAGGTTTCTTTTAATTTCGGCAAGATGAAATGACTATATTGCATTTGATAGTAAATCCCTTGTAGTCTAGATTAATTATATAGTACTAACTTTATATACCTAAGTCTAGTTGTTTCGTATACTTTTTATAAGTCAAATGTAGAGAACTAAAAATTTGTAACATTTTGTCAAAACACCTACATTTACGAATAAATTATTTTGATTAGATTTGATTATGTTTTGGAGATATAAATGTCTCCGGCTATTCTTCATAATAACATGACGACTTAAAGACGAACAACATAAGAACCAAAAAGAAAACAATAATTATTTTCAAACAAGAAATTCACTGCTGAATATGGGTCCTCAAAGTAAATTAAGAATTAAAAAATAAGCCTTGCTTTCGACTATTTTTGTTTTCAAAATTGTTACATCAAGTGCCTGGTTGAGAAATGTATTACAAAAACAGAAAACAAATTGTTTTGACGTAAATTATATCCAGATCGTTAAGCAATTTAAAAATAACTAAATTACGTCTAACATTTTCATAACTGCCTCGGTGGCGTAGTTGTATTACAAAGCTGAGGTCTCGGGTTCGAATCCCGGGTCTGGCAAAGTGATATTGGATTTTTCTATTCATTATCAGACCGGAGTCAAGAATTTGTGCCCGATATGGCTTGCCCCCTATCACATCAAGGGACGGAACATACAAGGCGAAATGTGGGTGTCGTGGTAGCACCTCTGCCTACCCCTTCTAAGAAAAAGGCTTGAGTTTGTGTATGTATGTATTTTCATAATATTTTGTTCTTAGAGCACGATAATTTATCAGAGTGTGGTTCTTTGCATAAAAAAAAAGAGCTTTGAATCACACTGAAATTACAAAGAATTATTTATTATTAAACAATGTTTAAGAAGCTTGGAATTAATTAGAAAATTAACAACACATAATCAAAAATATTTAATAATAGCTTTTGCCCGCAAACTTCGTCTGCGTGATTAACTTTATTTGGAATTTCCTATCCCGTCCTGCCCCGTCCCACTATATGCCACCCGTCCCATCTCACTAAAGGCATATAATCCATTCCCATCCCATTCCTTTGAGTATAAAAAAGTAATAAATATATCGGAATTCCTTCCTCATCCCACAGGAACACTACATATTTCGGGATAAAAGTAGCCTAAGTGTTAATCCACGGTGTCAGCTACCGCCATACCAAATTTCAACATAATCCGTTAAGCTGTTTCTGAGTTCATCACGCACAACCGAACAGACAAACAGACACAAAATCTAAAAATCATTGTTTTGGGTTCTATTACGTTGATACAGACCCTCCATATAAGTTTACAGACATGGATCGGTTACAAATGTATGATATTATGTATTGATAACATTTAATTGTGGAAGCATTGACTTATATTCTACCGATAGACGAGACACGTCAAAGAAATAAAGTGCCCCGTATTTTAAAAGCACACTGCAATATTACATCACTTGCTTGGTATTTTATTAAAATATTGTAACTTCAGACGATTTACTTTCGGTTTGACATAATAAACATTCATTTATTACTTTTAAACGTATGCGATAAGGCGTACTGCACTGTCACTGTCACGAAGCAAACTGATTCATGTGTGGTGCATGCACCGCAAGTAGGTGGAATAATTTTTTTGTACTGAATGTCTTATCTAGTGTTACATTGATATCGATGTGTGGAAGCATATTAATTGTCTCCGGATAGCGAACGTACACAGCGGTTAAGGAGCCGTCTTAGTGACCCACGTGTTTCACTTTCGGGTTCTGTGTAATCGTCATCATCATCATCAGCCCGTTGCAGTCCACTGCTGGACATAGGCCTCTCCCAAGGCACGCCACAGAGCCCGGTCTGCTGCTTTACGCATCCAGTCGCATTCGGTGTAAATCCGAATACAATCAGGCATCTTTGAGACCTCAGCTTTGCATACTGCCGGTATAAAATATAAACAATAACAAATAATATTAAAATACATGATTCCCCGAAAATGTTTCAATTAAAAAGCCTTTAAAACAATTTCCAAAATTTGGAATACCCAGCAAAACCAAGGTTTTCTTAGAGTAAATTTGTTATTAGCAAAGACCCTCGCCATAAAACGTTTGGGTCCTTTATATATCTCTGGAGATGTAGCAATTAAATTTCAAACTCTAATTAAGGGTCTTGTGGTTTCGTTGGTTTAGTAATTTTATTAGATTGTGACTAGGTTCGATTCTTATTTTTTACTATTGGCTATACGCGGACGGTAATCCTGAGGTCCTACGTTCGATTACCAAATCGCTCCATCATTATATTTTTGCGAAAATTTAGTTACCTTCCCAAGGCTAGATTTTCTACTTGACATGGCGAGAAACCGTATTAATACTTTCAAAGTAAGAAACTACTTGTCGATTCTGTAATTCTAAACCATTACCTCACTTCACACAGTATACAAACATGAAACCGTACGCCTTCTTGGAAAAAGGCGTGAGTTTATGTAGGTATATAAATATAAACTTAAAAAGAGGTTCTTTGGTTGGCATCAGCGCCTTAACTACTCAATCGAATCTTGAAATTGTATACCGAGTATATCAGGACTGCGACCGAAAACGAAGCCAGGTGGTAGTTTTAGTGGTTACAAACACGATGCAAATAAAAATTTCGCCAAAACAGTGACAGATATTTTTTTAGTTTCTTTTTAAATGATCGTGTTTGAGTGGTAAATACCTAGTTTCTGCGAAAATCCTAATTTAAACCCTTATATACCATTGCGTCTTTAAAAACAAAGGGGTGTAAATTATTATTTTAGGAAAACTATGTATATATCACCCAAAAACGACGATAAATAAAAAATTACAAAAGAAAGTTGTCGATTTCTTTTTGCGAAATTTTTACTTGCTTTGTATCTGAAGTCACTAATACTACCACCTGGCTTCGTTTTCGGTCACGGTCTTGATATACCCTGTATATGTGTACATGTATATACATACATACATACATAAATTCACGCCTTTTTCCCAGAAGGGATAGGCAGAGGTGCAACCAAGACAGCCACGTTTCGCCTATATGTTCCGTCCCTTGATGTGATAGGGGGCAAGTCTATCGCCATATCGGGCACAAATTCTTGATTCCGGGCTGATAATGAATAGAAAAATCCAATATCACCTTGCCCGACCCGGGATTCAAACCCGAGACGTCAGCTTTGCAATCATACCGTAATACAACTACGCCACCGAGGCAGTTTCTGAGTTATCTTTAGTATGTGTTTAGAAGGAAACAAATAAAAATACAGATATACAAGTGTTACGCGCTGAGCTTTTGTATATCCGGTGTTACAAGGCTGGCATAAATGTATCCATCGGCAAAATCTATATATTTGTTATCATTATACAGGGTATATCAAGACTGCGACCGAAAACGAAGCCAGGTGGTAGTATTAGTGACTTCTGACACAATGCAACTAAAAATTTCGCAAAAAAAATATAACTATTTTTTTATTGTAATTTTTTACTTATCGTCGTATTTGCGTGAAATATACATAGTTTCCTAAAATAATAATGTACACCTCTTCATTTTGAAACACACAATGGTACGTAAGGGTTTAAACTAATAATATGTTCGCAAAAACTAGGTATTTACTATTTACTACCCAAAAACAACGATTTTAATAAAATTGTAAAAAATATCTGTCACTGTTTTGGCGAAATTTTTATTTGCATTGTGTTTCTAACCACTAAAACTACCACCTGACTTCGTTTTCGGTCGCAGTCTTGATATACCCGGTATATAGCAACATTTTAACACTTTATTGTATCGTAGAAATGCTATCAAACAAATGGTTTATGTTTTTTAAGGCTTAGGTCAGAGTAACAAAATCCAATTTTTCCGAGAGCTAATCTGCTAAGCTTTATTGTGTTGGAAAGGTGAGGTGAAAAGTGTATAGCAGTGTCACAAATATTAATCTAAATAGATGGTACTTTATTAAAAATGCGTTGTGGGTTGTTGGTAACAAGTCGCGGCTGCTATGGTCGCAGGTTCAAAACCCAAACCTCTGATTTTTCGGAGACATGTGTGTATTGATAATCAATCACACACTTAAACGCTGAAGGAAAACATCGTGAGGAAACTTGCATACCAAAACGATCGTAACAATATTTTCTAAGGTATATATTAGGCTTGCGTTTTATATGGTCCAAGTCTCAATCGAACTTTTTTTTTTATTGCAATGAATGGCGGGACGAGCATGCCATTCGCCTGATGGTAAGCGATACGACCGCTCATGGACAGTAGCAAAACCAAACAACACCATGAATTACAAGGCAATGCTTGGAATTCCACTGCGCTCGCCATCCTGAGACATAAGATGTTAAGTCTCAATATGTCCAGTAGTTACAGTCCTGGCTACAATGTCCTTCAAACCGGAACACAACAGTGCATTTACACTGCTGTTTGTTGGAGAAATAGACATTGCGGTGGTACCTACCCAGGCGGCCTCTCACATATGGGAGACCTACCACCAGTAAAAACTCTCAATTTTAGAGGAGGTCCGTTCCGTACAGTGGGACGTGTATGGGCTGGGTATTATTATAATATTAGAAAAATACTGTTATTATAGTAAGAGACATCAGGCTATCGACTGCCTCGGTGGCGTAGTTGTACTACAGTACATTTACAACGCTGAGGTCTCAGGTTTCAATCCCGGGTGGGGCAAAGTGGTAATGGTTTTTTCTATCACATGTGGGAACGAACACGCAAGGCAAAACGTGGGTGTCCTGGTAGCACCTCTGTCTACCCCATCTGGGAAAATGCTTGAGTCTATGTATGCACATCAGCCTGCTATTGTCATAGCATATAAGGATAGTTATATATTAATATTTGAGTAGTTTGCACAAACTCGTCTCCGCTTTTGGAGATAAATAGAATGATCGATCGCCGGCTATTTTGGCTGACGCCGTCTCATCTATAAATACGGCGTGATGTATGGATCCATTTTTACATGAGTAGTTCAGTTATATATTTTGAAGACCAATAATGGTTCTTAATTCAATTCACTGTGTAATAGGTAAGTCTCTCATATGACTGCGTCGGTGGCGTAGTTGTATTACGGTACGGTTACAAAGCTGAGAGGTCTCGGGTTCGAGTCCCGGGTCGGGAAAAGTGATATTGGATTTTTGTATTTATTATCAGCCCGGAGTCTGGAATTTGTGCCCGATATGGCTATAGGCTCGCCCCCTATCACATCGTGGGACGGAACATACAAGGCGAAATGTGGTTGGCCTGGTGGCGCCTCTGCCTACCCTTTCGGGGATAAAGGCGTGAGTTTATGTATGTATGTATGTATGTCTCGCATATGTAAGAGGCCGCCTCTTCAATCGAGACGTTTGATAGGAGCTAGGCCATTTAGTCCACCACGCTGGCCTAGTGCGCATTGGCAAAAAACACAACCACTTAAAAAACTCACACGCTCGAATAATTAAACACCGCTTAAATGTTAAGTTGCACTTAACTACCCACTTCCCACTTACGCGCGAATACTCCAACGCCATTTAAATATTAAGATGTACTTAACTACCCACGTCCCACTGAATCAATACATTTAAGCGGGACTTGCAACAAAATATTTAAGTGGCGTTTGAGTATTCCGGCGTTAATCTGTACATTTAAGTGGGACTTTAGTAGTTAAGTGCAACTTAATAAATAAATGGCGTTTGAGTATTCGGGCGTTAAAATAACAATTTGTAAGAAATGCATTAAAAAAGATTATAATAATAATCGGGCGCGTTAAAAGTTGCCCGGAGCGATCTCAGAAGATTTGTCATAAAATTTGCGAGGGCCGAATGAATGTTCGGAGGGTCAAACTCCCGTTTGTGGAATAATATCGCGTTTTAGGGCCTTTGTTGAGAATAGATTTTTTTATTATGTTGTTCATATCGACTGCCTCGTGCTGTTGTACTTCGGTACCATTACAACGCAGATATATCGGGTTCAAATCAACGGGCAAAGTGATATTGGGCTTTCTATTCATATCAGCCCTATGTCAGGAATTTGTGCCCGATATGGCGATAGGCTCGCCCCCTATCACATCATGGGACGGAACATACAAGACGAAATGTGAAAATGAAATATATTTTATTATAAATCACAAATAGTTCATGAATTTTAGCATGTTGACATTTGACATTTAATTTGTGGGTGTCCTGGTGGCATCTCTGCCTACCCCTTCTGGGATAAAGGCGTAAGTTTATGTTGTACGTATGATTTTAACTGATGCGTTCATAGCACGGTCATAATATGATACGGTGAAGGAAAAGACCCAAAAAACATATTTTATTTCGTATAATTTTTCGTATAATTCAAACTTTTACAAAGACGATACATTCTAATAACAATAAATTCTCAATATACATAAGTGCCCGAAATTTCGTACAACCCCGCAACCGATGCAGAATTTTAAACGAACATACCAAGTTGTTCAATAATCGGGGTCACTGAGCCAAAAGTTTCCGAATTAAGTTCGGCGAACGAGTGATTTTCAGGGGTCAGTTTGATTAAAATAATTAAAGCGAAATATTTAAAAGTGGAAACATTATTACAGTATTTAAGAAATGTTATTTTGTTATTACTAATTTATGTTGTTTTTTTTTTTTCATCAAAAATCAAAATGTTCATATTCAAAACCATAAGGCAACCTTCGCCGGTGCCCATAATTATGACGACCAGCTTAAAGCTAGGTGGAATGCCAAGCATTGCTTTGTAATCCATGGTCTTGTTTGGTTTTCTACTGTCCATGAGCTCGTATCGCTTACCATCAGGCGAATGGCATGCTCGTCTCGCTATTCAATGCAATAAAAATAAAGTTATTCCTATCAGATGATATTGAGTAATAGTTGGAAATTCTCTACAAAAAGAAAGCGGTGTGGACGCACCTTTAGTTATACACATCAAAAATCAACTCCAAAATTCTCAGGGCAAGTTGGATGCAAAACTTTTGACCCTCACAGTAAAGTTTGCCTCCCAATTCACGTGCGGTCAACTAGAGCCAGGTAGAACCTTCTATTAGACAAACCATGGAGTTTTGCACAATTTTAACTTTTTGTAGAATAATAGAATTGATTATTTTTTGACATCAATGTATGCATTTAGAAACGAAACAAAAAAGTAGCTAAATTTGTAACCGATCGATGTCTGTACGTGGAAGATAAACGAAAAAATAATATGGGGGGACTCTATTAACGTAATACAAGCCAAAACAATGATTTCTATTATTTTTGTCTAGTTGTCTGTGCGGCTGTGGCGATGAACCCAGTATCGGCTTAACTGGATTAGCATACATACAGGGTATATCAAGACTGCGACCGAAAACGAATACTTACGAAAATAAGTTCTGGTTCACTACAAATTGCTGACAATTTAACTTTAATTAAGTCTATTAATTAGTTTTGAAGATTTGATTCAACCAAATATTGTTATTCCAAGCTTTTCTCGTATTTATACTATAGGCTAATATACTTTTTATCCCGAAAAATGTAGTTTCCGTGGAATGAGCAAGGAATTCAAATATATTTGTTACTTTTTTAAACTCAAAGAGATGGGATAGGAAGAGGATAGTATTGCATCCCTTGAGTCATGGGACCATAACGAGGCGGGACAAGACGGGAGAGGACGAGACGGGAAAAGCAGTACCTACAGAGGACATCATTGATTTTGAATATTATAAATAAAACGGTACGGGAAATAATATGTTGCTGATGTGGACTGGACTCAAAAGTATCTGCACCCGGGCGGAGCCAGGTCGGGCCTTAGTTTATTATGGGGATTCGAACCCGACACCTTACCATTGCGCATGGTTACTTTGGTAATATAAAAATATTCTATGAAACATAAACCAAGGTTAACGTGAAAACTTGTTCCCGTTTATTCCAGCGGGATTTGCCGGACGTGGAGCGGACAGATTTATCGCCGGCGTCTCTTCTGACGAATTTATTTGTTTTTTTTTTACGTCTGACAATTTTGCTGGTCTTGTTCGGGGTATGGGATTTTATAGTGCATTTCTGTGTTGTAATTGGGTATTCGACTATGATAGTTTTTTTTATTATTTCGCGTTTAAACGTCATTAAAATAAAAGAATGGCCCCTCGCCCCCTATCACATCTTGGGACGGAACATGCAAGGCGAAATGTGAGTGTCCTAGTGGCGCCTCTGCCTAACCCTTCGGGGATAAAGGCGTGAGTTTATGTATGTATGTAAAATAAAAGAAATCTGTAAACACAGTATTCAAGTAGCTTGTAAAATCAGGCAAATTTTACTGAAAAAAGACCGGGAGCGTAGTTGGAACATATTACCGTCTCTTTCACACGCGCACACTGTAATGCATATGAAGACTAGTGACGTCACTAGGTTTGTTTTTCATTCCTTTTCTTTGACACCCCACTTTATGATTTAAAACGTTTCTAAGTACTTTAATTTTGAATGGATTTACAAAATTCATTGTTTGCTAGATTTGGGTGTGGACACCTTTGTATAAATACCATAATAAAAATGAAGTCAAATATGCTAATAAGGGAGATTTTTTTATAATTAAAAAAAACACTATTTAATAAACTATAACTTGATAAAATATTAAAATAAGAATAAGCATTTTAATAAAAGAACTGTAAGTAATTTTATTTTATTTTATTTATAAAATAAGTATTCAATGTTAAACCATTTTGCCGTTTCTACCTCCATTCCTTAAATCTACCGGAAGGAGTAGAAGTAAGGCACAAATTCCTGACTCCGGGCTGATAATGAATAGAAAAATCCAATACAACTTTGCCTGACCCGGGATTCGAACCCAAGACACCACCACCCAAACACTGAGGTTGCAATCATACCGTAGTACAACTGCGCCACCGAGGCAGTAAGTACTTTGAAAGTTATAATATACATTTCCACACACATCTTTAAAGCTACTATTTTTTTTCGCCAGAAAAACCACTCAAAACAAAAGCTTTATACAGAAATTACAACACAAAAATCTCTTCAGGCCGTTTAATTAAAAAAAAACCGCCCGTCAATCCAGTCTTTTAATCCATTAAAAATATTTCATCTCATTAAGCGCGCAGCCGTTTTTACACTAAGTACTGTGCCATACAGCTCTATGCAACCAACGTGAATTTAATTCATTATTATTTGAGAGAGAATTTGTCTTTGTAACTAGTTTGAACCTCTTACTAAAGGAATAATTAGAATGAGATTATTCCGTCTGTAAGCCCTTGTATTTCCACTGTAAAGGAATGACAACATTGTGAGGAATCCTCCATACCCCAGGGATCGTAATAAGTCTATTGTATGTGAAGTCTGCCAACCAGCGCTAGACCAGGTGGAGGAATAACCCTATATATGGAACTCTTGGTTGTAGAGGAGGTCCTACCAGGTCTCCCACGTTTCGCCTTGTGTGTACCGTCTCACGATGTGATAGTCTATCATATCGGGCACTTATTCTTGAGTCCGTATAACTTTTTTAACGATAAATAGCGAGACGAGCATGCCATTCGCCTGATGGTAAGCAATACGACCGCTCATGGACAGTAGCAAAACCAAACAACGCCATGAATTAGAAAGAATGGTTGGCATTCCATTGCGCTCGCTATCCAGAGACAAAAGATTGTAAGTCTTATTATGTCCAGTAGTTACTCTGGCTACAATGTCCTCCAAACCGAAACACAAAAATACATTTACACTGCTGCTTGGCGGGAGAAATAGACATTGCGGTGGTACCTACCCAGGCGGCCTCTCACATATGAGAGATCTAGACCTACCTAATGCGTAATTGACTAACACTTGAACTTATTTACGTTTGAAACTCTTAAAGAGGTCGCTAGTGTACGGGTTCTTATTATGTTTTTCTTCATCATAAAACCGATATTAGCTATTATCTAAGAATGCATAAGAAAATTGAGAAGCTTTTACCTGAAGTTTAAAGAGACAAATCCAATAGAAAATTGCTAGAAAAAGACTGCTTTACGTCACACCAATTCCAAAGTTGCAAACTAAGCGAAAATTTTAAGTTCACGAAGATTTTCTAATACCATTAATTCTGATGAAACTAAGCGATGAGGTAATACTTACGATGATAAGTTCTGGTTAACTACAAATTGCTGACAATTTGACTTTAATTAAGTCTAATAATTAGTTTTGAAGATTTCGTACAACCAAATATTGTTATACCAAGCATTTTTTGGATTTATAAAGACAATAACATGATATTATTGTTTATATAGATTACATTTTTCCGGATTTGCATCAACCTTTCACAAGTTTTAATCATAACCTATACAAATATAATTGTTTCTTAGATTTACGCGAATGTTACACATTGAAATAAAACTATATAATTTTTTTACGGATTTTATCGCGATTTGGTTTAATTTTTACATTTTTTAACTTCCTGACGTTTCGATTACTTTACAGCTTTCGTCCGCCCCGTGATAAAAATCAAATCGCGATAAAACCCGAAAAAATAGTTTTATTTCAATGTGTAACATTCGCGTAAATCTAAGAAAAAATAGTTTTATTTCAAAGTATGATTTTAATAATTAAATAAAAAATACACATCAAAATATGAAGTAATTTAATGATCAAGAAACTTAAACGGCCTCATTCAGACCGTTTTAAAACCTGTTTTAGTTATCGAATGTTTTGTCTTCTTCGCTCGAACTGAATTCAAAAGTCGTTAAAAAGGGACAAAACATTCGATAGCTAAAATGGCTTAAACTGTCTATGAATAAAGCCATAAATGTTTGCGACTTCTGCTACGTCTGATTATCCCTTCTTTCCTCCGCCGCAAGGCGAATATTTCAGAGATCGACAACATTTGAACTTTCCTGTAGCATTTTTTAACCCGGGGCTATGAAAAGTTCGCTACAATTTAACATTACACTTGATTTTGAGCTTAGGTTTGGCGAACTGCCAGACAAATAGTTGGACTTTACCACGTAATAAACCCAGGTTTGGTTTTAGGTTTAGTATTTTTAGTCTTGTATATTGACGGACTAAAGCTGAAATCTGGTTTATGTAAACGAGGTGGCTTAAAACACGCTTAAACTACGTACATAGTCTTGACCCCACACTAAGATCGAGTCTTGTGTCGTGGATATCAGTAACTACGAGAGACTTTTCGGTCTCACAAACACCCAGACCCCAAACAAATACCTGTGGTTCACACAAATATTTGTTTCGGTGCGGCCCCGGATAGGCCCAGCCCCTATCCCGTCATGAGACGAAAACATACAAGGCGAAATGTGGATGTCCTGGTAGCATCTCTGCCTACCCCTTTTGGGAAATATGCGTGAGTTTATGTATGTATGTATGTATACATATGTTATACTCTATACAATGAAAAGTCTCTTGCACGATGTAACTGTATGTGAATAACGTAATGCACTCCATTCTACTTGCTCCATCCATGCGTTGCTATATTGCAACGAAGCTATTCCTCCCGTCGAAACTTTTGTTTAATTAAAAACAACGGCTTCTGTACCAGATGTCCATTTTAGTGAGTGTAGTTTTTTTGTGGGGAAGATTGAAGCTTTGATGTTAAGTGGCTGGAGGCTTTGTGAATGAAAATTCGTCATGAAACGTGGCGCGTTTCGGGTTCGGCTGTTCGGTTTTGAAGAGACGGGTGTGATTGCAGTTTTAGAGACAGGGTATATCAAGACTGAGACCGAAATTGAAGCCAGGTGGTAGTATTAGTGACTTCAGACACAATGCAACTAAAAATTTTTACTTATCGTCGTATTTGGGTGATAAATACATAGTTTTCCTGAAATAATGATGTACACCTTTTTATTTTCTAAGACGCAATGGTACGTTAGGGCTTAAATTGCTATTTTCGCAATAACTAGGTATTTACTACCCAAACACAATGATTTTTAAAAAATTGCATAAATTTATATCGCTTATATTGCGAAATTTTTATTTGCATTGTGTCTGTAACCATTATAACTACCACCCGGCTTCGTTTTTGGTCGAAGTCTTGATATACCCGGTATATACAGAGTATTTCTAGACTGCGACTGAAAACGAAGCCAGGTGGTATTAGTGACTTCAGACACAATAAAAATAAATAAAATGGATCCTATATCCTTTTCCGTGCCCCTGACAAAGTTTATGCAAAATAGCATTATAATCGGTTAAGCAGTTAAAGCGGGAATGCGTAACAAACATACACACTTTTGGGTTTATATTAGTACAAGCGGCTCGGCCCAGCTAGACCCGCATGCAGATAGTTTTTAAGTCCAGTCTACATCAACAACATATTAAAGTTTTCGCAGCGCACGCGATGTAAAGAATATTTTATGTATTTTTTTACACCTTGGCAATACATTATTGAAGTTTTAGTGAGGACCTCAATTTTTTTTGAAAATATAATATAGCCTATGTCACTTGGAGATAGTGTGACTTCCCAACAGTGAAATAATTTTTCAAATCGGCTCAGTAGTTTCGGAGCCTATTCAGTGCAAAGAAACAATCAAATCTTTCCTCTTTGTAATATTAGTATAGAAGAACGTGCTTTAGCTCGAGATTTGAGTGGCAGAAGCCAACAAATGATCGATTCGGAAATCATTAAAGATTTGTCTTCACTTTGCCGTTGAAATACAGTTGGAACTTAGAAGTACAACTATAACTGTTAGGGTTTTGCACACTTTGGACCTTTATTTCTTTTCAAATTTAAAATTATTTCTCTTTTCGTTTCTTTTTATTTACTGGTGGTAACCTCTCTCATCATTTGAAACAGGTCACAATGGATATATTGAGACTTAACATCTTATGTCTCAGGATGGCGAGCGCAGTGAAGTGCCAAGCAATGCCGAGTAATTTATGGTGTTGTTTTATTTTGTACTGTTATTCCGATAAAAAAAAAACGATTTTCCCGGACGACATTCTCAAACGATACACTCAAAAAAGTTAATCTCCTGCCGAAAATTCGAAAGAAATCCAGCACCCAGGCCATCTAAGCTGTTCGCTTAAAATCCTTAACAAAACACGTCACCAATTAAACGTCAGTAGTGTGCGCGAGCTGTTAGCTCGAATGAATACCGAATAACAAGCATTGAGACTGGAATTTCGCCGCGGTATTTCATTAACTAGGGATTTATTTACGCTAATATCCGAGTTTAATTTTGCAAGTACTGCTTTAGAGTAATATTTTAAAGGGTATAAATAGGAATTACTATTGTAATGCTGGGTTTAAAAATAGAATGAATAGCGGGACGAGCATGCCATTCGCCTGATGGTAAGCTCTAGCGCTCATGGACAGTAGCAAGACCAAACAACACCATGAATTACAAAGCAATGCTTGGTATTCTACTGCGCTCGCAATTCTGAGACATATTAAGATGTTAAGTCACATTACATCTCATTACTCACTACAATGTCCTTAAAATCGGAACAAACCAGCAGTGTAAATGCACTGTTGTGTTCCGTTTTGAGGGACATTGTAGCCAGAGTAACTACTCGACATGATGAGAGTTAACATCTTATCAAGACTCAAGACTGATCACTGAACATCAAACTTGTAGTCATTGAACATGTCTATTTCACCTTGTTTAAGTACTCTAGCGACCCGACCTCTATAGGGGGCTGTTAAAGTGATGTCAACTTTTTTAAAATATACTCTACTAGATTCCGCCCGCAAACTTCGGCTACGTGGTTAGATTTATTTGAAATCTCCCATCCCGTCCCTTCCTGTCCCGTTATATCCCAGACGCCCCGTCTCATTTTCACTAATGAAATGTAATCCAGTCCCATCTAATCCTTTTGAGTATCATAAAGTAGCAAATATATCGGAATTCCTTTTTCATCCCACGGGAACACTAAATTTTTCGGGATAAAAAGTATCCTATGTTACTTCTAATACCTCCAAGAATATGTTTACAAAGTTTCATGATGATCGGTTGAGTAGTTTTCGCGTGAAAGCGTAACAAACATACTTACATTCACATTTATAATAATAGTAGGGATTTATAATAAAATTAAGGCTGTCATTATATTGACAGTAAAAAATGCACCCTATTGAAACTGACATTAAGTTGACATTCCAATTAGGACGTGTGGTTATCTATTTTTTAAATTATACCCATATTTTCACCGTAAAACACAATAAACTGCAGTTTTTCACTCAACATCGTAGATAGTTGTTGAATTAATTGGACGAGGCTCAATAAGCTGACGTCATACGCACGTCTGGCTCCGTTAATTATCCAACCCTGGTATTTTTACTCATTTAATTTGAGTACTGATGGTGCAATTATTGTGCAGTTTTTGAGATGATTTATTTATCATTCTTTATTGTTCATTTTACATGCATTTAACATATTATTGACTTATATTCGTAACATTGATATTGATGATAAGTGAGTTAAATATTAAAAATAAAGTGCAAACGCCCCCTGTTATATCGTGAGGCGAAACAACGCGAAACGTGGGTGTCCTGGTAGCACCCCAGCCTACCCCTTCTGGGATAAAGGCGCGATATTTATGTATATAAAGAAACTATATACTTAATATTATATATTTTATTAAAAATCTTTCATAAGATCTTTTGAATTGTTATTTACTGCTACTACGACTTCGGAACGTGTTGTAACTGTGAAGCAGAAGCGACGTAAGAAAATTCCTCAGCAACAGGAACTGTCTCCTTTTTTATTTTATTTTTTAAAGCCATTTATAATTGCAATGATCAATGTCACAAATGTCACAATATACCTATTGTTCACAGAACAATCTATTGTTGCACGCAGTTCAGAATATAGGGATTAGTAAATAAAATTAGACATTACACTTTGAACGCAAATAAATTTAATTCCTTTAAGTGACATTGGACTCAAAAAAAAAATAGAAAATATGTTACTGTATGTACTTACATAGCCAGATAAATATTTCTATGCAAATTATCTCCTCGCTCTCGTAATAAATAATTTCTATATCACAAGCCTCGACGACGTCTCGAACAAGAAGCCACTGTCACTGTCTCACGAATCGAATGTTTCTTTTTGTGAACGCATGAAGGATCAATATGAATATGTATATTGTAATATAAATAATAGTGGATTTAATTATAATGATTTATTAAGATATAAGCTAACACTATGTATACATGGTGTATCACGACTGCGATCGAAAACGAAGCCAAGTGGTAGTATTAGTGACTTCAGATACAATGCAACTATAAATTTCGCAAAAACTGTTGACAATATTTTTTGTGTATTTTTTTATAATCGTCGTATTTGGGTGATTTTCCTAAAAAAATAATGAACGCCGTTTTATTTTTAAAGACGCAATGTTATGCAAGGGTTCAATTACTACTTTTTCCAAAAACTAGGTATATACTACCCAAATACGATGATAATTACAAAATTGCAAAAACTCTGTCGCTTAATTTCTGAAAATTTTAGTTGCATTGTGTCTGTAACCACTAAAACTACCACCTGGCTTCGTTTTCGGTCGCAGTCTTGATATACCCGGTATATGTATATTATGCATATCGGTATATTATGTATGTATTACCATTCCCACTTCTTTTTCGATTTAAGCTATAAAAAACTATCGCCTCGTGAAATTCAAGTTAAATCGCCGAACCGTTAACCGTGGTTTACAAGGCCAATAACTCTGGCTAGTGTAATTTAAGAGACATTAAAATTTTACTGCGTCTCGTCGCCACAGCTTTATAGCGAAGAGCGGTGACAATACTGATACGAACAATTTTAAATAAATAAATACACCCAACAGTCACATACATAGTCCTGACCCCACACTAAGATATCTTGTGTCATGTATCAGAAACTACGAAAGACTTTTCGGTCTCAAAAGCACCCAGACCCGGAACAAATAAATACATGCACCCAACAGTCACATACATAGTCCTGACCCCACACTAAGAAATCTTGTGTCGTGTATCAGAAACTACGAAAGACTTTTCGGTCTTAAAAACACCCATAAAAATTCTTTTGGATCATACAAATATTCGTTTCGGTGCGAGGATCGAACCCGCGGCCTCACGTTTCATAGGATGCGTCTAACCAACTGCACCACGGAGGCTGTCTAAAATTCCAGAGATTCAGTTTGCTAAATCCAGTTAGAGATTTTAAAGTTTTAGTTAAGTAGTATTGCCTGATTCCATGATGAATTTTCTTGGAAAAATTTTCAAGGACCGGACCAAATGGCACAACATCGTGCGCGAAAGATTGTTTCCCGGATGACTCACGACCCCCAGCAATGGGGTATCGACGCAAGGAGCAGGAGGATTGCCTGATACCCAACACATCTCTCCTCTACTCATCTATTTTCCTTTCTTCTCCCTACCCAATTTCAATGGCTGGAACCTTATGATCCAAGCGCTGTGAATGTTCATGGGTAGAGCACTTCCCATCAGATGACCTGTTTGCTCGTTTGTAGGATATACATAAACTCACGCCTTTATCCCAGAGGGCAGCGGCGCCACTAGGACACCCACATTTCGCCTTGTATGTTCCGTCCCATGATGTGATAGGGAGCGAGCCTATCGCCATATCGGGCACAAATTCCTGACTCCGGGCTGATAATGAATAGAAAAACAAAATATTACTTTGCCCAAACCTGGATTCGAACCCGAGACCTCAGCTTTGTAGTCGTACCGTAGTACAACTACGCCACCGAGGCAATCAGGCAGTTGAATATATTGTATAAAAAATCTAAGGTGAGAGGAAAGAGTGCAAGAGGAACTTAAGCAGCATATCGACCACAGCATTCGAAAATAAATGGTTGCTAAGATTTTGTTATTATTTTGATAGCAAGAAGTCTTTCGCAGGTCACATAAATCTAGATAATACAAATAATAAGCACATATTTGTATGTATGTATCAACCTATATAGGTCCCACTGCAGGGCACAAGCCTCCTCTAAATCGAGAGTACGATTGAGAGGGGTTAGGCCATATACTCCACCACCCTGGCCTAGTGCGGGTTGGTGGAATTTACATACCATAGAAATTATTAGAAATCGCTATGATGTGCAGGTTTCCACGATGTTTTCCTTCACCGTTGTAGTGCGTGGTGATTGACTATCAATACATACATGACTCCGAAAATTCAGAGATATGCCTTGGGATTTGAACCCGCGACCACCGTGAATATGTAGGCAACTGCGTCAGCGTCGTTGTTTATATACAAAAAAAAAACTCGACAAATATGAACTTGATCATGGAAAGATAGCAACCGACGCGAGTGAAATGAAATGAAAATAATTTATTGAATCCATAAAAATGTACAAGTAGAACATTATTTACATTCAGTCATTTGTGTATAACGTTTCGGTTTTTCTGTATATATATCGAGCTTAGAACAAAGTTTTTTTTTTTATTGCAATGTATGACGAGACTAGCCTGCCATTCGCCTGTTGGTAAGCGATACGACCGCTCATGGCAGTAGCACAACCAAACAACACCATGAGTTACAAGGCAATGCTTGGCATTCCACTGCGTTCGCCATCCTGAGACATAAGATGTTAAGTCTCGATATGTCCAGTAGTTACTCTAGCTACAATGTCCTTCAAACCGGAACACAACAGTGCATTTACACTGCTGTTTGGCGGGAGAAATAGACATTGCGGTGGTACCTACCCAGGCGGCCTCTCACATATGGGAGACCTACCACCAGTAAATAGCATCTTTTATTTGTCCTAATATCTGAAACCAGGCGAAATTGCACGAATTTCAGGCCCGGGCAAATGATATAAGATTTTTGAACCAAAAAGCTCAGATTGCTTCGGTGGCGCAGTTGTCGTAATATGATTGCAAATCTGAGGTCTCGGGTTCGAGTCCCGGGTCGAGCAAAGTGCTATTGGATTTTTCTATCCATTATCAGTCCGGAGTCAAAAATTGATGCCTGATAGGGCGATATGCTCGCCCCCTTTCACCTCGTGGGACGGAAAATACCAGGCGAAACGTGGGTATGGTTGCACCTTTGCCTAACCCTTCTGGGAAAAAGGCGTGAGTTTCTGTATAAATGTATATAAAAAGCTCATAAATATTGGGTTACTGGCCAGGGTTTCAAACCTAAGACATGGTTAATAGCACCTACGATTAGTCAAATGTCGCGATTATCTACAGCTCAGATCTGTTTCAATTCAGCCGATAATCCATAATGAAAACCTTATTTGGAACCTAACTTATTCGCTTCGTAACATTGTTAGAACAGTCGCAAAACCTTTCAACCTTCAGAAAAGGCAATAAATCCCATATTCCCTTAAAAACGTTTTACAAAACAAATCTGTGCTCGTTAAATTGCCTCGAAGATTCGGGATTACTTGAATCACGACCCGTAGCGATTAAGGGAAAATAAACCTAATGAACATGAGAAAAAGTAGCTAATGTTGCGTTGAAATTAGTGTACGGATAACAATAAAATTATACTGCTTTGTAAATAAATATTTGAACGTTTAAGCATCGTATATCTGTACTAATACACAAAGCTGAAGTGTTTGTTTAAACGCGCTAATATTCTCTTTTCGTTCTTTCTGATGTCGCTTTCTCCTTTCCCCGAGTTTTAATTATATTTTTATAGCATGTATGTATCAGCCCATATACGTCCCACTGCTGGGCACAGGCCTACTCTACAATCGAGAGAACCGATTGAGAGTTTTTAGGCCATGTAGTCCACCACGCTGGCCTAGTGCGGGTTGGCGGACTTACATACCGTAGAAATTATTTCTAAAATCGCTACGGTATGCAGGTTTCCTCACGATGTTTTCCTTCACCGTTAAAGTGCGTGGTGATTGACTATCAATACACACATAACTCCGAAAAGTCAGAGGTGTGTCCTGGGAGTTCAACCCGCGACCACCGTGAACATGTTGGCAGCGGCGTCTGGTCCGTTACCAACAGGCCACCACGCACTAGGCCAACGTGGTGGACTATATGGCCTAACCACTCTCAATCGTACCCACGATAGTAGAGTAGGCCCGTGCCCTGCAGTGGGACGTTTATGGGCTGATACAGTACAGCACAATTTTGATTGTCCAAATCTACGCCTATCATATCCAACTATTTATAACTAAAACATCAACATGAAATTTACGCTCCGTTGGCCCTAGAAATTTCAAAAATGACGTATACGCGTTAGCCGCGGATGTAATTTGATTGCACTCCTTCTGAGGCAAAATCCCTGCTAATATCACCGACACCCCGAAACTTCCTGATTATGTTAAAGCTATCTCGCTTACACATAGTGCGTCCTGCTCTAACACGATCAACACATAAGGCCTGCCGCATGGTCAGGATTTGTAATTGGCTGATTTTTTGTCGTCTTATATTTAGTAAAATAATATATAATTATTACGTATTTTGTACGATTTATGCCCTATGATAAAAGTTTTTATTAGTCTCTGTATTGTATATTCTTTCTGTTAAACAATAATTGTTTAAAATAATTGCCGATTGATAACAGAAATCCGTGCATTACTAAAGAGAAATCACTTCGCCTGACCCGGGATTCGAACTCGAATATTTTCTCGCTAGATAATCCACTTGGATCGCACTACTCACCATCTTCATTATATTCACTTCATGTCACTATATTTTTAAACAAAAGACTAAAGCTCCATTTACACGGGGAGAATTTCTCGCCTCCAAGATACGATTATCGTAAGGATATAAAAAAGTCGCATCGTGTAAACATTTGTCGGAACACGATAATCTATGGCGGTTATGTCATGCGATAATCGCATACGATTGTCGCCGCGAGAAAGTCTCCACGTGTAAATGCCAAATGGCGTTTAAAAGTTAAATTCACGTGAAACATACCATCTGTCACAATACTCGAGAAACTTGACGCAAACGTGTACAGACAGTTCCACATTTGTTTAGTTTGATCAAGTTTGCACGTCCACCATTTTCAGTTTAAATATAAGTTTTTACCTCACTCGTATTTGAAATAAAATAGTTTTTGAACAGTATTTTTATAGTGGCATGACAAAAAATTACAGTGGTATGTAAAGTCCGACAACCCGCACTAGGCCAGTTGTGGACTATTTGGCCTAACCCCTCTCAATCGTACTCTCGATTGTAGCG
The DNA here is from genome assembly GCA_905220455.2 of Deilephila porcellus. Classification (NCBI taxonomy): domain Eukaryota; kingdom Metazoa; phylum Arthropoda; class Insecta; order Lepidoptera; family Sphingidae; genus Deilephila; species Deilephila porcellus. The sequence goes on along the minus strand of LR999997.1, from coordinate 2,412,189 downwards.
AACGGCCGTGCCCTGCAGTACAAAACGAGACTCACTAATGTAGAGTTTTGGATGATATACCGGGTATATCAAGACGACGACTGAAAACGAAGCCAGGTGGTAGTTTTAGTGATTACAGACACAACGAAACTAAAAATTTCGCAAAAAAAAAAGCGACAATTATTTTGCATTTTTCCTCTTATCGTCGTATGTAGGAGGTAAATACATAGGTTTCCTAAAATAATTATGTCGCATTGTGTCTGTAGTCACTAAAACTACCACCTGGCTTCGTTTTCGGTCGCAGTCTGGATATACCCGGTATTGCTGCGGATACGAATATCATACTGCCAGCTTTTGGATCTGCGTGGTTATCTTTATTTGAAATTACCTTTATTTGGAATTTCCCATCCCGTCCCGTCCCGTCCCATTATAGCCTGCCCGTTCTGTCTAATTCTCACTCAAGACATGTAATCCAGTCCCATCCCATCCTTTTGAGTATAAAAAAGTAACAAACATATCGCAATTACTTCCTCATCCCACGGGAACATTCAACTTTTCGGGATTAAAAGTATCCTAAGTGTTAATCCAGGGTGTCAGCTACCTCCATACCAAATTACATCGAAAGCCGTTAAGCCGTTTTTGAGTTCATCGCGCACAACCGCACAGAAAAACAGACAAAAATTATATACATCATTGTTGTGGGTTCTATTACGTTAATACAGACCCCCCATATTAGATTTCTCATTTATCCTCCATGTACAGATATCGGTCGGTTACAAATTTATTATATATATAGATAAGGTGTCGCTAACTATAAATTAAACTCGTGAATTTCAATATTAAAGCCAAAGCAATTACGGTGCGCACGATACATCCCATTTAAGTGGATCGCTCGACCTGATTCCAGTCATTACCGAACGAAAATGCTTGACAATATTCGAATATTTCCAAATATGCAAGGAATATTTTGGTGCATGTAAATGACAAAGGCATCCGGGTTATTTTAGACAAACTAGCGCGCTTTGACGGTGAAGGAAAACATCGTAAGCATACCATAGCGATTTGTAAGAACTTCTATGTTGTGTAAAGTCCGCCAATCGTAAAGGCCAGCGTGGTGGACTATATGGCCTAACCCCTCTCAATTGTAATCTCGCTCGTAGAGAGCGTCGTAGCACTGGGACGTAAGGGCTGATAAAGATACAAATAAATAGACAAATTGTAGCTTTATACTTGAATGATGAAGAAACAACCTGATATATAAAAACACCCAGTTATTTCAACCACAAAGCTGCAATAGCCAGTAATAAATTGAAAGCAAAACGTACACCGATTCGAAAGCTCTACCGCAGTTAAGCTTCCATTTTTCAACATTAAACTTCGGTTGAAAGTTGCCCCGTTCATGTTATACCGCAGACTTTGTTACGTTTATGAAGTTTGCGAAAGTTCCCACATTCATCTCATCCTAAGTTGATTTGAAGTCAGGTCTTTGTGAAAATCTAGAGTTAGAATGTTAGAACTTACCTTTGAAAACAATGGCAATCGTTTTGGATAAAAAGTTTAAATTCTATCTATACAAATATACTGGTGGTCTATCATATTTGAGAGGACGTCTGAATAGGTACCACCGTAATGTATATTTCTTCCGCCAAACAGCAGTGTAAATGCACTGTTGTGTTCCGGTTTGAAGGACATTGTAGCCAGAGTGACTACTGGACATAACAATATCTTACGTGTCAAGATGGCGAGCGCAGTGGATTGCAAAGCATTGCTTCGTAATTCATGGTGTTGTTTGGTTTTGCTACTGTTCATGAGCGGTCATATCGCTTACCGTCAGGCGAATGGCATACTCGTCTCGCCATTTATTGCAATAAAAATAATCCGAATGAGAGAAAATTATAATGGTTTCTCAGATTTACGCGAATGTTACACATTGAAATAAAACTATTTTTTACGGATTTCATTGCGATTTGCAACTAACTGCCAGACCTCAAGACACAGTGAGCTCCTTCTGCGTAGATCGAATCGCAAAAACCAATTAACTTTTTAATTTAACAATTGAAAATTAAGGGTAGTTAAATTGTAAAGTCACTGAGCGGACTAATACCTCAGTCCGCCCCGTGACCACGAAAGCTGTAAAGCAATCGAAACGTCGGGAAGTTAAAAAATGTAAAAATTAAACCAAATCGCAATAAAATCCGTAAAAATTAGTTTTATTTCAACCGAAAATTTTTAATAATGATTTTTTATGCCATTTAAACTTCTATATATAGAACTTGTATGGTACTGAATATATATATATATATACAAAGTTGATACGACCGATGGGCATTTTTTTAAACTGCATATACTAGGTACCATTTCCAAGTTCTGTATTAAAAATCAATTAAATAGGAGCAGTAGTTTAGTTATAAATGATTTTGTAAGTTTTTGCGCCATTTGAACACGATGTAGCTTTTCTAACAGCTGATTACGTCTAACGCACAGGTCAAACACCTTAAACCGATAGATCCTACTAAAATCTACGCGCTGTTGCCGCTCTTAACAAATCACATAAATAAGTACAACTAAATTACTTAAAAAGTTGGCGATGCAAATACGGAAGCAATAAATACACACCTGCACTTTCATTACGAGAGAGACAAATCATAGCAAAACATCCCGCACGTAAAAGAAATAGAAATAGGTCAGTGTGTTGCTATTGCATCTTAACAAATAAAAATTGTTTGCTAAAGAAATTGTTATTTTAGTGCGCCGTCGCTATCCTTTCGGAACGGATGTAACACGGAAGCTCCTGCGCCGCCGCGCCGCGCCGCTTTGATCTTGTCGATCTCGCGCCGACAATTGTGATTTTGTATTGTTATTGTGATAGGACACGTAATTAAATTGTGTATGTGTTTGTAATGAAACTGTTTAACAATGCCTCGTGTAACTTACACCGCGTCAGAATACACTGGTTGGTTTTAATTTACGGCGAATACCATAGAAACACAGCTTTAGCTCTGCGTACATACCGCGAAAGGTATGGTGACAGCCACAATTCCCCAGGAACGCCCGCACAATAACATTGGCAGTACAAAGAATCGAGACAACAAAAGTATAGTGCGGCAACAGGAAGGAGTGCCAGCGCGGCAAATACCCGCTGCTTGGGAAGAACGAATTTTAGACCTAAAACTACCTTCAAATCTACGTAACTACGCGCGGTGCGCCAGCGTCCCGCCACGACACGACGATAACACACGCCCCGCGCGACGTTGCCAGTTCAGTTCATCAATGGTCAGTGAAATTTATTTACAAAGGATGGTTGCGTTTTACGCTTATTTGTAGGCTATTTAGTTTGCTTGAAACAAACAAAATCTCATTTTCGGTATTATTAATTTTTGTGCCGTGTCGAATTAATACTAAGGACGTATAGTATACGTAGTGTAATTTAATGCCCATCTGTCGTATCAACGCGGTATATATATGAGGTATGAGATGGTACGGACCTTATATGACCCTACAGTTTTCGAAAAAAGCAACACTAGAGTTCCTAGCCCGTTCTTCTCTAGTGAAAACCGCTTTCAGAACCGATAGATCAAAAAATTACTGTATCTAAATGATGTTGAACATTTTAACAGATTCAATAAATTATTTTCATTTTCATTTTCAAGGTACGGAACCCGTCACCCGAAGCAAAATTCGACTCGCACTTTACCGTTTTTTTATACAAATAGGTCAGCCACCGAACCCCTATCGCCTATCAAAAATTAAAAAGTTGGTTTAAAATTCACATCTCGTTTTAAAATATAACTCCTAGTTTTTACACTCGTTATTTTAAGTTTGAAAGTGGAACGTGACAAAAATATTTGAAAATAGCGCGAACTCGATAAATTATTACAGTCTGCGTAGTTTTATATTGTTTATTTTTTTTATTTATTAGGTCACCAACAATTTTTTACACTAATACTTATCAAAAAAATGCATATTATATATTAAATAAGTGTAACAATTACTTATCTAACTATTGATCTAACTGAATATAATATAAATTTTAAATTTAGATGGTATTGCAAACTAGTTTCGAGAATTACATTCCATCGTTGTTGTAGGTTTTTACAATAAAATAATTAAATAAATACACCCAACCGTCATACATAGTCCTGACACCACACTAAGATCGAGTCTTGTGTCGTGTATCAGAAACTACGAGAGACTTTTCGGTCCCACAAACACAGACCCGAAACAAATACCTGTGGTTCACACAAACGTTTATCTCTGTCCGGGGATCGAACCTGCAAAAATTGGTAAAACATGTAGATATTGCTAATTACAGATCCAATTGTTAACTTTGATATCTGTATCTATATTGCATCTGTATCAGCCCATGTACGTCCCACTGCAGGGTTCGGGCCTCCTCTACAATCGATAGTACGATTGGCTGGCTAGCTGAGGTTAGGCCATATAGTCCACCACGCTGGCCTAGCGCGGGTTGATCGTTGAAGTGGGTGAAAATTTAATTAATATTCAATTTTACACACATGACTTCAAGAAGTCAGAGCTGTGCGCTGGGATTTGAACCCCCGACCACCGTGAACATGTTGGTGGCCGCGTCTGGTTCGCTACCAATAGGCCACCACGCACCTAACCTAACCCCTCTCAATCGTACTCCCGATTGTAGAGGAGGCCCGTGTCCTGCAGTGGGACATATATGACACAGTACCAAAATAGTTAGTCTCATCTACACATATAATAAAAATGTAAATGGTCGATATCTGTACATGGAAGATATTTAAGAAATTTTAACGCGAGGGGTCTTTATAACAGCAACAGAAGCCAAAACAATTTTTTTTTTAGAATTTTTGTCTGTCTGTCTGTCTGTCTGTATGTTTGCTTGCGCATCACGCAAAAACTACTGCACCGAATGAGATGCAGTTTTCACAGTTATATTGCTGCAGGTTCAACTTGAAAACTGATATATATTTAATTTACATACAGAATGTTTCTTTTTATTTGCTTACACATTACTCTAAAACTACTGCACGAAATGAGATCCAGTTTCCACAGTTATATTGGTTGGAGAATCAATTGAGAGTGGTTAGCCCATATAGTCCACCACGCTGGCCTAGTGCGGGTCGGCGGACTAACACATACATTTATCCCCTAAAAATGTAGTATTCCTGTGGGATGAGCAAGGAATTCAAATATCTTTGCTACTCTTTCAAACCAAAGGGAGGGGATCAAGGGAGGGGATCGAATAGAGTATAGGGAAGAAATGGGACAGGAGAGGACAGGATTACATTCCTTGAGTCATGGGATATAATAAGATGGGATAGAGTGGGATGAGACGTGAGAAGCAGTGTAGGGGACGGCCATTACATTGACTGTAAATATTAAACAGGCAGTACGCGATATTATATGTTTCTAATGTGGAAGGTACTCAAAATCTATTTGCACCCGGGCGAAGCCGGGCCGGGCCTCTAGTTAAGAAATAAAAATATGAAATCTGTAAAACCCCCATTAATTCATTCAAATATTGCCGGGCGGAATCCACCTCAGAAATATTATTTTCCAGTATTTCTGCAATACCGACTCCATTATGCGAAACTTGAAAGGAATGCAGGCATTATTTTCATTCTCTTTTATATTGGCTGGACAGAAAATATTTTAAATGGTACGACTATGAATACAGATAACAAGGGTTGAGCGAAGTAAGCTATAAAGCAGGATAGGGTGAAATATCGTATTAATTACAGTACAAAGATACACATAATCTAAAATATATTGGCGTGTGCGTTTGGAACTACGAAAATATATTTTTATTTTTTTAGTTGCGACTAATGGCGCGTCGAGCATGCCATTCGCCTGATTGTAAGCGATACGACCGCTCATGGACAGTAGCAAAACCTAACAACACCATGAATTACAAGGCAATGCTTGGCATTCCACTGCGCTCGCCATTCTGAGACATAAGATGTTAAGTATAATTATGTCCAGTAGGTACTCTGGCTACAATGTCCTTCAAACCGGAATACGGCAGTGCATTTACACTGCTGTTTGGCAGTAGAAATAGACATTGCGGTGGTACCTGGGTGGTCTCTCACATATGAGAGACCTACCACCTTTCATCAATCTCTATTTTAGTCCTGCCTCGGTGGCGTAGTTGTATTACGGTACGGTTACAAAGCTGAGGTCTCGGGTTCGAATCTCGGGTCGGGCAAAGTGATATTGGATTTTTCTATTCATTATCAGCCCGGAGTCAGGAATTTGTGCCCGATATGGCGATAGGCTCGCCCCCTATTACATCGTGGGACGGAACATGCAAGGCGAAATGTGGGTGTCCTGGTGGCGCCTCTGCCTACCCCTTCGGGGATAAAAGCGTGAGTTTATGTATGTATGTATGTATTTTAGTCCTTAACAAGTTTATTTATTAGCCATATCGGCTCATTAGAGCCAAGATATTGTGTTAGCCGTGAACTATGCATTCCTGGATCCAATTCAATTTAATTGAATTAATAAGTTGGGCAACACATTTCACGCAACATTTTTGTATGAAATATCCAATATCAATTTGCTTTGGAAATCATAAATGAAGTAAGCTTTATGGTCATAACGCCTTCTATTTGAGGATGAAAATAACCTCATCAAATGAGAATACTGCCACCCTCACCTACCCTTTCGGGACACTGGCGTATCATTTACCTGAATCGTGAAAAATGAAAACGAGAAAATTGACGCCTCTTTTTAAAATGTGACAATAACAAGGCACAACGAACGGGACACGGTTCCCCCTCCCCCCTCTCCTATATTCCCCCCCTTTATTGACAATACGACCCACTTCCAGATAGGTCATTTAGTTCTCATTCGCATTTTTTTCAAACTTTTCAAAGCCATTGATGAGCGTTCACGTGAATGACGCATTGTTTGATACCTTTGTAGGGTATATTCGTAACGTGAATGGCGGGTAATGATGCTTTTTTGGGATAATGTACCCGAGTTTAATGTGTACAACTTATGTATTTACACCTTGGTTGTGTATGCCTGGTTTGGAGTGGTCAGAACATTGCCACTTTCATATGTTCTAGAAGGAACTAAATAAGATCATAATCATCATCATCATCAGCCCGTTGCAGTCCACTGCTGGACATAGGCCTCTTCCAAGGTACGCCACAGAGCCCGGTCTGCTACTTCACGCATCCAGTCGCTGCCGGCCCTCTTGTGCGAGTCGTAAATAAGATGATATAATTTTTATCGACAGTGTATAAAATACATTTGTACTACGGGTACGGTTACAACGCTGAGGTCTCGGGTTTGAATCCCGGGTCGGGCAAAGTGATATTGAATTTTTCTATTAATCAGCCCGGAGTCAGGAATTTGTGCCCAATAAAGTCAAAAGTCAAAGTCAAAATATTCTTTATTCAAGTAGTCTTTTACAAGATCTTTTGAATCGTTAATTTCTGCTAACACCGCTTCGGAACGTGTTGCAGCTGTGAAGAAGAAACGGCGCAAGAAACTCCCTCAGCAACACGAACTGTCTTTTTTTTTTAGCGATATGGCGATAGGCTCTCCGCGTATCACATCAGGGGACGGAACGTACAAGGTGAAATATGGGTGTAAATATGGTAAAAAGGCGTGACTTTATGTATGTATGTATGTGTAAATGTGTCCATAATACATTGGATATCTTACTATGAAACAACTTTTTTTTCCCTAAAATAAAAGAACAAATAAATAGCAATCCATTCTTAACATTAACTTCAGCTTAAATCAAAAAGTCACTACAACTCCCGCTTAACAGAAAACAAATAAATAATCATTATACCCTCAACATAACGACGTATGTACCGACATTAACTGCAGAAGTTAAGCCGAGGACAGCCGAACTCAACCGAACTTAGCCGAAGTAAAATCGATACAGTATCTTTGAATTTGAAGCTAGAAATACTGTTATATAATTGGTATTTATAGTAATTTGTAGGATTTGTTATTTTGTTCTCGACATACATACATACATAAACATCACGCCCTTTTCCCAGAAGGGGTAGACAGACGCGCAACCAGGGAATCCACGTTTCGCCTTGTATTTTCCGTCCCACGATATGATAGGGGGCGAGCCTATCGCCATCCATCCATCAGCCAAAGGACGTCCACTGCTGAACATAGGCCTCTCCTAATGATTTCCACAGTGACCTGTTGGAGGCAGCCTGCATCCAGCGACGAGCCTATCGCCATATCGGGCACAAATTCTTGACTCCGGGCTGATAAAAAACAGAACCCCATTTTTTAACTCAGTTATTATGGAACGAAGCTACAACAATCTTATATTTTCTACAGGAACAATTGCAATTTTTTCTCGTCTCGGCCGCAGATGTCTACTTAAACTTTTAGGCCCGCTTAAATGTAAGCAATTTCTTAACGCTGAAGGAGTTTTTATGTATTATAATACAGAAGCGGACAATTTTCTGAAATTTAAGATGATATATTTAAGTAGTATATTATTTTCAAGTAATATAATATAATATCAAAATATTCTCGAAAGAAGTTTCTTCTGTATCTGCCCAAACACGTCCTATAGGGCATGATTGTTTATAATCGTGGGAACGGTTGAAAGGGGTTAGGCCATATAGCCATCACATCCCAGCCACATCGTGCAATTGTTTCCAGAGATTTTAGTAGTTGGAAGACAATATAATAATTTATAATTAGACTGATTTAGAAAATGTAACTTAAACCATATTTTACCCGACAAAATGTTAGCCGTATTATAATTGCAATTTTCTCAAAACTACTGATCCAATTTGGTTGGAATTTTCCTAATAATTGCCTCGGTGGCGTAGTTTTACTACGGTACACTTGGCATTCCACTGCGCTCGCCATCCTGAGACATAAGATGTTACGTCTCAATATGTCCAGTAGTTTTTCTGTTTTTATCTTTAAAAATAAAATTATTCACAATAAGTCCGTGGAAAAAGGCTCAGAAATGCTCCGGTATTTTCTCATTTCACATTGAAAGTTTTGAATTCTTGCTCTGAGAGTATGCATTGTGAGGCCTTTGTCTGGCAAAGGCGCTTTCACTCCGATATTGCTAACGACCGTACCGGACTTAGTGGACTCCGGCTATTAAACGAAATAATGTTTTTTAAGTAACTTCTTAATGTTCTTGAGGTTACAATTTTTTGTGTGTACATGACTGTTCTACATTGACATAATTTGATTATACTAAATCTGCAATGGAAACTGTAAAAAACAGTTTTTAACACGCTTTTGTTAGCTTCGCCTGTATGTAGAGATATCTTTGAAGTCGATTTTTGAGCACTTCGAACCGTCGGATTCATTAAAAAAACGTCGGGTGCTTACAACAATTAATTATCATCAAGCATTTTACCTTTTTAACCAAAGAATGAATTTCACTCCATTTTCTAATCTTAAACTCATTAACAATTATTTTTACCTGTTTGGTTGGGTCTTTTGCTAAAGCGTTTTTTTTAGTTTTTTTAACGGTTAATTAATTATTTTACTTGTCTATCTTATCAAAGGAAGGCAGCTGCACAACTTATTCACATTTAATTGAAAAAAAATATGTATGTTCTGGTTTAGATAATGTCACATACTTTTTAAATTATTGTATCGTCATCTGTCCTTGACAAGTATGCATCAAGTCAATCCGACGTTTTGAAGTGCTCCAAAATGGACTTAAAAGATTCCGTTACATACGTACATACTAGCGAAGCTAATTGTGATTAGATGACGCAAGTCCCTCCTGTATTAAAAGCGTGTCTGTGTTTTACTATCTATATCTCGACAGTGACGAAATTCTCTGCGCGAAGCCGATTCAAACTTGAAAACTATGTTTCAAAACTAATAATCGTTTCGCAATTGATTAAAAAATGTAAATGCGAGTAACACGAGTGCGACTCTATGAAACGTTGTAGTACATCAACTTTACTTTGAACACGTGAAACTGTACTCGCAGTTTCTATTTATATTCATGACAGTGGTCCGGGAAACGTGACTTTTTACATACATACATACATAAACTCACGCCTTTATCCCCGAAGGGGTAGGCAGAGGCGCCACCAGGACACCCTCATTTCACCTTGTATATTCCGTCCCACGATGTGACAGGGGGCGAGCCTATCGCCATATCAGGCAAAAATTCCTGACTTTTTTTTTTTTTTTTTTTTTTATTGCAATGAATGGCGAGACGAGCATGCCATTAGCCTGATGGTAAGCGATACGACCGCTCATGGACAGTAGCGAAACCAAACAACACCATGAATTACAAGGCAATGCTTGGAATTCCACTGCGCTCGCCATCCTGAGACATAAGATGTTAAGTCTCAATATGTCCAGTAGTTACTCTGGCTACAATGTCCTTCAAACCGGAACACAACAGCGCATTTACACTGCTGTTTGGCGGGAGAAATAGACATTGCGGTGGTACCTACCCAGGCGGCCTCTCACATACGAGAGACCTACCACCAGTGACTCCGGACTGATAATGAATAGAAAAATCCAATATCACTTTGCCCGACCTGGACTCGAACCCGAGACCTCAGCTTTGTAACCGTACCGTAATACAACTACGCCACCGAGGCAACGTGACTTTTTTATTGCAATAAATGGCGAGACGAGCATGCCATTCGCCTGATGGTAAGCGATGTGACCGCTCATGGACAGAAGCAAGACCAAACAACACCATGAATGACAAAGCAATAAGTCGAGTGGGCCAGACTGTATCCCCGCAGTGGTTCTTAAGACGTGCGCCCCTGAGTTGACCCCCGTGCTAACGCGCCTTTACCGTCTTTCCTACAAAACCAACCGGGTTCCGGCTTCGTGGAAGGTCGCCCATGTCCACCCAGTACCCAAAAAGGGTGACCGATCGGACCCTTTGTGCTACAGGCCGATTGCTGTCACATCCTTACTCTCCAAGGTCTTGGAGCGAGTTATAAACACTCAGCTCCTGAGGTATCTTGAGGACCGCCAGCTGATTAGTGACCGCCAGTACGGTTTCCGTCACGGTCGTTCAGCTGGTGACCTCCTCGTGTACCTCACGCACCGTTGGGCGGAGGCTTTGGAGAGTGGGGGTGAGGCGATTGCGGTCGGCCTTGACATAGCGAAGGCGTTCGATCGAGTGTGGCATGGCGCCCTTCTAGCGAAGCTACCTGCGTATGGTATCCCTGAGGGACTCTGCAAGTGGATCGCCAGCTTTTTGGATGGTCGGAGCATAAAAGTCGTAGTGGACGGCTGTTGCTCCGAGACCAAGACCATTAACGCTGGTGTTCCACAAGGATCGGTGCTATCGCCTACACTCTTCATCCTGCATATCAATGACATGTTGTCTACCGACAGCATGCATTGTTATGCGGATGATAGTACGTGTGACGCGCGATACATCGGCCATCAGAGTCTCTCTCGAGGTTCCATTGAGGAAAGACGGTCTCAACTTGTGTCTGAAGTCGAGAGATCTCTGGGGCGGGTCTCCGAATGGGGTGAATTGAACTTAGTTCAATTTAACCCCTCGAAGACACAAGTTTGCGCATTCACTGCGAAGAAGGACCCTTTTGTCATGGCGCCGCAATTCCAAGGAGTTACTCTCCAAAGATCCGAAAGTATTGGGATCCTCGGCGTCGAAATATCAAGCAATGTCGACTTTAGGAGTCATTTGGAGGACAAAGCCAAACTGGCGAGCAGAAAGTTGGGTATCCTGAACAGAGCCAAGCGGTACTTCACGTCGGGTCACAGATTGACGCTCTACAAAGCACAAATCCGGCCCCACGTGGAGTACTGCTCTCACCTCTGGGCAGGTGCCCCAAAATACCAGCTCAACCCACTTGACTCCTTACAGCGACGAGCTTGTCGAATAGTCGATGATCCCAATCTTACGGACAAATTGGATCCGTTAGGACTGCGGAGAGACTTCGGGTCTCTCTGTGTGTTCTATCGTCTGTTCCATGGGGAGTGCTCCGAGGAATTGTTTGAGATGGTACCAACGTCGCCCTTCTACCATCGCACCACCCGTCACCGCAGCAGAGTTCATTCCTACCACCTGGAAGCGTACCGCTCCCGAACGGTACGTTTTCAGCGTTATTTCTTACCACGTACGTGCAAGCTCTGGAATGAACTCCCTGCATCGGTGTTCCCTGAGCGCTATGACCTGTCCTTCTTCAAAAGAGGCTTAAAGAGAGTACTCTCCTTAAGGTAGGCAGCGATTTTGTTGTGCTGGACCCCTGGCACTGCGAAGTTCTCTGGGCAGCGGTAGCCGCTTACCATCAGGCGGGCCGCTAGCTCGTCTGCCTATAACGGCAATAAAAAAAAAAAAAAAAAAAAAAAAGCATTCCACTGCGTTAGCCATCCTGAGAAATAAGATGTTAAGTGTAATTATGTGCAGTAGTTACTCTGGCTAAAATCTCCTTCAAACCGAAACACAACGGTGCATTTACACTGCTGTTTGGCGGGAGAAATAGACATTGCGGTGGTACCCAGGCGGCCTCTCACATATTAGAGACCTACCACCAGTAAAAAACATTTTACCATTGAAACATTTTTAATGGTAAACATTTTAGCACAAAAACGTGTCATATAAATGATTACATCAGCATCGCAGTTGCATTCATTCCGTTAGCAAAGCACGTGGAATTCGGGAAAGCTTTCAAAGACAGCTTTTGCGACGGTCAAAGCGCTTTTTACACTGAAACACGTAATCTCCCCACATCTTCGATTTAAATCATTTTTTGATGTCGCCCACCCTGTTTATTCTGCATATCAATGATTTATGTTGTCACTTGGCAACATTCATTGCTATGTAGATGACAGCACGGTTCATGGGCGATACTGCCATGGGCCCTCAGGTTGCCGGGTCGACACTGTGAGTGGACGCGGGGATCTTGTCATTGAGCTCAATCGGTCCTTGGATCTCATTTCTACATGGGGTTTCAGGAATATGGTTGAGTTCAATGCCAGGAAAACCTAGGTGTGTGCGTTCACGTGCAAAAAATCCCCGTTCTCTCCCCTCCCCAATCTTCAGGGTATTCCCCTCTCAATACGGAATGACCTCAGTATCCTTGGTATGGATATCCGCTGTGATCTTAATCCAATAAATCACATCGAGGGTGTAATATCTGCCACTTCCTGCAGGGTTGGAGTCCTCAACAAGATGCGTCAGTTTTTCGCGCCCGGTCAACTCTCCTCCTTGCGTCGTGCTCCTCAATTTTGAGGGTCGTGACCTTCCTTAGGCATCGTTTTCATCCTAACGAGCTTTTTCCATCTGGTTCTGTCTACGGCGGTGTGAGGGCGCTGTGGAGTGTAGAGTCAAGAGTGGTGCGGATCTGGTCAGACCAAGGCATTGGATTTCGTCCACGAGGTCTTCTCCCGTTTACTTTGCCGGTCACAATCAGCTTTTCGAGGTTGTCACTGTCTTTCCTTGCAATGTGACCGAAGTATTCCAGAATACTGTGTAGACACTCAGATGACAATCGCGATGATATTTTGAGTTCTTGCAATATAGATGCGTTGGTCCGAAATACTCTCCAAGGGACACGCAGCATCTTTCTCCAGCACCTCTCAAAGGCGTCAATGCGTTTGCGATCTGCAGATTTTATTGTCCAAGTCTCAGCTCCATACGAAAAGATCGAGAAAACCAAGGTCCGTACCAGCTTGGTTTTGGTTTTTACGGAGATGTTGCGATCCTTCCAGACTTTTTCCAGCTGAGACATGGCGCTCTTAGCCATTCCAATTCTCCTGCGCACTTCCTTCCCGCATGAGCCATCGTTGCTGATGTTGGAACCCAGGTAGACGAATTTGTCCACTACTTCCAAGTCCAATACGCCCGAGAGCTCCAACCTCCCAGTTCTGTCCACCACCATGATCTTGGTTTTGGATCTGTTTACGGAGAGTCCCATCTCCTCGCTAATCCGTTCCATTCTGTATAGGAATGCGGCCATCTCCGACTGCAAGAAGAATGGTGTCATCGGCGTAGCGTAGGTTAGTGATTTTCACACCACCAACCGAGATGCCACCCTCCCAATTCTCGCAGGTACGTCTCTACCGGTCAACTCTACCGCTTGTATAAAGCGCAGGTCCGGCCGGGTATGGAATACTGTTCGCACCTCTGGGATGGATCCGCCCAGTACTTGCTCGATGCCTTGGATGGATTGCAGCGGCGGGCCATCCGCATTGTGAATGATGCAGACATTACGGGCAACTTAGAGTCGCTACAGTTACGGAGGGATGTCGCCTCTGTAAGTGTGTTCTACCATCTGTATCATGGCGAATACTCTGAGGAATTGTTCAATTTGATCCTCTCCTCTCCTTTTCTTAACAAAACCACGCGTGCTGGCTTGTGGAGCCATAGCTTGACTGTTCCATCCATCTCGGCGCGAACCAAAAAGTTCTCCAATTCATTTTTCTGCCGCACAGTCAAGCTGTGGAATAAGTTTAAATATTATATTTAAACTTATTTTAGAATTAATAATATTAGTAAACAATAAACATACTCCTGAACTAGACAGAAATGATTTTAACTTTAAAATTATTAATTAATACCATCTTTTGTACTTCGTAAATCTGTTAAGAGGTGGCGCCACGATCGAATTGAATCGCGCTATGGTTTCGTTACCGTTTGGAGTATACAACGTGGCGTCGGTTGATGGAAGATTAACATCCGAACTACGGACCAAAAGGCTTTCAATTAGCCGCTATGGTGCAATGTTATTTTTGCAAGTGCCTCACTGTAAGTGGTCCAAGGCGCTTTATTTGACCCTATTACCAATTCATTGGTGGTAGGTCTCTTATATGTGAGAGGCTGTCTGGGTGGGTACCACTAGAGATGAGATATACTCGCAAAATTAAGTACCAGGGCTTCTTAGTACGTGTACGTAAAATAAAAATCCAGGTTTTGAAATACTTTGAAAGTATTTTGTTTGTATGAGTCGGCAACCCTTGACGGCAATGCTTGCATAGGAATTCAACCCGTATTTCGTAACAAACAAGGAGCAAAATGATATAAATAAAAAAATACTTCGAAGTTAAAAGTATGTTCTATTCAGAAATACGATTGTGTTCCTTATTCTTATTAAGATATGGATCGTTTTCCTATGTAAGTATTTTTGTGTGTATTGTTTCAAGCTCTTCGTGCATCGACGGGTGGAAATACTCAATATTAATTACAAAATTCAAAATAGGAGGGAGAAGAATTCGCCGATTACTCGGAGACGCTTGAACCTGTATACGTCCCACTGCAGGTCACGGGCCTCCTCTACAATCGAGAATGCGATTGAGAGGGTTAGGCCGTATAGTTCACCACGCCGGCCTAGTGCGGATTAGTGTGCTTTTACACACACATGACTCCGAAAAGTCAGAGGTGAGCCGTGGGATTTGAACCCGCGACCACCGTAAACAAGTTGGCAGCCGCGACTGGTCCGTTACGAACAGGCCACCACGCACTGAACCGATTAGGAAAATTCTATTTTGTTTCAAAGCGTATACAAAATATAATCAATGAACTATTTCATTATCTATATATTACCCCAAAGTATTTCAGAAATTTAGAACAGTATTATCGTTCGCCAAGCTTCGGATGTTAATGCTTTGGAAATGATTCATAACCAACTCAAGTTACGTGGAAAATATTATTCTGTTTAACAACTGTATCTAGATCGAATTTAACTTAGCTTTTTTAAGAATATTCTATTTCCTATATTCATCAGGGATAACGTAGGATTCTAATGGTGAAAGAATTTATCAATTCGGTCCAGTTGTAGAGCCTACTGAATACAAACAAATCTTTCCTCTTTATAATATTAGTTTAGGAGTTAGATTAAAAATGAAACTTAACGCATTATATTATTCTATATTTCGTATCTAATACAGGAACGAGTGAGCCATCTAGATAGCCCATAAATTTGAAATATTTGCAGATGAATACTGTTGCTAAACAGAATAATATTTGCTTACATTAAGTTGACTTGGTCACAAATCATTTCTGAAACATTAACTTCCGAATGCTTGGCGAACGATAATATTGTTATAAATGTCTGAAATTTATACTTTGGGGTAAAAGATAGATAAGGAAATAGTATTTTGATTACGTTTTCGGCAGATTTAATGAAATTCATACTTTGGGGTAAAAGATAGATAAGGAAATAGTATTTTGAGTATGTTTACCGTAGATATTATTAAATTTATACTTTGGGGTAAAAGATAGATAAGGAAATAGTATTTTGATTACGTTTTCGGCAGATTTAATGAAATTCATACTTTGGGGTAAGAGATATATTAGGAAATAGTACTTTGATTATGTTTTCAACAGATATAATTAAATTTATACTTTGGGGTAAAAGATAGATAAGAAAATAGTATTTTGATTATGTTTCGGGAGATTCAACAATGTTTATTAGAGGAATTTAAAACAAAAGGTTTTGGGCACTATGTTAAGTAACGGAAGTTTACTAAGTAACGGATCTGAGAAGTAAACTCGAAGTCTTCATTATATTTTGACAGCCTCCGTGGGTTAGTTGGTAGGACGCTGGCCGTGAATTCGATCCCCACACCGAGACAAATGTCAATATATAATCCCGAAAAGTCTCTCATAGTTTCTGATACACGACATAAGACTTACGGCTTCACTCATAGACAGTTTTAAAACCTGTTTTACTTATCTATGTTTTGTCTTCATCGCTCAAACTGAATTCTAAAGTCGTTCAAAAGGGGCAAAACGTTCGATAACTAAAATACGTTTTAAATCTATCTATGAATAAGGCCGTTGGTATCTTACTGTTAGTACTATGATTAACTGTTTTACGTATTTATGTTTATATTCCCAAACAACATATATACATACATACATAAACTCACGCCACTTATCCCAGAAGGGGTAGGCAGAGGCGCCACCAGGACACCCACATTTCGCCTTGTATGTTCGATCCCGTGATGTGATAGGGGGCGAGTTTATCGCCATATCGCGCACAAATTCCTGATTCCGGGCTGATAATGAATAGAAAAACCCAATATCACTTTGCCCGACCCGGGATTCGAACCTGAGACCTCAGCTTTGTAGTCGTACCGTAGTACAACGCCACCGAGGCAGTCCCAAACAACTTAATTATAAAAACATGATTCTGCGTCATTTTCGCCGAGCCGTCATTACCAACTCGGAGATGTTTCAGATGCATTTATGGCGAGTCACGGCGCGCTCTCGACGCTTTCCGCTTCAAGATACGTACATACTGGCTGAATTAAGAGGGCGTAATTTTACAGCGGTTGCTATGTGGCTATATTTTTTACAGTAATGTACATCACATACACCTCTAACCTTTCGGAGTCATGTCATTGATAGTCAATCACCAGGCACTATAACGGCGAAGGAAAACATCGTGAGGAAACCTGCATACCGTAGCGATTTGTAAGAATTTCTGTGGTATGTAAAGTTTGCCAACCCGCAATAGGCCAGCGTGGTGACTACATGGCCTAACCACTCTCAACCGTACCCTCCATTGAAGAGTAGGGCCGACATACCACAGAATATTTTACAATTGCTATGCTATGCAGGTTTTCTCACAATGATTTTCTTCGTCCTTAAAGTGCCTGATGCTTGACTATCAACACACACACTAATCCGAAAAGTCTGTCTTAGATACATACATACATAAACTCACGCCTTTATCCCAGAAGGGGTAGGCAGAGGCGCCACCAGGACACCCACATTTCGCCTTACATGTTCCGTCCCAAGATGTGATAGGGCGAGCCTATCGCCATATCGGGCACAAATTCCTGAATTCGGGCTGATAATGAATAGAAAAACCCAATATCACTTTGCCCAACCCGACATTCGAACCCGAGACCTCAGCTTTGTAGTCGTAGCGTAGTACAACTACATAATAACTTAAAACGTCACATATCCCGAGATTAAGAAGGGTTAATAATAATACCTCGGTATTTACCACCCAAAAACGATGATTTTCTTAAAAATTGCAAAAAAAAATCTGTCGCCTTTTTTGCGAATTTTTTGTTTTTTTGTCTGTAACCACTAAAACTACCATCTGGCTTCGTTTTCGGTCGCAGTCTTGATATACCCGGTATAAACAAAATCCAGATCTTGCTAATAAAATTACAAAGTAAACAATTTAATTATTTATGCCGCTTCTAACAATGCGGCTGAGCTAAGTTAATGGGTCCGCCATCTTGTTATTTCCTTCCAGTTAATTGTTAGCCTTTTATGCTGTTATTTCAATTACTTAGTATTAGAGGCGGGAAGTTATTAAAGCTTTGATTTCTACTGCGCTTTCTTAACTCAATAAACTGAATTGGATTTTTATCTTTCTTTGTATTTGAGTGTTTTTCCTTGATAAGTATTGCTTTGTAATTCATGGTATTGTTTGGTTTTGATACTGTCCGTGAGCGGTTGTATCGCTTACCATCAGGCGAATAGCATGCTTATCTCGCCATTTACTGCAATAAAAATTTATTTATCTGAATTGAACCTGGCACTCCACGTTTCAAACCCTTTCCCAGCTAAGCAAGTGGGCTGTCAAATTCCAACCAATTACACGGATAATTTCGCTCAGAATAACTGCATGAGTCAGCAATATTCTGATTAATCGTCTTCTTATGATTAATGATATGTACCTGACGAATATTTTCTTATAAGTAGGTCAAGATCGAGACATGATCGAGTTCTAGATGCAATGTATTCGAAGGTTCAGTAGATTCGGAGCATATTCAATGCAAATAAACAATCAAATCTTTCCACTTTATAATAATCTATCTATATCTATATCAGCCCATATATTTCCCACTGCTGGGCACGGGCCTACTCTACAATCGAGAGAATCGATTGAGAGTGGTTAGTCCATATAGTCCACCACGCTGGCCTAGTGCGGGTTGGCGGACTTACATACCGTAGAAATTCTTTAAAATCGTTACGGTATGCAGGTTTCCTCACGATGTTTTCCTTCATCGTTAAAGTGCGTGGTGATTGACTATCAATACACACATAACTCTGAAAAGTCAGAGGTGTGCCCTGGGATTTGAACCCGCGACCACCGTGAGCATGTAGGCAGTCGCGTCCGCTCGTTACCTACAGGCCACCACGCACTCCAATATAATAATCACTCTTTATATAATACTCTTTATAATAATAGCAGACAAAAATCGAATTCGTTAGTCCAATCACTATTGAGACTGATCTTCGACAACGTTCGGAATTATCATTTGCCAAGGAGTTTATCCGCGCCAGAAGTTAAGGGGTGAAATGGGGTGGGTTTGTGGTCGACTGTCTACCCCCTTGTTCCGATTAACCCCACTTTAGGGGTATCCGACGGTGTTTACTCTGTCATTTGAGCTTTGAATGGTCCTGATAAAAATATTCGGAGATTTCTTGTTCACTTTGACTCGTTTGAGAGAGTTATTCAGTTTGTGGTTGTGTGATGATATTATTCATTATATCTGTGGTTTGTTTGTGAAGATAGTTTTGAAATTAAATGTTATAATGGTTTCTTAGTTTACGCGAATGTTACACATTGGAATAAAAGTAAATTTTACGGATTTTATCGCGGTATTCGTTTTATTTTTATCTTCCTGGCGTTTCAATTGCTTTCCAGCTTTCGTGGTCACGTTTTATATTTAGTGACGTCACGGGTTTGTTTTTTACGTTGGCACGACAAAGTGACATTGCATTAGCTCTTGTAAAGTTCAGGTAGAGTTTTTTTTTATTTTATAAATGGCGTGAATAGCATGCTTTTCCCTGATGGTAAGCGATATAACCGCTCATGGACAGTAGCAAAACCAAACAACATGAATTACAAAGCAGTTCTTGGCATTCCACTTCGCTCGCCATCCTGAGACATAAGATGCTAAGTCTCAATATCTCCAGTAGTTACTCTGGCTACAATGTCCGTCAAATCGGAACACAATAGTGCATTTATTGCTGATGTTAGAGAAATAGACATTGCGGTGGTAACTACCTAGGCGGCCTCTCCATATGAGAGACGTACCACCAGCAGGTCAAAACTTGTAAGTACAAATATCGTTTACCATCAGGCGAATGGCATGCTCGTCTCGCTATTCATCGCAATAAAAAAAAACACAAAAGATATTCATCTTTATGTCTGAGTTCATGAGTGAGCAGGCATGTTACAGCTAAGCTTAACACACAATTTTTCGGAGCATAAGTTTGATGTTAACGACTATTATTCCCAAATGACAACAGGGGAGGCTTAACGAGCTCCCGAAGGAGAGAATCCGGGATTTATACATCAATATTATAGCTGTCTCGGTGGCGTTGTTGTATTACGGTACGATTACAAAGCTGAGGTCTCGGGTTCGACACCTCAAAAAAAATGATCGTGAGTAATTGCCACTATCATTACATATATAATGTTTTAATCACCACACATACATGCATTAATAAACTCACGCCTTTTTCCCAGATGGGGTAGGAAGAGGTGCTACCAGGACACCCACATTTTTCGTATGTTCCGTCCCACGATGTGATAGGGGGCGAGCCTTTCGCCATATCGGGCACAAATTTATGGCTCCTGATTAATAATTAATAAAAAAATCCATTCGCCCAAACCGAGATTCGAACCCGAGACCTCAGCTTTGTAATCGAACCGAAGTACAACTACGCCACCAAGGCAGTCAAAATTTTCGTTAATTATAAACAATCCGAATGAAACACGAAAGTTAAATCCCAAGAAAACAGTAGCATCGAAACGACAATTTGTATCGTTGAAGGAATAACTGGAGTTCAAGACGCGATGTTTTTGTTTGACTTACTTCGCAACTTCACAACTTTGAATCAACTTACTCGCAACTCGACGAGGTACATTGTAGTCTTGACTACAGTGGGCGTCCAATCGTGAAACTGTAAGTTTAAACTGCTATTTGTGACTACAACGGGCGTCTGATTGTATATCAAGCGACTACAATAATGGTGTTGTAAATGTAAAACAACATGCTTTTTTTTTCTGCGACTTAATGTTCCTAAGATTTGAATTTTGGATAACTAAAGCCCCATTTACAAGGGGAGAGTTTCTCGCCTCGAAGATACGGTTATCGTAAGGATAAAAAAAAGTTGCTTCGTGTAAACATTTGTCGGAACACGATAATCTATGGCGGTTATGTCATGCGATGATCGCATACGATTCTTGCCGCGAGATAATCTCCCCGTGTAAATGGCATTTAATTGTAAAATCAAGACTTAAAACCTTTTTTTTTACCTTAAAATACATCTACTAATTTTATAAGGATAGGTAGTCGAAATAAACTAATATAAGCCAGATAACAGTGAGTTCCTAGGATTGCTTCCCAGGTCGGTCTTAGACATTATGTTTTATGTTACTTTGGAAAATCAGTTCGATGAATAGAAAGTGGCAGAAATTGATTTCTCTCTATACTTTTGTGGATATTTTATTCGTTTTTTTTTTTATCTGTTTGGAAAACTTATAGCTAACATAATACACATACGTAAGTTATTAATGTGAAATTATGTAATTTTTATAGTTACTTAAAAATCGATATAACAGTTGCTTTGGAGGAACAGTGTATACCGATTTCGCGTTCTAGGCGACTTCACTTAACGCAGCCGTACAAATAACTTGACCAATATTATTATTAATCAAGTATCATTCTAAATTATTTATGAACTGCTCTGAATTCAACTGCGCTGCGACTCCTGTATAATCACTGTATTGTAAACTTGTTTTGAAAAGAGCAACGCTAGAGTTTCTTGCCCGTTCTTCTCTGGCGAAAACAAGCTTTGTGAACCGGGTGGTAGTGGAAAAAAGTGACTGAATCTGAATTATTTATGACATTTCATGGGTTCGATAAATATTTTCATTTCAATTCACTAAAATGCCTTGAACCACAAACACAAATAATTTTCAATAACTATTTTGCTCTAGAATACAGCTTCCTAGTCTCACGTAATGAAAGCGTTTGACCTATTTTCTTTGTGGGGCGTCGTTTAGCGTCTTATTTCTTGACAGATCTATTAGTGTTTTAGGCCTTAGAATTTAGTTCTAGACTTCGAGGCTTATATTTATAGCTGAGAAGTCGTGACTTTCAAGGCATTTGTTTTCTTATTAAATTGTTTACTGTTAAAGATTCATTTTTTTTTTCTTCGTGTTTAAATACAGTGTCTGCTAATTCGCACTAGGCTAGCGTGGTGGACCATATGGCCTAACCTCTCTCAATCGGACTTTCGAAGGGGCTCTTGTCTTGCGTGCCCTTATACAGATTAAATACAGGAAGTCAGGAAGTATCCTATATTCAGTATATAGGCTTCCTCCAAGGATCTCCACGACCTGTTGGAAGCACCACCCAGCGGCCTTCTGCAACCTGAACTAGGTCTGACTACCTATTAAGTGGCCTCCACTCCAGAACTTTTCGGCCCTACGACCATCAGTTTTTTTATTGCTGTAAATGGCGAGACGAGCCTGCCGTCCGCCTAATGGTAAACGACCGCTCATGGACAGTAGCAAAACCAAACAACACCATGATTTACAAAGCGATGTTTGGAATTGTCCTGCGCTCGCCATCCTGAGACATAACATGTTAAGTCTCAATTTGTCCAGTAGTTACTCTGGCTACAATGTCCTTCAAACCGGAACACAACAGTGCATTTACACTGCTGTTTGTTGGGAACTAAACATTGCGATGGTACCTACCCAGGCGGCCTCTCACATATGAGAGACCTACCACTAGTAAAGTTCTCTACGCTATGTGCCCTGTCCACAGCCACTTTAACAAGCCTATCTTTTGGACTATGTCGATAGTCTAGTTTTCTATCTATTCAGCCAAAGGAAGCCCACAACATAAGCCTCTGCCAAGGATCTTCACATCGACCTGTTGGAAGCATCCAGCAGTTTCCTACACCTTAACCAGGTCGTCTGACCACCTGGTAGGCAGGTCCGACACTTCGTCTAGTTTTCTAACATCAGCTAAATTAATAGCTTTCCTCTCGCCTCTATTACTTACTCTAATTCTGTACTGCATTCACCCATAATCGACCATAGCTGGGCACGGGACTCCTCTACGACCAAGAATTCGATTGAGAAGGATTAGGCCATACACCACACTGGCCTAGAGTGGGTTGGGCTTCAGGCTTCAACAATTCCATTATTATATCAGCCCATATATGTCCCACTGTAGGGCACGGGCCTACTCTACAATAGAGGGTACGATTGAGAGTGGTTAGGCCATATAATCCACCACGCTGGCCTAGTGCAGGTTGGCGGACTTTACATATCATAGAAATTCTTAAAAATCGCTACGGTATGCAGGTTTCCTCACGATGTTTTCCTTCACCGTTAAAGTGCGTGGTGATTGACTATCAATACACACTTGACTCCGAAAAGTCAGAGTTGTGCCCTGGACTTTGAACCCGCGACCGCCGTGAACATGTAGGCAACCGCGTCTGGTCCGTTACCAACAGGCCTCCACACACTTTTTTATGCTTTACATACCATAGAATTTCTTAAAATATATAAAATTAAATAAACAGATTAAAAGTCACTTTCACGCTAACCAAAGCTGACTTATCTGACATACGCGATATCGCAGTAACTTATTCTCTACTTCCTCAAGTTGCGAACGCGGCTAACTTAGTTTATTTCCTTTAAGCTTATAACTGGGGCTTGGGTCGGTAACTTAGGCCCTATTCATAGCTGGCGGGTGACACGCTTTAATTAATTTAGTTTGTTTTAATAAGCCATAGCGAAACTAGGTGTGGATGGAAATAATCAGGAAGTTGCATGGGTGGCCATGTTCCAAATTACATACATAAACTCACTCCTTTATCCCAGAAGGGGTAGGCAGAGGCGCCACTAGGACACCCACATTTCGCCTTTTATGTTCCGTCCCACAATGTGATAGGGGGCGAGCCTATCGCCATATCGGGCACAACTTCCTGGTAATGAATAGAAAAATCCAATATCACTTTGCCCGACCCGGGACTCGAACCCGAGACCTCAGCTTTGTAGTCGTACTGTAGTACAACTACGCCACCGAGGCAGTTCCAAATTAAATCGTTTCATACCATACAACACTATAACGATGAAGAGAAACATCGTAACCAGACTTGCCTAATCCCAATTGTGCAGAGTGCGGCACCGTAGAAGATGTCCAGCAATTGTTGATGGAGTTTCAAGACGAAGATTGTAAGGGAGATTCTGATAAATTCATTCAAAATTAATTTGTAAGATGTCGGGATGTTTCGTTCTATCAGAGCCTCTCTCTAAAACAGCCATAGCTACTTTCTAACTTATCAATAAAATAGATTAAGATTTAAGTTAACTTTAGGGTATGATGGGGTTGACATGGTGTAAATGTCGCCAAAAATCCATAAATTAAAAAAGAATAAAAAAGAGACCTGCCTACCATAGATATAAATAAATACACCCAACAGTCACATACATAGTCCTGACCCCACACTAAGATCGAGTCTTGTGTCGTAGGTATCAGAAACTACGAGAGACTTTTCGGTCTCACAAACACCCAGACCCGAAACAAATACCTGTGGATCACACAAATATTTGTTACGGTGCGGGGATCGAACCCGCGGCCGAATAATAATATATATTAACAATATTTTCTATAGTATGTAAACTCAGCCACATCGGACTATGCTACGAAACGAATTATAACCGAATGTAACGTCATCTAAAGCCAAAAAATAATTTATCGAAAATTATCGAATATTTTCCACAACAAAACGCAAAATCCAGCGTCTTTTTAGACGCTGTATATGTATCTACCCTAAGCATGCACTCGCTGTACCCTGCGTCTGACAGTTTATTCTCTGAGCGGTTAGCTAGAGAAAATTCAAGCTCGGTCTTAAGTCACTTCTAGAGGCGCTATTTGTTCTACATTTAATCTCGGGAATAATATGTTTATTTTACTTAAAAAAAAAGACCTGAATGACAAATACACCCAACAGTAACTGGATATTTTAGAAATCTAAATACATCGAGTCTTGTGTCGTGTATCAACTGCGAGACATTTCGGTCTCACAATACCCAGACCCGAAACAAATACAGGAGTATTTTTCAAAAAATTGGTTCATCTAGGAATCAAACCCACAGCCTCACGTTTCACCATCAGCGTTTTGTCTACTACACAGAAGTCAAGTCGAAAACAAAGAATGTTTCTCTGAAACATTTCTGTAAAACTTCTCAAACTTCCGAAGTGAACTTTTTAATTTAAATTTCTGTACTATTTTTTATCACGAAGGCGAAGTTTGTGAAATTGTAAGCCCATTTGTCAATGAGCCTTCTAGAGGAGCTGTAAAGTAACTTCTTAGACGTAATGAAAATTAAAAATACTTAAATATGTTTGTATAGATGACTCGGCTTCTTAATTAATATAAAATTGGCACTTTTTGAGTAAGACTTGTGTAAATACAAGAAAACCGTACCTCAACTGGCGCAGAGTAACTACTGGACATATTGAGACTTAATATCTTATTTCTCAAGATGGCGAGCGCAGTGGAATGTTTGTGGGAATGCCAAACATTGCTTTGTATTTCATGGTGATGTTTGGTTTTCTACTGTATATGAGCGGTCGTATCGCTTACCATCAGGCGAATGGCAAGCTTGTCTCGCAATTCATCGCAATAAAAAAAAGATTTTTCGTGATCCGAAAACAAACATAGAGAGAAAATGAAACAAAAATCTAAAATTTATTCTTTTAAGTTTTATTGCTGGTATTTTAAGTACCCCTCATTATAGAAACATAAAAAAGAATCACGCCTTTTTCCCAGAAGTGGTAGGCAGAGGTGCTACTAGGACACCCACGTTTTGCCTTGTGTGTTCCGTCCCACGATATGATAGAGGGCGAGCCTATTACCCTTCTGGGAAAAATGCGTGAGTTTATGTAATATGTACCTACTTCACTTCGTACTTTATTGAATAAGTATTTGTTTAAGTATCCTATGTACATAAACAGGGTGTATCTAGACTGCGACCGAAAAAGAAGCCAGGTGGTAGTTACAACTTCATACACAATGCAACTCAAAATTTCGCTTCGGCTTTTTTTTTACTTATCCTGGTATTTGGGTGATAAATACATAGTTTTACTATAATAATAATGCGCACCTGTTTATTTTTAAAGATGTAATGGTACGCAAGAGTTTAAATTATTATATAAATTATTATCAAATTTATTATGTTTATGTACCTAGTTTACTTCGTACTTTACTGAAGTTTTTGTTCAAGTATCCTATGGACAATCGGTCACTTCCCTGTAATATGGTTGAGGAGGCCGATGGCTGGCACATGCGTCATACTCGTGAACGGGTGCTGCTTGTGTGGACTGGTCTGCTTGATTTGCTTATAATGATAACTTTTAATTATTCTGAAATTTATTTTACTATAACATTGCTTTGGCTAAACAGTGCATACTGATTCCGAGTCCTGGGCGACTTTACTTAACTCAGCCGAACAAAATAACTTAGCCAATATTGTTATTGTTCAATCATTATCATAAATTATACAAAGTGTCGGTGACATATTCACTTTTTTTGGGACCATATATAGAGTATCGCAATAGTAGTGCGTACACCAAATATTATTAATTTATCATCAACCATTTAGCCAGGGGATATTTTTTTATTTTTATACATTTAACCACCTGCTGTAGCGATTTGTCTAGGTCAATGACACAAACGGGTAATAAACGGCAAGTGCGAAAAAAATACAACTCGGGTGTTATTATTACAAAAATTATACCAATAATTGAATTTAGACCTAATATCTATGACATTAAAACTCATATTATGATTTATGAAATAAATGTCTTTCGAAGCGCAGTGCGACGTTGCCAATTCGACATCAGAATGAGGCTAGGGTGGCAGCATACAATATCGATATTATCGATATAATTCAAACTTTATTATTGAAATTTCACATCCAAATCCCAAATTTATCCACAATATTAATAAAAATTGTTTTGAATACACAACAGGAGATACACAAAGCTCGCATCTACATTCCAAACCTACTTAAAATTGCAAATGGGTCATGTAGCAACATTCGCAAATTCTTTCAGTATGAGGAATATTGAGACGCATTCTTTAAACTGCTGCTTAGAAAAAAAAATTAAAATGACTATTCCTGTATCTTTCTTTTGGTGTATTGATTTGTACCGAGGTCTTTTTAGCACGCATAGGATATGTTTTGATAACTGTGTTAATTAATATGATTTACACATTTACTGCCCTAAAAGTATTTAAATATTAATAGTTTCAGATTATCATATTTCAATTTATCGATATTTATTGGCGATATTTTTATGTTGCATCCCTAAACGTGTATCCATCCCCGCTATGCCGGCTCGGGGATTCCCCCGCGACGTTTGGGCGGTGTTGCAAGGTAATTACATTTCGTTCCCTATAATTACACTAAAACTGTATTTGTACTACATTTACTCCAATATGTATCAAAAAAATAGTATGCAGTTAGTATCGAACATACTGCAATATGACTAAGGAGACAAATAATAAAGCTATTTTTAACACTTACCACCCGTTTATTGCTTCAAAATAATTTTACAGGGTTATTATTCACAGAGCCATCCGTAGTTTTTAACCATACCATGGAACGATATTTACAGTACTTTGTGACCGATAATAATTTAATAAAAGTGACACACACAGCGATTAACTATCATTTTACGAAATATTTGTGGTTTTTTAAAAAAGGATGTTTATTTTCGTTTACTACGAAAAAAACCCAGTAAACGGTATAATCTACTGTATTTTTACGAAACTTCCACTGTAGTTTTGAAAATCTAACCTAGCAACACTGCGCTCGGCGATCGACGGTCAAGGTTCGGGGGTCGGGGGTCAACGATCGGGCGTGAGGGGCAGGGGCGGGGGTGGCGAGTCGGGAGTCGGCGCGCGCGCCACTCGTCACTCGTCAGTGAGGCGTACATGTTTTAAGTGAATCTGTATGCGTTGCTCACAACTCATTAGGAATTACGATAGCATTTTATGTTCACGATGTCGTGATTTACAGCTTTGGAATACACAGATATGATTTTAATTTACGGCGAATGCCAAAAAATTCAGCGCGAGCTTTACGACCGTATCGAGAAAGATATGCTGCCTCACGCAGATGTCCCGCAAATTCGAAGACAGCATGTTCATTAGGGTTAATGGAGGACCGTTTGAACAATTGAAAATTTAGTTTAATTGAGTTTTAAGTTATGTTTGGTGGCAGTAATATTTCGCGCGACGTGCTATTTTTATCCACCGGCGCAAAATTAATAGTTTCTGAGTTTGTGTATGCATCATAGCTCCCAATTCAATGAAAAAATGTTGACCTAGTTTATTTGTGTAAATTGTGACTCGGCTGAGAGTGCTTTATTGAATTTCTTATTCTACGAATAAAACTACGCCTAACAACTACAAAGGAATCACCGCGCCGACGAAAAAAAGCGCTGTTGCCGCTCTTATCCTCGGGTCAAATGAGGTCAGTAAATACCTTATAAAGCGTGTTTTATTTAAATCAAATTATTTTATTATTTAGTTTGTTTGTAAATTTCATTTTATCAATTTTAATGTGATATAAAATCTAATCATTTTAATTTGTTTTTATTTACTTTTTATAATGACCTTGTGATTTAAAGTCTTTATGGCATCAACACTTTGTATAATGAACTGCTCTGAATTCAACTGCGCTGCGACTCCTGTATAACTTGTTTTGAAAAGAGCAACGCTAGAGTTTCTTGCCCGTTCTTCTCTGGTGAAAACAGCCTTGTGAACCGGGTGGTAGTCAAAAAAGAAAACGTGACTGAATCTAAATAATGTATGACATTTTATGGGTTCAATAAATATTTTCATTTCATTTTGCAATGTGCTTAAACAACCAATTTACAATGTTACATACCGGGTATATGCGACCGAAAACGAAGCCAGGTGGTAGTTAAAGTGGTTTGAAACACGGTGTAAGTAAAAATTTCGCCAAAACGGTGACAGATATTTTTTTAGAATTTTTCAAAAATCATCTTGTTTGGGTGTTAAATACTTATTTAATTACGGACCATTGCGTGTTTAAAAATAAAGAGGTGTGCATCATTATTTTAGGAAAACTATGTATATATCACCCAAATACGACGATAAGTAAAAAATTACAAAAAAAAGTTGTCGAAAATTTGTACTTGCATTGTGTCTGAAGTGACTAATACTACCACCTGGCTTCGTTTTCGGTCGCCGTCTTGTTATACCCTGTATAACAAGTATATTTCTTCATTTTCATACCCAGGCTGGCTGTTTCAAAAAGCGTTTTATCAATTCGGGCCGGCCGACGTTGCCGATAATGCATTTATGCTTTCCGCCCGGAGCGGACGGCTGCGTCCGGGATATATCCGGATTGGCTTCACACCGTATTTGGATAACATAACACCTCGTTTTGAAGTTGGTTAGGCTGAAAATGATAACGATGAATTTGTTGACATTAAGCCTTTGTTACAGGCTTTGATTACGAAAGAAATGTGAATTAACATTTTTTTATTTAAGAAATAAAGTGATGTTACCTATAATAAAGGTAAACATATTATGTTTAATTTTGTATTTTCTAATATTGATAAAAAAGTCAATGAGCCAATAATTCATGGAAAATATTTTTGTTGCCATATCGGTAAAGATTTTAAAAGATTTCGTAATTATTGGCTAGTTAGAATGAAATAAAATGAAATTATCAATTCTTTGATCTCTTCACTACATGCAGGGTATGTCCAGACTGGGACCGAAAATGAAGCCAGGTGGTTGTTTTATTGACTTCAGACACAATGCAAAAAACATTGCAAAAAAAAAAGCGACATTTTTTTTGAATTTTTCACTTATCGTTGTTTGAGTCATAGTTTTCCAAAAATAATAATATAAATCTTTATATTTTTAAAGACGCAATGGTACGCTAGAGTTTAAATTAAAAAATAAAATCTAGCCCACTACACCGATACGTACCCGCACTAGGCCGGCATAGTGACCTACGGCCTATCCCCACTCAATCGAACTCTCAGTTGTGTCGTAAGTACAGTACGTAGTAATAAACGGGTTGAAAAACCACATACCTTTGAAATACAAGCACAAAATCCCTCTTTATATTCGAAATACTAAAACAATTGCTGAATCGCATTAAAAGCTTAGCAGCTTTGGTTAAACTGTGTCTACCCACACAAATTAATTTTATTGTATCAATAAAGTGAAACTACCTACATTTAATACGAGTATTTGGTTTCATTAGTTAATTTAGTATTTTGGATTGCCTCGGTGGCGCAGTTGTACTAGATTTACCGCGCTGAAGTCTCGGGTTCGAATTCCGGGTTGGTCAAATGTTGGATTTCATTATCAGCCCGGAGTCTGTGCCCGATTGACGATAGGCTCGCTCCCTATCACATCGTGGGACGGAACATTAAGGCGAAACGTGGTTGCACCTCTGCTTACCCCTTCTGGGAAAAAGGCGTGATGTTAATGTATGTATGTATAAATAAACCCGACAGTTACGTAGTTTTGTGTCCATATGTGTTGTGTATCAGACACTACGACAGACTTTTCGGTCTTACAACACCCAGACCCGAAGAATATTCGTGGGATGCACAAATATTTGTCTCTTCGGGAATTGAAGCCGCGGCCTCTCGTTTCACGGCCGGCGACTAACCAACTGCGCCACGGAGGCTGTCAATCTCAAAAGGTTTAATATTTAAGGTTCATTTTCAACAAAATATTAACGCAGCTAAACTGCTACCAAAACCTAACATTACTATACAAATATACATATAAATAGAGAGCCTAAGTCACATATAAGCTAGTATATGAGATAAAACCACCCCGTCTAAAGGGTCCCTTATCTGTAAGTGTTTGCGATAATACCCCCGTCGTGTGTGCAGACGTCTTTAGGGCGATACTTCATGAGAATGTCGATTTGGGAGCTATCTTAAAGAAAACATGAAAGCTTTGTAGTTAGGAATTATTTATTTAGCCTTAGAGAAAATTTAAGGAAGTATATAGAGACCTTTACAAAAAATTCTTTAGTATTTTACTGGTGGTAGGTCTCCCGTATGTGAGAGGCCGCCTGGAATGTCTATTTCTCCAACAAACAGCAGTGTAAATGCACTGTTGTGTTCCGGTTTGAAGGACATTGTAGCCAGAGTAACTACTGGACATAATGAGACTTAACATCTTATGTCTCAGGATGGCGGGCGCAGTGGAATTCCAAGCTTTGCTTTGTAATTCATGGTGTTTGGTTTTGCTACTGTCCGTGAGCGGTCGTATCGCTTACCATCAGGCGAATGGCATGCTCGTCTCGCCATACATTGCAATTTAAAAAAATGTGAAGTTCGCAAATTTGGAATAGGCCACCGTGGAGGAGTATGGCCTAACCCCTCTCAATGAAAGTCTTAGTTGTGGAGGATTCCCGTGCTTAGCAGTGGCCTAATTATTGGCTAAAGTCATGATTATTGGTAGAAAAGTTGCATATTCATGCCTGCCTTCATGAAGTGGTAGACAGAGCCATTAGAATGACTCCATGGCACTATCTACTATAGTCCGAGCCTATTTTTGTCCTAAGAATTCATAGTAGTTTTAGATAATTCAACCTCCGTTGTACAGTTGGTTAAAACGCCGCCTGTGACACGAGAGGCCGCGGGTTCGAACCCGGCACCGGAATAAATATATGTGTGAACCACAGGTATTTGTTTCGGGTCTGGGTGTTTGTGAGACCGAAAAGTCTCTCGTAGTACCTGATACTCACGACACAAGAATCGATCTTAGTGTGGGGTCAAGACTATGTATGTGACTGTTGGGTTGATATTCTTATTTATAATCGTTTCTGTAATGTACGCGAATGTTACACATTAAAATAAATCTATTTTTTACTTTATCACATCTTTACCTATTATGTACTAATTTCTATTTTTTATTGTTTCAGGTAAGTTTCATATGCCAGTAATAATCGTAAGTCGTACACAATGTGTATATTATTTGAGCATTTTCAAACTATTGACAGCCTCCGTGGCGCATTTGGTTAGACGCCGGCTGAGAAACGAGAGGCCGCGGGTCCGATCCCCGCACCGAAACAAATATTTGTGTAAACCACAGGTATTTGTCCCAAGTCTGGGTGTTTGTGAGACCGAAAAAGTCTCTCGTAGTTTCTGATACCCACGACACAAGACTCGATCATAGTGTGGGGTCTGGACTATGTATGTGACTGTTGGGTGTATTTATTTATTGATTAATAGATATGACATGCTTATAATAAACTGAAAAGTGTGTTATAATATACATTTTATAATATATTTAGTTGTATCTATTTGACTGCCTCTGTGGCGTAGTTGTACTACGGTACGACTACAAAGCTGAGGTCTCGGGTTTGAATCCCGGGTCGGGCAAAGTGATATTGGGTTTTTCTATTTATTATCACGCCGGAGTCAGGAATTTGTTTATTTGTTTATTTATTTATTTGTGCCCGATATGGCGATAAGCTCGCCCCCTGTCACATCATGGGACGGAACATACAAGGCGAAGGTCCTGGTGGCGCCTCTGCCTACCCCTTCTGGGATAAAGGCGTTTATGTATGTATGTATGAATTACTTTTTCCACCAAAATAACCTCATATTACAAATATGGTAAAAACCGTTAAATATCACATAGGTTCCAAGAGAGGCACTTCGTTTGAGAACCCTTGAGTACTCGCGAAGGGTCGCTTGTCTACTCAACGTCTATTAAAACGGAAAATATATCGAATATTTGGATAACAACCATTTAATGTTTGAAGCCAACTCATCTAGAGAGTGGAGGGCTATAGCTTAACGCAATAAAACTTTTGATTATATAGGGTGTTTTGCGGATTGGGAAAGGGGTAAGAACTTAAACTCATCTATAAATATAATAAATTTGTAACCGATCGATGTCTGTACATGGAAAATGAGGAAATCTAATATGGCGGGTCTGTATTAACGTAATAGAACCCAGAACAATGATTTTTAGAATTTTTGTCTGCTTGTCTGTGCGGTTGTGCGCGATGAACTCAGAAACCGCTGAACGGATTTTGATTAAATTTGGTATGGAAGTAGCTGACACCCTGGATTAACACTTAGGCTACTTTTTATCCCGAAAATTTAAGTGTTCCCGTGGGATGAGGGAAGAATTCTGATATAGTTGTTACTTTTTCATACTCAAAGGGATGGGATGGGACTGGAAATTCCAAGTAAAGTTAATTTCAAATAAAGTTAATCACGCAGACGAAGTTTGCGGGCAGAAGCTAGTATAAAATATGGGATTATTATTTACTCCTTCCATTCTTGTATAACGGTGTTACCTCAACGCACTGTAGCCATTTATCGTTTAGGCCAGTACACTCTAGGACAGCGTGATGTATGGCCTAACCTCTCTCAATTGAACTATCGGTTGTAAAGGAGCCACAGGCTCAGCAGTGGGCATTGTGGGGTGATAAATTATAGGTAGTTAAGTCTATTATATATTATAGTAAATATACCTTCTATCTATATCAGCCCATATACGTCCCACTGCAGGACACGGGCCTACTCTACAATCGAGAGAATCGATTGAGAGTGATTAGGCTATATTGTCCACCACGCTGGCCTAGTGCGGGTTGGCGGACTTACATACCGTAGAAATTCTTTAAAATCGCTACGGTATGCAGGTTTCCTCACGATGTTTTCCTTCACCGTTAAAGTGCGTGGTGATTGACTATCAATACACACATAATTCCGAAAAGTCAGAGGTGTGCCTCTGGGATTTGATCCCGCGACCACCGTGAACATGGAGGCAGCCGCGTCTGGTCCGTTACCAACAGGCCACCACGCACTTAAATATACCTTAGAGTAGAGTAAATAACCTTTCATTAAAAAATAGGTTCTCGTGGGATAGTAAAAATAAGATTGACAGTCGTCGTGGCGCAGTTGGTTAGACGCCGGCTGTGCAAAGCGAGGCCGCGGGTTCGATCTCTCGTAGTTCCTGATACCTACGACACAAGATTCGATCTGAGTGTGGGATCAGGACTATGTATGTGACTGTTGGGTGTTTTTATATATTAACATAAAAATGTGCATTAACGAGTGAAGCCACGTCCAAAGTCTAGTTTACTATAATATGTAAGAGGATGGCATCATTTAGAATTTTTATTTGGCTGGAATATCCTTGGCAGCATTTATACATCTAGAAAATGTATAAGAGGTGCCAAATAATTTTTAAAATTTAAAGTACTAAGTATATATCTTTACTGTCTCGCATATTATTAACCGCCTTCAAAAAGGAGGAGATTTTCAATTCATCTGATTCTTTGTTTTTTTTTATGTTCACCGATTACTCAAAGACGCCTGAACCGATTTGAAAAAATATTTGTTTCAAAGCGTATACTTCACAGTTGGTCCAATAAAAAATTGGTTAAGATTCGATGAATATCTTCGGACCTTGAGAGTAAAACTCATGGAGTAGGATTCCAATGGTTCCTTTTGCATTAGGTTATGTCATTCCTACATGACATGTCATACCTGACAGCCTCCGTGGCGCAGTTGGTTAGACTCCGGCTGTGAAACGAGACGTCGCGGGTTCGATCCCCGCACCGAGACAAATGTTTGTGAGGCTCACAAGTATTTGTTTCGGGTCTGGGTGTTTGTGAGACTGAAAACTCTCTCGTAGCTTCTGATATCCACGACACAAGACTTAATTGATCTTATTGTGGGGTCAGGACTATGTATGTGACTGTTGCGTGTATTTATTTATTTATTTATTTATTGTAGGAATTATGCCCCTATGATAAAAGTTTTTATTAGTCTCTGTATTGTATATTATTTCTGTTAAACAATTATTTAAAATAATTGCCGGTTGATAACAGAAATCCGTGCATTACTAAAGAGAAATCACTTTGCCTGACTCGGGATTTGAACTCGAATATAATTAATCATAATTATAGTTATACAAGTAGTAAGTTACTTTTTTAATTTTTCATGATATTAACTGTGCATAAGATACAAAAATAGCCTTTCACCATAAAATATATTAATACAGTATAATATAATAAAAATTCGCAAAAATAATGTAAATTAACATACATACGTGATCAGACTCGGGGCGGCCATTATGAAAAATTGTAAATTTTGTTTTCCAAAAGCGTTTTTCCCTTAAATTAGATTGTCAAGTTTGTGACGTGTACAAAATGGCTTTTCGTTGATGGATGAATTATTTTTGTTTGGTTAATTTTTTAATCTCTCGAGCTTATTGGTTGGTGTAAATTGTATTTGATTTGTCGGGGATCTTGATTTAATTAGCTGTGGAGCAATTTATACACAGGGTGTATAGACAATAAACCGGTAACGGGAGAAAGTCTAAACAATGACGACACAGCAACACAATAATATATAGCCCTCTCCCGATAGTTTTCAAGTAACAGCCATTCTAGTAAACATTCCAACATTCGACAGCCTCCGTGGCGCAGTTGGTTAGACGCCGGCTGTAAAACGAGCGGCCGCAGGTTCGATCCCCACACCAAGAGAAATGTTTGTGCGGCCCACAAATATTTCTATCGGGTCTGGGTGTTTGTGAGACCGAAATGTCTCTCATAGTACTGATACCTGCGACACAAGACTTACTTGATCTTAATGTGGGGTTAGAACTATGTATGTGACTGTTGGGTGTATTTATTTATTCCAAAAAATCTACTTTGACCGACACTTTGTAGCATCGTGACCAATGATTCTATAAGTTACTACTTTAATTGGCGTTTTGCAATGTTAAATAGATCTAGTACACCTTGTATGATAATTTATTGTATTGTATAGTTGTACTACGGTACGATTACAAAGCCGAGGTCCCGGGTTCGAATCCCGGGTCGGGCAAAGTGATATTCGGTTTTTCTATTAATTGTCAGCCCGGAGTCAGAAATTTGTACCCGATATGATGATATGTTCGCCGTCTATGACATCATGGGACGGAACATACAAGGCAAAATGTGGGTGTCCTGGTGGCCCCTCTGGCTACCTCTTCTGGGAAAAAGGCGTGAATTTATGTATGTATAATAAATTAATACACCTAACAGTCACATACATAGTCCGGACTCCATATTGAGATACAAGCATTGAGTCGTGTATCAGAAACTACAATACTATCCGGTCTCATTTTTTGTTCTGCTCTATAAAGAACCCTGTATATAGGACTACAGTGGGTATACTCCACCGGGGATCTGTCTCACAG
This sequence comes from Deilephila porcellus, assembly GCA_905220455.2. Taxonomy (NCBI): domain Eukaryota; kingdom Metazoa; phylum Arthropoda; class Insecta; order Lepidoptera; family Sphingidae; genus Deilephila; species Deilephila porcellus. Next base: position 2,376,026 of record LR999997.1, on the reverse strand, counting down.
AAAACCGAGGTGAAGCGACTCTGATGTCGTGTTTTGTTCGGTAAGTGACATTGCTGGAGACCTATACCTCATTATTTCCTTCTCCTCCCCCTTCTAATTTGAGAGGCAGTGCTTCGAGGTGTTATAAATGTTCATGTGCAATGATCACTTACCAAATAAACCTTTTGCTTGTTTGCCAGACTTAACTGTACTAATATTATAAAGAGGAAATATATTTTGTTTGTTTGTCTTGAATGGGCTCCGAAACCACTGAACCGATTTGAAAAATTCTTTCACTGTTGGGAAGCTACACTATCCGAGGGTGACATAGGCTATATTATATTTTCAAAAAAATTAGGGATCCTTACTAAAACTCCAATAATGTAACCCAAGGTGTAAAAAATTACCTAAAATATTCTTTACATCGCGTGCGCTAAGAAATCTATAATATTTTGATGATGTGGACTAGATTCAAAAACGATCTGCACACTGACGACAATGCATAATATGATATGGCCTACCCTTATCAATAGACTCTCGATTGTAGAGGCTCGTGACCTCCAGTAGTACGAATATGGGCTGATATAGATGACGATGCCTACATAGTGATGACAATGCGCTGTATCGTAAACACAACTTTGATGTAAAAAGTTAAAACGACAGGAAACATCAAAAGATATATAATAATGTTTCATAGTTGCGTGACATTTTGGAATGTTAATAGCATTGAAATAAAACTATTTTTTACGGATTTTATCGCGGTTTGGTTTAGTTTTTACATTTTTTAACTTCCTGATCATACTTTTCGATTTGACTTTATAGTTCGACGACTTTGTAATCGAAACGTCGGGATGTTAAATAATGTAAAAATTAAACCAAATCGCGATAAAATCCGTAAAAAATAGTTTTATTTCAATGTGTAACATTCGCGTAAATCTAAGAAACCATTAATCTAAGAAACCATAATGTTAATAGCATTCTCCATTGAACTCTCGATTGTAGAGGAGGCCCGTGCCTTGCAGTGGGACGTATATGAGCTGATCCAGTAAAACAGGACACACAATATTTTATACAATATTGTCAGTATATAATATACTGAGGGGGGCGGGGTCCTCTAAAACCGAAGTTTACATACATAAATGAGCTCACGCCTTTATCCCCGAAGGGGTAGGCAGAGGCGCCACCAAGACACCCACTTTTCGCCTTGTACGTTCCGTCCCATGATGTGATAGGTGGCGAGCCTATCGCCATATCGGGCACAAATTTCTGACTCCGGACTGATAATGAATAGAAAAATCCAATATCACTGCCCGACCCGGGACTCGAACCCGAGATCTCAGCTTTGTAATCGTACCGTAATACAACTACGCCACCGAAGCAGTCACCGAAGTTTAATTGAGAGGAATTTAGCCAGAGTCTAACACGCTGGCCCAGTGCGGGTTGGCGGACTTACACTCCATAGAAAATCTTGATAATATTTCCATGGTATGCATGGTTTGGTAATTGACTATCAATACACATGACTCCGAAAAGGCAACGTCTACGCATTTTTACATACATACATACATAAACTCACGCCTTTATCCCCGAAGGGTAGACAGAGGCGCCACCAGGACACCCGCATTTCGCCTTGTATGTTCCGTCCCATGATGTGATAGGGGGCGAGCCTATCGCCATATCAGGCACAAATTCCTGACTCCGGGCTGATAATGAATAGAAAAACCCAATATCACTGCCCGACCCGGGATCGGGATCTAGGCATTTTTACTTCCCATTTATTACCAACAGGCTACCATGTATTTATGTAACATTTGAATCACAATATCAAAATCGTCTGGATTTCAAATCTGGTCACAAAAATACTTCAATTCCAAATTCAAACCTTAAAAGAGCACATACGCAAATCCACTTCCGGCGAACAGTCTGCCAACATAAGAATAAATCAAATTTAAATTCGGAACGTCGTCGTGTCGGTGTCGCTAGGTTTCCGGTGGTATTACCGAACACGACGGAATTTGGCAGTTGGGAATGTACTTTTGTGAATTTCAGTATTTATTTTAGTCTGTTTGGCTTTGAGGCTATGTGTGTTGTGAATGTACGGGTGAGATGGCGAGGTTTTGGGTTTGAATCCAACGTAGGATACTTTAGTTGGTTGTGGTAACACACTTTTATTAGCTTCACCTGTATGTATGTAACAGAATCTTTGAAGTCCATTTTCGAGCACTTCAAAACGTCGCGTCGGATTGACTTGAAATTTTGCATACTTGTTTAGGACCGATTACAACACAATAATTTGAAAAGTATATGACATTATCTTAACCAGAACCGTCAGAAATTTATTTTTTTATAAAAAAAATTGAAGTGGAATTCGCGCACAGCTGCTTTCCTTTGTTAAGATAGCCGTATATGGACGTTTTTTAGTAAAATTAATTATTTGTTCACTCTGAAATACGTGAGTTGATCGGGATTGGAATTTATATCCAAATACGGTGAAGACAATAATAATTATGTATTTGGTTTTGACCTCTATACGTACAAGTTACTGGTGGTAGGTCTCTCATTATTATGTGAAAGGCCGTCTGGGTAGGTTCTACCGCAATGTCTATTTTACCCGACAAACAGCTGTGTAAATGCATTGGTGTGCAGTCAAAGAATATCGGCATTCGAGCGAAGCTGGGCTAGGGCGCTCAATAATATAGTACTGTTTGTAATTATAAATGAAAGACAAGGATATTTCCTTCTTCCATAATTTTCCGACCGCGAGTTTCATGTAGTTTTAAAACTTGTTTAGACAAACAAAACTTTAAGCATCCGCAAATACTCTTCAATTACTAACTTTGCGCATTCGTTGAAGTTATACAGCACCGAGATCAAGTTATCTGGAACGTTGGCATGCCTGATCTATAATGTGTACCAACAGCACGGACGCCAAACAGTTCGAAATTTGAATTCAAGCCACGTTCTAAATTCGAAGCTACAAGATTACTATCGTGCTTCGGCCGATTGTCACATGGTTTTCACTTTTAATTAATTTGATTTATAAATGGAACTTTAAATAATAAATGTTACATCGTTTTTGAATATGCAGGAACTAGAAACTTGAAGCCCATTAAACAGATTGTGAAGGCTAATTAAATTTTATCTGCATAACCCTATGTTTGGAAATTAAAATATGGCTACAGCAGATTCATGCTATGCTTATTAAGAAGTGATAATTTGACTGACCCAGAAGTGGACTCCTCCTGTTAGATTTTTTTGTCAGGGAATTGGCATTCCTGTAATTTATCTATATCTATATCAGCCCATATACGTCCCACTGCAGGGCACGGGCCTACTCTATAATCGAGGGAATCGATTGAGAGTGGTTAGGCCATATAGTCCACCACGCTGGCCTAGTGCGGGTTGGCGGACTTACATACCGTAGAAATTCTTTAAAATCGCTACGGTATGCAGGTTTCCTCACGATGTTTTCCTTCACCGTTAAAGTGCGTGGTGATTGACTATCAATACACACATAACTCCGAAAAGTCAGAGGTGTGCCCTGGGATTTGAACCCGCGACCACCGTGAACATGTAGGCCGCGTCTGGTCAGTTACCAACAGGCCACAACGCACTTCTCCATTACATTCCTGTAATTTGTCCACAAAAATTTCGTAAATATATGAAGTTATTTAATTAAATTTTGTCTCTTTAGTAAAAGTAGTGAAGGCGCGTTCCCAGTTAAAATACACAGAACAGTTTAATTGCATACATACATTTTATGCTCACGGCTTTATCCACGAAGGAATAGGCACAGCTCCATTAATACTATTTTTTTTTACTGCGTTGAATGATGAGACGAGCATGCCATTCGCCTGATGGTGCCAATTCTTAACAATATTTTTAAATTAATTGAAACTACAATCGAGAAATCAGTGAGAACTCATAGTAACATTTTACGTCTCTAGCCAATATGGCGCAAAGTTTGACGCTTGCACAAATAATATTAGACAGTCCGGCCGCGAATTTTATTGAACGGCTTAAACTGGAAAGCGGTTTATTGCTAATAAAATGGACAACCGCGTTGCGATTTTCCAAGTTATGTAATGTAGCATTAGATTTATTTTTTTGTGAGGACTATAGGGAAAGAGATGAGTTATGTAATAAAATAAATAAAAATAAATACACCCAACAGTCACATACATAGTCCTGACCCCACACTAAGATCGAGTCTTGTGTCGTGGGCATCAGGAACTACGAGAGACTTTTCGGTCTCACAAACACCCAGACCTGAAACAAATACTTGTGGTTCTCACAAACATTTGTCTCGGTACGGGGATCGAACCCGCGGCCTCTCGTTTCACAGGCGGCGTCTAACCAACTGCGCCACTGTAATGCTTATGTATTATTGTCGGTGGATGTTTTTTTCTATTTTTCTGGAGTTTTGGGGAATCATTCCTTAGGTGAGCTAAGATAAGACTTCGAGATTTTTATGTGTGATGTCATATTATGATACGTAATTATTTTTTATATTATTTTTATAAAAGTTACTTACTTTCATTTTCTACTCCTTTAAATTGGGAATGTCTTCGTATTTATTTAATAATCAACTTATATTTTATTACATCTATACAATGCACTGAAATAGCTTTGAATCCAATATAGATTTTCGATCGACAAAGTGACTACATTTCACTTTATAATAACTTTATCCCAAACAGGCCATCCACAATTATTAGATTATATTCTTTCTAGTTGACACAATTACGCCGGCCTGCTTCAAATCGTATACACACAGACTCAACACAACAGGACGTATTTATATTTTAAACTCATTTATTTATACTCTTCATTGTACATCTTAACTTACATAGTGATTACATATAACAAATACAACAAAAAGAAATACAATTTTAGTATGTCATTATGGCTTTTCCATTATCTTATACGGCAGTAAGTATCCGGGCGGATGCTATCATCCTACCACCGTCGAATTACGTATTTCGGTTCATTCAGTGCTTTAAAGCGCTTTAAACGTGAAAGCTCTCTTTGAACGCCATTCCCTAATTTCGTGGATTAGGTAATGTTTGAATGCTACTGCAGTAGTGATGTAATCTGCATTTCTGTGGGCTGTTTTCTAGCTTAGGGCGGGGCATGTAGCGCGGAGAACTGATGGCCGATAGGGCCAAAAAGTTCTCGTTGGCCACGTAGCGGAAAGCGCAGCGTAGGACTTCCACCCACAAGATGGTCAGACGACCTGGTAAAGGTCGCGGGACGTCGCTGGATGCAGGCTGCTTCCAACAGGTCACTGTGGAAAGCATTGGGAGAGGCCTATGTTCAGCAGTGGACTTCCTTTGGCTGATGGATGGATGATTTTCTAGCTTTAGAAATAAAATAGCGCATGTTTTGTACCTAATTGTAATTACTTCAATTAATTATTTAAACAACAAGCTTAATTTAGTTGTCTGCCCACCTCGTTGACCATTGTAGGTAACTGATACATACATAGATACATGAGCCATACATACGTGGCATTGCTACATGAGTTTTATCCGGTACTGTATCAGCTCATATACGTCCCACTGCAGGGCACGGGCCTCCTTTACAATCGAGAGTACGATTGAGAGGGATTAGGCCGTATAGTCAACCACGCTAGTGCGGGTTGGTGGACTTTACATACCATAGAAATTCTTCTGAATCGCTATGGTATGCGGGTTTCCTCACGATGTTTTCCTTCATCGTTTTATCCATATTTCAGAATAATATGGTATTAATTTAACCATCGACATCCAGTCTAAGCCCAAACATTTGAGAAAATATACAGTTCAATAAATTACATTGCATAGAACTTGCACGAACAGGGAATTGAACTCAAGAACTCAGTTCTTAGCCCCATCATGCAGCTCGACTAACGATAATATAAAATAATTATACATTTTAATTAAACAAGCTCTATTCAATATATTTTTGATAAGAACATAATTTATAAAATTGTCCCCAAGTGTTCCAGACATCATAAATCTCTGCCCTAAGACAAGGGTTGGTTTGCAAGGGTAGCGCGACCCTTTACTGTCAACCCTTACTGTATTGTATTCAGATCGACCGATTACAGCTCATTGAACTTTTGAGCTTACTTATTGGGTATATTGCGAGTATATTATATGGGTATGGGAGAAAGGGAATTTATTTATTTATAAAATAGTTGCAAGGCTTCAGTGGCCCAGTACTACGGCATGATTACGACGCTGAGGTAACAGGTTCGAATCCCAGGTCGGGCGAGGCGATATTGGATTTTTCTATTCATTATCAGTCCCGAGGCAAGAACATGGCGATAGGCTCGCCCCCTATCACATCGTGGGAGGGAACACACGAGGCGGAACGTGGGCGTAATATCTGCTTACCCCTTCTTGGGAGCGTAAGTTTATGTGTATATTTATTACGGAAATCGGAAAAATAGTCGAAAATATCCGTGGACCTGAATAATTGACGTCATTGGAACATAAGTTCAGCAAAGTCAAAGTATAGGTTATAAAATAGAATTCGCATCCATCTCAAAACTTTTGTAATGTAGAATAACATAGTAGATAGGGGTACACAAAAAAATGAAATGTGAACCGCATTCCAGCTAGGTTCACAGATATTTCCGACAGGTTATATGTATGTATATTTTTGTAGGATCGGAACTCCATCTGAATATTCGTTGTATCATTTCTATCGGAAAAGCCGTGGAATAAGGAAATAACATCCATATAACGCATTACGGGAAAACAGACACACACCCTGAAATAACTTCGGATCTTCGCAAGAGGATTTCGGGTTCATAAAATATTGTTGCGTGACCTACATGGCGCAAGAGGTTGGTACAACTACTGCCACCTAGTGACAGGTAATGAAAACTTTTGTCGCTCTCCGTCAAAATAAGAACATTTATTTTGCTAAAGCCAAAGTTATGGTCGTTTTATAACTGTTTATGTGTTTAAGTTTTTATTGAGTAGTCGTAAATATGTTTGTTTTTAATGTTTGAGATAAAGTTAAAGATTTGCGGTACAACGTACAGTGGCGTAAAATATTTTAAAGTAATGTATTTGTATTGTTTTTATAGAAAACGCTGATTAAAAACCGATATTTTAACAATATTGAATCTGAATTTTGTTTTGCGACATCTAGCGGCAACGTAGCACAACAATCTGCGTCTTGAACGCGCTACTTGTACAACTTCTGTAGATGTATTTCAGACGTGCTCACAGATGGCGCTGATTCGAACTGACTGTTATCAAACTAGATGTCGCTAATTTTAATATTTGAATAACTTTTAGGAATTGAATCATAAAGTACCTGTTAAATAATGACTTCAGTTTAAAAGAAGTCTTAAAACATCGTGTTTTTTGTAATAGCACAACAAAGTGACTGCAGTACTCCTGAATAAAGTGCAATGCATAATTCATAATCCATCGTTGTGAGATTGTATCTGGATGTACATAGGATGAACCTCAATCATGATTGTATAATGATACACACTTGCAATGAAAGGCGAGTCGAGCATGCTACTGGACATATTGAGACTTAACATCTTATGTCTCAGGATGGCGAAAGCAGTGAAATGCCAAGCATTGCTTTGTAATTCATGGTGTTTGGTTTTCTACTGTCCATGAGCGGTCGTATCGCTTACCATAAGGCGAATGGCATGCTCGTCTCGCCATTCATTGCAATAAAATAAAATAACAGGTGGCGCTATCGTTCAATTTATGAAGATTAACTTAAAAGCACCTAAAGTTTTATAAAGGTGAAATTTTAGTTACAGAGTTTGTCCTAATTTTTATGAAGCGTTAAAAACTTTTGGTATATTAACCTTTACTTGAATCCTTATATTTTTTATTTTTGAGAAAATTTTGGTGCGAATGATTTTTTTATTGACTTTTATCAGTGACCTTCAATGTCTTCTATATTTTTCTGATTCCGAGTTAATTACAATTTTCAAAATAAAAATCTTGGATGCTAGAACTTGGAATCGAACCAAGACAAGACGTAAATATTTACAATTAACTACTATTGAGCTATTACCGCTATTATTTCTTGTTTTCATGACTCTATAAGGGTTGTATTTTCAATCGGCAAATTAAAATTAAGCAATATTATAAAAAAAAAGTACGTGTTATTGAACCAGTTGATAATATTTCATCTAAAATTTTGCCTAAATTTAAAAATGTTTGTAAATATTAAACCAAAAATACGGACGAAATTATGAAACCACGAAACGGTTATAATTGTAAGGGAAGCAGCTTGTTAGAGGCAATTTTGTGAAATGGCCGCAATTACTGCCTATTCATTGACGAATAAACGCACTTTGTACTCATAATTGTAGGTTAGGTTCAAACGAAAATTGAAATGATATTCATGAGTGATAAAACAGTGCTTTAATTTAACAAAAATCATCCAACAGTCACATACATGGTCCTGACGCCACACTAAGATGCAAGTCTTGTGTCGTGTATCAGAAATTTCAAGATTTTTCGGTCTCACAAACACCCAGACCCGAAACAAATACTTATATCACACAAACATTTGTCTTGGTGCGGGGATCGAACCCGCCTTTCGTTTCAAAACCGTCTAACCAACTGCATCATGAACCACGAAAATGAAGAAACATTATACAGCCAACAAGTTAATGTAGTATAAGACTATATGACCTAACCCATCTCGATCGTACTCTCGATTGTAGAGGAGACCCGTGCCTTGCAGTGGGACGTATAATATGGGCTGATAAATAAATTAACATTGTAAAAATATACATACATACATAAGCCCACGCCTTTTTCCCAGAAGGGGTAGGCAGGCGTGCTACCAGGACACCCACATTTCGCCTTATAAATTCCGTCCCACAATGTGATAGGGGGCGAGCCTATCGCCATATCGGGCACAAATTCCAGACTCCAGTCTGATAATGAATAGAAAAATCCAATATCTCCTTAGCCCGACCCGGGATTCGAACCCGAGACTTTAGCTTCGTTATCGTACCATAGTACAACTACGCCACCGAGGCAGTTAACATTGTAGTGAGTATTTAACCACGTAGTTAGTAGTTAACTGCTGTAGTTTTCGCGTCAACCGCTAATTACAGCGTCGGCTTGCAAAGGACTTCGGATATTCTCTTAGCTACGCCAGAATCTGAGACGAAAACTATTTTCGAGAAAACTGTCTTTAACAAACTAAAATAACCATTTTAATAAGACCCCTGTAATGTAAGGAAGATCGCATTTTTCAGAGGTCTAACTAAATATATTTTTAACTTGCCCGACCCGGGATTTGAACCTAAAGCTCGGCATTGTAATCGAACCTTATTATGTAACCAGACTTGCATTTTTTCTTATATCAAGCGAACTTTTAAAGCCTTGACTTATCTTTAAATTTAGATCGTTTTAAATATTTAAACTAATTTTTTTTATTGCAATGAATAGCGATACGAGCATGCCATTCGCCTGATGGCGATACAGGCAATACGGACAGTAGCAAAACCAAACAACACCATAAATTACAAAGCAATGCTTGGCATTCCACTGCACCAATCTAAAACATAATATATTAAGTCTCATTATGTCCAGTAGCAAAAACTAAGTTCTATTATATTATATTATATTATATTATCTATCTTACTTAAAGATGTAATACTTATGTAACATTAACAAATACAATAAATTATTCCCACTTCCATTAACATTAATAATAGTAGAGCCAGCTCTACCGTCAATTTGTCTCAGGCGAGAGGGCGAGGTAGCGGACCGGTTAGCAATTCGATTATACCGCCACTGTTCACTCTGATTGCCTCTACCTACGGACTCTACGTGGTAGAGAAGGGCAGGTTATTAACTGTAGAGATGTTTGAATAATTTTTAAATAGTGGACGGAATACACAAGGCAAAATGTAAGTGTCCTGGTAGTACCTCTGCCTACCCTTCCTGGGAATAAGACGTGAGTTTATTTATGTATGTATTAAAAACAAATAGTTTTACTTATTGTTGGTGAGACCGAATAGTCTCTTAGTTTCTAATAAACGAAACAAGAGTCGATCTTATTGTGGGGTCAAAACCGTATGTGACTGTTGGGTATACTTATTCACTAACGAGAATTCTATGTATTGATTGTTTCTTTACGTCCGTTAAAAGCTGTAAAGTATTTTTAACGTCGAGAAATAAAAAGTAAAATTAAATCAAATCCGCGATAAAATTCGTAAAATAATAATTCCGTAAAAATAGTTATATTTCATAAATAGTATGTCATTTTCTTTATAGTTATGTAGGTAATTAAATAATTAGAAAGTGCGAAGACATATATACATACAAGTCACGTCTGGTATCCCATAAGGGTAGGCAGAGACTATGGACCTCCACTTTGCTCGATCCTGATATACTATAAAGACAATACATTGTCTAATTGTCGACTCTAGATTACTACGGTAGAGTATTAATGTGGTGAGTTACATTGTAAGTTAGAGACAAGCAATCTGTCTTTTCAAGGCAAATATTAAATATATAAAGGTAAAGAATTTGTTTGTTTGGACGCGCTAATCTCAGGAACTACTGGATCGAATTGAAAATTTCTTTTGGTGTTGGATAACCCACTTATCGAGAAAGGATTTAGGCTATTTAACATCACGCTATGATAATGGTTTCCTAGATTTACGCTAATGTTACACATTGAAATAAAACTAATTTTTACGGATGTTATTGCGAATTTGGTTTAGATTTTTAACTTTCCGACGTGACGTTGCGAACAACTAACTCTTTAAAATTACTTTGAATTTTAATAATTATTGTTAAATGAAGGTAGCTTTCATAACATTCATTGAGCGGATGACTAACACCTAAGTACGCCCCGTGACCACGAAAGCTGCAAAGTAATCGATACGTCCGGAAATTAAATATGTTAATTCAATAATAATTGATAAAAAATCCATAAAAAATAGTTTTATTTCAATCATGCTACGACCAATTAACAAAAAAATGTTGCGCAAACGGTTTCGCTGTGAAAAAGTAACAACACCCGGGCGAAGCCTGGCCGGGCCGCTAGTTATATGTAAAGTAGCAGACGGTACACTTTCCTTAATAACAAAACCAGAACACTATATTTTATGATATTGCTTTTAAAGCATATTGCAAGCTTACAGGATGTGCTCTTCGTAAGAAGTAGAGTTGTGAGAGTATGCTTCTTGTATAAATACCTCCATATTTTCCTGCGGCTTTTTAAATGTGTTATGTAAGGGGACAATAATATGTCTACTGACTCTATCTTTTACTTGGTAGAGTTTATGTAACCGATATTTGTTTAATTCAAATTTGTGTCTCAAGTTGTAACATGATATAGAATAAGTTCTGAACTCTATCTAAACAGTACTATGTAGCATTTGTTACAATGACTTAACATTTCGTGCTGTTCATTATAACGTATAACAGGTAGAGTATAGTTTTGAGCGCTCCATTGTAAAGTAGAGACATAGAGACAAAATATAAATTAGAGACATCACAGTATAGAGACACGTAAAGTTGTAGAGACATGGCATTATTAAACTACAACAAGTTAGCTACAAGGAACAATCAAAACACGAACAGTGTTTAATTAGACATCATACCAAATATTTAAAAAATATAGGTTAATTACTTATTAATATCTCGGGTTCAAATCTCGGGCGAGTAATGTGACATTGGATTATTTTATTCATTATCAGCATGGAGCCAGGAATTTGTGCCCGATATGGCGATAGGCTCGCAAGGCGAAACGTGGGTGTCCTGGTAACACCTCTGCCTACCCCTTCTGGCGAAAAGGCGTGAGTTTATGTGTGTATTGTATGGAATAAAGAACTAAATGAGAAAATAGTGTATCCCATAATAATTTATGTAATAAAAAAAAGAAACAATTTATGTCGTTTCATACCGGGTATATCTAGACCGCGACCGAAAACGAAGCCGGGTGGTAGTTTTAGTGGTTATAGACACAATGCAACTAAAAATTTCGCAAAATAAGCGATAGATTATATTTTACAATTTTTTAAAAATCATAGTTTTTAGGTGGTAAATCCTTAGATTTGCGAAAATAGTAATTTAAACCCTTACGTATCATTGCGTCTTTAAAAATAAAAAGGTGTACATCATTATTTTGGAAAAAATATGTATTTATCACCCAAATACGACGATAAGTAAAAAATAACAAAAAAAAAAATGCCTCTTTTTTTCGCGGAATTTTTAGTTGCATTGTGTCTGAAGTCACTAATACTACCTGGCTTCGTTTTCGGTCGCAGTCTTGATGTACCCTGTATAGTTTGTAATTTTTATGTACGAAGTGCTTGCGCGATACATAACGAGGTTTTAATTAATGTCGTGCTTCGATGTAATAATTTAAAACTTGCACTGAAGTTTTATATTTATTACAAGACTCTACAATCTACTCTAGAGTAAGGAATTTCTATAAAGCTGCACTCTACAATATCGACGACGAACTTTACCATAAAACGAAATATTGCCACAACTTTAATATATAATGTAGAGCAAGACTTCATGTCATTACTTAGTAGAGTTTAGACAATGTTTTATAAAATCTATACCTTGAAATATATGTAGAATTTGAAAGTTATGATGAAAGATGAGTACAATGAAATGTTAGACGATGATGGATATGCAACGTGCTATATGAAAGAGATGACGAATAAGGAGTAAAAAAGTTAGAGGATGAATGATTAAGATGTCAAATATGAAAGGACGGAATAAGAAAGAACAGTTTGGAAGACGATGGAAGACGTGAACGACGAACGACGTACAATGTGTTAAACGTGTAAATAATTACATTGAAGAATATCAGACTAATCTTTGTTTCATTTGACACGACAGAACTATTCCCGCATAAAGAAATATGATCTAAGTTAGTTGTAATATAGAATGCCATCCGAACTCTACCTAAAGAGGTAGAGATTAATGAATTAGTTGTGACATTGTATTACAGCAAGACGTTATTCAGGTCTATAGCGACTCTACATACCTACTAGAATTAAAGCAACAGCCTTGTTTCACAATAATTCAGAAATATGCGCTACGAAACATTGTATTGTTTAAAATACAGCGAGACTCTACATAGAGTAAGGATTGCTATAAAACTGAACTCTAATATATCGACGACGTGCTTTATCATAAAATGAAATATTGCCGCAAGTTTAATATGTAATGTAGAACATGACTTATTATTTACTTGATATAAATAATAAATAATTATGTAGTAGTATTTTTTATTATGTACTAAAATTTTTGCAACTTTATTTCTAATTTCGACATGTAGGTACTAATAGACTTAAGATATTTTGAAATTATTTTAGAATTATTTGAAGTACGGAGCTTAACAAGTTAGACTTCCATTTTTAGTCTTTACTAAAATTCATTTTTATGAACTTAAAACGTAAGGAATAGTACAATATTCAATCAATTTTGATTTTTTTGTTCTATAATGAAAGAAAGAAAGAAAGAAAGCATTTATTCGTGATAAGCAATTTTTACAGTTATACTCCTATATATAATTACTTAGGTAAAGTATTGCTTGTCACAAAACTCAGCTCAGCATGTGCTGGTAATGAAACCAACGCTGGTCTTCCGCAAGGCCGGTAACTTGGAGGAAATCGCTGGATGCTGCTTCCAACAGGTTGTTGTGGAGATCTTTAGGGGAGGCCTATGTTCAGCTGTGGGCTTCCTGTGGCTGAAGAGAGAGATTCTATACTAGCTCTACAAAGAGACTACAATGCGACTGATAAGCGCAGTGCAGATAGAGTATCCACCGACGTGGGATGGCTCTTTTACTCGTTGCCACAATTATGTCTAGTATGCGGTCATATGCATGTTCATCGTGAAGCATCTTCCGGATAGCGAGCTTACACACCGGTTAACTAGCTATCATAGTGAGCCACGTGTGTCGCGTTTCGGGTTCTGTATATCCTGATACAATCAGGCATCATTGTGTCGAGAGATGAACATGTCACAATATTTGACATTGTTACAATGTCCTGCCTGTATATAAGACAATTATTTAAATTAAATATTTTTTTACAATAGATGCGAAATATGCTCATATTTAACTCCAAACTTGCAAATTGTATTACTGCGAAAATTCTGTTAGCTGTTTCATAAGCAAAGTTAAACAACAAAGCTTGTTAAGTTAAGTTAACGACACCTAGAAAGCACGTTTACGTAAGTGTCCAATTAATTCAGTTCCCGAAAAATTCCAGAAAAGATAATCTTCCTTCACCCATTAGGCGAAAAAACAATCTACGACTACAGTTACAAACGACTATTTGGAATAATAAGAGAGTAAACGAGACGGGGTTATGTAAAACGCACAAGAATGAAAGAGACAGCGCGAGGTATCATCAATCGATCAGGTTGCCATGGCAACGTACAGGCCGCCGCAAAAGTGCGAAAATGATGTACGTGTAAACGTATTTTAAAACCGCATTGTGCGGGCGGTTGTAAATTGATTTTGTACATAGATGGCGCTAGTTGATATGACAGATGTATTGTTTATGGGTTGTAATATTTTGTGCGATATCCTTTTCTTATGAATGGGACTGATATTAAATTTAATAAAGGTGAATCAAAAATATGGAAACATGTTTTTTTAATACTACAAAGTGGCATCATTCAAGCGAGATTAAAGAAATATAAAAATTTTAATTAAAAAAAAATACAAACATATTTATATTTTTCTACGTTACATAATTTGAAACTAGTGGAGGTTCTCTCATACGTGAGAGGCCGCCTGAGTAGGTACCACCGCAATGTCTAATTTTACCGCCAAACAGCAGTGTAAATGCACTGTTGTGTTCCGGTTTGAAGGACATTGTAGCCCGAGTAGCTACTGGACATAATGAGACTTAACATTTTATGTCTCAAGATGACGAGCGCAGTGGAATGCGAAGCACTGCTTTGTAATTCATGGTGTTGACTGTTATTTGGTTTTGCTAATGTCCATGAGCGGTCGTATCGCTTACCATCAAGCGAATGGCATACTCGTCTCGCCATTAATCGCAATAAAAAACTAAAAAACTCTTTCATTTCTATTGAAGTCCCGTGCTCAGTGGCTGATACAGTTACAATAATTTTCAAACGTTCCATTTGTATCGAATATCAGTCGGGACAGTTTGACAGCGTATGACCCGGATAAGCGAAGCGTTTTGTGCTGCTATTGACAGCATTTCAGTGCACAATTTTCTAGTTGTGCTAATAAAATTTACAACTAGATACTTCCAGTGGTTTTGCCTGCGTGCTTAAGATACCTCTGCTAGATTTTTTTTTCGATATTTTTCACGTTTTGCCTTGTGCGTTCCGGCCCACGGTGTGATTCGGTTTTTTTTCTACCACCCGGTTCGGAAAGCGGTTTTCAATAGAGAAGAACGTGCAAGAAACTTTAGTGTTGCTCTTTTCAAAACCAGTTTATGATATAGTGATTATTATCTACATGTTACAAGTTGGTTTAAATCAGAGCAGTTCATTAATAATTGGCATAATAGGTAATAACATAATTTTTTATTATTTTTTTGTACACTGGGTGTTCGGTCGGAAAATCCACTGCAGGGCACGGGCCTCTTTTACAATAGAGAGTACGATTGAGAGGGGTTAGACCATATGGTCCGCCACGCTGGCCTAGTGCGATTGGCGGACTAACCGAATTATCACTGACTATAATATCTTTCAAACCGGAACACAACATTTCCACATTGCTGCTTGGCAAAAATATACAAAGCGGCGATGCCTACACTGACTGCCCCTCGTGTTCAACCTAGATATAAATATAAATGGCACTAGGATTCTAAAGCTGATGAAAGAGTATTACCTTTCGCAATAAACATTGATCAACACTGTTTTTCTCTATTGCTATTTGTCATTCATATTGTTTCATAGTATAATAATTATATATATATTTTTTTATATATGTATGTATATGTATGTTTATTTATAAATAAATAAATAAATAAATACACCCAACAGTCACATACATAGTCCTGACCCCACACTAAGATCGAGTCTTGTGTCGTGGGTATCAGAAACTACGAGAGACTTTTCGGTCTCACAAACACCCAGACCCGAAACAAATACCTGTGGATCACACAAATATTTGTTTCGGTGCGGGGATCGAACCCGCGACCTCTCGTTTCACAAGCGGCGTCTAACCAACTGTGCCACGGAGGCTGTCGAATTTATTCATAAATTTATATGTGTTTATATATATCTCGTAGGTTTATCATGTTGCATATATGTATGACGGCGCATTTAATTAAATGAGTAACCGTCGGTAGCTGTCACCGTCGTCTTACTCTGACACAAAACCCGGCGCTAGCGCAGCAAGTGCCGTCAATGCACACAATCGAGTTGCATCGGACCGGCGCGTTACGTGTTTGGTGGAGTGTCGTGTGATTTCGTGTGTTCGATTCCGTGACTGTCTGATCGGGAATATATTTTGTAGTTCGTTGTTGTGAAATAAAGGATTAGCTCTAGAACACGTGTGGCGTTTCGTTCTCCTCGCCCGAATACCCACGCTTAAACGAAATGGAGCCTATTGATGCTGGGAATCCGTCTGTTTTCTCAACATCAGAAGTGGGATGCGGAGGGCAAACACCAGGAGAAAGGAATGTAAATCCTGAACAATCAGCGCATGGTTTGCTACACAATATGGAAACTTTGTTATCTCGACTCCTGGAGACTTCGCGGCCCTCTCATGCCGTGAATGATACAACGACACAGCTAATTCGCTTTGACCCGGATGAAACCGATGCAGATATAGAAGGTTGGTGTAGAATAACCGAAATTGTCGTAAATAGCAGGAAACTAGAGGGCGCAGAACTTTTACTAGCCCTCACGCACGCTTTGCGCGGTCGCGCAGCCACGTGTTTAACCAAATTACAATCTTCGCAACTAACATGGCCGCAAATAAAGGAACTACTCTTAGCCAAATTTGGAAAACCGATGTTACCTCAGGACTATTTCGATGAAATACTGAGATTTCAAATTGGCGTTAAAGAAACCGCCAGTGAAGCCGCGATGCGTCTCTGGGGCATGATAGAACAGATTCCACGTACTGAAATGCCGGAAGATATCATGACCGGCTTTGTGACTTCAGTTTTGTGCCAAAAGGATATCATCATACGCCGTGAGCTGCAGTCTTGTAACATTTCCACCAGGGCCCAACTATGCCGGATCCTAAAAGGTATTTCTTTGAAACGGAGGTTTGAAGGCCTAGAAACTAACGATGTCGAATCGAAGAAGTGTCGTCCGAATGAATCGCGTTTCCCGGGCACTTGTCATCGATGTGGTCTACCGGGTCATCGAGCGGTAGACTGCCGCAGACGTCGAGAGGAACCCACCGTTAAACCTACGACGTCTAAGGCCCCCGAGCGGTCTCCAATGCCGCGAGGCTTCTCGCGACCGCCCGTCTGTTTCGTGTGTGGCCAACAAGGCCACGTAGCGTCAACGTGTTCGGACCGCAAGGGATCCCACGAGCAGCCGGCGGTCAAAGAGGTCCACCTGTGCGAGCGCAGACCAGCGAGCGGCACCTTGACTACATCTTCCGGTGAGCCCGTTTCCTTTCTTTTTGACAGTGGTTCCGCTTGCTCGTTAGTGAATCGTAGTATAGCTGATAGGCTTCTAGGCACTATGCTTTATGATTTAGTGTATCTTACTGGGATAGGCGAAAACAATGTAGTAAAGTGCAACTCCCAGATCCTTAGTGCCATCGATGTGCAGGGCATTTCGTTAGAAGTGTTATTCCACGTGGTCCCCGATACAGCTATAAGCGAACAAGTAATAATAGGCAGAGATATTTTAGACAAAGGTGTTACTGTTGAGGTAAACAGCGACCAAACTCGGTTCGTGTTGCGTAAAGAGGTCGACATCGTGGAAAAAGCCAGTCAAATAAATTTTGATAGCATCGATACCGATCTGCAGGGCGCTCATAGGGTAGCTCTAATCAAACTCTTGAGTAAGTATAGCGACTCCTTCATAGATGGTATAGACCATAGACCCAAGTAAAACGGTACAGCGACGTCCCTACCGGTTGTCTCCTGTAGAGAAAGAGGTAGTTAGAAATAAAGTGAAACATCTTCTTGAAGCTGGTGTTATCCGTGAAAGTACATCTGTATTTGCCAGCCCGGTACTCCTCGTAAAGAAGAAGGACAATTCTGATAGGATGTGTGTTGACTACCGTGAGTTGAATGCCAATACTCGTCCCGAACACTACCCCTTGCCTATAATCGATGAACAGATAGATAGACTGCATGGGGCGTGCTATTTCTCTTCTTTAGACATGGCTTCAGGCTATCATCAAATTCTGATTGATCCGGAGGGCGACAGCATTGCCCGTACGGCGTTCGTGACCCCCGAGGGGCAGTATGAGTATTTAGCAATGCCTTTTGGGCTACGAAATGCAGCCTCGGTGTATCAGAGGTGCATTAATAAGGCTTTAGGTCCGCTTAAGGATACTGTAGCCCTAGCCTACATGGACGATGTGCTTTGTTATTCTAGTGACGTCACGCAAGGCTTGGAACGTTTAGATCACACCCTGAAAGCCCTATCCGAAGCAGGTTTTTCACTGAACATCCGGAAATGCAAATTCATGAAAAACGAAGTAGACTATCTAGGGTACGTAGTAAAATCCGGAAAGGTCACCCCAAACCCTAGGAAGATACAAGCCTTGGTAGACGCACCTACACCGCGAACCGCGAGCCAAGTCCGCCAGTTCTTAGGTCTCGCCTCCTACTTTCGTCGGTTCATCCCAAATTACACTCATCTAGTAGGACCGTTGTACCCTTTGACGAAATTGAAAGGGGCGATAACGTGGACGAATGCGCATAACGAAATACACAAAAAGATTGTTCACATACTGACATCTGAACCTATCTTGATGATCTTTGACCCAAAATTACCAGTGGAATTACACACAGACGCGAGCTCAGAAGGGTACGGCGCTATTTTAATTCAAAGACAAAACAATTTACCCCATGTGATATCCTACTTCAGCCGCCGAACTACCGATTCGGAGTCCCGCTACCACTCCTACGAGTTGGAAACCTTAGCGGTCGTTCGAGCTGTAGAGCACTTCAGGCATTACCTGTACGGGCAGCACTTTACTGTCTTTACGGACTGTAACTCCTTGAAAGCATCCAAGTCCAAGACTGATCTCACGCCACGTGTCCACCAATGGTGGGCCTTCCTTCAAGCGTATGATTTCGACATTGTACACAAACAAGGGAGCAGTATGGGGCACGCTGACTTTCTATCTAGAAATCCACTCGCTGACTCTCCGGTAGAATGTCCAGAAACTGGTTCGTCAGCAAAAATCAAATCCATCAAGTTCGTAGAACTCCATGAGGGTTGGTTAGTAGTCGAACAAAGGAGAGACAGCGAGATCCGGGACTTGATTGACAAGCACAATAATGGTGAACTTCCCGAAGTAATATCTGCCACTTATGACGTCCGTAAAGGAATACTCTACAGGAAAATCCAACGGAACAAGTGTAGCTATTGGCTCCCTGTTGTACCTCGATCTCTCACTTGGTCCCTAATCAACCATGTCCACACAGAGATCAAGCATTTAGGTGCTGATAAGACTCTAGACAAGCTATACGAACAATATTGGTTCCCACAAATGTCGAAATCAGTGCACAAATTTGTAGATTCATGTATAGTATGCAAAGCGTCAAAAGGCCCATCAGGTGCTACCCAAGTCAGACTTCATCCAATCCCAAAGGTCCCCACTCCCTGGCACACCATACACATCGACATCACAGGTAAACTCAGTGGTAAAAGCGATCAGAAAGACTACTCCTCAGTAATCATCGATGCATTTACCAAGTATGTCCTTTTGGAGCACACCCCTTCTCTCGACTCGGCAAGCGCTGTAAAGGCCCTAAAGAAAGCCGTATGTCTGTTTGGCGCCCCTAAACGTATTATAGCCGATCAAGGCAGATGCTACGTAAGTGCTGAATTCAGAGAGTTTTGTAGAGACCATTCCATAGAACTCCATCTCATCGCCACAGGCTCCAGCAGAGCGAACGGCCAAGTGGAACGAGTTATGCGTACCCTGAAAAGCTTACTCACAATAATTGAAAACGACCCTAACAAAACGTGGCGGGACGAACTTCTTGATGTCCAGTTAGCACTAAACAGTACAAGGTCTAGGGTTACTGGATACACACCCACAGAACTGATGTTTGGAATAAAGGCACAATCGCTAGGTATGGCTAAAATAACCCCAAGCTCCGAACCGGTACCGCGATTAGATTTAGAAATGATAAGACGCAATGCCGCCGACAATATCGCGAAAGCAGCATCATCTGAAACAAAGCGATTTAACCGTGGTAAAGCCGTCGTAAAACCATTCGCTAAGGGAGAGTATGTCTTTATAAAAAATAACGAGCGCAATCAAACCAAACTGAACAGAAAATTTAAGGGACCATTTATAATCACTAAAGTATTAGAAAATGATAGGTATGAATTAAAAAGCATCGATAGGTCTAACCGGACTTACAAATACGCTCACGAAAATTTGCGTCTAGTGCCTAGGGGTCATGGTGGCCTAGTAGAGGTAGCTACCTCATTGATTAATGACGATGAGGAGGAGGAGGCCGAGACGGCGAGTCAGGGTCAAGGAAATGAAGCGGTGTCATCGGACGATGATACGATCTCGGTAGATAGTTCACACACTATGACCGCCAGCTCGGCAACCCTCTCGGCATCGGAACGTGAAGAAGACCTTTGAGATGTGAGTAGTGACGTAATTATGTATCATAATCCAAACCAGTTGGCTGCACGTCATATGAGATGACGTCGGGTAGAGATGCGGAGGTGACTACATCCCACAGTAGTACTATTTGCATGAGGTCAAATATTACTATGAGGTTGTGCGCAAGATGCGAGGCCGTCCGGTCCATGTCGTCATACGAGATGGCGAGCTTGGTCGAAGGGACACCCAGCTGCGGTACTATTTGCATGAGGCCAAATATTACCATGAGTTTGTGTGTAAGACTTAAGGCCTTCCAGTCCAGGTCGCCATATGAGTTGGCATGCTTGTTCGAAAGGAAACCTCGACCTTATCTCATTTGCATGAGGCCAAACATTAATACCCATGTGTGTACTAAATCATACTTGAAAAAATGTCAGGATAGACGAGCGAAGTAAAAAATTGTGATCCCAGTGATTTCTTTTCTTTTATTGCAGGCCGTCAAACACCGAAGAAGACAGATGCGCACGAGGACGTGCGAATGTCAGTCTGGCCGTGACGGCGCATTTAATTAAATGAGTAACCGTCGGTAGCTGTCACCGTCGTCTTACTCTGACACAACACCCGGCGCTAGCGCAGCAAGTGCCGTCAATGCACACAATCGAGTTGCATCGGACCGGCGCGTTACGTGTTTGGTGGAGTGTCGTGTGATTTCGTGTGTTCGATTCCGTGACTGTCTGATCGGGAATATATTTTGTAGTTCGTTGTTGTGAAATAAAGGATTAGCTCTAGAACACGTGTGGCGTTTCGTTCTCCTCGCCCGAATACCCACGCTTAAACGAAATGGAGCCTATTGATGCTGGGAATCCGTCTGTTTTCTCAACATGTATTAATAGTATTTGAATCAGTTATTTATTTGTTTTTTTTTTTGAGCATTTATTCTTTATTTTGCACTGCCCTCTCTCTCTCTTCTTCCCCTATATCCATCCAAAGGTTGTCTGGCAGAGATCGCTCAGAGCGATAAGACCGCCTTTTGTACTTTTGTATTATTTTATTTGTTTGTGTTGTTATGTTCTTTTGTGTACAATAAAGATTATACAGATACAAATTAGGATTCATTATGCTTAATTAGTTGTTTCACGACACGCCGTGCTGTTCTAAAGCTTACAATTTCCCACTAACATTGTCCGTATATTATTATTTCTAACTTGAAAACATCAACAAGACATTATGCGGCAACAGGCTGTCTTGGTCAGCAAGTTGTACAACGGTACGATTACAAAGCTAAGGTCTCGGGTTCGAATCCCGGGTCGGACAAAGTGATGTTAGGTTTTTCTATTCATTATCAGCCCGGAGTCTGGAATTTGTGCCCGATTTGGCGATAGGCTCGCCCCCTATCACATTATGGGACGGAACATACAAGGCGAAGTGTGGGTGTCTTGGTGGCGCCTCTGCCTACCCCTTCTAGGATAAAGGCGTGCGATTATGTATGTATGTATGTAATTTTATATCAAAGCTATAATAATTAAGTGCAAGCAGTAAATAGTAGCTTTAGTTTTACTTATAAATAGAAATGTCTTATAATAAATAGTTCGACCGTTATTTAGGCTTCAAAGCACTGCCTCGGTGACGCAGTTGGCCTACGGTCTCGGGTTTGAATCCCAGGTTGGGCAAAGTGATATTGGATTTTTATATTCATTATCAGCTGGGAGTCATGAATTTGTAGGCTCTGTATGTAAGACTCGCTCCCTATCACATCGTGGGACGGTACACACAAGGTGTGAGAGGCCACCTGGGCAGGTACCAATGCGATGTCTATTTCTTCCGCCAAACAGCGGTATAAATGCACTGTTGTGTTCCGGTGTGAAGGACATTGAAGCCAGAGTAACTACTGAACATAATGAGACTTAACATCTTATGTCTCAAGATGGCGAGCGCAGAGGAATGCCAAGCATTGCTTTGTAATTCATGGTGTTGTTTGGTTTTCTACTGTCCATGAGCGGTCGTATCGCTTACCATCAGGTGAATGGCAAGCTCATCTCGCCATTCACTGCTACGAGAGACTTTTCGGTCTCACAAATACCCAAACCCGAGACAAATACTTGTGAGCCTCACAAATATTTGTGTCGGTGCGGGGATCGAACTTGCGGCCTCTCGTTTCGGACTGATATACCGGGTATATCAAGACTGCGACCGAAAACGAAGCCAGGTGGTTGTTTTAGTGGTTACCTACACAATGCAACTAAAAATTTCGCAAAAATGGAGATTTTTTCTTGCAATTTTCTAAACGTCATCGTGTTTGGGTGGTAAATACCTAGTTTTTGAGAAAATACTAATTTAAATTTTAAGCTCTTACGTACCATTGAGTCTTTAAAAATAAAAATTATTATTTTAAACATTATTATTTTAGGAAAGCTATGTATTTATCACCCAAATACGACGATAAAGTAAAAAGGTTACAAAAATACACATTTTTTTTGCGACCTTTTTTATTGCTTTGTGTCTGAAGTCACTAATACTAGCACCTACCTTATGTACAATAAACAAAAATAACACACAAAATCAGAAAAATATAAGATATACCCTGTATTATTAAATAAACTACTATTATGTACTTATTCTCCTATTTTTATTATTATCATATACCGTATGTTACCATACCATATACCATAGTTACTCTGGCTACAATGTCCTTCAAACCGGAACACAACAGTGCATTTACACTACTGTTTGTTGGAGAAATAGACATTGCGGTGGTACCCGGGCGGCCTCTCACATATGAGAGACCTAGTTAAAATTAAATACGATATGTCAGTGTCACCCGGTACACCCCAGACTGCCCTCTCGTTATCCTTTTCTTATATCCATCCCAGGGTTGTCTGCAAGAGATTGCCTACAGCCATAATACCGCCATTTGTACTATTCATAACAATGTTTGCTTGTTAAAATATCCTCGGTGTAAAATGTGTAGATAAATAAAATAAAAACAAAATAATTGGAGCGAGGCAAATATGAAAGTAAAGTTGAAAGAAATATTCCCAAATGTCCTCGCTTCATTTTAAATCATTTAATAAGGGTTCAACATTTATTCTGTTACATTAAAGTAGCTTCCATTTTGAATTCATTATTTTAGTTACAATTTTTTGTTGGCATTGTGTAGTTATAAGCTAGCTTTGCTTGCGGCTTCGCCCCCGTGAAGAAGTCAAACCATATACGTCACACTACAGGGCACGAGTCTCCTCTACAATCGAGAGTACGATTGAGAGTGGTTAGGCCATATAGTGCGTGGTGGCCTGTTGGTAACGGACCAGACGCGGCTGCCTACAAGTTCACGGTGGTCGCAGGTTCAAATCCCAGGGCACACCTCTGACTTTTCGGAGTTATGTGTGTATTGATAGTCAATCACCACCAAACCTGAGTCGAACTACTTTATACCAGAAGAGGTAGGCAGAGGCGCCACCAGGACACCCACATTTCGCCTTGCATGTTCCGTCCCATGATGTGATAGGAGGCGAGCCTATCGCCATATCAGTCACAAATTCCTGACTCCGTGCTGATAATAAATAGAAAAATCCAATATTACATTGCCCGACCCGGGATTCGAACCCGAGACCTCAGCTTTGTAATCGCACCGTAGTACAACTACGCCACCGAGGCATATCTATGGCTATCGTTTAACCAACGGCAGCACTTAATAAACGATTTATATGATAATGTTGGCAACACATGCACCCATCAATTTCTAACGCAAACATAACAATAATGTTATGACAGGAATTTGCGGGCGTCCGTTGTAGGTCGTTAAAGTTATAATACAAATGTGCTAGCTCGAACAAGGTAGTGTTACTGGGTGAGTTTAGGCGAAAAGGTAAAGAAATTTATTTAAATAAAAATAGGTCTTTAACGCCCGAATACTCAAACACCACTTAGATATTATGTTGCACTTAACTACGTAAGTCCCACTTAAATGTACTGATTAAGTGGGATGTGGGTAGTTAAGTGCAACTTAATAGTTAAATGGCATTTGAGTATTCGGGCGTTAGACTTTTGTTAATTAATATTGTTACAAAAAAAAACTAGGGTCCACAACGAAGTCTCAGATAAGACTTTTATTATTTTGGACTAAATCACCAAGTTCCACTGAACCAATGTCACTATATTATGTCAGGGAACTCGGTTAAGAATGCTTTCATTTGCAAAAAACGTAAGCAATTTATTAATAAACAATTGAAGGGGTATACAACAAGTATAAGGGTACTTCCTCACCATAGGATATAAACCAGAACACAACAGTGTATTTACACTGAGAATCAATTACATACATACATAAACTCATGTCTTTATCCCCGAAGGGGTAGGCAGAGGCGCCGCCAGGACACCCACATTTCGCCTTGTTTCCTCCGTCCCACTATATGATAAGGGACGAGCGTATCACCATATGCGGCTAAAATTACTGACTCCTGGCTGATAATGAATAGAAAAACCCAATATCACTTTGCCCGACCCGGGATTCGAACCCAAGACCTCAGCTTTGTAGTACCACAGTACAACTACGCCACCGAGGCAGTCATGAGTCGAGAATCAATTACTCCGGAAATAATATTGGAAAAATACAGTGTTTACTTGTTTATCCCGTTTGTTTACAAAGCGAATCCTTAGAGAAACCTTGACAATACTAGTAAGGTTGCGTACAAGGTAAACGAAAGTTATTAAACAATACACGGCTTTTACTGGCGGTAGGTCTCTCATATGTGAGAGGCCGCCTGGGTAGGTACCACCGCAATGTCTATTTCTCCAACAAACAGCAGTGTAAATGCACTGTTGTGTTCCGGTTTGAAGGACATTGTAGCCAGAGTAACTACTGGACATAATGAAACTTAACATCTTATGTCGTAGGATGGCCAGCGCAGTGGAATGCCAAGCATTGCCTTGTAACTCATGGTGTTGTTTGGTTATGCTACTGCCATGAGCGGTCGTATCGCTTACCATCAGGCGTATGGCAGGCTCGTCTCGTCAATCATTGCAATAAAAAAAAAACATGGCTTAGTCCAGCGGTTATTTAGGATTTTCGGTAGACGATAGACAGGGTTCGATTTTTGGAGTTATAGTTTAATTCCTAAATAACGAGTGGAACAAAACATCGCAACATCGTTACGCGGTCATATTTTGTTCCTCTTTCATTATTTACGATTCACCGCGCTTTAAGTGAGGAATACTTTGAAAACTTCGGACTGCCTCAGTGGCGTAGTTTTACTACGGTACGACTACAAAGCTGAGGTCTCGGGTTCGAACCCCGGGTCGGGCAAAGTGATATTGGGTTTTTCTATTCATTATCAGCCCGGAGTCAGGAATTTGTGCCCGATATGGCGATAGGTTCGCCCCCTACCACATAATGGGACGGAATATACAAGGCGAAATGTGGGTGTCCTGGTGGCGCCTCTGCCTACCCTTCTGGGATAAAGACGTGTGTTTATGTATGTTATGTATGTAGTTTGAGAACTTACTTAAGCCTGTTAATTACAAGTTGTTAAGCAACTTAACACCTAATGTTTCAGCGACGAGCGCAGTGCAGTGTCATGCCGTGCTTAATAAGTTATAATTATGTATGCTGGACTTAACATCAGGCGAGACAACTCGTCTCGTCATTATTTCATTATAACAATGAATAAACATGACTCATTTTTGACTGCCTCAGTGGCGCTGTTGTACTACGTTATGATTGTAAAACTAAGGTCCCGGGTTCGAGTCCCTGGTCGGGCAAAGTGATATGGGATTTTTCTATTAATTATCAGCCCGGAGTCAGGAATTTATGTCCGATATGGCGATAGGCTCGCCACCTATCACATCGTGGGACGGAAAATACAAGGCGAAATGTGGGTGTCCTGGTGGCGCCTCTGTCTACCCCTTCCGGGAAAAAGGCGTGAGTTTATGTATGTATGTATCTTTATCATTTAACTATCAGTAGGTATACACAAAACGCTACTATAAATCAGATATATTATTTCATAACACAAGCAATACCTTTCCGATATCAGTATGGCACGAAAGCATAAAGGCATGAAGTGGCAAAATTTACCGCCTTTTTTACGACCCACGGCCGAATGTTCAGAAAAAAGCAGAACCAATTGTTGATTCTAATACCTGCTTATATCTACTACAGCAGGGCTTTTATCTGTACTTTGTACGGGCAACGGCCAGTGTTACTTGACCGTCATATGTTGAATAATAGCCCCGCAGTGAGAATATACTGAGTAAGGCAAGAGGGACGCAGGAGCTCAAGCTAAATTTGCCGTTCTGAACAATTTTGTTAAAGAGACCTGCGCAGATCTCCGCACCGCTCAGTCCATATAAACCGCCAACGGATTACGAACGTGTCCGTTCGATATTTGAATTTTCAAAAATTCAAAAAATATAATTCCACATTCGAATTCGAAAGGAGTTCGATCATAGATTTAAAAAATAAATAAACCCGCACAGATTATATTTAAAAATAAAATCAACAAGTGTCAATTGGTGAAGACTTGGTGTTTATTTTATAGTTTGCTTTTTTAATTTTGATCAGTGAAAGTAAGTGGGTCAGTGTACCTGTTGCCTTGAGGGCGGCGTAGTACGAGGCACGGTTGAATCAATTTTCATAACACTATCGGCCGGGTAAAAGGCGCGTAAATTGTCTCACGCCACATCGGTGAAACTGGCTGGTTTATTTTATGAATTTAGTTTTATAGCCACATAAAAGAGGTATATTTTTTATCACATAATTTTGAGATAAATATCTAGAAGAAATACATAAAATATACTTATGTAATAGTAGGAATATTGGTATCTGAATATAAAATATTTGTAATTTCTAAAGTGATGTTCAAAGTAAGACAGAATGGTTATGTTTCCTTTACGCTGCTTTTAGTGGTAATAAAAAAGTACATTTACTAAAGTGGGCAATGCAAAGAAATTGGCAGTCTGGCTTTTTAAAACTATGCAAGTTATTTAATAAAATTAATGTTTTATTACCCATATGAGAATTAATTTAGATTTATTTAATTAAATTTCATTTCGATACTAAACGAAATGAGTAATAGGCAATGATTTTCGTCTTAACATATTTACATAATATGTAGTAATATAATAGTGTTTGTGTCATATTTTTATTAAATCGTGATTCACATGTGCCTTGTAAAACGATTAAATATATATTTATTTATGATGTAACTATATTTTATTTCGTGCAAATATATAGGAGATTCCACTAGTAAAATAGTAAAATTAATTATTCTTTGAAATAACATTTAATTTTTATTAATTTTAAAATGTAGGTTGTAACATTAACTATTCGTATCACTAATACCTCAGTCCGCCCTGTGACCACGAACTGTGTAACATCGAAAATAAAAAATATATATAAAAATCCGCGTACAATATAATTAAATTTTATTATAATATTCGCTTAAATAATCATTATATTGGGTAATAACGCGCCCAAAACTAATTTATTTTTTAGCGTAAATACATTCTGATAATCAGTGCAGTGTAACCAATACCATAGACAAAAGTGTATTATAGAGTGTATTCAGTGAACGATGTAATAAAAACATTGTAAATGTCGGAGGGCCCGTCCCGTTTGCCGTCGCTTATGCCATCAAAATGCAAAAGCCACGAAATGTGGGCAGCAATGACCAGGTCGATTGAAATACTGGTGGCTTTCTTCGAATATTACGCGCAGAGGTATGTTTTTATTCATTATATACTATCTATCTTTATGTATTTCTGAAAAAAGCTGAGGAAAAGTGACTAATATGGTTTTATGGGCTGAAGATCGAGCCCAGTGGCGTGCTATAGGAGAGGCTTATGTCCAGCAGTGGACGTAGAAGGGCTGATGATGATGATGGTTTTTTGCTTTTAACACGCTTTTATTAGCTTCGCCTGTATGTATGTATGTAACGGAATCTTTGAAGTCGATTTTCGAGCACTTCAAAACGTCCGATTGACTTGAAATTTTGCAAACTTGTCAAGGACCGATGACAATACAATAATCTAAAAAGAATGCGACATTATCTTAACCAGAACGTTCAGAAATTTATTATAATAAAAAAAAATTAAAAATCGATATTTTGCACACAGCTGCCTTCCTTTGATAAGACAGCCGTAAATAGACGTTTTTAGTAAAATAAATATATAATAGTCTAAAAAACTAAAATACACGCTTTAGTAAAATACTCAATTAAAAAGTAAAAATAATTGATAATGAGTTTAAGATTAGAATGGACTGAAATACATTCATTTGATTGTCATAAAGCGTGGGGTGCTTAGAACAATTACTTATCCACGCACGCTAGCTTTTTAATCATAAAATGGATGTGTTCCACTCCATTATCTAATCTCTTCATCATCATCGGGTTCGATCCCCGCACCAAAACAAATATTTGTGTGATCCACAGGTATTTGTTTCGGGTCTGGGTGTTTGTGAGACCAAAAAGTTTCTCGTAGTTTCTGATACCCACGACACAAGACTCGATCTTAGTTTGGGGTCAGGACTATGTATGTGACTGTTGGGTGTATTTTTTTTTTTAACTGCTGACTAGTGACTGCACTGCACCTCATGATAAGCGCAAATGCCGTACAGAGAGAGTATCGAATGACATCAGACGGCGGTCTCATGCCATCCGATACAATAATGACGGCCGCTATGATGTTTCTTTACACTATGCACTGGCGATATCATCCAGGTAACCTTTATTTATTTTTATTGTTATTTTATTGAAAAGGGTACACCAAAGACATGTATATTAAACATTTTGTAGCAGATACATTTATGAACAAACTACTGATATACACATCAATTAGAGGTATACACAACATTTATATTAGTACATCAAATTAAATTAGAAAAGAAACATGAGAATAAAAAATAACAAAGTAACTCAAAATAAACTAATTAATAAAATATAAAAACAAAGAACAAAATAAATTCAATTTTACACAATAGCAACACTTGTAGCTTTCATACATAATATTAGGCATATAAATTTATTTAGAAACAATAGTATTATTATTTAATTTTTTTTAGAAACCATAGTATTATATTTAATAACCTTTAGATACATATTATACTTAGGCCGTGCAATTATAACTGTTAGTCACTATAATGTATAAGATGTATGTGGGAATAGTTCCGTGTGCGGTCAAAATCAAACAATGATCGTTGAGATGTTCTTCAATACCTATTATTACAGTCTGAATTCGTCTTGCGTCGTACGTCGTTCACTTCTTCCATCGTCTTCCAGACTGTTCTCTCTTATTCCGTCCTTTCTTATTTCAACATCTTAATCATTCATCCTCTAACTCTTTTACTCCTTAGCACTTTCATTCTTTATCTCTTTCACATAAACTACGTTCCGTATCAGTCATTCGTCTAACGTTTCATTCTACTCGTCTTTCATCATAATATTCTAATGCTACATGTATGTATATCGTCTTTCAATGACAGCATGAAAGGTTTCTTTTTAATCATTACTCCGTACTTTTATGTCTGTACTGGCCTCGTTTTAAATCAGCCTTTATTATACAGGGTGTATCAAGACGCGAAAACGAAGCCAGGTGGTAGTATTGGTTAGTTCAGATACAAAGCAACAAAAACATTCGGAAAAAAAATCGATGTTCTTTTTGTATTTGTTTACTTATTGTCGTATTTGGGTGGTAAATGCATAGTTTTTTTTTAAAGACGCAATGGGATGCCAAGGTTTAGTTTATTATTTTCACTAAAACTACGAATTTGCCAATCAAACATAAGGAATTTTAAAAAAAAACAACAAAAAGGTCGCTTTTTTCGTGAAATGTTTAGTTGCATTGAGTCTGTAACCACTAAAACTATCACCTGGCTTCGTTTTCGGTCGCAGTCTTGATATACCCGGTATTTTTGCTAGTGATAATACATTAATAAGGTCAGGCCGAAAGTTTCTGGAAATTCTGGAATTACAACATTATCTGTTTGCTAGATATTGGAGTTGAATGTGGTGGGGATACGGTTCGACGAAGTTTTCCACTTCCAAAAATCAATACTATTCTCCATGACACTTATCATTCACTCCGAACTTAGTCTATGGTTACGACGTACCATAGAGGATTCAAACATTTTGTAGAGTACCTAGCCACATTCGTATAGTTTTACGTAAGACGTTCGAACATTCGAAATTCGTTTCGGATCATAGATTAACTCTTTACTTACTAGTTACCACTAGCATTGAATTTGCTTGGCTTGCCAATAGGACAAAAATAAAATCACAATCCAATAATTCAATTTTGACAGCCTCCGTGGCGCAGTTGGTTAGACGCTTTGAAACGTGATCTTAATGTGGGGTCAGGACTATGTATGTGACTGTTAGATGTATTTTATTAAACGACCCTTGATCTTAGACTGCCTCGGTGGCGTAGTTGTACTACGGTACGACTATAAAGCTGAGGTCTCGGGTTCGAATCCCGGGTCGGGCAAAGTGATATTGGGTTTTTCTATTCAATAAGAGCCAGGAGTCAGAAATTTGTGCCCGATATGGCGATAGGCTCGCCCCCTATCACATCGTGGGACGGGACATACAAGGCGAAATATGGGTGTCCTAGTGGCACCTCTGCCTACCCCTTCGGGGATAAAGGCGTGAATTTATGTATGTATGTATGTAATATTTCAATGCCGTATAAGTTACTTGTAAATTAATAAATAGCCAATAATTAAATCATAAAAAATACGGTTTTACGATGGGCAAAATAAAACTGAATTTTTGATGTTTCGATCGGGGCTGTACCACCTAAAATTGCGTGAAGTTACAGTTAAAACGTTTCGTGCTTTCTGCCCTAATTCATTAACTTAAGTGTTAACTTAAAGCACATGAAATACAAAAAATGTGATCAAGATAATTATAAAACAAAATTAAGTTGTATTAGTCATGAGGAAATACATAAACATACATACACTAACTCGCGCCTTCTTCCCAGAAGGGGTAGGCAGAGGCGCCACCAGGACACCCACATTCCGCCTTGTATGTTCCACCCCATGATGTGGTAGGGGGCGAGCCTATCGCCAAATCTAAACCTATAACTACACTAGGCACAAATTGCTACCCCGGAAAACTATTATAAGTTTTTGTTGTCCAACACAATTTTACAATGAGGATTATCTAACCTGGGACTCGAAGCCAAGACCTCATACCTCATGAACACATTGTCACTGACCGCCCATCATCCAACAAATTACAAGCAATAAAAAACTTCGTTCCACCATAATCGCAACTTATTTTCCCCTAACCCGCAAAATTACAAGGTAATAAAAACTTGCTACGCCGTAGCAACGTAGCGTCGTAGTAGTTACGTAGCGCTTAGCAACTTATCTCTTGGGATCCGCCCGCTTTGGAATATGATAACTGCTTAGTAGTTAAAGCGGGGAAACCTTAGAATATTTTTAGAATTTAGTACTAACTAGCTTCTGCCCGTAAACTTAGGTTGCTGATTATCTTTATTTGGAATTTCCCATCCCGTTCCGTTATATTCCGCCCGTCCCGTCTCATTCTCACTCAAGGCATGTAATATAGTCTCATCCCTTTGAGTATAAAAAAGTAACAAATATATCGGAATTCTTTCCTCATCCCACAGGAACACTATTTTTTCGGGACAAAAGTTGCCTAAGTGTTAATCCAGGGTGTCAGCTACCTCCATACTAAATTTCATCGAAATCTCTTAATTCGTTGCTAAGTTCATCGAACACAACCGCACAGACAAACAGATAAACACTGTAGATTTTGACATTCTCCTTGGCATATTACGCTCTCTTAACATATCTCCATCGGCAATTGGTTGGTTTCAAGGTTACCTGTCTGGTCGTCGACAACGTATATGTATTGATAACACCTTATTTTCGTCTTGGTGTAATACAACAGTCGGTGTACCGCAGGGTGGCGTTTTATCTCCACTGCTTTTTGCTATATTTATTAGTTCTATCTCTCTTAAACTTTCTTCTTCTTACCATCTTTATGCAGATGATCTCCAAATTTACAGTCATGGATCGTTAGTAAGGTTGCCGGAAGTGATCGCCACAATGAATAGAGACTTATGTCAAATTGGAGACTGGAGCAAAGCTTATGGACTAATGGTGAATCCCATAAAATCCCAAGCTATTGTAATTGGCAGCCCCAGAATGATTTCGAAGGTGCAATGGAATCAACTTCCTCCAGTTATCTTTGACAGTACTGTAATACCGTTTGTCGAGAGCGTCAAAAACTTGGGTGTTATTATTGACAATACCCTATCCTGGAATCAACAGGTAAATGCTGTCAGTCGCAAAATCTTTGCCTCAGCGGGGAGTTTGCGGCGGCTACGCAACTTTTTGCCCATAACTACCAAAATTGCGCTGGCACAATCACTTCTTCTATCAGTTCTCGATTATGCCGATTCCAGCTATCTTAATCTCAGAGAAGATCAACTGGATAAGCTTGAGCGACTTCAAAATTTCTGTATAAGATTTATATTTGGCCTGCGCAAATATGATCATGTCTCCGCATTTCGTGCTAAGCTCAAGTGGTTACCAATTCGACTTCGTCGGAATGCTCACATACTTTCTTTGCTCTTTAATATTCTTTTTGATCCATCCTCTCCTCGTTACCTTAAAGAACGTTTTGAGTTTCTAAGTGTATCACATTCGGTGTTCCTGAGGTCCTCGGAGAATTTAAAACTTCGTACTCCGAAGCACACTACAAACTTTATGGACAAATCTTTTACAGTGCAGGCTGTTAGATTATGGAATGCCCTTCCCTTTCAAATAAGAAGTGCACAGACTCTAAGTTCGTTTAAAAAACTGTTAAAATGTCATTATTTGTCGTTATGTAGCTAATTATACTATCGTTGTGTAAATGTTATATGTAAGTATATGTATGTATGTGTATGTATCTATGTACATAATTAAAGTATATAGTACTTATATAAATATGGTATTATTTGTGTAGGATATATACGTATTGAGTATAAATATATATTATATTTATTTATGTTTATGTACTATGTGATCTTTATTTATTTTACAAACTTATGTTATATTTATTTCTATCGTCATTACACTTTTGCTGCACACTGATTGTTTTCTTATAATTCCTGTCCATCCAAAGGTTGCCTGGTAGAAATCGCTATTAGTGATAAGGCCGCCCATTGTACAGAACTGTTAAGTGTATATCCTGAAAGTGTATGTTGTCATTGTGTACAATAAAGTATATTATTATTATTATTATTATTATAAACAGACTAAAATTATAAAAGTCATTGTTTTGGGTTTTATTACGTTAATACAGACCCCCCATATTAGTTTTTCTCATTTATCTTCAATGTGCAGACATCAATTGGTTACAAAATTTAATGTTTAGTAGATAATAGCCCATACATCTTATCAACGATTGAGAAGTACTTAGAGCTAATTCTGCCCACCCTAATGGGACATAGGCGTGAGTTTCTGTACATATTTATGTAAAAATACATATTTTTATATTCATACCTTAATCCTGATTTGCAATTTAATATACACGCGCCGTACGATTAGCAAACACGCGAGGAACGCGTTACATAATACCGTGAAGGATGCTAAGCCTGTGTTTAGTCGGCCAACTGCCATTCTGACACACTGGTAAGAAGATTGACGAGCAAAGGTATTGGTTAAATTTTTGAGGTATGTATCGTGAGCTTTATAAACAGTACGGCCCAGATTAGGCGTCTTAAAAGAACAGCCATATGTTTAAAATTTAAATTATGATATAATTTGACAGCCAACGTGGCGCAGTTAGTTAGACGCCGACTGTGAAACGAGAGGCCGCGGGTTCTATTCCCGCACCGAGACGAAATTCGAGGTTTCGGGTCTGGGTGTTTGTGAGACCGAAAAGCCTCTCGTAGTTTCTTATACTCACGACACAAGACTCGATCTTACTGTGGGGTTAGGATTATGTATTTCACTGTTGGGTATATTTATTATTTTAATGATTGATTAAATTTAGTTGATGCCACCAATGGCAGGTCCAGTCCTTGGTCAATATAAATATAAATTTTAAGCGAGAAAGTCGTGTACAAAATGTATATATTACAGCTAAAATTGACCCTATCTTAACTTATACCTAATACAAATATGATTAATTAATGATAAATGCTTTTCGGACTGTGAATGTGTAGCAAAAGCACCTCTGCCTACCCCTTAGTGTTACAGGCTCGTATATAAGTATTATATATTTTCAAATAAAAACCAATATATAAACAAACTGGTGGTAGGTCTCTCATATGTTAGAGGCCGCCTGGGCAGATACCACCGCAATGACTATTTTTCCCGTCAAACGGCAGTGTAAATACACAGTTGTGTTCCGGTTTGAAGGACATTGTAGCCAGAGTAACTACTGGACATAATTAGACGTAACATCTTATGTCTCAGGATGGCGAGCGCAATGGAATACCAAGCAATGCTTTGTAATTCATGATGTTGTTTGGTTTTCCACTGTCCATGAGCGGTCGTATCGCTTACCATCAGGCGAATGGCAGGCTCGTCTCGCACATTCATCGCAATAAAAAAAACACAGATGCATTCAACATAATACCATGAAATAGTAGCCATTTGTAACAATTATACGCTATTACGGAGTCGTGACAAAAGTTATTTCCATGATAATTACCACGAATGTTAAATCCACGGCGATAAAACTTTATTTCAGCTTGCGTGTTAATTTAAATACTTTGAATTATTTATCAGTTGGAATTCTGTTTTAATATGAGCGATAAAGTGAATACAATGCACCTTTTTGGCGCAGTTGGTTAAACGCCATCTATGAAACGAGAGGCTGCGGGTTCGATCCACTGAGACAAATGTTTGTATGATCCACAGGCATTTGTTTCGGGTCTGGGTGTTTATGAGACCGAAAAGTCTCTCGTAGTTTCTGATACACGACACAAAACTCGATCTTAGTGTGGGGTCAGGATTATGTATGTGACAGCTGGGTGTATTTCACTCAAGAACATTTTTTTTTTTCATTTTTTCTACTAATATAAAGATAAATCTTACAAGTCTTTATTTAATGGATGGTTCTGCATAAACCCCATAACGGAGAAAGATTCAAATACATACATACATAAACTCACGCCTTTTTCTCAGTAAATCTAGGCGGAGGTGTAACTAGGACACCAAATTTTCGCCTTGTATTTTCCGGCCTTTCGCCATATGGGGTACAAATTTCTGACTCCAGGCTGATAATGAATAGAAAAATCCAGTATAACTCCGCCCGACCCGGGATTCGAACCCGAGATCTCTTTGCTATCATACCATAGTACAACTGCGCCACCGAGGCAGGAGTAGGCTAAAGACAATATATTACAATCCCTAAACTTATATACCTAAATGAAACCTCCTTTGCTGAGAATTTCCCAAAATACCCGCATTACACAATATATTAAATCATACGTTGTCAGTTGAAGAGCTTCGTCTCACCCGCAGTAATCTCTTGAAAAATGAATGCAAAGCTGCGACTTACGTGTCAGTCGCTCAGGTGACGTGACACACGGACGTGAAGGATGACGAGTGATTGTGTTGGATACATTACATTTGTGGAATATAAAATCAGAATTTTTTTAGTTTATCACCCAATGAAAATTGTTATTGTGTTAATATTTTACGAACATAATAATTAAATGTTATATCTTGAGTAGATAAAGCCACTGTCTTAAGCACCCATTCTTAATCTGCCGTTGTGGATAATTTTAAAGGAAACAAAACATAGTTAAATAAAAGTAATAAAACTATATTTATTAAAGTTTTAATATAACATAATTATAATCAATTTCGTCATCGTTGGCTGGATGCAGGACGCTTCCAACAGGTCGTTTTGGAAATACTTTCTGAATAGAATGTTCAGCAGTGGATTTCCATGGCCGAAAAAGAAGAATCGACAAAAAATAATCAACTAAAATAGTTATAAAAATAAGAAAAAAAATGTTTATTGTTAGGCCAATATCACAATAACAAAAATGTCAAAAAATGCAGACATACATCCATGTATTTTATATACATAAACTTACGCCTTTTTTACCAGAAGGAGCAGGTAGAGGCGCCACTAAGACACCCACATTTCGCCTTGCATGTTCCGTCCCAAGATGTGATAGGGGGCGAGCCTATCGCCATATCGGGCACAAATTCCTGACCCCGGGCTGATAATAAATAGAAAAATCCAATATCACTTTGCCCGACCCGGGATCCAAACCCGAGACCTCAGCTTTGTAACCGTACCGTGATACAACTACGCCACCGAGGCATTCTCAGTATACATCTAGGTATCAAAAATTCGTTATCTTCCTCATTACTGCACATTATTTAAATTACACTATACCAATTTGTCGCCAATCCTTCACACCTGTGAGTATCACACGCTAGAATAATAAATGCCGCCATTTTTCCGTGTGCTCATAAATATCCCGTGTTTTTTTACGATACAGTAAATCATATTCTACCCTCGTTTAAAACGTTGACTAATGGGTTGGTCACAGACTCGGATATTTTGTTTTTGTTTAATTATTGTGTTATGTATGGCTATATGGCCTAACCACTCTCAATTGATTCTCTCGATTGTAGAGTAGGCCGGTGCCCAGCAGTGGGACGTATATGGGCTGATATAGTATAGTATATTTTTTGTCAAGCTTCTGTAGTGTACGTACAATAAAGAATATAAATAAATAAATAAATATATTGTGTTGTGTTGCAGACTCGGGCATTTGAGGGTGATGTCATGGGTTTGATGCACAGACCGATCGATCTTTTATATGACATATTTGGAAATAGTGACGGCATGAAATAAGTAATATATATATTACTTTTACTGGTGGTAGGTCTCTCATATGTGAGAGGCCACCTGGGTAGGTACCACCGCAATGTCTATTTCTCCCGCTGAACAGTGTGAATGTACTGCTGTGTTCCGGTTTGAAGGACATTGTAGCCAGAGTAACTATTTGTAATTCATGCTGTTGTTTGGTTTTGCTACTGTCCATAAGCGGTCCTACCACCAATGAACTAGTACTCTCAATTGGAACTATTTTCGTAATAAAATAATAATATTTTTGCGGAAAATAATTCTGTACTGTTTTATTTGTAGCATGATTGAGAGCCAAAGCACTTAGTACTTATTAAATAATAAAATATTAAATTCAAAACGTAACATACAAATTAAAACTTTATTAATTAAATAACAGAGTATTTTTTTGTTTAAGCCAAGAGAAGTAATTATGTAAGAATTATAAACTACTAGCTTCTGCCCGCAAACTTCGTCAGCGTGATTAACTTTATTTGGTATTTCTCATCCTATCCCGTACCGTCCCGTTATATCCCGCCAGTCCCGTCTCATTCTCACTCAAGGCATGTAATCCAGTCCCATCCCATCCCTTTGAGTATAAAAAGTAACAAATATATCGGAATTCCTTCCTCATCCCACGGGAACACTTAATTTTTCGGGATAAAAAGTAGCATATTATGTGTTAATCCAGGGTGTCAGCTACTTCCATACCAAATTTCATAGAAATCCGTTAAGCGGTTTATGAGTTCATCGCGCACAACCGCACAGACAAACAGAAGAACAGACAGACAAAAATTCCAAAAATCATTGTTTTTTTTACGTTAATTAATACAGACCCCCATATTAGTTTTTTCTCATAATATATCTTCCATAATACAACGAAACACACAGGGTGTTTCGTGTAAGTCCAACTTAAAAACTGGTATATGTAAATAAGACATATACCAGTTTTTAAGTTGGACTTGTGCCTATATAACTGTAAAAGGACGCATCTCATTTCGTCTTGTAATTTTTGTGTTATGCGCAAGCAAACAAAAAGAAACAACCTGTATGTAAATGAAACATATACCACTTTTTAAGTTTAACCTGCACCAATATAAATGTGCTTAACACATCGCATTTGGTGCAGTAGATTTCGCGTGATGCGGAAGTTAATAAAAAGAAACACCCTGTATGTAAATGAAATATATACCAGTTTTCAAATTGGACCTGCAGCAATACAACTGTGCTAAACGCATCTCATTTCGTTCGGTAGTTTTTGAGTAATGTGCTAGCAAACAAAAAGAAACATCCTGTACGTGAATGCAACATATACCAAATATTAAGTCGAGCCTGCAACAATACAACTTTGAAAACCGCATCTCATTTCGTGCGGTAGTTTTTGAGTAATGTGCAGGCAAACAAAAAGAAACACCCTGTATGTAAATGCAACATATACCAGTTTTTAAGTTGAACCTACAGCAATACAACTGTGAAAACCGCATCTCATTTGGTGCAGTAGTTTTTGCGTGATGCGCAAGCAAACATACAGACAGACAGACAGACAGACAGACAGACAAAAATTCTAAAAAAAATTGTTTTGGCTTCTGTTGCTGTTATAAAGACCCCTCGCGTTAAAATTTCTCAAATATCTTCCATGTACAGACATCGACCATTTACATTTTTATTATATGTATAGATTTGTCACAATCCCAACGATAACTCTGCATACGAATTTGAACTTTATTTATAGCGCCACTAGCCACAATATTGAATTGAAATGTGTCAAATTTAAAAAATATTACAAAATTTAATTCTAACCTCTCCAAGTAATTTCCAACTTAAAGTAAAGTGGTTCTAAGTGCCTTTTTGCGTGGACTGAGTAAAGTTACATTATTTGGAAACTATCCCACTGTAATATCGCTCTGGAGACCGCTAAAATGTTGGTTCTATCAGGAATATTATTAAAACGAGGGTATTTTGGCTAATTAGAGTGAAATTGAATTTCGTTAACCAGCTTTGAATAAAGTATAGGGTATGTTATCCAAAGAATAATATAATTATTAATTTATTTTCATAGTAGTAGCCTGCTATTCTTAGATATCTGTTATGTGAACCAGCCAATATGCGTCGCCCTGCAGGGCACGGGCCTCCTCTACAATCGAGAGTACGATTGAGAGTGGTTAGGCCATATAGTCCACCACGCTGGCCTAGTGCGGGTTGACGGACTTACATACCATAGAAATAATTACAAATCGCTATGGTATGCAGTTTTCCTCACGATGTTTTCCTTCACCGTTATCGTGCGTGTTGATTATCAATACACACTTTGAAAAGTCAGAGGTGTGCCCTGGGATTTGAACCCGCGACCACCGTGAACATGTTGGCAGTCGCGTCTGGTCCGTTTACCGACAGGCCACCAAGCACTTCGTGTCTATCCATCTATATCAGCCCATATACGTCCCACTGCAGGGCACGGGCCTACTCTACAAACGAGAGAATCGATTGAGAGTGGTTAGGCCATATAGTCCACCACGCTGGCCTAGTGCGGGTTTAGCACTTCGTGTAGTAGAGGTTAAATATACCTTTCCTTACTCATTATGAACGTATTAATACATAAAACGTTGACAACCACAATGTCGAAATTGCGTCGGGGTAGGAAATTAAAATCTCAATTACGGTTATAATTAAGGGTGGCGGGTGGCGCTGCGGAAACGGGGTGTTGCTATTATTTTATACATGTATAAAAAGCAGCATTAAGCATGTGATAATAGACGCCGGGAGGCTTTTAACTTTGTTGTGCTCTGGCCGTTTGTACCAGCCCTTCTGCGTCCACTGCCGGACATAAGCCTCTCCTATAGCACGCCACTGGGCTCGATCTTCAGCCCATCGTCTCCATTACCAAACCAACCTACGAATATCATCGCTCCACCTGATTGAAGACCTCAGGTAGAGCGACGTAGTGTTTTCTTGAGTTTGATAAAATTAAATACCAGATAAAATACCAGGTCGGGCAAAGTGATATTGGGTTTTTCTATTCATTATCAGCCCGAAGTTATTTGTGCCCGATATGGCAAAAAGCTCGCCCCCTATCACATCATGGGACGGAACATACAAGGCGAAATGTGGGTGTCCTGGTGGCGCCTCTGCCTACCCCTTCTGGGATAAAGGCGTGAGTTTATGTATGTATGTATGATAAAAAAAAATTACGTACGTAGGTAGTCAGGGGTAGAGAAAAGGACACAGCTTTATAAAAAAAGGTATTACCCTCGACCTACAGAAAAAAACTTTTCGGTCTTACAATAATACTTCGTGTATTCCTGAATTAATTGACAAAAACTTCATCGACGGGGAAAACTACGGGCAAAATCTATAAATACATTACAAAATATATTCATTCTATTCTATTCATTATCAGCCCGGAGTCAGAATATGATATGGCGATAGCCTTGCCCCCTATCACATCATGGGACGGAACATACAAGGCGAAATGTGGATGTTCTGGTGGTGCCTCTGCCTACCCCTTCTGGAAAAAGGCGTGAGTTTATGTATTTAATACTTTTATAGACAGTGTAGGAACGGTTAATCACTCATAAATATGATACAAGCGATTGAGTTAATTCCTCCTGGCGAGTAGCTGTATAAAAATCGCTGACCCATACGGAGGGTGTAAACCAGTTATTACCGGACAAACGTGCCTCGCACCCCGTTTTATATATAGATAGCCGAATATCCACCATGTGTACGTCATCGTATTATACAGGGTATATCCAGACTGCGACCGAAAACGAAGCCAGTAGTGTTACTGACTTCAGACATAATGCAACAGAAAATTTCGCAAAATAAAAAGGAAGTTTTTTCCCTTTTGCTTGTATCAGCCCATATACGTCCCACTGCTGGGCACAGACCTAATCTTCAATAGAGAATCGATTGAGAGTGGTTGGGCCATATAGTCCACCACGCTGTGTCGTCCATTTTTTGCTTATGGAGTGTTATTTTTGTATTTATTTATTCT
The DNA here is from genome assembly GCA_905220455.2 of Deilephila porcellus. Taxonomy (NCBI): domain Eukaryota; kingdom Metazoa; phylum Arthropoda; class Insecta; order Lepidoptera; family Sphingidae; genus Deilephila; species Deilephila porcellus. The sequence continues at coordinate 2,334,500 of LR999997.1, read as the reverse complement.
TAACTGCACACAAAAAAGGAACAAATACTTGGAGATATTACAGATTAACAAAAAAGTACAGATGGTGGTCTTATCGCTCTAGGCGATTTCTTACAGACAACCTTAGGATGGATATAACAAAGAGGAAAAGAAGAGAGGGCAGTCTAGAATTTAAAGGATACAAGATCCAATAAAAAATATATAATTATAAGCGACTTATTAAATACATAGTTTTCCTAGAATAACCTAATACCCGGCACAGTCTTGTTAAGAGAACAAAATCCTGTAGTTTGTGTTCACGCGAATGTTACAGATTAATAGCCTTATCCATAGACAGTTTTGAAACCTATTTAGTTATCGAATGTTTGTCTTCTTCAGTCAAACTGAATTCAAAAGTCGTTCGAAAGGGACAAAACATTCGATAACTAAAATAGGTTTTGAAACTGTCTATGAATAAGGCCGCTATTTACGGATTTTATCGAGGTTTTTTTTTATTGACTGCTCGATTTACACCCTATGACCACGAATATTGTTAAATCTTTGAAACCTGTGAAAGGTATAAAACACCGCAATAAGATCCGTAAAATTTGTTTAATTACGACGTGCAACATTTAACATAATAAACTATAAAACACTTTTACATCAAACATTAACGCTAACATATGAAAGTAATAATAACTTTTGCATTAAAACATTTGACAGCCTCCGTGGCGCAGTTGGTTAGACGCTGGCTGTGAAACGTGAGGCTGCGGGTTCGATCCCCGCACCGAAACAAATATTGGTGTGATCCACAGGTATTTGTCTCGGATCTCGGTGTATGTGAGCCTGAAAAGTCTCTCGTAGTTCCTGATACCAACACAAGACTCGATCTTAGTGTGGAGTCAGGACTATGTATGTGACTGTTTGTTTCATTTATATATTTATTTAAAATTAACATACTTCAACCATCACTAAGTCAGAAATTAATCAACCAAAATCCAGAAATATTTTACCATTCAACAGCTGTAACGTTTATCTACCTACCAACAATTATTTTATCCCGAAACAAAGTATATTTCTCCAGACATCCTAGCTTTACTGAAACTAGTTTCTTTAAGGACGCAGATAATTGTATAATTAAATGCCCCAAACAGAGCAAGTCTTATCTCAAATAACAAATTAGCAACTCCGTGTTAAATACACTTAGTAAGCCCTAGTTGAGGAGAAATTAAGGATAAGAGGGCTTGCACACTGTCCGAGTATATTATGATAGTGATAGGAACGTTTCAGTAAAGTATTATTTCTTTAAATTATCGAACACTGTAAATGTATCAGTCCATATACGGCCCACTGCTGGGCACGAGCCTCCTCTACAATCGAGAGTACGATTGAGAGGGGTTAGGCCATACAATCCACCACGCTGGCGTAGTGCGGGTTGGCGGGCTTTATATACCATAGATTTTATAATCGCTACGGTATGCAGGTTCCTTTACAGTTATAGTGCGTGGTGATTGACTATCAATACACACATGACTCCGAAAAGTCAGAGGTGTGCCCTGGGAATTGAACTCGTGACAACCGCGAACATTTAAGTGGTCGATATTGTCAAACTTAAATTATGGTCATAGTCATTTGATGCAATTGGCCTTAAAATTATATTATTTTTCATCACCAGTGACTGCTTCGGTGGCGTAGTTGTACTACAGTACGATTACAACGCCATGGTCTCGGGTTCGAATCTCGGGCCGGGCAAAGTGATATTATTCTATTCATTATCAGCCCGGAGTCAGGAATTCGTGCCTGATATGGCGATAGGCTCGCCCCCTATCACATCATGGGACGGAACACACAAGGCGAAATGTGGGTATCCTGGTAGCACCTCTGTCTACCCTTTTTGGGAAAAAGGCGTGAGTTTATGAAGTATGTACTATGGTACTACTAAATCAACTGTATATTATGAAAATAACAAATGTAATATATGAAAGGTCCACACGTGACATCCTTGCGAAATGTCGGAGCTACAAGATTTTATTTAGTAAGGAATTATTGTCCTAGGGGTTTTATTACGAAATAATCTGTGTCTTGTTTGTTATTTGTATCATTATTTATGTTATGACGTAGTACGAGCTCTTATTTATGATGTATACAATTATTCTATATACAGGGTACATCAAGACTGCGACCGAAAACGAAGCCAGGTAGTATTAGTGGCTTCAGACACAATGCAACTGTGTGTTGTCTGTTTGTCTGTGCGGTTGCGCGCGATGAACTCAGACACGATGATTTCGACGAAATTTGGTATGGAGGTAGCTGACACCCTGGATTAACACTTAGGCTACTTTTTAACCTGAAAATTATAGTGTTCCCGTGGGATGAGGCAGGAGTACCGATATATTTATTTTGTTACTTTTTTATACTCAATGGGATAGGATGGGAGTGGATTACATGCCTTGAGTGACAATGAGACAGGACGGGCGGGATATATCGGGACGGGATGAAAATTCCAAATAATCCAAACACATTTTTTTTATATAAGTTTCGTCACGAAGACGAAGTTTGCGGGCAGAAGCTATAGATAATAAAAATCATTAAGTAAAATCACCTTTATTTAACCCAAAGTTAATTACCTAACTATCGAGTCAAATAATTATGAAGTTAATCCCCATCTAGCACATTTTGACGTTTCAATTGCTCAGTGATTCGTTCGTAGCTAATTCGATCAACCGATGCTCAGATAATGGCCGTCGGCTGGCTTACTCACTGATGTTATTACCCTCGAATACATAATGTATGTTATATGTCGCATATTAAAGTTTTTCCGTAGTTTTTAATTGAGGAATTTTATGTTATTTAAATTAAGAGGTATACATACATAAGACGCCTTTATCCCAGAAGGGGTAGGCAAAGGCGCCACCAGGACACCCACATTTCGCTTTGTATGTTCCGTCCCACGATGTGATAGGGGGCGAGCCTATCGCCATATCGGGCACAAATTCCTGATTCCGGACTGATAATGAAAAGAAAAATCCAATATCTAGTGATATTGGATTTAATTATAATTATAACCCAATGACCCAATAAGATAGAAGCAATGCATTAATCTCTTTCAAGACATTAGCTGTTTCTTGCAAAAAGTAATGGGCGGTGCCATTGTCTCAGAAACGTGTTTACGGTTCCTTCGGTCAGCGGTTTTCCCTGAACCTCATCAATTGTTAACTCCTTTTTTGCCAGCCGCTTATACTTCTATAAAGGCAATGAGATGAAAGTATTTTATTAAAGCATGAAATGTCATGGTCATATCCGAATGCCTCGGTGTTGTTGTACTACGGTACGACTACAAAGCTGAGGTCTCGGGTTCGAATCCCGGGTCGGGCAAAGTGATATTGGATTTTTTTGATTATCAGCCCGGAGTCAGGAATTTACGCCCGATATGGCGATAGGCTCGCCCCCTATCGTATCATATGACAGAACATATAAGGCGAAATGAGGGTGTCCTGGTGGCGCCTATGCCTACCCCTTCTGGGATAAAGGCATGAGTTTATGTATGTATGAAATGTCATATATTATTTAGATCTCAAAAACGCCCAGACCCGAAACAAATCACAGAAATATTTGTCTCGGTGCGAGATCGTAGCATTCTCTCGTTTCACAGCCAACTGTAGATAGTGGATACTCTATGTGTAATAATCCCGAGGCCGCCATAATTATGTCGATTAATGAGATACCATCATCTCTCGGCGATTGTTACTCCATTTAAATTCTACAGCATTAACTATCAATTGCATTTTTTTAAAATACATGAATGATTTATACATTTTGATAAAAAAGTGCGTGGGGGCTGTTGGTAACGGACCAGACGGGGCTGCCTACATGTTCACGGTGGTCGCGGGTTCAAATCCCAGGGCACACCTCTGACTTTTTGGAGCTATGTGTGTATTGATAGTCCATCACCACGCACTTTAACGGTGAAGGAAAACATCGTGAGAAAACCTGCATACCGTAGCGATTTTAAAGTACTACGGTATGTAAGTCCGCCAACCCGCACGAGGCCAGCGTGGTGGACTATATGGCCTAACCACTCTCAATCGATTCTCTCGATAGAGTAGGCCTGTGTCCTGCAGTGGGATGTATATGGGCTGATATAGATATATTCATGAATACAACACCGGATTAGCCGATTCATCCCGGCTTTCCACAAAAGAATAGAACGGCACGCCTCGCTAATGATTGGATAAGATCAATTTATGTTACGGTTTAGGTGGAGGGAACAGAAATTGTGTTTGTTTATCTCCGAAAGGTCGGTCGTAATTTATGGCTGAATATTCGCTGAATAATATATCAGAGGCCTTGATTTTATTAATTAAATGAGTGTATAGTTAAGGGATAGTAATTTCAAATTGTGTGGCTTTTTGACTGCCCCAGACAGTCAAAAAAGTCTGCCTGCTTTTGACTGACTTTTTGACTGCCAAATAGGTACGACGATAAGTAAAAAATTACCAAATTTTTGGTTGCGTTGTGTCTGAAGTCACTAATACTACCATCTGGCTTCGTTTTCGGTCGCAGTCTTGATATACCCTGTATTTTCCTGAAGATAATATGATAATTCACTGCCTCGGCGTAGTTGTACTACATAACAGTATGATTGCAGGACTCGGGTTCGAAACCTGGGTCGAGCAAAGTGATATTGGATTTTTCTATTCAGTATCAGCCCGGAGTCAGAAATTTGTGCCCGATATGGTTATAGGCTCGCCCGCTATTACATCGTGGTGTGGAACATACAAGGCGAAATGTGGGTGGCCTGGTTGCACCTCTATCTACCCCTTCTGGGAAAAAGGCGTGAGTTCATATACTTACATATGTATGTTTTCTTTCGAACTGTTGATTTTTTTTACGGTGAATGCCGAGACGAGCATGCCGTTCGCCTGATGGTTAGCGATACGACAGGATACCGCTCATGCACAGTAGCAAAACCAGACAACACCATACAAAGCAATGCTTGGCATTCCACTGCGCTTGCCATCTTGAGACGTAAGATATTAATTCTCATTACTTCCGGTTGTTACTCTGGCTACAATGTCGTTCAAACCGGAACACAACAGTGCATTTACACTGCTGTTTGGCGGGAGAAGGAGACATTGCGGATGTACCTAGGTGACATGCCTCTCACATATGAGAGACATACCACCAGTAATCTTTTGGCTTAAGGGGAGTCCTGTGTTCAGCGGTGGGCGAATGTGGGCTGATATAGTACAAGTCAATGAAAAATACCCTTCAGGTTTTCTTCACAGAAAGACAGGCATACATCAAACTAATCCTACAATTCAATTTTTCCTTTTTTGATAACGCAGTAAAATAGCAATTTTCGTGTCAGTAATTACTTACAAGGTCGGTCTGTAATATGTTTGCGTAAATTAAAAGCTCAAGGCCTATGGAATATTCCATTGTTTCACCCAGTTCTATTTATACGGTATGCAGGTTTCCTTCAATATCTACTTCCACAGTTAAAGACCTTGATGAGACAGAACTACGAAAAGACACCCAGCTCCCCGGGATTCGAACCCAGTTTCGCCCGCGTCCGGTTACCAAGCCAAGTACTAGGAGAGTATAAATTACTAGACAGTAGATCACCAAAGTTTCCCTAACCCGACTAAACCAATTTAACAGACTTGAGTTCGCTGATTAATAGTAGCCTGTGGAACTTTGATTGATTTCACAGCAATTTATTAAGATTAATTGCTGAGGTTTCAACGGTTTTGCAAGACATTTTTAGAAGATTTTCAGGGCTGTTTTAGCTGTCAGTTTACGTTGAAATAGGTTCGGTTTTGGTTATAGTGAAAATGAATCTAGTTGGTCATGATTACAGAAAATTTATTTATTTATTAGGTCCTTCACTGATCATAATTCGTAAATGAATTTATACGAAACAAACCTACTGGTTGTAAGTCTCTCATATGTAAGAGGCCGCCTGGGTAGGTACCACCGCAATGTCTATTTCTCCCGCCAAACAGCAGTGTAAATGCACTGTTGTGTTCCGGTTTGAAGGACATTGTAGCCAGAGTAACTACTGGACATCTATATCAGCCCATATACGTCCCACTGCAGGGCACGGGCCTACTCTACAATCGAGGGAATCGATTGAGAGTGGTTAGGCCATTTAGTCCACCACGCTGGCCTAGTGCGGGTTGGCGGACTTACATACCGTAGAAATTCTTTAAAATCGCTACGGTATGCAGGTTTCCTCACGATGTTTTCCTTCACCGTTAAAGTGCGTGGTGATTGACTATCAATACACACATAACTCCGAAAAGTCAGAGGTGTGCCCTGGGATTTGAACCCGCGACCACCGTTGACATGTAGGCAGCCGCGTCTGGTCCGTTACCAACAGGCCACCACGCACTTATAACGCACGCTAACTACTGGACATATTGAGACTTAACATCTTATGTCTCAGGATGGCGAACGCAGAGCAATGCCAATCATTGCTTTGTAAATCATGGTGTTGTTTGGTTTTGTTACTGTCCATGAGCGGTCGTATTGTTTACCATCAGGCGGACAGCATGCTTGTCTCGCCATTCACCGTATTAAAAAAACATTATTCACTGTTTAACAACAATAATAATTTACAAAGAATAGACAAAAACAGACTAAAAATGACAGCCTCCGTGGCGCATTTGGTTAGCTGCCGGCTGTGAAACGAGAGACTGACAAATGAACATAATGATAATGAATAAAAAAATCCAATATCACTTTGCTCGACCCGGGATTTGAACCTGATACCTCAGCTTTGTAACCGTACCGTAGTACAACTACGCCACCGAGGCAGTCATCATACAATATATACGCCATCATACAATAAAATATAAAATCACAATTTGTTACAAAAACTGTCACTGGCATTAAATAAACCGATTAACGAAATAACCATGTCGAACGTCACATCGATAGATTGACGAGATAGTCATGCCAGTCACAGTCCGGTTATCCGGGTCAGTGATGATCCGGATGTCAGCTATCCGGATAACGCAGTTAGACAGGTCAACACGAAACTATAGTATTAGTTATGTATTTGAGGTTTCTAAACGAAAATGGTCCTTCGAGCCAGATATAAAAAAGTTGTTTAGACGCCGGCTGTGAAATGTGAGGCTGCAAGTCGAACCCCGCACCGAGACAAATATTTGTGTCATCCATAAGTATTTGTTTCGGGTCTGGGTATTTGTGAAGCCGAAAAGTCTTGTAGTACCTGCTACCCACGACACAAGACTCGATCTTAGTGTGGGATCAGGACTATGAATGTTGGGTGTATTTATTTATTTAATTTTTAGACTCATATCTGTGGGTAAATCCTTGCTTATTTGCCTGGCTGGCATTTTCCATCAGCTCAAATAATATTTGCAATATTTAAATAACAAATGGATCGGCAACTACAGAGCTCAAATGATTAATGTTCAGAATGCCTAATGGAGTTGGTGGAAATTCAAAATTGTACCAATTTTCAACGTATAGCAATGAATATCAAAACGTACTTTACATTAATTATTTCAGATGAATTACAAACTGTTTTATAATAATAACTAGCGGCACGACACGGCTCTGCTCAGGTACAGATACTTTTTTAAGTCTAGTCCACATCAGACACATATTATTTCCCTGTTTTAAATTTAAACTTAACGTGGCTGCCGTCCTTTATAAGTACTTACTGCTTCACCGTCCCGTCCCGCTACATTTTCTATGACTCAAGGCACCCCATCATGTCCCCTTATATACCATTAAATCTGCCTTATATTCTATCCCCAACCATCCTTTCGAGTTTGAAAGAGTAGCGAATATGCATATTTGAATTACTTGTTCATCATATGGAAACACTACATATTTTACTGGATAAATGTCTATAATTAAGAAAATAAGAAAATAATTTATTTAGCATAAGAAAATAACAAAACATTTTTTCTTAAGACTAGAGGCCATTTATAACTATAAACAATATTCGTTGTTAACTGTCCTGTGCTAAGCTAGGCTTGTGTTGCAGCGACAGTGTCTAACAATTAACAATATCCTAGTTTTTATGTTTATATGTTATATGCTTATATGTTATTCCAGTTATGTTATTCCAGGGTATCAGCTGCCTCCATTTTAATTTTCACTAAAATTGGTCCAGCCGGTGAGCGCGAATAAAAAACAAACACACACTTTCACCTTTATAATATTAGTTGGTAATTATAAAAATGAGTTTGAATGTTACGCTTTAAGTCTAAAGTAGTGTTAAGCACTCAACTGGTGGAATTTTCCGAGGTACAGAAAAGATTATAGGGAAAACATTCATATACACATACAAATTCATATAGAAAACAAATTGAAATAAAACTATTTTTACGGATTTTATCGCGATTTGGTTTAATTTTTACATTTTTTAACTTCCCGACGTTTCGATTGCTTTTCAGCTTTCGTGGTCACGGGGCAGACTGAGGTATTAGTCATCTGCTCTGTGACTGTTACAATTAAACTACCCTTAATTTTCAATTATTAAATTAAAAAGCTAATTTAAAAAGTTAACTAGTTGTTGCGATCCGATCTACGCAGAAGGAGCTCACTGTGTCTTGAGGTCTGGCAGCTGGTCTTTTGGGTTCCGATTTAATCAAATGTAGAATTGGATCCCATGATGGTGCAAGCTTCAAGCCATCTTCTCTATTGAAATTTGGATGTTTTTTAATTTCAATAGCCTCGCGAAACATCCTGGGCAGGAAACGGTGTTCTTTAGCAAGGATTTGGGGCTTATCAAAACGAAGGTAATGCTTGGAGCCTTCCTCGATGTGTTCAGCAACTGCAGACTTCGTTGAGCGTCGGTGTTTGACGTCAGCTATGTGTTCTTTTACGCGGGTCCCTATGCTTCTCTTCGTTTGGCCGATATAAGAGAGGCCACAGTCACAATCTATTTTATATACGCCCGGTTCTTGCAAAGGTATATGACACTTGACAGGTGGTAAGAATTGACTAATCTTCTTGGGCGGCTTGAAGTATGTTTTAATGGAAGCACGCTTCAGGATGTAGCCAATCTTGTCTGTGACTCCTTTGATGTAAGGTAGTATAACCGGGGCCCGTTCAACTGTGGCTGGTTTCACTCGGTTTCTGTGACGGCGGCGTGGAATTTGGAGCTTGTTGTCTCGCAGTACCTGCTTGACGTGTTGCAGCTCAGTCGCCAGGTGTTTCTCGTCACAGATTCCTTGTGCTCTCTGAAACAAAGATTTACCCACGGTAGCTAACTGTTTCGGATGGTGGTGAGATTCACCGTTCAGATATTTATCTGTATGGGTCTTTTTTCTATACACGGTATGACCTAAGGACTGATCAGGATTACGGATAACTAAAACATCTAAGAAGGCAAGAGATTTATTATGTTCCAACTCCATAGTAAATTGAATTTTATTGTTAATGGAGTTGAGGTGATTTAAAAATGCAGTTACTTGGTTAGATGGTAAGATTGTGAAAGTATCATCTACGTACCGCTTGTAAAATCTTGGCGAGACCGGGGCTGTACTAAGGGCTGTCTCCTCAAAGTCCTCCATGAAAATATCGGCAACTACAGGAGATACAGGTGAGCCCATAGCAACACCGTCTATTTGTACATAGTATTGATTATTCCACAACATGTAGCCAGATGTGAGGCAATGTTTGAGTAATTCTGCATATTCTAGTGGCATGTCATTCTCTACTAACTTCTTAGTGACAATTTTGATGCAGTCTTGTACTGGTAAGCTTGTAAAAAGTGACTGGACATCAAAACTAACCATTGTTTCATTGTCAGCTAATTGTAGATGTTTAATGTCACTGACAAATTGGTATGAATCCTTCACAGATGCTCTAGTGTTTCCTCTGAGTGGTGAAAGCACTTGTGCTACGTGCTGAGCCAATCTGTAGGTTGGTGTGTCGATCTGGCTCACGATGGGACGTAGTGGAGCATTTTCCTTGTGTATTTTGGGTAATCCATACAATTTTGGAGGTTTTGCACACGATGGGATGAGTGACTTAGAGTTCAGATCTAACTTCTCGGAGTACTTGATTATTAAAGAGCTGGTGGCCTTTAATATTTTGGTAGTCGGGTCTGATTTGACTATTTTGTAAGTAGTGTCATCCGATAAAAGTTGTTCAATTTTATTGTTATAATCTGAAGTATCCATCACTACTGTCGCATTCCCTTTATCTGCACGGAGAACAGTTAATTCCTTCATAGATCGCAGGTTCTTTAAGGCGATAAATAGTTGTTTTGGAAGATTTGGTTTCGGCACTTTGTTTCGTCGTAATAAAGATGATATATCTTGACGTATCGCCTCCGAATCTTCCTTCTCCAATTTGTTAATGAAGAGACTGTTCTCAACGTTACAAATAATGTCTTCATACGGTATCCTACGTGGAGTTACGGCAAAATTTAGACCTCTTGATAAAACCTGAATTGTGTTTTCATCCAATGGATGTTTTGACAGATTTATAACAGCGCGTTGTTTATCTGCGCCGGAGTGCGTGTTATCTATGTTAGGGTGCGTTCCGTGCCTGCACTCAGAGTTGTTAAAATTTTTAACATTTGATTTGGATGAAAGTTTTTCATATTTAATTATGTGTTTATTTTTGCATTCGTTATATTTAGATGTTTCACGTTTATTTAATGTGTCGATGCAATTTTTAAAATCAAATGGTGATAATACTGTCTTTAATTCATTGGATGATTTTTCAATACAATTATTTATGTAATGTAGGTCAGATCGTGTTTCATGTATGGTAGCTTGTAACAGTTTTTTACTCGCCTGGCTTAGAATTTTAGCGCTCCCTCGTATGGTTTTCTTCGGTGATATCTTCACACACGTGGGGATGAGACTATGATCACGGCATCTCTTCAAGAAATTCAAGGATGATATATTTCTTGCGCGCTTAGTTTTCAAATTCTCCAACCGGCGTATTTGGTTTGCAATTTGCAGTCCGTACTGGTTTGCATAATGGTTTCTTAGATTTACGCGAATGTTACACATTGAAATAAAACTATTTTTACGGATTTTATCGCGATTTGGTTTAATTTTTACATTTTTTAACTTCCCGACGTTTCGATTGCTTTTCAGCTTTCGTGGTCACGGGGCAGACTGAGGTATTAGTCATCTGCTCTGTGACTGTTACAATTAAACTACCCTTAATTTTCAATTATTAAATTAAAAAGCTAATTTAAAAAGTTAACTAGTTGTTGCGATCCGATCTACGCAGAAGGAGCTCACTGTGTCTTGAGGTCTGGCAGCTGGTCTTTTGGGTTCCGATTTAATCAAATGTAGAATTGGATCCCATGATGGTGCAAGCTTCAAGCCATCTTCTCTATTGAAATTTGGATGTTTTTTAATTTCAATAGCCTCGCGAAACATCCTGGGCAGGAAACGGTGTTCTTTAGCAAGGATTTGGGGCTTATCAAAACGAAGGTAATGCTTGGAGCCTTCCTCGATGTGTTCAGCAACTGCAGACTTCGTTGAGCGTCGGTGTTTGACGTCAGCTATGTGTTCTTTTACGCGGGTCCCTATGCTTCTCTTCGTTTGGCCGATATAATTAAACCAAATCGCGATAAAATCCGTAAAAATAGTTTTATTTCAATGTGTAACATTCGCGTAAATCTAAGAAACCATTATAGAAAACAAATACTAAATATTTACATTTTTTTCCTATTTTTACATACATACATACATACATAAACTCACGCCTTTATCCCCGAAGGGGCAGGCAGAGGCGCCACCAGGACACCCACATTTCGTCTTGTTTGTTCCGTCCCACGATGTGATAGGTTGCGAGCCTATCGCCATATCCGGCACAAATTCCTGACTCCGGGCTGATAATGAATAGAAAAATCCAATATCACTTTTCCCGACCCGGGACTCGAACCCGAGACCTCAGCTTTGTAACCGTACCGTAATACAACTACGCCACCGAGGCAGTCCTATTTTTACATTCAAGCTTTATTGTAAAAGTACACTTAAGATTTCCCTATGCTTTTCCTTCTCTTATGTCCCTCCCATGGTAGTCGTTAAGAGATTGCCTCGAGCGATACGACCGCCATTTGTACTTTAATATTAAATATTCGTTTAGTTATTAAGATTTATTTAGTGTACAAAAAAGAATAAAATAAATACTACTTGGGAGGAATACGGAAATAACTATAATACATTCAAAAAACGGCAATACAGCCTACGAAATGAAATAATTCTTACCTCATGCCTGAATGATAGACAAAAGAATTTGTGGCGTCTTTGATAGCCAACCCGCACTAGGATAGCGTGATGTGGCCTAAACCTTCTCAATCGAACTCTCGTTGGAAAAGGAGTCTTAAGCGCAGAAGTGGACAATAATGAGCCCTACAAAACAATAATTTCATTTCATTTTTACGCATCAAGGTTACTATCATTTATATAATTAAGGTCAAAACGTTTGGCGTTATCAAGTTAATGAATGACTACTGATGGCGTTTAATTTAGATGTTGTGACATAACTTCTTAATTGATTAAGTTAACACGTTGCTTAGGATGTTTTTAATATTATAAACTAACATTCAATCCCAGGTTTCATTAATGCAGTTTACAATAATCACTAAACATCTTCATAGTCAATTTATAAACATATTTTAGTTATAGAATGTTTTGTCCCTTTCCAACGACTTTTGAATTCAGTGTGAGCGAAGAAAACAAAATAGGTTTTAAAACTATCTATTAATAAGGTTGTCAAGCTTTAGTTAAATCTGACCAGATCTATATTATCAATACAAAAGCTATCCTCTCTCATCCCTACAGTATTGAATTTAATAATAAAAACTACCCTATGTCTTTCCACAAGTCCTTGAGTACCTTTCTGGCAAATTTCATTACAATCGCTTCGGTGGTTTGGCCTTAAAAAAGGAACAAACAGATAAAGTTACTTTCGCATCTAAAAATGTGGGTAGTTTCATCGTTACGCGAGTTTTGAACGAAAACTACTCGATTTCAATTTTATTTTTTTAGATATTTGATATTTTATTTTTACAATACCTAGACAATGTAATGGGTGTTTTAAGACTTGTATGTCTCCTGTAGTTTCTGATACACGCCTCAAGATTTTATGTATCTTAGCGTGGGATCAGGATTATGAATGTGATTTTTGAGCGTATTTTTACGATTATTTAGATTGTGACTTATAGCTATTAAAGCTATTAAATTCCACAAATCGTGGAAATAAAAATATAGTATTTGTCCATCTGTATACAAAAGATTAGCAATGTCAAAAATTAGGCATAAGTCGAGTTTCACCAATATTAACTTAAGACCTATGCTGTATTAACTTTTAAGCAAATAACGATTCTTTCTTTATATGCTCTATTTGAAGTTTGAACAGCGCCGTACTTAACATCAGGTCTATTGTAGCCACTTTGTTGTATAAAAAGCTAGTTCATAATTACCAATAAAAAATGTAAAAAGATTATTTTTTCTTTGCCGTACAGTATATTTTTATACATACAAAAATATAAAAATATATTTGTCCGTCCATCTTCATACCTCTCTCAGTTTATTAACGCATAAAACTCGAACTGTGCGAAACAATGGAATATTCCAAAGGCCTTGAGCTTTTAATTTACGCAAAAATATTACAGACCGACCTTGTAAGTAATTACTGATATAAATTTTGCTAGTATTTTAATATTGCTTATAAAAATACTACTGACTGCCTCGGTGGCGTAGTTGTATTACGGTACGGTTACAAAGCTGAGGTCTCGGGTTCGAGTCCCGGGTCGGGCAAAGTGATATTGGATTTTTCTATTCATTATCAGTCCGGAGTCAGAAATTTGTGCCTGATATGGCGATAGGCTCGCACCCTATCACATCGTGGGACGGAACACACAAGGCGAAATGTGGGTGTCCTAGTGGCACCTCTGCCTATCCCTTCGGGGATAAAGGCGTGAGTTTATGTATGTATGTATGTAAAATACTACTGGTTTCGTTTTCGGTCGCAGTCTTGATATACCCTGTAGATTTCATAGACAATTGCAAGACCAGAATTATTCCTATTTACCCCGCGTTCCAACCCCACCCCCCTAACTTTCTTCAAACATGAATCAACACCATTAGAGTAATTAAAAAAAGTGTTTCATTATTCAAAACGCCTTCCGAAGATTATGAATGATTCACGCCCGAACGACTACTTTCATGTTTACAAAATGACAGGCGTCTGTACGTAACACTGCTGAAAAATGAATTTTAAGATAGCACACCGGTTGTATTGTATATTTAAGATAGGATTTTCGTTTTGTTTTTATTCTGGCACGGCACAGTGACTGCATTGCACCTGATGGTAAATGCTAATGCCGTCCAGATAGAGTATCGAATGGTATCAGATAGTCTCATACCATTCGACACAATCATGCCCGTTGAGATGCCTCTTCACGCTACGGCGGCAGGACCCAGGATTATAGGAAGGAGGGAACACGTGTGATGGCAAACAGTCCCACAGCTTGACTGTGCGGCAGAAAAATGAATAGGAAAACTAAATTGAAATATTCCTTAGAGCAGTCGCTATGATGCAGAATCCGCTTGGATAAAGAACATTCTACAGTGATTTTGCATCGGTCAAAGTGACCCAAATGTGTTTCAATATATTGGCACGAACTGTAAAATATTATTTGCAAAAGAAATTAAATGTCCACGTATGTCTGACTTTAAGCTACCATTTTAAATCGTACTTCTAATCTCATTACTCCCTTTAAAACAGACTTTAAATTTTCCGTTTAAATCAAATTGAGTGCTCTTGTAATATGATTAAAATTTCACGATAGGACAATTTTTTTTTTTTTACAAGCAGGTTCTTATTTCGACTTGTAAAAGTATGTTTGCTTACTAATATGTCTTTTTATTGCGATGAATGGCGAGACGAGCATGCCATTCGCCCGATGGTAAGCGATACGACCGCTCATGGACAGTAGAAACACCAAACAACACCATGAATTACATAGCATTGCTTAGCATTCCACTGCGCTCGTCATCCTGAGACATAAGATATTAGTCTCATTATGTCCAGTAGTGACTCTGGCTACAATGTCCTTCAAAACGGAACACAACAGTGCATTTACACTGCTGTTTGTTGGAGAAATAGACATTGCGGTGGAACCTACCCAGGTGACCTCTCACATATGAGAGACCCACCACCAGTAAAATATCTGGAGATACTGATTGTTCATATTATAACCTTCACTAATCGATAGAACTGTTTCCCGGAAAGGTTATTTTGTATAATATAATATAAAGAGTACCATTATTAAATAAAAATTTACGGACAAAAATTGTAATATAAAATTCGGGAAATGAATAAATTTTTTAAATTTAAATTACTAATTCGTTCTTTCTCTGAATTTTGTTGTGGTTTTCTAGTGCGATTTATAAGGGTTATTTTATAATACATCGGTGTACGATTACAAAGCTGAGGTCTCGGGTTCGAATCCTTGGTCGGGCAAAGTGATATTGGATTTTTTTATTCATTACTAGCCCGGAGTCAGCAATTTGTGGCCGATATAGGCGATAGGCTCGCCCCCTATCATATTGTGACACGAAACATACAAGGCGAAATATGGGTGTCCTGGTGGCACCTCTGCCTACCCCTTCTGGGAAAAAAGCGTGAGTTTATGTATGTATTCATATAGTTTTAGGTTTATATTATAAGGAGGAAATCCACACGTTATCGTATAGTCAAGCAAAACTGCTCACCCACAACGTTCACTTGGAAAAGCGCATAAGAAAATACATATCCACGTTTCAATGAAATTCGCACGTAATTTTCTGCAGCTTTTCCGAGCTTTTCACTGCCCGTTGCAGGCTTTTTGTAATGTCGGACATGCCGTGTCTTTGAATGAGTCCAAAGTGCCTTTAAAGACATTGGAAATATAATAATTTTGTGTACACTAATGGTGGAGAAAATATCTCTAGTACTTTAGTCTTTTTGAGAAATACTTTTCTCAATATAGTCGAACGGATTATTTTAAATTCATATTTGGACAGGCTATTAATAATTCGCTATTTTATTTTTATTTTATTTGCTTTTATACTAACATGTATTCAGGCGGACTAAATGCCAGAGGCATTCTATTACAGTCTACTTTTGGGTGAAGCAGAAGTGGAGCAAAGCAGGTTTATGCAAAATTAAGATGACAAAGACTTTTTTAAATAAACGTTATTTAATAACAAATATATATACATATATACATACTATATACAATAGTTTTCATACATATACATATATACACAATATATACAACTAACTTAATTTGTCAATTTTAGCGCTTCATATATTTTCCTGAAGGTATGATAATTCACTGCCTCGGCGCAGTTGTGCTACTGTATGATTGCAGGACTCAGGTTCGAAACCTGGGTCGGGCAAAGTGATATTGGATTTTTCTATTCAGTATCAGCCCGGAGTGAGCAATTTGTGCCCGATATGGCCATAGGCTCGCCCCCTACCACATCGTCTGACGGAAAATACAAGGCGAAACGTGGGTGTCCTGGTAGCACCTCTGCCTACCCCTGCTGGGAAAAAAAGCGTGAGTTTATGTATGTATTATAAATCAAAACAACAAAGTACACTGTACTTTCTCCCATAACTCAATTAAAACGATACACGAAATAAATTGCCTTTCGCTTCAATAGAGAAGGCAGACGATAAATTGGTAACCTTTGTTCATTACTTTCCTGAGTTTCGAAGCTTGAATTGACTTTTCAGTGCTCTCTAGAATTTTGATGAGATTAAGTTCAGTCTTTGCGTTGAGTAAAACATGCTGTTATTCCATATTACACTACCTTCTGTCTGTGTCTTTGTACGCCTGGAAATACTTAGGAAGTTTTTTTCTAAAATTAGCATCAAAAATATAAATAAAATAAAAAGTTGTTTGAATACTAAAATACACGCTTTAGTAAAAGACCCAACTAAAAAAGTAAAAATAATTGATCATGAGTTTAAGATTAGAGAATGGACTGAAATACATTCCTTTTATGGTTAAAAAGCTAGGGTGCTTTAGGATAAGTAATTTTTGTAAGCACCTCACGCTATCTACGGCTATCTTATCAAATTACCCACTTTTTTGAATATTTTTTTTCTGAACCTATTACATAACAACTTTTAAAACTATTGTATTGTCATCGGTCCTTGATTGGTATACGTTGATCAGAATGCAATATAAATATTTTAAATTTCAAATATTTCATGTCAACCCTACGTTTTGAAGTGCTCGAAAATTATCTGTAAGCATTCCGTAAAATACATATACAGAGTATATCAAAACTGCGACCGAAAACGAAGCCAGGTGGTATTATTAGTGACTTCAAACCCAATGCAACTAAAAATTTCGCAGAACAAAAAGTATTTCATTTTTTGGATTTTTTTACTAATCGTATTTGGGTTATAAATACATAGTTTTTCTAAAACAATAATGTAAATTTTTTTTATTTTTAAAGACACAATGGTACGCAAGGATTTAAATTACTATTGTCGCAAAAACTAGGTATTTAGGTACCACACAAACACGATGATATTTAAAAATGCACAAGTATAAATCAGTCGCATTTTTCCGAAATTTTTAGTTGAATTGTTTCTGTAACCAATAAAAGTACTACCTGGCTTCGTTTTCAGTCGCAGTCTTGATATACCCGGTATACATACACAAAGGCGAAGCTAATAAAGGTGTGTTAAAAACCGAACCACACCGTAATTATAATTTCTTAATTACAATAATTAAATCTGTGGCCTTAATCCTTTCATTCGTACTCTCAATTGGTCCGTGCCCTACAGTGGGCAGTATATAAATAATAAATAAATACACCCAACAGTCACATACATAGTCTTGACCCCACACTAAGATCGAGTCTTGTGTCGTGGGTATCAGGAACTACAAGAAACTTTTCGGTCTCACAAACACCCAGGCCCGAAACAAATACCTGTGGTTCACATAAACATTTGTTATCATATTGGTGGGACTACCTATTTATTTATACACTATTCTATGCAGATACAGGTATACGAAATAATAATATAGTTCGTTACCTAAATAACATTCCACACGATTTATTTTAAACATTTCGAGAACACCAACCCTTAAAGATTTGCCCTTTGATATTAGTATTTTGATCACGTTCGAACCATTTCATATCTGAAATCGTAGCTGAGTGATTTTATAAAGCTGAGTATCTATTTGAATACGATAATATTTACTGGTATGTCTCTCGTATGTCAGAGTCCGCCTGGGTAGGTACCACCGTAATGTCTATTTTTCCCGCCAAACACCAGTGTAAATGCACTGTTGTGTTCCGGTTTGAAGGACATTGTAGCCAGAGTAACTACTAGACATAATATTTAGATAAGTCTCAACAAGATGTTAAGATATCTTATGTCTCAGGATGGCGAGCGCAGTGGAATGCCAAGCATAGCTTTGTAATTATTGGTGTTTAGTTTTGCTACTGTCCATGTGCGGTCGTATCGCTTACCATCAGGCGAATGGCATGCTCGTCTCGCCATGCACGCAATAAAAAAAACGATGTTGGGAATAGTATCGTAACAGAAAAGAATAATATGATGTTCAAAAGTCTTTTGTATCAGCTCATATACAAACTGCGGGGTACATTCCTCCTCTATACTGCCGTCCTCTAGCTAAAATGCCGTTAACCAACATCTGACCAATTTTTACTTTTAAATGCAAGTATAATCAGAAAAAAAAGTTTCGCTATTGAAAAGTGCTTTCTGAGATCTATTATTCAGTATTTCAAAGTTTTAAATATGACTTCTAGTTATTGAGTAGCATATTAAAAACAAAAAAAATGTTTTTTTGCGCATAACTCAAAAAAGGGTTATGGTAGTTAACGGCATTTTAGCTTGAGGACGGCAGTATAATAGTGACTGCGATTGAGCGGGGTTAGGCCATATAGTCCACCAGCCTAGTGCGTATTGGTAGACTTTACATAAGTAAATAAATAAATACACCCAACAGTCACATACATAGTCCTGACCCTACACTAAGATCGAGTCTTGTGTCGTGGGTATAAGGAACTACGAGAGACTTTTCGGTCTCACTTACAACAGAAATTCATACAAATCGCTATGGTATGCATTCCTCGCGTTGTTTTCCTTCGCCGTTATAGTGCGTGGTGATTGACTATCAATACACAATTGGAAAATTCAAAGGTGCCGTGGGATTTGAACTCGCGACCACCGTGAACATGTAGGCAGCCGCATCTGCGCAATTACCAGACCAGAATTATATCCCTTTAAAATAAAAAGATCTTCCTTAGTAGACTCTTAGCATAACATAACTTCGAACATAAGAGAAATCGCTTTATTACATTTTATATTTCTGATTCAGTAAGTCAAGACGGATGAAAAATGAAAGGAAACATAATGTCTTTATTGTATTTTCCAATTCAATCGGCGAGATCTGAAAGCGTCGTTTTTCCATATTGATTTGAATTTTCCACAGTGAATTGCCTCGCAAAATGATTGCGACTGTAGCTAAATATAAATTGGTTTGATCTTGTGATACAGGTTCTGTTATCAGCCCATATACGTCGCACTGCTGGGCACGGGCCTCCTCTACAATCAGTACGATTGAGAGGGGTTAGGCCATAATCTACTACGCCATGCTAGTGCAGGTTGGACTACACACACTATAGAAAATTTTCTTATAAACTCTGTCATATAGTTTTCCTTCACTATTAAAGTGCGTGAAGACTATAAAAACTGACTCTGAAATCGATTTTCCCTGGGACGTGAACCTACAACCACCGTCTCTACAGCCACGGCTGCCACCACCAGGCCACCACGCACTTACATACAGGGTATATCAAGACCGCGACCGAAAACGAAGCCAGGTGGTAGTTTTAGTAGTTACAAACACGATGCAAATAAAAATTTCGCTAAAATAGTGGGAGATATATTTTTAGAATTTTTTAAAAATCATCGTGTTTGGGTGGTAAATACCTATTTTTTGTAAAAATACTAATTTAAACCCTTACGTACCATTGCGTGTTTAAAAATAAAGTATATATCATTATTTTAATGTATGTGTATATCATTATTTTAGGGAAAATAAGTATATATCACCCAAATACGACAATAAGTAAAAAATTACAAAATAAAGTAATCGTTTTTTTTTGCGAAATTTTTACTTGCTTTGTATCTGAAGTCACTAATACTACCACCTGGCTTCGTTTTCGGTTGCAGTCTTTATATACCCTGTATATCTCAATATACCCTCGCAGAAACAGTCGTGATATTAAGCTGTTTTCTTGTAAAACTAATTTTGAAACCTTGAACTTGTATTTTATTAAGCTCTAAGGTACCCTAACCTGAATTCGGTACCTAAACCTGATTATGCAAATAGTTATTGTTATTAGCAGTTGAGCAAAACGCAAAGCGTTTAGATAAGCTAAATCTTTTGGGGCTTTTGTTTACTTATTTTTATAATTTAGGAAGGTTTAGAAGGTGTCCTATAGGAACCAAAAACGTGACCTGTAAAAAAGGATAAATACGGAATCTTCTAAACCGACGACCCTGAATGAAGACATTGACGACATTGATGAAGCGAAAGAGTAAAATAATTTAAGATATTGCGTCTTTAAAAAGGATATGGTATACGCTATTATTTTAGGAATTATTATTTGAGGAAAAATTATGTACTTACCACCCGAACTCGACATTTCATTCCAATTCCATTTTTAGCGATTTTTTTGCATTGTGTCTGAAGTCACTATAACTATCACCTGGCTTCGTTTTCAGTCGCAGTCTGGATATCTATCTATATCAGCCCATATACGTCCCACTGCAGGGCACGGGCCTACTCTACAATCGAGAGGATCGATTGAGAGTGGATATACCCAGTATTAATGAATCACAAGCGGAAGCAAAAATATACGAATAACCGTAAAATACAGAAGTCTAAATCAAATTCTTTTCAAGACCGTTTCGCTATACAAAAGATCAGCGCGAAATAAAATTGTTCCCGAAAATCTTTTGGAAGCAACAAATCTATTTTACCAATGACAGGGCGATATATTGCCCGGGATAAAAGATGTATTAGGTATTGCATCCGCTCAAAAATCACACTTGTGAGGAGAGAAATAGGGTTGGTATTCGAATGATGGTCTAAATAAAATTGATTATTATAGCAGTCCAATTAGTAGAATTTTCTGGATTTTAAGGTGACGTACTTTCCAATTCATAATGGAAAATATTTTGTGACTAAAATTTTGAATGTCTTAGAAATTACATCTACGATTTGCAATGAAGTATTGAAAATACATTAAATTTCACTATTTTGAAAATTCTATCTTACGTGGCACATTTTTAGGCTTTAATAATGTCGAAGAACTATATTGATGTAGTAATTTTTTAATCCTATTGTAAGAATGGCCTTCAGGTCCTCATATTACAGTCCTCTCTCTTTGTATCTGGATAGTTATACTTCTAGGAAGGGTTTCCTATATCATTTCCAATTGTTTACATCATTTTATACTAAAATTTACCATTCAACCGATTCACACAAAGCCATCCATCGACCGTTTTACATTTTTAAATTCCTCATTCCATTTTTCAAATGTTTAAATCTGTTTCCTTTTAAAACAAGCCAACCCAATCTTTACCTTTATATTAAAAGAGTATTTAATATTCTGAGCTGAGGTCACGGGTTTGAATCCCGGGTCGGGAAAAGTGATGTTGAGTTTTCTATTAATTATCAGCCCGGAGTCAGGAATTTGTGCCCGATATGGCGATAGGCTCGCCCCCTATCACATCATGAGACGGAACATACAAGGCGAAATGTGGGTGTCCTGGTGGCGCCTCTGCCTACCGCATCTGAGATAAAGGCGTAAGTTTATGTGTGTATGTATGTATGTATTTAATATTCTTGCTACAAAAGTATATTAATTTAGAGAAACAACGATTACAGAGCCCAGTACTAAAATGCAAATTACATTACCTACTAGGTCTTGAAAACAATTTTTTTTTCGACTACTACCTAAACCTACCTCTGTTTTTTATTGAGTATACATTCTAATACTAAAAGTGGCTGCTAAAACTGAATCATTTGGCATCTTTTTGCCGACAAAACTAATGCTTAACTTCGCCGATATAACTATGAAACGTGTGACGTCGCGAACTTCTGGCACTAACGATGCAAGTTCAACGTATGTCGTAGTTTTTGTATAATTACTATAAAAAGTTAGTATTTCTGTCATCTATTCAGTGGTATATATGTGCTATGTCTCGGAAAGTCCTGGGTTTGTGTCCGGATCAAATATTTTTCGGCCGGTCTTAATTTAGGAAAAAACTAATCAGTTTTTTAATTGAGTTTAGCAATAAACTTTATACACTTGATTGCGTTTCAATAGAACAGATCGTTATCAGATCGTTTAACTAAGCCCCCACCTTAATGTGGGATCAGAAAAGGTTGAGGAATAATATCAAATTCTCGTTTAGATATAAAAATAAACTTGCTTATTTTCCATAGACACGGAGGTATTAAAAACAGCTCTAAACAATATAATTTGTCGTGACGATGGCACCATGCGTGCGGTGTTACCTATCTGGGCGAATACTGGTGGTTTTACTGGTGGTAGGTCTCTCATATGTGAGAGGCCACCTGGGTAGGTACCACCGCAATGTCTATTACTCCCTTAAACAGCAGTGTACATGCACTGTTGTGTTCCGGTTTGCAGGCAATTGTAGCCAGAGTAACTACTGGACATATTGAGGCTGACACTTAAAATCTTACGTCTCAGGATAGCGAGCATAGTGGAATGCCAAGCATTGCTTTGTAATTCATGGTATTGTTTGGGTTTCTAGAGTCCATGAGTGCTCGTATCGCTTACCATCAGACAAATGGCGTGCTCGTCTCGCTATTCATCGCAATAAAAAACATATACAAATATCCAACAAATTAAACAAACATGAATTTACTAATAAAAAGTTATATTATTATTTTCTAGTACTAATATAGGTGTGAAAGTGTATTTTCCGCGACAAGTTTCACACTTTCCATACGAATAAGGAAAAACATTTTCCCGTTTCCTCTAATAAGAATGTCAAAACTCGCCCAGTTTTAATATTTTTCAGTCGTTAGATATTTTATTATTTAAGGAAAACTCGCGGAAAAGTCTCGAGTAACGAACACTTCAGTGAAAAGGAAAATATGAAAATTTGTATCAATTTTTTTATATAACTTTTTGTTTGTTTTGCATTTGTGTTTTGACTACTTTAACTAGCTTTTACGGTGAAGGAAAACATCGTTAGAAAACTGATACCTGAATTAGGCCCAATAATTTAATAAAGAATACACCCAGCAGTCCAATACATAGTCCTGAATCACTAAGATTGAATCTTGTGTCGTGTATCAGAAACTACGAGACACTTTTCAGTCTCACAAACACCCAGACCCGAAACACATAGAAAAGAAAAAGAAAATAAAGAAAAACTTTCATATATTATACTCATTGTTATACACCTGTGGATATATGTACTTGGTAAAGTACATAAATAAAACAAACATGCAAAAGTCTCATATGATCCTGGGAAGTTTATTTTGTTCCCGACAAATAGTCACTTCCTATCATAATTTGCGATATTTTTATTGCTCAAAGGAATGCTTGACATTCCACTGCGCTCGCCATCCTGAGGTATACGATGTTACGTCTCAAAATATCTAGTAGTTACTCTGGCTACAAAGTCCTTCCAACCAGAACACAACAGTGCATTTAAAATGCTGTTACATACATACATAATCGTCACGCCTGTATCCCATAGGGGTAGACAGAGACTATGGATCGCCACTTTGCTCGATCCTGACATATTACTTTCGCTTCATCAACTTTCATCAATCTCTTTATGCATTCTCGTCGGTTCAGGATACTTTTGACCTGACCCTTGTTGAGGGTATCACCGATTTGGATGGTGTAGGTACGGTGAGGTTGACCCCTACCGACTCTCCCTTCCACACTCGCCTTGTATATTTGCTTGGTTATTCTCCTTTCATCCATCCTCTCGACATGACCAAACCATCGTAACATTCCAAAATGCTGTTTGTTGGAGAAATAGACATTGCGGTTGTACCTACCCAGGCCTCTCACATATATGAGAGACCTACCACTAGTAAGATGGAAGCACAGAATGGAAGTAAGCTCGGCAAAGTATAAAGGCACAAATGTCCCTACCTTTCAAGAAAATTGGTTTGAATAAGTAATAATAATTAATAACACCCCACCAAGAATTTACCCTTCATTGGAATAAAAAAAAACAAGGAACCGACCCCTTGCTTTCAAATTTAATTACTTACTTTATAATCCTGCCTTCATAATATTTGGAAAGGCCTGAGGCTAAAACGAACGCATTTTATCTGGTAACAATATATATTCGATATACAAAGCTAATTGAGACTTTACAATATTAGCACAAGATTCAGATTTGTACAAGCACCCCTGAATCCCTACTTTACATACAAATATTATAAATGCAAAAGTGTGTATGTATGTTCCGTTTTCACGCTTAAACTGCTGAACTAATTTTGTTGAAATTTTACTTAGAGATATATTGGACTATGGAGACAGACATAAGCTATTTTTATCCCGAAAAAAAATTATGTTCTCATGAGATGATGCAGGAATTCAGTTAATATATGTACATATATTTTGCTACTCTTTCATATTCGAATGGATGGCACGGGACAGGAGAGGTCAGGATTGCATGCTTTTCGTCATGGGACAGAATGAGATATAACAGAATTGGATATAACGGGACGGGACGAGAAAAGCTATATAGTTGACGGCGGTGCTATTGAGTTAACTTTGAAACAGTTAGTACGCGAAATAATATATTGTTGATGTGGACTGGACTCAAAAACTATTTGCACTCGGGTGAAGCTGGGCACGACCGCCAGTAATTTATATTTGTGTGAATTTTATAAGGCTCGAATAAGGATAAATAAGATGTTCTTTTGTTTCACACAAAGCGTCATATTAATATTTACATGTATAATATCTTTTGGCATTTCTGTTTTCCTGGTGTCTGAAAACAAAGTTTACATAGAAATTGTGTCGTATTTTAGGAAATTAGACAAGTAAACGATTTGGGTCCGCTGCTATGTTAATGTTTTTATTTATATTATTGAGATAATATATTAATTTAAATCGAAACGCTGTCAAATCAATATATGTATTATTACGAATTGAACTAAAACTAATTGTTACGGATTTTATCGCGATTTGGTTTGATTTTTACATTTTTTATCTTCCCGACACTTCGATTGCTTTACAGCTTTCGTGGTCACGGGGCGGACTGAGATATTAGTCATATGCTCAGTGACTGTTACAATTAACTACCCTTATTTTACAGTAAATAAAAATCTCTATATCTTTATATTTTCTAATATCAATATTTTTTCTACTTTCCCATCAATAAACATAAAATCTAAAATACACACATACATACATACAAAGGGGTCGAATACACAACCAGCTATTTTGAAGTCACTAAAAAATTTAGAGGCGTGCCCAAAATCCCCATTGTACTCGAGATGTGTCAAAATAAAAACAAAACAACGCTTTGTGGTCTCGTATTTTCGCGGCCCGTATCAGAGCTTTCACTGTGAGCTTTTCATTAAGCTCCGATGAAAATAAAAGCTCAAAGCTTTGCGAATGTTTAAAGCCAGTTTCGTGTAGCTGTTTACGAGTCATTGGACTTGAATCGAAAATGAAGGTAATTTTGCTATTTAAAAGACTGCCTCGGTGGCGTAGTTGTACTACGGTACGACTGCAAAGCTGAAGTCTCGGGTTCGATCCCCCCACCGGAACAAATATTTGTGTGAACCGCAGGTATTTGTTTCGGGTCTGGGTGTTTGTGAGACACCGAAAAGTCTCTCGTAATTCTGATACCCACGACACAAGATTCGATGTTAGTGCTATGTATGTGACTGTTGGGTGTACTTATTTATTTATTCTTCCCCATGTTCAATCTGGCTTTCGTAAAAACTGTAGTACTACAACTGCTTTACTTGATGTTACTAATAATATATTAGAAGCACAAGACTCTGGTATGAGCACGATTCTTGTTTTATTGGATTTTTCACGTGCTTTTGATACGATAAATGTAGCTTTATTACTTTCCAAATTATCCTTCTATGGATTTGACATCAATACAATTAAATGGTTCAACAGTTACTTATCTGATCGTTCACAGAAGGTCGAAGTTCACAAAAGTAATGGATCCGTTTCTTCATCTTCTGTAGCTCGGGTTACAAGAGGAGTGCCGCAAGGTTCTATTCTGGGGCCTTTACTTTTCATTCTTTATTGCGCTGATATTATAAATTCCATAAAACATTGTAAGTATCATATATATGCGGATGATTTGCAGCTATATTTATCCTTTCACCCTAACAAAATGCTCACAGCCGTAGATAAAATTAACGATGACTTGAACAGGTTAAATCTTTGGTCTTCGAAAAATTGTTTGGTTTTGAATCCAGTCAAGTCAAAGTTTATGATTTTAGGTTCGAGACAACAAGTTGCAAAAACTAGACTTCTCCACCCGATGATAAAAATTGATGGCGAACCTATCTCTGAATGTGAAGAGGCACGCAATTTGGGTTTAATTATGGACTCAGAATTAAGATTCGAAAATCATATTAACGAACTAGCACGTAATTGTTTCTATCGTTTAAAAGTTTTATACAATGCCCGTCGCTATTTAAGTTTAAAACTTCGTATAAATCTTATCGATTCTATAATTTTATCAAAATTTAATTATGCAGATACTGTGTACGGACCGAGACTTCTTTCTAAATCTAAAAACTTAATTCAGCGTGTTCAAAATGCTTGCGCGAGATTTTGTTACGATATACCGCCCAGAAGTCATGTTTCACCTTATATAAATCAGGCGCAAATAATGAATATGGCCTTTAGACGATGCACTCATTTTGCAACCCTCTTATTTGGTGTCCTAAAAACACGTAAGCCTGTTTATTTATTTGATAAAATCGAGATATCTTCCAGCACTCGTCTAGCATTTCTGATTTGCCCTTCTCACAAAACCAGCGCTTTCAAAGGTAGTTTCAAGTATACCGCTACTAAAATTTGGAATATTATTCCCCCTCCTTTTAGAAATCTGGCCGTGTCCCTAACCACATTTAGGCAAAAAATTAAAGAATATTTTCTTAACCAGCAGATTGAAGGTATACAGATTTAACGCCTCCTACAAATAAATTATATTTCTAATTTTAGTATACTTTGTTTCATTTTCACATCCTCACAGTGTAACCGGTCAATGAGAAATTATCGTTAAATATAGTTCATATAATATTGTATCTCAAATTTTGTAAGGTACTTCTTTTAATTTAAGGTTTTTAATTCTTTTATGTTTTCGTTTTTACTGGTTTAAATTGTATTTAATAAAAATGTGGACAATTGTTGTTATTACGCAAAAGTTAGAATTTTTTGTATCTTTAAATTTTTCAAACAAATCTGGGATTCAGCTGAAAATCAGCGCTGTAGCTTAGGCTGCGGCATTAAGCTGAGCTGGATCCTTTTTGGTTTAGGGAATATATTTAATTTTATTTGTTTTTTGTTTCTCGCCATGTATATAATATTATTGGAAAGTAGAATTGTTTAGTTGATTCTTTTGTTATTTTTTGTGATGTTCTTATTTTTATTTAAAATTGTAAGTGTTATCTCTAAACCAAATAAACGTTTTTATTATTATTATTATTATTTTGTTTTCACTCATACTGAAGCTCGGTTTCGATACCGGTAAAGAATGAAACATACAAGCCTAAGCCAGGTATGAGTCATTAATAAATTCTAAATATTTAATAATTCTTATCTATTTGTAGAAATTTTCGAACAATCCTGCATGTATTTAATATAACTGCCTTTTGTAATGATCTATAAATAAATTTTGGTAATTGTAGGGTTTTAATGGACTCATGGAGCTGTAGTGGGATAATACCGGTGGTTGAAAGGACTATTGGAACTATCGTTACTTTATTAAGGTGCCACATGCGTGTTATTTCCTCTTTCAGGTCTGTATACTTCGAAATTTTTTCTGCTATTGTACTTTGGAGATTATGTGTGTTTGAAACTGCTATATCGATTATTATAGCGGTTTTATTGGATTTATCTACTAATGTAATATCTGGTCTGTTATAGTGGGTAGTTCGATCGGTGAGTATTGCTCTGTCGAAATAAAGTTTGTGAGTCTGGTTCTCTAGTACTGAATCTGGTGTGTATTTGTAATAAGGGACTGAGGAGGTTACAAGACTATATTTAACGGCTAATTTTTGGTGGATGATGTTTGCTACCTGGTCATGTCTATGTTTGTAGTCGGTTTGAACTATGGATTTACAGGCTCCTGTTATGTGTTGTATTGTTTCAGATGCGCTATTGCAACGACGGCATGTATCTGTAGGTAAATTGCGGGTTTTAATTATGTACTTTTGGTAATTCCGGGTTTCAATTACTTGGTCCTGTATCGCGATCATGAACCCTTCCGTCTCCGGGAACAGTTCACCTTGGACGAGCCAGTCGTTCGACGCAGCTTTGTCGACGTTAGGTTGGCTAATGTCCTGTCGGTGCCTGCCATGCAGAGACTTCCGTGTCCATTCAGTGATTTTTGCTGCTATATTTACGAGTGTTTCATTAGGCTGTGCGTGTGTATCCTGTAGGTTTAACGGAGTCAAATGCTGATCGTTCTGAGTAATCGCTAGGTGCAGGGTAGAGTTAATAGCTTTTTCATGGAAGAAAGACCTCAAGTTACCTATTTGCGTGTTGTGCAGGTTCGCGATATCAATAATACCTCTTCCTCCTTCTTTTCTTGGGAGTATCTGTCGCTGTATGCAGGATCGCGGGTGGTGCTTACGGTTTTTAGTCATTGTGACATTGATTATGCGTTGGAGATTCTTTAATTCAGTTTTGGACCAGTTCAAGATGCCGAAAGAGTAAGTTAGAACAGGGATAGCGAACGTATTTATTGCCTTGGTGGTATTTCTGGAATTCAGTTCTGATTTTAATATTGTATTCAATCTATGTTTAAATTCTACTATTAATTTATTTTTTGTGTCTTTAGTATGTATTTGCCTGGATTGATTTAAGCCTAAGTATTTATACGTTTCGTGGTCTGCCAATGATTCAATAGTTTCACCATTTTGCAATTGATATGTAAGTGGTATTAATTTTCCTGCAGTAAAAGAATTTATTTTGCACTTGTCAATACCGAATTCCATGTTGACATCTTTAGAAAATTGTGCACAAAGATCAATTAATTTATTAAGTTCTATTTCAGTGTCTGCATATAATTTAATGTCGTCCATATAAAGCAAATGGTTCAACTTGTATTCTTTGGTCCTACGTAGTTGATCAGTTTCTATGTATTTAAGTGGGTATCCAGAGTGTACAGAATTTAATATGTTAGATAACGGATTTAATGCCAAGCAAAACCACAACGGACTTAAAGCGTCCCCTTGAAAAATGCCTCGTTGAATCTTAATACTTTCAGATGTTATTGTGCCGTTATTGGTTTTTAAGTTTAACTTCGTGGCCCATTTATGAATCGTTGTTGTTAAAAAGTTAATTATATCTGGATGAATTTTATATATGTCTAGTATTTGTAGAAGATATGAGTGTGGTACTGAGTCAAATGCTTTCTTGTAGTCAATATACATGCTATATAAACTATTTTTGGTTTTCTTAACTTGCCCTAAAATAACTGAATCTATTGTGATTTGTTCTTTGCAGCCTCTGCTAAGCTTTCTACAGCCTTTTTGTTGTTCTGCCAGTATATTATTATTTTGAGTGTGGGTGTAAATGAGGTCTGCTAGGCATGCTGTAATTATCTTGTATATGGTTTGTAAACAAGTTATGGGTCGGTAGTTTGCTGGGTTGTTAGAGTCCGACTCGCCCTTACGTAGCATAAATGTGGTTCCAGTAGTAATGTAGTCCGGAATCTGTTGCGGGTTCTTTATAAAATTATTTATGTGGTTATATATATATGGGTGGATGCTTGTGAGCTTTTTGTACCAGAAGTTATGTATACGATCGGATCCAGGCGTTTTCCAATTATGTATGTTAGTTATTACTTTCATAAAAATCTCAATAGGTATGTATTCGAAAGGCATTGGTGTCGTGTTTGCTGATTTATCTATTTCAGATTTTATCCATCCTGCGTTACTGTTGTGTGTAATAGGGTTTTCCCATATATTAGACCAAAAGTCTTTAAGTTCTCTTGTTTCTGGTGCTCCAATATCAGATGTGGTATTTGTGTGATTAGTGGTATTCAATTTTAGGTTTAGATAAAATTTTCTTTCATTAGTAATAAAACTATTGTTCTGTGTTTTTCTAAGGGTGCATTTCAAATACCTATGTAAACGACTGCTGGCGACCGATAATTTTTGCTTTAATGTGTCTAAAAACTCAGCGACATGTGTGTTTGTGTCTTCATGTATAGTGTGAATTTTATAGAATCTGAATATATCTTGAACATGTTTTACTAATTTCCTATTTCTATTGCCACGCATATACTGTGTCAGTCTTCCGATTTTAGAGCGTAAGTCAACTATTTTATTTTCTAATCGCTTCTGCCATTTAGGTTTTATAATATTATGCGGGTTATGGTTTAGATCTCTCGGAGGGATTGTTAGTTTTGAGCCATTTATTTTAGAGGCAGTCCATGCAGTGCAGTATATTATAGTCTGCAAGGTATAAAAATCTATATCATTAACTAATTTCTTCGGGAGAACAATATTATTAAGGTAACGTACAATTTTTGTAAATTTCTTAGATGGCTTTTGTCTCGGGACATAAGGTCTATTGGTTGGGTCGGTATTTATAAAATATTCAAAAGCCGTAGCAAAAGTGAGGTCAATCTCATCAATAGCTTCTTCATCTGTGCTTGTATTTAAATCATTATTTAAGACTTCAATATTATCATCTAATGCAGCTCCTATAGTATTATTAATATTTTGAGCTATTTCTACTTGTATATCTTCTACTGGTAGCTGATTGGAGTGACGAAGTTCTTCTGCTACCTGCTGCTTTATAGCGTCAAGTCTATTTTTGTTAATGAGTGCGTTATTTATTATCACACGTCGTTGGTCAGCTACTCTCTGTTCCGTTATATGTGCAAGATGTGGGAATTTGTTTATGAAATACTCATGTAACTGTTTGCGGTATGCTGTCTTATTAGTTTCTAACTGGGTGATAGTATAATAAGCTTTGATTATTGTTTCATTTAAGTCATTGGTCCATCTCATGCGATGACCTGTAACTGCTGTTTGTGAGCGGTTCTGTTCTATTTCTGTATTTATTATTTGGAGTTGTTGACGGGCCTCTCTATTGATTTTATCTATTGTTTCTTGTGGTAATAAATTATTCCGAATAATGGCTCTTCGCTGGTCTCCTAGTCTCTGCCTACTTACTTGCATTTCTGGGTACTTTTCGGAGAATTTTGTGTGGAGTGGTAATAAGTATGATTTTGTGTCAGTTTCCATTAACGTTAAGGTGAGATAGGTGCGTAGTATGAATTCATTCATATCAGTAGTCCATTTTCTACGCTTTGCTTTAGCACTGGTGGTGGGCACAGAGTCAGAGACGTGTATTGCCTCCTGTGCAGCATCCTCCGAGTGTATTGAGATTGATGAAGAATGAACACTCGACATTCGATATGAGGGGGTGATTGATGATGATGATGGAAATAGAGAGGGAGCGGACTCCGTCTCTGAGAACGCATCGGCTGTAGCATTATTATGTTGCGCGGGAGCCAGCCTACTAGTACTCCCGCCGCCGGTGTTCGCATTACTGAAACACCCAGCGCCGGCACCGGGTGTGCCCCGACGACCTCCGGGAAGCGACCGTAAATTATATTTGCAATTACTACTATTCTCCATATTGTTGGGGTTACCATTGCCAAGTTAGCCACATCAGTAATTATAACATTGTGTTGCCCGCCCCCCACGTGATCAGATGTTCGATCAGGACGTGTGGTTGGATTTTAGGGGGCTTATTATTATTATTATTATTGTTTCAATATTCTTGAATCTCGGCTCCGTAAAGCCGGTTTGCTAAATGCAGACGGGCCTAAGCCAAGTCTGCAGCAACATTGGATTGGTGGTTGTCAGGGATTCTATTAACAAAAGTTATTTCTTGATCGCACTGAAGAAATTTCCGTACTATACGGCAAGTGTTGAGAATTACAGATTTTTGAAGGGCATTATATGTAAATTTAGGCAGATTTAAGCTTTCTAATGAATGGTGAAGTTGCACAGGGATGACACCCGTGGTTGACAAGACTATAGGTACTATGGTGACTTTCTGAAGACGCCACATTCGGATGACTTCTTCCTTCAGTTCGGTGTATTTAGATATTTTTTCAGCTATGGTAGACTGTAAATTATGGGTGTTTGGTATAGCGATATCTATAATGTAAGCTGATTTCTGAATTTTATTTATAAGTATTATGTCTGGTCTATTGTAGTGGATGGTTCGGTCGGTAAGTATAGCACGGTCGTAGTAGAGTTTATGTGTCGAATTTTCCAAAATGATATCCGGTATGTATTTATAGTAGGGCACTGAAGAGGAAACGAGATGATATTTTGTAGCAAGTTTTTGGTGTATTATTTGGGCTACCTGATCATGCCTATACTTGTAGTCTGTTTGTACGATCGATTTACATGCTCCGGTGATGTGCTGTATTGTCTCGGAGGAACTATTACATCTTCTACATATATCGGTGGGTAGGTTTGGGGCTTTAATAATGTATCTCTGGTAGTTGCGCGTTTCTATAGTCTGATCTTGGATAGCGATCATGAACCCTTCGGTCTCAGGGAAGAGCTCACCTCGAACGAGCCATTCGTTCGACGCATATTTGTCGACGTTCGGTTGGCTCAGATCGAGGCGATGTCTTCCGTGCAATGACTTCCGGGTCCATTCAGCTATTTTTGTTGAGTAATCAGTTAAAATTTCGTTTGGTTGGGTATTTGTATCAAGTAAATTAAGAGGTGTGAGCTTATTATCGTTAAGAACTATTGCTTCATGTAATTTTGAATCTTTCTGTTTACTGTGGAAGTATTGTCGAAGTGACGTTATCTGTTTATTATGAAGGTTGTGGATATCGATAAGGCCCCTTCCTCCCTCTTTGCGCGGTAGTGTTTGTCTTTGGACACATGCCCTCGGGTGATGTTTCCTATGTTTAGTTAATGACACATTTATCTTACGTTGAAGGTTTTTAAGGTTAGATTTGGTCCATCCAACCAATCCAAATGAATACGTTAAAACTGGGATAGCATAAGTATTAATGGCCTTAAATGAGTTTTTTGAATTTAATTGAGTATTTAATATGGAATTTAATCGATGTTGGAATACCTCTGTTAATTTTATTTTGGTTTCCTTTACTAGAATCTGGCGTGCTTGTTGAAAACCTAGATATTTGTAAGTTTCGTATTCATTTAGAGGTTGGATGGTCTGGCCTGTTTCTAATTGGTAGGGGTGCTGGTGGATCTTTCCGGCTTTTATTGAATTGGTTTTGCATTTATCGATACCAAACTCCATTTTGATATCTTCGGAGAATTGTTGGGTGGTGTCCATAAGCAAATCTATGTCTACAGAGTTTTGTGCATACAGTTTTATGTCATCCATGTAGAGGAGGTGGTTCAATTTATAATTTTGGTCAGTCTGTTCGTTCGTGCTCCTGTATTTTAGTGTGTATCCGCAATCTATAGAGTTTAGAAGATTCGAAAGTGGGTTCAAGGCAAGGCAAAACCACAGTGGGCTAAGTGCGTCTCCCTGGAATATGCCTCTTTTAATTTCAATGGGATCTGTTACTACAAGGCCTTTAGACGAGTTTAACTGAAGACGCGTTGACCATTGTGCAGATGTAGTTTTAAGAAAAGAAATTAATTGAGGATGAATTTTATAAAGGTGCAATACTGAAAACAACCACGAATGAGGAACAGAGTCGAAGGCCTTTTTGTAATCGATATAAGTCGTATACAGATCTACTTTAGTTTTAAGTACCTGTTTAAGAATTACTGAATCAATAGTAATCTGTTCCTTACAACCTTGGCTAAATTTCCTACAGCCTTTTTGTTGTTCGGTTAGGAGTTTATATTGATCAAGATGGTTGTAAATTAGGTCCGACAGGCAAGCTGTAATTATTTTATAAATTGTCTGCAGGCAGGTTATTGGTCGGTATTTTGCAGGGTTAACCATGTCGTCCTGGTCTTTGGGGAGCATGTAAGTAGTCCCTGTTGTGACATATGAGGGCAATTTTTCAGGATTCTTAATGAAACTATTTATATGTTTGTATATGTATGGGTGGATATATGTAAATTTTTTGTACCAGTAATTATGTATGTGGTCGGAGCCTGGAGTTTTCCAGTTATGCAAATTCCTTAATACTTTATGAAATGTTTCTGTGGGGATAACTTCGTATTGCATGGTTGGAATGTTATTGTTTTTTTCTTGTTCAGTGTGTATCCAAGATGCTTCTGCATTATGCTCAACAGGGTTAGCCCATATTTCAGCCCAATAATCTCGTAACTGTTTTGGATCTGGTGTTAAATTGTCTACTTGTGTGGTTTGGTTGCTGGCTAAAGAACTTAAGTTACGGTAAAATTTCTTTTCATTACTATTGAAATCATTATTTTGTGTTTTTCTAAGTGTGCATTTTTTGTATCTGCTAAGTCGGTTACTAGATATTGCAAGTTTCTGCTTCAATGTATCAAGAAAATGTGAAAGTTTTGAATTTGGTTCTTCATGAATAGAGTGTATTTTGTATTGCTGTAATATTGATTCTATTTGCTGATTCAAGTAATCACTCCTGGTTCCTCTTATGAACTGCGTTAGTTTTCCGATTTTAGCACGTAAATCCAATATTTTGTTTTCCAATCTCTTTTGCCAGTGTGGTTTTGGTCTTTCAGCGCGGCTTCCGATAAAATTTATGGATTTTGATAAGTTTAATTTACTTCCATTCATTCGAGCTGCTGTCCATGCTGAACAATATAATACTGTCTGCAAAACTAAAAAGTCGGTGTTTTCATTAATTTTATTTGGTATTATCTGTGTATTGATATAATTTACTATTTTAAAGAGTTTTTTAGAAGATTTCTGTTTTGGGATGAATTGTCTATTGACTGGGTCAGTGTCTTTAAAGTGTTCATAAACCTTATTAAAAACGTCATCTATTTCATGGTTGTTTTGTTCAGCAGGGTAAGCATTAATATTGTCTGGCTCTATTTGTATATTACAGTTAGTTTGTATGTTATTTAAGCTATCAGTTTCAGAAATCTGTTCCGCTGTATTAGCTGTTTCTAGGGTATGTTGCTCTACGTCTAGAGTCACTGTACTATTAAATAGTGGTTCTTGTTCGGTAATTTGAAGTTCGAGGGCAGCTTGGTGTTTAATTTCTTCTATCCTATCTGGTGAAATCAGATGATTATTAATTATAACTCTTCTTTGGTCCGAGACTCGCTGTTCACTTACATGAGCTAAATGAGGGAATTTTGTTACAAATTGTTCATGCAATAATTTTCTATAGGCTGTTTTATCTCTTTCTAGTTTAGTTATTTTATAATATGTGCTAATAATATGTTCATTGTATTCCCTAGTCCACCTCATACGTTGACCTGTTTGTGTGTTCTGTTGATGTAAGGGAGCACGAATGGCTACTTCGTGCTCCAAGTCAACCTCACCTGCTCGCGGTACATCCTGCCGACTAACCAACGAGGCTCTGGCGACCGATGCATGGCGGTATATCCATGCATATATGGACGCAGCTAAATGCCACAGACCAGTGATGGGCAGCAGCGTCACTGGTGCGAGAAGTCGCGTCCTGCGATCGCCAACCCGCCTGCCCAGCGTGGCGATTATGGGCACAACCTTCCATGACTGACACCACAAATAAATGGCCCCCAGTTCCCGGTCGCCCCGCTATTCCTGGCCAAGGCGGCGGCCACGGTTACGGCGGGGTAGGGGGTGCTAAGAATCCCCGGGCTACGGCAGGCCGCCAACACCAACTGACCCTGGCTACGTACAACGGACGCACGCTAAGGCTCGATGAACATCTGGCAGTACTAGAAGAGGAGCTGAAATATATAAGATGGCACGTTTTAGGGCTGTGTGAAGTCCGAAGAGAGGGAGAGGACACCGTCACATTAGAATCGGGCCATCTTATGTATTTCAGAGAAGGAGACCAACCCTCTCAAGGTGGCGTGGGGTTTTTGGTTCACAAAGCCCTCTCTGACAATATTTTAGAAATCTCCAGTGTGTCGTCCAGAGTAGCATACCTTGTGATCAAACTCACCGAGAGGTATAACCTCAAGGTTATCCAAGTGTATGCACCGACTTCGACACATTCGGATGATGAAGTGGAAGAAATGTACGAGGACATTTCAAAGGCCTTGCACAACACCACAAAGGCTCACTTCAACGTTGTCATGGGGGACCTCAATGCTAAAGTAGGAGTACATGCAAGCGGTGAATCGGTAGTAGGACCACACGGATATGGAAACAGGAATCATAGGGGGCAAATGCTAGTCAACTTCCTGAACAAAGAGGGGCTTTTCTTGATGAACTCCTTCTTTAAGAAACAGCCCCAACGCAAGTGGACGTGGCAAAGCCCCGACGCTATGACGAGGAACGAGATTGACTTCATAATGACGGACAAGAAGCGGATATTTAGAGATGTCTCAGTGATCTCCAGGTTTAAAAGCGGAAGTGATCACCGACTCGTCCGAGGCACTCTGAATATCAATTGTAGCTTCGAACGTGCCCGTCTTATGAAGTCAACGCTCCGACCAAACCTGCTCCGTACCATGATTGGGTCTGAAACGTTCCAGTTAAACCTGGAGAACCGATTTGCTGCCCTGGAAACTACAGGTTGCGTTGATGTAAACCAAGAACTCAACCAAGTGGTGGAAATCCTCAGGGAGGAAGGGACCAAGTTCTGTGAGATGCGAGGGACCCGAAAGTGGTCTAAACTTTCGGAGGAAACTCTGCAGCTTATGCAGAAGCGACGCGATGATGTGGCAGTTACTTCGGCAGACCAGGGGTCGCTGAACAAAAAAATAACCAAGTTGGTTAGACGCGACCTCCGAAGATTCAATACGCGCTCTGTAATAGAGGCGATTGAGCTAAATCGGGGGTCGAAAGTCTTTGTTCAGCAGCTGGGCCGAAGTCACCTCACGAAGCTGATCACATCATCCGGAAAAATCGTCACTTCTAAGCCGGAGATTCTTTCGGAAATTCAAGACTTTTACGGGAGACTCTATGCATCTCATATGTCCCGTCCAGAACCCGATTTTGAGGATCGACGAGCCACTCTTACACGCCACTACTCAGAAGAACTGCCAGAAATCAGCCTAGACGAGATTGAGATGGCTCTTAGGCAACTTAAAAATGGAAAAGCCCCTGGTGAGGATGGGATTACGACTGAGCTATTGAAGGCAGGAGGAATTCCTATACTTGGTCAGCTTCAGCGGATCTTCAATTCCGTCCTCTTTTCAGGGAGAACTCCTAAGGCATGGAGCAAGAGTGTCGTTGTACTGTTCTTCAAAAAGGGAGACAAGTCCCTCTTGAAGAACTACCGACCGATTTCTCTCTTGAGTCATGTCTATAAGTTGTTTTCGAGGGTCATCACAAATCGTCTCGCGCGAAGACTCGACGAGTTTCAGCCTCCGGAACAGGCCGGGTTTCGAGGAGGATATAGCACCGTAGACCACTTACACACAGTGCGGCAGATTGTGCAAAAGACAGAGGAGTATAATCAGCCCCTTTGTCTGGCGTTTGTGGACTACGAAAAAGCCTTTGACTCTATTGAAACCTGGTCTGTTCTGGAATCCTTGCAACGGTGCCAAGTCGACTGGCGATACGTCCAAGTGTTGAAATCATTATACGAAGCCGCCACTAAGTCCGTCCAAGTACAGAATGAGCAGTCTGAACATATTCCTCTGCATCGAGGTGTGAGACAAGGAGACGTTATATCCCCCAAATTGTTCTCAAATGCATTAGAGGATATGTTCAAGACCCTAAACTGGAAAGGACGCGGCATCAACATCAATGGCGAATACATTTCACACCTTAGATTTGCGGACGATATCGTCATCGTGGCTGAAACCGCTCAGGATTTGCGCCATATGTTGACTAGCTTAGCCGATTCTTCAGCACGCATCGGTCTTCGGATGAATTTGGATAAAACCAAAATCATGTTTAATGAACATGTTGATCTGGAGCCGATTGTTGTCAACGGAGCTCCTCTTGAAGTTGTTTCGGAATATATCTACCTCGGGCAGAAATTGCGATTGGGTAGAAACAACTTTGAGAGTGAAGCTCGTAGAAGAATCCAGCTGGGCTGGGCAGCATTTGGGAAACTCCGTCAAGTCTTTTCGTCGCCAATACCGCAAAGTCAGAAGACGAAAGTCTTCAACGAGTGCGTCCTACCCGTAATGACATACGGTGCTGAGACGTGGACACTGACGGTGCGACTGATCCACCAATTCAAAGTCGCTCAACGAGCTATGGAGCGGGCTATGCTCGGTGTTTCTCTGAGGGATAAAATCAGAAATGAGCTTATCCGACAGAGAACCATGGTTATCGACATAGCCCAACGGATTAGCAAGTTGAAGTGGCAGTGGGCCGGTCACATTTGTCGGAGAACCGACAACCGTTGGGGTAGACGTGTTCTCGAGTGGAGACCGCGCCTCGGCAAACGTAGTGTAGGACGCCCTCCAGCCAGGTGGAGCGACGATATTCGTGGGGTGGCTGGTAGCGGTTGGCGACGATGGGCTGAAGATCGAGCCCAGTGGCGTGCTATGGGAGAGGCCTATGTCCAGCAGTGGACGCAGAAGGGCTGATGATGATGATGTGTTCTGTTGTGTACTCTGTATAAGAGGTGATTGTGTTTGGGCGTGTAATGTGTGGTTTTGTAATGGTTCAAGATCCCAGGGCCCCCAGACATTACTTATTTTCTCATAAAAAATATTAATGGGATAAAGTAGTGTTAGTACGTACTTTGAGTGTGTGCATACCTGCTAGCTTGGGTCGACGGCCAATTCATAGGTACCAGGTGCTAAAGGTAGATAAATACAGTACTGACTTTTCTTAAATTCTCAGTGCTGATTTTTACATATGTTTTAGATAATTTTGTTAAAAATTAATAATCATTATTGCCAGACACTTTCCATCGGCGCTTACCCTTACCAGACGCTTTAAAGCTTCAAAAAAAATAACATATTTTTACTTATAATCTCACTCTTGATTTTTATATATGATACTTAGGGAACTATTTGAACACCCCTGGTCAGCAGCCAGACCAATTGGAGGGGTCAAACATCCCCCCAGACACACATAAAGTGTCGCTATGTGTATGAGCGCGAGGTCATTATTTGTACGCTTGAGTGTGAGAGAGATATCTATTTATCGATATCTTTCTTATGGAAGACAATAAATATCATTTTAACTGGTTCGATGGGGACCAATTGCCGAGCTTTGTCAGTGAATCGCTTCAAGAAGAATCAGGTATTATACTTTAACTTTGAATAATTGATATAACCGTGTAACTCTTTGATTCTTAATTATGTTATTTTTGTTACAGAAAATGAAAGTAATAAGGATGATAATGAAAATAGTCAATGCCAAAATTGGGTTGATGATGACTTATCAAACTTAGACGATGATGACAGTAAAGATCACGCTGAATTGTAAAATGTTCAAACTACAAATAATCCGAAAGAAGAAAGACATGTATAGCTTTGTGTAATTTTAAGATTGATTAAACATAATTTTTTTTTAAATAGTAGTATTCAATTTTACTCGATGATAAGATATAAAACATAGGTTAAAGAAACTTATATTTATTATTTATAAAATTTTCTCAACTCAGATCACTTTAAAATACCTTGTAATCTTCAGGTTCGATTCTATTTTGTATGTAACGAATCTTTAATCTCTCTTGATTATATCGAACAGAGCAGAATTTTAGAAGGTATCGTTGTTCCATTGTGTTTACAATATTGATTCTGATGATAGTGCATTACACACCACTTATAATTTTCTTCTTAAATCTCAATCATTTTTATTACTTCTCTAACGGCACATAGATATCTCTCTCACACTCAAGCGTACAAATAATGACCTCGCGCTCATACACATAGCGACACTTTATGTGTGTCTGGGGGGATGTTTGACCCCTCCAATTGGTCTGGCTGCTGACCAGGGGTGTTCAAATAGTTCCCTAAGTATCATATATAAAAATCAAGAGTGAGATTATAAGTAAAAATATGTTATTTTTTTTGAAGCTTTAAAGCGTCTGGTAAGGGTAAGCGCCGATGGAAAGTGTCTGGCAATAATGATTATTAATTTTTAACAAAATTATCTAAAACATATGTAAAAATCAGCACTGAGAATTGAGAATTTAAGAAAAGTCAGTACTGTATTTATCTACCTTTAGCACCTGGTACCTATGAATTGGCCGTCGACCCAAGCTAGCAGGTATGCACACACTCAAAGTACGTACTAACACTACTTTATCCCATTAATATTTTTTATGAGAAAATAAGTAACGTCTGGGGGCCCTGGGATCTTACTCTATAAACTATGTTCATGTATTTTCTCTAAATTTTCTCTAACTTCTCTGTATATAGTATCTATTGTCTGTTGTGGGAGTAATTTTCTGCGCATAATTGCCCTTCTTTGGTCTCCTAATCTTTGCCTGCTGACTTTCATGGACGGGAAGCGTTCCAAAAATTTAACGTGTAATGGTTCGAGATAAGATTTAGTATCAGTTTCCATAGTTGTTAAATAGAGATATGTTCGTATGACAAATTCGTTCATATCAGAGCTCCATTTCATACGTGTCCTCGTAGTAGAAGTGGTGGGCACTGGGCTACTGACAGATATTGTCTCCAGTGCAGCACCCCTCGAGGTTATAGAACTGACTGTAGAAGGTGTAGGTGACGTCGGACGAAACGACTGGTCAGATATTGTGACCTCTGAATGTAATGAAGGCGTTGATTCTACATCGTTGTCGCTTCCATCAACGGCGGTAGTATATTTCCGCACGAGAGCCCGCCGGCTCAAACTCTCGCCGCCGGTTTTCGCATTGCTGCTACATCCAGCGCCGGTACTGGATGCGCCCCAGCGACCTCTGGGCAGCGGCTCATCGGCTGTAGTATATTTATCGACTGGGACCCGCCTGTTCAATCCCGCGTCGCCAACGTTACCCGAACTGTAGCACCTAGCGTCGGCTCCAGGTGCGCCCCGGCGACCCCCGGGCAGCGGCCGTAAATTGTACTTCCTTGTTTCCATCATTCATATTTGAATTACCCTTGCCACGTTAGCCACGCCAGTAATTTTTCATCGTGTGTCCGCCCCCCACGTGATCAGATGGTCGATCAGGACGTGTGGATGGATTTTAGGGGGCTTATTATTATTATTATTATTATTTACTGGCTCAGTGGCTCAGTTGTACTCCACGATTGCAACGCTGAGGTCTCGGGTTCGAATCCCGTTTAGCGACCATACACAGCGGTTAAGGAGCCGTCATAGTGGTACGTGCGTCGCGTTTCGGGTTTATATTTATTGGATACAATCAAGCCAGCCTAATTTTGTCGATCGGCGAGAATTGAACAATTTACCTCAGTATTTGGACTACACAATGGTTACCATCAGTTATATCGTAGTCACTTTGTAGAATAAAAAGAACACGTTATAGCCGCCACGCACATAACGATATAACTGTGCAAGTCTGAGTTTGCACCAGTATACTGGAACGCGTGTGGGCAAATAACTGCGCAAGTTCCGTTATATTTCGATTCGATTTTGTGCAAACTCGCGGTTGCGTAACCTGTGAATCCTTATGCAGGCGGACATAATTATTTCGACCGGTGATAGCTATTATCACTGCCCCTTCAACAATAACGGCCTTATTCAGACAGTTTTGAAACCCATTTTAGTTATCGAATGCTTTGTCCCTTTCGAACGACTTTTGAATTCAGTATGAGCGAAGAAGACAAAACATTCGATAACTAAAAAGGGTTTTACAACTGTCTATGAACAAGGCTATAAGACTTTACCATTTATTCTTAATTAAAGACCGTTTTCTTTTTTCCCGGCGAATTTATTACGACGCAAATGAAATTTAATTAAAATTCGGTGAACGAAGCGATGATACTTTCTGTGTATTGTCAATTAGGTGGAGTTTTTGGAGCATCCGCTGTAATTAAATGGTTAATTAAAATAACGTGAATTATTATTTGGGTGAGATATAAACGAGCTGGGAATGAAAGCATTTTTTTTTATTTGACTTGTGGTAGGTCTCTCATATGTGAGAGGCCGCCTGGGTAGGTACCACCGCAATGTCTATTTCTCCAACAAACAGCAGTGTAAATGCACTGTTGTGTTCCGGTTTGAACGACATTGTAGTCAGAGTAACTACTGGACATATTGAGACTTAACATCTTACGTCTCAGGATGGCGAGCGTAGTGGAATACCAAGCATTGCTTTGTAATTCATGGTGTTATTTGGTTTGCTTCTGTTCATAAGCGGTCGTATCGCTTACCATCAGGCGAATGGCATGCTCGTGTCGCCATTCAATGAAAAAAAGGCTCAAATTCCTAGTTTTAAACAGGTCGGCAGTGTATGAACTAACTGTTATCCCGGGAAATAAAAGTCACTTTTTAAAAAAAAGAAAATAATTATTGAAAATAATTAATACACTGAATTGTGACTATTTAAAAAGGACAACCGCTCAATTCGGGGACGAGACGTAGACTGACTGGAGAATGATTGTATGACTACTGGGTGAAATGATGAAAATGCTGACTGGGCTATTGTTAGGCGAGAATAGGCATTAACCGTTACATTGCCAGGATATAACACCTCCCCCTTTAAGAAGAGGCTTTGGGGTTAACTTCCAAAGTCTCGTGTTATATTCTAGTTCTGAGTGGGGCGACTGGACTAACTATTTCAATGTCAATATCTGGTCTGTCTGTCATTGTTATAACTTCAGGGGTGGTTTGAACTACTGATTGTTTTTTATTACGCATAAACAGAAGTGGGCGGTTGTTCAATTTGTTACAAAATATCTTAATAACTACACATAAAATGGATATAATAATAAACAAAAGTATTACATTAATGAGGATTGAGTACTGTGTCCCGTATTCTACAATATGAGGTTGTTTTCGTGATTCAATTTTATGTAAATTATTTAAAATAGATTTTAATTTATTTCCCGAATGGAAATCGTCTAGATCTATATTGTGTAAACGAATAGGAGACACATTACCGATTTCAACATTCGCTTTTTCCAAGTTACAACAAGTATCGTTGATAATGTTAAAATCTGGGATATGATTAATTGGTGAAGTAATCTGTAAGGCATTATGTTTTGGTACTAATGTGGCACTATTACAATATCCAATACAATCTTTTGGAATGTTAAGAATTCCTGTGCCCAAAATACTAGTTTCATACAGATTTGAATTTATACAATCTACAGATACCTTTTGGGGTTCGGACTGTACATACAACCAATGATTATTTGTTAATGATTTCCATATATCTAAATTTCCGTATATAATTTTTGTTTCACACTGTAACGGTTTTTCACTTATCACTTTAGCTAATAGTTCACTTTCACAAATGGGTCTGGCATCCGTGGAATACACACTTTCAAGGTCACAGACGAAATTTCCTGGACCTACCGATTGACATACTCCGAGGTCATTAAACGTGCAGTAATGTGATTTGTCTATGGTCATTGCTATATACTTATTATCAGGGATAATTAACGTAAACGAATTAGGTTCTTTAGGTTTATGTGGCGTCGGAATAGCTATGTTATGGAATAGTACATATTCTTTTGTATTAACTAATGGTACTTGTAAAATGAATACAATTTTTCCTTCAGTATAAAAACAAACCATTTTAGATATACTTAAAATTAAATGTATAGAATTAATATCTAATGCTACAGGTAATTCTAAATCGCTAGACAAATGTCTGTAATTATCGGCAAGCTCTTGGTACAACTGCCCAGGGGTCATTATTGCTGGATGGAGAATATTTTGGCTACTAAACATAATAGCATTAATGACATCTTCCAATTGGAAGGACAGAGTAAGTATAGCAGTTTCTATTGCGTTAAATACTTCGTTAACCTTCGTGAGGATCTGCAGACCGTTAGTGAATTCACTAATGTTTTTAAGATTTAATGAGAGCTTGTCGATAGCTACACCAAGATTATTTTCATTTTCTCTTATCTTATATAAACTATCAT
This sequence comes from Deilephila porcellus, assembly GCA_905220455.2. Taxonomy (NCBI): domain Eukaryota; kingdom Metazoa; phylum Arthropoda; class Insecta; order Lepidoptera; family Sphingidae; genus Deilephila; species Deilephila porcellus. The sequence goes on along the minus strand of LR999997.1, from coordinate 2,290,222 downwards.
TATGTGATCTTAAGATAGAAGTAGTTACTAGGATATTTTCCTTCATCAGAGAGGCTAACTGCTTTTCACTATCTTGCAAGGACGTTATCGCTTCGTCATATCTTATACCATCATTTTCGTCTAATGAACCAAATATGTGTTTCATGGCCGTTCCTATGACACCTATCCAAGCACTGCGCTTGGTTCTTTGGTCAAGAAGATGTGAAATGGCAGAGAACTCTTTACTCATGTCTTGGAATCGCGCTGTTACTGGCTGTAGCAAATTATGACATTCCAGATTTATTTCTATAATCCTAGTTTCCTTACAAAGGTGTTTCAAGGTTTCTAGAGTAGTTTCGATGTTGCTAATATGTGGTTTGAAATGTGCAATATCTACTGGAATTACTACTTGTAACTGAACATTATTAATTTTAAGTTTTCCTAAGTAATCATAATAGAGTCCTGAGCTTGAAGTAATCGGCTGGACGAAGTTTCGCTGGGGTTCTCCGTATGTAAAACTGTAAACAATATCATCAAGGCTAGGGTAAGTAATTACTTGATTATTTTTTATTATTTATTCTTTATTAATTCTAATTTTATGTTACAGGTTCCGAGGATTCTCCTGAAGGAAGACTACATACTACATCCCTAATACTAATGAATATTTATTTACAGGTTGTTTCCAGTGATTTCGGCCAGTTTCACCTGGTCAAAGTGGTGAGTCACATGACGTCGGTTAATGAGGAGAGTAAGTGAATTGTTACCATTGATTTTAATAACTTTATATGGGCCTTTCCAGACTGGCGAGAGTGCTTTGCGCATTCTCAGATGATTTTTCAGGTAAACGTAGTCTCCTGCTTTATATTTTACTGGCCGGCTATGATTGTCATAGTAAGATTTTGACGATTCTTTGGATTTCCTAATGCAATCTAAGGCTTTATCCCTTGAATGTTTCAGTCTGTTCTGAAGCATTCGGACATAGTCTGGGTAAGTAGCTCCGGGAGTTTCTTCGTATATAGAATTTGGGATAACAGGTTTGCTACCGAACATAAGTTCATAAGGCGTGTAGTTAGTTGTAGAGTGGACGGATGTATTATAAGTTAGCATAGCAGTATAGACGTAACGAGGCCAATTCGTTTGGTCTTTGTCTACAAAGGATCTTAAATATTCCTTGAGAGTTGAGTGGCTTCGTTCCAGAGCACCCTGAGTTTGTGGATGGTATGGAGAGGACCAAAGGTTCTTAATTTTCAAGAGTTTACATGTTTCCTTAAACAATTCTGAGGTAAAGTTGGTACCCTGATCAGTGAGAATAGTCTTAGGTATGCCGAATATTGAAATATAATGTAGCAAACATTCACTGGTTTCTTCGGCTGTCGTGCTTCGAATTGGGTAAGCAGAGGAGAACTTAGTGAGATCATCCTGAATCGTTAGTATGTATTTAAGTTTCGCCGGACCGGATTCAGGTAAGGGCCCAACGATATCTAACGCAATTCTTTGGCAAGGTTCTGTTGAAGTGCTGGTTATCTGCATGGGTGCACGGTTAGTTTGCCTAAGAGATTTATTGAGTTGACACTGAGGGCATTTCTTAACAAAGTTCTCTACATCGCTACGCATGTTTTTCCAGTAAAATACTTCTTGAATTCTCTTAAGCATTCTAGTACTACCTAGGTGTCCGGCAATTGGAATATCATGATTTTCTTTCAATATTTTAGGAATTTCTGTCAGAGTAGGATAAATTATTTTATCTCTATATATATGAACAGTAATATCTGTTCGGTTAAAAAGGAAAAGGATCATATTATATATTTTGATAAATTGATGTGTATCGAAGGAGTTTTTGAATTCTGTAATTGCAATTTCGGTATTCGAGTCACCATCTAGATTTATAACTAATTCATTCTTAATATTTTTGAGACTATTATAGATGTCCACGTAGGAAGATTTATCGAAATGATAAACTTTAAAAAAGAGAAAGTAATACTTCTTACTGCCGTGTTCGAAAGATATAAAAGAGTTTAGAGTTCTTTCCTTATTTATAATTTCAGAGTTATCGGGTATAGTATCGAGGACATTCTGAATAAATGGATTGGATTCATCAAGGTCAATAGAAGTGGGCAAGATTATTATTTTGTATTTCGATTTAGATATATCTTCATTATGTTCGACGATTTTCGTGTTAAATGTGTTATTATTATTAGCCATTATTTTCAGGAATGCGGAATAGTCATCATCGGGTAAGTTTAGACCTGGAGAGATGCTCGTAGAGGGAATGGGTTCTACTACAGGATTAAGGAATTGATCTATTTCATTTGTAGTATGTTCACCAAGATCTCGAGAGTCTACAATTAGCTCATTAGGATTGAAACTGGGTGGTTGTACCAATGAGTCCAAGAGGTTCCTTGGAGAGGAGGTTGAGGGCGGAATGGGTTCTACTATAGGATCAAGTGATTGTTCTGTTTCGGTAGTATTATTTTCACCAGGGTTTTGGAAATCTACAGTTAACTCGTCGGGATTAAAAGAAGCTGGTGATACTAATAAGTCCATGAGATCTCTGTCTAATTCGGAGACATTTTCAGGTTGAACAGGATTTACTGGAAACCGAGATAAGGCGTCGGCATTGGTGTTAATTTTGCCCTTTTTGTATTTGATATCGTATTCAAATTCCTCTAACTTTAAACGCCACCGGATTAATCGTGAGCCTGGGTCTTTACATTTGAATAACCACTCAAGTGGTTTATGATCTGTTAGTATGGTGAAACGACGCCCAAATAGATAGGGCCTGAAAACCTTAGTGCCGAAGATTACGGCGAGACATTCTTTTTCGGTGACACTATAATTACACTCAGCCCGGTTAAGAGTGCGAGAGGCGAAAGCAATTGGGCGGTCTTGTCCTATATGCCCTTGGGATAGGATTGCCGATATGGCGAAATTAGAAGCATCACAGGTTAAAAGGAAAGGTTGTGTAAAATCAGGATATGCCAGAATTGGGGCGGAAACGAGTTTATTTTTCAAGGTTTCAAATGATAATTGTTGGGTGTTTTCCCATATAAAAGGCGTGTCCTTTTTTTAAAAGATTAGTTAAAGGTTTAGCCAGTTTAGAAAAATCCTCTATGAATCGTCTATAATATGAGACGAGTCCTAAAAATGATTTGATATCTTTAGGAGATTTAGGTGTAGGGAAGTTTGTGACGGCCCTGACCTTATCTGGATTGGGTTGAACACCATTTTGACTAATAATATGCCCTAGGTAAGTGACTTCCTTCCTGAGAAATTCACATTTTTCTGGCTGAAGTTTCAGATTGAAATTGTGGATTCTCTGAAATACTGATTTTAGATTATCAATGTGTGAGGGCAGATCGAAGGAATAGACCACGATGTCGTCAAGGTAAACGAAACACCTAGTACCCTGAAGACCTGTAAGGCAATTGTTCATTAGTTTCTGAAAGGTCGAGGGTGCATTTTTAAGCCCGAATGGCATACGATTAAATTGGTAGTGACCTTGAGGTACGGAGAAAGCAGTTTTGGGTGCATCGTCTCGGGAAATTAGGATTTGGTGAAAACCGGAAGTGAGGTCTAGGGTGCTAAAGTATTTGCTCCTTCCTAGCTGGTCAAGAATTTCAGAAATTTGTGGGATCGGATAAGTTTCGCCTATTGTGATATCGTTTAATTTGCGATAATCTATAACAATGCGCCATTTACGATGGCCTTGTAAGTCTGCCTTTTTGGGTACTACCCAAATTGGCGAGCTCCAGGGCGAAGATGAAGGTTCTATGATGTTTTGATCGAGCATTTTGTTAATTTGTGTTTCCACTTCTTTCTTGTGAAATTCCGGAAATCTATATGATTTAGTGTGAATGGGGGTATCGCTACTAGTCTTAATGTTATGTTCAATAGCGGAGGTGTATGTGAGTTGGTCATCAGGTAGGTAGAAGATATTCGAAAATTTGGAGCAAAGTTCTACAAGGGCATCTCTCTCTTCGCTGTTCAGATGTTCCATTCTTAATGAATTGATGACTTTATCGGTTCGTTTAGACGTTTCAAAGTTGGACACATTGACTGGGTATGAGCTTGAATGTATAGGTTCTACATGAAGTACAAGGTTGGTTTCAACATTTACAAAGCGCTCGGATGTATTAGCTACGGTGATATTAACACGCTTATTATCTTTTATTTTAACAATACAATTGGATATGAGGATATCTTCGGAAATATGTTGATCTATAATTAAACCTTCTTTTAGATTAGTCTTTTGAACAGAGCATTCTATTACAGCTTCGGTTCGGGGTGGAATGACAAAAAATGGTTCAGAGAACAATAATTGATTTCATGTTTTAACATTGATTTCGTGTTTACCTACTTTTAGAATGTCGTGAGTGTAATCTATTTTACATCCGAATTCGGTTAGAAAGTCTGTACCAATAATTCCATCATAAGGTAAGTTAATATCCCGAACAACGTGAAATTTATATGAAAGATTTCTATCGTTTCCTAATTTCAGTTTTAATTGAAAGTGTCCCGTTGTAGGAGTTGGCTCATCGCTAGGGTCTATGCCCTTGAGTTTAATAGATTCTTTGACTAACTTTTGATTAGCACGGACACTTGATTCCTTGATAAGGCATATGGCAGAACCCGAATCGACTAGTAGAGATAAAGGAATATCTGACGCTTGAGATTCTAACAGAACATGCGGTAACAGCCGTTTGGTTGTATCTATACGTACTTCATATACTTCTTTAGAATGAGCGAGAATTTGGGGCTGGTTACTCTGTTCGTGGCTCGATGAATTAGAGAGGGTGCGTATTTGGGGCTGGTTACCCTGTTCATGACCCTTAATATAGGAATTAGGATGAGCGAGAGTTCGGGGCTGGTTACCCTGTTCGTGGCTCAATGAACTAGAGAGGGTGCGAGTTTGGGGCTGGTTACCCTGTTCGTGGCTCAATGAATTAGAGAGGGTGCGTATTTGGGGCTGGTTACCCTGTTCATGACCCTTAATATAGGAATTAGGATGAGCGAGAGTTCGGGGCTGGTTACCCTGTTCGTGGCTCAATGAACTAGAGAGGGTGCGAGTTTGGGGCTGGTTACCCTGTTCGTGACCCTTAATATAGGGATTAGAATGAGCGAGAGTTCGGGGCTGGTTACCCTGTTCGTGGCTCAATGAATTAGAGAGGGTGAGAATTTGGGGCTGGTTACCCTGTTCGTGACCCTTGATATAAGATTTGGTGCCTGTTTTAGTATTTTGTCTCGAGTGGCACCGGGACGAGACCTTTATTCGTTTAAATGGGTGTTTGTACTCGTCGAGGGTTGGTCTTCGGGGTTGGAGTCATCAACATCATCGTTAACTACACAGGTGACACGTGCAGGTTTAAAAAAGGATTGGGAGGTTTGAGGAGTTTTATATCTATTATTATTGTACTCTCTCTTCCTACAAACTTCTATAGTATGCCCTTCGATTTTGCAATAACGACAGACTGGGGTGTATTTATTTTGATCCCCTTGTTTAAAGGCTGGTTTAGGGCGCATGCTATTATGAACAAGGAACTTAGACGGATATTGAGGTTTTACTACTGGGCGTTGCGATGTTGGGCCATGTTGACTACGGTTGTTAACCAAGGTAAGAATTTTCTCTTCAGACACCGCTATGTTGATAGCTTCATTCAGGCTAGACGGGTTTTTACCTCGGACCAAATTAGAAATTTCGGGTTTAAGGTTGAGCAAAAAGGTGTGCAATGCAAGATCTTCCATAGCCGCTATTCGGCCAGTTAATTCTGATTTCTTTTTGTTTGAAATGGTCACCTCTGTCAAAAGTTTAGACAAACAGGTTTCCACCCGCAATGCGAATTGACTTACAGATTCATGATTAATTTGAATACATTGTTGCAAATCTGTCAGTAAATGGGTATAATGCTTTTTCTCTCCAAATTGAGTTAGCAAAAAACTACGTAATTGTTCCCAATTGTCGAATTCCTTGATAGAGCAGGCCGTGTCAGCCTTGCCTTCTAATTGCGAGAGAATATATTTGAATAGTATGTTTTTTTGGGCATCTGAGGCCAGATCCATAGCATTTTCGCAATTAGTTATGAAGGAATTTAACGATTCGCGTGTCCCATTGAAAGGTTTAACAAATTTAAATAATGTTCCGATATCAACTGTGTCTGGTCTTTCAGATTTAACCGACATATTGTTAGCAATATAGACGAATAATTAATACTCACAGAATAAGAAATAATTAATTTTCAGAATAAGTAGTTTATGATATGTAAATACTGATACGGTGTAACAGTATACCCAAGTTATTGTTTACAATTCACATACGGAGCGACCGTCTGACGCGAGCAATTCTAAGAAATGGTCAGTGGGAACACTGATAACGTTACAAGTTATATAGAATCTAACACTGTGTTATTGTTTATAAAATTATGTTATTTGTCCTCAGATTTTGGCACTTTTGGTATAATTAAAGTTCCAACACGAAATGTATAAAACAATGTATGCAATAAAAACAATAATAAACAAATTCAAACAAACGAGGAAAAAGAAAACACAGAACCCTAATTCGTTGGATAAGACAATGACCAAGACTTACTGTACAAACGCGTGGGCGACCGATAAAAGCACGGCGACGCTCGGCAGCTGCATACCGACGACGTTTGCTTGACTTTGACTGGTTGTCTGGTTGTCTGGATCGACGCGCGACGATTCGACTCGTTGGGATGACACGATGACCAATGTTTCACAGGACACACGCCGGTTACACGAAGGACGTACACGTTTAGATGATTCGACGAGATGATGTAGATGTAGCTCTCCTTTATAGGAGCACGGAACAGGCCCCACACAATTAGAGCTGGATAAATCCGACTTTAGGCACACTTTATACACTTGCCGCACAGATCCTTATAAGGATATCGAATTGTTATTAATATGACACTGAACTTGTAGGATACGGGCGAGTCTGCTGAGCGGTGTCTGGCACTGGGGAATTCCGTATCCCACCGCTGCCACCAAAATGTTATCCCGGGAAATAAAAGTCACTTTTTAAAAAAAAGAAAATAATTATTGAAAATAATTAATACACTGAATTGTGACTATTTAAAAAGGACAACCGCTCAATTCGGGGACGAGACGTAGACTGACTGGAGAATGATTGTATGACTACTGGGTGAAATGATGAAAATGCTGACTGGGCTATTGTTAGGCGAGAATAGGCATTAACCGTTACATTGCCAGGATATAACATAACGAAAGATACCTTTAGGTACCTACGGCTTTTCATTACTATAAATTTATCATTAGATGAATTGTGTAATAGTTTCTTAGATTTACGCGAATATTACACATAGAAATAAACTAATATTTACGGATTGAAAAAACATCAAAATTTCAATAGAGAAGATGGCTTGAAGTTTGCGCAATCTAATTCTACATATAATTAAATGGGATCACAAACGACCATTTGCCAAACCTCAAAACACAGTGAGCTTCTGCGTATATCGGATCGCAAAAACCAATTAACTTTATGAATTAACTTTTAATTTAATAATTGAAAATTAAGGGGAGTTCATTGTAACAGTCACTGAGCGAATGACTAATATCTCAGTCCGCCGCGTGACCACGAAAGCTGTTAAGCAATCGAAACGTCGGGAAGTTAAAAAATGTAAAAATTGAACCAAATCCACGATAACATGTACGTAAAAATTAGTTTTATTTCACTGCATTGTGTAATTTTGTCAAAAAAACAAAAATACAAACAAGGTTGTTTAAGAATCTTTCCGCTACAGAACTCCAAAACACAGAGGTATTTATCGCAAAATTACGGGAGCTAATTAGGCGAAACGTTGTACGGATATCTTTTAACTACGTAAAAGGATTGGAAAGGTTTGGAAGTACTTTTGTACTTAGTTTTATAGCAAGGAGAAGTTACTGCCTCGGTGGCGTAGTCGCACTGTATATCGGGGTTCGAACCCGAGACCTCAGTTTTGCAAGCGTACCGTAGTAAAACTGCGCCACCGAGGCGTGTTACAACACCTGGAAATATTTGAGAGCCAAACAACATTAACCAAATTAATTAACATTAAAACATCAAAGCTTTGTTGCCAAAATTTAATTAAAATAACCCTAAAGGGTCGATAACCGGGACGTTATAATAAGTTTAATAATCTTGATTAAATTTCGGATAATCGCTTTATTAACTCATGCATGTACCTTATCAGCTTTAACCGCCCCGTGCTGGTTTGAGACCCACAATGAAGAGTCTCATTGTCATGGGTTAGGCCATAATCAAGGCCCACCCACAAAGTGGACGGACGACATGGTATTATTGATTTCAGACACAATGCAACAAAAAGCTTTGCAATGAAAATCGTAATTTTTTTTTGTTATTTTTTACTTATCTTCGTATCTGGGTGATATATCCATCGTTTATTATGACGCAATAGAACGTAAGGATACATATTACTTTTTCACAAAAACTAGGTATTCAGCACCCAAACACAATTATATTTAAAAAATTTCAAAAAATAATCTGTCGCTTTTTTTGCGAAAGTTTTAGTTGCAATGTGTTTGTAACCAATCAAACTAACACCTGGCTTCGTTTTCGGGCGCAGTCTTGATATACCCGGTATGAAAAACCTTTGGAAAGACACATGTATATACTAACAGATCAAACAGGAACATTCACAACAGCAATTAAACTGTACTCAATTTATGTTGGCTAAAGTAATTAACTAACTCGCGATCAAATGGGTTAGGACGTTGAAAGTTACATTTAAACCGAGTTTAGTTAGGAATTATGAATTGAAGTTTTTGATTCGTTTAGTGACGGGTGGAAGTAATCATATTAAATCACTGGCTTCTGTCCGCAAACTTCGTCTGCTTGATTAAATTTATTTGGTATTTTCTATCCCGTCCCGTCTCATTCTCACTCAAGGCATGTAATACAGTCACATCCCATCCCTTTGAATGTAGTAAAATAACAATATCGGAATTCCTTCCTCATCCCACGGAAACAAAATTTTTCGTCATAAAAAGACTAAGTGTTCATTCAGGGTGTCATGTACATACCTCCATACTAAATTTCATTGAAATCCGTTAAGTCGGTTCCCAGTTCATCGCGCGCGATCGCACAGACAAACAGACAAAGATTCTAAATATCATTGTTTTACTATTACGTTAATAAAGTCACATGTTCGTTTTTCTCATTTATCATCCCTGCTACAGAAATCGATCGGTTACAACTTACATTATAAGTATGTATATTGTATAGATATGGAAAACTTTAATCCGTCGTACTCTCGATTGTAGAGCAGGCCCGTGACCTACAGTGGGACGTATATGGGCTGATATGGAAAACCTCATATTAACAAGAATTCCTAATTTCTATAAGGCCTTCCAACACGGACTAGGCCAGCCTGGTGGCCCATAGCCTATGGCCTCACATTCGAACACTAGATTGTAGAATATTTATATATTTATAATCTTTATTGTAAACTACAGAAGCTTGACAAAAAAATATTATATTAAATAGCAGAATAATATTTTGATTATATTAATGACCATAATTTTTCCGAACCGTCATTATTTCTGAACCGTCACTCACATATTATACGACTATTTTCCGATGTTCCTTTCGAAAAAGTTTATAGCTAGCCTGTTCTCAATCCAGATTGCAGAATAAGAAGTTTCTCTGAGAAATGTCGATGTAACAACCAACAAAGAGGCGGAAGCGCCCCGATCGCCGTGAAAAGCGGGGAGACTCGGACAATTGCCTGTGTATGAATTTTCTTTTACTGTCGTGTTGGAAATGTATTTTCATGTTGTATTTGTGGGTTTGGTTGTTGGAAAATCTGGTTCAGTTCTGGATTTGAATCTGAAAAGTTATTTTTTAATCTTAGAACATTATTATTAGATTGATGTGGGTGTGGTGTATTTTTTTTTTTTTTCATTTTATTACTAAAATATTAAGTTTTAGTCTCGCAATTGACAGGAAACAAAATATAGACATCACACAAAAAAATTAATTGGTGTTACGGGAATCGAACCTATGGCCTTTTGTTTCACAGGTTGTTATCACATCTGAACCGATTACGCCAGAAGTAGTTACATATTTTTCCCAATTTAATTAAATAAGAACGATAATAACATAACATTAAATTTAATATTAACTTGATAATTCGTGCTTAAGCTAAAAAGTTTCTGTGTCAAAGATTTTAAGTTTGATCCCCGCAAAATACATTTTTGTATAAACTACATACATAGATATCAGAATATTTTATCCAGGTTAAATTATTTTAGCTCTCTAAATCCATAAAACATAAAAAAATTAAAGCATTTTCGGAAAATGCAACACGTTTTAGCACTAAAGCTTAATTTAAGCTTAAGAGTAAATTTAAAAGCAACGTCATAACATGGAAAACAAATTTTCTAAAGCTTTTATAAACAAAATTTCATAAGGAAGGCATTTACTCTGCACAAGCATGATATCTTGAGTATATTAGTATTTTATTATATTTTAAACTTTTACATACAATACATAAACTCACGACTTCTTCCCGGAAGGGGTAGGCAGAGATTCACCTGGTAGCAATCAGGAAACCCACGCTTCGCCTTGTATTTTCCGTCCCACGATGTCATAGTCGACACTATCGCCATATCGGGCACAAATTCCTGACTCCGGGCTGATAAATAATAGAAAAATCCAATATCACTTTGCCCGACCCGGGATTCGAACCCGAGACCTCAGCTTTGTACTCGTACCTCGTACAACTGACCGAGGCAGTTCTTTATCATTAAATAAAATTAAAAGTGATAGTTACATCATACTGATCTTTGAAAACCACAATCTCACAGACTTCGGTACCATCTCACAGAATACCGAGTGTAGTGTAGCTTTGCTCTCGTGTATCGTTCGGTAAGTGAGATTGCCGAAGACCCCATACACTCTTTGCTCTTCTCGTTCTTTTTTCTTCTATTTTTCTTCCATTTTGAAATGTTGACAATATATCTACGTGCCTAGTTCTCATGTGGATTCTTTTAGATATTCAAGTGGTGAAGGATTACCACCAATATAGACAGCCTCCGTGGCGCAGTTGGTTAGACGCCGGCTGTGAAACGAGAGGCCGCGGGTTCGATCCCCGCACCGAGACAATTAATGTTTGTGTGAACCACAGATATTTGTTTCGGGTCTGGGTGTTTGTGAGACCGAAAAGTCTCTCGTAGTTCCTGGTACCCACGACACAAGATTCGATCTTAGTGTGGGGTCAGGACTATGTATGTGACTGTTGGGTGTATTTATTTATTTATTTATTTTAATATATAATGGTCACTCTTTACCATTGCCCTAACCAGCCATATATATATATATATATTTATTGGGTTGAATGGCGAGACGAATATGCCGTTCGCTTGATGGTACGCGATACGACAGTTCATGGACAGTAGCAAAACCAAAGAACACCATGAAATACAAAGCAATACCTGGCATTCCACTGCGCTCGCCATTCTGAGATTTATGATGTTAAGTCTCGTCATGTCCAGTAGCTACTCTGGCTACAATGCAATATTGCAGTATAAAAAATATATAATGTATTCCACTCTACAATCCAAAGAAAATCCTTTTGCACTTTTAATAAAAGCTAGCTTTGTATTTCCAATACCGCGGCGTCGCCTTGCAGTCATCCAATAAAAATCTTCGGCATTCATTGTTTAGAAAACTATTGTAATATGGAGCTTTGTTCTTATGTAATGACATGTTGTTGCTAGAAAACAAAAGGGTAAAGTATATAAGAGGAATATACCTCAGAAATATAATGTAAGAAGAGGAATTGAGTATATTTTACCGGTTTACATATTTATATTACTACCTCGATGGCGCAGTTGGACTACGGTTACAAAGCTAAGATCTCGGGTTCGAATCCCGGGTCGGGCAAAGTGATATTGTATTATTAGTGACTTGAGATACGATGCAACAAAAAATTTCACCAAAAAATATTGTCTTTTTGTAATTTTTTATTTATTTTCGTATTTGGGTGATAAATACATAGTTTTCCTAAAACAATAATGTAAGCCTTTTTAATGTTTAAAGGCGCTATGGTACGCAAAGGTTTAAATTACTATTTTCACAAAAACAAGGTATTTTCCAGACAACACGATGATATTTAAAAAATTGCGAAATAAATCTGTCGCTTTTTTTGAGAATTTTTTGTTGCATTGTATTTTTTATTTTTTCTTTATTTATCATCCCTTTTATTATATGTAAATTGTATATATTATAGAGTTTTATATAAATTATACGTATATATTCCTGGTGATTATACCTTTACTATTTTTATTTTTATGCGTCTAGTATGTTTGTTTTATGCACCACCCAAAGGTCTACTGGCAGAGAATGCCTCAGGCATGAAGTCTGCCTTTATACTGTCTATGTATTACAAGCATAATAAATAAAATAAATAAAAATGTCATCCAAGGTGATCACTGAAAATCAGCGTTGCGCTGTGGTCCGCACCGCAGCGCAACATTTTGCTGAGTGATCACCTACTTACTGGTCACAGCCACGACGTGCAAAATTCTTCCTTCTTTTTTTTTATTTTTTTTATGTATTTTTTTACATCTTTATATTTCCCTTTTAATAAGTCTTCATCGTCTTCATCGTACCTCGTTCCATCGTCTTCCAAACTATTCTCTCTTATTCCGTCCTTTCATATTTCAACATCTTAATCATTCATCCTCTATCTATTTTACTCTTTAGTACTTCCAATCGTTATCTCTTTCACATAAACTACGTTCCTTAACAGTCATTCGTCTAATTCATTCTACTCATCTTTCACCATAACATTCAAATCCTACATCTATAAACTCAATCGTCACTGCATTTACCTGCATTATATTCCACGCAAAATAAGCCATGGATTCCTGATTACCCCCTCAACGGTACATTCGATTTCCTCCTGTCTCGCAGCATGTGGTAACTGGGGCAGCCATTGTCGCTATGTTCCCGTCGCCCATTGTATTGATCCCTTTGTGGGAGTTCTAACACGGGACGGGGTAAAGGAGAATATGGGGTAAACTTGATTTTACGTTACTTTTCAAAGTAGTGTATATTGATTGTCGGGATGGGGTAAAAAGGAATATGAAGGAGTAAACGTGTGTTACTATGTTTGCACAAAACGGCGAAGGAAAACATTGTGAGGAAACTAGCGATTTGTAAGAATTTGCATGATATAAAGTCCGCTTGTCTAACTCGGCCAATGTGGTGGACTATATGGCCTCGCAATAGAAAAATTCAATGTCATTTTTCTCAACCCGGGATTCGAACCCTAGACCTACATCATTGTAATCGTGCGTACAACTGCGGCACCAAGGCAGCCTAAAACCTAACTAGTCTTCAACTATGCAATTTTTAGTATTGTTATAAAAATTCTAGGTATTATTAAAATAACAATTTCTTCCGTTTATCACAGTTGTTCATCTAGCCCCATCTTGCGTCCTTTCTTTGTAATAGAGTAAGATCCCAGGGCCCCCAGACGTTACTTATTTTCTCATAAAAAATATAAATGGGATAAAGTAGTGTTAGTACGTACTTTGAGTGTGTGCATACCTGCTAGCTTGGGTCGACGGCCAATTCATAGGTACCAGGTGCTAAAGGTAGATAAATACAGTACTGATTTTTCTTAAATTCTCAGTGCTGATTTTTACATATGTTTTAGATAATTTTGTTAAAAATTAATAATCATTATTGCCAGACACTTTCCATCGGCGCTTATCCTTACCAGACGCTTTAAAGCTTCAAAAAAAAATAACATATTTTTACTTATAATCTCACTCTTGATTTTTATATATGATACTTAGGGAACTATTTGAACACCCCTGGTCAGCAGCCAGACCAATTGGAGGGGTCAAACATCCCCCCAGACACACATAAAGTGTCGCTATGTGTATAAGCGCGAGGTCATTATTTGTCGGTTTCGACGAGCTAATTACATCACTAGTCTCTGGAAGAATGCCCATATGAAGAAAATTAGTATTTTTAGTCCTGACAATAATGGGTGGACGTTGGAAGACAATAAATATCATTTTAACTGGTTCGATAGGGACCAATTGCCGAGCTTTGTCAGTGAATCGCTTCAAGAAGAATCAGGTATTATACTTTAACTTTGAATAATTGATATAACCGTGTAACTCTTTGATTCTTAATTATGTTATTTTTGTTACAGAAAATGAAAGTAATAAGGATGATAATGAAAATAGTCAATGCCAAAATTGGGTTGATGATGACTTATCAAACTTAGACGATGATGACAGTAAAGATCACGCTGAATTGTAAAATGTTCAAACTACAAATAATCCGAAAGAAGAAAGACATGTATAGCTTTGTGTAATTTTAAGATTGATTAAACATAATTTTTTTTAAATAGTAGTGTTCAATTTTACTCGATGATAAGATATAAAACATAGGTTAAAGAAACTTATATTTATTATTTATAAAATTTTCTCAATTCAGATCACTTTAAAATACCTTGTAATCTTCAGGTTCGATTCTATTTTGTATGTAACGAATCTTTAATCTCTCTTGATTATATCGAACAGAGCAGAATTTTAGAAGGTATCGTTGTTCCATTGTGTTTACAATATTGATTCTGATAATAGTGCATTACACACCACTGATAATTTTCTTCTTAAATCTCAATCATTTTTATTACTTCTCTAACGGCACATAGATATCTCTCTCACACTCAAGCGTACAAATAATGACCTCGCGCTTATACACATAGCGACACTTTATGTGTGTCTGGGGGGATGTTTGACCCCTCCAATTGGTCTGGCAGCTGACCAGGGGTGTTCAAATAGTTCCCTAAGTATCATATATAAAAATCAAGAGTGAGATTATAAGTAAAAATATGTTTTTTTTTTTTTGAAGCTTTAAATCGTCTGGTAAGCGTAAGCGCCGATGGAAAGTGTCTGGCAATAATTATTATTAATTTTTAACAAAATTATCTAAAACATATGTAAAAATCAGCACTGAGAATTTAAGAAAAATCAGTACTGTATTTATCTACCTTTAGCACCTGGTACCTATGAATTGGCCGTCGACCCAAGCTAGCAGGTATGCACACACTCAAAGTACGTACTAACACTACTTTATCCCATTTATATTTTTTATGAGAAAATAAGTAACGTCTGGGGGCCCTGGGATCTTGAACTATAATAATATTTATGGCACATGGCAAGCCGGGGCCGACAAATCTTCTTTATGCCCCAGCAAATAAAATAAATACTAATTTACCCCAAGAAAGTGTATGTCGTGAAATTATTGTCTTGCGTATTGCTAATATATTTATCTGTTTATATAAATGTGTAGCTGTTTTGGAGGTATATTGTATTTGGATCACATTTTTTTCTTACACGGCAAAGTGACTGCATAACACTGTATAAGCGGGAACATGAATCAGTTCTATTATTAGTTAGTTCTTTATTTGTTGTTTTCTTTTTGGTTTCCTTTAAGTATTAAGTTGTGTTTTCCTTGTTTTTGTTCATGAGTGTGATATTAAGCGCTGTGCACTCCCATAAGTGGTATATGCATTAAAACGAGAACGCAATTAGCAAAGAATTGTATTAATATTGATAATGTGTATACTGTGGAAGAACCTTAATTCAATAAATAAATAAGCGCAATGCCGTCCAGACAGAGCATCGAATGGCATCCGGCGGTGCTCTCATGCCATTTGACACAATTATACCGACCTACTAAGCAGCTTCTTTACCAACCAAGGATTATAGGAATAAAACACGTGTGACAGCAAGCCAGTCCACAGCTTGAAAGTGTAGCAAATTATTAGCAAACCTTTTGGTTCGAGCCGAGATGTTTTGGACCATCAAGCTGTGACTTCGCATGCCAACACGCGTATTCTTGTTACAGTGAAGGTTCTCTGTTCACTCTCTCTCTCTCTCTCTTTCTTTCGGTTTTTTTTTCTAAAGCCACAGGAACACACTGAAAATGAGGGTAGAAAACCCAACATATATACACACTCAAGTGTCACGTTCGACAAACAACCTGTATACAGGGAAATTTTTAAAGTCTGCACGTTCTTTTTCACATTCACATTCATTTCACATTTTCTAATATTTTCTGAAAAATATAATATGCTATATTTAAAAGTATTAGTAACGATTAGTAAAACAATTAAAGGTTTACTGCCGTACTCAGAGAAATTTAGTGTCAATTAGATCATTATTTGTGTGGATTTTACAAAGAGAATCTATACTAAGGAACGATATAATTGACATTAAACGTCTCTGAGTGAAGCAATTAACTCAGACACCTTTTGAACGCATTAACCGCGGTTTTAACTGGCTTAACTAATCCTTTTGTAATTTTATTCAGGTTTAATATTGTTTACAAACAAGTTAATATTTATAAATATTGTGACTGAGTAGTCAATAAAAAGAAGATTGTTTGTGTTGTATTCAAATTAATTTCTTATTTAATTAATTGTGTGTCTTATGAAAAGTGTAATATGCTGTGTACTGTATTAGGAAAATCCTTTTAATCGACAGTTGGATTGACCGGGCTTAGGCCATTGTCTACCACGCTGGCCTATTGGATTTATATGCCATAGGTATTTGTAAAGATTTAAAGTGTGTTAAGTTTCCAAGCGTTCTTATTTATCAATAAACTTCACATTTTATCACTTTTTTGTCTTGAAGGATCTTATAATTCAAATGAAGTTAAATGCATAGGCTTCTCCAAGGATATCCACATCGATTTCTTGCAACCTTAGCTATATCGTCTGTCTACATTAGCCGGGCGTCTTATGCTCCGCTTTATGCCGTAAAATATTTTAATAAATTTTATTTACATACATACATAAACCCACGCCTTTATCTCAGAAGGGGTAGTCAGAGGCGCCACCAGGACACCCACATTTCGCCTTGTATGTTCCGTCCCATGATGTGATAGGGGGCGAGCCTTTCGCCATATCGGGCACAAATTCCTGACTCCGGGCTTATAATGAATAGAAAAACCCAATATCACTTTGCCCGACCCGGAATTCGAACCCGAGACCTCAGCTTTGTAGTCGTACCGTAGTACAACCACGCCACCGAGGCAGTCCAGTCGAGTCAAGTTTTATTTACTGTCTAAAATGATATGGTATGAAATATCAAAATTATATAACTAATTTATACATTTTCTTTGTTTCATGTACCGTTCCTGTCTTCATGAAGAGCTCAACTTGAGTAAGTATTGTTTTTTAGAATAATTACATATAGTTCAGAATTTTATCTTTCACTTTCCTACAAAGGGAAATGAACAAAATTATTCCAACTCCAATTCATTTTACTACTTATTAATTTCGTTGCGAGTTGTAGTATATTGACATATTTATAGTCTTTGCATCTGTCGTCTCGAACTGTACACAACGCTAACCATGGGCAGATCTGTGGATGGCGGGAACAGTTGAAGACGTGGTGTATAGCAAACGAGCTATTAAATATTATTAATTGTATTCTATGTTAATATTGTACATATTAAACATATTGTACATATTAACAGTGACCATTACACGGGTAGACAAGTTAGACATTCCCGGAGACTCGCTGAGTGAGTGAGTGTGTACAATGCTGTTCATCCTGCGACACAGATGTTGCAGTACAAAGCCTCCGGACCGGCGACACAGCCCGCCGACACAACCCGGCGGCCTATAAGAAAAGAATCATGTCGGCAACAAGCGCCCGTCGTGTTGCCCGCCGACATGTTGGCGACGCAAGCGCTCTGCTGACATGATTTCGTTGCAGGTTAAAGACAAGTTAGACATTCCCGGAGACTCGCTGAGCTTCAATGCTCAGTGTCATTAAAATTCGTGCCACTGTTGATCTTGGCTTACAGGAGTTGCAGTGGTGGGTGTGAGGGCGGGACAGTCTCCAGCTCAGTTGTCCGGCGACATTCAACGTCATAAAAATGTTCCTCATGTCATGTCGAGTCGCAGCATGTCGCCAACAAAGTTTTCCAATTTGCAATGAGTGAAGTCGCCGATTAGCCTGCCAAAATGTTGCCGACAAACGCCGGCGGGTCGGCGGCTTTGGTGTGTACTGCGCGTTATAGGGACAGACCCTGAAAATCAAAGTACTGCTTTTACCAAATTGCGGGTTGACTGAATTTCAAAAGAGGCATCTATTGAGCAATTGACCCGAAATACTACAAAAGGCCTCAATATATTTACCATTACTTCTGATTTTAGCTTTATTGAAATGTAAAATGGTGGGAAAATAAATACACCCAACAGTCACATTCATAGTCCTGACTCCACACTAAGATCTAGGCTTGTGTCGTATCAGAAAATATGAATGACTTTCTGTCTCACAAACTTGAAATAAATACTTGTACACAAACATTTGTCTCGGTGCGAGGATCGTAGCGGCGTCTCGTTTCACAGCCGGCGTCTAACCAACCACCCACGGAGGCTGTGAAATATATTTTCCCGGGATAAAACGTACCCTATAGCATTCCTCGATAAATGGACTATCCATCCCTAAAATATTTATTAAATTCGAACGAGTAGTTCTTGAGATTAGAGCGTTCAAAGAAACAAACTTTTCACCGTTGCTAGTATAAATTAAGCCTGTCTGAACCCAGATATCTATAGCTTACTTTTAGGGGATGCAAGAAGCTCAACCATTGCTTGCATACATACATACATACATACATACATACATTAGTACATACATACATAAACTCACGCCCTTTTTCCAGAAGGGGTAGGCAGAGAAATTAATGAATAAACGAAATAAACGAAAAAATCCATTGTCACTTTGCCCGACCCGGGATTCGACCCGATACCTCAGCTTTGTTATCGTACAGAACAACTACGGCACAGAGGTAGTCATTGCAAAACCATTGCATTCTACCCAGAATATCTGTCATCTAACCTCCGACATAAATTATTCTGCTAAACTAAAGCTTGCAATATCTTAACCCGTTCTATAGACGTCAAGACCGCTTCCTGGTTCATTTGTAACGTTTATTGCGCAATCTACTAACTTCAGCTTCTGTATCAGCCCATATACGTCCCACTGCAGGGCACGGGCCTCCTCTACAATCGAGAGTACGATTGAGAGGGGTAGTATAGTAACCTCAGCTTAGTAAAGGTTGACTCAATTTACTGATGCTCAAATGGGTGGAAATACGATTAATATTAGACTCAACGTATGTAACTGCCTCGGTGGCGCAGTTGTAAGATACGTATACTAAGCTATATGTTGACAGCCTCCGTAGCGCAGTTGGTTAGACGCCGCCTAGGAAACGAGAGGCCGCGAGTTCGATCCCCGCAACGAAACAAATATTTGTGTAATCTACACGTATTTATCTCAGACAGAAAAGCGTGTTTTTACATACTCATTAGTGTTGTCTTAACTAAAGTCACATACATAGTGAAAAAAAAATGGTACACTCATAAAGAAAATTGTATTTATATACTCATTACTTTTTGATCAAGTACTGTCACATATGAAGTATAACAGTTGGTACAGTCACACAGAAAAGCGTGTTTTTTCATACTCATTAGTTATTTCTCAAGTAAAGTCAGATACATAGTGTAAAAAATTGGTACACTCATAAAGAAAATTGTATTTTTATACTCATTAGATTTTCGCTCAAGTACAGTCACATACAATGTATAACAATTGGTACAGTCGTGCAGAAAAGCTTGTATTCGTCTGCATTGCATCTGGCGTCGAAATTACCCATCTCGCGTTGTCGGTTCTTCGCAGAACTCATTTGTACAAAGGATATCGATTCTTTAGTAATGAGACGTTTTGCATTGGTATAGTGTACGTCTTATTTCCCTTTTATATTGAATAGTTTCTTCTATCAGTTTATTTAAAATCAAATATATGTTTCTCTCATATGTGAGAGGCTGCCTGGGTAGGTACCACCGCAATGTCTATTTCTCCAACAAACAGCAGTGTAAATGCACTGTTGTGTTCCGGTTTGAAGGACATTGTAGCCAGAGTAACTACTAGACATAATGAGACTTAAAATCTTATGTCCCAAGACGACGAGTGCACTGTAATGCGTTGCTTTGTAATTCATGGTGTTGTTTGGTTTTGCCACTGTCCATGAGCGGTCATATCGCTTACTATCAGGCGAATGGAATGCTCGTCTCACCATTCATCGTAATAAAAAAAATATACAAAATCTAATTGGATTATTTAATATTTATTACGTACCTACAAGTATTCGTCTCGGGTTTGCGTGTTTGTGAGACCGAAAAGTCTCGTAGTTTCTGATACACGGCACAAGACTCAATTGATCTTAATGTGGGGTCCGTCCTGTATATCGAGCGTCGCGTAGTTTCCTGTAGTAATGGAAGCCCGCTGAGTTTGTTTCGCCGGGTCTTCTCAGCCAGGGCCGCGTTAGATCCGGTGGTAACATTTAACTGCTACGCACCGCTTTAATATTACTTATGGTCCACTTAGACATCGATTAACGTAAATAATGTATTTCCTTGGGAAAAAATAAAAACCATATAATACTAATAAATAATATAATACTTAATATAATAAAATTAATATAAATATTACAACGAATATCTTGTAAATATGTGTATTGATTTGTCATAAGAGCTATTTAATTTCCTACGTGACCAATAAACGAATTTCATTTCAATTCATTTCATTTCTTACAACTGTTGAGTGTATTTATTTTATACTGTAAAGTGGAAGCGTGACAAAGTCACCTTCGGACAGACCAAGTCTTGTGTCGTGTATCAAAATACTTACTAATATAAAAATACTAATATAAAATTGGACTTTTCAGTCTCACACCCGGACCCGAACCAATAGAAGTGCATGCGATATTCAAAGATGGTAGCGGCCTCTCGTTTCACGGCCGGCGTCTAACCAACTGCGCCAAACCAAATTTAAAAGAAGCGGTTACAGTTAATTCCTTCAGTACTGATGTCATCCTTAACTTACACGTAAACTCACGCCTTTTGCCAGAAGGGGTAGGCAGAGATGCTTCCAGGACACCCTCGTTTTGCTTTGTCCGTACCGCGATGTGAGGGTGCGAGCCTATCGCCATATCGTGCGCAAATTCCTTTCTCCGACCTTATAAAACATACATACCTAAACACACGCCTTTATTCCAGAAGGGATAGACAGAAGCGCCACCAGGACATCCACATTAGCCTTGTATGTTCCGTCGCATGATGTGATAGGGGGCGAGCCTATCGCCATATCGGGCACAAATTCCTGACTCCGCGTTTATAAAATATAAATACAAAAATCCAGTATCACTATGCCCGACCCGAGATTCGAACCCGAGACTTCGACGTTGTAATCATACCGTAGTACAACTGCGCCACCAAGACATATGTTTAATTTATTGCGGGGTTAATGTCATAACTCAACGGGAATATGCCATGATAAATTTTGGTTGGACTGTCAAAACTTGACCCTATTATTCAGACAAATGATACATGAATGCCTTTATTATATGCCTTTGCGTTATCTTACGAGGATAATCTCATAAATGTGTTACAAATAACGAATTCTGGTGAAACAAAAAGAAACCCTTACTTTTGCAAACTTATACTGATAGTAAATCAAGTCAAATCAAATCAAATATATATTTTTTTCTATTCAAATTATATTTTTTATTGTGGGCATAGGTTTACATAAACTGTTATATTTTGTTCATCTGTACAACTTTGGCCCGCCAAATTGGCATACAATAATATAAAAATTACAAAAAATATCTACAATAATTACTACAAAACTAGTTAACATTGAGAGAGAATAATTATGAATTATGAATAATTATGAAATTCACTCTTTCCATCCCCTAGAAGTGTTTAGCTACCATTTTGGAATAACTACCTGGATTTAAATCGTATAATTCAAAGACTAACTTGTGTGAGGGAGACAAAAACAACTGCTATCCTATTGCACTTAAATATAACATCATACTTGATCATTACATCAAAATCAAGGTAGATCAGAATGTTGTTTTTGAACCCCAAACTAGTATTAAGTCTAATTACAGTATACGCAGGCCAGGAACCGTGAGATCCTGGGTTCGATTCCCATGGCTCTTTGTGCGAGGTTTTCAGTTTATAAAATCTCACACAATATGAGCAGCCCGGGATTCAAATTTGTGACTAGCATATACATCTTGGGAGAGAAATCACTTCGCCAAAATGTAGGAGACATTAGTGGTATCTGCCTACCCCCTTAGGTGTATAGGATTGACTATGTAAGTCTATTAGATTTATTAAAGTATTCTTTTGAATTAGGCGAACGTTGTAGGGTTATATTTGTATATTATATCTTCAATTCAATTAGACAGCCTCCGTGGCGCAGTTGTTTAAAAGCCGGCTGTGAAATGAGAGGCCGCGGGTTCGATCCCCGCACCGAGACAAATGTTTGTATGAACCACAAATATTTCTTTCGGTCTGGGTGTTTGTGAGACTGAAAGCTTTTTGGTAGCTCCTGATACTCTTGAAGTTGTAGACGAATATGTCTATTTAGGACAAGTGGTCCGGTTAGGCAGGTCCAACTTCGAGAGAGAGGTCAATCGTTGAATCCAACTCGGTTGGGCAGCGTTCGGGAAACTACGCGACGTCTTCTTGTCCAAAATACCTCAGTGCCTCAAATCGAAAGTCTTCGATAGTTGTGTGTTACCAGTGATGACATACGGCACCGAGACGTGGCCTCTCACTATGGGCCTTATTAGGCGGCTCAAAGTCACTCAACGAGCTATGGAGAGGGCTATGCTCGGGGTTTCCCTACGAGATCGAATCAGAAATGAGGAGATCCGTAGGAGAACTAAAGTAACCGACATAGCCCAGCGGATTAGTAAGTTGAAGTGCCAATGGGCGGGGCACATAGCGCGGAGAACTGATGGCCGATGGGGCCAAAAAGTTCTCGAATGGAGGCCACGTAGCGGAAAGCGCAGCGTAGGACGTCCACCCACAAGATGGTCAGACGACCTGGTAAAGGTGGCGGGACGTCGCTGGATGCAGGCTGCCTCCAACAGGTCACTGTGGAAATCATTAGGAGAGGCCTATGTTCAGCAGTGGACGTCCTTTGGCTGATGGATGGATGGATGGATACTCACGACACAAGACTATATCTTAGTGTGGGGTCAGGACTATGTATGCGTCTGTTGGGTGTATTTATTTTAATTTATTTATTTAATATGTAACCCCTACCATTACAGGACGACATCCATAAGCTCCCCTCAAGCGAAGTCTCCCGCGGGCAGTAGCGCAGGGGCCGCTGCTAGCGCCTCGACAGCCCCTGGCGAAAGAACCCCTACGGCCCACAACAAACAGCTGCAGAATGTCAAGGGACAGGATCACCCGCCGCATCCTTCTGTAAGTAGATTTTGATAACAGGGGAGGACGGGGTAAGGGGGAGGAGGTAGAATGAAACAGGGTAAGAGAAAGTGCAGACATAAAGGGGGAATATGGTAGGAGTAAACAGTTTAATGGTAAGATAGATTATTGAATGTAGCCAGTTAAAAAGGTGTGAATATGGTTGGGGTAAACTAGGTACAGGCAGAGGGGGTTGAAATAATTACCTATAGCGTATTAGGACTTAGATGAAGTGGGAATAAATGGGAAATAGTGGTGTTCGGGATAAAAATCGACGGTTAAACAAAATAACAATTAATTAAAGTACAATTAGAAAAATAATAAAAATATGATAGCAATTTTAAGTTGACAATAAACGTATAAACGTTTTAATCCGCGGTGTTTAGTTAATACCTGTTACGAATTTATAAATGGGGTAATCTGTTGAACACCCATTAGAATACAGCACAAAGGTTAGGCTTACATAAATAGAGAAGGGTTTTAATGTCAATTAATAATAGAAAGGTTTGTTAAGCACGGATGGTTTGTGGTTTTAATATTTACGTTACAAATTACATGGGGTACATAATATAATTTCTCGCAATATTTGACGTATGAGAAATAATTTCACTAAAATATGCTTTATTTTAATATAGTTTAGTTAAATTATGTTTGAATATTTTAAAGTTTTAAGGTTAGCATTGCAGATACAAAAGACCAGAGCCAAACATATGAATAAAATTATCATATATTTATTTTTTAATAAAACGTAGTAGCGCTGTTATTTTTACGATAAAATGGGGTAACTTGTTGAATAAATACAGATATAGGTGTATGCTTACAAACTTATGAATAAAAATATTGGGATAATGATGCAATTTAGATTCTTAAAAAGATTTATAACAGAATTGTATAAATTTAGGGGCATAGATTCATGTTTGCAATTACAAATTATCCTAACTTATTTTATAAATAAACTAAACTTTTATTATTTTTATATTTTTTAAAAAACTTGTTAGCATTCTCGCCATCTTCTTATTGTAAACTCTTTTGCGGTTTTTAGAAATTTTAAAAAAGTATTAGAAAATTATAAAGGGCTAAAGAAACAAAAAAACAAAATAGGGATAAAACGAAACATCAGCAATTTGTAGATTTTATCTTTAAAATGATATTAGAAAATAAGGGATGATATTATAAATTATTTATTACACTGTCATCTTGTTATTAGGATAATTACGTAATTTAGAAAATGGGGTAAATAAAACCATGAGTACTTAAATTGGACCCTAAAATCCTTAAGAAAACAGTAAAATAGGGGTAAAACAGGAACATTAGTAGTTAAAATGTGTGTCGTAGATTGATGTTTGTTTAGAAAAAAGGGGAGAAAAGGGGTTAGTACAAGTTGGGGTAATTAAGTGTGTGTTCGTAGTAAATGTTCATTGGCTGTTTGGACAAATGTTGGACTTAGTGTGACTTGTTTGTTTGATGTGCTGTTTACATGAACAAATATATTTTGTTGGTGGTGCGACTAAAATATATTATAAGATGAGTAACATTTAAACGTTTTTGCAAGTGTGTTATATTTTTTATCCAACAATTCTTAAATAATAAGTTTACTTATTTTTTGTAAAAACTTACTCGGGAATATTTACGTATTTTCGTCATCGATCGTATAATTGATCGATGATTTTCGTTCATAATTTGTTTTTTTTTTTTCATTTAAAAAGAACGTAGGTATGTAAAAAATTATATATATTTTAATTATAACCAAACGGTTCGTTAGTTACATAGCTATTTGTTATATCAAAAGTTAGAAAAAATAAATTAGCTGATTTTTGCAAAAATATTTTTTTACTCGCACCACCAACGTACATTCATCACCTTTCTTTCAGGTTTCTAAGGATGTTAAGTACTTAGTGTCTGTTATCACTTCCAAAAGGACAGTCCCGACTTTACACTTAATAAAAAAAAACGTCAAAAAGCAAAAAAGCAATGAAACCTAAGAGTTTTTCGGTAAAATCCTCTTTAAATATTGCATTAAAATTTAATATTTGATAAAAGCTATTTAAGACGTTATTATACAAATTATTAGTTAATCAAAATGATAAATAAATACACCCAACAGTCACATACATAGTCCTGACCCCGCACTAAGATCGAGTCTTGTGTCATATATCGGAAACTACGAGAGACTTTTTAATCTCACAACACCCAGACCCGAGACAATTTTAGTGAAAAATCAATACTATTTGCCACAAAATTAATTCAATCTAACTTCTGAAAATATTTCTACATTCAATAATTATTTTCGAACGCCCAAATCAAATTATAGACGAACTTTTATGAAGTTCTAAATGGATTTGACGCATAATTTGATGTAATGTGATGTCGGCCTGCGGGACGTCTTTCATAAAAGTTCACAATTAAAACTTATGGTATGATATTCATATCTATACAATAATACATTTGTAACCGATCGATTTCTTTACACGGAAGATATATGAAGAAAACTAATATAGGGGGTCTGTATTAACGTAATAGAATCCAAAACTAATATTTTTAGCATTTTTGCCTGTTGTCTGATTATCTGTTTGTCTGTGGTTGTGCGCGATGAACTTAGAAACGGCTTAACGGATCTCAATGAAATTTGGCATGGAGGTAGCTGACACCCTGGATTACCACTTAGGCTACTTTTTATCCCGAAAAATTCAGTGTTCCCGTGGGATGAGGAAGGAATTCCGAGATAATTGTTACATTTTTATACCCAAAGGGATGGAATGGGACTGGATTACATGCGTTGAGTGAGAATGAGACGGGACGGGAGGGATATAACGGGACGGGACGGGACGGGACGGGATGGTAAATTCCAAAAAAATGTGTGTGTGTATTAGTGTACACACGTAAGAAGTGAAACTTCTTTATGACATCATTTTTCGAAAAATGATCTACTATTTACAAATTTACAGAATTGGTAAAATAAAGCTAAATTAAATAAAGTTTAAGTTTAGGAGGGGGGAAATTTTTGAGGGAATTTGGGATTTCTATCGGGGCCAATTTGTAGCCCTCACCGAGACGGTTCCGAGGATACCAAGCTCGGTGGGTCCACGACCTTTATTGGCCGAGATAGGTTTAGGGGGGGTGAGGTAAAAATTTTAGGTGGGGGTAGGGGCGGGGGGGGGTTAGGTTTCGTGGGGGGGCTATTGGGCACCTTAAAATATTTTTGGGTGGGGAAAGTTGTGAAGGGGGAATTCGGGAATTCTGTTGGGGCAGGATTGTAGCCCTCACCGAGCCGGTTCCAATGAACCCAAGGTCGGTGGATCTACGATGGATAATGCCGGAGATATGAGTAGGGGGGGGTGAGGTAAAATTTTTAGGGTGGGGCTAAGCGGGGGGGGGGGGGTTTCGTGGGGAGGCTATTGGGCACTGTTTTGGATTTAGGGTGGGGGAAGGCCAGAGGGGGGGTAAGGATCAAATTACAAAAAAGTGGGTGGGACTTAAAATTTTGGGTGGGGCTTGGAAACGGTTGGGGGTGTGGCTTACTGAAGTGGGTACAGAATGTGTTCTAATGGTATACACTGTATTATGTCCAAATGTGGGATGATACACTAGTGTGGGATTCGTACTAAATACAGTTACAATACACAGGATTACTACTAAGTATTACTAATTTACTAAATAAATAAAAAAAGATGGCGCGTAACGCAAAAATGTGACTTAGAAATAAAGATGGCGCGTAACGCAAAAAATTTTCCAACCCCGATAAAGAAGTTTAACTTCAATAAAGTTAATCACGCAGACGAAGTTTGCGGTTAGAAGCTAGTCCATAATATATTGGCTAGCGAACGTACACGGCGGTTGAGGAGCTGTCATAGTGACTTAAATGTCGCGTTTTGGGTTCACATGTGTATATCTGGGTACAATATACTGGCGGCAGGTCTCTTATATGTGAGAGGCCACCTGCGTGCCACCGCAATGTCTATTGCTCCAACAAACAGCAGTGTAAATGCACTGTTGTGTTCCGGTTTGAAGTCCCAGTCGTTCTTCAACAACTGGAACTCGCACAGTATGGCGGTATATGTCAGCAGATTGGGATGGACTTCGAGAATTCTTCGCGTCCTACCCATGGGGGCGGCTCTGTTTCTCCTCTGATGATCCTGACGTCTGTGCGGACTGCGTCGCGGACACAATTCGCTTGGGTATGGAGTTATTCATACCCAGCTCGAAAATACCCGCAGGAAATCGCAGCCGGCCGTGGTACAATCGTGCCTGTGCCGTTGCTGCGCGCCTAAAGCAGTCCGCATACGCAGCGTGGCAAGACGCCAGGAGACGTCGGGATCCATATTCAAAAGAGGAGAAACGGAAGTTCAACGCCGCCTCTAGATCCAACAAGAGAGCTTTAGCTAGGGCCAAGGCAGAACATATCCGCAGAATTGGCGAGCGACTCCAGAGTTATCCCTCGGGGAGCCGTGCTTTTTGGTCGCTCGCCAAGGCTGTGGAGGGCAATTTCTGCCTGTCCAGTCTCCCACCACTGCGTAAACTTGATAACAGTTTAGCCCATAGTGCAAAGGAGAAGGCTGATCTCTTGGCCCAACTCTTTGCCTCAAACTCGACGTTGGATGATGGAGGAGCTACACCGCCGAACATCCCGCGGTGTGAGAGTCTCCTGTCTGAAATCAAAATCAGCCAGCGAGCTGTCAGACGGGAGCTCAAGCTTCTCGACATCCATAAGTCGAGTGGGCCGGACTGTATCCCCGCAGTGGTTCTTAAGACGTGCGCCCCTGAGTTGACCCCCGTACTCACGCGCCTCTATCGTCTTTCCTATAAAACTACCCGAGTCCCGGGTTCCTGGAAGGTCGCCAATGTACACCCAATCCCCAAAAAGGGTGACCGGTCGGACCCTTCGAGTTACAGGCCGATTGCTGTCACATCCCTACTCTCCAAGGTCTTGGAGCGAGTCATAAACACTCAGCTCCTGAGGTATCTTGAGGACCGCCAACTGATTAGCGACCGTCAGTACGGTTTCCGTCACGGTCGTTCGGCTGGTGATCTTCTCGTGTACCTCACGCACCGTTGGGCGGAGGCCTTGGAGGGTGGGGGTGAGGCTATTGCGGTCGGCCTTGACATTGCGAAGGCGTTCGATCGAGTGTGGCATGGCGCCCTTCTGGCGAAGCTACCCGCGTATGGACTCCCTGAGGGACTCTGCAAGTGGATCGCCAGCTTTTTGGATGGTCGGAGCATAAAAGTCGTGGTGGACGGCTGTTGCTCCGAGACCAAGACCATTAACGCTGGTGTTCCACAAGGATCGGTGCTATCGCCGACACTCTTCATCCTGCATATCAATGACATGTTGTCTATAGACAGCATGCATTGTTATGCGGATGATAGTACATGTGACGCGCGATACATTGGCCAACAGAATCTCCCTCGGGGTTCCATTGAGGAAAGACGGTCTCAACTTGTGTCGGAAGTCGAGAGCTCTCTGGGGCGGGCCTCCGAATGGGGTGAATTGAACTTGGTTCAATTTAACCCCACGAAGACACAAGTTTGCGCGTTCACTGCCAAGAAGGACCCTTTTGTCATGGCGCCACAATTCCGAGGAGTCACTCTCCAAACATCTGAGAGTATTGGGATTCTCGGCGTCGAAATATCGAGCAAAGTGCAGTTTCGGAGTCATTTGGAGGACAAGGCCAAATTGGCTAGCAAAAAGTTGGGGATCCTCAACAGAGCCAAGCGGTACTTCACGTCGGGCCATCGATTATTGCTCTACAAAGCGCAAATCCGGCCCCACGTGGAGTACTGCTCCCACCTCTGGGCAGGAGCCCCAAAATACCAGCTCGACCCATTTGACTCCTTACAGCGCCGCGCTCTTCGGATCGTCGATAATCCCGATCTCACGGAGAAGGTGGAGCCGTTGGGACTGCGGAGAGACTTCGGGTCCCTCTGCGTGTTCTATCGACTCTTCCACGGGGAGTGCTCCGAGGAATTGTTTAGGATGGTACCATCGTCGCCATTCTACCATCGCACCA
The DNA here is from genome assembly GCA_905220455.2 of Deilephila porcellus. Taxonomy (NCBI): domain Eukaryota; kingdom Metazoa; phylum Arthropoda; class Insecta; order Lepidoptera; family Sphingidae; genus Deilephila; species Deilephila porcellus. The sequence goes on along the minus strand of LR999997.1, from coordinate 2,260,869 downwards.
CCCGTCACCGCAGTAGAGTTCATTCCTACCACCTGGAAAGTATCCGTTCCCGAACGGTACGTTTTCAGCGTTCTTTTTTACCACGCACGTGCAAGCTCTGGAATGAACTCCCTGCTTCGGTGTTTCCTGAGCGCTATGACCTGTCCTTCTTTAAGCGAGGCTTAAAGAGAGTACTCTCCTCACGGTAGGCAGCGACTTTGTTGTGCTGGACCCCTGGCATTGCGAAGGTCCATGAGCGGCGGTGATCGCTTACCATCAGGCGAGCCGCATGCTCGTCTGCCTACGAAGGCAATAAAAAAAAAAAAAAAAAAAAAAAAGGACATTGTAGCCAGAGTAACTAGACATAATGAGACTTAACATATTGTGTCTCAGGATGGCGAGCGCAGTGGAATGCCAAGTATTGCTTTGATGCATGGTGTTGTTGGGTTCTGCTACTGCCCATGAGCAGTTGTATCCATGTCGTTGACTTAGTATAACTAATTAAAAAATAATTCTTAAAGTTAACTTTCAGTTCTCGGCTAAGCTTACGAAATTAGAAAGATTAAAGTGTCAGAACAAAGTCATGTTTTTCGGATATTAAACTTTACTTTGTTACAAAGTTTCTGATATGTATAACATGATAACTGGGTGTAGGTATTACACCTGGGATACGATTGCGAGGCTTTATCCATATAGGCCACCACGCTAGCCTAGTGCGGGTTGGCGGACTTTACATACCATAGAAATTAACATAAATCGCTATGATATGCAGGTTTCATCGCGATATTTTCCTTAACCGCTAGACTACCTGGAATATAATAACGTACATAAGTCTGAAGCTAATAAAAGCGTATTAAAAAGGGTCTTAAGCAAAATACATTTCTACATTTTGAAGTAAAGTATTTAACATCCTCAGGCAAACTATCCTTTCAATTATTACAAGTCTGTCTACCCTACATAACTTGCGACGGCAGGCTGGCTCTAAACGGCAGTTCTTACAACTCGCAGATAATTACGTAAAGCTGAAAGTTTTTCTTGATGTCCTTTGTTTAATCTAGTTTGAAGACGGCTTGAGATGGGAAAAGAACCTTTTTACAGCCCATTCTATACGTACTTGGCAATTTATATAAAAGAATTCAAAATAAGTTTCTTGGAAAACTGTATTAATCTTATACACATAAATATGATAGATGGCGAGAACATGCGCTTCACTTTTTCTTATTGCGATGAATGGCGAGACGAGCATCTCATTCGCCTGATGGTAAGCGATACGACCGCTCATGGACAGTAGCTAAACCAAACACCATGAATTACAAAACAATGCTTGGCATTACACTGCGCTATCCTGAGACATAAGATGTTAAGTCTCATTATGTCCAGTAGTTACTCTGGATACAATGTCCTTCAAACCGGAACACAACAGCGCATTTACACTGCTGCTGGCGGGGGAAATAGACATTGTGGTGGTACCTACCCAGGCACCCTCTCACATATGAGAGACCAGTAAAAAGTAAGTGTCCAAAGTAACCTTCTTTTATTTACTTCTGCAATATTTCATTAACGACTGAAATCTATCACCCATCTTTCTATGACTAGAAGTAGGTAGCCCCTCTCAATCATACTCTCGATTCTAGAGGAGGCTCGTGCCCTGCAGTGGGACGTATATGGGCTGATACAGTACATTAAAGCACAGTACAAAGATAGCTACCAACTACCATTATTACATATCTATGACTATATTGACAGCCTCCGTGGCGCAGTTGGTTAGACGCCGGCTGTGAAACGAGAGGCCGCGGGTTCGATCCCCGCACCGAGACAAATGTTTCTGTGAACCACAGATATTTGTTTCGGGTCTGGGTGTTTGTTAGCCCGAAAAGTCTCTCGTAGTTCCTGATACCAACGGCACAAGACTCGATCTTAGTGTGGGGTCAGGACTATGTATGTGACTGTTGGGTGTATTTATCTATGCATTCTTAGGTTTTAATAAACAAAGAGAAATTCAGGTTAAGGTTGCAGGATGCAGACCGCTTCCTGGTCGATGTGGAGGTGCTTGGGGGAGACCTAACTTCAGCTGTGGACTGCCTGTGGCTGATAAAAAAAGATTAATATACTGGATGAATCCCAAACACAAGACACTTGGGTCACTATAATGGCATTTCTACTATTGCGCATAGTTGCAGCTATACAGGAGTATATACAACATCCCTAACATTATCTTTTTTCAGCTAGTTTTTTTTACATACATACATAAACTCACGCCTTTTTCCCAGAAGGGGTAGGCAGAGGTGTTACCAGGATACCCATATTTCAAATTGAATGTTCCGTCCCGTGATGTGATAGGGGGCGAGCCTATCGCCATATCGGGCACAAACTCCTGACTCCAGGCTGATAATGAATAGAAAAATCCAATATCACTTTGCCCCACCCGGGTTTCGAACCCGAGACCTCAGCTTTGTAGTCGTACCATAGCACAACTACGCCACCGAGGCAGTCTAGTTTTTTTATGAGTTTTTTAATAAGTCAAAACTAACCACATCATTACATTTATTACCGATTTCAAAACACCCTTGTTACTTACAATACAACAGAATTAAAACAAAATCTCAGCTTCATCCATACAAAACAACATTAAAAACACAATGCCAAAAAACAAAAACACTCCTTCATTAAAGGTTCTTTTTTTCGCTGGCAACACCTCGTGAAATTCCCCTCTCGGAATCACGTACGAGGCGATAAATTATTCAACGCAGTGTGGCCAGCGTTTTGCTTTTAGCTCGAACACCTGATCCCAATTAATGTGTGTTTGTACCGGGAGCATATTTTGTACTGGTGCGAAAAAGGGAATATAATGCAAATACATAAACTCACGCCGTTTCCTGAAGTGATAGGCAGAGGTGCTATAAGGACACCCACGTTACGCCTTGTGTTCCCTCCCACGATGTGATAGGGGGCGATCCTATCGCCATATCGGGCACAAATTCCCTTCTGATATTGAATAGAAAAATCCAATATCACTTTGGCCGACTCGGGATTCGAACCCGAGGCCACAACTTTTTAATTGTACTATACAACTGCGCCTCCGAGGCAATCACGCTTATATAGTATATAAAAAATGGATTTTGAAAAAAATTATTGGTCATTCCTTCTAGTAAAGTGGGAGGCAGCAATATAAAAGCAAATTAGACAAGGAAAGACATACCGTGCATTTGAATACTCTTTTAACTGTGATAATGCGGAATGCCCGCTTCAAGACTCTTTTTTATCAAGTTTTTCAATATACAAAGAACTGTTTTGCTTAATTGAAATGTAGATGGCAGTGTTGCGAAATGTCATTGCAATTTGTTATTAGAAAAAGTATATTTAATTTTGCAAAGTGTGTACATATGCATGGAAGTAATATTATAGCATTCAATAAAAGATGGAGTATAGCAGTTCGTAAACCGATAAAATACAGGGTATATCAAGACTGCGACCGAAAACGAAGCCAGGTGGTAGTATTAGTGACTTCAGACACAATGTAACAAAAATTTCGCAAAAGCTAATCGTCATTTTTTTTTTGTATTTTTTTAATTATTGTCGTATGCGTGGTAAGTACATATTTTTCCTAAAATGATAAAGAACATATTTTTATTTGTAAAGACGCAGTGGTACGCAAGGGTGTAAATTACTATTTTCACAAAAACGAGGTATTTACCACCCAAACATAATGATATTTAAAAAATTGCAAAATTTTTAGTTGCATTGTATCTGTCACCACTAAAACTACCACCTGGCTTCATTTGGGGTCGCAGCCCTGAAATACCCGGTATATTAAATTACTTCCTAAGTCCAGCTTATGAATTCAATGGACACAACTTCGCCTTTCCTTTGAGGATTAATTTTTAATTTTACAAAATTTTGACAAATTTCGTTCTGGCTTAAAGACAAGTTAGACATTTCCAGAGACTCACTGAGCTTCAATGCTCGGTGTTATATAAATGAACGATGTGACAGCCTCCGTGGCGTAGTTGGTTAGATGCCGGCTGTGAAACGAGAGGCCGCGGGTTCGATCCCCGCACTGAAACAAATATTTGTGTGATCCACAGGTATTTGTTTCGGATCTGGGTGTTTGTGAGACCGAAAAGTCTCGAAGTTTCTGATACCCACGACACCCGACTCGATCTTAGTGTGGGGTCAGAACTATGAATGTGACTGTTGGGTGTATTATTTTATTTAACGGCTAGTCAAACAAAATGAATTTTAATTAAAAAATACGCAAATAAAAATAGTTTTCAAAATTCGCGCTAATATGCTCCAAACTGTCACGTGAATATAATAATCAAATACCGGTATATCAAAATGAACTGTTTTTGCCTGATTTCTTACGATTTAACTACTTTAGTTGTACGACTACAAATCTGGGGTCTCGGGTTCGAATCCCGGGTCGGGCAAAGTGATATTAGATTTTTCTATTCATTATCAGCACGGAGTCAGGATTTTGTGCCCGATATGGCGATAGAATCGCCTCCTATCACATCTTGGGACGGAACATACAAGGCGAAATGTGGGTGTCCTTGTGGTGCCTCTGCCTACCCCTTCTGGGATAAAGGCGTGAGTTTATATAAGTATCTATGAAAATATTTTATTGAACCCATAAAATGTCATACATTATTTAGATTCAGTCACTTTTTTCCACTACCACCCGGTTCACAAGGCTGTTTTCGCCAGAGAAGAACGGGCAAGAAACTCTAGCGTTGCTCTTTTCAAAACAAGTTTACAATACAGTGATTATACAGGAGTCGCAGCGCAGTTGAATTCAGAGCATTTTAAATGCATTATCACCACACCGCCTTCGAAAACTTCTCATGAATAAAACCAAACCGAAATCGGTTAGCAGCCGGCGATTCTTCAAACAATTAAGGTTACCTCGCAGTGTAACACGAGCAATTTACATGATAACGGATGAAAACCCTCATGAATCTGTACGGGGGAGGCAGTATTGTGGCGAGGGGTTGAGAAATCTACATTTTCATTTTCGTCTCTTTATTGGTTCAGAATTTATAAGATAAAGTTTCAGATTTTAAAGAATTTCCACGGTATGTAAGTCCGCCAACCCGCACTAGGCCAGCGTGTTGGACTATATGGCCTAACCACTCTCAATCGTTTCACTCGATTGTAGAGTAGGCCCGTGCCCTGCAGTGGGACGTATATGGGCTGATTTAGATAGATAGATATAGATTGTTTTTTTCGGCTCTACATATTTTGTTAAATACATACCGGTAATATCCAGACTGCGACCGAAAACGAAGCCAGGTGGTAGTTTTAGTGATTACAGACACAATGCAATTAAAAATTTCACACAAATGGCGACAGTTTTCTTAAGCCGTCATTGAAAGACAGATCATTTTACATTGGTTGGACACCAAGCGTGAACTTCTTTTACGTCAACCAAAAACAGACCATCTTATATTGGTTGTAAGCCCCATGCTTGAACTATTTAATCTAAAATTAGGTTTCGACACTTCGTCTCCATATAGTCTTTAAGTGTGCCAAATTTCATGCTCCTCCGTCCGCGCATTTTCGTAAAAATGCGTACAAATATTTTCCTTCACGTATTACTCGTCATAATATAGATGAGAAACTACGTGGCTGGTTGGTTAGACGCCGGCTGTGAAATGAGAGGCCGCAACGATCCCGCACACAATTTGTGTGGCCCAAAAATATTAATTTGTTTCGGGTCTGGGAGTTATGAGACCAAAAAGTCGCTCGTAGTTTCTGATACACGACACAAGACTCGATCTTAGTGTGGGGTCAGGACTATGTGTGTGACTGTTGGGTGTATTTATTATTATATTCAGTTTTAAAAACCAGTATTATGTCGTTTTCATGTTAGTTTAGTGTGTTTTTTTAGTACTGGTGTTAGGTCTCTCATATGTGAGAGGCCGCCTGGGCAGGTACCACCGGAATGTCTATTTCTCCAACAAACAGCAGTGTAAATGCACTGTTGTGTTCCGGTTTGAAGGACATTGTAGCCAGAGTAACATTGGACATAATGAGACTTAAAATCTTATATCTCAGGATGGCGAGCGCAGTGGAATGCCTAGCATTGCCTTGTTAGTAATGTTGTTTGGTTTTGCTACTGTCCATGAGCAGTCGTATCGCTTAGCATCAGTCCAATGGCATGCTAGTCTCGCCATTCACAGCAATAACAAAAAAGTTTTCTACGAGACAGTCAGGTTGTTGATTTAGCAACTACCACTTATCAAGTTGAAACCTACAAATTTCAGAAGCTAACTTTGCCTATTCTACAGACAAGATGGTCGTACTCGTAGATGTTAATGACATTACACAGTTACGACGCTTGAGGGCCAAGTTTGGTGAGAGTGTGATGTTAAATTTAGTGATTGTTGAGGCCCAAATGAAATTTCAAGTTTCATTGTGGATATTGGATTGCAACTTCCTATGTATTTTATGCTTACATAAGTTGGTGCATTCCTACATATTTTTATGCTTGTATTTTTATACATAATAATTATAAATAAAATTCTACGCCTTTTATTTTCCGTCCCTCGAATAGGGGGCGATCTTATCGCCATATCGGGCACAAAATCCTGACTCCGGGCTGATAATGAACTGAAAAATCCGATATCAGTTTGCCCGATCCCGGGCTCGAACCCCAGATCTCAGCTTTGCAATTAGACCGTTGTACAACTACTTAATGAATTCAACCTTCTCTAAAGGTCAGTTGAGGTCCGTTGTAACTCGCTGATAAATATTTTAAGTAATTACCTTGTGGTGAGCACAATAACGTATGGCTTAAGTTTAATTACATTTTACCGGTGGTAGGTCTCTCATATGTGCGAGGCCGGGTAGGTACCACCGCAATATAGATTTCTCCAACAAACAGCAGTGTAAAAAGACCAAATAACAAGCACCAGCTTCCATTCAAAGAAAGATTAATCAAAATCGCGTCACCCAGTACAAAGTTATGAGAACACTTAAAGAATATACAGCCGAATTGAGAACCTCCTTTTTTAAAAGTCGGTAAAAAATACCCTTTTTTTAATTGGTTGACAAAATACACATTAAAGCGAGCAAAACCGCGGGCTTTAGTATTATTATATTTCATCGTTTTTCGCCACATTTCGTGTCCAATAAGTAAAGTACACCCGTCGTATATTTTAACGCAGATGTAAAAATGTATTTATGAAATACATAATATTATTGGGAAAAGGAAAGTTTTACGACGTTTGTGTAATGAGATTCTGGTCGGTACGAGTTTAGTGTCTTTGACTCTTTCTCGTATTGGAAAATATATGGAATTTTGGTATGTGAGATATGAAATACTTTCAGGGTAGGCAGACGATTAATAAAATTTATTAGACTTTATGAATATTCATACATTTACTCACGCCTTTTTCCCAGAAGGGTTAGGCAGAGGTGCTACCAAAATCCTCATTTCGCCTTGTATGCTCCGTCCCACGATGTGACAGGGTCGCCCCCTATTGCCATATCGGGCAGAAATCCCTGACTCCGGGTTGATATAGTTAATAAAAAAATCCAATATCAGCTGGGCTGACCCAGGATTCGAAGCCGAGATCTCAGCATTGTAATAGTACCGTAGTACAACTACGCCACCGAGACAGTCTTATGAATAAAACACTTTATGAATATATATATTATTATATGGGACAGAACATGCAAGGCGAAATGTGGGTGTCCTAGTGGCGCCTCTGCCTACCCCTTCGGGGATAAAGGCGTGAGTTTATGCATATTATTATATGAAAATATATATTTTTATACTGGTGCTGTTGGTAACGGACTGGACGCAATGCCTACATGTTTACGGTGGTCGCGGGTTCAAATCCCAGGGCACATCTGACTTTTCAGAGTCTTGTGTGTATCGATAGTCAATCACCTCTAAAACGGTGAAGGAAACATCGTGAGGAAACCTGCATATCATAGCGATTTGTAAGAATTTCTACGGTATGTAAGTCCGCCAACCCGCACTAGGCCAGCGTGGTGGACTATATGACCTAACCCCTCTCAGTCGTAGTATCAATACCAATTACGTTAATCACTATAAAATAAATTAATTAATATACCCAACAGTCACATACATAGATTCCACACTAAGGTTCAGATGGGAAAAGAACCTTTTTACAGCCCATTCTATACGTACTTGGCAATTTATATAAAAGAATTCAAAATAAGTTTCTTGGAAAACTGTATTAATCTCATACACATAAATCTGATAGATGGCGAGAACATGCGATTCACTTTTTCTTATTGCGATGAATGGCGAGACGAGCATCTCATTCGCCTGATGGTAAGCGATACGACCGCTCATGGACAGTAGCAAAACCAAACACCATGAATTACAAGGCAATGCTTGGCATTCCACTGCGCTCGCCATCATGAGACATAAGATGTTAAGTGTCATTATGTCCAGTAGTTACTCTGGCTACAATGTCCTTCAAACCGGAACACAACAGCGCATTTACACTGCTGTTGGCGGGGGAAATAGACATTGCGGTGGTACCCACCCAGGCACATTGTCACATATGAGAGACTTACCACCAGTAAAAAGTAAGTGTTCAAAGTAAGCTTCGCTTATTTACTTCTGCGATATTTCGTTAACGACTAAAATCTATCACCCGTCTTTCTATGACAAGAAGTAGGTAGCCCCTCTCAATCATACTCTCGATTCTAGAGGAGGCTCGTGCCCTGCAGTGGGACGTATATGGGCTGATACAGTACATTAAAGCCCAGTACAAAGATAGCTACCAACTACCATTATTACATATCTATGACTATATTGACAGCCTCCGTGGCGCAGTTGGTTAGACGCCGCCTGTGAAACGAGAGGCCGCGGGTTCGATCAAACAAATATTTGTGTGATCCACAGGTATTTGTTTCGGATCCGGGTGTTTGTGAGCCCGAAAAGTCTCTCGTAGTTCCTGATACACGACACAAGATTCGATCTTAGTGTGGGGCAGGACTATGTATGTGACTGTTGGGTGTATTTATCTATGCATTCTTAGGTTTTAATAAACAAAGAGAAATTCAGGTTAAGGTTGCAGGATGCAGACCGCTTCCTGGTCGATGTGGAGGTGCTTGGGGGAGACCTAACTTCAGCTGTGGACTGCCTGTGGCTGATAAAAAAAGATTAATATACTGGATGAACCACAAACACAAGACACTTGGGTCACTATCATGGCATTTCCACCATTGCGCATAGTTGCAGTTATACAGGAGTATATACAACATCCCTAACATTATCTTCCTTCAGCTAGTTTTTTTACATACACACATAAACTCACGCCTTTTTCCCAGAATGGGTAGGCAGAGGTGCTACCAGGATACCCATATTTCGACTTGAATGTTCCGTCCCATGATGTGATAGAGGGCGAGCCTATCGGCATATCGGGCACAAACTCCTGACTCCGGGCTGATAATGAATAGAAAAATCCAATATCACTTTGCACGACCCGGGATTCGAACCCGAGACCTCAGCTTTGTAGTCGTACCATAGTAAAACTATGCTACCGAGGCAGTCTAGTTTTTTTATAAGTCAAAACTAACTACAACATTACATTTATTACAGATTTCAAAACATCCTTATTACTTACAATACAAAACAGAATTAACACAAAATCTCAGCTACATCCATACAAAACAACATTAAAAACACAATGCCAAAAAACAAAAAGAGTCCTTCATTAAAGGTTCTTTTTTTCGTTGGCAACACCTCGTGAAATTCCCCTCTCGGAATCACGTACGAGGCGATAAATTATTCAACGCAGTGTGGCCAGCGTTTTGCTTTTATCCCGAACACCTGATCCCAATTAATGTGTGTTTGTACCGGGAGCATATTTTGTACTGGTGCGAAAAAGGGAATATAATGCAAATACATAAACTCACGCCGTTTGAGTGATAGGCAGAGGTGCTATAAGGACACCCACATTTCGCCTTGAATGTTCCGTCCCATGATGTGATTGGGGGCGAGCCTATCGCCATATCGGGCACAAATTCCCCACTGATATTCAATAGAAAAATCCAATTTTACTTTGCCCGACCCGGGATTCGAACCCGAGGCCACAGCTTTGTAATTGTACTATACAACTGCGCCTCCGAGGCAATCACGCATATAATACAGTATATAAAAAATGGACTTTGAAAAAAATAATTGGTCATTCCTTCTAGTAAAGTGGGAGGGAGCAATATAAAAGCAATTAGACAAGGAAAGATATACCGTGCATTTGCATTTTCTTTCAACTATGGTAATGCGGAATGCCCGCTTCAAGACTCTTTTGTTGTCAAGTTTTTCAATATACAAAGAACTGTTTTGCTTAATTGAAATGGAGATGGCAGTGTTGCGAAATGTCATTGCAATTTGTTATTAGAAAAAGTACATTCATTTCATATTTAATTTTGGAAAAGGTGTACATAATATGCATGGATATAATATTATAGCATTCAATAAAAGATGGAGTATAGCAGTTCGTAAACCCATAAAATACCGGGTATATCAAGACTGCGACCGAAAACGAAGCCAGGTGGTAGTATTAGTGACTTCAGACACAATGTAACAAAAATTTCGCAAAAGCTAATCGTCATTTTTTTTTGTGTTTTTTTATTTATTGTCGTATGCGTGGTAAGTACATATTTTTCCTAAAATGATAAAGAACATATTTTTATTTGTAAAGACGCAGTGGTACGCAAGGGTGTAAATTATTATTTTCACAAAAACGAGGTATTCACCACCCAAATATAATGATATTTAAAAAATTGCAAAAAATTTAGTTGCAAGTTAGACATTTCCAGAGACTCACTGAGCTTCAATGCTCGGTGTTATATGAATGAAGGATGTGACAGCCTCCGTGGCGTAGTTGGTTAGATGCCGGCTGTGAAACGAGAGGCCGCGGGTTGGATCAAACAAATATTTGTGTGATCCACAGGTATTTGTTTCGGATCTGGGTGTTTGTGAGACCGAAAAGTCTCGAAGTTTCTGATACCCACGACACACGACTCGATCTTAGTCAGGACTATGTATGGGAATTTTGGGTGTATTATTTTATTTACGAGCTAGTCAAACAAAGCAAATTTTAATTAAAAAATACACAAATAAAAATAGTTTTTAAAGTTCCCGCTAAAACGCTTTAAACTGTTATGTGACTATTATAATCAAATATCGGTATATTAAAATGAACTGATTTTGCCTGATTTCTTACGATTTAACTACTTTAGTTGTACGACTACAAATCTGGGGTCTGGGGTTCGAATCCCGGGTCGGGCAAAGTGATATTGGATTCTTCTATTCATTATCAGCCCGGAGTCAGGAATTTGTGCCCGATATGGCGATAGGCTCGCCCCCTATCACATAATGGGACGGAACATACGAGGCGAAATGTGGGTGTCCTGGTGGCGCCTCTTCCCACCCCTTCTGGGATAAAGGCGTGAGTTTATATAAGTATCTATGAAAATATTTTATTGAACCCATAAAATGTAATACATTATTTAGATTCAGTCACTTTTTTCCACTACCACCCGGTTGACAAGGCTGTTTTCGCCAGAGAAGAACTGCTCTTTTCAAAATAAGCTTACAATAGAGCGATTATACAGGAGACGCAGCGCAGTTGAATTCAGAGCATTTTAAATGCATTATCACCACACCGCCTTCGAAAACTTCTCATGAATAAAACCAAACCGAAATCGGTTAGCAGCCGGCGATTCTTCAAACAATTAAGGTTACCTCGCAGTGTAACACGAGCAATTTACATGATAACGGATGAAAACCCTCATGAATCTGTACGGGGAAGGCAATATTGTGGCGAGGGGTTGAGAAATCTACATTTCATTTTCGTCTCTTTATTGGTTCAGAATTTATAAGATAAAGTTTCAGATTTTAAAGAATTTCCACGGTATGTAAGTCCGCCAACCCGCACTAGGCCAGCGTGGTGGACTATATGGCCTAACCACTCTCAATCGATTCACTCGATTGTAGAGTAGGCCCGTGCCCTCCAGTGGGACGTATATGGGCTGATTTAGATAGATAGATATAGATTGTTTCATCGGCTCTACATATTTTGTTAAATACATACCGGGTATATCCAGACTGCGACCGAAAACGAAGCCAGGTGGTAGTTTTAGTGATTACAGACACAATGCAATTAAAAATTTCGCACAAATGGCGACAGTTTTCTTAAGCCGTCATTGAAAGACAGATCATTTTACATTGGTTGGACACCAAGCGTGAACTTCTTTTACGTCAAACAAAGACAGACCATCTTATATTGGTTGTAAGCCCCATGCTTGAACTATTTAATCTAATATTAGGTTTCGACACTTCGTCTCCATATAGTCTTTAAGTGTGCCAAATTTCATGCTCCTCCGTCCGCGCATTTTCGTAAAAATGCGTACAAATATTTTCCTTAACGTATTACTCGTCATAATATAGATGAGAAACTACGTGGCTGGTTGGTTAGACGCCGGCTGTGAAATGAGAGGCCGCAACGATCCCACACACAATTTGTGTGGCCCAAAAATATTAATTTGTTTCGGGTCTGGGAGTTATGAGACCAAAAATTCGCTCGTAGTTTCTGATACACGACACAAGACTCGATCTAAGTGTGGGGTCAGGACTATGTGTGTGACTGTTGGGTGTATTTATTATTATATTCAGTCTTAAAACCAGTTTTACGTCGTTTTCATGTTAGTTTAGTGTGTTTTTTTAGTACTGGTGTTAGGTCTCTCATATGTGAGAGGCCGCCTGGGCAGGTACCACCGTAACGTCTATTTCTCCAATAAACAGCAGTGTAAATGCACTGTTGTGTTCCGGTTTGAAGGACATTGTAGCCAGAGTAACATTGGACATAATGAGACTTAACATCTTATGTCTCAGGATGGCGAGCGCAGTGGAATGCCTAGCATTGCCTTGTAATTAATGTTGTTTGGTTTTGCTACTGTCCATGAGCGGTCGTATCGCTTAGCATCAGTCAAATGGCATGCTCGTCTCGCCATTCAAAGCAATAACAAGAAAGATTTCTATGAGACAGTCGGGCTGTTGATTTAGCAACTACAACTTACCAAGTTGAAACCTACAAATTTCAGAAGCTAACTTTGCCTATTCTACAGACAAGATGGTCGTAAATCGTCGTAGATGGTAATGACATTACACAGTTACGACGCTTGAGGGCCAAGTTTGGTGAGAGTGTGATGTTAAATTTAGTGATTGTTACCCAAATGAAATTTCAAGTTTGATTGTCGGCATTGGATAGCATAACTTCCTATGTATTTTATGCCTACATAAGTTGGTGCATTCCTACATATTTTATGCTTGTATTTTTATACATAATAAACTCACGCCTTTTTCCCAGAAGGAGTAGGCAAAAATTCTACGGCTTTTATTTTCCGTCCCTCGAATAGGGGGCGATCTTATCGCCATAACGGGCACAAATATCTGACTCCGGGCTGATAAAGAACAGAAAAATCCGATATCAGTTTGCCCAATCCCGGACTCGAACCCCAGATCTCAGCTTTGCAATTAGACCGTTGTACAACTGCGCCACCGAAGTAGGGCTCTCAAACGGGCTTAATGAATTCAACCTTCTCTAAAGGTCAGCTGAGGTCCGTTGTAACTCGCTGATAAATATTTTAAGTAATTACCTTGTGGTGAGCACAATAACGTATGGGATAAGTTTAATTACATTTTACCTGTGGTAGGTCTCTCATATTGCCAGGCCGGGTAGGTACCACCGCAATGTAGATTTCTCCAACAAACAGCAGTGTAAATGCCAATGAACAAATAACAAGCACCAGCTTCCATTCAAAGAAAGATTAATCAAAATCGGGTCACCCAGTACAAAGTTATGAGAACAGATAAAGAATACACAGCCGAATTGAGAACCTCCTTTTTTAAAAGTCGGTTAAACATACTCTTTTTCGTCAATTGGTTGACAAAAACACATTAAAACGAGCAAAACCACGGGCTTTAGTATTATTACATTTCATCCTTTTTCGCCACATTTCGTGTCCAATAAGTAAAGTACACCCGTCGTATATTTTAACGCAGATGTAAAAATGTATTTATGAAATACATATTATTGGGAATAGGAAAGTTTTACGACGTTTGTGTAATGAGATTCTGGTCGGTACGAGTTTAGTGTCTTTGACTCTTTCTCGTATTGGAAAATATATGGAATTTTGGTATGTGAGATATGAAATACTTTCAGGGTAGGCAGACGATTAATAAAATTTATTAGACTTTATGAATATAAACTGTTTGTTGGAGAAATAGACATTGCGGTGGTACCTACCCAGACGGCCTCTCACATATGAGAGACCTACCACCAGTAGAATCATGTCACCGTCGGCGTCTAACCAACTGCGCCACGGAGGCTGTCACTATAGCATGCTTTACGTCTTTTTACAGCGGCCATTCGAAAACAAATAAATAAGTATCCCAAACCAACAGACCTAGTTCTATTTATAGACGGCCTAAAAGTTTCTAGACATTCATCGGGTTGTAAAACAAATGGCCTAAAGTCTAGACATAAGATCTAGCTCGGTGACGTACAGATTGTGGGCTAGGACATGAAATATTTATGAGAAATGGAAATGGTTAGAAGCGATTGAATTCTAACATTTCACTATCTATTCAGTTATTTTGAAGGTTATTTTGAATTATGAGAACGTAGAACTTGGTAGAATATTGCCGAGCTAGAAATCCCAGGTTCGAACCCAGTAACGCATGTAAAATATCTTATATTAAAAATACACTCAATAGTTACATATATACTCTTGCCCCACACACAAGTTTTGTGTCGTGAAACTCAGAAACGTGAAGCCGTGGGTTTGTTTCCGCGGTGAGACAAATTGTGCGATAAAAAAATATTTGTTTGAAGTCTGGGTGTTTATCAAAAGTCTCACATAGTTTTTAATACCCCCAAGACCTTTATCTTAGTGTCGGGTCAGGTATATATATTATGTTACTACAAGGCTTATACATAGTGATAAAGACATGTGTATTTCATTCAAGGTACGTGTTCCTAACCACCCCAGGTAACATTAATTTTGCAAAATACTGCTTGGTGGTTTTGTTTAAAATGCGATTTTAGTTTTGAAGGCAAGCCAACCCGAAGTTATGAACCTTTTTACTGCTCAGGTAAGTTCCCGAACCGAAACAAAGTTTAGCTAAGCGATAAAAATACCCATATCAATACGGGGTGGCCAAAAATCGTGAAAACTAAAATCACGATTTTTGATAAAAAATACTCTCGGATTTTTTTCAAAATTATTACAATGTCACCCGGGATGATGAGAAACGTGGAATAAATTATATATATATAATGTCAATATCACCCGGTACTTTCATTAAACTTTATACATACATACATAAACTCACGCCTTCATCCCAGAAGGGGTAGTCAGAGGCGCCACCAGGACACCCACATTTCGCCTTGTATGTTCCTTCCCATGATGTGATAGGAGGCGAGCCTATCGCCATATCGGGCACAAATTCCTGACTCCGGGCTGATAATGAATAGAAAACCCAATATCACTTTGCCCGACGCGGGATTCGAACCCTAGACCTCAGCTTTGTAGTCGTACCGTAGTACATCTACGCCACCGAGGCAGTCATTAAACTTAATAACTGTTTTTGAAGGATAATATCTGAAATTCCTCAGACAAAGCCGGGTCTCCATATTTCTAAAAACAGAAAGATCCCTACCCCTACCCTTGCATTGTTTTACTAACCCCGTCCGCGTTCAAGGGTACAATAAATAATTCAGTAGGTTTGACACCAATGAAGACCGGGTTCAAATTCAGAGAGCCTTATATTGACTTGGAAAGTGATATTTTAGTCCGTATTTATAGGACATGTCAGCCCGAATGAATAGTATCTTTTTTGATGAATAAATTCGATAACATGACGGCATAATTACTGGTAGGTCTCTTATATGTGACAGGCTGTCTGGATAGGTACCACCGCAATGCCTATTTCTCCAACAAACAGCAGTGTAAATGCACTGTTGTGTTCCGGTTCGAAGGACATTGTAGCCAGAGTACTGGACATAATGAGACTTAACATCTTAAGTCTCAGGATGGCCGCAGTGGAATGCCAATCATTGCTTAGTAATTCATAGTGTTGTTTGGTTTTCCTACTGTCCATGAGCAGTCGTATCGCTTACCATCAGGCGAATGGCATGCTCGCCTCGCCATTGACCGCAATGAAAAAATGTGGCAACTGGTTTAATACAAGTTTCTTTAAGTAATGAATGAATCAACCCGCATATGCCCATAAGAATGAGAGTCAATTTCAATCGAGAGTTCCATTGAGATGAATTAGGCCACAGTACACAACGCTGGCTAATTTTGAGTTTATGAAGATAAACGGTATGCAGGCTACCTCACTATGTTTTCCACCAATTTATTAAAAAATTTTATCGATACTTGTACATACAAAAAAAAAACACTTTTTGGAAGTACTGTTATATTTTTGGTACAATTTCCGCTTAATTCCCATGCATGTTCCAAAATATTTCTTCTTCGTTTTCGATCGCAGTCTGGATATACCCTGTACCTATAATATTATAACAAAGACAATACACACTTAACAGAATATTCCATTTCAAATATTAGAACGCGGATTTACACAAATTCGATCAATAAACAAACAAATTGAAAGATCATGATGCTTAAACATTTAGTGACGTTAATATCTCTTTCAATATTTATCATCTACAGTGAATATCACGATTTACAGCATTATGATAACTGGCTGAAAGTGATCCGCGCGTTTTATATAAAAATATTTGTTTAAAAATAAAACTCTGTAAAAATAATAAAAACTTTTTAGTGAAATATATTTTAGAACAAAAAAATGATTCCATTTTCAAAATAATACAAATATTCAGTTATTAAAAGTAACTGGTGATAAATAAATAATAAGACCAAAGCTAAACCTACATAGTGAATAAAATATTCAAACTAAAAAGTGTTCTATATTTAAAACAAGAAGTTTTATACGACATGTGGTGTAATTAAAAAAAGAACTTTGTCCTAAATCTCGTCACAAAATTAAAGTCTTTGAGGAAGTGTACTTATTCAAATATTTGTCGTGGACTGTCCTTTATAATCTGTGCTTTTGTTTTTTTTTGTTCTGTGTGGACATTTCTAAATTACGGATTCTCTTTCCATGCTTACTCCTTCAAAAATGGTAGGTAGAAGAGGTTGTATAAGGAAAAAATAGATAAAAAATAATAACGCTTTTCAAAATTATTATCGCATTCGAAACTCGCTTACAGAGCTTCAGATTATTAACAGCTTGGAAAATATAGTTTTTCACATCACTACCTTATGACGACTGGAGTGATTTAAAAATTGGACTTAAAACTTTTTTGTAAAATCATAAACATGTAAATAGAAGGTAGATGATAGAAAATAGTCTAGAGAATAAATCACGTATAATTAGAAAGGCCGACTAGTAGCGACTGGCGAGAGTCGGTTTTTGATATAACACATCATGAAGTGGTTTAGTCGAGCTATTTTAAAAGTCTTAAAGGGAATATAGTGCGCTCCTATTATTTTCAAAAAAAAAACACCATTATTTATTTACAAAAATCTTTCCCGTTTTCGTTTTGTAAAAAAATGACTTTATTTATTTCTGAGCTGTATTGTTGCCTTAAATTAAGGAACACAACGTCCAGAAGTGTTTTTTTTTTCCGTAACATACTAAAGAATTATAATTTAAAATTACCATTTTAAACACATTAAGACATAAAAAGAACTCGGAATATAAATGCATTTTTCATAATTTCTCTTCTTGCAATTTTTTTTATTTACTAAATCGCACTATATTTCTTTTCAAATAGTAAACAAGGTACGCTTTATTGAAACAGTATACAGAAATATAGAAAAACACATTTTAGTATGCTCGAAGTAAATTTAGGTTTAGAAAAACTGTCTGCATTTCTCGCATTATTTAAGTCACTAACCGCTTTCTATTTGTGTCAAAAATACGCTTTTTCTTACAGCTTTTGTTTAAAAGGTAATTTTTTTAAATTGATTTACGTGCAAACTACATTGTAAGTACAAGTGTGTAGATAATAAGTATTTTTATGACGACGTGTTTTCACGTCACTGCCATCTTTATATCGTAATATTTATCTCGCACAGGAATTACTAATATATTGAGAATAATTTCCAGTTTAAAGCAGTGAATTCTCCATGCCTAGACGATTAATTTCCTCTTGGCTCGTCGGATAGTATTTACTTAGCGCGCGAAGTTAAATGAAGTAATGACGGTATTTCACGGCACGATGCATGACGCGGACCCCGCACGCTCCCTGTCACGTGTAAATACGTCCTCTTTCCTGAATGTTAATTACCCTCCTCCCACTTGACTGACGAATTGGCAAAGGACTGTTGATACCTACTAAATATACTTATATTTATAGTACAAAAGAAAAGATAAGATAAACAAAAGATTCTTATCGAAATCTAGTTCAAATCATATTGAACATTAAGTAAAAATGATCTTAAAAAATATAGTTATGCATGTAATTAAAAATAGTCAAAAAGTTCAGCTTATTTTTTTAACTCGCTAACCAACAATAACAATTGAAGTAAAATTCAAACTACTAAAAGCAGTCATTTGCTAATAAACACACGCCACTCCGCACAAATGGGACCGTCAGAGAATCTGTCAATGGGAAATCCTTCCCACGCGCGCGTATAGGAATGTCAGAGACACAGTCCATAGCGTGACGTTTAAAGTGTCCGCGCTTTGGGCTGACAGATGGCGTTCCTGCAGAACCGTTCCATCTCGCTGGTGGACATGTACATCGACAACTCGGAACCGTCAGAGAACGTCGGCCAGATACACTTCTCCCTGGAGTACGACTTCCAGAACACCACGCTGATACTGAAGATCATACAGGTTAGTATAGGATCCCAATGGATGGGCAGATTTTATTCTTTTATGTGAGTAATCAATATTAGATTCAAGGCTTTTGCTTTGAATTAATTCTTTGAATCAGATTTTGTTTTATTTTTATCTCAGCATAGCCTACATATCTACCTACCTACATATATGGTAGTCTGATGTTAAGCTCAGTGCTGTCGAACATGGCTTGAAATACGACAAAGAATTACATATTTAAATATTATGTAATTTACTACAGAAAAAATAACCCTGGCTTGAAAGACCTAGAATTTACCTACATCTTTTTACGAGATGGAATAGCAAAGTGACTAAGCTCCTGATGGTAAGTGCCCTTCAGACCAGCGATACAATTTTCTCTCGCCCTTCACAATCATGCGGGCCTGGTCTATTACTTCTTCATGTCCTAGTCAAAGTCTAAAATGATTAAGAGGGGCAAATAACACCACAACTTGAAAAACTTCAAAATTCGAGACACTTCAACACTCCCTCTCACTTCTTATAAATATTCTTTGAATCTGCTAACCTTGTTCTTCTTCCAGGGCAAAGACCTCCCAGCCAAGGATCTGAGTGGTACATCGGACCCATATGTTCGCGTCACCCTTCTGCCTGACAAGAAACACCGGCTCGAGACGAAGATCAAGCGACGCACGCTCAACCCTCGTTGGAACGAGACCTTCTACTTCGAGGGTTTCCCCATACAGAAGCTGCAGAGCCGGGTTCGTATTTAAATTCTAGAAGGTACTTTTAAAATGTATATGATGGCGAAAAAAGATAACTGACAATAATTAATGTTTTCCCAAATTATATGGACTTAAAGTTAAACCGATTTACGCCCAAATACTGGAACGCAACTTAAATATAACTTGCGCTTAACTACGTTAATCCCGATTAAATGTACTGGCTAAGTGAGCCGTGCGCTGTTAAGAGCAACTTATTATTTGAATGTCGTTCCAGTATTCGGGCGTTAGTAATGTTTTTACATAATATTGTTAACTTCCATTTATAGCTGACAGCTTCAGACAAATATTTGTGTCATGTAAAGCACAAGTATTTGTTTCGGGTGTTTGTGAAGCCGAAAAGTCTCACGTAGTTCCTAATACCCACGACACAGGACTAGATCTTAGTGTGGGGTCAGGACTATGTATGTGACTATTGGGTGTATTTATTAATTTAGTTTTTCCATTCGAATTGAACGATATTTGCTAGTATTTTTTGCAGATATAAATCGATTTTTTTTACACAGTAGTTCCGGCAAACGAATACACAGGTCACCTGACAGTAATCACTGTCGCCCATGAACATCCATAACGCGTGGATCATAAAAGTGTTGACCGACCATCAATTGGGGAGGGAGTGGAAAGGAAAAACGATGGGAAAGGGAAAGTGGTGGTAGGCATCCGGTAATCTTACTCACCGAACGAAACGCAATAAATAAATACACCCAACAGTCACATACATAGTCCTGACCCCACACTAAGATCGAGTCTTGTGTCGTGGGTATCAGAATCTACGAGAGACTTTTCGGTCTCACAAACACCCAGACCCGAAACAAATACTAATCACACAACTATTTGTCT
Source organism: Deilephila porcellus (assembly GCA_905220455.2). NCBI lineage: Eukaryota > Metazoa > Arthropoda > Insecta > Lepidoptera > Sphingidae > Deilephila > Deilephila porcellus. The sequence goes on along the minus strand of LR999997.1, from coordinate 2,240,385 downwards.
CGGTGCGGGGATCGAACCCGCGGCCTCTCGTTTCACAGGCGGCGTCTAACCAGCTGCGCCACGGAAGTTGTCGCTTCACGTCGATCTCCTTTGAGACAGTGGAACCGCCCCGGACGAGCCTGCCCATTCATGTTGAGTCATGACTGACAACTACCACTTTTTAAATATCGCTATATTCTATTTATTTAATTGTTATATTTTGATCAGGTGCTGGATCTCCACTTTCAATATTCAATATCGCTATTTTCTATTTAATAGTTTTCTTTTCATCAGGTGCTGCATCTCCACGTCTTCGACTACGATCGGTTCTCAAGGGATGACTCTATCGGGGAGGTCTTTCTACCTCTCTGCCAGGTATGTTATTGGAAAGAAAGAAAGCTTTGTCACAAGCATACAATTATGCAGGGTATATCAAGACTGCGACCGAAAACGAAGCCAGGTGGTAGTGTTAGTGACTTCAGACACAATGCATGTAAAAATTTCGCAATCTTTTACTTATCGGCGTATTTGGGTGATAATTACATAGTTTTCCTAAAACAATCATGTAGACCTCTTTATTTTTAAACACTCAATGGTACGTAAGGGTTAAAATTATTATTTTCGCAAAAACTAGGTATTTACCATCCAAAAAAGATGATTTTTAAAATTTTCCAAAGAAATATATGTCGCTGTTTTGGTGAAATTTTTAATTGCATCGTGTCTGTAACCACTTAAACTACCACCAGGCTTCGTTTTCGGTCGCGGTCTTGATATACCCTGTATAACACAAAACAGTGCTTGTCACAAAAACTGTAGTAAAACCAGCGCTGGTCTTCCGCAAGTAAGTGATATCACGGATGCCAAACACATAATAAAAGTAAACATAATTAAAACAAATCGACAACCACAGCATACGCGTTCTCATATTATGCTCAGGAGTGGGTAGGCGAAATATCAGTGTCACGCGAACCTCTGACGAGTGTAGACAGTGAAATATTTATCAAGCACTTGAGCATTATTGACCAATGAAGGTTACCATTACTTTTAAACTACTTATTAACTATCTTAACATTATTAAATAGCGTGAAAAGGTATGAAACACATGTGATTACCTCGCACCGGCGCACAGACATCTACCTTAATATTATATCCGCATCAACATTGAAAGCCGTTAACATCTTTGCAAAAAAATATATAAATATTTAAATTAAAATCAATTTGACAACCTCCATGGCGCAGTTGGTTAGACGCCGGCTGTGAAACGAGAGGCCGCGGGTCCGATCCCTGCATCGATACAACTGTGATGCTCAGGTATTTGTTTCGAGTCTGGGTGTTTGTGAGACCGAAAAGTGTCTCGTAGTTTCTAATACACGGCATAAGACTCGATCTTAGTGTGGGGTCAGGACTATGTATGTGACTGTAGGGTGTATTTATTTAAAAAAAATGTAATCACTGCAGTCCTCGAATATTATTAGAGCTTTAACTATAGCTGTATCAGCCTATAATATAACCGCTCACTGCTGGCAATTGAACTCCTCTAGCGAGTTTAATTGAAATACAGCTTCCAAAACATAAATTATTCAACCACATAAATAACATGAAAAATTGTGCCCATACATTCAGAAAGCAAATTTCAATTAACAGAACAATTAACAAATTCCTATATGCCTTTTGTAATCGAAATAAAACAGAAAGCTATTACTCGCAGTGGAATGCCAAACATTGCTTTGTAATTCATTGTGTTGTTCGGTTTTCTACTGTCCATGAGCGGTCGTATCGCTCACCATCAGGCGAATGGCATGCTCGTCTCGCCATTCATAGCAATAAAACAAAACTCCTGCTCGTTGACGTTATTAAACCAGAGCGGACATCGCTTACATAATCTGCGCGCACTGTATGTACCAATAGAACGAGGGAATATGGAAAGAGATAGACAATAGTGTGTCTGCTAAGGAGTGAAAGAGACAAATGGAAATAGAAGTACGGTACCGCTCTTTTTTGTTGCGCACATAATATTTTGTTCGCCCATCTATTTATGAATATGGTTTCATGTCATTAAAGCGCTGTGCATAGTCAAAATAGCCTTAAAACTGTTTTTAGCCAAATGTGTACATGTTAGACCAGCGAGATTTTTTTTGTTAATCTTGATCATAATATTTATGAGGGCACTATTGTGTTCAAAACACGTTTTCGTTAAATAATCTCGATAAAAAATTGAAATATAATTAAAATTGAAATTCTAGCAATTGTTATTGTATCATTTAATAACAAATCTTAGTTAAATTAATAATAGTAATGTAATATATAATAATAAGGGGAACTGTTTTATTTATTTATTTATTTATTCTTTACTGCACACACAAAAGAACAAAAGGCATACAATATCTTACAGATAAAATTAAAGAGTACAGTTGGCGGTCTTATCGCCCTAGGCGATTTCTTACAGACAACCTTTGGATGGATATAAGAAAAGGATAAGAATAGAGGGCAGTTGTTATTATTTTGTTATTATTAACGATTTCAAGAAGGGTATTAAAATATGTATTGCTAAATAACCAGTCGAATAAAACATCGCGTCTATCTTTAACTGTTCTAGAAATACCTCCTCTTTTGATCTGTACCGTCATATAATATCTTTGAACTTTCCCGTCCCTATTAATTTCCCTTCTCTTTTGACCCACTCTTCTCCTCAACTCTTCGAAGCTATGATTACGTTCATAAAGTCTAACGCCATCAGACTGTGATCCTGAAATTCATTGTGTGTTGTACTGTGATATACCTATTTTATTCAATGTTTTAACAACTACTTATATTTCATTGTTTTATTTGTATATACATTACGTGTGATTGTGTTTGTTTCAGTACGCTAATTAGGTTTCCACAATTTTATACGTAAAGTTCACTGTCGAGCCAATATTAATAGTGTAACAGGTAGTTGCAAAATTATTATTGTTTTTACACACGTGTTCTCATCGCACATCTGACATTGGCAGAATTGTCGTCATCGGCATCGTTGCCATAGAGGAAAAAAAAACATCGCGTCATCACAGCATCCATATTTTGTTCCTCTTTCGTTATTTTCTATTCATCGCGCAAAAGAAATCATTAATTATACCGGGTATATCAAGACTGCGACCGAAAACGAAGCCAGGTGGTAGTTTGAGTGGTTACAGACACGATGCAAATAAAAATTTCGCCAAAACAGTGACAGATATTTTTTTAGAATTTTTTAAAACATCATGTCTGGGTGGTAAATACCAAGGTTTTCAAAAATACTAATTTAAACCCTTACGTATCATTGCGTGTTTAAAAATAAAGAGGTGTACATCATTATTTTTGGAAAACTATGTATTGAATTTGAATTTAAATTTGAATTGAGTCACCAAAATACGACGATAAGTAAAAAATTACAAATAAAAATTGGAATTTTTCGTTGCATTGTGTCTGAAGTCACTAATACTACCACCTGGCTTCGTTTTCGGTTGCGGTCTTGATATACCCAGTATAAATCACTCGTCATCGCTACAAATTGTCGGTCAAGTTATTATAAATGTTCAGGAAGGCTGTTACTTGGAAACCTTTTTTTTTATTGCGGTGAATGGCGAGACGAGCATGCCGTTCGCCTGATGGTAAACGACCGCTCATGGACAGTAGCAAAACGAAACAACACCACGATTTTCAAAGCAATGATTGGAATTGCCATGCGCTTGCCATCCTGAGACATAAGATGTTAAGTCTCAATATGTCCAGCTACTCTGGCTACAATGTCCTTCAAACCGGAACACAACAGTGCATTTACAGTGCTGTTGGAGAAATAGACATTACGGTGGTACCTACCCAGGCGGTCTCTCACATATGAGAGACCTACCACCAGTTAAACTATCGTGGATATGACATTGATTGTTAATAGCTGTGTCTATGAGGGCAAAGAGAAATAGATCTCCGGTTGAAGCTTATCGTTGAGTTCTGAGGAGTTACTATATGGTACGAAAAGTTCGAATGTTCGAACGTCACACGTAAAACTGTACGAACATGCCTAGGTACTACACAAAATGTTCGAATCCGATATACGTCGTAACCATAGACTAAATTCGGAGTGAATGCTAAGTGTCATAGAGAATAAGAAGTGGAAAACTTACAACTTACTTCGGACGTCGAATTTTCGAACATTTAAACCTCGGTGTCGTATTTGTATTACGGTACGGTTACAAAGCTGAGGTCTCGGGTTCGAATCCCGGGTCGGGCAAAGTGATATTGGATATTGTATTTGGAGTCAGAAATTTGTGCCCGATATGGCGATAGGCTCGCTCCCTATCACATCGTGGGACAGAACATGCAAGGCGAAATGTGGGTGTCCTAGTGGCGCCTCTGCCTACCCCTACGGGGATTAAGCCGAGAGTTTATGTTTATGTATGTTATACTTCTCTTCGGATCATACAGTAACCCCCAATTGTATCTCAATGAGACAATCGATTTCTCCGGCATTTACTTCCACCGGTAGCAAACTCCATTAGCAGAAAAGTATTTGAAACTTCACAAAAGTAAAATCAGATAACGCGTTTATTGAGTACTAAAAGTCGTCGTAAAATGTCGGAAACACGGAACTCCGAGCGAAGTTAAGCAAAGTGACATTGAAGAATTTAATGTTTCAAATAAACATTGATCTTCTCGCTGCCAATGAAAATGGAAATCAATGCTTTATTAATTTATTAACATCGGCCTCATTCATACACAGTTTTAAAAGCCCATTTTAGTCATCGAATGTTTTGTCCCTTTCAAACGACTTTTGAATTTAGTTAGAGCGAAGAAGACAAAACATTCGATAATTAAAGAACGTTTTAAAATTCTATGAATAAGGCCGTTACATTTTAACCTGTTTGTATGCGGTTTCAAATAGGTCATTATTATCATGACGACTGGGGTGAGTTGGTTATATTAAACCACACCGAAATACACTTGTATCAGCCCATATACGTCGCACTGCAGGGCACGGGCCTCCTCTACAATCGAGAGTACGATTGAGAGGGGTTAGGCCATATAGTCCACCACGCTAGCCTAGTGCGGTACTTTACATACCTTAGAAATTGTTATAAATCGCTATGGTATGCAGGTTTCCTCACGATGTTTTCCTTCACCGTTACAATGCGTGGTGATTAAATATCAATACAGGTCAGATTTCACATACTTCAAAAATCCAAAGTAGTTAGTTGCAAATGAACGCCGCCATTTTACTCTTGAAACAACGCCATAACTATTGCAGATCTCAAAATAGACTTTCTCGCAATATTTCTATTCACAGCTAAACTCAGATGAATAAAACATAAAAATTGAATTTCAAAGCTATCAACAATGTTTTATTCTCGGAGTGAAATAAATTCAACACTCCAACTTTACAATGCTCAATAATTCCCAAAGGAATCGTTTTATCGAACTTTTGTATTGTATTGAATGTGTTATACAAACTAGGGAATCGAACCGACTTACTTTCGAAATGTTTCGCGAATTGAATAAAACTCGATTTTTTATGCTGGCATGATAAAGGGACTGCAATGCGCCTGATGGTAAACGCAGTGCAGAAGTATCCGCAGGTGAAAGATGGTTAAGACTCGCTGGTCGCGACAACTATGTCGGCCTAATTGTATCCGGATATACAAAGGGTTCTACATCTATGTGGCGATCTAAAGGGGAGGCTTATGTTAACAGTGAACTTCCTGTTGCTGAAGAGAGAGAGAGAGAGATACAAACTTGAACTCGATATGAGACATAAACATAATAATATTATATTCACTAATCCCAGGTGTAACAAACTTTTAAATAATCACTTTTAAATGTATAATTGTAATCGAATTCGAGTACGTCCAGTGTTCTGACTAGAACTATATCACCTCCTGACTTGAAAGCTGGTTCCGGCCTTGCCTCTGCCTACCCCGTCTGGGAAAAAGGCGTGAGTTTAGGTATGTTATTTCACTATAATCTTATAATATATTCGACAATTTCCAGGTGGATCTAAGCGAGAAGCCATCATTCTGGAAGGCGCTAAAACCTCCCGCGAAAGACAAATGCGGTGAGCTGCTGACGTCACTATGCTACCACCCCAGCAACAGCGTGCTGACCTTGACCTTACTCAAGGCCAGGAACCTCAAGGCCAAGGACATTAACGGGAAATCAGGTGAGGCAACTTTAAATACGAAGTTTATTTTACGGTCTCCGTACAAACCAACACAGACAAATGTTTGTGTGATCAATTTGTTTAGGGTCTGGGTTTTAGTGAAAAGTATCTCGTAGTTTCTGATACATGACTTGTTGATATGTGAGGTCAGAACTATGTATGTGACTGTTAGGAGTACTATGAAGAAATGATAATTTATAATTATTGATTTTAACTTCGCAATTTTGGTCACGCAATGTAAGGCTGCGAGTTTGATTACCTCGATGTGTTTTTTTATATTGTGATTGATGGTGAGACGAGCATGCCATTCAAATGATGGTAAGCATTAGGCAATACGACTGCTCATGGACAGTAGCAAAACCAAACAATACCCTGAATTAAAAAGCTATGCTAGGCATTCAAATGCGCTCACCATCTTGAGAAATTAGATGTTAAGTCTCATTATGTCCAGTAGTTACTCTGGCTACAATGTCCTTCAAACCGGAACACACCAGTGCATTTACAAGCTGTTTGGCGAGAGAAAAGACATTTATAAGGCGGGGTTGGCATAATTTATTACTAATCACTATGGTATGGAGGTTTCCTCACGATGTTTTCCTTCACCGTTAGAAAGGTGATTGACTATCAATACACACATGACTCCGAAAAGTCAGAGGTGTGCCTTGTGATTTGAACCCGTGACCACCGTGAACATGTTGGCAGTCACGTCTAGTACATTTACCAACGCACTTTAAATAATCAGAAAAATCTCTGTTTCCGAGTTATCATAAAAAAGCGAACGAAGCCACGTGTAAAAGTAACTTAGTAATCGTAAAAGTAATACTTAACCCTGCCTCGGGCCAAATAATTTTATGAAGGATATCAGAACAAAAATCAAGTTAATTATTACGTATAATAAAGAAATAAAATGTTTTATTACCGGACCTTTTACGACTGTAAATAAAAAAGGATTAATAAAGTTATACAGGTGAAGTTTATTATTGGTTACGTGGCTTGTAAGGTTAGATTTCTATGTAGAAAATGCATTTGTGTTGTTTTAACGTATTGACAGGGATAGGGATTAGGGATAGGTATTTCAATGGTGGTAGGTCTCTCATAAGTGAGAGGCCGCCTGGGTAGGAACCACCGCAATGTCTATTTCTCCCGCCAAATATTAGTGTAAATGCACTGTTGTGTTCCGGTTTGAAGGACATTGTAGCCAGTGTAACTACTGAACATAATGAGACTTAACATCTTATGTCTCAGGATGGCGAGCGAAGTGGGATGCCAAGCATTGATTTGTAATTCATGGTGTTTGGTTCTGCTACTGTCCGTGAGCGGTCGTATCGCTTACCGTCAGGCGAATGGCATGCTCGTCTCGACATTCATTTTTATTAAAACCACCGTAATAGTAGTTCGTAGGGCCAAGATCGTTAATTTCCATAAAATGTAGAAGTTTACGTTCTTACCCCTTTCATCCTTGTATTACTGTGTTACCCTAACGCACCCTACAAACTAGATTGAACCGGTAATTTAATTTTGAAGACTTGAATTTAGTTTTTACTTTAACCTGTGTATTTTATATTTTACATTCCAGCTTTAAATTTCAAAACAAATAAAAATATAATATTATAAATTCTGTGACAGGTAACGTGTTAAGTGACGCATTTAGTTTACACGCAATAGTTCATACTTGCATGTTAAATAATATTATATTCACGATAAAACGATAACTTTAGAAAGGCTGAAAAAGTATTTTCACAAAACCTCTCACTGCGCGGCATGTAGATTTATTAATTAAAAACTTACTTGAAAAATTTTATTTATTGTCATATCCACATAAATAAACTCACGCCTTTTTCGCAGAAGGGGTAGGCAGAGGTGCTACCAGCACACCCATATTTCGCTTTGTATGTTCCGTCCAACAATGTGATAGGGGGCGAGCCTAACGCCATATCGGGCATAAATTTCTGACCCCGGGCTGATAATGGATTGAAAAATCCAAAGTCAGTCTGCCCGTCCTGATATTCGAACCCGAGACCTCAGTTTTTTAATCGTACCATAATAGAACTACGCCACCGAGGCAGTCTCTCTTTCAAAGCAAGTCAACTGGTGAAAATAGACCTCCCCTAAGACATTCTGTAAAAATTTGCTGGAAGAAAACAAATTTCAAGACAGTAATTAAGCCCGCTCGTTCATAAAAAGTAACATTATTCCATGGATATAAACATATATATTCTCCCTTCCTTGCTTTAATAAATCAAGATAACGTTGAGACGGTCCAATTACCCGAAATTCTGGCGCCTAAGGAAAGTATATTTGAGCGATTGCTAGTATTTTTTCAGCAGGCGCTACGTTACAAATGAAATATTACGGCAATCAAGATAAAATTTATACGGATTAAGTTTCATTATTGTTCCCAAATGGATTATGATGGTGTTTTGCTATAAAATTATTTTTATAAAATGTTTTTGCAAAATTATTTTCGTGGACTACAATTTAGAGAAGACATTAATTTAAAAGATTACAGCTGTTAATAAATTGGCTCATAAATTCTGAATTAAAAATTGCGGTTCTCTATTCGATCTGTTTAAAGTATAAAGTAATTTAAAATTTAAGTATAGTTCGAGATTATCTCGATACCCACTGATCATATTTCAATACGGCTTTCAGTTTTCGCTAATCGATAATTTTTTTAAAAATATTAGGTACACCATTTATGTACAAAGACATTTAAGTATAAACTACTGGTGGTAGGTCTCTCATATGTGAGAGGCCGCCTGGGTAGGTACCACCGCAATGTCTATTTCTCCCGCCAAGCAGCAGTGTAAATGCGCTGTTGTGTTCCGGTTTGAAGGACATTGTAGCCAGAGTAACTACTGGACATATTGAGACTTAACATCTTATGTCTCAGGATGGCGAGCGCAGTGGAATTCCAAGCATTGCCTTGTAATTCATGGTGTTGATTGGTTTTGCTACTGTCTATGAGCGGTCGTATCGCTTACCATCAGGCGAATGGCATGGTCGTCTCGCCATTCCTTGCAATAAAAAAAAAAAAACATCACGTCTTTTCCCCAGAAGGTGTAGGCAGACGTGCAACCAGGACACCCATGTTTCACCTTCTGGGTTCCGTCCCATGATGTGATAAGGGGCGAGCCTATCGCCATATCGGGCTTAAATTCCTAAGTCCAGGCTAATATAATGAATAGACTGACACTGAATTAATCATGTGGCATCTTGTTTAATTTATATATTTTTATTTCGCAGACCCATACGTAAAAGTGTGGCTGCAGTTCGGCGACAAGCGCATAGAGAAGCGCAAGACGGCGATCTTCAAGTGTACCCTCAACCCGGTGTTCAACGACTCCTTCTCCTTCAACGTGCCTTGGGAGAAGATCCGGGAGTGCTCCCTCGATGTCCAGGTCATGGACTTCGACAACATCGGCAGGAACGAGCTGATCGGCAGAATACTTCTTGCTGGTGAGTAAATACATCCACTTTGTTAGCATCTCTGCCTACCCCTTCTGGTAAAACCACTTTGTTAGCAACTCTGCCTACCCCTTCTGGGAAAAAGGCATGAGTTTATTTAAGTATGTTGTTACAGACGTAAGTGGCCACACTTCCAACTCCTATTAATTTAACTTTATGGATTGCTATGTATTTAGCATCAGGCGCTGTATTATTTTGTAGAACTAGCACATTACCAACCTTATACTATATCAACCGATATACGTCCCACTACAAGCGGGCACCTCTTCCATCGAAAGTACGATTGAGAGGTGGACGATACGGCTTAGCCTCTCTCAATCCTACTCTCGATTGTAGAGGAGACCCGTACCCTGCAATGGGACGTGTATGGGCTGATACAGGCTGTACAAAAATCCTAATTGATCTTTCCTCGAATTCCAGGCAAAAACGGCTCAGGGGCAACGGAGACGAAGCACTGGCAGGACATGATCACAAAACCGAGGCAGACCATCGTACAATGGCACCGCCTCAAACCGGAGTAATTGTTATAAATGAAGTTACAAACGTCATAAGACTGAGCGGTTTAATGTTACATAACATGGTATGCTCTGGAGCTGTCCTTTCTTGCGCTGTGCACTGTATTTTGAATTTGGAATCGTTATTTTATGTTTTGTTATTTAAAGTTTAAAATCATTATTTGTATTTGGTTATTTAAATTTCGAATTCGTTATTTGAATTTATTCGGAATAGGATTGTGGTTGAGTTTTAAATGGTTTCGGTAAATTGATTTCGTAATTTAAAGTTTGCAATGGTTATATTTTATTTATGTTGAGTAATATTTTCTTGTTATGTATTTAATTTTATAAATTCCTTAGGTTTTAAAAATCTATTTTGGTGTAAAATTTTGAGTATTTACATTTGTCAATAGCTACGAAAATGCCAAATTCTTTTTTTATAATTTAAGCCATTTCTTTTTGTTATGTTCGAGCACACGCTAATTTTCCAAACTTGACGATAACTATCCAAAGAAACTAAAATCTTCAACTGATTGAAACTTGAATGTTGAATAGAAAACGACATTTTCTCGTGATACTTCTTCGATTCTGCCCAAAAAACTAATTTTCCATACAAACACATGTTAGTACATTTGTATGAAACATAAGTATTTTGCCGGCACTTTAGAGATTTCATGCTAGACGGTTTGACGATTGGTGTTAAGAGTTTAAAATAGAAAAAAAATATTGTTAGAGATTATAAAAAATAATTGTTAAATGTAGAAAGTCGAGTACGTATCGCACAAAAACGGTAGATGGTTATGTTTCAATACTTTCCTTTCATCGTTGCTCAAACCTTTCAAATTTCGCTGCAAGCCGCGGCGTATTGACACATCTGTGACACTTTAACTTTGTCACACGATTCTATGACTTTGTCACTTATTTCTACGACTTTGTCAGACGTCACACGTTTCTATGACTTCGTCAGACGACATTCTACTCTCCTACATCACAAACAACTGCCAAATTGTTACATACCATGAATTGTGTCAAAAGTCTTACTTTGTTGAATTGATTAGAAATGGACATTCTAAATTAATTGTTAAAAAATAAATGATAGGTCGTCGTTGAAAGCTGAGGGTCAATTTTAGGTGAGATTTTAAAATTAAACGGCTAAAGATACAGATGAAATTGCTACAAAAAAGGTCAATTTGTCAGACTTAAATCCAATAACGGATTAATGATGCGATGTTTATCTGACGCAATGCCTCTAACGTTTAATCTGACAAATTGACTTGAAGACACGTCATGTTTTGTTTCGAAATCAGCTTCAATAGTTGATAGTATTATTTTTCTGTTTTTAATGAAATATATTAATAGTTAAATAGTGATCGCTTGTTGTTACATGTTAAAGCTTACTCCGTAATGTAGATGAATGTTGGTATTTCATATATACACATTTATATAATGTTTTATAGATTAGATATATTTTAATAGACGTAACGTAGCTTGTTGTTAGATATTAGAGAGTTCAATGTACGGACATATTAGTTGCAATGTTGGTATATTTAAAAAATCAATAATCTATTGTAGGTTGAAAGTTACGCTACGGGTCTGTTGTTCAGGATCAAATTTTGGGACAAATTTTTGAACATTCACCTTTTTTTTAATTTCTGTAACAATTTAGAAATCATATATATTTATAAAATTTCTTTTAGTTGACTATTAATTATGTTTTTGTATTTATTGTGGATGTGTTCAAAAATTTGCCACAAACAATTTTTTGGAAATACAAAAGCAGACAATTTCGGTATAGTTATAAAATCGATAACTGAGCTTGAAATAATAAAACGATTTTAGTACATTGCCAACAGTAATAAGATTGTTTGTAACTTTTTTTATTAAATAATGAACGTTAGAAAGAATAATCTGAGCCTTTTTGATCGTGTTATAATAATTAATAAGTTTCTTCCATTTCGCTATCGTTTTATAGGACTTTATCCATGTTAACACTTGTAGAAACCACAATAAAACCATTAAGTATTTTAATATTATCCTCATTGTCATTACCAAAATTGTAGTAATTCTTTGTTTTCTTTTGAGAAAGGACATGTAGTATAGATTGTTAGGCTGTCATTGTCATTTTCGTCAGCTTGACCAATGCGGAGTATAAGCCTCTACAATTCTATTGAGCATGAACTTCATATTTTCTTCTCGTTGTGATTAAAAACCATATAAAATAATATCTTCAATAGCAAATTTTTTACATCGTCCATAAGACATTTGGTTAAGAATCCACCTTATAAATGAGAAGCCGTGGGTGCAATTCTCGCTAAAAGAATATTAGTTTCGGGTCCAGATGTAAGACGAAAAAGTCTCTAGAAGTTTCCGATATACAAGACGTGTATGTGTGTGTTGTTTACATAATATTATGTATACAAATGACTCACACGATTCACTGGAAGGTTAAGTGACTTTCACTGGCTAGTGCTAAACCTGTTGCTTTGTTAACTTGATAAACCGAGGCACAATCGAGACATTTAAAGAATAATTTAATAGTCAGCCAAATGCACTGAAAATGTCATGGATATATTAATCTTTTGGGATATAAACAAATTCACCAAGACAAAACAAATTCATATTACTATAGATATGTAATCTTAATCTTGAAATGTCGTTGAGTTAAAATTGATAATAGTATGATGTTAAAGTTATCAAGGCAGAATTTTAAGTTAATAACGACAGTTTAACAAACTTAACAACCTACATTACCTACATACCGGGTATATCAAGACTGCGACCGAAAACGAAGCCAGGTGGTAGTATTAGTGACTTCAGACACAATGCAAATAAAAACTTCGCAAAAAAATCGACACCTTTTTTTTTGTAATTTTTTACTTATCGTCGTATTTGGCCGATAAATACATATTTGTCCTAAAATAATGATGTACACCTTTTTATTTTTTAAGAGGCAATGGAACGTAAGGGTTTAAATTACAATTTTCGCAAAAACTAGGTATTTACCACACAAACAAGATGATTTTTAAAAAAATCTAAAAAAGTATCTGTCGCTGTTTTTGTGAAATTTTTATTTGCATCGTGTCTGTAACCACTAAAACTACCACCTAGCTTCGTTTTCGGTCGCAGTCTTGATATACCCGGTATACGACGGCTAACGTAATTTATATTTGCCAGCATGCAGTTGGTTCACTGCTTTGTCTACTGTCAGTTAGTCTAAGTATACGGGGTATATCAAGACTGCGACCGAAAACGAAGTCAGGTGATAGTATTAGTGACTTCAGACATAATGAAACTAAATTTTTCGCTAAAATATAGTCATTTTTTTATGTTTTTTACTTATCGTAGTATTTGGGTGACAAAATACATAGTTTTCTTAAAATAATGATGTACACCTTTTTTACTAAAATTATTTTTTATTACTATTGTGTTTGTAACCACTAAAACTACCACCTGGCTTCGTTTTCGGTTGCAGTCTTGATATACCAGGTATGTCACACTCAATTCCATTTGAATTTCTAACGAATTAATATCTCAAAGCTTATCACCTTGTTAGTTTTCGAAATTTAGAATTCGGGCTAATATTTACTTTAATTATATTTCTAATAATTCTAGTTAATCCAGCAATATGCCTTTCTCTATGAAAAGTCTCTCGTAGCTTCTGATACCCACGACACAAGACTTGATCTTAGTGGGGGGTCAAGACTATGTATGTGACTGTTGGGTGTATTTACATCATCAGCCCGTTGCAGTCCATTGCTGGACATAGGCCTCTCCAAAGGTACTCTCTCCTCTCTTGGGTGTATTTATTTTGTATTTTTAATCTTTTTAACAGTTTTTAAAGTAAATGAGCTGATACACATAACATATAATCTACAACTTTAAAGGTTTGCTCCAAATCGCAAATAACATGTAACATGTACATAACCAATTGCAAGCAATAAATAAAATTGCGTCAAATCACCGCCGACCGGTTCGCAAGCAGAGCGTATATCGCACGAAATGACGCAACGATTTTGTAATAATGGCGTAATGTCGCCCGGATTATCTGGGCCAGTAATATACGCATTAACGCATCCGTACGGTAAGAACTATTTAATGGTTCTGTAATTCTACCTTTCTTTTATTGTTTCTATCAAGAGACCGTTTGATAGATCTTTGTTTCTTGTATCAAATCCTGGCTGGTGTTGGGGTCTGCTCTCCCACTCTTCGCGATTTCACCCGGTTTTTAGTATCAATTGTAATCATAACAAAAGTATTGCAAGAGGTTCAGAATTTGGTTAAATTGCTATATAACTAAAACCTCATTAATGTATTCAAATAAATTGCACTTAGTAACCAAACTTCAAGGTCGCTATTAATATTAAAATCGAAAGATCAACATGAATCAACTGGCATCTTAGTTTTGCAACTGCAATGATTAATGTATGCAAGTTGAATTCGTTTCTATTATTACTACATACGTCAACAATGTGACTTCTACTCTATAAAGGTAGACAGAGATTATAAATCTTCGCTTTGCTCGATCCCAAAATCGCTTTTACTTCATCCACTTTTATCTATCTATTCATTCATTTACGGTTCAGGACACTTCTGACTAAACCCTTGTTTAAAATGCCATCGATTTTATTAGTTGCATAACGTAATGTTGAGTTATTTAATGTCTATGTTCTTTAGTATCTCTTTACTCATAATATACGATCACTTTCTATTTAATATTAATTACATTTCAACTTCTGGATTTCTCGATCATTCCCAAAGGTCAAAAATGACTCATAACATGTGTAATCGGATATAAAATCTTTAAAATGGAACAGATATAGTTACATATTCATGTGTGACCGTCAAAATGATTGTGTAATTTATTGCTAAAAGCATTTGTCAATATTTGGTCGTAAAATTTTTATGTGTGTCCAATAAATCTGCCATTTATGGAATCAATTCAAACAACCACGTAAAACCATTAGAAAAATGGCCAAATTCCATCTGCGGCGCAAATGGTTAACACGTTTACTCTGGAACGAATGGTCATGGCTTCAATCTCCGTACCGAGGCGAATATATAAGCAAAGTATTAGTTTTTGATTTGTGTACTGTAAATATCCACAAATAATTGTTTAGGGTCTGGGTTTTGTGAGACCGAGAAGGCTCTTGTGGTATCTAATAGCCACGAAAGATTTGAATCTTAAGTGAAGTGAGTAATACCTAGATGTAACTGTTGAGGGTATTTCTATCTTTTTCATTTTAATCCTTGTAGTCTATACTATCATGTCCTTTCTCAAGATGTGAAAATGATATTTTTCTTAAAAATATAATGGAACCAAAACAGAAACTACACCAATAAAAACATTAACAATTTCATAATTATCACAACATGCAATCTTGATCATACAACATCAGAAAAAAATTAGAAATCGGACTCAGATTATAGAAACTAAAAAAAACTTAGCTGAAAAATCTATATTTTTTACTATCGTATTATGAATATTGATATTTCACTTAATGTATGAATCTACGAAAGTGCTTGTTAAATTATTTTTGCTATGCATTTTTCGAACTACGTTTTACATTTAGCTTCTCTAGTATCGAAGGTCAAATCTCTGACACGATCAGAGATAGTCATTGACAATTTGTCAGACCTTCATAGATAGCCAAAAATCTGTCAGTCATTTATTTTCGCTGCATAAGTCTAAAAAAGCATATCCTGTATTGGTAGGTGTGTTAAAAGTTTAAAAAAATATTGTAAGTATATATGAAAGGTCAAAATGAGAGGAAATATATAATAAATGTATATAATATTAGGCGTATTGTTGTACTAGTGTTTGAGCTCGTTGCAAATGTTTTTTTATGACAAAATATATATTTTTGAACATGCTACCTCCTTCTACAGTGTTGATTTTATTAAAGTTTATGTTACAGTTATTATTACAGTTGAACCTCGTTTATAATAGGATTTATTCAAACTTGCTCATGTTTAAAAAATATATGACTAAACATTGAAATTAATAGAAATTAACGGCTTTATTCATAGACCGATTTTAAACCTATTTTAGTTATCGAATGTTTTGCGCTTTTGAACGACTCTAGGATTCAGTTTGAGCGAAGACGCCAAAAAATCGATATCTATATTAGGTTTTAAATCTGTCTATGAATGAGGCTATAATAAATTAAATACATACTTACATTTTAATTAAACGAATCAAAATTGTATACACTCGTATGCCTTTTTTTGTATTAAAACAATTGTACAACTTTTTATTTCGTTCCTTTTTTAGACCTAAGAAAAATTTAAAAATTATTTAACTAAATAAAATTAATGAAGTCGTCAATAACACTTCTCGGCAATGTAATCGAAGTTTGAATAATGAAGGTTCAATTAATGTAAGTTTGAAAAAACGAAGCTTAGTTATTAAAGGTTTGAAGAAAAGACGTTAAAATATTGGAGGTTTGAAGAATCGAGGTACAGATATTAAAGAATTGAAGAACAAAGGTTTCAATATTGAAGGTTTATGAAATCTAGGATCATATAATCGAGGTTCAACTGTACATAGGCTTCTCTAATATAATGTACAACAGCGTGACATATCAAATAATTTCGTTTCTTAAAATTCGCCTCCAAGGATATATTTTCATGAGATGTATTAAATATATAAGAGAAACACGTATTTTTGCTGCGCACTTCTGAAATTTATTTTTTAATACTGTGTACATAAAAGTATTTTTTCAAAGGGTCTACGTGGTTTTGTTTAGCGCCATCTATTGGTCGCGGCGCACAACTCTCGCGGTTCAATTCTCATTGGCGCTTTTGCGTCTCGTTTCTTTTTTTATTAAAAACAAATGAGTTACTAGACTAAATTGTAAGTTAATAAAAAACATAATTTCGAACGCTTTCGCCGAATTTCGGCTAATTTGTTTTAATTTGCTTAACTTTTTTCGGCTCAAACTATAACTTATAATCGCGATCGGTGTCTATCATGCAATACGGCTAAGCGCACACTGAGCGTTTTTTTAACCGCGCGTTAAAACGCTCAGTCTGTGAGCAGCCTTAAGTGTTAAATTAGGACAATTGTGATTCTACCTACATAGTTGATTATATTTTATCATATAATTAAAGGTTTTAATGTAATATCATGTAATTAAGGATGTGTTTAGTATAGTTCTAACATAGTATGTTTAATCTGTCAGCTTATTATGTACTTTCCAATGGCTGGATTGGTATATAACTATATAACCAGTATTACTTTACTTAAGTATGTAAGATCGGAACAAAATTATTAATTTTATAATTAAAAATGTCCTCATTTCGAAATTATGTGGCATTATTTACAATGGAAGCGCTAACTGATTTCCTTTCAACTTATGGTATGCTGTGGTGAATGCAGTGCTGTCTAGATAAAGCAAATAAGAAATAAAATGTAACTAAGTACTAGCAAAATAAATCTTACAGGATTCACCATTCCCGCGTTACGAAATTACTGAAACTATAGGAATTGGCGCGGTGGACTATATGGCCTAACCACTCTCAATCGATTCTCTCGATTGTAGAGTAGGCCCGTGCCCTGCAGTGGGACGTATATGGGCTGATATAGATAGATAAGAATTGGCGAGAGAATTCACCAATTGGGTATTTGACTCTATTTTTTAATGTATTTATCCAAAATCTAGCAAACAAAGAATTACGTAAATCCATTCAGAACTTAAAAAGATAGAAACGTTTTAAATCTAGTAGTGGGATAAAAGAAAAGGGATGCAAAACAAAACTAGTGACGTCACTAGTCTCAACATGCATTACAGTGTGCGCGTGTGAAATATGTCCCAACTACGCTCCCACTCTTTTTTTTAAATACTGATATTTTCTTCATTTTACAAGCTACTTTAATACCGTTTTCACAGCAATGTTTCATTTGAATGGTATCTGTGTTTAAAAATCATAAAAAATCAATCACAGTCAAGTACCATATTTATTTTTTTGCAGTATCATTAAGCTATGAGACATAGTCGGTCTCATATCAAACTCTTTCAAAATCCAAATCTTCTTGCAAAATTATAGTATTATTTTACCAACAATGGACTACTATACAAATATCTCTTCTAAAAATAAAGTTGTATTTTTCAATAAACGGCTAGAAAGTAAACATCAAACTTTTCAACTTTTAAATTATAAAATGAAGGTAGTCAAAGAAATCAGTCCGCCGCGTGATCACGAGGCTTAAAATTCTTCGAAACGTGAAGCAATAATAAATTAATAAGCGCGATAAAATACGTTAAATAAGTTTTGTGTTCATGTGTTATATTCGCGTAAATGTTAAAAACAAGTGACAAAGGATTATTTTTCCAGAATTTTGGTAAGTTTCTGAAGCTTATTCATCTGACTAACATAGTAAAGTTGAAGTGTTTATTACGCGTTAATGTCTAAAACTACTAGTTCGTTTGGAAAAATCTTTTCGCGTTTAACAGCCCAATTAATAAAGAAGGTTATACGCTATTTAACATCACGCTTCGACTCTTAGGTACCTAGCAAAAAGCAAAAAACGAAATGTGAAGAGAATGATTAATTTGACACTCGAGCTTCTGGTTTTATACGTCATATACCAATTCAGCGTCGCATTAACAATAATATTTTCTAACGAATTATTTCGAGTAAAACTTGATGTTTCCATAATTTGGTTATGTAGTTAGTAAAGCTAAGTTGTGTATCAAATATATAAAGTGTTGACAATTATGATGTATTGTGTATTTACATTAATTATTCCCAAATAAAAAATATTGAGTTCGATGTGTTTCATTTTAAAATGATCATCTGGGTGTTTGTTTGTTACGATTTCATGCCTTAACTACTGCACCAATTATGATGAAATTTTGCGTACACATTGTCAAGGATACAGGAAAGGATATGTAGCACCTTTCATCAGAACCAAATCTAAGGGATAATAATGTAACTATCAAATATTTGTGTGATCCACAAGTATTTGTTTCGGGTCTGGGTGTTTGTGAGACCGAAAAGTCTCTCGTAGTTTCTGATACGACACAATACTCGATCTTATTGTGGGGTCAGGAGTATGTATGTGACTGTTGGGTGAATTTATTTATTTGTTCATAATTTCCGTTATCGATAACGTGTCTACTAATGATAGTGGCCCATGAAAGAACATGGTTCAAACTGTGTGCTGTATTATCCGATTTCGAGGAAGCCGGCATTATTATGTCGACCAGCAAGATCCAGATCTTTTGGTATTGCACTGCACTTAACATGGGATACAACCAGGCCGGCATAGTTGTGTCTATTTTATTAAATATTATTATTTCTATTGAAATAACCATCTCATGTCGGTGGATACTCTATCTGCACTGCGGTTACCATCAGGCATATTGTAGTCACTTCGCGGTGTCAGTATAAAAATATAAAAGGTTTTTGTCAATAAAACACATCAATTTAGAAATTTTGTATTTTTTATTGAATAACTTTTCTATTTATGTATATCACAAACATTATAATTAGGTATTCAAGTAAAAAAGCCGATATTCTAAAAAAACTCCACAAAAATACACAAACAATATTTTTGTCGTCAGCGAAAATTCGCTCGTTAACTTTCACTGAACGGTATAAGTATTTCTGATTGGAATAAAAAAAAATCTGAATGGAATAAAAATGTTTTCTGAATAGAATAAGAGTAAGTCACATAGGAATTTTGGTATGGATTTGAGACCAATTTTTCTACCGTGCTAACGCATTGCGTTTATTTTAGGTTTTAACTTAGGCCTTAGGTTTCTCCTCGGCCTTTTCACCTTCTGCGGGAGGAGTGGGGAGTTCAGGGTACTCCAGTTTAGCTCCATCCTCGCAGGTGAAGATGGGACAGCATCCGGGGAAAGGCGCAGTTTTGTTGGTTTTGTCTGTGAATAGAGAACATTGTTAATATATCTGCCTTTAAGCGGTATTGTGAAAATCAATGTAGTATGCAAATTGGACTTATTTTATTACCAATTTTAATTAAAAAATATGCTTCAATCCCTTTTTAATAAATTGATTCCGGAATTGTTTTGCAAGCCTACGTGTTCCTATTTTTAACAAACTTGGGTTTTTGTCATAATATTTTTGTGGAATAGTAGACGATTGTACGAATGAATATCGACAAATATTGCACAGACAATATATTAAACATCCGTTTTAGTAGTAGTTTCTCTGAGTCTTCAAAACTTCAGGCCGTAAAAATTCCCAAAACTGCGATAACATATTCTACCGATATTCTATTTTTATATATCCATGACTGACTTGTCTCATTACGCGATAAAATCCAATTTCATTTTCTCATTGACTGGTAAATAAGACTATCGAAGGGAGTTTTCAAAGCGTCAGGAAGTTAAACAAATTAAACATAAAGATGAGATAAATCTTCGATCTATCTTGTATCTTTTCTATTTCCTTAATCTGTGTCAAAATTGTGATAATCATAATTTCTATTTCTCCCGCCAAACAGCAGTGTAAATGCACTGTTGTGTTCCGGTTTGTAGTACCATGTAGCCAGAATAACTACTGGACATAATGAGACTTAACATCTTATGTCTCAGGATGGCGAGCGCAGTGGAATGCCAGGAATTGCTTTGTAATTCGTGGTGTTGTTTGGTTTGCTACTCTTCATGAGCGGTCGTATCGCTTACCATCAGGCGAATGCCTTGTCTCGCCATTCATTGCAAAAAAAAAGTTTCATTTCGTCAAGACCGATGTCAACTTGGCAATAAAAATTTCCTCACCTGTGTCAAGTTTGCATTTGGGGTTCGCCAGGGGCAGGGGCCCGCAGTCTTCCACCAGCTCCAAGAGCCTGGGCGGCTGGTCCTCACTGACCACGCAGGTGGAGCGCCCGCAGAAGGGAGACAGCTCCCAGGTGTTACCAGGTTCGACGGTCGCGCAACGCGTGGAGGCGAAGCATGTTCCGGGGAAATCTGATGGCAAAAGAATTGTCTTTATGTACTGTTAAAATATCTCCGACAACTGCGGTTCTGACTTGAGTAGCCAACTTCATGTCGCTGTTGGCTGTCGCGCATTGTAAAACAATTACAAGATGTTTTCCCAACACGCCAAAAGAAGTATAACATAAATTATTTATAGAAGTAACAAAAAAATACAAATGGCGGTCTTTTCGCCGAATACGAGGCGAATTGGTATGGTCGAAATTGTAGTTTGTGAAGGTCTTGTTGCAAGTCATGTTTATTTTGACTGGATAAAACGGAAATAGTCTTAAAAGTATAAACTAATCTAACTGTAGTCGACAGCCTCCGTGGCGTAGTTGGTTAGACGCCGGCTGTGAAACGAGAGGTCGCGGGTTCGAACCGCGCACCGAGAAAAATATTTGTGTGAACCACAGGGCTTTGTTTCGGGTCTGGGTTTTTGAGATTTTACTCTCACTACAAGTTTTGAAACGTTGTAACTTGTTTAATTCTGAACGGATTTACAAAATGCATTCTTTGGTAGATTTTGGGTAAATACGAACAAAAATGGAGTCAAATACCATATTGTAGATACTTTCATACATGATGTCCATGAAAATAATATACAAGAGACAAATTAACATAAAATATACCCACAGAAGCGATTCTTAGAACATCTAACGTGCCATAAGTGAGTTTACTAACACATTAGTGTAAGTAAAAGCTAGCTTTCTACTGATGTTTAACATTTCTAATTGTACAACGTTGTAACATGGAAATAACTAATTACCGAGACAAATATTTGTGATTTATCTCGTGTCTGGGAGTTTGTGAGACCGAAATGGCTCTCGTAGTTTCTGATATCCACGACACAAGACTTAATTGATCTTAATGTGGTCAGTACGTATGTGACTGTTGGGTGTATTTATTTATTTAACTAATGATCGATTGATGGTATCTTCTATGAACTATGTAGTTGCTTCTCTACGGTGTATACGGGTTTGATTTCCGTTAGGGTAAGTTTATACGTATTTTCAACTTTTAAATTTATTAACATACATTTTATCAGCAGGTGTAATAATTTGCGACATTTGAAAACGAAAAATATTTTTAATAGACTTTTTGCATCATTGTTATTATACAGGGTATATCAAGACCGCGACCGAAAACGAAGCCAGGTGGTAGTGTTAGTGACTTCAGACACAATGCAAGTAAAAATATCGCAAAAAAAATCGTCAACTTTTTTTTTGTAATTTTTTACTTATCTTCGTATTTGGGTGATAAATACATAGTTTTCCTAAAATAATGATGCAGGCCTCTTTATTTTTATACACTCAATGATACGTAACGGTTTTTTTTTTTTTTTTTTTTTCTTTATTTTTAAGGAACTTTTATCCGATGGACATGTCAGTTCCATCATACCCTAATACAAAGTGATGACTTATGAAATAATCTTATCTATACGTAACGGTTTAAATGATTATTTTCGCAAAAACTAGGTATTTACCACCCAAATTAGGTGATTTTCAAAAAATTCTAAAAAAGTATGTATCGCTGTTTTGGTGAAATTTTTATTTGCATCGTGTCTGGTGTCTGTAACCACTTAAACTACCACCTGGCTTCGTTTTCGGTCGCAGTCTTGATATACCCGGTATTTATTTTACTTATACTTTTTTGCGCCATACAAAAACAAATTAAAATGAAGAAATAGCAGGTATTAACTGTTTACTTTTAAGTATTGAATGCGATTCCCAAGCTATCCATTTTTTTTTTGTGTTTCGGTTGGATAAATCTCGTATGTGTTACCGCGTGCTGGAATAGCCCAGCATGGCGATTGGGACGCCCTTATCTTCTGCATCTTATATGTAACGGTGAAGGAAAACATCGAGAGGAAACCTGCATACCATAGCGATTTGCAAAAAATTCTATGGTATGTTAAGTCCGCCAACCCGCACTAGGCCAGCGTGGTGGACTACATGGCCTAACCACTCTCAATTGTACCCTCGATTGTAGAGGAGGCCCGTGCCCTGCAGTGGGACGTATATGGGCTGATACGAAATCTTTAGCGTCAGAAATAAAGTCAGCTTATGGATGGCTCAAGTAGCTCTTCTGCCTACCTCTTATACAGTCATGATATATCATTCGCAGAACCTTGGGAAAAATAATGGACTCAAAACCACGTTATTCAAGGAGTTACTTATAAGACAATTGGAGCTAGAATTAGATCATCCCACTGACATCCTTATTAATATTAACCTGGAGCAATTCCACTGAAATAAAGACTAATTTAAATAGTTGGCTCTTAAGTCCATTTACACGGGGAGAGTTTCTCGCCTCGACGATACGATTATCGTAAGGATATAAAAAAGTTGCATCGTGTAAACGTTTGTCAGAACACAATAATCTATGGCGGTTATGTCATGCGATAATCGCATACGATTCTCGCTCCGAGAAACTCCCTGTGTACATGGCGTTCAAAACTAAATTTTAATGTAAATATGCAAATAAAACTATTTTTTACGGATTTTATCGCGATTTGGCTTAACTTTTACATTTTTTAACTTCCCGACGATGTGTAACATTCGCGTAAATCTAAGAAACCATTCTGTAAATATTCAAGATCAAGTTTACCGTAATAGCTGTTAGGAATTCCATATTAGCTATTTCTAACAATGATTCACCGGTTTAAAGCGGCAAGAATCTTTTTATCATTCAAAATGGCTACATTCTTTGAGCATCGATTATCAATATTACGTTATAGATAACATAACCATTCTTTAGATTCCTTTCTTCTTCATCAATAATAGATTCTACTGTCTATTTTGGACGAGAGTAATTTTTGGGTGACAGGGGATCCAAACAGAAATAATTAATCTAAGAAAGGGTAGGCAGAGGTGCTACCAGGACACCCACGTTTCGCCTTGTGTGTTTCGTCCCACGATGTGATAGTGAGTGATCCTATTACCATAACTGGCACTGCTAACCCCGGGATAATAAATAGAAAAATCCAACATATTTACCCGACCCGGGATTCGAACCCGAGACCTCAGTTGAAATCGTACCGCAGTGCACCTGCGCCTCCGAGGCTGTCATATCTATATTGCAGATGTTTTTACGACCGCTCATGGACAGTAGATAACCAAACAAAACCATGAATTACAAGGCATTGCTTAGCATTCCACGGCGCTTGCCATCCTGAGACATAAAATGTTAAGTCTCAACATGTCTAGTAGTTACTCTGGCTACAATGTCCTTCAAACCGGAACACAACAGTGCATTTACACTGCTGTTTGTTGGAGAAATAGACATTGCGGTGGTACCTACCCAGGCGTCCTCTCACATATGAGAGACCTACCAACAGATGTGCAAGCTATTTGAAATTTCACGTGCAATCTCAAAGCACTTATGTCGAAATTAGATTGTGTTGCAAAACCATTGGATTATAAATTGATAAATGGAGTCAAGAATGTACGGAGGTCATACAAATGCCGCGCCGTTCACCATTCGTTGACATTTTAACTGCAACTAATGAACTACTGCGAAATGCATTTATAATGTTGTTTTATATACTATATTTTACTGGTAGGTCTCTCATATGTGAGAGGCTGCCTGGGTAGGAACCACCGCAATGTCTATTTCTCCAACAAACAGCAGTGTAGCACTGGTGTGTTCCGGTTTGAAGGACATTGTAGCCAGAGTAACTACTGGACATAATGAGACGTAACATCTTATGTCTCAGGATGGCGAGTGCAGTGGAGTGCCAAGCAATGCTTTGGAATTCATGGTGTATTTTGGTATTGCTACTGTCCATGACCGGTCTCGCTTACCATCAGGCGAACGGCATGCTCGTCGCGCCATTCACAGTAATAAAAAAATTACCATAATTATATCGATAAACATATTTTATCATTATTTATGAATTTTGTATTCAGTTTGAGCGAAGAAGACAAAACATTTGGTAACTAAAATACGTTTCTAAACTGTCTATGAATAAGATCTCTAGACGTGAAACAATTAAGTATCGAAAAAATATTATTCTCGATTCGGGATCGAACTCGCGGTTCGTTTCTTTTCGTTTCACAGCCGGTGTCTAACCAACTGTGCCACAGATTATAAAAAAACAATTGCGAATCTAATGTTTTCATCAAACATGCCAAAAAGATACGACAAAGCACACAAACATGAAATTACAATAGCAGTAAAGAGAGCGTGTATCCTCCCAATTTCACAACAAAATTAAGCAACTAACTATTGTATACATGAACCATTAAGGCCATGAACTAGTTAACTTGTGGGAACTTTTATAGATTTAATAAGTTCACGCAGTTATGTCTGGAGGGTGAGCAGGATTGTCACTAATTGTATATAATTTATAGGTTATAATGAAGATATTGATGAAAGTCGATGAAGCGAAAGTAATATGTTAGGACTTAGGATCGAGCAAAGTGGCGATCCATAGTCTCTGCCTACTCCTATGGGATACAGGCGTGACGATTATGTATGTACATATGTATTGTCGTCCCTTAAGGTGATAAAAGGAGAGAATTTTGTTACGCCAGGCACACATTCTAGTCCTGGGCAATATAGTTAAATGAGGTTTTAAAAAAGTTGTTTTAGCATATTTTTTTTCTCGATAAATTTCAAAACTGCTATTAATACACACGTTATAGCGAAAAGTTTATGTTGAGAAATTTAGACAACCCTTTTGGCAATTGTTATTTAGGACAAAAATAACTATTACATTACAGAATTTTTAATTAAACCATATGCTAATAAGTTTTCAAGGTAACTGGAAAGCCTCATCATTTGATTATAGCAACGTTGTCTTACATTTAAAAAATGCCCAACCCTAATCGAACCTACATCCCACTTACTAACAGGCTTTACGTAAGCCTTGCGAAATCCTTTTCGATACAGTTCGAGTTAATCGGAGCCACTTTCACTTCATCTACACGACGCGTTCCGATTTGTCAAGATTCACTGTTGCCACACCGCAGCGAAATGGCAAATTGTAACAGAATTTTTTTGCAAAACGCAAAAAGTTTTTGGAAATGAAAAAAAGGGTTTGGAATCGTACCTTTTTCAATTCATCTATATGTTGTTGCGCTCCGTATGTCAAGATTCACTGTAGCTACACTACAGCGAAAGGGCAAATTGTAACAAAAAAGTTTTTGCAAAACGCAAAAAGTTTTTGGAAATGGGAAAAAATGTTTAATATTTATTATGATTTTATACAGTAAAAACTGATTATGTTCAAAACTGTTATGATATGGCTAATTCATACAAGAGTTGGTTTTTCAATTATATTATTTTAATACCAAAGTACAAAATGATATTTTTAGTAAAATTACTTCATGCGTGTCCTGGTTGTGACATGATATCCCATCTACAAACTTTAAGCATTTTCCACTCTGTAGCATTTTCCCGCTGATTATAATTTAAGTGAAATTAAATATCATTTGTCCTATAATTACCGTAATCATACATGCGATAATTCTGAAATTGACAGTTCAGCGATCGTCGATTTTTTTAAATGATCTCTTTTATGCTGAGTAGATAATACAGTTTGGTAGTTTTTAAATTTATTTACATATTTCGCCTCCTGTAGGACCATTATTAAATAAAATTGCGTGCGATTTAGCAATAGGTAGGTGGTACGTAAAATATGTTTCCTATCACTTTCATTTGCGTTCAAGCGTGAACGCGCATTAACCGCTCGAGTTATAATTGAGGAAACGCGTAGTTTAATAGTACCGTTTTTGTTACAATTCAATCATTTCCTGGAGTATATTGTGGCGAAACATTCGCTTTTTTACTTAACAAAAAATGATTTGACACGTATGGTATGTGTCCGCGGTTTGCTCGAAATATTGATACTATTTGGATGGTGTTTTCGCTATTTGATGTAGCAGGAATAAATGTCCTATTCTTAGTTCGCTATACCGGGTATATCAAGACCACAACCGATTTTTATTTGCATAGTGTCTGAAGTCACTAATACTACCATATGGCTTCGTTTTTGGTCGCAGTCTTGATATACCCTGTATATAAGCAGTAACACTGTTGCCTCTATTTAACACGTTACTTTTTTATTGGTAGAGCGATCCTTTAGGTCGTTAAAACAGAAAGACTAAAAAGGATGTAGTGACGAGAATTGAGAAAGGAATGTTGAGATGGTTTGGGCATGTAGAGAGGATGGATAAAAGGCGATTAACAAAAAAGATAAATGAGGCGAGTGTGAATGGTAGAGTCGGTAGAGGTCGACCCCGTCGGACCTACCTCAAACAGATCTATGGCACTTTTGGTAAGAACCTGGTTAAAAGGACCCTGAACCGAAGAGTTCATGAAGAGGCCCATGCCTGCAGTGGGACGTATATGGGCTGATACAATATCCAAACTGCCTCGGTGGCGTAGTTGTATTACGGTACGGCTACAAAGCTGAGGTCTCGGGTTCGAATCCCGGGTCGGGCAAAGTGATATTGGATTTCTCAATTCATTATCAGCCCGGAGTCAGGAATTTGTGCCCGATATGGCGATAGGCTCGCCCCCTATCACATCGTGGGACGGAACATACTAGGCGAAATGTGGGTGTCCTGGTGGCGCCTGTGCCTACCCCTTCGGGGATAAAGGCGTCAGTTTATGTATGTACAATATCAAGATACAATACAGCCAGGTAATTGTGTTTGTATAACCAATGCACTCGCGATCTGGGGCATTATAATGCCAGTTGTAAAAATATCTATATCAGCCCATATACGTCCCACTGCTGGGCACGGGCCTACTCTACAATCGAGAGAATCGATTGAGAGTGGTTAGGCCATATAGTCCACCACACTGGCCTAGTGCGGGTTGGCGGACTTACATACCGTAGAAATTCTTTAAAATCGCTACGGTATGCAGGTTTCCTCACGATGTTTTCCTTCACCGTTAAAGTGCGTGGTGATTGACTATCAATACACACATAACTCCGAAAAGTCAGAGGTGTGCCCTGGGTTTGAACCCGCGACCACCGTGATCATGTAGGCAGCCGCGTCTGGTCCGTTTCCAACAGGCCACCACGCACTAAAAAAATGTAAAAATATGCTTACGAAAAATCCTTTCGTGTGCCAACTGATTACGTGGCCCTAAGGGTACGCAAGAGGAAGCGGTTGTGCAATGCAAGCGACGGTTACCATACTGTCGCAAGTCGTGGTGTAACCGACGTGTGTGGGTTACAAATTGGCTGGTGTAATCGGTGGAATTTAACTTTAATTGGAGTTGACAGTATTAACTGTTTTTGTGAATCTGAAGTGCTTGGTGGCCTGTTGGTAACGGACCAGACGCGGCTGCATGTTCTCGGCGGTCGCGGGTTCAAATCCCAGGGCACACCTCTGACTTTTCGGTGTTTTGTGTATAGATAGTCAATCACCACGCACTTTAACGGTGAAGAAAAAATTTGTGAGAAAACCTACATACCGTAGCGACTATAAAAAAAAGAATTTCTACGTTATGTAAATCCGCCTATCCGCACTAGGCCAGCGTGGCGGACTATATGGCCTAACCACTCTCAATCGATTCTCTCGATTGTAGAGGAGGCCCGTGCCCAGCAGTGGGACGTATATGGGCTGATACATACAATTTTGTGAATCTGTATTCGTGTCTACAATCGAGAGTGCGTTATTGATTGATATTGTTTTTGTGGGTCGGTAAGAAGATTACCATTAAAGTTTTAAACAATGCTAATACAATCTAGTTATTATTGATTTTAAAAAATTGTAGATATGATGATTAGAAGAAACATGGTGTTCGTACGGGTTGTCCAGATAGAGAATATATAATGTGAATTGCTTATCTCTCGCTAACACAATTATGCTGGCCGAAACGCGACATATGGGTCACTACGACGGCTCCTATATACAGTTGTCGCTATCTGGGACATGAATTTCTACCACCAAAACGTTATTTAATAAAAGACGTTATTTATTTTATAGAATATTGGTAAAATAATGTTAAATTACAAACACACAAACTCATGCATTTATCCCAGAAGGGGTAGACAGAGGTGCAATCAGGACACCTATGTTTCGCCTTGTATTGTCCATCCCACGATGATAGGGGGATATCGGGCACAAATTCCTGAACCGGGATTCGAACCCGAGACCTCAGCTTTGCAATCAAACCGTAGCGCAACTGCGCCACCAAGGCATATTTAAATTAAAAATTATAATTTTAATTTAAAACAAATTAAATTACGACGAAAACATCCTTGATCTTTATATTAAATCTAGTCTATGGCATTTGATATTTTGTCTATGATATATTTTGACTACCGAATCAAGAGCTTATATTAGTGGTATGCTAATTTTATTGGAAGCGGTTATGTAGCAACGGTTTTGTCGAAATGTATCGAATATTACAAACGTCCGTTGTCCTTGACAAGGTAATTTGAATATTAAAGTTTAGTTTACATATTTTACTATAGTAACAGGTAACAATAAAACAAAGGTATGGAGTTCAAACCACTGGAATAACTTTTTTACAAAGTTCCTTGTGTATTCATCGTTTTATAGAAAATTGTAATTCGCTTTATTATTCCGACAATAGTTATCCACAATTTTTTTTCTTTAATGATGACTGTTAAAATAGATTAAAAAAGTCATGATCATCAATATATCTATTATCTTTCAAAAACATTTTTTTGCCGCACTGTGTTATTCGTTTTTTCTTTTTAGTCAATTATTTTGTATTTTCATTAATTTAACGCCTTTAATTCATCTAAAATATCTAAAATATTTCATCAAAATTGGCTCAGCAGTTAACAGTAAACAACAAATGACGACAATTAATAATGTATAAACTATAAAGACATATTACCAAACAACTATTATATAAAAGCTCGCTTTGGACTACAAGGAAATAAACTTGTCCTTTTAAGACAGGTTTTGAAAGGAGGGGCCGGAATTCGCTTCCCGGTTGGGCAACTTCGGAGAAATCGTTTTTGTTTGACATTTCACAAAGGAGAATTGTACATTTTGATAGCAGTGATACAGCCGGTTAAGGCGCTAAAACACGACGTTTGGGGTTCGATTCCCATGTTGGCACAAAATATAATGTTTTCAGACAGCGAAAATTATCTCGTAGTTTCTGATACAGACAAGACTTGACATCTATGAAGTTAATAACTATTTGTAACTTTTGGATATTTTTCTTTATTTGACATAAATTACTTTTAGGGACATAATTTCGTTAAATACATAATTTAAAATCCTCTATACAAACTACCGGATATATCCAGAATGGGACCGAAAACGAAGCCAGGTGGTAGTTTTAGTGATCAAAGAAACGATGCAATTAAAAATTTCACAAATAAAAGCGACAATTTTTTTTGCAATTTCTTTTTACGTCATCATGTTTGGGTAAAAATAAAAATAATTACATTATTATTTTAGGAAAACTATGTATTTACTACCAAAATACCACGATAAAAACATTACACTTTACAAAAAAATCGTCGCTTTTTGGTGCGAAATTTTTAGTTGCATTGTGTCTGAAGTCACTTATACTACCACCTGGCTTCGTTTTGGTCGCAGTCTGAATATGCCCGGTACATAAAGATCTTAATAAATAAATAATTGCATTCTCCTTCAGTGCATATAACAGTTTCCTTGTAAAAGTGTCTTGTTAACAAAAAAGGCGAACTAATTTTAACTTATACAATATACATGACATAATTTTCGAGGCGTTCACCGCTCCGCGATTCAAGGCGAGTCACTTTGACGGCCTCTCACTTTGTGACTCATTTACAATCGAAAACATAAGGACTTCCTGGTAAATAAGAGATTTCATTTGGCACGACAAAATGACAAAGAGCAATGCAAATATTGTTGGTCGATATAAGCATGTCGGCATGATTTTATGGATATGTAATTTTTTTAATAAGATTTGACTTGAATGCATCTGTCAGTACTTGATACCCCACAAAAAAAATATTTTTTTAAAATTAGTCCAATACTTTAATAAATTATTTCATAATGCTGATATGGACTTAAATATATAAATAAATACACACAACAGTCACATACATAGTCCTGACCCCACACTAATATATAAATCTTTTTACACTCAGACCCAGATAAATATAAATTAATAATATTTTGACCGTATGGGAATCGAATGGTAAATCATAGTGATTTTTCCTTGGTCAAATTTATCTTAAATTATGTGTTTGCTGATATAAATAAAATATTAAATATTTCTATGAAGAATGTTAAGCCGACTGATTGACTATTTGTATGCTTTATTTATTTTGTATTTTAATACATGACTCATTTTACATGAGAAATTAAAAAACATAAGTAATTTAAATTTTAAATCGTTTCGTCACGGATTCTTCAACAATTTTTTTCTGATGTCGAAAATGTAACTATAGCTAATTATTTACCAATGGTGGATAACTGTGCATAATTTTTGCAATATAAAATATGTATTTTTAATTGACTGTTGAAATAAATTCCGGCTTAGAATCACAAAGACGCGAGTTCAATACCCGAAATTCTTTGAAATAAAATTTGAGACAAATTCGGTACTTCTTTAAGCGATTTAAACCATTTAAGCCTAGCAAAATTGTGCCTTTCCCTCCCTCTTCAGTCGCAGGAAGCCCACTGAACATAGGCCTCCCCCATGGGCCTCCACATCGACCTGTTGGAAACAGCACCCAGCGACTTCTTGCAACCTTCACCAGGTCGTCCGCCCATAATTGTGTTTAATGGCAAGACAATATTTCGCCATCGATGTTCAATTTTATACAGGGTATATCAAGACTGCGACCGAAAACGAAGCTAGGTGGTAGTATTAGAGACTTCATACAGACTTACTAAAAATTAGGCAAAAAAAATTTACAATATATTTTTGGTAATATTTTACTTATCGTCGTATTTGGGTGATAAATACATAATTTACCTAAAATAATACCCATGGGTTTAAATGACTAATTTCGCAATAACTAGGTATTTACCACCCAAACAGGTGATATTTAAGAAATTGCAAAAAAAAACGGTCGCTTTATTTGCGAAATTTTAGTTGCATCGTGTCTGTAACCACTTAAACTACCACCTGGCTTCGTTTTCGATCGCAGTCTTGATATACCCGGTATAATATGATCAAATAAGCCATAGAGATGGTGGTAGGGTATTCATTTCTAAGGGTAGCGACTACCACACACTATGGTAGTTATATTTAAGTGATCCATTTAAG
This sequence comes from Deilephila porcellus, assembly GCA_905220455.2. Classification (NCBI taxonomy): domain Eukaryota; kingdom Metazoa; phylum Arthropoda; class Insecta; order Lepidoptera; family Sphingidae; genus Deilephila; species Deilephila porcellus. The sequence continues at coordinate 2,208,124 of LR999997.1, read as the reverse complement.
TGTGTCGTGTTTCGAGTTCTGTTTTTGGCCTCTTAAATAACAATAAATATATATTTTTTTATCCTTTTTTGCACTATACAGAGATATAATTAAGAATGTACACAATAAATAAATACACCCAACAGTCACATACATAGTCCTGACCCCACACTAAGATCGAGTCTTGTGTCGTGGGTATCAGAAACTACGAGAGACTTTTCGGTCTCACAAACACCCAGACCCGAAACAAATGCCTGTGAATCACACAAATATTTGTTTCGGTGCGGGGATCGCACCCGCGGCCTCACGTTTCACAGGCGGCGTCTAACCAACTGCGCCACGGAGGCTGTCACAACAAATATACAATAGCAATAATAGTACGGGTGGCGGCCTTATCACTCTAGGTAATCTCTTACAGGCAACCATGGGATGGATATATAAATAGGTAAAAGAAAGGGCAGTCTAAAGCGTAAAATAAATAGTAATAATCTACAATAAATAAACTATAGCTATATAAATATAAACAATTTTACTTTCACTCCGGCAGGACAAAGACGATGCATCTATAGGTAAGTACAATGCATGTAAATTGTTACTAAACAAGTGGCCCGGCCCAGCTTTGCCCGTATGTATATTATTTTTCCACTTTACACTAAAATTTTCCGAAAATAATTTTTGGACGTTTTTGCAACATTTTTCACATGATGCGCTCCTTTTATAGCGTGATGTTATAGCCTATAGGATTCCTTGTAAAATGGGTTATCCAACATCAAAAGATTTTTTCAATTCTTTGAGAATTTCTTGAGATCAGCGCGTTCAAACTAACAAAATCTTCATTTGTATGATATAGATTCGAACATCTACTAAGTAAAAGCTTTCTACCCAATGTTTCAGATCTAATCGATTTTACAAAACACGTCCCCTTCACTTTGCTTTCAAACTTTCAACGAGATATCTAGCAATATGTTCTGCAAAGCCTTTCTAGACTTTACTGAACTCAATGCGAAAACCTTTCACTTGGGAGTAAGCTCTTTATTACTAAGTTAAGCTGGAAAATATATACCAAGTAATATTGACAATTTAACATATTATGGTATTTAATTTAAATCACGCGTTACTTATCACAAAAAAGTCAATTGTAAATATTTTAGAATTTTCTTTCCATTTATACATACATACATACATAAACTCTCGCCTTTATCCCAGAAGGGGTAGGCAGAGGCGCCACCAGGACACCCACATTTCGCCTCGTATGTTCCGTCCCATTATGTGATAGGGGGCGAGCCTATCGCCATATCGGGCACAAATTCCTGACTCCGGGCTGATAATGAATAGAAAACCCATTATCACTTTGGCCGACCCGGGATACGAACCCGAGACCTCAGCTTTCATATTCAGGGTTCTTTCATGTTTAGTAAAATATTATAAAAAGTTTGGGGCCAACTCAAGACCTCGTAATTCGCAGACCATAAGTCAAATGAGGTTATTAAGGAGATTAAACATTTATGACCAAATAAGCGAGCAGTTATGACCAAAAATGTCAGTCAAGGTAACTACGTTGGAATCATGGTCGGTCATAAATAGATCCATCAGTCGGCACAAAAAAATAAAAAAATATTATCATAATTATAATGTTTCTATGTTGCCTCATAGGTGTAGTTGTGTTTATGATTTACTGGATTCTGCTAGGTCTTAGGTTCGATTTCTCGGTCAAGTTTAAGTTGGTAAATATTGAATTATGTTTTATTCAAATATCCATATTAAATTGTAAGCGTTGTCAATCTAAATGACATTTAAATAAATAAACCCTTTTCATTCCAAGCCTCAGGTGTTTTTGAAACAGAATTGTTAAATTATCGAGAATTGAGAGATATCACGCAACATTTTAAGGCCTTGAACAAATAATTCAAACAAAATAATATTAAAATACTCGCATTCATTATTCATGTGATAAGAGATTATTTTGATTTCAATCTGTCTATATTCTCTTTCTAACAGAGTATTTGACTCCATATATTACAGTATTTATCAAAACGTATCCATATCCAAAATGCAAACAAAGAATTTTAAAATCCATTCAGAATTAAACAAGTTAGAAACGTTTAGAATCTTGCAGTCGGAGTAAAAGAAAAGGGATGCATAACAAAACTAGTGACGTCACTAGTCTTGATATGAAAGTGTGCTTTTTAAATACTAATATTTGCCTCATGTTACTTACTATAATACTGTTTTGACAGAAATGTTTTATTGTAAAGGTATTTGTGTTTATACGCAAAATATTAAAATCATAGTCCCATTGTGTTCACTAACGACAGAATAATTTCTCATCGGTGATTACGGTCTTATTCATAGACAGATTTAAAACCTAATTTAGTTATCACATGTTCTGTCCCTTTTGAACTGCTATAAAATTCAGTTTGAGCAAAGAAGACAAAACATTACCTTATAGTGGTACCGTAAATTTTATTTAATACCTAAAGTCTGTTTACAAATTAGATTTACCAAACTAGTCAGAGCCTAAACTGGTCGGTCTAGATCTAGATTTTATTAAGCATAATTGACTAACTTAGCCTGTTGGGGAAAATGTCAAATGTACCTATATTAGTTACTCATATTACAAACCATTACATCGAAAATATATTGATTTTGACCACTTTAAGTTGAGCTCTTCTGTGTATAATGATTCATAAAATCAATTTCTCTAATTTAGCCAAACATTTTGATAGGTAATTAATTATTTTTGAGCAATATAAATATAATAATACTTTTTACGGTACTAATATCACAATCGGCTTTCTTTCATGTAGATAGTACTCAATTTTATGTAACAATGGCGCGAAATTTGATACTTAAAAAACATCTACCCAAAAGTGATTTGGTAAACGCGAAAGGAATTTTAAGAATACCTTTGCCAAAAAATATAAAATAAAAAATACAGCTGGTTCCATTGACCCGTGAGAAAAAGAAAAAAAATGTTATAATAACCAAATGATGGCTCGGATTTTTTGTGATGGAACCTTGACCAGTTTAATGGCATGTAATTTTGTGACCTTTTTCAATGCTGCAGTAACGCGATGCTATGCTATGATATTATAGAAATATAAAAGAGGTAAAATGGTATAAAGTGGTGTAATATGAATTGTGACTTGAATCAAGTTCTTATCTAAGAATGCTATTGTAGCAGAACTGTTTTTTTTATTCGCCGATCGCAAGACATAACCAAAAACGTTAAATTATTTTAAAAATATGGAAAATCGAAAATATTTTGAAAAATAAAAAAGCTGTCAATCAAGTGAATGTTTTAATGAAATGCGTCAGAAACAAAATTAAAGCAAGGGGCTAATGTTTTCTCAAAATATAATTAAATTCATTAGCTTTAAAGTGACTATTGTGTGTTCTTTTGTATGGTTTTGTTTTGCACACAAATGTACTTTATTACTTAGGCTAAGTACCAAAATGCAAATAAAATTAAAAATAATATAAACACATTGATTTATAATTTCCGTGTTTTGTTATGTAACAGATTAATAAATATTAAAATAAAAGTATCGGCGAAGATTTAAATCATCATAATATCACTTCGACTTGGTCTTACAGAAACCTAAAAACTGCACATTTAAATGGAAACATATGGCACCAAGTATATTTTTATATAATGATGTCAAGGCTGTTCGGTTTTATTCCTTTAACATGCAAAATGATTTTCTTAAAAGCTTTGCTCTTATGAAGGTAAAATTCCTATTGCAAAATATATCTTCTAAACTTAAAAATGGCAAAATACTTGTGTTTAAATATACTTTTTCTAGAATATTCTTGATACACAGCTTCAACAATATTAAAATCCGCGGTAAACAGGCGAATTATAATATAGACAAAAATATATTTTGGATTATACGAAATTAAATCACGAGCAATAATAATGAATTAAGTTTTTTTACATTTACGAAAAATTTATTAAAAAGTTATTTAAATTACAATAATATACAATTCAAAGCAATATCTTATTACATTAATAGAAATTCATTTAAAAGTTATTCATGACAAGAAAATGCATTAAAAATTATTATATTTCACGTAAGAAATGTAAATTGCTCGCTATTCCGCCGTTGGTATGACCAAATGAAAGTAAAAGTTGCACGCTTCGTTTAAATTGCAGACAGACATGATACATTGTAACAAAAGTAAATCCAGTTTTTGTAACTGTTCTTCAATAAAAAATATGTCTTAATTAAAATGTCGCAAAATATTATATTTTGTTAATTTTAAATTACACGCTAAAATATTACTCTTGATATTTTTTCTCTTATTATTTTTATCCATTATCCAATAAATTTTGTAAATGTTTTTATTTACTTTTTTAGATACACATATGACAAAGGAACCTATGTCCATACAGCCATCGTTTATTTAAAAATGATCAACCATAGCTTTAAATTTAAATTCTTTGTTTTCTTTTATGTTATGTTTAAGGCGCGAAGGTGTCGCAACCATTTAATTTTTTCCTTCGACAAGTTGATTGTAATAATGTCGGCCATCCGTAATTGTCAGTTCGTTTTTTAAGTTTCCTGTCGAGAAACCGTGCGTTCATTCGGTTACAAAACGTGTGCATGCGATAATAATGCATTCAACGATTTTAGCAAAAAAACGACAACTTTTTTTTATCACGTAAACAACAAAGGAATGACAGATTATGCAGCCTTGTGTGTCATAGTTTTTTATTTATTCGGTTTAACTTTAATTCCTAGTTGCAAATCCCAGATAATTAACTACATACTTAAAATATATAAAGCAGAAAAAACCTAAACAATAACACTAAATCTCCAATTAAACAAACCCATATTTTTAAACATCAATTATGTTATTAAACATGTCCTTATATTTTTTTAATCCCCAAAAAAGTTCGACAAACTCAGCCTCTCGACACATCACATATCACTGACCTCTCAGAACGTCGGCGGGGATCAACCTCTTATAGGTTTTTGGTCCTTCTTCCTTTTTCTCTTCAGCGGCAAAAGCTACGGCCAACACGGTGACTACAACCAGGTACTTCATTGTGAGGGGGGGTGAAATAATAAAAAAAAAACGAGCTATCGAGAGCCGCACGAGACTGAATCCGCGGTCGGAGCGGCGCGCCGTTTTATTTAAACTAAATGGTGGGGGAATGTTCGCTCAGGGTTGGACGTTGCAAAATCATTTGACGATGGAACTTTTTTGTTTTCGGACTTTTTGATTATAGTGACATGTTCTGTAGGCTATAGTCCTAACTAATGGACGCGTCTCTATGCCCTCTGCAGAATTCATGGGTGGCGGTGATTACTAACCATCAGGTGATCCGTATGCTCCTTTGCCCCCTATAATTAAAAAAACCGTGTGGTGTCGAGGGACACCAGATAGGAAGAAGTTCCTTATTATAAAAATATTAATTTTAAGTTCTATTCGAGGTATAAAGAAAATAATTATTAGGGTATACACTATACATTTTTTATTATGATTTTTTTATTGATAAATATAAAAATAACAACAGTCATCACGTAGACTACACATTAGACACTGTATAGCCATTATACAAAGACTATACATAAATAATAAAAAAACCCAACAAATTGATAACCTCCTTTGAAGTCGGTTAAAAATATAAAATAATAAGCAAATAATTAAAAACAAAAAATAATTCTTAAATTTTTAAATTTAGAATGTCAAACTCAAACGTGGAATAAAAGTGTCGTTACAACTTTTGGTCTTAATTTTTTCCGTCTAGCCCCCTTTCGCATCGCACGATAAGGAATTTCGTTCCAAAAATAAGGAAGGGGCTACTTTAAAATCGAAAGTGAGATTGGGAGAGCTTAGGTCATCATGCAGGCCTAGTGCGGGTTGGCAAATGTAAATACATAGTTCATAGGAGTAATATTCTATTTATAAATACCGGGTATATCAAGACTGCGACCGAAAACGAAGCCAGGTGGTAGTTTTAGTGGTTCCAAATACGATGCAAGAAAAATTTCGCCAAAACTGTGACAGATATTTTTTTAGAATTTTTTAAAAATCATCCTGTTTGGGTGGTAAATACCTAGTTTTTGCGAAAATACTAATTTAAACACTTAAGTATCATTGCGTGTTTAAAAATAAAGAAGTGTTAATCTTTATTTTAGGAAAATTATGTATTTATCACCCAAATACGACGATAAGTAAAAAATTACAAAAAAAAAGTTTTTACTTGCATTGTGTCTGAAGTCACTAATACTACCACCTGGCTTCGTTTTCGGTCGCGGTCTTGATATACCCTGTATAATATATTAAGGCTAATATCCTAATACTTAAATAAATACAAATAAACTAATACATAATATACTAAAGATAGAATGTACAGACAGATGAGACAAGAAAAATAAATATATTAGTGATTTTGCTAAGATAATGATTCTTAACAAGTTTTTTGATTCGGTGTACAGATTTTGCGCGTCTGATCTCGATCGGCAGTGCGTTCCAAACTGCTTGCACAGTATAGGAAAGGTGGGAAAACTGGGAGGAATAGGCAGGAGTTATAAGTTGTAAGGTATTGGAGAAACGTAGGGATCAGGAATGGGTATTATGGAGAAACTCAAAACGGTTTTTGAGTTATTGAGGAGCTGTAGGATTGAAGAGTATACTGTGCAAGAGTGACAAGATGTATGTATTCAGGCGAAGACGGATAGGTAACCATTTCAGTTTCCTACGAATAATGAACAGAAAAATGCAGTATCACATCGCCCGGCCCGGAATTCGAACCCGATTCGTAGTACGCCACCGAGGCAGTTTTAGAAATCAATAATCTTATATTTATGTTTAAGTTCGTGTTATTACCGTAAGCTCTCCTTATCGTGTGTCAACTACTTTGTTTCAAATAAATATTTTAATTTGTTACGTAAGTTAATCGTCTTGTTATTGTAATTTAGTTATAAAAACATTTTGTGGTATTTCAAAATTATTTACAATGTAAGTTCTACTTGTAAGAATAGTATAGTTTTGAAGTGTAACCTTTTTTTATTGCAATGAATGGCGAGACGAGCATATTATCATTCGCCTGATGGTACGCGATACGACCGCTCATGGACAGTAGCAAAACCAAACACCATGAATTACAAGGCAATGCTTGGCATTCCACTGCGCTCGCCAGTCTGACACATACGGTGTTAAGTCGCATTATGTCCAGTAGTTACTCTGGCTACAATGTCCTTCAAACCGGAACACAACAGCGCATTTACACAGCTGTTTGTTGGAGAAATAGATATTGCGGTGGTACCTACCCAGAGCCTCTCACATATGAGAGACCTACCACCAGTAAAAGATTGTACTGCTAGTATTAAGCTTCCTCATTTCAAAGAGTAATAATATTTACACGCTCCTTTCTAAATGATATTATATTATAGTTACTAATATTTCCTCTCACTTTATTATTAAATACAATGATTTGTGAAATATAGATCAACCACAAAGCACATGATGTGCAACTTTCAGACCAAAGTTAAGATCTAACGAAAAAATGATAGCACTTTCTAATGTCAATGAATAAAGAAATCTAATTGTCTTGCATTTTGGTATAAATTTGAACGCAGCCTGTTTAGTTGTTCTTTTAGTATTGTATTTTGTCATTACTAGAATTGCTCCCGGCTTCAAAAGCGATAAAAAGATTTTTATATACAGCCCCGTGATAGCCTTCGTGGCGTAGTTGGTAAGACACCGGCTGTAAAACGAGAGGCCAAGGGTTCGACCCAGCACCGAGACAAATGCTCAAGTGTGAACCAGAAGTATTTGTTTCGGGTCTGGGTGTTTGTGAGCCTGAAAAGTCTCTCGTAGTTCCGGGTACACGACACAAGACGCGATCTAAGTGTGGGGTATATGACTGTTGGTTGTATATATTTATTTATAAATATATTCCGGAAATAAAAATTACTTACTCGGTAAATAGACTATTCAACATTAGAGTAACTTCTCAATTCGAGCCAGTAGTTCCTGATATTAGCGTGTTTAAAGTAAACAAACAAACCAGCTCTTCAGGATTACATAATAAATAAATAATAATAAATACACCGCACAGTCACATACATAGTCTTGACCCACATTAAGATCAAATAAGTCTTGTGTCGTGGGTATCAAAAGCTACGAGAGACTTTTCGCTCTCACAAACACCCTCACCCGATACAATTACTTGTGAGCCTCTCAAATATTTGTCTCGATGCGGGAATCGAACCCGCGGCCTCTCGTTTCACAGCCGGCGTCTAACCAACTGCGCCACGGAAGTTGTCAAAACATATTATTAAGTAGTATAAATATAGATTTAACGGACCTCGTATTTACAGCCACATTCAGAGATTTTTAATGTCAAATAAATTATTACTTAGTATAGATTTTATAAATAAAATCGATATGGTAACCGGATAGATAAATAACAAAAAAATTGATATTGTATAAAAGTTTATTATTTCTTGTATATATTAACCTTATCCACAGACAGTTTGAAAACCAATTTCAGTTATCGAATGTTTGGCTTTTTCGCTCAAACTGAATTCAAGAGTCGTTCGAAAGGGACAAAACATTCGACAACTAAAATAGGTTTTAAAACTATTTATGAACAAGGCCTTAGCTCTTTAAATATATAAATACACCCAACAGTCACATACGTAGTCCTGACCCCAAACTAAGATCGAGTCTTGTGTCGTGGGTATCAGGAACTACGAGAGACTTTCCGGTCTCACAAACACCCAGACCCGAAACAAATATGAAACTAAACTTAACTCTTTTGTATCGGTATTTATCTATTTAAATTACACGTAAGTTTTTGGTAATAATTATCAAACAAGCAAGCATTTGATAGCCTCCGAGGAGCAATGGGTTAGACGCCGGCTGAGAATCGTGAGGCCGCGGGTTCGATCCCCGCACCGCGACAAATGTTTATGATTTTATTAATGTAGGATTTGAATGTTATGATGAAAGATGAGTAGAATAAAACGTTTAGACGAATGACTGATATGGAACGTGCTATGTGAAAAAGATGACGAATAAGGAGTAAAGGAGTTAGAGGAAGAATGATTAAGATGTCAAGTATGAAAGGATGGAATAAGAGAGAACAGTCTGGAAGACGATGGAAGACGTGAACGACGTACGACGACTCAAAGACGAATATATTATATTGAAGATTATCAGAGTAACCTTGTTTGATTTTGACCCTAAAGGAACTGTTCCCCATTAATTTGAAATTTAAATAAAACGGTGCTGGAAATAATCTATTATATAAATAAGCCTCTCGTATCTCCTATACATTTCTAACAAAGAAGTGTAAGCAAAGCCAGGAATCTTGCCGTGGGCAGGCAAGGTTGTTATTATAATACCAGTTCTTAATTTACATTGTTATTACTAAGCTACTTTACTTATCTAGCCCAGTGTCTTTAAGGGGAAATCTCAGACTTTTCGAAGATAATACTTATTTTTATTGAACTACATCATATTTTGCATTAAAAATTCAGGGTTGGCTTCATAGTAAGCGTTCATTATGACGAACATTATCTTTTCAGTTTATATTCTTTCTGCCTAACCCTGTATCCGATCTATCTTTAAACATTAAGTGGCCTAAGCTTCTTCAAGTGAACTGTCGGTTGTAGAAGGATCTCGTGCCCAACTGTGGACGATCATGGTGTAATACAGTACAATACAGAAAGGGGAAAGTTAGGGTGAAACGACTAAACATTATTTAACAAGCGAATTGTACTACGGTACGATTTCAAGCTGAGGTCTCGGGTTCAAATCCCGGGTCGGGCAAAGTGCTATTGGGTATTTTCTATTCATTATCAGGTCGGAGTAAGGAGTTTATGCCCGATATGGCGATAGGCTCGCCCCCTATCACATCGTGGGACGGAACATACAAGGTGAAATGTGGGTGTCCTGGTAGCACCTCTGCCGTGGTAGGCAGGGAAAAAAAGCGTGAGTTTATGTATGTTTATGAATGTTATTTAACAATTAGACCACCAATCATACATACAAACTATTAAGTAATTATGTACTTGCTTTGAATAGAATTAATACCTATTAAAAACTGGTCTAGAATCTAGATTATAAAATGATTATTTTATCTCTACCGGGATTGTGTCAGACATAATAAAACATCTTGCAAGTAATTTAGGATTACTAAGTTAACTTGATTTTATAGGCTTGGTTTTAAATTGTCTTAAATAAAAAGTAGTTTACTGTATCAGCCCAAAATCCGCCCAAAAACAGCTCGGAACGCCTCTACTGCCGAGAGTTCGATTGCGAAGGCAATTAAAAATAATATGAATCCTATGGTCAAATATGAAACAGGAACAAAGTAAAGATTGTTATCAATCGATTGAAAAATGGGTCATGAAATTTATTTTATTTATTTGAAATAGGTACAAAAACATTTAACAAAATTAAACTTAACTAACTTAATTCATATCTTATGCTAATAACAGTGATAATTTTTTTAAACTAAATATTTTACACAACATTTTAAAGTAGAATAAGTAATATAATATTATGAAGGAATAACTTAAAACTAATGTGATTGTTTATTGATCAATACAATCTATCTTATTGATATTATTATGAAGGAGATTCTTTTTAAAACTATTAATATTTTGGTGAAAAATATCAATTTCATTAGTAACAATATTGTTGTAAAGTTGACACATTCGATGCAGAGAATTATTAAATGCAATGTTGTTATTGGAATGCAGAATACTGAATAGTCGTAGGTTGCGAACTATACGATTAGAAATAGCAATATTTAATTGTGATAGCAATTCGTCTAAAATGTAGAGCCTTGCTGTATAAACTACAGTACGAATGTGTCGGCTCGACTGGGGTACACGGTCTCACAACCAACGTGAAGTGACATCCATGCTGTTGCGAGTGAGATTGTCGGAAAAATAATTCGTAATTAGGACCGTAGCGGCCTCTAACCAATCAGCCACGATGACGTCATTTTGAGCATCGATAAAATTGTGTTGATTTAAAACAGAAATTATATCTAATTTGTATTGTATCTAGACCATTGACATATATTCTACCGATAGATGAGACACGTCAAAGAAATAAAGTGCCTCCGTATTTTAATAGCACACTGCGATATTACATAACTTACCTGGTATTTTATTAAAATATTGTAACTTCAGACGATTTCCTTTTGATTTGACGGTGAAACATTCATTTATTACTCTTAAACGTATGCGATAAGACGTCTTGCACTGTCACTGTCACGAAGCAAACTGATTCATGTGTGGTGCATGCACCGCAAGTAGGTGGGACACATTTTTTGTACTGAATGTCTTATCTAGTGTAACATTGATATCGATGATCTAGACTCTCTCTCTTCATAGAGTGAACATATGGAGGGGCTATTATCTAGACTGCACTGCTCTAACCATCAAGAACTTCGTAAACTGAGAAATAATGATATGTAAATAAGACACCGTGAATAATATCTAGATTATAAATGACGTAATGAAAGCTAGAACTGTTTTAGACTAATGAACAACCGTTTTTATGCTATCAAAATGTCGACTTGCAGCCTTGATCTTTGAGTGTGACATAATGTATTAGAGGTCTAAAAGAGACAAAGATATATACAACAGTTTCTCGCAGTTTTGAGCAGTATTTTTCTAGATATCAGATTTTTGGTCAAGATGCTACAGATCCCTGTTTTTGTCAATTAGGCAATTTATTCTTGTCAAGGCCGCTTTTTATACCGGTCTACTTTCTTTTCAGACTTAGAGATTAGTGTTTATGTTTACGACATTTTAAGTGAAAATCAACGATATATTTTAATAATCTGTCAATCTGGAGTCAACCCAGAGGGGGGGGGGGGTAATGACCCCCATGACCTCCCCCCTGGATCCGCTCTTTATCCGGATATACACAGAACCCAAAACACGACACACGTGGCTCACTATGACGGCTCCTTAAACGCTGTTTACGCTTTATCCGGCTGGATATGAAAATTCTACCATATCCTTTCTCCAAACAGCAGTGTAAATGCGCTGTTGTGTTCCAGTTTGAAGGACATTGTAGCCAGAGTAACTACTGGACATAATGAGACTTAACAGCTTATGTCTCAGGATGGCGAGTGCAGTGGAATGCCAAGCATTGTTTTGTAATTCATGGTGTTAGGTTTTGCTACTGTCCATGAGCGGTCGTATCGCTTACCATCAGGCGAATGGCAAGCTCCTCTCGCCAGTCATAGCAATAATAAGACCAGCAAACTTATCGTTATAATATGTATGTTGTTTTTATTATTGTTTTAGTTAGATATCACGATGAGTCAGAATAATATTTCACATTTAAACTTAGATTAGATTGACCTATCCATAAAAAGATAATTTATTTAAATGCACTTTTAAACTGGTCAAGGACATTTGAACTTTTACAATAATAATACCCAACAGTCACACACATAGTCCTGACTCCACAATAAGATCGAGTCTTGTGTCGTGTATCAGAAACTACGAGAGACTTTTTGGTCTCGCAACACCCAGGCCCTGATATATGACAGCCTCCGAGGCGCAGTTGGTAAAACGCCAACTGTGAAACGAGAGGCCGCCGGTTCGATCCCCACACCGAGTCGAGAAATAATTGATATGCGCCATATTACAGACATAAAAAACATTAACATATATCGTATGACAATATTAACTTATAAATGTTTATAAATAAATAAAAAATAACACAGAAATGAACATAAATTTGTATTAGCACCACAATCCGAAAATGCCATATAAAAAACTCTATTTTTTTATTATGAAATCCTAATTATGGAAGAACTATGGCTTGCAAAGTTAATTGATAACTCATTTGGCCTAGTTTAGATAACCAACGGTTACGTCATGCTCAGCCGAGGGTTTAATGACGTCATAAAGTGACGTAACAAAACGGTACGGCACTCGGAGAAAGCAGCGTCAATTGCCGGCATTATTATGTTTATAAAAAGTAGAGCCATACTGTATTTACCTTGGACAATAATATTTGTATATATTAAACTTATGGGAATCGAACCTGCGACCATCCACATAAATAGACTTAACATCTTATGTCTCAGGATGAGACATGAGTGAAATGCCAAGCATTGCTTTGTAATTAATGGTGTTGTTTGGATTGGTACTATCTTTGAACGGTCGTGTCACTTGCTATCAGGCGAATGGCATGCTCGCCTCGCCATTAACTGCAATAAAAAGTTGCCCTTTATCTTTTTCTTTCCCTTTCCTTCCGCATTTAAGAAGCAACGCAACTACGATCCACGTGTAGGTAATGTTCATGAGCGGTAACTTACAATCATTGCTTTGACGGAGCAGTGTATACCGATTCCGCGTTCTGGGCGACTTCACTTAACACAGCCGTACAGAATACCTTGACCAATCAAAAACAAAAAAATAATAAAAATATTCTTTATTCAAATAGTCTTTTACAAGATCTTTTGAATCGTTAATTTCTGCTACCACCGCTTCGGAACGTGTTGTAGCTGTGAAGAAGAAACGGCGCAAGAAACTCCCTCAGCAACACGAACTGTCTTCTTTTTTTGCTTTTCTTTTCTTTATTTTTCTTTTTTTAAAGGCCCGTTTAAATAATAATTGATTTATAATATTATTATTAATCAATTATTATTCCAAATTATTTATGAACTGCTCTGAATTCAACTGCGCTGCGACTCCTGTATATTCACTGTATTGTAAACTTGTTTTGAAAAGAGCAACGCTAGAGTTTCTTACCCGTTCTTCTCTGGCGAAAACAGCCTTGTGAACCGGGTGGTAGTGGAAAAAAGCAGAGAAGCAGAGGTTCATAGCAGAGGTTCGCAATCATAGTGGTCTAACTTTTAATTGTATGTATGTGGATAAACAAAAAAAAATTGTTTCTATAATTATTAACAAAGTGATTATGTAAATTTAGTCTGTAGTATCTTAAATTAATTATACAGTGTTCTATCTACAAAAATGTCATAGGAAGTGACTAGCTTCTAAGATACAGGCCTTGCCTAGTTTAGATGCTAGTGTTCATCAATGTGAGCTGTGTGTATAAATGTGAGTTATCACTAACTTTGAAATTGTATATTTTATTGTCATTAAACATTTTATAATTTAATTGTTTTAAATATTTTACGGAATAACGACGAAAGAGGAAACTACAGGACCTCCATCAACCATACAAATTAGCGATCCACTTTCATCTAGTGTTTGTTGTATCATAACAATGACATTTCTCTATTGTAGGTCGGTTTGTCGGTTCAGTGAAGCGGTTATTTAACTTGACGGGTGAATGATTTCGTCACGGTGTACTGTTGTTTTACAACGTGTCGCTTTTTTTGTATTTTATTAAACCAAATACTATGTAGCTGAGGGTAAGTGCTGAACTGTGCATAGAAAATAACAACATAACATAAACTCACGAAATTATCCCAGAAGGGGTAGAGGCGCCACCAGGACACCCAAATTTCGCCTTGTATCTTCCGTCCCACGATGTGATAGGGAGTGAGCCTATCGCCATATCGGGCACTAATTTCTGACTCCGGGCTGATAATGAATAGAAAAATCCAATATCGCTTTGCCCGACCCGGGATTCGAACCCGAGACCTCAGCTTTGTAATCGTACCGTAGTACAACTACGCCACCGAGGCAAGCAAAGAAAATATCAGAGGTAAAAATAAATAGTTCCATTTAGATGATTTGGTACTAGCTATTCCGTAGCACTAGGTTAGCGCTTCCGTGGCGCAGTTGGTTAGACCGGCTGTGAAACCAGCGGCCGCGGGTTCGATCCCCGCACCGAGACGAATGTTTGTGTGAACAAGCATTTGTTTCTGACCGAGTAGTCTCTCATAGTTTTAGATACACAACACAAGACTCGATCTTAGTGTAGGTCGGGACTATGTATGCAACTATTCTATCTATATCAGCCCATATACCTCCCACTGCAGGGCACGGGCCTACTCTACAATCGAGAGAATCGATTGAGAGTGGTTAGGCCATATAGTCCGACTATTGAGTGTATTCATTTATTTAGAAACCCGCTGTGAAACTAGAGACCGCTATGATCCCGCACCAAGAAAAATGTTAGTGCGTCCACAAATATTTGTCTCGGGTCTGGGTGTTGTGAGACCGAAAAGTCTCTCGTAGTTTCAGATTTACGACACAACATTTGTTACGTATATTTGTGTATTAGAGCTTTAGACATAGATAATATTGTGCTTTATTTGATCCATTTCTACAAAAGCGTGATTACTCCAAAAAAACATACATTCTCAGGCTTCTAAAGATTATAAATTACGATAACCCGTACCACAGATATGAGTCTAAATAGATGCCGCATTTGTAACCGATCGATGTCTGTACATGGAAGATAAATGAGAAAACCTAATATGGGGATCTATATTAACGTAATAGAACCCAAAACAAAGATTTATAGAATTTTTGTCTGTTTGTCTGTGCGGTTGTGCGCGGTGAACTCAGAAACGGCTTAACCGATTTCGATGAAATTTGGTATGGAGGTAGCTGACACCCTGGATTAACACTTAGGACACTTTTTATCTCGTCAAATTTAGTGCTCCCGTGGGATGAAAAGGAATTCCGGTAATATTTGTTACATTTTTATACTCAATGCGATGGGATAGGACTGAATTACATGCCTTGAGTGAGAAGGAGACGGGACGAGCGGGATATAACGGGACGGGATGGGAAATTCCAAATAAAGTTAATTTCAAACAAATTTGAAGATTGCGGGCAGAAGCTAGTTTTATATTGCAATATATTGCTCCATCTATTTGGATTTATATCTGTGATCAGTTCTATTTAACCCGAGGTATTGTGCGGAGCTTTTGTCATTCAAATCCATTGTTCTCTGTGATAAAATTACTATTGTTCGGGTTTTTTCACATGTAAAATTAAGCAATGCCAGTTAAAGGTAGGCTGGTTTCATTATAACTAGGCAGTTAGAGGTCAAAATTCGATTGTAATTAATTAAACAAGAACGATAATTTAACAGCAATTGGATTTATAAGTTAATAAGTGAAATAGCAGCCAGTTCGCAATTTACTACATACGTACATAAACTCACGCTTTTATCACAGAAGGGGTAGGCAGAGGCGCCCACAGGACACCCACATTTCGCCTTGTATGTTCCGTCCCATGATGTGATAGGGGGCGAGCCCATCTCCATATCGGGTACAAAGTCCTGACTCCGGGCTGATCATGAATAGAAAACCCCAATATCACTTTGCCCGACTCGGGATTCGAACCCGATACCTCAGATTTGTATTCGTACCGTAGTACAACTACGCCACCGAGGCAGTCTATTTATTTATTATAATTTTATAGCAATCGGATTAAGAATAGTAAAGTTCAAAATGGGGCCATATTTTTGTACCTAAAACTTTGGAATATTCAGGTTTAAATAAGTTATTTAGATCAATAGACCCTTTTGACATGTTATGTAAAGAAGCAAGAACAGGACAGCAAAATTCTGTCAATATTGACACGCCGGCTGTAAAACGAGAGGCAGCGGGTTCGATTCCCGCACTGAGACAAATGTTTGTGTGAACCACAGATATTTGTTTCGGATCTGGGTGTTTGTGAGACCGAAAAGTCTCTCGTAGTTTCTGATGCCCACGACGCAATACTTAGTGTGGGGTCAGGACTATGTATGTGACTGTTGGGTGTATTTATTTATATAGTCAACTGTCTAATTTTTTTAATTTACCACTAATCGAACGAATATTTTTCTAATAATTACAAGCATCGACATCCGCTACAAAACGTTTCGGGAAAAATATAATTTCTGACCAATGTGCTTGTTAATCCACGTCCTAATTGACCAGATCTTCGACAGCCACCTGTTAATAAAGTTTCCATTGGTTACGTCATTCAAACTAGTTCTAAGAGGGCGCAGCTAGCAAATAGTAATCTAGGTCGTGCCTAGATATTACTAATGTATTCGTTCTTGCTTTATATGATTTTACCTATATCTCCTATCTTATCTATACATATAATAAATTTGTATCCGATCAATTTGAGATGATAAATAAGAAAAACTAATATGGGGGGTCTGTATTAACGTAATAGAACCTAAAAATTGGTTTTGTAAATTTTTGTCTGTTTTGTGCGATTGTTCGCGATGAAATCAGAAACGGCTTAACATATTTCGATGTAAATTGGTATGGAATTAGCTGACATCCTAGATTAATACTAAGGCAACTTTTTATCCCGAAAAATTGTAGTGTTCACGTGGGATGAGAAATAAATTCACATACATATGTTAATTTCTTAAACTCAAAGGGATGAGATGTGCCAAGAGGACAGTATTACATCCCTTAAGTTATGGCGCTGAATGGGACGGGACAGGGCGGGATATAATAACTAGTAAATACACCCAAGAGTCACATAGTCCTGACCCCGCACTAAGATACAACTATTGTGTCGTGTATTAGAAACTACGAGATTTTTTCCGTCTCACAAACACACAAGAACAAATACTTATTCACACAAACATTTGTCTCACTGGATAATAAGCAACAAAATAAGATATACATATGAAACACGACAAAAACCTTATTGATTATTTTCAATAGCCAGTAAATTAGTCACGTTTTTACTATATTTTTATTGCGTGTTTGGAATATATTGGAGCGGATTTCCCGGTATACACAATTAAAATTGCGCCTACAATGATTATTTCTGCCGACAGCCCCCGTGGCGCAGTTGGTTGGACGCCGGCTGTGAAATGAGAGGCTGCGATCCCGCAGACTAATGTTTATATGGCCCACAGGTATTTGTTTCGGGTCTGGGTGTTTGTGAGACCGGAAGTCTCTCGTAGTTTCTGATACACGACACAAGACATGTAATTTATATCTTAGTGCAGGATCAGTACGCTCGGCTGTTTCATCATCATGATCATTCCGTTGCAGTCCACTACTGGACATAGGCCTCTACCAAGGTACGCCACAAAGCCCGGTCTGCTGCTTTACGCATCCAGTCGCTGCCGGCCCTCTTGTGCAAGTCGCCCCGCCATCTAGCCAGAGGACGTCCCACGGTTCGTTTGCCGCTACGTTTCTACTATTTGGTGTATACTTTAAAAAATATACACTTGAACTACTCTATTAAACAATATGTAATACAATGAAACAGTCCTCAAATTCAGTGGTAAAAAAACAATAGTTTTTGACCTTAGATGGCGGTATTGTAACGTGACCAGTAGCCGTGAACAGCACGCTCCGGGGGCTTTGTTGGTTGAAAACACGCGGGAGGGTAATTGCAGACGGAAACGCTGCGTTCAAAAATAAAGAAATAGTTACATAATATGTACATAGTCTTTACCCCGCACTAAGATAAGTTTTGGGAAGTGTATAGAGGAAACTACGAGAATTTTCTGTCTTTTTTTATTGCGTTGAATGGCGAGTCGAAAATAGTTTTATTTCAACGATAAGTTTGCTGGTCTTATTATTGCTATGACTGGCGAGAGGAGTATGCCATTCGCCTGGTGGTAAGCGAAACGACTGCTCATGGAAAGTAGAAAACCAAACAACACCATGAATTACAAAGCAATGCTTAGAATTCCACTGCGCTCGCCAGAGTTAATATCTTACTTTTGAGGATGCCGAAGACCGGCCGAAATTGAGGAGACTCAGCCGGAAGGCGGACCCTGGCACTGACCGCGATAACGCCAAGAAGCAAGAAGGAAGTGGTAGCCCGATCGAGCCTATTTCTATTGAAGACCAAGGCAACAACAGTTCTACCTTTATAAAATCATTCACACTACATCCTTAATAGAACTGCTAATTATTCTAATGGTAGCCTAAGAAATTGTTAGGGAAATCCCGCTCAGTAACAAATATTGAAGCCTTCTTGGGTGTCTGACTCAGTGTTTATTAGACAATATATAATCAGAATGTTGCTGGTCTTGGTCATTCATTACCGTAATTACGTTGCCAGATTGCGTTTTGATGCTCGGTTTCTCAAAGATTTATAAAATGTTGTATAGTATATTATGTTCCTTAGTATTTAATTCGAGAAAAATTAGTTATTAAGTCATCCTAACTCGAGGATGATTCTCCTTGATCTAGGACCTAGCGTAGTGTAGTTTGGTTGTCCCATTAATGGAACACTCGATTGTAGAGGCAACCTGTGCTTTGCAGTGGGCGATTTAAGGCCTAGAGAGGCCAGACGAAAGGTAGGCAGACCACCTGCTAGATGGAGTGATGACATAGTTAAGCTTCAGGGCAAGGCATGGACGAGATTGGCGCAAGACCAAACAAAGTGGTACAATAAAGAGGAAGCCTATGTCCAGCAGTGGATAAATACGGGCTGAAATGATACAGATACACAACACTTTATTGAACACCACAAAGTACAGAGACGATTAAAAATATAAATCTTAAAAAAAAAGTGTACAATTGGCGGTCTTATCGCTACAAGCGATCTCTTCCAGACAAACAAAAACGATAGAATGGATCGAACGACAAGAAATAAATAAAAGTGATGATGAAATGATGATGATGATGATGATTTAAGGCAGATACTGTAAACTAATAGGGCAGGTCTCTCGCCTAAAGCGCACTAAACACCTAAGCCGCCGATCCGCCGGCCTATGTCGGCAACTTTTTGTTAGCAACATAGGCAAGCGGCTTCACTCATTGAAATTTGGATTTGTCAACGACATGACAACGGCTCGACATCACATGAGGAACATTTTATGACTTTATGAGCTTCGCCAGGCAATTAAGCATAGTGCTTGCGTCGCCAACATGTCGGCGGGCAACACGTGCAGGCGCTTGTTGCCGACATGATTCTTTTGTTATAGGCCACCGTGTTGTGTCGCCGGGCCAGCGGCTAAGGTGTGTATTGCGATTAATAGTAACTAATTGTTATGGCCACCCAAAAAATGCTATATTATTAAATTAAGTACATATTGCATGACACTGTAGGGTGCTCGAACATCGAGAATTTTTATCTTGACTCCCATAATGGCTAGTAAACACTGGCTACAATTTCCTACAAACCTGAGCATAAGAGTGCTTACCAAGAGAAATAGACAAAGCGGTAACTTAACGTAAGATTTATTAATTTAAAAAAAATATTAATAAGCCCATGATTTCAAAGATTGAGGACCTCTGAGCTTATTATAACCTGCCTGTATGCTAATCAATTATGTACCAATATGTATATTTATATGTAAACAATTGCTCCAGTAGCAAAGTAACAAGATAGCAAATACTGCACGACGTGGCCTATAAGTAAAGGACCACGTGTATAAACCTTGAAAATTGAAAGAGTAGAACCTTTCTGTTGTTATAATGGAGAATTTATTTCCTAAAATATACCGGGTGATATTAACATATAGTGTTTAACCCACACGTTTATTATCAGCCCAAATACGAAATTATTTTTGTTAATAATTAATCGTGATTTTAGTTTTCATGATTTCTGGCCACCCCGTATAGATACGAGTATTTTTATAGCTTAGCTAACTTGGTTCGGGAACTTACCTGAGTTCTACAATGTCTCGTAACTCTACAGCCTCCGTTTCGACAGCCTCCATGGCGCAGTTGGTTAGGTGCCGCCTGTGAAACGAGAGGGTTCGATCCCCGCACCGAAACAAATGTTTGTGTGATCCACAGGTATTTGTTTCGGGTCTGGGTGTTTGTGAGACAGAAAAGTCTCTCGTAGTTTTAGATACCCACAACACAAGACTCGATCTTAGTGTGGGGTCAGGACTATGTATTTGACTGTTTGGTGTATTTATTTATTCACGCTTCAGCTTAAACTTCAATACAAATGAGCAACCTCGACGACGACTGCCTCACAGAAAACCGACGTGAAGCAATGATTCAGATTTTTTGCCGAAGAAAAAAAATACTTACTGTCATGTACATTGTACTCATGCCAGCATAAAAAAATAGTACTATTCGTGTTTTTTAAAACTTTAATCACAGCATTCCCGCCCAAATTAAAGAACGGTATGTTTCCAACCAAAACCAGCTTTTTAAACTTAGTAAAAACACGATTGTTTCCGAGTCTCGTTGGTAAATTTCAAACATTTTGTTCATACCTTTTGATATAGCATAGATATAACATTTCCCGTTGTTAAAATTCACTAATTAATCAGGTTTAATTAGTTTATTACGTTTTTTAGCTATGTAATGGATTAAAACGCATGGCTATCGTGTATTTAATCTGCTTCTGCATGCCCTTATGCCCTTTTACTGGTGGTAGGTCTCTCATATGTGAGAGGCCGCCTGGGTAGGTACCACCGCAATGTCTATTTCTCCCGCCAAACAGCAGTGTAAATGCACTGTTGTGTTCCGGTTTGAAGGACATTGTAGCCAGAGTAACTACTGGACATATCGAGACTTAACATCTTATGTCTCAGGATGGCGAGCGCAGTGGAATGCCAAGCAATGCCTTGTAACTCATGGTGTTGTTTTGTTTTGCTACTGTCCATGAGCGGTCGTATCGCTTACCATCAGGCGAATGGCAGGCTCGTCTCGTCATTCATAGCAATAAAAAATAAAAGAAAAAAAATGGGAAATGAGACATGCTGCAGCTATGAATCTATAATAATATCCATACATCAGCCAAAGGAAGTCCACTGCTGAACATAGGCCTCCCCCAATGCTTTCCACAGTGACCTGTTGGAGGCAGCCTGCATCCAGCGACGTCCCGCCACCTTTACCAGGTCGCCTGACCACCTTGTGGGTGGACGTCCTACGCTGCGCTTTCCGCTACGTGGAATCAATTCGAGAACTTTTTGGCCCCATCGGCCATCAGTTCTCTCTCTATAATAATATACAAAGCTGAAAAGTTTGTTTGAACGCGCTAGTCTTTTGAACTAGTTGTTCGTATTGAAAATTAATTTTGCTATTGCATAGCCCATTTATAGAGAAAGGCCATAATACATCGATATCAATGTTACATTCAGTGCAAAAAATGTTTCCCACCTACTTGCGGTGCATGCACCACACATGAATCAGTTTGCTTCGTGACAGTGACAGTGCAGTACGCCTTATCGCATACGTTTAAGAGTAATAAATGAATGTTTCGCCGTCAAACCGAAAGTAAATCGTCTGAAGTTACAATATTTTAATAAAATACCAGGTAAGTGATGTAATATTGCAGTGTGCTTTTAAAATACGGGGGCACTTTATTTCTTTGACGTGTCTCGTCTATCGGTAGAATATAAGTCAATGCCATAATTTAACATCACGCTATGAGCAATAACAGCGGAGCCAGCATCATAGGATATTTGACTATGATCGATTTTTTTTTATTTTCCTATCAACACAAATATTAAAATAAAACATTTCTGTCAAATCGGTATTAAAGTAGCTTGTAAAATAAGGCAAATATTAGTATTTAAAAAAAGAGTGGGAGCGTAGTTAAGACTTTTACCATTTAAACCATTTATTTCTTCCACACACACAATACAACTAAATAATAATATAATACAAGGAAAAGGTCAGGTCTACATTAATATCTATTTTGCTGTAAGATGTGCGTAGAAAGGATACCAGCTCAGTATATGCTATTTTACAACAGCACTGATTTTCAGCTTGACTTCATACTGTCTCTTTCACACGCGCACACTGTAATGCATAATAAGACTAGTGACGTCACTAGTTTTGTTTTGCATCCCTTTTCTTTTACTCCCACTGCAAGATTTAAAACGTTTCTAACTTGTTTAACTCTGAATGGATTTACAATATTCTGTATTTGCTAGATTTTGGATATGAATTAATAATTACAACCAACAGTCACATACATAGTCCTGACCCCACACTAAAATCGAGTCTTGTGTCGTGGGTATTAGAAACTACGATAGACTTGTCGGTCTCACAAACACCCAGACCCGAAACAAATATTTGTGGTTCACACAAACATTTGTCTCGGTGCGGGGATCGAACCCGCGGCCTCTCGTTTCACAGCCGGTGTTTACCCAACTGCGCCACGGAGGCTGTCAAAATTAGATAACTTTTGATAAATACAATATAAATAATGGAGTCAAATACCTTATTGTGTCGACTAGACATAGCCATCTCTGATTCAATTTGTATACCACTGCATTTATATTCATATGAATTGTTCCATTATCTAGTCAGTAAGATCGCGTGACACAAACCAATCAGACTAATGCGAAATCAATTATTTCACCAACATTAATATCAAATAAAAAATATTGCCTAACAATAATTAATGCTGGATTGCGCAGACTACACAATTGTCTTGAAATACGCGTGTGAATGCATTGTATGTGGAGATAATGCGCTTAGAATTTAGGTTATATCTCAATAGTGGTTTGAAATAAGGTTAAATAAATAAATACACTCAGCAGTTACATACATAGTCCTGACCCCACACTAAGTCTTGTGTCGTATCAGAAACCACGAGAGACTTTTCAGTCTCACAAACACCCAGACCCGAAACAAATGCCTGTGGATCTCACAAATATTTTCTCGTTGCGGGGATCGAACCGCGGTCTCTCGTTTCACAGCCGGCGTCTTACCAACTGCGCCACGGGGGCTGCCGAATTGAACTTACAGCACGTTCATATTTAAAGTTGCATGTATAAAACGGGTCTTAAATTATCTAAATTACTTAATAAGTTAAACATTCCCGGAGACTCGCTGAGCTTCAATGCACGGTGTCATTAAATCGTGCTGTTGATCCCGGCTTACAGGAGTTGCAGTGGCGGGTGTGAGGGCGAGACAGTCTATTACAGATATTCTCAAGGTGTACTAATACATATTATGAGTCGGCATAGCTGTACAATATACATGGTCATTGGTATTCAGTGCAAAGCTAGATGGTCACACGATATTCAGATTAGAATGATGTCAAAACCGTCAACAATGCGTTGTGTAATGATGGACTGGATGATGTGACACAAGGTCTTGTGAATGTGTCTCTTCTGTTATGATTAATCCTTACTAATAAACTGGTGGTAGGTCTCTCATATGTGAGAGGCCGCCTGTGTAGGTACCATCGCAATGTTTATTTCTCCAACAAACAGCAGTGTAAATGCACTGTTGTGTGCCGGTTTGAAGGACATTGTTGCCCGAGTAAATACTAGACGTAATGAGACTTAACATCTTATGTCTTAGGATGGCGAGCGCAGTGGAATGCCAAGCTTTGCTTTGCATGATTATGTATGTGACTGTTGGGTGAATATATTAATTGGTATAATTTATTTATTATTTCGCGTTGCTAAAAATAACACAGCATCAAATTCATGTTAAGACCAGTACATTATGCAGCTCAGAACGTTACATTTTTCCGTTCTAATTGAATATTCATTGCGTCGGGTAATGAATAATTTATCGTATTATTCCATTGCTGTTGCGAAATGTTACGAGAACGACAAGTCGTTGAAGAAAAGGCGGAAACATCGAAAATTTATTGATGAATATTTCCCTGCCTCGGTAGCGCGGTTTTACTACGATGCAACAACGCTGAGGTGTCGGGTTCGGATCCCGGGTCGGGCAAAGTGGTATTAGATTTTTCTATTCATTAGCCATCAGGGATTTGTGACCGATATGGCAAAAGGCTTGCCCTCTATCACATCGTGGGTCGGAACACACAAAGCGAACGTTACTGAACGGCCTAGCGAACTTTAAAAGTAACAAAATTGTGTCAATATTGACAGCCTCCGCGGAGCAGTTGGTTAGACATCGACTGTGAAACGAGAGGCCGCGGGGTCGATCCCCGCACCGAGACAAATATTTGTGTGAACCACAAATATGTGTAATCTCGAGTCTGGGTGTTTTTGAGACCGAAAAGTCTCTCGTAGTTTCTGATACCCACGACACAATACTTAATTGATTTTAATGTGTGTTTAGGACTATGTATGTGACTGTTGGGCGTATTTATTTATAATTATAAGAAAACGACACAGAGAATACAAAATATGAGGCGGTTTCAGTACATTACTCCAAATCAACTGCGGAAACAGCCTTTCATTACCGAAATTAATTAAAACCCGTATTAATTGCCAAAAAATGCACGCGTTTGTTGTTTTATAATGCATGAACAATTAATTGTCAGGAAACAATACGCTATGTTCAAAATTACTGTCGAAATTATTATTGTTGCTGGCTTAGCGACTTTTGTTACCAAAAACAAGATATTTATTTCGTTTTATTAATAACTAACGGCAGGGCCAGCTTCCACCGAGTACTTTTTTTGAGAATTCGTTTTTGCAACTTCTATCGTTGCTGCTCCACTTCTACTGGTAATAGCGTGATGTTACTATAGCCTTCCTCGATAAATATTTTTCATTTAGGAGTTCCTGGGATTAGCGCGTACAAACAAACAAACTCTTCACATACAGTGTATATCAAGACTGCGACCGAAAACCAAGCCAGGTGGTAGTTTTAATGGTTACAAACAAAACACAACTAAAAATTTCGCAAAAAGATCGACATTTATTTGCATTTGTTTTAAATATCATCATATTTCAGTGTAAATACCTAGTTTTTGCGAAAATAGTAATTTAAACCATTGCGTACCATTGCATCTTTAAAAATAAAAAGGCGTACATTATTATTTTTGAAAACCATGTATTTATCAACCAAATACAAGTAAAAAATTAAAAAGAAAAAATTGACTTTTTTTTGCGAAATTTTTACTTGCGTTGTGTCTGAAGTCACTAATACTACCATCTGGCTTCGTTTTCGGTCGCAGTCTTGATATACCCTGTATAATATTAGAATAGACTCGACAGCGATTGTTTCTTGTTGCATATGAATGACAAACATACAATTACCAAAGGATATTCAGGCTGTTTCAGCCTCCTGTTTTGTATTCTCAGTGTCTTTTTCTTGTAATTATACTTCGTTAATGTAAAATTCCGCCAACCCTCACCAAGCCAGCGTAGTAGACTATATGGACTTCATCTAAATCGTATTCTCGACTGCAGAGGAGTCTCGTGCCCTACAGTGGGACATAATATGTACTGATACAGATACAGACAAATATCAATTTATCGATAGCTCAGTTGGTTTATTATCCTGACAAACCAGTTGTCGAGAAAAACGACTGACTTTTCAATTTTAAATGTCCCTTTCTCCTCGGCTGAATATGGGCCTTCAAGGATCTCTACATCGACCTGTTGGAAGCAGCATCCAGCGACTTCTAGCAACAATAGCTAGGTCGTCTGCCCTCTTAAATAAATAAATACACCCAACAGTCACATACATAGTCCTGACCCCACACTAAGATATACTTGTGTCGTGGATATCAGGAACTACGAAATACTTTTCAATCTCACAAACACCCAGACAAGAAACAAATATTTGTGGTTCACACAAACATTTGTCTCGGTGCGAGGATCGAACCCGCGGCCACTC
Organism: Deilephila porcellus; assembly: GCA_905220455.2. Taxonomy (NCBI): domain Eukaryota; kingdom Metazoa; phylum Arthropoda; class Insecta; order Lepidoptera; family Sphingidae; genus Deilephila; species Deilephila porcellus. The sequence goes on along the minus strand of LR999997.1, from coordinate 2,181,780 downwards.
GCTTTACAGCCGGCGTCTAACCAACTGCGCCACAGAGGCTGTCAAGAACTTAGTTGGTGAAATATAAATTGGCAACTGACAATCAGCTCAGCTTCAACACAATTATGATTACTGCTATTCTTCTTCAATCACTTAATTACTCCCTAACAAGTTAATAAAAGTAAACAGTCTCTGTGGCGCAGTTGGTTAGACGCCGGATGTGAAACGAGAGGTGGCAGGCTCGATTCGCACCGAGACAAAATATGTTTGTGTGAACCACAAGTATTTGTGTCCGGTCTGGGTGTTTGTGAGACCGAAAAGTCTCTCATAGTTTCTGATACGACACAAGACTCGATCTCAGTGTGGGGGTCAGGACTATGTATGTGACTGTTGGGTGTATTTATTTATTTAATATAGAAGGACCCATGATGATAAGGAGAGAACACGTGGCTTGCAAAACTATTTACTTGTATTCTTTAAAACCTATAACGTCCCACTGCAGAACACGGGCCTCCTCTACAATCGAGAGTACGATTGCGAGGGGTTAGGTTATGTAGTCCACCACGCTGGCCTAGCGCGTTGGCGGACTTAACATACCGTAGAAATTACACATGTGTTTGAAATTGGTTAAAACACTTTCACTAACAGTAACAACGAATTACTGTAAGTGGTCTTTCACAATGCCAAAATATTAAATTACTGTTTCGTTGCGTTGTTCTAAAGCGGGTAATTGTTGGCTTTGTGTAAATATGGAATTCAATTTCCTGTCCGCAACAACATAATGTATTATTATGTTTCCTTTGACCATACTTATGTGTCAACCCATAATCGCCCGCTGCTGAGCGCGGAACTTCTATACAATCGAGAGTATGATTGAGAGGGGTAAAGATTTACAGGGTAGGGACAGGATGAGACCGAAAACTAAGCCACGTGGTTTCAGTGATTACAGACACAATGTAACTACAAAATTCGCAAAATTAGAGTTAATTTTTTTTTTTTTCCAAATTTTAATTTGCTTTGTGTTTGAAGTCACTAACACTACCACCTGGCTTCGTTTTCTGTCGCAGTCTTGATATACTATGTATAGTCCACCGTTATGACTGACATGGAACGTATTTTTGTGAAAGAGATAACGAATGGAAGTAGGTACTAAAGAGTTAAAGAGTTAGAGGATGAATGATTAAGATGTTCAATGTAAGACGGAATAAGAGAGAACAGTTTGGAAGACGTGGACGAAGTATGACGACTCAATTAAAGACGATTAATATATTGAAGAATTTCCGACCAATCTTTGTTTGACTTGACACGGAACTATTCCCACATATTGCGTTTATTATTACACTAAAACTGTATTACTTCGGCAATAAAGTTAAATCACCGAAATTAGACTAGTTTACCTTATGTTGCAGGAAAATAAAATGTAAGGTCGGACTATCGACGCCTTCGAAGGCACATGAGGAAGTTTATTTCGATACTACTTTCGTACGTGAGGGGAGAAAACCTTGTGGTATTAATAACCCCGTAATATTTGTAACTAAGCGAGTAATACGAGTACAGTCTGCGTGACTGATTGGTTAGACACCGGCTGTGAAACGAGAGGCAGGTACGATCCAAACACAGACAAATCAATGATTAAATAAATAAATAAATACACCCAATAGTCACATACATAGTCCTGACCCCACACTAAGATCGAGTCTTGTGTCGTGGGTATCAGGAACTACGAGAGACTTTTCGGTCTCACACACACCCAGACCCGAAACAAATACTTGTGGTTCTCACAAACATTTGTCTCGGTGCGGGTATCGAACCCGCCTCTCGTTTCACAGGCGGCGTCTAACCAACTGCGCCACGGATGCTGTCATTAAACCTACTTTGAGCTAGGCAGCCAGCTTCTCATGCCGCGCAAGAGATTTATTTTTTATTCTTTATTGTACACAATAAATATAACAATAGGTATAGATACAACCAAACAACAAAGTACAAATGACGGTCTTATCGCACGAAGGCAATCTCTACCAGACAACCATTGGATGGATTTATGGGAGGGAGAAAGAAAGGGCAGCGTATAAAGACAATAAAAGCTCAGATAAATAATACTATTTACATATTTCATTGCTTGTAGCTATTAGATTATTAGTATTTGATTTATTAATCAGTGTTAGCTTCTATCTGTTACACTTTAAACTGCCCTCTGTTAATCCTTTTCTAAAATCCATCCCATGGTTGTCTGTAAGATATTGCCTTTGAGCGATAAGACCGCCAATTGTACTTTTTATGTATGTGATTTTCTTTTTAATTGTATTTTTTTGTGTGTGTGCAATAAAGTGTATATAAATAAATAAATAAATAAATAAATAAATAAATAAATAAATAAATAAACTATTTATACATAAATACACAAAAAGATAACTTAAAATAAATTACTCGTACTTGTTTCCTGATATCGTAAGGAAATAAAATGGCGTGTCTTTTACAAATTAATAATTATGAAGTAAATCTTGCATGTAATGAATGACCACAACTCTTTCGTATTGGGAAAACCTTGGAAATTACTTAAATTTTGTTTTTTAACTGGTACGACTAACACCCAGTTTCTATAATCGATCTATCTTTAACAAGAGATTTCGTTACATATTTAGATGCATTTTATGTTTCAGTAAACAAAGATAGAGAGATATAGATATGGCATATTTATTTGTAGTTAGCTAGATAAGATGAATATACATGTCTATCTTTGTTTATTGAAGTATATAATTGTATCGACATAGTAATGGTTGCTATTTTAAGCTCTAGTTAAAGACAGATAAGATATAGATACCGGCCGATAGTGATTACAATACACGTGGTGGTAAGCGCAGTTCAGATAGAGTGTCACGAGACCACAAATTAGGCTTTCACCGCTGGTAGGTCTCTCATATGTGAGAGGCCGCCTGGGTAGGTACCACCGCAATGTCTATTTCTCCAACAAACAGCAGTGTAAATGCACTGTTGTGTTCCAGTTTGAAGGACATTGCAGCCGGAGTAACTACTGGACATAATGAGTCAACATCTTTTGTCTCAGGATGGCAAGCGCAGTGGAATGCCCAGCATTGCTTTGTAATTCATGTTGTTTGGTTTTGCTACTGTCCATAGCCGATCACATCGCTTACCATCAGGCGTCAATCAATAAAAAAACAATTCTTTAATCGTCAAATATTGAGTAAAACACATCAGTAGCATAATTGTATTCAATCTATGTGAAAATATTTGACGATAAATGAACTACTACTAAAAAGTACATTAAAATAAAAGTATTAAAAAGGCTTATAATATCTCCTCAAAATCTGTTAATTTCGACCACTATTAACCTGCTGCGGTGCATAAATAACTAATTGAGTATAAGTTACGGTAACTGCACAGTTAGATCCGGACTATGGTTATTACCTTCTACAGACGGTTTGTCTGCGATATCGCTGGGCCATTAGATATTCTGTTTCATAAGCGGAGCGGAGAGCGGATTGTCTTAACAACTGCGTGTGATTTCAGTAGCTAGAATGATAAGATACGGACTTCATATTATACCATAGATAATCTTGCAACTAGAACAGAGCCAGAGAACTAAAGTCACAGATATTGCTCGTAGCATTAGCTGAAGTGGAAGTGGGCGGGCCACGTCTGCCGCCGGACAGATGGTCGGTGGAGCAGACAAGTGTTGGAGTGGAGACCACGCTTAGGTAAATGTAGTGTAGGACGTCCTGCTGTACGATAGACCGACGAATTAAAAAGAGCAGCGGGCAACGGATGGACGGCTGCTCAAGACCGGGATGGTTGGCGCTTACTTGGGAAGACCTACGTCCAGCAGTGGACTGAGTATATAATCTTGTGCAGATCTTTATGGCGTGTTGCTACTCAGGAATTTTTCCTTCACTGTTAAACATACATACATACATAAACTCACCCCTTATCCCCGAAGGGGTAGGCAGAGGCACCACTAGGACACCCACATTTCGCCTTGCATGTTCCGTTCCATGATGTGATAGGGGGCGAGCCTATCGCCATATCGGGCACAAATTCCTGACTCCGGGCTGATAATGAACAGAAAAATCCAATATCACTTTGCCCGACCCGGGATTCGAACCCGAGACCACAGCTTTATAGTCGTATCGCAGTACAACCACGCCACCGAGGCAGTCACTTCTTCACTTCACTGTTAAAGCTCTTGTTAATTGACTATCAATACACATATGACTCCGAAATTCAGATTTGCCTTGTGATTCGTACCTTGCACTATCGTTTGGGTAGATTGCGCCCAGTTAAACACCAACAAGACAACACACACTATTCGAAAATAATTATCATTTATCAGTAATAAAGCTTCGCATTTTTATCGCATAGGTCCGGTAAACGAGCAAGAATAATACGACAGAAAAGCCGTCATTTCATATCGATTTTCTGTGAGACAGTAGCACCATCCCGATCAAGCCAGATCATTCTTAATATAGTCTAAGAAACTATTAAGCCCCATTTAAACGAGGAGAGTTTCTCGCCTCGAAAATACAATTATCGTAATACAAAAATATTGCATCGTGTAAACCAGTGATTCCCAAAGTGGTCCAGGTGGACCCCCAGGGGTCCACGGGAGACTTGCTGGGGGTCTACGTAAGCGTGAACAAAATATGGGGGTCCATAAGATGTTAATGGGGGTCCACGAAAATTTATCTGCTTTTGATAGTAAAAGCAAAAATAAATGTAAGCATAGTTTTTATAAGGGCCTACCTACATTGTTTTAAGTACCTAACTAAGCAGATAATATTTTAATAAGGCAAGCGATTGTTACTTGTCCAAACTTGCGTATTCGATATTACGTACAATTTCGTGTACAGACTTGCAAAGCGCTATCCGCCCGACAATGCTTAATGCTTGTTCAGACATGAACTTGATCACCACTATAAATACTTGATGCCAAAGGCAAACTCATTCATTTGTTTCCGGAATTTCGAAAAAAAGTGTGAGAAAATTTATATCAGTGTTTGCTAGTGCCGGAGAAAAGTAAGTACCTACCTTTTTTTTGTTATAGTACTTAAGTATTTTGTTTCCGTGTACTAGTCGGTTGATCACAACTGCTTGTATAGATAGGTAAGGTAGATTAGACGTGTATATAATCTAAGATAGGTAACTTAGTAACTTACAGATATTTTAATTGTCCTCTTTCGATTTGAAGACAAACACAGCACGTTTTATTCCATTGTTTTTTCACGAGAGAAGCACTGCCTCTCTAAAAAGGCCGAATAAGCAATATTGCAGAGCAATTACAGATTGGCAAAAAAATGTAAAAATAAATGGAGGCGCCACTGAGCTGTTTATATGGCATCCCCGTATAGTTCAGTTTTTAGTTTTGATACTAAGTTTAAAATAAGATAAAAACATTCAATAAAATAAGATAAAAATATTAAATATAATTCAATCAAATTAAATTATTTAATAGCGGATAATGAACTAAAATGTTAACTTGAATAGTCACTATAAAAACGTATAAAGATCGAACTCGATCGAAAATCGACTCTTGATTTTAATTTAAGACTGAATGTTGGTAGGTTTATATAAAATGATTATATAAAATATTACTTTAATTATTTGGGTGTTATGTTTACAGTTTGTCATACGAGTTATGATAAAGGTGTGGTTGTCTTATAAAAAAATAAACCAAAATTTATTCATTTTGTTAGTTTATTTAGAACTTTAGTAACAACATTGTAATTTTCAGATAAAACATTTCTCAGTGTGTCTTTTAGTCTGAGCAACTCTTCTAAATATTCGATATCCGAACAGATCGATTCAGAACTTTTCTCAGAATAAGTTTTCGACTTCCATTGAAATTCAGTTTGTCCCTTGCCACCGGAAAAATTTCGCAATTTTAGGACCTGAAAATAAAGTAAATACTTAGCTATAGAAAATATTTATATGTATCCAACAACATAGCAATTGAATACAAAGTTATTATTCCTCTTTATTTTAAATCTTAGTTTTTTTACATATTTTTATATTTAAAAAAACTAAGATTATAAATACCAAATGCATATAAAAATATTATTATTATAAACTATAATATACAAGAAAGATTACAACTTCAAGCTAAATTACATTAAAGTAGTACCTGTTTTCTCACTGTGTAGAGGAACTGAACTTTTTGCCTGATGGCACATAAATCAAAGTTTCTTTTTCGGACGACCTTGTTTATGTTTTCCAGGTGTGGATAATACACCCTTATTTAGTTGCTCTTCACGAGCAATTTTTCTAACAGTATTGACGGATTAACCTGAAAATTATGTAGAAATTAACACATCATTGATTAAAAAGAATTATCAGCCTCTGTAGCGCAATTGATTATACGCCGGCTGTGAAACGCGAGGTCACGGATTCGATCCCGAGCACCGAGTTTTTTTTTTGTGTAATCCACAGGCATTTGTTTCGGGTCTGGGTGTTTGTGAGACGAAAAATATGACGTAGTTTCTGACGCCCACAACAGAACACAAGATTCGATCTTAGTGTGGGGTCAGGACTATGTATGTGACTGTTGGGTGTATTTACTATTATTAAGATAAAAACCTCCACTTTTTAAATCAGAAATAGTGTTCAAAGATATAACTAATTATTGGTGAATCAAGCAAAAAAGTATCAAGTTGTGGTAGTCAATCTCTAAACTGATTCTATCACTTGAATGTAAACATAACCTAAAGGCTTGATAATAATATTGCTAATTATGAAAGAATACGTAGAACAAGAATTAAAAACCACTCTATATCCATAGAATAATATAAGATTAACTGAAATATAACAAAATAAACTTCCACTTACCAGTCATATCGGCGGTTCTTTGGTAAATATCATCGAGGTCCGATAAACTTGTTTTTGCTTAATATTCTGCAAGATAGCGTGAGTAAACTTTATAAATAATTTCCCTTGCGGAACTCCTAATAGTTTTATTCATTTTGTATCACTAGTCGCTTCAAATAAAGGTTCTCACTGCAAGTATTTGACTAAAAACGAAAACTTCAGCGCGGAATCCAATGAAAATACACAAATGTCAAAGATGTTACAATGTAGCCAGGTGAAATAAAGAATTAGTTCCATTTTTACACTTTCTTGCCAAGCTTTAATATTGTAATTTTTCTTGCAAATAACTACTAGTTTTATAAAACAGTAATTTCACAATCATTTTATATTAAATAAATAAATACACCCAACAGTCACATACATAGTCCTGACCCCACACTAAGATCGAGTCTTGTGTCGTGGGTATCAGGAACTACGAGAGACTTTTCGGTCTCACAAACACCCAGACCCGAAACAAATACCTGTGGATCACACAAATATTTGTTTCGGTGCGGGGATCGAACCCGCGCCCTCTCGTTTCACAGGCGGCGTCTAACCAACTGCGCCACGGAGGCTGACTAATTGAGGCTAATTGATTTTGAAGTAACTACATATTTTATCAAAATTATTCCTTTTCGGAAAAAGCGAGCGGTGCGCGGGCGACGGGAAAAGGGCGGGGCTTGGGCTTCGATGCCAGTTTGTCACGTTTTAATGTGCGTTTTAACAATGAAGCCGCAGACAAAAAATACGCAAATACACGGAGCGCGTGAACTCATTGATTTGATGAAATGTTAGTTATCGTTTTTATGGAATTTTAAGATTTCGACTTTTATTTTTTCCTACACAAATATAATCAGTATTCGATACTGAGTACACCAATTTTTATTTGTACTATTAAAAATTAGTGGTAAATTAGGTACTTTAAAATTGATACCGTTTTGTGAAAACGTCTGTATTTGTCTTAGCGGTTTATTAGTTGGTCCCTTTACAAGCCGTAATTCTATTTCCGCGTGCTGACAAAGGCTGCGGTGTGATACCTATATTCAGAAAAAAACTTGGTTACTAAAACATTTTTTTTACAGGTAAGGTAACTGACACGAAACATGGCTACAGCAAAGAAAAAATGTCGACAATATAGTGTCGATTATTTGAAATATGGTTTTGTTCCATCAGAGGCAGACAAACAGTTGCCCATGTGCCTATTATGCAACAAAGTTTTGAGCAATGACTCTATGAAACCATCAAGGCTCGAAGATCATCTAAAAAGGTGTCATACTGATAAAATAGGTAAAGATTTAAAATATTTTCAAACATTGAAGGAAAAATATGAAAAGAGACCCACCATGCACAGTATGTTCGCTTCAACATCTCAAAGTAACGATGATGGCTTGCGGGCATCTTACAATATCTCATTACTTATAGCAAAATCTGGAAAACCACACACTATCGGAGAACAATTAATTTTACCCGCTGTTGAAGAGGTTTTAAAAACTGTTTTGCACAAATCTCCGTTTGACGTACTAAAAAGAATTCCATTAAGTAACAATACTGTACAAAGACGCATTGATGAAATGAGCTCTGATATCGAAAGTTTTTTGTGCAATCATCTGCAAAAAAATCATTTTTCTATACAACTGGACGAGTCAACGTTACCCGGTAATGAAGCATTATTATTGGCATATGTCCGATTTATTATGGAGGAAGAAATTCACGAAGAATTGCTATTTGCCAGAACTTTGGAGACTGATACTAAAGGCGAATCAATATTTAATGTCCTGAGTAATTTTTTCACGGAAAAATCGATTCCATTTACAAACATTATTTCAGTGGCAACAGACGGAGCTCCTGCAATGGTCGGGCGATATCGTGGGTTTATAAGTCATCTCAAAAGAATTATACCAGGACTTACAGCTATTCATTGCGTAATCCACCGACAACATCTTGTGGCAAAACATTTAAGTGACAGGTTGAACCAATCTCTTCATTTTGTAATAAAAGCTGTCAACAAAATCAGAAGCAATGCATTGAATACGAGTTTATTTGCTCAATTGTGCGACGAAAATGATGAAGACTTCCAACGACTGCTCTTACATACTGAAGTACGCTGGTTGTCGAAAGGTGCATGCTTAACGAGATTTTACTCTGTTTTCGATTCCGTATTAGAGTTCCTAGAAAGTAGAGATCCAGATTTAAAAGAAAACTTGATCAAACTCAAAGCAGACATTGCGTATTTGACAGATTTGTTTAAAAAATTTAATGATATTAACTTGCAGTTACAAGGGGACAGCCTGAATTTAATAAAAACAAAGGGGATAATTTCGGCTTTTCTTGGGAAATTGAAATTTATGAAGCAAAACATTAGTCGGCGCGAATTCTCTCAATTTCCAAACTTGTCGCAGGTAGAATGTATTGATGAGGATATCCATACCTACAGTCAACATTTAAATGCCCTGCATGATGACTTCAAAACCAGGTTTGAAGATATCCTGACGATGGATATACCACCATGGATCATAAATCCATTTGATGAAACGGAAGTGGCCAATGTTGTATTACAAGAGGAGCTGCTCGAGCTAAGCACCAATGAGGAGCTGAAGGTGAAATTTAGAAAAGGCTACCAAACATTTTGGCTGCAAGCAGAAATACCCGAAAAATATCCTGGACTGTGGGAAATCGCAAGGAAATTTTTAATAGCTTTTCCCTCGTCATACCTTGTCGAAAGGAGTTTTAGTGCCGTTACAAATCTCTTAACAAAAAAAAGGAGCAAATTAAACATCACAGAGCGGGGGGATTTGCGGTTATTGCTCACAAAAATAAAGCCAAACATTGATCGTTTGCTGACACTCCATCAAATACATCCTTCCCATTAATTAAAATTATGACCTGAACCTATATTACCTTATTATTTTTTTCTTGTAATTCTATTCTTTTAATAAATAAAGTGTTATAAAATGTACCATTTTTCGTTTTTATTTTACCTATCGGAATATAGGGACAGAACTCAGAAGCGACACAATTTTTATTTTTTGGCGACTTTAAGAATGTGGTAGAAATGTAGCAGCAGGGGGTCCACCAAAACCAGTAAAATTTTGAAAGTGGTCCACGAGAAAAATAAGTTTGGGAACTACTGGTGTAAACATTCGTCAGAACACGATAATCTATGGCGGTTATGACGTGCGATAATGGCACAAGTTTCTCGCCGCGATAAACTCTCTCCGTTTATATGGGGCATATCTTGGCTCTGCCACTTTACAACATTAATTTAGTATGAAGTGTATTCCAGTTTACACATAATTTGTCGTACTGTAAGAATCTGCTAGACTGCCTCGGTAGCGTAGTTGTATTACGGTACGGTTACAAAGCTGAGGTCTCGGGTTCGAGTCCCGGGTCGGGCAAAGTGATATTGATATTATCAGCCTGGAGTCAGGAATTTGTGCCCGATATGGCGATAGTCTCGCCCCCTATCACATCTGGGACGGAACATACAAGGCGAAATGTGGGTATCCTGGTGGCGCCTCTGCCTACCCCTTCGGGTATAAAGGCATGAGTTTATGTATGTATGTATGTATGAATCTCGTTACATCTATGCTTGCGCATTGTAGTTACTTTGTCGTACGATTAAATTCTCATGAAATCGCTGGTTTAATCGCCGCACATCGCTCGTGACTCACGACCTATCGGGAGCGGAGAAAGTCTATCACAAGCGTGGGCCGAGTCACAAGCGGTTGGGTAATACTCATCGCTTTTGAAAGTTCAGTATTGCCTCACTTTAACCTTAAAAGGCGGTGTATAGCACCTCCTTTGTTTTATTACTTTGTTCTTTTTTTACCAAGAAGGCGGTATAGCACCTATTTATTTTGTTAATTTCTTTTTTAAGTTATGAATGTATTGTCAATTTAAATAACTGGCTGTTAATTTTAAAACTTTATAGGCATGTGTGATGACTTGTTGATAATAGAAAGGCCACGTCTGCCGTCACGGTTATCGCAGATTCGAATTCTATGGCACACCTCTGACATTTCGGCGTGAAGTGTGCACAGGGAATCAATTACCACGAACTTTAAATGTGGGGAAAAACATCGAATGAAAACCTGCATATCATAAAGATCTTTAAAAGAATCCAACTCATACTATTAATTTAACTTCATGATTGATTTCGTTGCGGGGTAAAGACAAGCTAAACATTACAGGAGACTCGCTGAGCTTCAATGCTCAGTGTCATTAAAATTCGTGCCACTGATAATCCTGCGACACAGGAGTTGTGCTATGTGAGGAGGTGACAATTTTAAGACAAGAATAAAGAATCCCGAAAGGATTGATGTCAGGCACCCCTTCATAAAATCATAAGTCAATTCTGAAATATGAGTAAAGAAATGTTACGGCGAACTCATGTATTTGCCCACACATGTAAGGGCAGGCAGAAGAATACTATTAAACTTAGAATATTATGTATAATAAAGAGAGAGCGCTGTCCTATATTTGCGTCTTCAAAAACGTAGATATTTTCTTTTCGTAATAATGGTGGCACTGCCTTTAATTTCCGCTTTTCCGCTGGTAACCGAAAGTATACTTACTTAGTTAAAATAAGTCTAAAACAAGTTTGAGTGGAATTTGATAGCCCTAAACTAGATTTTTTTATTTTTCTTTTTCTAATAATTCGTGCATGTTGGACAACCTGTCAAATGTCAGCCAATAGAAGGGTAGAAAAAGGTGGCCCGGAATTACAATTTTTATCTACGTTTTCGAAGCATCAGCGCTCCCTCTATAGTATAAATACTGAAGCTTCTAAGCTATGCACCTATTACTAAAAATTGACATACATAAACTCACGCCTTTATCCCAGAAGGGGTAGGCAGAGACGCCACTAGGACACCCACGTTTCACCTTGTACCTATGTTCCGTCCCATGATGTGATGATAGGCGGCGAACCTATCGCCATATTGGGCACAAATTCCTGACTCCAGACTAATAATGAATAGAAAAATCCAATAATCATTTTGCCCGACCCGGGATTCGAACCCGAGACCTCAGCTTTGTAGTCGTTACCGCAGTACAACCACGCCACCGAGGCAGTCGATTACTAAATATTTGCCACAACAAATTACTCTTGTAACCGTAATTTATGCTTTGAAAGTGAATAAGGAAATACGGATAAATAATATTGCGATCTGCATTTCACTTACTGAAAGAAAGTGGTCTATTGAAAGCGATAGCAAAATTATTACTTCACGTTTTTATTTAATTTCTAGAATGGACACAACGAAGCAAAGTTTTGGTCACACAAATGCGACGCTATTTTTGTCAGCCTCTGTGGCGCAGTTGGTTACCCGCCGGCTGTAAAACACGAGGCCTGGTTTCGAACTCTGCACACAGACAAATGTTGTGATCAGTATTTTTTGCGGGTCTGGGTGTTGTGCGATCACAAAGTATGTAGTTTCTGACAGGGCTTGTTAACGATACCAATTCACATTAAAAGCATCGGTAAATACTAGTATTTTCATAAAGATACCTATGTATCGTTAAAATTAAGTAGCGGTAATTGAGTATCGTAACGAAACACAATCGTTATGATACCATAACGTTAACAAATATCGATATTTTTTTACATGGATAACGTTAAAAAAATCGGTAATTTCGTATCGTTACTTTATGCGACGTTGCTTGTAATTTAAATCGTGAAGACTGCCCGTTATTTATTTGGTGCTTATTTAATCACAAACGTGTGCTGACTGCCGCCACGCTCTTCGTATGAATGTGGTTGGTTGGCAAACGTTGAGACTTGCCGAGAGCGAAGGTAACGAAATACACTCATAACGTTAAAAGTATCGGTAAGTTTGAGCGAAGGTAACGAAATACATTCATAATGTTAAAAGTACCGGTAAGTTTGGTAGTACCGGTATTTATATTTAACGTTAAAATAACGTTAAATTGGGTATCGTTACTTATGAATTTACCGATACCTGCTTCTAGCTCACTTAACGATACCAAACTTTTACCGGTATTTCAAGCCCTGGTTTCTGATACACTACACAAGAAATTGTATCTTACAGTGGGTTTTGGGCTGTGTGACTGTTGGGTGAGTTTATTTATTTGAGCACGAGGAATTTTGAGTGGCATATGTCTGTGGCTATCGCTTTCAAAATAGGGTAATGTATGTATTAGTAGTATAGAAAGAAGTATAATATTTTACATGTACATGTACAAACTTAGGTGTTCCATTGTTGTTTCGACATTACACATAATTAAATCTTACAAACATGGCTGCCGCAATCTTCCAATTCCGTTCCATAGATAATTATTATTTATGATGAGGACACACGACGTAAGCATTGCAGTCAAGGGCGATAATTCATCCTGCCTAATCAAATACCGTGAAGGTAGGTAGTAGGTATGTACATTATAAAATTTTACGACAATTAGTTTTACGTTGGTATCGTGTAAGCTACAGCGACAGTGAAATAATAATCAAGCTTATTAGGATGTTCATAAAGAACAACGTAGATAATAAACATGAGGAATTTATATTAAGATGTAAAAAAGTGATGCTGGTGGTTCAAAAGTGACATCTTTTAGCATTTAATCGATCTATTTTTAATTAGCGCCATCTGTTGACACATAACCGAACTATTTAAATTTTGCGCCATCTGTTGATATTGAGTCAAACTAATTTATATACACGTAGTGTAAAAAGTACTCAGTTTATATTAATAGATGGCGCTTATTTAAACAGATTTTTTTTTAATTATCTGTATTAGTAGGGAGCAAATTTTAGGACTACAAAACGATGATTTTTTTATTTTAATAATTAAATTAAAGATTGTGAATAAAATGTATAGATTTATTTTACGCTTACAGTTTTTTTTTATTTAAAGTTGGCAACTCAGTTTCTTGCCCAACATCTCCGCGACATCGACATTCAGATTTTAGTGGGGTTGGATTGGATTTGTCATTAGCACAAAATATTTAGATAAAAATTACAAAAAAAATATTGCACGAGTGTTTGTGTGTGTGATTATCGTATTATCCATCTCAAAGCCCGATACAAGCGGCTAGTTTAAGTGGATAAAGTGGTTGTGTGGTGTCAAATTTTGTTTTAAAAACGAATGTTATTTACAAAAAAGTTTCGTGATACACAATGAGTAATTTCAACAATATCATTAAAACTACGCCTATTACCGACGATTACGAGATCTCGAACACAGTTCTCGGCCTTGGGATCAATGGAAAGGTAAGTTTTCAATTATTTGTGCATGAAATTCGGCGATAAACGCAATTTTTCGCCGAAGTGATTTGTGTTTACTAAGTATGACGTAAAGGTTTTAAATTAGATTTACCGTATTATCATACTGTGGTTCCGTGACGCGATCTTTCCTTGTACGCTGAGTTTCGCGGCATTAAACAATGTCTTTATTAATATTTCGTCACTCATTTAGGATTTTTTTAATCATTATGCAATTGCCATCTTGATGAGATAACGCAGAGATAATGTGTGGCGTCAATATTTTTAAACTATGGTTCGTTTATTTAAACATGATTTTGTTCTTTTTTTTAGTCTCCAAGGTTTTGTGTGCTGTGTTTCATTTCCGGAATTCGCAACCGAACTTAGTTCTGCGATTTTTTTATTCATATTGCAAAATACTTCATTAATTTTTTCTAATGTCCATGAGCGGTCATATCGCTTACGATCAGGCGAATGGCATGCTCGTCTCGCCATTCAACACAATAAAAATAATAATAATCATAATACCGGAAAGATAAGAATGTCAAAGGTATGAGATTTCCTGCAAACTTTACTAGGGCAGTGAGGTAAAGGAAGGTTTAAATTGCTCTGAATTGTGTAAGATTTCTACTTTCTACTAGAACAATATGTATACATATGATATATATATATATATATATATATATATATATATTGATAAGACAATATTCTTCCTCCACTCCGTTACCTTTCCTCCTCTCTCCCAGGTTGAAAGTTGGTAATGCTCAATAATTTAAATGTTATACATATATTTGTCAGTCATGGAGATCACTTGCCATTTGACCAGTGACTTGATAACCAACTTCTAAAAGGAGGAGGTTCTCAATTCATTGGAGTCTTTTTTTATCTGAACAATTCAATAAAAATACTTTTCAGCTACATTGTCGCTTTATTTCCAGTTCAAATTAATTGTCCTTGTAGCATTCAGAGATATTAATTGACACAATAAAAAGATGTTATCTTTTTATTACAAAGTTTATGCTGTGGAATGAATGAACATTTCAAGTTTTGTCTGTTTTATTTTTAGACACAGTTCAAGTTTAATTGTTTGTTAATTTTCCCTTGAATTATCTTGGCTGGTGTCAGGCTTTATTTAAAATTCTTTTAAAACCAACTCATTCTTGCAAGGAAATTGTTTTGGTTGCATTCAACTGATACCAGTTGAAGCAAAGAATACTCTTTGCTTGTTTGCCTCAATTTTTTTTAATATCATAGTAGAGGTACCTATATGTATATTAGTAGTCATAATAGTTCAACTAAAGTACTGCCTTGGTGGCGTAGTTGTATTACAGTGCAGTTACAAAGCTGAGGTCTCGGGGTTCGAGTCCCGGGTCGGACAAAGCGATATTGGATTTTTCTATTCATTATCAGCCCGGAGTCAGCAATTTGTGCCCGATATGGAGATAGGCTCGCCCCCTATCACATTGTGGGACGAAGCATACAAGGCGAAATGTGGGTACATCCTGGTGGCGCCTCTGCCTACCCCTTCGGGGATAAAGGCGTGAGTTTATGTTTATAATTGTTCAATAAAATGTAACATGCTACAGGATTCAATTGCTTGTTATAATGTCAAATAAAAAAATGTGTTGAAAGTGTTGTAATTGGGAATATATTTTACTGGTGGTAGGTCTCTCATATGTGAGAGGCTGCCTGGGTAGGTACCACCGCAATGTCTGTTTCTCCAACAAACAGCTGTGTACATGCTGTAAGTCACATACATTGTCCTGATCCATATTAAGATACAAGGTTGAAAAGGGCTACTATCTATAAAATGCATTGTTGAGTTATGTTTACATAATATAAACAAAAAGCATTATACTGTGCGTGGTGGCCTGTTGGTAACGGACCAGACGCGGCTGCCTACATGTTCACGGTGGTTGCGGGTTCAAATCCCAGGGCACACCTCTGACGTTTCGGAGTTATGTGTGTATTGATAGTCAATCACTATGCACTATAATGGTGAGGGCAAACATTGTGAGGAAACTTGCATACCATAGCGATTTGGAAGAATGTCTATAATATGTAAAGTCCGCTAACTCGCAGTAGGCCAGCATGGTGGACTATATGGCCTAAACACTCTCAAACGTACCCTCGATTGTAGAGTAAGCCCTTGCCCTGCAGTGGGATTATACTCGGAATCTAATATTATTAACATGTCCAATGTCATAAAATGTGAAGAGACATAAACTATACTTATTATTTTCAAACCAGTGCTTTCGGCCGCATATGATCGTAGTCGATGTATACTTGTTAATGAATCAATTTCATGGTTTTATCACTACCGCGCTTTATGAATGAATTGTTTTATAATTAATGTTGTTATCATTAGTTTTATACGCAATATCTGCAGTCAGATGTTTGTGAAGCCATAATCATGGTAAATATTACACACATTTCAAAACATGTTTGTTGTCTCAAAACAAACAATTAATGATTATTTAATGGTTTCTCAGATTTACGCGAATATTACACATTGAAATAAACCTAATTTGTATGGATTTTTTCGCGATTTGGTTTAATTTTTACATTTTATAACTTCCCGACGTTTCGATTGCATTACAGCTTTCGTGGTCACGGGAAGACTGTCAAGATGGTTTCTTAGAAATGAAAATTAAATCCGCAATAAAATCCAAATTTATTTCAAATATTTATTTCAAAGTTTCTTAATTTTTAAAGACCATTTTTTAATTATAAGCTTACGCAGTTTTTTACTGTCCATGGCGGTCGTATTGCTTACCATCAGACGAATGGGATGCAAGTCTCGCCATTCATCAAAAAAAAAACGTCACTATGGTTTTCTGTGAGACATTGCACCCCTGAGCCGACACATTCGTACAGTACTTAAACGATGAGCGAAGTTCTAACTTCAAATGCTTTTATTATTGCCATAGTATTGCATTCCCTTGCACAATATATAAATCACGCCCGTAAAGGTATTTTAGCTTTGTGATAAAGATAACAAATTCACACCTAAGTTTTTTTCAAAATGTTATGCAACTGAGTAATAATATTTTATTCATTTACGTAATGTTTATACATTTCATTCACGATTGACAGTATTACTTATTAAAAAAATTCAAACTATCATTGAGATCTGTATCCATTTCAGCCTATATTCGTCCCACTGCAGGACACTGGCCTCTACAATCGAGAGAATCGATTGAGAGTGGTTATGCCATATAGTCCACCACGCTGGCCTAGTGCGGGTTGGCGGACTTACATACCGTAGAAATTCTTTAAAACCGCTACGGTATGCAGGTTTCCTCACGATGTTTTCCTTCACCGCTAAAGTGCGTGGTGATTGACTATCAATACACACATAACTTTTTATTTTTATTTTTTTTATTGCTATAAATGACGAGACGAGCCTACCATTCGCCTGATGATAAGCGATACGACCGCTCATGGACAGTAGCAAAACCAAACAACACCATGAGTCACAAGGCATTGCTTGGCATTCCACTGCGCTCGCCATCCTGAGACATAAGATGTTAAGTCTCGATATGTCCAGTAGTTACTCTGGCTACAATGACTCCGAAAAGTCAGAGGTGTGCCCTGGGATTTGTACCCGCGATCACCGTGAATATGTAGGCAGCCGCGTCTGGTCCGTTACCAACAGGCCACCACGCACTCGCGACCTGACATAATATCCTAAATATATTTCAGGATATTTTAAAGTCTCCTTCACAGTCAGTTAATTTTTGTATAAAGGTTGAAGTTTACTGACCCGTGATCGCCTCTGATTTTCTATTGGGTTAGCATTTAGCAATTATTCAAATAGATTCTTTTGAATTAATTACGTATTCAAATGACATGAACATGTTGGCGTAATTTATTTTGTACCCTAATTTGTGGCTTAAATCAATGGACTGAATACTCGCCTAATTTTGATATTTGCAGTCCAGTGCATTTAAGATAAAGTATGTTTGGACGCAAGCTGGTGGTAGGTCTCTCATATGTAAGAGGCCGCCTGGGTAGGTACCACCGCAGTGTCTATTTCTCCCTCCAAACAGCAGTGTAAATGCGCTGTTGTGTTTCGGTTTGAAGGACATTGTAGCCAGAGTAACAGACATATTGAGACTTGACATCTTATAACTCAGGATGGCGAGCGCAGGGCAATGCCAAGCATTGCTTTGTAAATCATGGTGTTGTTTGGTTATGCTACTGTCCATGAGCGGTCGTATCGTTTACCATCAGGCGGACGACATGCTCGTCTCGCCATTCACCGCAAGAAAAAGGTACCTCTCGCTTATTAACATATACCGGACTGGATTATACCCGGGAATACACAGAACCTGAAACGCTACACATTTGGGTCACTATGACGGCTTCTTAACCTATCCATCCCGGCGGATAGTTATCCTACTAACATCAGAAAAATCTGTTACTCAACTTTTGCAAAGAAATTAAGACATAAAACGTGGACACTAGGTTCTTATCCTTGGATGTGAACCCGTATAAACCCGAAGCAAATATAACAACTGAGCTATAATAACTGATAAAATAATCTTTCTGTCCGTCGCGATGGCGTTGAACCCGCATACTCATGCTACAAGTATTCTCATTTTCTATACATGTAATTATATTGTTAGGGTTGTCTGTTTTTACTATAGTTCATTTTATTTTTAATAACTCTTTGTTTAATTTACTAGACTTCATAATATAGACCTATAAAATATTCTACGAAAGCAAAAGTTCTTTTTTGTAATACACCCATAATATTAAAAACAATGGTGTGTCCCCGGGGATTCGGATTTTTTTAAAAAATAAAAAAAATAAAAAAAAAATAAAAAAAAATAAGACCGCATTTTCCTTGTATTAAAACAATGTCACATTGCCAATTGGGCTTACCGTAAAACAAGTAATATTTTATTTTATTTATCCAAGATACTACTATTAAAGCTGTAATAACACTATGGCTTTCTGTGAGACAGTGGAACCCCGGTTGAGCCGACACATTCGTACTGTAACGACCTATAGACTAAAAGTTGAAATATAATATAGAAAATTAAATTAAATAGTCAATCACCACGCACTTTGAACGGTGAAGGAAAACATCGTGAGGAAACCTGCATACCGTAGCGATTTTAAAGAATTTCTACGGTATGTAAGTCCGCCAACCCGCACTAGGCCAGCGTGGTGGACTATATGGCCTAACCACTCTCAATCGATTCTCTCGCTTGTAGAGTAGGCCCGTGCCCAGCAGTGGAACGTATATGGGCTGATATATACATAATAGAAAATATTTAAATAAATTAAAATACCATATACCTCCTTTTTTTTTTATTGCAATGCATGGCGAGACGAGCGTGCCATTCGCCTGATGGTAAGCGATACGACCGCTCATGGACAGCAGCGAAACCAAACAACACCATGAATTACAAGGCAATGCTTGGAATTCCACTGCGCTCGCCATCCTGAGACATAAGATGTTAAGTCTCAATATGTCCAGTAGTTACTCTGGCTACAATGTCCTTCAAACCGGAACACAACAGCGCATTTACACTGCTGTTTGGCGGGAGAAATAGACATTGCGGTGGTACCTACCCAGGCGGTTTTTTTTTTGTGAGATTTGAACCCACTCTTCCCTCCTGACTAAAAATTCAAGGCTTTTGTATAGTTATTGTTTTATATTGTATCGCAAGGCAATTTTTCTTTCACTTTTCTTTAAGTGAATATTTTACGAGAGGCCGGTAAGATCCAAAACACAGACAAATGATAATGTAATCCACAAGTATTTGTTTCGGGTCTGGGTGGTTGTGAGACCGAAAAGTCTTGTAGTTTCATTTGACAGCCTCCGTGGCGCAGTTGGTTAGGCGCCGCCTGTGAAACGAGAGGCCACGGGTTCGATCCCCGCACCGAAACAAATATTTGTGTGATCCACAGGTATTTGTTTCGGGTCTGGGTGTTTGTGAGACCGAAAAGTCTCTCGTACTTCCTGATACCCACGACACAAGACTCGATCTTAGTGTGGGGTCAGGACTATGTATGTGCCTGTTGGGTGTATTTATTTATTTATTTCTGACATACGACATTAAACCATACTGCGGTTTCAGAACTGCGAGACTGTTGAATGTATTTATTTGCTTCAGCGACTTCATTTTTATTTAAATACACAATATAATAATATGTCGATATTCAAATGTTCCATCAGTTAATGCAATATTTGCACATTTTCCTGTGTATTAAAATATTGGTATTATTAGCTGGACGGTTTTAAAACACTTATTGACATCCCTAATCGTTGTGCGGGTGAAGTGTAGTGATGGGACGCTAAGAAATACCGGTAGACATCATCTGAAATGGTTATCGTAATTTTATAAAAGGCTTTACATACATACATACATAAACTCACGCCTTCATCCCAGAGGGAGTGGGCAGAGGCGCCACTAGGACACCCACATTTCGCCTTGTATGTTTCGTCCCATGATGTGATAGGGGGTGAGCCTATCGCCATTCGCCTGATGGTAAGCGAAACGACCGTTCATGGACAGTAAAAAACCAAGCAATACCATGAATTACAAAGCATTGCTTGGCATTCCACTGCGCTCGCCATCCTGTGACATAAGATGCTAAGTCTCATTATGTCCAGTAGTTACTCTTGCTACAATGTCCTTCAAACCAGAACACTACAGTGCATTTGCACTGCTGTTTGTTGGAGAAATAGACATTGCGATGGTACCTAACCAGGCGGCCCCTCATATGAGAGACCAGTGAAAATTATAATATGATCCTTTTACATGAGTGGCAAACTAATGCAATAATTTGAACCGGTTTTTCGATAGTCTAGACTCTAGAACATCACTAATACTTATGTAGGACAAACACGTCAGTATTTACGTTGTACGATTTATCTGTAATTGTATGTGTGTGCTGACGTCATACTTTATCTTCCTACCTCGTTAGTGCAAAGTTTAAAAGGATTTATTATTTAAGTGTTTTGTATAAAACCTTGATAATCCAGACAGACAGTATTAATGAATGAGCGATTAATGAGCGATGACAAAATTAATGAGCGATCTCTTGACAGCCTCGGTGGCGCAGTTGGTTAGACGCCGGCTGCGAAACAAGAGGCCTGGCTGTTACGATTCCCGCATCAAGATGATCATTCATTCACATTTCATTCATCATTCATTCATCATTCATTCATTTGTAATTCCCTTTGTGTGATCCTCAAGTATTTGTTTTGGGTCTGGATGTTGTGAGACCGAAGAGTCTCTCGTAGTTTCTGATTCGTCACAAGACTCATGTAATACATACATGCATATGTGACTTTGGGTGCAGTTATTATTTATAATATCCTTATTTTATAAGTAAGCAATAAATCATTGGGAGAGGCCTATGTTCAGCAGTGGACTTCCTTTGGCTGATGGATGGATGGATGGATGATGGATAGGAAGTAAGCAGCAAACCTACTGATAATAATAATATTGTACAATAATTAAATTAAAATAAATAAATACAGCCAACAGTCACATACATAGTCCTGACCCCACACTAACATTGAGTCTTGTGTGTGCCAGAAACTACCAGAGACTTTTCGGTCTCACAAACACCCAGACCCGGACCAAATACCTGTGGATCACACAAACATTTGTTTCGGTGCGGGGATCGAACCCGCGGCCTCTTGTTTCACAGGCGGCGTCTAACCAACTGCGCCACGGAGGCTGTCTAAAATGATAGTTGTACACGATTCGATCTACGCAGCAGGAGCTCACTGTGTCTTGAGGTCTGGCAGCTGTTCTTCTATTACAATGTGTAACATTCGCGTAAAACACTAAATATTAGAATCTTGAAAATCAATATTACAGTATTATTAAAACGACAAATCTTAACCGTCACGTTATTTGACTATTTGACAAAGTATTAAAAAATGTACACCGAATTTACAAACTCACAACGTCATGTTTCTCAGTTATTCCAATTTCTATTTCTCAGAATAACTGCCCTTTTTCATACTCTATTGATTATTCGTTTGTTGAATACCAATCGACGCCCAATGTTCGGCATGAGGGGTGTGTCACGTTTATTTATAATTGTCGCATTCCTGAGCTTTTTGTTTGACGAATGTTTGGGCAAATTATCGGATTTGAGATTAGATGTTTTTGATGAAGTTTTGATTGTTTGTAACGCCCAACAAAATAGCTATATTGCAAGTTTTAGTAGTACTTATTTGACAGTTTCCGAAGCTGGTCGGTTTGACGCCGACTATGAAATGAAAGAACACTACGATCCCCGAAAACAAACTGTTTTATTTTATTTTTATTCTATATGATCCATATGAATAACAAACCAACTTATATTGTTCATCTAGTTCACCCATTTTTACGTATAAGTATGGACAGACTAAAAAGTGCTCGTTTTTTATACACGACCCTAGAATTATCTCAGAACTGGTATGACTACATATCTACATACATATAACCTCACCATGTTTCTAGAAGAGGTAGGCAGAGGTGCTACACCCACGTTTCGCTTTGTGTTACGTCCGAAGATGTGATAGAGGGCGAGCCTATCGCAATATCGGGCCTAAATTCCTGACACCGGTTTTTAATGGGTATAAAAGTCCAATACCACAATACCCGATCTGGGATTCGAACCCGAGACCTCGGCGTTGTAGTCGTACCGTAGTAAAACTGCGCCACCGAGGCAGTATGACTGACGTATTTATTTATCTAAAATGACTCAGTCTAAACTCCGAAGATGCAGTATCGCGTACTGTTTTGTGGGATGCAGACAAACGCCATTATTCTACGGTATCGCGAGTGAGTCAATGTACGACTTAACATAATAGGCCGATGTCGCAAGGTCGTATGAATACATATGACCTTATACGTCCCACTGTTGTGTATGAAACTGCCTAGTATAACTTCGCATACCATAATTATAGTGCGTGGTGGCCTGTTGGTAACGGACCGGACGCGGCTGCCTACATGTTCACGGTGGTCGCGGGTTCAAATCACAGGGCACACCTCTGACTTTTCGAAGTTATGTGTGTCTTGATATTCAATCACCACGCACTTTAACAGTGAAGGAAAACATCGTGAATATACCTGCATACCGTAGCGATTTTAAAAGAATTTCTACGGTATATAAGTCCGCCAACCCGCACTAGGCCAGCGTGGTGGAATATATGGCCTTACCACTCTCAATCGATTCTCTCGATTGTAGAGTAGGCCCGTGCCCTGCAGTAGGACGTATATGGGCTGATATAGATAGATAGATAGACCATAATTATAAAAAAAGTATATTTATTAAAAATTAATATGGCGTGTTACTGGTTAATGGTGTTTGTGAGACCGAAAAGTCTCTCGTAGTTTCTGATACGGCACAAGACTATCTTAGTGTGGGGTCAGGACTATGTATGTGACTGTTGGGTGTATTTATTTATTATTCATGAGAAATGGGTTAATTCAGATATATTTAACATACTATTGAATTATTAATAAAATCCTGTGTATCAAAAACTACCCGAGACATTGGTCTTACAAAACCCTTGATGGTGGTAGGTCTCCCATATGTGAGAGGCCGCCTGGGTAGGTACCACCGCAATGTCTATTTCTCCAACAAACAGCACTAAATGCACTATTGTGTTCCGGTTTGAAGGACATTGTAGCCAGAGTAACTACTGGACATATTGAGGCTTAACATCTTATATCTCAGGATGGCGAGCGCAGTGGAATGCTAATCATTATGTTGTTATTCATGGTGATGTTTGGTGTTGCTACTGTCCATGATCATATCGCCACAGATATCGCTTACCATAAGGCGAATGGCATGCACGTCTCGCCATACATCGCAATAAAAAATAATAAGTCTTGTAAACTACAAGAGACTTTTTGGTCACACAAATATCTGTAGAGGACACAAAAATCCTCGGTGCGGGATCGTAGCGGCGGCCTCTCGTTTCACAGCCGTCGTCTAACCAACAAGCAGGGGATGATAGATTTATAAAAATTACATTTAACTTATTATAATACTAATTCTCATAACATACGTTTTTACAGCGTTTCCCTGAATCGTTAAAATATAACCGGAATGCCCGTTTATAAAAAAAAATATTTAACACAAAGATATAAACCAGTCTGCATGTGAATGTAAATAACTTATGAATCATGTCTATTATCATTGTGTCAAGTTTACGTATACATTGAAATAAAATCTAAGAAACCATTTTACGTATACACTTAAAATAATATGTTGTAATAGTTTTTTTATTGCGTGAATGGCGAGACGTGCATGCCATTCGCCTGATGGTAAGCGATACGACCGCTCATGGACAGTATCAAAACCAAACAACACCATGAATTACAAGGGTTGGGATTCCGCTTCGCTCGCCATCCTGAGACTTAGGATGTTAAGTCTCTTATGTCCAGTAGTTACTCTGGCTACAATGTCCTTCAAAACCGAACATATCAGTGCATTTACACTGCTGTTTGGCGGGAAATTTAAAATTGGAACCTTCTATATGGTATTTTTAAAAAGTTGTGTGTATTTTAAATTAATACATAAAATATGACTGTATAAAATATGTTAAAAATATGCTAAAAAGGATTAAATTAAAATTTTCCCTTCCCGAATTGATAGGGCAGCAACACATCTATGATGCACGCGTTGTGAATGTTCATTTTCAGTGATCAGTCACCATCGGGTGACCTGTTTGCTCGTTTGCCAAACCTATAGAAAAAAATACAAATTCCCAACCCAACTTCGTTCAATGAATATTCTAATACATGATTCACATATTATCTTTTGTTATGTTTATCTATAGTTAGCGCCGTGCGATTATTACTCATCAATATTTCGGACAATCGATGTTCGAAGCATGGGAATATCTATGATAAGTTCAATTGTAATTTATCACACCTTTCTATTAGCGAGAAAGACGGATAAGTCATTTGTTTGATAGTCACACCTGACTATGTACTGAAGCAATCCATACTAATATTATAAATGTGAATGTATGTTTGTTTGTTACGCTTTCACGCGAAAACTACTCAACCGATCATCATGAAACTTTGTATATATATTCTTGGAGGTATTGGAAGTAACATAGGCTACTTTTTATCCCGAAAAATTTAGTGTTCCCGTGGGATGAAGACGGAATTCCGATATATTTGTTATTTTTTTATACTCGAAAGGATGGGATGGGACTGGATTACATTCCATTAGTGAGAATGAGGTGGGGCGGGCGGGATATAACGGGACGGGATGGGCGATTTCAAATAAAGTTAACCACGCAGATGAAGTTTGCGGGCAGAAGCTAGTAAATAAATAAATCAATACACCCAACAATCACACACTAATAGCCACACACGTACTAGTGCGTTTGCGCAAACGCGAGTCTCGAATCGAAAATTGAAGCGAAGTTAGCGCAGTTATTTGCCCACACGCGTTCCAGTATACTGGTGCAAACTCAGACTTGCACAGTTATATCATTCGTGTGTGACGACCATTAGGGAGTAATATTACCTGTTTTTTTTTTTTTTTTTTTTTTTTTTGCCGTTATAGGCAGACGAGCTAGCGGCCCGCCTGATGGTAAGCGGCTACCGCTGCCCAGAGAACTTCGCAGTGCCAGGGGTCCAGCACAACAAAATCGCTGCCTACCTTAAGGAGAGTACTCTCTTTAAGCCTCTTTTGAAGAAGGACAGGTCATAGCGCTCAGGAAACACCGATGCAGGGAGTTCATTCCAGAGCTTGCACGTACGTGGTAAGAAAGAACGCTGAAAACGTACCGTTCTGTTTAAACAAATGTACTTAGAGATTTAGGTAAAAGGGACTACCTCACTAAACTTTTTGGTTTAATGGTCCGCTAATGTAGTAAGAATAAAGTAGACATTTTACTAAATAAACATTAATGTTCTCCCTCTTGAATAACTCAGGAAACTTTATTGTTTTTATTCTGTCTGCCACATAAACGCATCGTTTAAAGTTTAATGAGTGTAGAAACGTGAAATTATGCTTAAGAAGTACCACAAGTATTTGTTTCGGGTCTGGGTCTGAGACCGAAAAATCTCTTAGTTTCTGACACCCACGAAACAAGACTCGATCTTAGTGTGGGGTCAGGACTATGTATGTGACTGTTGGGTGTATTTATTTATTTTACATATCCGAATTTTTGTATACAATAAGTTTTTTTTTTTTGTAAATTCGTCCTCCAAAATACACAGCTAATCGTGTTTTTAATTATACATTGTTTCTTAGGCATATGGTATATTACTACGGCCTTATTCATAAACAGATATTAAACCTATTTTAGCTATCGAATGTTTTGTCTTCATCGCTCAAACTGAATTCTAAAGTCATTCGAAAGGGACAAAACATTCGATAAATAAAATAGGTTTTAAATCTGTCTATGAATAAGAGCGTTAATGTTTTATACCAACCGTTATATTAATTTTAAAATAATACACCAAACAGTCACACGTGTATTTCTCACACCACAATACGATAATTGAGTCGTGACTAGTACGTAATTGAAGCTAACAAAAGTCGTTAATCCGTGCTTGGCAAACCGACTGTATGATAATAAATACACCCAACAGTCACAAACATTGTCCTGACCCCACACAAAGATTGAGTCTTGTGTCGTGTATCAGAAACTACGAGAGAATTTTCAGTCTCACAAACACCCACCCCAGGGACTCGGTGAAAGCCTCCGTGGCTGTGACACACACAGACAAATGTTTATGTGATCCACAGGTATTTGTTTCGTGTCTGTGTATGTTTGTGAGACCGAAAAGTCTCTCATTGTTGACTACACGACACAAGACTCGATCAGGACTATGTATGTGACTGTTGGGTGTATTTACCTATTTATTTATTTAAATAACGTTCCACGAGCTATAAGGGTCTATTCGGTAGTCTACCTTATCATACCACGGAAGTTATTACGTAAATGGAAATATTCTCATACTACGATTTCGCAACGTATTTTCAATGACGTCACGACTGACGAGTGACGCAATTTTCCGTCGACGCGGAATAGAAAGGTTTCAAAAGTTGTCAAGGCCGGCGGAATAATGCGTCATAGCTTTTTTTATAAGTCATCTAACATCTGTAGGTGTGGATAAATTTGGAACTAAAAATAAATGGCTAAGCTATTGGTTAACATGCGGTTAGTTAACTGAACGGATCATTGATTGACCGCGTAAACTGAGGTTCAAATTACATACATATCGTTAAAGTTCAGTGGTTAAACTGAGAGTTCATATAGTAGTTATGTTGGACGGTTCGATTCCCCTAGTCATTTATCAATGAAACGATAGAAAGAACAAGCTCTTATAAGCTCATGCTTCTATCCTTGAAAGGGTAGGTAGAGATGCCACTAGTGCCCTTGACAGTTCGCCAAATTTATTCCGTCCCAATATGTGATACGAGTAGAATGTATCCTTAAATAAGACATACATTTCAGTCCCAGACAACTCAAGGGATTTGACTCGGCAACGTTAAATGTGTCCTGGAATTTGAACCTACGAAACCCGTCTCTGCATTGCTCGAAAACACATATAATTCAAATTGTGAAAATTTACATATAAAATGTACTATGGCATGCAATACACTAATAAATTATTCCAGTCTATAATTTCGTCATTAGCTGCATCGCGTGGAAACGTATTGGCAATTTTCAAGTTAAATTCTGCGAATTCTTTCACAATCCTTTTCTACTGTAATATTCGTGTATTGAGGTTGAATTTTATATAATTTTTACAGTTTAGTAAATTGTAAGTTGGACGGACGACTTGGTGAAGGTCGCTGGAAGTCGCTGGATGCTTCCAACAGGTCGACGTGGAGATCCTTGGAGGCCTATGTTCAGCTGTGGACTTCCTGTGGCTGAATAGATTGATAGATACTAAGTTGAAGGAATAATAAAGACGCTTTGAAGATCACCTTGATGTTTACGTGTGTCAAAAAGAGGTTTTTTCATAAAACATGTAGAGATAGATATCATTTTAAAGTTAATACAATTGCGCAGTTCCTTCAAACTGTTAAAATACAAGTAAATCAAGTCATGGAAGGCCAGAGATATTGCATTACCCCCTTCGCCCCCCCCCCTCGCCTCTTTCCCTCTCCCCGAAAAACCGTAAAAGCTTATCAACTTTCGTTTCGCCAAAAAATAAATCGGTCGAAATCAAGTCAATCAAAAATACGGCATTTTATATTTTCTTAGGAGTCTTAGGAGCCATTTGTAATGTACCTAGTTTAAACTTAATACAGAATTTGCCACTATCACCTTGTAAAGCTCGTTTTTGATGTCGGTTAATTTTAGAAATATTTATGATTAGCCCGAAAGCTATCTGCATCGAAATTATTTCCTAGAATATTTGTTTACAAACCATACCCGGTATGATAAATTGTATTTATAAATACTTGGTTTCGGGGAAACTGTGTAATGTTCCTGCTTTCGTTTAATTATCGTATTCTCCCGGACAGCCGTACACAGCGATTGAGGAGCCGTCACAGTAAATAAATACACCCAACAGTCACATACATAGTCCGATCCCACACTAAGATCGAGTCTTGTGTCGTATCAGAAACTACGAGAGACTTTTCGGTCTCACAAACACCCAGACCCGAAACAAATACCTGTGGATCACACAAACATTTGTTTCGGTGCGGGGATCGAACCCGCGCGTCTCGTTTCACAGGCAGCGTCTAACCAACTGCGCCACGGAGGCTGTCACTGAGCCACAAGTGTCGCGTTTCAGGTTCTGTGTATCCGGATACAATCAGGCATCATTGTGTCGAGAGATGAACATCTCATGTGGATACTCTATCTGCACTGCGCTTACCAATAGGCGCATAGTAGTCACTTTGTCGTGCCAGTAATAACTCATATTCGTATTGTCACGTGTTCTTTGAAGTCGGACAATGTCATTCATGACTGGCTCTAGGGTCGTTCACCCCAATCACTCACGATTTATTACGTCATCGTACACCTGTTTACATCTAAGTGAAGCTATTATACCCAGATAAATATTATAAAGTGTATATCAAGACTGCGACCGAAAATGAAGCCAGTATTAGTCACTTCAGGCACAATGCAACTAAAAATTTCGTAAAAAAAATCGTCAATTTTTTTTTGGTAGTTTTTTACTTATCGTCGATTTGGATGATAAATACATAGTTTTCCTAAAATAATGATGTACACCTTTTTATTTTTCAAGACGCAGTAGTACGTTAGGGTTCAAAATTACTATTTTCGCAATAATTAGGTATTTACTACCCAACCAAAATAATTTTAAAAAAATTGGAAAAATCGGTCGCTTATTTTGTGAAATTTTCATTTCATTTTATTTCAATATTTTCTGTGGTATTCGAAGTCTGCCAACCCGCACTAGGCCAGCGTGGTGGACTATACTAACCCCTCTCAATCGTACTCTCGATTGTAGAGGAGGCCCGTGCCCTGCAGTGGGACGTATATGGGCTGATACAGATGTAGATGACCTAAGTCTTATTGATGTCTCGATTGTATATGGGCCGTATTTGATAAGCATTAAGCGTTTGTACATACATACATAAACTCACGCCTTTTTGCCAGAAGGGGTAGGCAAAGGTGAGTACCGTCCCACGATGTAGGGGGCAAGCCTATCGTCTTATGGGGCACAAACTCCTGACCTCCAGGCTGATACAAAAATCCATTTAGCCCGACCCGGGATTCGAACCCGAGACCTTACCGTTGTAATCCTAACGTAGCTCAACAGCGAGGCAGTCGTAAACGTATAATATATTAATAACAGTTACAAATAGCCTCACTAAATTAAGAGGCGAGGAAGCCGCATTGCGTCACAAATGACGTCACGGCAAGAAGTTGTTTGACAAACACTGCATTCGATGCTTACATTATTCGGTGTAATTATACATCGTAAACCACTGCACATTACCAATGTATGATAAATATTTTATTTTCCTTACATTTCTCTCCGTGACGACAATGCCTTCGATAAAAGTACGATAAAACTAATTAATAAAGATATGCACGAGTTCAACACGCGGTTTTACATCAACGTAATGGACTACACTAGTGGTGGACTTTGAAACGCATTGCAGTTTCTAATTAACGGGGTGAAGAGGAATGTGTGGGTGAATAGGGAAAAAATATGGATCTATTGTTTACAGATTAAAGTTGTTATCTATGATATTTTCTGCACGCTATAGCCCTTGGAATTCAGAAAAAATACCCATTAATAATAAATATTCAATTGTTTTACATCTGGACTGTTTGGTCTTTATTGACCCTGCGTTTCCATACACCGTCTTGTTACTTTTTTTATAGTAGATGTTTGGCTGACGGCAAACGGAATTCTAATGGCATTGGCATATTAGCGTAGACATAGTGAACTAAACATACACGATGTGATACAGCAAAAATCCTTAAATTCATATAATTTTGTATCATTATTAGTATCAGTGTAACATATACATAAACTCACGACTTTTTCCATAAGAGGTAGGCGGAGGTGCAACCAGGACACCCACGCCTTGTAATTTCAGTCCCAGTGATAGGAGGCGAGCCTACCGCCATATCGGGCACAAATTTCTGACTCCGACCTGATAATGAATAGAAAAATCCAATATGACTTTGCCCGACCCGGGACTCGACCTCAGCTTTGCAATCATACCGGAGTACAACAGCGCTACCGAGGCAGTGAATAATACAGCAGATATTTTTCATAATCTTGATACGTTTATCTGAAAACTGATTGTTCATTGCAACCGGTTTTCAAACGCCTACTTATTTTCCGTATTGTACGGTCTAATTATATCGTCACAGCCGAGACCGTAACCTCAGGTCACAAATAGCTGTGACGTAGTGTGACGTCATCACTGCTACATACGTCACGCCTTTCAAGATTTTAACATTGAAATAAAACCAATTTTTCCAACCAATTTCACCCGCCATACAGCAGTGTACATGCACTGTTGTGTTCCGGTTTGAAGGACATTGTAGCCAGAGTACTGGACATAATGACACTTAACGTCTTAAGTCTCAGGATGGCGAGCGCAGTTTAATGCCAAGCATTGCTTTGTAATTCATGGTGTTTGGTTTTGGAACTGTCCATGAGCGGTCGTATCGCATACCATCACGCGAATGGCATGCTCGTCTCGCCATCCATCGCAATGAAAAAAGGGTTTTTCGCCATTGTATAGATTTACCTCTCCTGGCTGATAAAAATAATCTCAATACTAGTGTTAGAATAATCTAGATTCTAGCTACATTGAGTCACATACCAAGAAAATGAATAAGCAAATGCTCCCATATTTAACTATCGTTCGAAGAATTGTTTTGTTAGAAAGCAGCGGGTTTTCCTCGATTCGTATGTTTATCAACAATTAATTGTTCTCGGTATAATCTTGTATATATTTGTACAGATTTGTTCTATTTTTCGTTGTTGTAAGAGTATGTTGTTTGTTGTTAGACTTAATGTTAAATTATGAGCATTTTTATATTACTGTTTTTATTGTCAGAAAGAGATTAAGTTCGTCTAAAACGTGTTTGAATGGAATTTAATAGACCAATTTCTTTTTTTTAATTATTCGTGAATGTTGGTCTACCTGTTATATTTCAGCCAATAGGAAGGCAGGAAAGGGGGTCCGTCACCGCCATTTTTATTTACGTTTTTGAAGTATCAGCGGTCCCTCTATATTATCTAAGGGCCAATTGCACAAACTAACTTTGCCCATGACTTTGACTTTAAAAACGTCAATCCTATACATTACCAATGTCAAATTCGTCACATAATTAAGGAGATGACATTGTCAAAATTAAAGTTATCGTCAAAGTTAGATTATGCAACTGAGCCTTAGTATGTAATACATAAACTCATGCCTTTATCCCAGATGGGGTAGGCAGAGGCGCCACCAGGACACCCACATTATAGGGTGCGAACCTATCGCCATTTCGGGCAAAAATTCCTGACTCCGGGCTGATAATGAATAGAAAAACCCAATATCACTTTGCCCGACCCGGGATTCGGACCCGAGACCTCAGCTTTGTAGTCGTACCGTAGTACAACTACGCCACCGAGGCAGTCGCGCTTTAGTATGTAATAAATTATTACTAATAATAAATATTTAATTTACTACAGTTAGTTTAATAAGTTATTATAATGTATTTATTTTGTTGCAGGTAGTAGAATGTAAAGATAAGCGGCGGGGTACTAAGAGGGCGCTGAAGGTGCTTCACGACAGCGTCAAAGCTCGGAGGGAGGTCGAGCTGCATTGGAGGGCGAGAGGGTGCATACACATCGTCGAGGTGAGTGGAACAACCCTGCATGGAGGTCACACTGGCTGCCTGGGCATCAAAATTGCCTGTTTGTAACGGATCGGACGCGGCTGCCAACATTTTCACGGTGGTTGCGGGTTCAAATCTCAGGACACTCTGACTTTTCGGAGTCATGTGTGTATTGATAGTCAATCATCACACTATAAATGAAGGAAAACATCGTAAGGAAACCTGCATACCAACAATTTCTTTGGTATGTAAAGTCCGCCAACCCGCACTAGGCCAGCGTGGTGGACTATATGGCCTAAACCCTTTCAATCGTACTCTCGATTGTAGAGGAGGCTCGTGCCCTGCCGCGGGACGTATATTGGCTGATATAATGTTCAACAGTGTATTAATTGTGACTAAATATGTTCTTGTTCTAGGTTATAGATGTCTACGAGAACTCGTACGGAGGCAGGACTTGTCTCCTGGTTGTGATGGAGTGCATGGATGGAGGGGAACTGTTCCAGAGAATACAGGATAACAGGGAAGGTGCTTTCACCGAGAGACAGGCAGCGGAGGTAAGAGCAAAGACCTAGAAATTGTTTGGTAAATTAGTTTACAGTTCAAAAGCACTTTATTATTATTTCTCATGAAAAACAGGCCCACAATATCAAGACCGCGACCGAAAACGAAGCCAGGTGGTAGTATTAGTGATATCAAACACAATGCAAGTAAAAATTTCACAAAATAAAATTGTACTTATCGTCGTATTTGAGTGATAAATACATAGTTTTTCTAAAATTTTAACGTACACCGCTTTATTTTTATAGACGCAATGGTACGTAAGGGTTTAAATTACTATTTTTGCAAAAACGATGATTTTTGAAAATTGCAAAAAAAATACCGTCGCTGTTTTTGCAAAATTTTTAGATGCATTGTGTCTGATACCGCCAATACTACCACCTGACTTCGTTTTCGGTCGCGGTTTTGATATACCCGGTATATCCTATTTGTTTTTCTTTCTGATTAATTCCCATGCGGGTTGAAGACAAGCTAGTGTCGCTAAGAGACTCGCCGAGCTCCGGAGCTCGGAGCCAATTCTTTGCTGTTGATCCTGGCTAACAGGAGTTGCAGTGGAGGTGTGTGGGGGGGGAAAGTCTCTTCTCTTTCATCTCCTATTAGAACCATATACATATATGATTCAATTGTAACTAAATCACTTATATAAAAAATAGTCTTTACATACATTCATAAACTCACGCCTTTATCCCAAAATGGGTAGGCAGAGGCGCCACCAGGACACTCATATTCCGCCTTGTATGTTCCGTCCCATGATGTGAAAGGGGGCGAGCCTATCGCCATATCATGTATAAATTCCTGACTCCGGGCTGATAATGAATAGAAAAATCCAGTTACACTTTGCCCGACCCGGGATTCGAACCCGGGACCTCAGCTTAGCAATCATACTGTAGTACAACTGCGCCACCGAGGCAGTCATACTTATTTATTTATATTAGTTGTTGAAAATTTGCAAAAATATGAATAGAAATAAATCGTAAGTTTGTTTAAAGCTTTACTTATATTGAGAGATTAAGATATAAAATAATCTCTACACGTGACGAGATAGTAAACGCCAAAAAAGTCGATTGAAAGTGTATTGACCTCTGTGTAATGACCGGAGATAACTGTAAAAATAGAGGTAGTAACTTCAATTCTGTCGGTCTTAATCATGCTAATTACTTCCCACGCCTTTTACTTAGAAATTTGACGGCGGTCTTGCGTTCGAATCCCAAGACATATGACTTTTAGGAGTTATGTGTTTGTTAATAGTATTACCATGCACTATAACGGTGAAGGAAAAAAAATCTTAAGAAAACCTGCATATTCATAATATTTTCTATTGTATGTGAATTACTGCCTCGGTGGCGTAGTTGTACTACGGTACGACTACAAAGCTGAGATCTCGGGTTCGAATCCCGGGTCGGGCTAAGTGACATTGGGTTTGTCTATTCATTATCAGCCCGGAGTCAGGAATTTGTGCCCGATATGGCGATAGGCTCGCCCCCTATCACATCATGGGACGGAACATACAAGGCGAAATGTGGGAGTCCTGGTGGCGCCTCCGCCTACCCCTTCTGGGATAAAGGCGTGAGTTTATGTATGTATGTGAATCCTTGTTACCCTCAATCCGCTATCACACACTACGAAAGGTACACTTTCACACTACACATAAAAAAATCAGCTGACTTCATAAACATTTGACCGCCTCCGTTGCGCAGTTGGTTAGACGCCGCCTGTGAAACAAGACGTCGCGGTTCGATCCCCGCACCGAAACAAATGTTTGTGATCCACAGGTATTCGTCTCGGGTCTGGGTGTTTGTGAGACCGAAAAGTCTCTCGTAGCTTCTGATGGGTAACACAAGACTTAATTGATCTTAATGTGAGTTCAGGACTATGTATGTGACTATTGGGTGTTTTTATTATTATTTGTCTCTGTTAGAGAATCGAACCCGCTTCCTTTCATGTCACACAATAATACAACTAACTTTTAGTAATATAGGTGTTCACACACCAAACGGTTTTATTTATATAAATTATTATCTGATGCATTTCATACTGTAGATTAATATTGTCTCCGTCGTGTGTGATAGCTTATCTCTTATCATCACGTGTTATCAGTAGCCATTACCGAAGCGACCCGATCGATTACATGTAGTTATTAACCCAGTTTTAATAAAGATTAATGTGGGTTCTTAAAAAAAATTACTGTTCGGTATATGTTCTATTGTCGAGCAAACACCTTGATTACGATCAAGAGAAAATACATACATACATACATACATAAACTCACGCCTTTATCCCCGAAGGGGTAGGCAGAGGCGCCACCAGGACACCCACATTTCGCCTTGCATGTTCCGTCCCACGATGTGATAGGGGGCGAGCCTATCGCCATATCGGGCACAAATTCCTGACTCCGTGCTGATAATGAATAGAAAAATCCAATATCACTTTGCCCGACCCGGGATTCGAACCCGAGACCTCAGCTTTGTAACCAATACAACTACGCCACCGAGGCAGTCAAGAGAAAATATAATTTTATTTTTGTAGACAAATGTACAGAGCCCTTAGGATTAGCATGTTGGCAGTGGACTGGGCACATAGCACGAAGAACTGATGGCCGTTGGGTCCAAAAGGTTCTGGAGTGCAGGCCACGGACAGGCAAGCGAAGTGTCGGACGCCCACCCACAATGAACGGACGACCTGGTGAAGGTCGCTGGAAGTCGCTGGATGCTTCCAACAGGTCGATGTAGAGATCCTTGGAGGCCTGTGGCTGAAGAGAAAGAGAGACAAAATAAATAATAGATATAAATACATCTTACCTAAAACAAGATTTTATTAAACTGTTTCGTGGTTCTGAAAGAAATGTTTTCCACCATTGACAGCCTCCGTGGCGCAGTTGGTTAGACGCCGCCTGCGAAACGAGAGGCCGCGGGTTCGATCCCCGCACCGAGACAAATGTTTGTGTGAACCACAAGTATTTGTTTCGGGTCTGGGTGTTTGTGAGACCGAAAAGTCTCTCGTAGTTTCTGATACGACACAAGACTCGATCTTAGTGTGGGGTCAGGTCGATGTATGTTGGGTGTATTTATTTATTTTTAACTATTAAAAATTCAAAAGCAATAAGCAACTATAACACTAATAGCATATTGTCGTTTCGTAAATGGAATTTGAAAAGAAAAGTTGTAAAAATACTCTTTAGCTGATGCATGTACACCAACGATTTGTTTTATTTAATACTGTCTTTTTTTATTGTTATTTTGGATCTCGTCTTATTTTTTTTTTTTTTTTGTTGCGGTATATTCTTCGAGCCCACATATTGTAGAATTGTTATACAATGATGGCTGCGGAGCCAGCTGAAAATTAGTGCTGTTGTAAAACAGCGTATACTGAGCTGGTATCCTTTCTACGCACATATTACAGCAAAATAGGTACTAATGTAGACCTGACCTTTTCCTTGTATTATTTTATTATTTAGTTGTATTGTGTGTGAAAGAAATAAATGGTTTAACAATTTTTTTTTTCAGATAATGCACTCAATATGCGTGGCGGTGCGTCACCTACACGACTCGAGCATTGCCCACCGGGACATCAAACCCGAGAACCTGCTCTACTCCAGTATGGAACCCAACGCGGTACTCAAACTCACTGACTTCGGGTTCGCTAAGGAGACTTCCACAGCCGCTGACACATTGCAGACTCCATGTTATACACCTTATTATGTCGCCCCTGAGGTATTTATATTGATATAACTAATATTATTTATTATCGAATTTTTATTTCCATGGCCCGCCTCGGTGGCGCAGTTGAACTACGGTATGATTGCAAAGCTGAGGTCTCGGGTTCGAATCCTGGGACGGGTAAAGTGATATTGGATTTTTCTATTCATTATCAGCCCGGAATCAGAAATATGTACCCGATATGGCGATAGGCTCGCCCCCTATCACATCGTGGGACGGGAAATACAAGGCGAAGCATGGGTGTCCTGCTCGCACCTCTGTCTACCCCTTCTGGGAAAAAGGCGTGAGATTATGCATGTATGTATGTGGAAATAGAAAAGTGGATTTGAAAAAAGGTATAAAATAGGGCACATTTAGTAAAGATTTCATTCTTTAATTAAGAAGTTGGTGGTAAAAATTTAACCGTTCTCCATTCTATTAAAAATCTTAATGGGTATTTACTAATTTACTACAATAAAAAATTACTAACTACTAAATAATATTTATATTTTATATAAATTTGTTAATTTTAATCCGAACTGTTGCTAAAAGGAGATGGTAATATAAA
Source organism: Deilephila porcellus (assembly GCA_905220455.2). NCBI lineage: Eukaryota > Metazoa > Arthropoda > Insecta > Lepidoptera > Sphingidae > Deilephila > Deilephila porcellus. The sequence continues at coordinate 2,144,632 of LR999997.1, read as the reverse complement.
TACACACATTAAAATTATTCACTTACACATTATTCCTCTTACAACATTCATTATAATTCTTTCATCCACTAATTAAGTAGACACTGACTTAACAATAGCACAAATTATTAATAAAAAGTATTTAATATATTTTTATGGGGGCACAAGGAATATACACTATTATTTTGTAGAACTATTTAATATCTCTCACATACACTACATTATACCGGGTATATGAAGACTGCGACCGAAAACGAAGCCAGGTGGCAGTTTTAGTGGTTACAAACACGATGCAAATAAAAATTTCGCCAAAAAAGCGATAGATTACTTTTGGCAATTTTTTAAAAATCATCCTGTTACCAAGTTTTTGCGAAAAAAGTAATTTAAACACTCACGTACCAATGCGTCTATAAAAATAAAAAGGTGTACATCATTATTTTAGGAAAACTATGTATGTACACCTTAATAAGTCGACAAGTAAAAAATTTGGGAAAAATAATTGACGACTTTTTTTGCTAAAATTTTAGTTACATTGTGTCTGAAGTCACTGACACTACAACCTGGCTTCGTTTTCGGTCGCAGTCTTGATATACCCTGTATATTTACACTAATTTCAATTGTTTACTTATAAGAAATAATCTTAATAAACCAAAGATCATAGAATTCATTCACAATACACACGAAGTCAGTTTAAACAATAGACTTATTTTAATACGCTATAGTTAATTGCACGAAACTAATTAAAATATACACAAAGATAACACAAAAAACTTTTAATTATTTTTCGTTAAAATCGGGCCGTTGTGGGGACATATTACCGTCTCTTTCGCACGTCCGACTCTAATGCATAATAAGTATTGTGACGTCACTAATTTTGCATAATGGTTTCTTAGATTTACGCGAATGTTACACATTAAAATAATATTTACTATTTTTTACGGATTTTATCGCGATAGAATCCGTAAAAAATAGTTTTATTTCAATGTCACTAATTTTGTTGTGCATCCCTTTTCTTCTACTCTCACTATTTAACTTAAAACGATAACTTGCTTAGTTCTCAATTTATATAAAAATAGTTTATGAATTACTTATCCTCATAAAACAATTTAAACATTAACTAAGTACCATGTTTTATTAATAAACATTACATATTCAATTAATTTAAAATTTATTTCATCATTTATTTGACGATAAATTTTATATATAACCCCGGCGTCAGGAATTTGTGACCAATATGGCGATAGGCTCGCCCCATATCACATCATGGTAAACACACGAGGCGAAACGTGGGTGTCCTGGTAGCACCTCTGCCTACCCCTTCTGGGCAAAAGGCGTGATGTATGTGTAAAAAGTCGCTCTAATTGGCCTAATGATATTTTTTAATGTTTCCAGGTGCTAGGACCAGAGAAATACGACAAGTCCTGCGACATATGGTCTCTTGGTGTGGTTATGTATATTCTGCTGTGCGGCTTCCCCCCCTTCTACTCGAACCACGGTCTCGCCATATCGCCGGGAATGAAAAAGGTATTTACTATTTATTATAGCAGTTTTGTGTTTTTTTTTTTTTGTATTAGTCTCAAGTTAGTTGGAATATTATGATGCATTATGCCTGATGGTAGTACACTCAACAGTCCCATACATAGTCCTGACCCCACACTAAGATCGAGTCTTGTGTCGTGGGTATCAGAAACTACGAGAGACTTTTCGGTCTCAACACCCAGACCCGAGACAAATACCTGTGTGTGTGGATCACACAAATACTTTACTCGGTGCGGGGATCGAACCCGCGGCCTCATATTGCACAGCTAGCGTCTTACCAAATGCGCCACGAAGGCTGTCTATAATAATAATATGTTACCATCAAGTGAATAAAACAATAGAAATCTCATATTTCCCTTATATACGCCCTTTGTTAAATAGTGTAATGTAACGCCATTAAAATAAGTTGATTTTATTTTTTCACAGCGCATCAGACTAGGTCAATACGATTTCCCCGAGCCGGAATGGTCTAACGTGTCTTCTGATGCGAAGAACCTCATTCGTGGCATGTTATCAGTGGACCCCGCTAAGAGATTGTCTATAGAACAGGTATGTTTATTATCTCTCTCTCTCTCCCTCTCTCTCTCTGTCTCGCTCTCTCTCTCTGTCTCGCTCTCTCTCTCCAGGCTCAGGAAGTCCACTGCTGAAAATAGGGATCCTCCAAGGATTTCCATAGAAATCTGTTAATAGCAGCATTCACTGACTTCCTTCAACCATGGCTAGGTCATCTCTCCGTGACTTTTTATATAATTTTTGTTGAAAAGAAATGCCACTGATTGTGACTAAAGAAGGAAAAGAGGGAGGTTTTTGACCCCCATACAATATTTTTTTAAAAGGGTTTTCAAAATATCAGTGTGGTAGGATCCTGAAAGATGGCTAATGGCTTTGTTCAGAAGTAGACTTCCCTGTGGAGGAAGATGATGATTATTTTTACGGTTTTAAAAACTGACGAAGTCAATTGTACGAACTAATACTTCCCAATCTTCGTTTTTTTTATTGTGCTGAATGACAAGACGTACATGCCATTCGTCTCATGGTAAGCGATACGACCGCTCATGGACAGTAGCAAAACCAAACAACCCCAAGATTAACAAAGCAATGCTTCGCATTCCACTGCGCTCGCCATCCTGGAAGTTAAGATGTTAAGTGTCATTATGTCCAGTAGTTACTCTGGCTACAATGTCCTTCAAACCGGAACACAACAGTGCATTTACACTGCTGTTTGGCGAGAGAAATAGACATTGAGGTGGTACCCACCCAGGCAGCTTCTCACATATGAGAGACCTGCTTAGGGTACACAGGTTTCAGTTAAAATGAATGAATATATTGTTCCCAGGTGATGGCGAGTCCGTGGATCCGTCAGTACACGCGCGTGCCGCAGACGCCGCTGTACACCAACACGCTGCTGCGCGAGGGCGGCGACGCGTGGGGCGACGTGCAGGACGAGATGACGCGCTCGCTCGCCACCATGCGCGTCGACTACGACCAGGTACAGGCGAGTGACACTCTTACATGTGCTTACCCGCTCGCTCACTCACTCACACACTCACTCACTCACTCACTCACTTACTCACTCACTCACTGACTCACTCACACACACAGTCACACACACTAACTCACACAGACACACACACTCGCTCACTCACTCACCCATCCAGCCACCCACACATTGAGTCACGAATTACTCATTCACTCACTCACTCAAACCGTACACATTCACGCATAAACTCTCTCACCCATTTATTAGTCATTCACTCACTCACTTACTCTTTGCTTGTTCACGTACTAACTCATTCAATCCGTGGCTCACTAATCCTCACTAATCTACGTCTTGGCCTATCAACTAATTTACCCACTAATCACACAGTAATCTTTCGCTCAGTCACTCATTACTCGTTCACTCCGTACTCATTAACTCCCAAATTTACACATTTAAGTTATACCATAAGGCTAGTGCGGATTGGCGGACTTCAAATAACACAGTAAATCTAGTTAAGGTCTATGGTATGCAGGTGGTATGGTATGTTTTCTTTCACCGTTATAGTGCGTGGTGATTGACTGTATATAAACATGACTCCGAAATGTCACACACATTTTGCCGAATTATTACTAACAATGCTTTTCTAATCGGCTCGGGACCTACAGAATATCGTATCATTAATAATTTATGTACTTTTTGTTTTGTGATAACGCAATGTAAAGCTAAATTAAACAGCTGGTGCTAGAGGTCAACGACTCTTACTTCGAGCAAGAACTTTTGAACGCTTTACATTGCCGGTTGTCATTTCTTAGTAATTAATTGTACCAGAATGATTTTCTTAGCTTTAATGTATAAAACTGCATTCAAATTATGAAGATTAGATTGTGGTCCAAATTATAAACATTTTGGTCACTACTGACAGCCTCCGTGGCTTGTTGGTTAGACGCCGGCTGTGAGACGAGAGGCCGCTACGATCCCCGCATAGACACATGTTTATGTACACATATTTGTTTTGGGTCTGGGTGTTTGTGAGACCGAAAAGTCTCTCGTAGTTTCTGATACACGAAAGCTTGTATCTTATAGCCAGAGTAATCAATGGACATAAATAATGAGACTTATGTCTCAGGATGGCGAGCGCAGTGGAATGCCAAGCGTTGCTTTGTAATTCATGGTGTTTTGTTTTGCTTCTGTCCATGAGGGGTCGTATCGCTTACCATCAGGCGAATGGCATGCTCGTCTCGCCATTCATTGCAATAAAAAAAAGTTTAGTGTGGGGTCAGATCCTGTGACTGTTGGGTGTATTTATTCATGTATATTTTCTTCCCCCTAGGTACAAATCAAAGCATTGGAGCAGAGCAACAATTCCTTGTTAAACAAACGAAGAAACAAGGTTGGCGCTTGAAAACTTAATAATTATGTATTGACTATATGAAAATTTATCGCAACTGTAATTAGAACCAAATACGTATTATAGTATTCGTAATGTTTTCAAAAAAAACTAAGATTTTGGTTTAAAAAAAATGGTGTTATGATTGGTTCAAGAGAAAAATATACATTATCAAATTAATAATTATTTATTTAATTAGCAATATAAAAATGTTTTCATACCTTTAATATTCTTAAAGAAAACTCAGGTATGTCAGTTTCCCGTGATTTTCTCCTACAAATTTTGTGACATTCATAATTATTGTATGGATGTTGGGAGACCAAAAGTCTCTCGTAGTTTCTGATACACGACACAAAACTTGTATCTTAGTCTCTTCAGGACTATGTATGTAACTTATATGAATTTATTTTTATACAAAATACTGTTTTTTCAGTCTATATCGTTACGAATACTATACTAAAGTTCGTCGAAAAATTATTATAGTTGCAATTAAATCCCCTAGCAAAAAACATTTAAAACCTCTTAAAATAAAGACATTTTCACAATTATTGTCGAATGCATGTAACATGATTAGCAAATATGAACTTTATGTAGATAATGATAAAGTTCAAATTTGTGAAACCTTGCATTGAAGTGTTGAATTCAATCAATGATCATGTATATTAACCTTGACTCTAAATATTTAATCAATTACCCCATTGTTGGGCAAACCACTACAATAAAATATAAATCACAAATCTCTATAGTGACGTAATTAGATTTAAACGAGGAGTCAAACCCACAAGTTAAAAATAACCCACGGCAAACAAATATGCACAAAAAATAAAAATATAATTGTTACAAAATTATTGTAAAATTGTCGCCCCGTTGTGACCCTTTCCAAAATGATTACGTTCTATCAAAAAATGGAATGCTGTGTTTGACATCAACAGTAATAGTTTAAAAAACTAAGAAACATGCTTTAGAAAATGGAGTGAAATATATTCATTTTATTGTTGCAAATACCTGATGATCGCTCTCCAAGGAAACCTAAAAAATATAGGTTTCCCTTTCTCACTCATGGCAATTGTATTTTTGTCCTGCTCTTATATTAGTGTAAGACAAGGATGCCAAAAAACAATCTATTGTGACAAACTCAAATTTTTGTCACAAGTTAGCATTCCAGTTGCATAGAACGTAATATTCCTTGGACCCTTTTAAATGTCAATGTTAAAAAGACCTATCAATGTCAATTTACCTTGTCAAACTGTCAAAGGTGCTTTTACAGTGTTGTGTATAGTATGTAATGTGTGTATGTGCGGAATAATTCTGATTTTAATATAAAGCGTCTACATCAAATCAGTCTATGTCTGTCACACGTATAGCTTATACCGTAGGATAGAAAGAGAGAACAGTTATAGCAAAACTTCTATAGAAATATTAATAAGTTGGATTGTGTTTTTTGTTGCCTCATAGGTTTTTTGGTTGCACTGCTTGGATGTAATTTGTGAGACTTCGATTTCTAGATAAGAAAACCTACAGTGTGTGAGTTTTAGATTCAATTGGCATGATGTTTTTCTAAGGTTGTTCTAAATATTCCTAAAAGTTTAATATAAGACAGACACTGATTTTAAGTTAAATCTATCTGCAGTATAGATTAAGATAATTTTTGCCCACCCCGCGTAATGAGATAAGGGTAAAAAAAAACTAATAATAAAAAGAATTGTTCCGTACATGCAACTTTATGAATCCTAAATATCCAGTGTCAAAGTGCGTAGTATTATTTTAATGTAGCAATTTGTGTCCGATGATGATGACGAATTTGTGTCTGTTTGACATCTGTCAATTTGACAGGTGACAGCTGTCACTTTCGCGTGACGTATCATGTTTGACAGCTGGCTTTATACGATTGAAATTGAAAAATATCTTGAATTTACTTCAATTTATGGGATTTGTGGTGGGAAATGGAGATTGCGAATATAAATTAATTATTTAAAATAAACTTTTAATTGAATTATTATGTTTATTAGTATGTACAACATAATTATGGACTAAAATTATTTGTATATTCTATGCCATGCTCATAACTAGGGTCCGAAGTTATTACACTTTTATGGGTCCCAAAAACAAGATATCGTGCAAAGCCAGCTACAATCTATCTTAATCTTTTGCGATCGTTGTGAAAATCAATTATGTGATAACATTTATTAGTATAGATGTCGATTAATTAAAGTAATGTTGAAAACAAATGACAATAAAAAGCCGAGAAAATTGTGATTCAGTGCATAACAGCCTTATTATTGTGTAATATTTTGAATAAAAAATCGTTTCGATTACTAACAAATGTATTCTATTTTTCAATAAATTACATTTTAGTTTGTATTTTTATTGATGTTTTCTTCTAAATATTTACTCAAAGACATAGTACCTCTATCTATGGATATATCAGATCGCAAAAGGTTAATATCTATGATTGTCGTGTAAATAATTTAGTATTATTATTCTTTGTAAGTGAAATTCAAATATTTTTGGCATTTTTGGGTAGTAGTTTGTGTATTTAACTTGCGTTGCAAAAATTGTGACAATATCATTTTTCAATTAACTGCGGAATATTTAACATATTGCGGAAAATTTTGAAAAATATATCATTTAATTTAACTTAAATATACAATAATATTACAGAAAATTTAATTTGTAGCTAAGACAATATAATGAAATATCTGTTACTTTTTTGTGTAGAAAACAAAATTATGCGTTTGAATATTTAAAATTGAAAGTAAATGACCATGATAATACTGTCAATGAATTAATGATAGTATAAGTAATCTAGGAAAATTTTTGAAAAAATATATTTTTGGTTAATTAAACACATTTATGAATGAAAATATACATTGAGTTAGATGATTGAAGTCGCTTCGATTTAGGGGTTTTATAACCCCGTACTTTGTGAAAAGATAATGTTTTGAAGTAGATAAAAATGTGAATGAAATTATTAAATACATAGAAAAACAGTAATACTAGATTATTAAGACAAATTAAGCCGTTAAAATAGACATGAATTATTGCTACTTTAATCCAATTTTCATTTGGTAGAAAAATATTTTCACATGTGAAATTTCACAGTTATTTAAAATTGCAAAATAATGCGACAAAAATTCGTGATTTTTCACATAGGAAAAAAAATTAACAATTATTTATAACAGTGAAAATTATTCTTTTATTTTGCCGTCCATTTGAGAGAAGATAATTGAAAAGAAATATATTTTCTTACGCATATTTTTTCAAATGCCATAGGCTTAGGTTCAGTTAAGTTGGAATGTACAATAGGCTGATTTTTTGTAGTTTAGATTTAATAATTTTTAGTTGCGAGGCTTATGCCTCATTGTGCTATATATAGGCACGAATTTGGTCTCTGGGATATGGAAATAACGTAATAAATATTACCTATATATAGACATGAATCTATAGATGCTCCGAGTATACACTTCACGCGTCTAAAATAGGCTTGGTTTACTTCAACAATGTTTCATTTAATCGCAAAAGATTTTTTGACATTTTAGTTATGATTATTACTTTAATTTTTCGTGCATATAATTTTATCACGAAAGTACTGTTTTTTGCTACAATACACACCAAAAATCGACCTAATTTTGAAGGCTACTTGCGTATATTTAGATTCATGTCGGTTATGCCCCCCGGTTATCCCCCACTGCATTCGCGCCTGTACAACCCAGAACTCAAATCCCCTGCCATTTCGAGTGAGCAGTAATTAATTGTAAGTAGAAGTAGTCACAAATTGTATTTCATAACGTATTTTTTGGAAATTTGACATCACTATTAAGCTGTAATCTTTAATTTTTAAGTACTTATTTTTGTTCTCATGATCTTGCGAGGAAAACTAATTATTTTTGACACATATAAACGATTTAAACTCTGTTTTTGGCTTCAGATCGATCCTATAATCGATATAGTATGAATCGATTACAATCGATATAATATGATCGATTTTATAATCGATAATCGATTTCAAAATAGATTTTCTTTTCCTTGCAAACTATGTCGGTTTACATAATGCATTTTACATCACTAAACATAAAACCAAATAAGTATAAATGTATGTTAGTGTAAGTTTTGACTTGAGAGGTGAAAATAAATATTTACTTAGATTTTTGTGTTTTTTTTTATATTTAGTGGGTAAGTAGCAAAGTGCTCCTCAAGACGAATCAATAGAGCCCAAGCTCGATAGGTTTTTGTTATATTCAGAAGTTCTTATAGCCATATTCCGTCCCATCAGACCAGCTCTCTGGTAACCGAAGATGCAGGAGTCCAATCGGACATCGGAAAGTATGTCATAGTAAAACAAAAAGTACTAAGGCAACAGAAAAAGGAAGGAAGAAGGTTTCGTTAAGCCTATGTCACCAATATGCGCCACAGAGCACAAAAAGTACTAGGGCGGCAGAAATTGAAAGGAGGTTTGGTTAAACTTATGTCAACAATATTATGCGGACTTATTTCTCGGAGCAGAAAAGTACTAGGGCGACAGAAATCGGAAGGAGGTTTCGTTAAATTTATGTCATGAATATTATGCGAATTATTTCTCAGACCACAAAAAGTACCAGGGCGACAGAAATAACAAGGAGGTTTCGTTTAATTTGTGTCACCAATATGCGCCTCAGAGCACAAAAGTACTAGGACGACAGAAATAGAAAGGAGGTTTCGTTAAACCTATGTCATCAATATGCAACCAACATATTTCTCAGACCACAAAAAGTACTAGGACGACAGAAATAGAAAGGAGGTTTCGTTAAACCTATGTCATCAATATGCAACCAACATATTTCTCAGACCACAAAAAGTACTAGGACGACAGAAGTAGAAAGGAGGTTTCGTTAAACCTATGTCATCAATATGCAACCAACATATTTCTCAGACCACAAAAAGTACTAGGGCGACAGAAATAGAAAGGAGGTTTCGTTAAACCTATGTCATCAATATGCAACCAACATATTTCTCAGACCACAAAAAGTACTAGGGTGACAGAAAAACGAAGGAGGTTACTGTAGTTGAGAGAGTCCTCAGTCCGATGTTTAGCCGCGATTATATATCTACCCGCAGTTTCATACCCTTTACTAAGAATATTAAATATCACCAATTCAGTGAGTTAAATATGTGATACCTACCCACCATTAAATCGATGGCTCCAATTAACACTCCTCTAACTCAAAATTCATAGGTTTACAGGAGGAGCATTTGAAAGAAAAAAGTTGATAAAACCTTTACTATGACAGATATAATTATGAGTTTTTTTGTGTGAATAGCTGATTTACTGTTGCTTTAAACCCCATTAATAATATTTTGTACATCTTTTTGGTTTTAATGTTAGCTCTACTTAGAGGAATGTAACAGAAAAAACTCTTATTCAAAATTAGGATACACTCCGCTAACTCACAGTTAGTGGAGTATATGAGGGAACACTAAAGAATACACAACTTTAAATTAAATCCGTGTTAGAACAAAAACACATATTACTTACGTTAAAAATCAATTTTGTAAGTATTTTACAGTATCATAACCATTATTTTCTGATAATAAGACCTAATCTATCAACTTATAAAAGTTGGCGTTGTATAGTTATAATAATAAGAAAAATCTTCGGCCGTGATACAAACCTCTATCAATAATATAGCGTAATGTTACTCAAAATGTGTATGGACTTGGCGGTTTGTATTAGTAAATATTAAAGAAAATCGTAGTATTGCACATTAGTTGGTTTTAGCTTTTTAAATAATAAGGAGTATCTATTGAAATAAAACTATTTTATACGGACTTTATCGCGATTTGGTTTAATTTTTACATTTTTTAACTTCCCGACGTTTCGATTACTTTACAGCTTTCGTGGTCACGGGGCGGACTCAAAAAAATATAAATTAAAAAGTATAAAATAGTTTTATTTCAATGTGTAACATTCGCGTAAATCTAAAAAAACCATTAAGGAGTATCTAATTGGTATAATATAGCCAAAATCGTTGTTAAAATTTTATTTTATGTAGTAGGGAAGTATAATTCGGAACAAAGTTTAGATTTAAACAGAATATTTATTTATTTTTATTATAAATCTTCAAAATGTCTTAATAACACAGCACTCTTGTGGTACGAATAAAACTATAATTTTAACTTAAAAACTTCTAGGAAATTCTTACATAATAAATCACAGTAATTTATGTTCGTAGGAATTTTTAAAGAGATGATGAGATCAAGCAATGGCATGTATTGACAATATTTTGTAATATTAATGTTTATAATATTTTTTCAAAAATTATAATCATAAACAAAAGATAATAAATGTAATATTATCAAAATTTAAGAAAAAAAAAAATGATTTGAATTTTGCTAATCAATTTTCTTCATCATTATTATTCGTTTCGGGTTCTCCTGTCACTGACAAATTCTTATAAAAATTATGATATTTTTGAAGGACTATGCTATTGATACAAAAGTCCTTGTACTCAGCTTTGCTAATTGCCAAAACGTTTTCATATGCCTTTTGTGGCAAAGCCTCCACACGAGGCTGTCTAGTACCCAATTTTTTGAAGCATTGAATTTGTTGCCGTTCTTCATCACCTAAGCTGTATTAATTGTAACTCAAAACGCCATAATTCTCTGGAGAAGCTTCAATTTCTTTAATTATCTTCCATGATACTTTCTCATTGCATACATGTTTGGTCCAATTTTTTACAACAATGGCGTTTTTGAAGTCGAGAATTATATCTTGTTTCATCTCTATAATAGTGCAAGGCTTTCCGTGTACATTTATATATATATGTATATAATATATATATATATATATATATATTTACTATCGTAAAGTTTTCATCTGTTTCACATTAATTCACATTGCTTATAGGTTTATTTATGTAGGTTAATCTTTAGCGTAGGAATTTCTTTACAGTAACTAAGCTGTTTATAATATTAAGTTTTATTTTGTTTAGGACTTGGCACCGACTTCAAACCTATCAATAGGTAGCACATACAAATAATTATATTTTATTGATATGAAAGCTTATAGGTTTGCATAAGAGGAAATCCGTAACACGGAAATACGGAGACGAACCGGACTCACCGACATTGGCACAATTATAGCTCGACGGAAGTGGAAGTGGGCAGGCCACATATGCCGCAGATATGATGGCAGATGGGGTAAAGCAGTGCTGGAATGGAGACCAAGAACTGGATATAGAAACCGGGGCAGGCCCTTGACGAGGTGGACCGACGACCTGGTCCACGTGGCGGGGAGGAGCTGGATGAGGACTGCCCAGGACCGAACAACCTGGCGTGCATTAGAAGAGGCCTACACTCAGCATTGGGTGGATATATAGGCTGAAGAAGAAGAAGAAGACTAAAACTTGACTTTAATACTGAACCTATTGCAAAAAGAACCATTTTTATGGGACCAAATGACAGCTATTTTGCATCCAGCTAAAGAAGAATTACGTAAATCGGATCATAAATCTCAGCGTAATCGCTGTACATACATAAAAAAACCCAACGAATTGATAAACTCCTCTTGAAGTCGGTTAAAAAGTGATCGCAAACGGGCAATACACCGCCAACTGTCAAAAAGAGTAAACATTAACGAATGACTCTCCGCCAATTCTAGATGGCGGCATGTTCCACGCGGGCTGCCCGCCGCGCGCGCCGTAAAAACTCCGCTATATTAACATGGCGGTATGTCTATCGCACGATTGCCAAAAGTACATATAGTTAGCGTTATGTAAACCTGAAAACTTCTTTATTTTTCACAATATTTTTCTAAATTTTGGTGGGCGTAATACTTACTAAATAGTAAAGCAATTTACGTGAAAAACGCAAATTTCAAAATTTTGAGTTAGCGGAGTGTTCATTGGAGCCATCGAAATAAAGTGATACAATTTTGCATTAAAATATATTTTTTTACTCGGTAAAAATATATTTACCATAATTTCTTTCACATTTTTGTTTTAGAGTATTTTGTAAATAAAACACAATTTGAGTATATATTTTTTTATAATACCAAATGCATGGAATGTACAAAAGCACAGTACCCAATACAATTCTCTCACCTTTGATTAAATATACTTAACATATAGGACGAAAATACAGAGATTCTTTATAATATTTTTTCTCTTTATATCAATACCATATAACCAAGATACGAAAATATAAAAAAAAATATTTCTATTTTAGTTTTTGTTCTGAGCACAGTACTCTACAACCGACAGTACTAATGTGAGGGGTGAGGCCATACCACGCTGGCCTAACCCCGTGAGGATAACTTCACATACCACACAATAAATATTATTACCATATTTTCGTATCTTGGATATAACGTAAGACTTAAGTATGGAAGGACATAAAAATAGGTCCTTTCTCAATTGTATCGAGGTATATTAAGTAAAAATAGTAGGTCTACAAATAATTCTCTTTTACTTAATAATTCAGAGCTGCCAGTTTAGAAAAAAAAGAAATTCTAAAACATGGAAACAAATTATGTCATCGATAAATAAAACTTACTCAAAACATTTGTGTAATTTAAAGAGTTATTTTTATTCTATTGAAAAATCATATTTTAGAAGACAACAATCTCTTGCCTAATTAAATAATCATTTACGTTTTGATAACAATGTAAAGCTTATAAAAATCAGCTGATGCGGTCAACGACCCGCTGTCATTTTTGGATGGTTTACATTGCTTGTATAAATGAAATTACTTAAATTATATTCATCTAAATAACTCTGTTTTCCGTTTATATTATCATTATATTACTAAAAATTTGTGCCCGATATGGCGATAGGCTCGCCCCCTATCACATCATGAGACGAAACATACAAGGCGAAATGTGGGTGTCCTGGTAGCGCCTCTGCCTACCCCTTCTGGGATAAAGGCGTGAGTTTATGTATGTATTCATCATATTAACTTTGTTTTTGTTCACATCACTGTTATATGAATATTATAAAAGTATTCATTTCGCAATATTTCAATCATTTTTGAGTGAATAGTAGATATTACATAACAATTATTCTTATAAGTAAATGCGTATATAAAAATATATTATATTTAATACTTATCATAATACAATGTTTCCCATATACACAATTTTATATTTTCTAGCAAATTAAAATATCTTTTTGTTAACATTCAAGACAAGTTATAAAAACTTTGTTTTTTTATAAATTCTCTTATTACAAATAGATGTCAGTTTAAAAACAGCAATTTTTTTGTGATATATTCCTCTTAATTATATTTTTTTTTTACAAATAGCTATACAAAATGTATAATGTTGGAGGTACCCAAGAACACTGTAGCATCATGCAGCCGGATATAGAAGCAAATAAGTACCAGACTAGTAGCATGACCAACATCTGCCATAGAATATGGAACACCAGGAGTCTGAAATAAAAAAAAAACGTAATGAGTAATTCTCGACATGCCAACCCGCTCTAGGCCAGCGTGGTGGCCTAACCTCTCTCAATCGTGCTCTCGGTTGAAGAGGAGGCTCGTGCCCTCCAGTGAGACGTGTATACGACTATATAGCCCATATGGGCTACTAAAGAAACAGCCGCTTATTTGAGACAATTCGTCTTTTTGACGTGACAACGTCTTATAATTCGATAGAACCGGCTGCACGCACGAAAAAACATGACTTCATGCGGCGTTACCTCGCTCTAAGGCGTTCCATGTAAGGCTTGAAGTGCAAGCGAGAGCGCGGAACGAGCGACAAATTGTTTATTCTTATAATGAATTATTTAAAATTACTACTTTTTTATAACAAATTACAATTAAAATTGCAAAAATAATTAAGTAACTAATTGAAAAAATTTAATTATATTATTAAAATAATAAAATCAAAATTTAAATTTTAACAATTGAGTAGAAATTTAAACAATAAATTTTATTCAAGTATATTGTTGTATTTTTATTTTTTAAATTTAAAATGATTTTCATAGATATTAAACAAATGAAAGTAAAATTTTCTTTTGAAAAATGCTACCATTCCATCAGTATTTTCTTAAGACGTTGTCACGTTCAACTATCGTCAGTAAACCGACTTTACAGACAACCAATTTTTTATTTTATTTTTTATTGTTGTTATAGGCAGACGAGCTAGCGGCCCGCCTGATGGTAAGCGGCTACCGCTGCCTAGAGACCTTCGCAGTGCCAGGGGACCAGCACAACAAAGTCGCTGCCTACCTTAAGGAGAGTACTCTCTTTAAGCCTCGTTTGAAGGACAGGTCTTAACGCTCAGGAAACACCGATGCAGGGAGTTCATTCCAAAGCTTGCATGTCTTTAATATTTAAAGATTTTTTAGGCAGAAAAATAAATTTGAAAAAAACATGGTGAATATGAAGGCTCCATCACCGCTGTGTATTGTCGCTATCCGGAGACCAACTTCCTACCTCTATTTTATTATGATTATGTAAAATTTATAACACTTACACAGAATCCTTGTTTCTAGCTGCTTGCAAGTTAGTTTCGTTTTCGCGGTTCAGATACCTTCTTACACCCAAGTGGAGGTTTTTGAAAAAATCTTCCCACTGAAAAATTTAACAATTATATTATTTAGATGGATTTTGAAAGGAGAATGCCCATTTTACTATGAAACTTGGTATCGTTGCGAAGATGTTTGTCCCTCGATGAAACCTACTTTTTTTTTTGTTGGGATAAATATATTTTCAATAAAAATAGGCCCGGAGTTCTTGGAGAATTGAACTTCGAAGTCCATTCACTCTGGTAGCCCCATTTGTAGTAATGGCAAAATGTGATGATAATTACTTTATTTAATAAAAATCTGTCGCCTGGGATAAAACAGGAAAACGTTTAAGGACAAACCATAAATGACGATGCATGATGACGCAATGGTACGCAAGGGTTTAAATAATTATTTTAGCAATAACTACTAGCCCAAAACGATATTTTAATAATTAAAAAACCATCCGTCGCCTTTTTTGTGAATTTTTTAGTTGCATTGTGACTGAAGTTAGTGAAACTACCACCTGGCTTCGATTTGAACCCACGACCACTATCTCCGCAGTCACTTCCAATGCGTTGCCAAACAAAAATATGTTAGTGTCGTATTAATTAATTTAATACATACATACATACATAAACTCGCCCCTTTATCCCAGAAGGGGTAGGCACAGGCGTCACCAGGACACCCACATTTCGCCTTGTATGTTCCGTCCCACGATGTGATAGGGGGCGAGCCTATCGCCATATCGGGCACAAAATTAATTTAATAAATCTATATACTTACGTAAAGCGAGGTGATGTCTATATAAAACATTTTCTTGTCTGTCTCATTCAGTTGTTTTCCCAGTTCAATAGTATTCGGGTTGTGGAACTTCCATTCGCTGAATATGAACGTTTCCAGCCGGTTAAGAGAATTCCATACGTTTTTATGTAGACGCCATAAACTGGAAAATAAATAAATACATCCAACAGTCACATACATAGTCCTGACCCCACACTAAGATCGAGTCTTGTGTTGTATCAGAAACTACGAGAGACTTTTCGGTCTCAGAAACACCCAGACCGGAAATGTGTGTGGTTCGCAAAAACATTTGTCTCGGTGCGGGGATCGAACCCGCAGCCTCTCGTTTCACAGCCGGCGTCTAACCAACTGCGCCACGGAGACTGTCATTGAAGAAATAATTTGGTAAAATCAGTCGAAAGAAAAGCGCACCCCATTTTTTATACCATAGCTCACAGGTATATGGATGGTGATGACCATGAATATCCACAACGCTTGGATCATGGATGTTGCCGGACCATCACATCGGGAGGGGGGGGGGGGAAGGAAAGAGGGTGGTAAGATGGAAGGGATTTCTTGACCAATGAAATTGCCTTAAATTATCTTAAAAATATTGCTTAGTAATTTCAATACAATATGGGACAAAAAAATGGTCATTTTGGTATGTTAAAAACTTCCTATTTTTTATACATACAATTTTTTTTTTCGAATGAAATACTGCCGTTTTTTGCTTGCGATTAAAAAACCAGCCCAAGGCCAATTTGTACTTATTATATTGTTATTTTTGTTCGCTGTTATACTACATTTGGTCTTCTAGTTATTTTAGTTTTGTAACAGTGTATATATTTTGTTTCATAAATATATTTTTTAATTCACTTACATAGGTCTGCCTCCAGTGAGTCTGAGCATCATATCCAACAACAAAGCGGGAACGAAATGCACGAAAATCGCTGACAAACGAAACAGGAAGAGCGAAGACACGAACTTCAAGTGAGGGTACCTGAAAAAACAAATCTTTATTTGCAATAATTGAAAATTTACAAAAAATACATGGTTAAAAAAAACTAGATTCTAAAATAGGAAAAATTAAACAAATATCTGCGGTATTGAAAAGTTCATAAAAACACAAAAAAATGCAAACGACAATTTTAATACAGAATGTATTGAATATAATCTTTTGATTAATTTTAAAACAACATAAATGTTATCTTAATTCATGCAATTCAGTATTATGAAAGGTAAAATGTAATAAGCAAAGCGAGTTTCCATACTTTGTTCATATTTTAGTTTTTTTATTTACAAATTTTATTTACATACATACATATATAAACTCACGCCTTTATCCCAGAAGGGGTAGGCAGAGGCGACACCAAGACGCCCACATTTCTTCTTGTATATTCCATCCCACGATGTGACAGGGGGCGAACCTATCGCCATGTCAAGCAAAAATTCCTGACTCCGGGCTGATAGTGAATAGAAAAACTCAATATCACTTTGCCCGACCCGGGATTCGAACCCGAGACCTCAGCTTTGTAGTCGTACCGTAGTACAACTACGCCACCGAAGCAGTCATTTAATTTATCTTCTAATAATAAATATTTCTTACCACACAGCACTTTTCAATGGATATTTATGCAGCATTCCGTTGATAGAATTCTCCAGCAACGACCATTGGAACGGTTTCTGAGTTGAAGATGAACAGTGGTACACCGTCAATCCATTTCTATAACATAATAAACAGAAAATATTGTAATTAATTTATATTAATACTATCAAAAGGTTAAATAATTCAAATTCTTAAAAAAGAATTAGCCTATTCAATCAGAGCCTTCTACTTATGTCAGTTAAAAAAAGAAAAAAAATCAAGAATAACTTCACTTATTTAATTCTTCATTAATTTCTCAATCCATTTTTATACTTTAAATTATTTCATCAGAACCAAAATTTTCACACACCATATTCATAAAGAAAATCACACAGAAATCTCTACCGTATACATGCCGGCAAAATACTCACGGTGCCTTCGCAGCGTTCCAACCAGCGACCAGCAACTGATTGACCACCACATCCACTGGTATGTAGTCTGCTATGTTCTCTTTGGCTAAGGGGAGTCTTCGAACCACACCTAAAAGAAATATGAATTTCATTGAAATAAAACTAATTTTTACGGATGTTATCGCGATTTGGTTTAATTTTTACATCGAAACGTCGGGAATTTTTCAATTCTTCTAGCTGTGATATTGGATTTTTCTATTCATTATCAGCCCGGAGTCAGGAATTTGTGCCCGATATGGCGATAGGCTCGCCCCCTATCACATCGTGGGACGGAACATGCAAGGCGAAATGCGAGTGTCCTGGTGGCGCCTCTGCCTACCCCTTCGGTGATAAAGGCGTGAGTTTAAAAAAAACCAAATCCCGATAAAATCCGTAAAAAATAGTTTTATTTCAATGTGTAACATTCGCGTAAACCTAAGAAACCTTTATATGAATTTCAGCTTGATACCTCCACGCGTTCCTGAGAAAAATGGTCTTGACAGACAGACAAAGTGATCCTATAAGAGTTCCTTTTTTTCCTTTTGAGGTACGGAACCCTAAAAACTACTTTTAAATATACACATAATAAACTTTTTAGAAATATTTTCATGTTTTTATTAAACCGCCTCGGTGGCGCAGTTGTACGGTCCGATTACAAAGCTGAAGTCTCGGGTTCGAATCCCGGGTCGGGTGAAGTGATATTGGATTTTTAAATTTACACGTAATAAACTTTTTAGAAATATTTTCATGTTTTTATTAAACTGCCTCGGTGGCGCAGTTGTACGGTACGATTACAAGGCTGAAGTCTCGGGTTTGAATCCCGGGTCGCGTGAAGTGATATTGGATTTTTCTAATCATTATCAGCCCTTTGGGAGTAGTTTTTGAGTCATTAAATAATAATAAATACACCCAACAGTCACATACATAGTCCTGACCCCACACTAGCATTCAATGTGGTCTACCACGCTAGCATAGTGTGGATACGCTTATACCTTAGAAATAAATGCGTATATTTACCTTTAGAAGCCCCCATGAGGAAGCCTTGCGGTCCTACTTTAGAACAAGTCCATCCCGGTACGGGTTCCTTCCAAGCTGCCACAACTGAAAATAACATCTAAAATTCAGACTTTGGTAGAGGTTCCATAGTGCATAAACACTTGAATAATATTTCACTGCTGTTTTCATTTTAACTATGTTTTTTTTTTTATTTAGCTGTATTGTAATGGAGCATGGGAACCTTAATAAAACATTGCAAAAATATGTATTTTTATGGTACTTTTTTGCCTCATCAGTCATCACCAAAATGTTCATTACTACCGTCGCCTGTCTTCGTTTTCAAAAATGTATTTCTAACACTTTATATAAAGAAAGTACATAATATGGCAATCTTACAGACAACCATGGATAGGAAAATGAGAGAAAAAAGTTGTCTATCCTTCTTTAATAAGTATTGAAAATTCTTTAATAACTATTGAATATTCTTTAATAACTATTGAAAATTCTTTAATAACTATTAAAAATTCTTTAATAAGTATTGAAAATTCTTTAATTACTATCGAAAATTCTTTAATAACTATTGAAAATTCTTCATTAACTATTGAAAATTATGAAAATTCGTACTTACTCATAGTAGGCCTGACTATAGTGCATGGAAATTTATCAGAGCACTTTACTACTTCATGCTCCGCTAGATGCTTCGTAAATGTATATGTATTGGGATGGTCTTTCAACAGTCTGAAACAAAACATTTATTTATTTACACTTCATAGATACAGAGTGTATTCAGACTGCTAGCGAATCGAAGCCAGGCGGTAGTATTAGTGACTTCAGTCACAATGCAACTAAAAAAATCGTATTTTTTTTTTACTTATCGTCGTCTGGTAAATACATAGTTTTCCTAAAATAATATTGTAAACCTTTTTATTTTTAAAGACGCAATAGTATGCAAGGGTTTAAAGTACTATTTTCACAAAACTAGGTATTTACCACCCAAACACTATAATTAATATATGTATTGCAAAAAAATCTGTCGCTTTTTTGTAAAAAATTTAGTTGCATTGTGTTTGAAACCACTAAAACTACCAACTGGCTTCGTTTTCGGTCGCAGTCTTGATATACCCTGTATATTGTATCGGTGGACTTAATATCTGAAGCATTCTCTAACAGTCGAACCTATCGTGATGCAGAGATGAGAAGATGTAGGTGCGTAAACAATTAACTACAAATAAATTGAGAGTGACGTAGGACTTTATAAACTAACATATAATTGTTATATCTATTTAGAACACTCACAAAGATTAAGATTTTAAATATACAAAAAAATTACCTACTCATAGAACCGAGAATCATAAGAATAGACCATAATACATTAACATACTTACATAAACTCACGCCTTTATCCCAGAAGGGGTAGGCAAAGGCGCCACCAAGACCCCACATTTCGCTTTGTATGTTCCGTCCCATAATGAAATAAGGGGCGAGCCTATCGCCACTTCGGGCACAAATTCCCGACTCCGGGTTGATAATAAAAAAAAAGATAGATCACTTTGCCCGTCCCGGGATCCGAACCCGATGCCTCAGCTTTATAATCTGTGCAACTGGACCACCGAGACATTCGAATAATCGAGTTGATTTATACAGGGTATCTCAAGACCGCGACCGAAAACGAAGCCAGGTGGTAGTATTAGTGACTTCAGACACAACGCAACTTAAAATTTCGCAAAAAAAATCGACAACTCTTTTTTTGTAATTTTTTACTTATCGTCGTATTTGGGTGATACATACATAGTTTTCCTAAAATAATGATGTGGACCTCTTTATTTTTCAGTACTCAATGGTACGTAAGGGTTTAATTTATTATTTTCACAAAAACTAGATTTTTACCACACAAACAAGATGATTTTTAAAATATTCTAAAAAAATATCTGTCGCTGTTTTGGTGAAATTTTTATTTGCATCGTGTTTGTAACCACTAAAACTACCACCTGGCTTCGTTTTCGGTCGCGGTCTTGAGATACCCGGTATTTACTTACTTAGGTTCAATCTGGTCCAACGCTTCATCACTCAAAGTCCCAACCAAGGATATAACTTTCTCCACGTCTTCAGGAGCTTCGTATACTTTCTCATGGACTTCGGTGAGGTAGGCGTTGACATATGCTGAAGAAACATGGATCATTACCTGAAATAGAATATTATGACAGCTTGTTGATGGGCAAAATTTAAGTGGAGTATAAATACTTGTTGGTAAATAATTACTGTGGTCGCAGGTTCGAATCTCAGGGCACACCTGATTCTGTGTATTGTTAACCAATAGGTATGTTTCCAATGGTTAATTTTTGAAAATTATTTAATTATTATTACAAAATATCCATTATAACAAACATACATTGAAAACAGCATCAAAATTGGTCGTAAAATAACAGAGATATTAATATTTTTAATAGTTCAGTGGGGACACTCGCTTTCTCATTCGCACCCACGCGCCTTATGGAAGATGACGTCAAAGCACGTATTTGCATCCTTTTCTATTCCTCCTACCACCAAAGGAGATCGGTCGTTTTCCTATGGATATTGGGCCTAGTAGTGGAAACATGGTGGACACAAATGAGACATGGAATTAAATAATAAGGATTTTTTATCCTTCAAATACGACATAGTCTTCTTGAGCTAGGATACGGGTTTTTTAAGATTAATCCTCTTAAAGATTTACAAAATCTACCATTTTCTACTATCTGAATCCGTAATATCATAGTTGGTTTATATTTTAAGATTGGCATGAGTATGAATATACATTATTAATTCAATTTTAAATAAACATTATTACGCGACGAAATAAACAATGCAATTTGACTGATAATAGTGATATGACAGATGTCAACTCTATGAATGTTGCTAAAAAATACAAAATGGTAGAAATATTTTATGATATTCTTATTTTTCTTGTAAATCTGATTCCAATGGTGTAGAATGAAAATAAAATGAGAAATAAACCTAAAAAAATAAGCTTGATTTTTTGGTCATAATAAATTTCTTGTCCGCCCTTGGACCAAGTCGACCAATCTAATTTGTAATACGTATAACTGTTATATATGTTCCGTCCCATGATGTGATAGGGAGCGAGCCTATCGCCATATCGGTCACAAATTCCTAACTCTGGGCTGATAATAAATAGAAAAACCCAATATCACTGTTCGACCCGGGGTTCGAACCCAAAAACCTCAGCTTTGTAGTCGTAAACGTAGTACAACTACGCCACCGAGGTAGTCAACAACATAATACATACCTTTAAATTTTTTATTTCCTTGCAGAGCGTCATAACTCTTCTAGTACCGAGGAGATTTATGTTCACCGTTGGCCTCAGATTCTCCTGAAAATAAAAATACAATAATTTTTATTCCTTCATACTTATAGTCTAATTGTCCAATTAATTAAACATTTACAATCAAAAAGGACTACTTTAAATCATTTTCCTTTAAATTCTTTTCATGGGGAATATAACCATAAAAATAATCTCATCTCATAATTACTCACAGTTATGTTACTCTTCTGACAATTTAGTTACCAATTTAATAATTTTGACTAATGGGCAATGGTATGTGGGTGTCCATACGATTTTTATTACAGCAGTGTAAATGCACTGTTGTGTTCCGGTTTGATGGACATTGTAGCCAGAGTAACTACTGGACATAATGAGACTTAACATCTTATGTCTCAGGATGGCGAGTGCAGTGGAACATACAAGCATTGCTTTGTAATTTATGTTGTTGTTGATTCTGATACCGTACATGAGTGATTGTATTGCTTACCATCAGTTGAATGGCATGCTCGTCTCAACATTATTACAAGGTAAACATTATTACAAGGTAAACATAATGTAAGATATTTTGCTACACGAGGGACCAAAATGGGGACAAGTACTAAATAGATGGGGTGGTGGAAACTGGAATGGTTGAAGCTTACTTAGGGTGGTTTATATCCTGCAGTGGATGAATATATGCTAAATATATAGAGCCTTATTGGAGGGTAGCAAGTAGCCAACTGAATACCTTATGCCAGTTTAGAAAGTCATTTCACACTAACACTATAAAACTGTGGCAGGTACAGGCAGAAAATGTACCTGAAAATCAAGTGTAGCAGCGGAATGTATAACAACATTGACATTGTTTATGAGAGTCTGTCGGTCCTCACTGCTCAGCCCTAGGTTATCTTCTCCGACGTCACCAGCGATAGGCACTAGCTTCTTGAAAATATCTGCACTGCTGTTCTCCAATAGTTTTTCAAATATCTGAAATAAATTATATGGAGCTTAAAATATTTCCATGAAAATAGTGAATTTTGGCCTTATAGGTATAGATTAGAATGAGTCAGGTGACAGCTTATACCTTAGAGTTTTGTTAGGTTTTAATGGCAAATAGGGAATCTTAAAAATCTTACCTAAAGGTGCTTAAAATGTAACTTATTAAGGGAAAGGATTTAAAACTACTTAAATAATAATCCGGCCTAAAAAGGTCTCATTGCAGGGCACAGGCCTCCTCAACAATCGATAATTTCATTCAGTCGAGTAGAACTACCTACTTAACAGAGATAAATTTTCAATTAATTAATCACCAACCATTTTTGAAGGTTTCTTTAATGTTTTTAGCATATTGTTATTTAGTTCTTCCAGAGATGTATGTGTTGCAAAACCATTATCCAATTCGAATCCATATTGGAGTCATTATATACAGTACCAAGGAGACCACTTTGGAATATAGGCCACAAAGTCTTAAGTCTTTGTTAGAAGCATCCTCCATACCAATAAAACATAGTCAAATCTTCTATGGGTGATGAGCCCTTGCCGACATTGCCTCTACAGTTTCAGTATCTATATATTTATATATAGTATACCAGTATACAATATATTTTAATAATGTTCATATAATCAAAAATAAAAATACTTAATCTATTGCATCTTAAATATTACTTACCAGGTTTTTAGTGAATTCTTCGAGTCTCTCCGATATTTCCTTGCCTTTCTTCGGCCTCATTAATAAATAGACTTTCCCCACGTCAGGAATACTTCGCAAAATCCTTTCTATAAGGCATAACCCCACAAAACCTGTGCCGCCGGTAATGAAAAAGTTTTTCCCGCTGTAGAAAGCCCGTATCTGCGATTCTTCAGGCATTATAAGCAGTTACAAGATGACTTTGTGTTATGAAATCTAGAAGAAATAATTAAATAGTTTTAATTTTACAACAACAAACAACGAACGGAAATCACTTCAGAAATTAGATTGACATAAACATGACGTAGTCACAGGATGTCAAAGGACAAAAGTCAAAAATATTTAATGGCAAAGGCTGTCATACCCTCGAAGCCTTACTAATTTTTCAAATCAAATCAAATCAAATCAAAATCTTTATTTGTCAAACATGAGTATACATACAGAGCATGCAAGGTGTTCAAATATAAAGTGCAGATCTATCACGTTTGGCCTTAATGGCGTACAAATATTTAAAACTTATAACTATATTACTTAAAGAAAAAATATATCTTATTTAAAACTTAATAAACAAATAATGTATCATAATGCTATCATCAAATTTACCTACTTATTATGCTTAAACTATTAAAAAAAAAAACAAATTATACTTATTTCAATATTAATTACAATTGTTTGCTAAAATTTATCATTAAAAAAATCTTCGATACTGTAATATGCTCGTTTTTCTAAAAGGAGTTTAAGGTTTCTTTTTAAAGTATGAGTATCCTGCTCCCTCCAACTTTTAGGTAACTTATTAAATATTATAGGTGCCATGCAGAAGATACTTTTATGCATTAGCGCCGTTTTTGAGCTACACAAGCTTAGCATAGAGTTATCGCGTCTGTTGCGTCTGACGACATCTGATAGACGTGGAAATAGTTGCGGATTCTTTTTGGTAAACATAATAATTTCTAAAATATAAATACAGGGTACGGTTAATATTTTATGTTTTATAAAGAAGGGTTTGCACGTATCTGTTGATTTTAAATTAAACATGGTCCTAATGCATCTCTTTTGGGCTTTAAATACAATTTCCTTGTCCGTTGAGTTGCCCCAGAAAATAATTCCATATCGGAGATGTGATGACACTAAGCCGTAGTATGCAGTCAGTAAAACCTTGATGTTAAGCATCGGAACTAATTTGTGAAGAGCATATGTGGAATTACTGATTTTTTTGCTTAAAATATTAATATGCTCTTTCCAGTTTAATTTTTTGTCAATGGTTATCCCTAAGAATTTTGCAGTGTTAACTTCTTCAATAGTTTTATTATTAAATTGGACCTTAACATTAGTCAATCTCGGCAAGCGTTGACTGAAATGCATCACATTTGTTTTATTTAAATTTATTTTTAAATTATTATTATTCAACCATTTTATTATTGAAGCAAGGGAATTATTGATGTCGTTATTATATAAATCTTTATTGTTGCATTGTATTGTTATTGTACTATCGTCGGCAAATAGTGTTACTGGTTGATTGACTGATTTAGGTAAATCGTTTATATACAGTATGAATAGTAGGGGGCCTAAAACGCTACCTTGCGGGACGCCATATTTGACTTGTCGTTCATGGGACTGAAATATCTCTTCATGTTTAGTTATTGTGTTGATTGAGGATATTTCTGTGACTTGTGTTCTATTTTCTAAATATGATTGTAGTAACTTTAAAATATTACCCCTGATTCCGTATGCTTCTAGTTTATTTATTAAAATATCGTGTCTGACATAATCAAAGGCTTGTGTCATGTCGCAGTATATTGTACACACAGGATTGCTCTTATCAACATTGGTTATGACTTTATACAGAAAATCATATATCGCCATATTTATAGTTCTCTTCTCTCTAAATCCTTTTTGTTCATTGACTAGTATATTATTTCTTTCGAGATATTTACTTAGTTCTTTATATATAAATTTTTCATATATTTTGGAAATTATACTTATTAGGGATATCGGTCTGTAATATTCCATGGCTTCTCTATTTTCTTTTTTAAACAGGGGTTTAACTATTGATTTTTTTAAAGCATCTGGATATATACCTGAGCTTATGGTTAGATTTATGAGGTAACTTAAATGAGAACATATTTCTATGGCAACCGATTTCAGTATTTTTGTTGATATTCCGTCATAACCCACACTGTTTGTGTTCTTTAAATTCCTAATAATTTTAAATATATCCTCTGGCAAGCATGGAGGCATAAAAAAAGATTTGAGACTATTGGTAATGTTTGAAGTTACTTTGTAACCAGAATTCGGTATTGGGCTTACTTTTTCTATAAAATATTCATTGAAAGCATCTGCTATTTTCTGTGGCTCTGTTAAAATATCGTTATGTATTTTTATTTTTGTAATCAAATTTCGAGGAATATTACTTTTTGAACTGTTTATTAATTTCCAGCTAGTTTTAGATTTGTTATTTGATATTTTTATTTCATAATTGTTTTGTGCGCATTGTGTTAATTGTATAATCTTTCTAAATAGTTTCGAGTATTTAGTAAATTTTATTTTATTTGTTATTGAAGGATTTTTTCTATATTGCCATAATAATTGTCGTTTCTTTTTACTACATATTTTAATGCCATGGGATACCCATTTACACTTTTTTGTTGACTGTATAGTTGTAGTTTCTAAAGGAAAGCATAAATTATAAAATAGAGAAAATGTTTCTATAAAAGCATTGTAGGCTATGTTAGGATCACTTGTTTCGTAAATTTCAGAGAATCGTAAACTATGCAAACAATTTTTAAATTTTATAATATATTCATTATTAAATTTTTGCCTTTTTTTACGCCAATATTTTATAGTAAAACTAGAGTTTTCAATAGGTAACTTTATTAATTGTGCCGTATGATCAGATAGTGCAAGTTCCAGTACTTGTGCTTTACATGACTTTCGAAAATTATGGGCAATAATTTTTTAATAATTTTTTTATAATGTTAATTAAGATAAAAATCCTATGAGTACTTAATTCAAGAAACGTCTTTGTTAGTAAAACATAATCAAAAACTTTATAACAAGATTAAAACGATTAGAAAAAATGGAGCCCTTTGATTAATCAAAATAAAGGATTTTTTTTTTTTTATTGCAATGAATGGCGAGACGAGCATGCCATTCGCCTGATGGTAAGCGATACGACCGCTCATGGACAGTAGCGAAACCAAACAACACCATGAATTACAAGGCAATGCTTGGAATTCCACTGCGCTCGCCATCCTGAGACATAAGATGTTAAGTCTCAATATGTCCAGTAGTTACTCTGGCTACAATGTCCTTCAAACCGGAACACAACAGCGTATTTACACTGCTGTTTGGCGGGAGAAATAGACATTGCGGTGGTACCTACCCAGGCGGCCTCTCACATATGAGAGACCTACCACCAGTAAATATAAATGTTTATAAAATTTCCATTTTTTTATTACTTATTGAAACCAAATAAAAGTTTGTATATTTATTTAATTATGATCTTGTAAGTAAGCTATATATTTGGCAAGCCTTTGACAAAATTAAAAAGTCCCTGTATATTTTTATCCACCAATGACGCTTGCGGGTAGAGCATTTAAAAAATAATAAAAAGAACATAGCGAACTACATTAATTTATTGCTTCTCGATGGTGACAACGTTAAAGTCAGCGCTAATATGTATGCATATGCATAAGTAATGTGTAAAGTCAGACGGAGTGCCCCAGTCACGAAAAACTAATATCCGCAGTCTCATAAATAAATAAAAAATAGAATTACGTGATAATTATATAACGCTCAATCTTCAACCAATCGCTCGTAGGTATTACGTCGTTTTTTATGATAACCTCGTCGTTTTATATTAATATTAATAATCACATGCTTTATTAGCAACTTGTTAGGTAGTTAATAAGAAATCGCCGGTCGTAAATATACGTTTTCTTAATCTAAAATCTAAATTAAATTGTGATACAGCAAAGTGAATGCAGTTTAATTAACAATCCGCTCGAAATCTGTTAAAAACAGGTTTATAATTAAAACTAATATCAGTTTTTTTTTATTGCTATGAATGACGAGACGAGCCTGCCATTCGCCTGATGGTAAGCGATACGACCGCTCATGGACAGTAGCAAAACCAAACAACACCATGAGTTACAAGGCATTGCTTGGCATTCCACTGCGCTCGCCATCCTGAAACATAAGATGTTAAGTCTCGATATGTCCAGTAGTTACTCTGGCTACAATGTCCTTCAAACCGGAACACAACAGCGCATTTACACTGCTGTTTGTTGGAGGAATAGACATTGCGGTGGTACCTACCCAGGCGGCCTCTCACATATGAGAGACCTACCACCAGTAAATATATACAATAGGTCTGGCAAACGAGTAAACAGGCCACCTGATAGAAAGTGACCACTTCCGTTTGCCACCCATGAACATCCTCAACGCCTGGATCATAAATGTGTTGCCGGACCTTAACATCTGTGCCCCTAGCCGGAACATTTTGCAGTATCGTAATAGAATAGTAATAGTAAAATTTTGTATGGGAATTTAAACAGCGCCATGGTGAGCGTATTTGGAACTAAAATTTCACAGCGGGAAACGTTTACTTTACTATACGAGAATTACTATACGATACTTCAAAATGTTCCGGCTAGGGGCACTGGAGCAGGAATTTAAAAGGTATTGGGTGTAGTAAAGCTTTCACTTAACATTGATCTCCAGCGACACAGTGGTACCGCCCCGAGCCTGCCCATTCATGCTAAGTCATGACTGACAACGGCGTGGCTCCACCACTTTTAGAAGCCTATGTACTAGTTTTATATATGTTCAATACTCTTACATAATAACATTGGTTAGACGCCGGCTGTGAAACGAGAGGCCGCGGGTTCGATCCCCGCACCGAAACAAATATTTGTGTGATCCACAGGTATTTGTTTCGGGTCTGGGTGTTTGTGAGACCGAAAAGTCTCTCGTAGTTTCTGATACACGACACAAGACTCGATCTTAGTGTGGGGTCAGGACTATGCATGTGACTGTTGGGTGTATTTATTTATCTCTTACATATCAACAGACTTATTAATGGAAAGTTTTAAAACCAATTTTAGTGATCGACTGTTTTGTCCCTTTCGAACGACTTTAGAGTTCAGCTTGAGCGAAAAAGACAAAACATTCGATAACTAAAATTGGTTTTAAATCTGTATATGAATAAGGCCGTTATTACGTGGAAAAACATATCGACGTCAGAAGATTCATTTTTATTGTAATGTTCATAATTTTCTTTACTTGGCTATTTCAAGGCAAACGGGTTTTGTTTACGTTGCAGGCATATTGCCATTCGGTTTATTAGTAAAATGTACAGGTGACATTTTATTTGGGATTTTTTTACACGCATAAATTAAATAAATAAATAAATACTCCCAACAGTCACATACATAGTCCTGACCCCACACTAAGATCGAGTCTTGTGTCGTGGGTATCAGAAACTACGAGAGATTTTTTGGTCTCACAGACACCCAGACCCGAAACAAATATCTGTGGATCACACAAATATTTGTTTCGGTGCGGGGATCGAACCCTCGGCCTCTCGTTTCACAAACAGCGTGTAACCAACTGCGTCACGAAGGCTGTAAATTGGTGGTAAGGTACTGGTATCTGCCTGGCTAGCGACCAAAGTACATGATGGTGGAAAACCATTCACAGTGATTGGAAATGTGTTGCGTTTCGGGTTCTACATATTGTGTATACTCGGTTTTTACCGTAATAATATAGTTGCGTGTCAGGTTGTTGGTAACGCTTCTACTACCTAACTAGTCAAACAATCATTATACAATTTTTCATACACGCTGTTAAAGGTACAGTGAAGATTATAGGGTCCTTTCAAAAAGAAAAAAAAGGACTATTCCTGAGATTAAAGGAAACTTTTTGTTGTTAATTATTAGTTTCTCCTTCGACTGATAAACTTATATTGAAAAGAAGTAGTTGCATCAAAGCGAGCGGAGCCGGGAGCAAAACTTATTTATTTAATCTTCACAATCAGAAGATAGTACTTACTTGTTAAAATAATATTGTGCTAACATTAAAGCTTAAAAAACTCATAACCCTATTTCTATCTTTTTTTGCAGTCTGCCTGATTGTGTAAATGACTGCAACTCCCACATGACCGAAGGTCGCTAATTACACAAGACGTTTTTGTTTATAGCACGTCAATATTGTAATGTTTGCACTATAATGTACATACATCGATCTTCCACAGGCTTTTAATAAATACACTCAACAGTCACATACATAGTCCTGGCCCATATTAAGATACAAGACTTATTTATGTGATCCACAGGTTTTCGGGTCTGGGTGTTTGTAAGACCGAAAAGTCTCTCGTAGTGTCTGATACCCACGACATTGATCTTAAAGTGGGGTCAGGACTATGTATGTGACTGTTGGGTGTATTTATTTAATTATTGGTGGTAGGTCTCTCATAATACGTGAGAGGCCGCCTGGGTAGGTAACACCGCAATGTCTATTTCTCCAACAAACACCAGTGTAAATGCACTGTTGTGTTCCGATTTGAAGAACATTGTATGAATACTTGGCATTTATAGACGTTTTATTACGTATTATCATTCTTAATGGTGTTCTTACTTCTTTTTTACAATGCGTGACACTTACGAGACGAGCGACCTTCTCATAATCTTGCTATGAAAAATCTATTGTAAGTAGTTATATTTAGTCATTGTTTACAGAACAAATAGGCTTATAAGCGTGAGACCAACATAAAATTCGTAAGTAATAAAAGACACATCGCACGCTTAATAATAGACTGACCAATTACGGTTTAAGCCGGAAGTGAGATGAGCAAACAAATAGATTTATTACAACGCTATCTATTTACCAATCCCAGAACTTTTACAATATTATAATCCATAATTTATTATTATTACGCTATTTTAATCGAGGTGTAAGTAACAAAGTCAGACAAGTCGTAAATGACAAAACGTTTTTGCGATTACCCAACAAACAGCTTTTTTGAGGTAGGTTAGCCTATTATTAAGCGTACGACATATTCACAGAGGCTGTCGATGATAAAAATAATAAGTCTCTTAGTGCAACATCTTCTAAACAACACACATCGCCGCCATCGAGCCTATCACCATATCAGGCATTAATTCCTGACTCCGGGCTGATAATGAATAGAAAAACTCAATATCACTTTGCCCGACCCGGGATTCGAACCCGAGACCTCAGCTTTGTAATCGTACCGTAGTACAACTACGCCACCGAGGCAGTTTAGACAACCTAATATGGATGATGTCGGAAAAGAACCAACGCGGTGCATTTTATATAAACAAAACATGATTTATAGCAGATGACGTCATATTTTCCAAAATGTCTAGGTCAAGGCGGACAAGTTTGTGCGAGCTTAAGTTCATTGCATTTATCACGGCGCTTCTTCACAATAAAGATTGAAGACAAAAATAATTGAAGAGTTTACAACACGGCCAACTGTGCCCCTAGCCGGAACATTTTGCAGTATCGTAATAGAATAGTAATAGTAAAATTTTGTATGGGAATTTAAACAGCGCCATTGTGAGCGTATTTGGAACTAAAATTTCACAGCGGGAAACGTTCACTTTACTATACGAGAATTACTGTACGATACTTCAAAATGTTCCGGCTAGGGGCACTGACGGCCGTTAGGGCTGAAAGGTTCTGGAGTGGAGGCCACGGACAGGCAAGCGAAGTGTCGGACGCCCATCTACAAGAGACAGACGACCTGGTGAAGGTCGCTGGAAGTCGCTGGATGCTTCCAACAGGTCGGTGTGGAGATCATTGGAGGCCTATGTTCAGCAGTCGACTTCCTTGACTATCGATTTTACATTAGAATAGTCAGGAAATGCCATGCATATATGACAGATAACAGAACACAGATAACAAACCAGGTTATTTTAAAATCGAATTTAAATGTGAAATTAACAGTTGTGTAACTAAAAATATCTGCGATTCAATAAAATAGAATTAGAAAGACTAGCGGTCTGTTGTAGCTTCGCTCGGTTATAAATAATAATTACTAAAAAGAACTGCTTCTGTGGCGCAGTTGTAGTACGGTAGGACTACAACGCTGAGGTCTCGGGTTTGAATCCCGGATCGGGCAGTGATATGGTATTTTATTTATCATCAACTCAGAGGCAGGAGTTAGTGCCCGATATGGCGATAGGCTCGCCCCCTGTCACATCGTGGGACGGAACACCCAAGACGAGAAGTGGGTGTCCTAGTTGCACCTCTGCCTATCCCTTCTGGGAAAAAGACGTGAGTTTATGTATGTTAAAGAAAGAATCTGTGCCTAATAAAAAATCCTTTTTGTATAATATTTCGTATTATAACAAAGTTGCCTTCCCATTGGCCATAACTTCAATTATGGGTTGAATTTTATATTAAAAAAGTGCCTATGCATAGGCACCTTCTTTAAATTCCAGGTCAAGCTTCTGCACAATTTTATTAAGATCCATTTAGCAATTTAGTGTCAAAATATTGCATAAAAACACTTTCAAACATACGTAATATACTCGTAATATGTTAATAAATTATTCATATAATAAATTAAGAGCTTTTTCCGAGTCTATTGATGCTATTTCAATTTACATTTATTATAATTTTTGATGCAATTTGTTGCTAAACATGGAATTCAAACGAATAGATTAGATTAGTAAACGAGTTTAATGGAGTAGGGTGAAAGGCTAGATTTTAGGCAATATATATTATGTTATTATTAGAGAGAATCACGAAACGCGGTCGTTCACCGATGCTAGGCCTCACATGCATGCACAAACAGAAATATAACTCACAACTTATACAGAACTTTTGAAATGGACGTGCATGGCCAATTCCGAAACTATGAGGAATAGCGAAAAATGCTGAAAGAGTCAAAAACCGGATTTAGATGAAAACTATTCATAAAAACTTAGATTTTTAATAAATCAATACGCATTAAATTATCCTAATTTTTATGGATTTTATCGCGGATTGGGTTCATTTTTTACATTTTTTAACTTCCCGACGTTTCGATTGCTTTACACTTTACAGCTTTCGTGGTCAGGAGGCGGACTAATAAAATCTGCCAAATCTGATAGAATCCGTAAAAAATAGTTTTAAGTATTTCAATGTGTTCACAATTTAATTCGCGTAAATCTAAGAAACCACTAAGCAAAGCAATATGCCAATGCATGATGTAGGATTTTAACCAGATGAATTTGAAAAAGAAAACACATGCTGTATTAATACACCATTCGATAATGTTGCTATTATGGAACACATTCTACGAAGTAATGACATACGGCAAACTAAAGGAAGGCGGTAATTTTAGGCAATATAATATTTTCCTCGTTACCTTAAAACCCATAAAAACATATACTAACAACCTTATTCATAGAAAGTTTTAAAACCTATTTTAGTAATCGAATGTTTTGTCTCTTTCGAACGACTTCTGAATTCAGTTTGAGCGAAGAAGACAAAATCAGTAGCGGGAACACAGAGCAAAAATTATTTATTTATTTAAATCTTTATTGTATACAATTAAAACGAAAAAACACAATACAGAAACGACAACATAAAAAAATACAAATGGCGGTCTTATCGCTCCACAGCAATGTCTTACAGACAACCATGGGATGGATTTAAAAGAAGGAGAGAGAGAGAGGGCAGTGTACTATAATAATAAGTAACTGCGTGAGTGACAAAGATAGAAACAGTAATAAGGGAACCTGTACTGTTTTTTTACACACGTTTATTTCGCGGAGTAATTTTTAGCATAAAATCCCAATGGTGTTTTTATGGAAAGATAAAAATAAACACTTCAACTTAAGTTTCCTTTCATTTATTCCGGTTTTACCTGATTTAGATAATGATATACCGGTTAGGACTGTTTATCCAACCTCCATCTTTAAACGTGTCTGTCTGTCAGAAGTGAAACTAGCAGCGTCTTACAATTACGTGCTTTGAAAGAGAGAAAATTATACAAAAGATAGAAAAAACCGTTGATTTAAAAAGTATTCAATGAAAATAATTAGAACCGCATAGAGTACTCGATACATCGCGTCAAAGTTCGTATATCAAAAATGATTTAAGGAATTCAATAGTAGAACTACTGGATATTTATTAATAGATCTGTATAGTGTAGATCCATAGGTTACAATGGCCATTTATCTATACTAATATTATAAAGAGGAAAGATTTGATTGTTTGTTTGTTTTTTTTTTATTTATTTTTTTTAAAGACCAGCCAACAATAATTGTTTACACTGAAACTTGTCTGTAATATAACTAGGCGAATAGGAATTGCATTGAATAGGCTCCGAAACTACGATCGGTTCGAATTGAAAAATCTTTTGCTGTTGGGAAGCTACACTATCCCCGAGTGACATAGGCTACATTATATTTCCAAAAATTTTGGGAGACTTACTAAAACTCCAATAATGTTACCCAAGGGCAAAGGTGTAACAAATTACCTTAAATATTCTTTACATCGCGGGCGCTACGAAAACTATAATATTATGTTGTTGATGTAGACTGGACTCAAAAACTATTTGCGCCCGGGTGAAGCCGAGCCGAGTCGCTAGTTTCTTTTACCTATGACAACTATTGAGATGTATCTAAGATTTTGTGTTGCCAATAAATAACAATCAAATAAATATTGGTTTTGCACTTACAATAAGTAGCAGTCTAGTTTAAAAAATCCTATTCATTTTGAATATTCGACGCAATTTGTTTTGTTTGTTGAACTTTGATCAGACTCGACGATGAATTTCGACACTTATGTAACTTGTGATGAAACGGATGTATGGCAAAAAATACACTTTCAAGGATTGCCAGAGGTCTTTGGACTATTAGTGAAACTTTAACGGTGAAGAAAAACATTTGGAAACCTGCATACCATAGAAATCTTGGCAAAATTTTCTATGTGTGAAGTCCACCAATCGGCACTAGGCCAGCGTGATTGACTATTCATAAGCTTTCTTAGTTTTTCTCTCTTCACATTCTGTTACATTGGACATGTTAATTACATTACGAAAGTAAATGCTTCTTGTTGATATTAATAACCACTCACACGTCCCGACCTCCGAATTTGACATATTGTGTTATTTACTCTTCTGATTCCCTGCGTTTTTTCATGTTTATTTTTTCATTATTTCAAATCATTATTATTTTTTTCATAAAGTTTTTTTCAATTATTTTGATTGTAGGACATAATAAAGCATTGAAATAATGACAAAATAAACATGACAAAACGCGGGGAATCGGAACATACATGCACAGATATAAGTGACAGTGAGTACTTCAACAACATATTTCAACTAATGCGTTACATTTTTTTAAATTCTATATTTTGTAGTTCCAAATTTCACCACACCTCTATAGATGATAAATGACCTATAGTCACTTTGTCGAGTCGATAAAAAATGTGAACTTTATTTTTAGAATGTCGTCGTCGGCCTATCATGGCTCAAATATCCACGTGTTTTGATGTTTTTGTCTCTAAAGAGGACGTTGACCGCGTGAATGTAGGCCCGGCATTACTTTCTAGTTTCTACGCTATTTAATAAGCCTAAATGGTCAATGCACGGAAATATTTAAATTTTACAGCCAATTTTAACCGTTTGAGTTATTAGCTTGTTTGCTGTTGTAACAGTTTTTTACTCGCCTGGCTTAGAATTTTAGCGCTCCCTCGTATGGTTTTCTTCGGTGATATCTTCACACACGTGGGGATGAGATTATGATCACGGCATCTCTTCAAGAAATTCAAGGATGATATATTTCTTGCGCGCTTTGTTTTCAAATTCTCCAACCGGCGTATTTTGTTTGCAATTTGCAGTCCGTACTGGTTTGCATAATGGTTTCTTAGATTTACGCGAATGTTACACATTGAAATAAACTATACGGATTTTATCGCGATTTGGTTTAATTTTTACATTTTTTAACTTCCCGATATTTCGATTACTTTACAGCTTTCGTGGTCACGGGGCGGACTGAGGTATTAGTCATCCGCTCAGTGACTGTTACAATTTAACTACTGTAACTGTAGTATATTTTTATATAATAACAAGCGTACATACTGAGTTTTTGTCACAGCTTTGTCTGTTTTAATTATTTTAATTCAAATTGTCGGTAGATGTAGGAAGCATTGTTTAAGCATTGGTATTTTAAAAAGATAGATATTCCTTATTTGCTTTATGTGGAATAAAATATAATAAATACTATAAATACACCCAACAGTCACATACATAGTCCAGACCCCACATTAAGATCAATTAAGTCTTGTGTCGTGGGTAGCAGAAGCTACGAAAGACTTTTCGGTCTCACCAACACCCAGACCCGAGACAAGAACTTGTGTGCCCCAAATATTTTTCTCGGTGCGGGGATCGAAACTCTCGTGTCACAGCCAGCGTCTAACGAACTGCGTCGAAGGCTGTCTAAAATGAAGGGAAATCTATGTACATTTTGTATCCTTGACAACGTGTAAGAGAAACATGATCATCGATATATTTTAGGCGTTTTTTATGGCCTACGCAGGCAGGCATGCGGCCCGCTTGGTGGTAAGCTGTCACCGCCGCTCATGGACCTTCGCAGTGCCAGGGGTCCAGCAAGTCGCTGCCTACCGTGAGGAGAGTACTCATTCAGCCTCGCTTAAAGGACAGGGCTCAGGGAACACCGAAGCAGGAAGTTAATTCCGGAGCTTGCATGCGTGGTAAAAAAGAAATCTGGTAACTTTCGGGAACGGATAGCTTTCAGGTGATGGAATGAACGGGTGACGTGTGGTGCGATTGTAAAATGGTGACGGTGGTGTCATCATCTTACGCAATTCCTCAGAGCACTCCCCGTGGTACAGACATTAGAACTAACGAAACACATTCACATTCGCATTTTAATAGTTACCGAAGTATTAATTTGAACCAGGGTCAATTATAACTACGTTGTTTAATCACATAATTGCCTAAATAAGCATCAAGTTATGTAAATCTAAAAATAGACTTCTATTTTAGCTGTTCTGTTTATTTTAACGGATAAAATGAGGTTTTTGTGTAAGTAAACCGACTCAATTTGAATTTAATAACTTTAAGATCAAGATTACCTTGCGTTTTTATATTTTATGTTGTTTTTATTATTGTTTTTGCTTTCCACCGGCTCGAATTTAAAGTCGTTTCAACTTCGTTTCCACAAAGTAAAACATTTAAAGTCACCCAACCGTGCAGTCGAAAACTTATCAAAGTCTTAATATACAGGGTATATCAAGACTGCGACCGAAAACGAAGCCGGGTGGTAGTTTTAGTGGTTACAGACACAAAGCAAATAAAAATTTTGCAAAATAAGCGACAGTTTTTTTTTGTGTAATTTTTCAAAAATCATTGTGTTTGGGTAGTAAATACCTATTTATTGCGAAAATAGTAATTTAAACCTTATCGTATCATTGCGTCTTAAAAAATAAAAAGGTGTACATCATTATTTTAGGAAAACTATGTATTTATCACCCAAATACGACGAAAAGTAAAAAATTACCAAAAAAAAGTTGATGATTTTTTTTTGCGAATTTTTTAGTTG
Source organism: Deilephila porcellus (assembly GCA_905220455.2). Classification (NCBI taxonomy): domain Eukaryota; kingdom Metazoa; phylum Arthropoda; class Insecta; order Lepidoptera; family Sphingidae; genus Deilephila; species Deilephila porcellus. The sequence goes on along the minus strand of LR999997.1, from coordinate 2,107,379 downwards.
CATTATGTCTGAACTCTGAAGTCACTAATACTACCACCTGGCTTCGTTTTCGGTCGCAGTCTTGATATAACCTGTATTTAAGATTATGTTTTTGTTGCATAGGTTCGGCAAACGAGCAGGTCACCTGATGGTAGTGATCACACCCATGAAACTCCACAACGCTTGGATCATGGATGTGCTGCCCATCAAATCGGATGAGGAGTAGGTAAAAGGATGGGACGAGGAAAGAAGTACTGGGCATCTGGTACTATCACGTCGTTCTCCTGTGAGACAATGGTATCGCCCCGGACGAGCTTGCCCATTCATGCTGAGTCATGGCTGACAACAGCGTCCTTCTACCACCAGGCATCCCTATGTGTTTTTTTATACAGGGTATCTAGACTGCGACCGAAAACGACGCCAGGTGTTATTATTAGTGACTTCAGACATAATGCAACTAAAAATTTCGCAAAAATCATTTTTTTGTTTTTCGTACTGATCGTTGTATTTGGGTGTAAATACAAAGTTTTCCTAATATATATAATAGTAGTGTACACCTTTTGATTTTTAAAGACACAATGGTGCGTAAGGGTTTAAATTACAATATTCGCAAAAACTAGGTATTTACTACACAAACACGATGATATTTAAAAAATTGCAATAAAAAACTTTAGCTTTTTTGCGAATTTTTAGCTGCATTGTGTTTGTAATCGCTAAAACTACCATCTGGCTTTTTTTTGGTCGCAGTCTTGATATACCCGTTTACCTAGTATCTTCATATAAAATAATTTAGTACCTCCTCTATTTCTTACCGGTTTTGTGTTTGTATTTAACAAGAAGTTTATCATCAATATTAAGATGCATTTTTAAACAAATGTATTTGTGTTTATTGAAGCTTAAAAAATCATCGACTTAAAAGAAAAGAAGAAAAAAGAAAAAATATTTTTGCCACACACCTTTAAACTAAGACGTATATATATCTCATCATATAGCAATATTAGAGAAATATAACAGTACTATATATTACATAAATAAAGGCATTTTTACTTCTAGTTCTTAGTTTTTACGAACCGGGTTTTATTTATACTTATAAAAGTATTTTTAATATAAAAAAAACAAAACTAGGTATTACAAATTGTAGAATACCTAATCAACACTCCATTTTTAGACTCCAATAATTATTTTACGCTTTAATGCTTTGCGTTTTTCAAAGTCGGTTCCTTCAATTTGTTTACGTATTCTTTTTCTTATTTTCTGTGTAAATAACTTATATTTGCCGCAGTTAATTTTCTTTTTTTCATCGTAAAATTAATATTAAGGTACGCATTATACAATAAGTAATGTACACTAGTCTATAATTAAAACAATTTTCACTAATAATTCCTTAGCGTGTTCCATTTTAAGGAGCTTCGTTATGCATCTTGAAGTGCGTGGTGGCCTGTTGGTAACGGACCAGACGCGGCTGCCTACATGTTCACGGTGGTCGCGGGTTCAAATCCCAGGGCACACCTCTGACTTTTCGGAATTATGTGTGTATTGATAGTCAATCACCACGCACTTTAACGGTGAAGGAAAACATCGTGGGAAAACCTGCATACCGTAGCGATTTTAAAGAATTTCTACGGTATGTAAGTCCGCCAACCCGCACTAGGCCAGCGTGGTGGACTATATGTCCTAACCACTCTCAATCGATTCTCTCGATTGTAGAGTAGGCCCGTGCCCAGCAGTGAGACGTATATGGGCTGATATAGTTATGCATCTTAGAATCCTAAGGCTAAATTACACTGTTTTTTTTAATATACATATGTCACCATGAAGATATTCCTTCGCAAAAATATTCCTTGAAATACCCAATATTGTATGGATCTTAAAAGTCCAACGTCCAACCAATGAAATTAAAGGGCGAGCTTGGAAGCAAGCTGAACGAAACGCAAAAATAAATAATCAAAATCGGATCAGAAATGATGGAGAAAGCGGGGAGAGTACATGAAAAATATACACAGATGAAGATAGAACCACTGCTTTTTTAAGTCGGTTAAAAATATAACATTACTCACAATATAGTTTGATTCAAGGCAGTACGTCTAACACTAACTATATTTTCTTCTTGCTATATACGAGTATATTCGTGTTTTAGTAAATTATTCTAAACATAATGATTGTTATATTTACTGCCTTATATTCGCCGTACACAGCGGTTAACGAGCGGGTATAGTGACCCACGGTTGTCGCGTTTCGGGTTCCTGTGTATCCCGATACAATCCGGCATGATTATGTCAACCGGCGATAATACTCTTTGCACTGCATTTACTACTATTGTAATCACTGCCGTGCCGGAAAAAAATACTGACCACATTTTAAAATTTTATTTTTGCATTTACAATTAGTATTATATTCACTAATGACAAAAAAAAAAATCTACTCACGCGGTTACTCTTTTCTTTTTTTAAAAATCACGGACACAGGTAGACACGTGCGGCCTCGTCAATGGGTCGTGATCACTAGCGCAAGGCGGAGTAACTGTGATGCTATGCGCATGGGAGGGTTAAGTGTTGTCCAATGGAGCGACTTTTTGTCGCAAACACCTGCGATTTTTTGTCGTGCATTTCACTATAATCCTACGAGTTTTGGGTCGCAATATGCTAGAATAAGTGTATTTGAAAAAAGTTATTTAAATAAGTAATACTTCACGGAGTTAAAAACGCCAGTTTACTCACCGCCTAGTATTTATTTTTACCTAACACACTTTATAACATTAATTTTTATAACTAATATTTAATTACATAGCCTACTTTTACGGTAGTACTTAATTTTTATTTTTTTTATTTTGCTACTACCTATGTCCATTGGCGTTTGATTAAAATACGCTCAAATTTTTTTTTGCATACATTACTGCTTCAAGATTATGTCTGCATAATATTTTTTCCATTGGTAAATATAAAGTCGTTGAAACAAAACGCAGTTTCTCAGAGAATAACCTCTATCAGTATCAACCCATACGCTCTCAAATGTACTCTCGATTGTAGAGGAGGCCCGTGCCCTGCAGTTAGACGTATTTGGGTTGATACAGATGCAGACTTCACATTAAGGTCAATCAAGGTCTTGTGTCCTGTATCAAAAACTACGAGAGATTTTCTGGTCTCACAATCACGCTGACCTGAGTGAAATACTTGTGGGCCTTACAAACATTTGCCTCGGTGCGGGACCCGCGGCCTCTCGTTCTACAGACGGCGCATAACCAACTTAGCCACGGGGGCTGTCACCTAACCCGAAATAAATATTTGTGAGTTGTGACCCATACTATAAGTTCTCTCGGTCCTTCTTCACAATGAAAAATTCCACTGTGCTGCAGACTTCACATACAATATAGATTACTGTAAATCTTTATGATATGCAGGCTTCTTCAAGATTTATTTTTATTTTATTGCGATGAATGGCGAGACGGGCATGCCATTCGACAGATGGTAAGCGATATGACCATGGACAGTAGCAAAACCAAACAACAACATGAATTACAAGGCATTGCTTGGCATTCCACTGCGCTCGCCATCCTGAGACATAAGATGTTAAGTCTCATTATGTCCAATAGTTACTCTGGCTACAATATATTTTCTTGTGTTAAAGTGCTTGGTAATTGCCTAACAAAATAAAAATACTAAAGCTATTTTGCTATTAAGCTACTATCAAGCCCTCATAATTTTACTATACTACTATAAAAAATACACACTTTGTTTTTGTCGATACTGTATCTGCACTACATTTACCAACTCATGTATTACAACTTTGTCACCCCTCTCTGTCTCTCTTCAGCCACAGTCAGTCCTCTGTTGAACATAGGCCTCCCCCATGGATCGTCACATAGAACTGTTGAAAGCGGCCTGCATGCAGCGACTTCCAGCGACTTGTCATTCTTATAAAAAATAATAATCGCAAAATCGCATTGTTTGGACAGAACGCTAAGATACCAGTGGACCAACTCTAGTGCGGTTAGACGTAAACCAATTTAGAACTGGTTTACATTGCGAGATCGACGCTTATGTATGTTTCTTGTTTGAAGAGCACGCACACAAACATCACACCTTTTAGAAGGGGTAGGCAGAGGTGCAACCAGGACATCCATTCGCCTTGTGTATTTTTTACGATGTGATAAGAGGCCAGCCTATCGCCATACCGGGTCCGAATTCCGGGCGGAATACTAACAGCGCATGTCAATCACCACGCACTTTAACGGTGAAGAAAAACATCGGGAGGAAACCTGCATACCGTAGCGATTTTAAAGAATTTCTACGGTATGTAAGTCCGCCAACCCGCAGTAGGCCAACGTGGTGGACTATATGGCCTAACCACTCTCAATCGATTCTCTCGATTGTAGAGTAGGCCTGTGCCCAGCAGTGGGACATATATGGGCTGATACAGATACATAAAATATTGAATATGATATTATATCATCATTTTGTGTTTAGTTATTGTAAATAACAAATAATTTTCCTCCTGTGTTATCACGAATTATTGAAACTTTACCTGTTAATTGCCTAGTGGCCTGTTAGTAACAACAGGACGCGGTTTCTGAGCCGGTGGTCGCGGGTTCCAATCCTAGCCAATTCTGACTTTTCGGAGTCATGTGTGTATTCATAGTCAATCACCACGCACTTAAATGTTGAACGAAAACATTGGGGATAAACTTGCTTTCCATAATCTAGATTTGTTTTATTTTATTATGTAATTATACAGTCAAATACATAGACTGCCTCGGTGGCGTAGACTGCCTCGGTGGCGTAGTTGTATTACGGTACGGTTACAAAGCTGAGGTCTCGGGTTCGAGTCCCGGGTCGGGCAAAGTGATATTGGATTTTTCTATTCATTATCAGCCCGTAGTCAGGAATTTGTGCCCGATATGGCGATAGGCTCGCCCCCTATCACATCATGGGACGGAACATACAAGGCGAAATGTGGGTGTCCTAGTGGCGCCTCTGCCTACCCCTTCTGGGATAAAGGCGTGAGTTTATGTATGTATGTATGTATTAATTCTAGTTGTATTGTTTTTGCTGTAAGTTTTCCAAATATTTAAAAATAAAATAAAATAAAAATATGCAAAACAATAATATTAATTATGACTGTATATTATGAGTAATGCAAATTAGAAGGAAAATTATATTCTCATACATTGAAATCGCTTCATAAAAGTTAGTATGTTGGCTTACATCAATACGGAGAGTTCTATAATGTTGTTTAAATTATTTTTGTTAAATTTTGTGTTTTTCGTACAAGGAGGTGAGATTTTTGAAAATATCTTGATTTGAGAACCTCCGTGGCGCAGTTGGTGAGACGCCGGCTGTGAAACGAGAGGCCGCGGGTACGACCCCGCACCGAGATTATTGTCATATTTGTTTCGGGTCTGGGTGTTTTGACAAAAAGTCTCGTTGTTTCTGAAAGACAAGACTTGTGTGTTGGTGTGGAGTCGGGACTTGTTACTGGTATATTTAACTATTTATTTAAAATTGCAAAAGCAGTTTTATTAGTTCCACGCATAGTTTTTTATTGGTGGTAGGTCTTTCATTTGTGAGAGGCCGCCTGGGTAGGAACCACCGCAGTGTCTATTTCTCCAATAAACAGCAGTGTAAATGCACTGTTGTGTTCCGGTTTGAAGGACATTGTAGCCAGAGTAACTACTGGACGTAATGAGACTTAACATCTTATGTCTCAGCATGGCGAGCGCAGTGGAATGTCAAGCATTGCTTTGTAATGGTGTTGTTTGGTTTTGCTACTGTCTATGAGCGGTCGTATCGCTTACCATCAGACGAATGGCGTGCTCGTCTCGCCATTCACTGCAATAAAAATTCACTTGGTTAATATTGTTGTTTTCTAAACATTTTAATTTTATTTTTATCTTCATCTAAGATTACATTTTTACACATACATTATAATGTGAATAAACCGAATATTCTAAATTTAGCGATAACAAAAGATCATTATAAAGTAACAACAATCTTTATTTTAATTAATTATTTATGATTAAGTTAGTAGAGACCATATTTACATATTAAAATAACAATGGGTGCTTTTATTAAATGCATCAGACTATTAACACAATTTGGTAAAATTATTTTTTTCCTGCTTGAAATATAATAGCCGTATTCCGAACACGCCATACGTGGAAAACCTAATAACATATCCAAAATAGGTTAATAATTCATTGATATTAATATAATGTATGGAAATGAGTGTAAAGAGACTGTAAACGATCAAATTGTTTGTAAAATTTTACGTGTTCGTCAAATTATTTGACAGTATGCAAATTTGTTTGACGCGTTTGTCAAACAGTCTACGTTATTGACGTGCTTGATGAAAATCTGGATTGATGGCGCTTTTGGCCTAGTAAATAGTTATCTGTGACCGAATCTACAAGCAAAACGTTTGGTCTTTTGTTTGATCGTTAAGATAATGTTTGATGAAAACGTGAAGTTTGACCAACAAATTTGTCAAACATATTTGATCGTTTACAGAGCCCATAAGTGGGTGTTGGCCTGCAGGCAACGGACTAGACGCGGCGTAGAGACGCGGCTGTCAACAATATTCACGGTGGTCGTGGGTTCACATCCCAGGGCACACCTCTGTATTCCACATTTCGGAGTTCTGTGTGTATTGATAGTCACCACGCACTATAACGATGAAGAAAAACATCGTTAGGAAATCTGCATACCATAGCGATTTAAAAAAATGGCATGTAAAGTCCGCCAACCTTAATTAGGCCAGCATGGTGGACTATATGGCCTAACCCCTCGCAGTCGTACTCTTGATTGTGGAGGAGGTTAGAACCCTGCAGTGGGTTATGGGCTGATACATAAATGAAAATAAATATGTTCCCTCTGGCTCTGTGTTCATGAGATCCTTCATCCTTGATGGTACACACAGCTTAGATTTTGCTCGCAATGGCTTTATCTATCTCTTCAGCCACAGGAAGTCCATGAACATAGGCCTCCAAGGATATCCACATCGACCTATTGGAAGCCTCCAGCGACTGCCAGCGACCTTGAACAGGTCATTTATCCATCTTGTAGGCGGGCGTCCGACACTTCGCTTGCCTGTCCGTGGCCTCCACTCCAGAACATGGAGTGCCTATTTATATACCTACTAGCTTCTGCCCGCAAACTTCATCAGCGTGATTAACTTTATTTGGTATTTCTCATGCCGTCCCGTCCCGTCCCGTTATATCCCGCCCGTCCCGTCTTATTCTCACTCAAGGCATGTAATCCAGTCCCATCCCATCCCTTTGAGTATAGAAAGTAACAAATATGTCGGAATTCCTTCCTCATCCCACGGGAGCACTTAATTTTTCGGGATAAAAAGTAGCCTTAGTGTTAATCCAGGGTGTCAGCTACTTCCATACCAAATTTCATCGAAATCCATTAAGCGGTTTTTGAGTTCATCCGCACAGACAAACAGACACATATTCTAAAAATCATTGTTTTTATTAAGTTAATACAGACCCCCATATTAGTTTTTCTCATTTATCTTCCATAAAACAAAGAAACACCCTGTATGTAAATGAAATATATACCAGTTTTCAAATTGGACCTGCAGCAATATAACTGTGAAAACTGCATCTCATTACGTGCGGTCGTTTTTGAGTAATGTGCAAGCAAACAAAAAGAAACATCCTGTATGTAAATGCAACATATACCAGTTTTTAAGTTGAACCTACAGCAACACAACTGTGAAAACCGCATCTCATTTGTTGCGGTAGTTTTTGCGTGATGTGCAAGCTAATACAAAGAAACACCCTGTATGTAAATAAGATATATACCAGTTTTTAAGTTGGACTTGCACCTATATAACTGTGAAAACCGCATCTGATTTGGTGCAGAAGTTTTTGAGTAATGTGCAAGCAAACAAAAAGAAACACCCTGTATGTAAATGCAACATATACCAGTTTTTAAGCTGAACCTACAGCAATACAGCTGTGAAAACCGCATCTCATTTGGTGCAGTAGTTCTTGCGTGATGCGCAAGCAAACATACAGACAGACAGACAGACAGACAGACAAAAATTCTAAAAAAAATTGTTTTGGCTTCTGTTGCTGTTATAAAGACCCCCCGCGTTAAAATTTCTCAAATATCTTCCATGTACAGACATCGACCATTTACATTTTTATTATATGTATAGATAGCGGGTATATCAAGACTGCGACCGAAAACGAAGCCAGGTGGTAGTTTCAGTGGTTACAGACACAATGCAAATAAAAATTTCGCCAACAGCGATAGATATTTTTTTAGATTTTTTTGAAAATCACCTATTTTGGGTGGTAAATATCTAGTTTTTGCGAAAATAATCATTTAAACCGTTACGTACCATTGCGTGTTTAAAAATAAAGAGGTGTACATCTTTATTTTAGAAAAACTATGTAAATACGACGATAAGTAAAAAAATTACAAAAAACAAAGTTGTCGATTTTTTTTGCGAAATTTTTACTTGCATTGTGTCTGAAGTCACTAATACTATACCTGGCATCATTTTCGGTCGCGGTCTTGATATACCCTGTATACATACATAAACTCACGTCTTTATCCCAGAAGGGGTAGGCAGAGGCGCCACCAGGACACTCATTTCGCCTTGCATGTTCCGTCCCACGATGTGATAGGGGGCGATGTGATAATTAATAAATGCATCCAGCAGTCACAAAGTCCTAAGCCCACACTAAGATCTAGTCTTGTATCAGAAACTACGAGAGACAAACATTTGTCTCGTCGCGGGATCGTAGGGGCCTCCCGTTACACAGCCGGCGTCTAACCAACTGCACCAAAAGATTATCATTTTGAATCGAATTAAGCGCCATTGTTTTGAGAGTTTCTCGGCGAGAATCGTATGCGATTATCGCAAGACATAACCGCCATAGGTAATCGTGTTCTGACAAATGTTTACACGATGCGATATTTTTTATCCTTGCGATAATCGTATCTTCGGGCGAGAAACTCCCAGTGTAAATGAGGCTTTATTATGTGTTGATGATTTTATATTAACTCGGTGGCGTAGTTGTGTTACGGTACGACTACAAACTGAGGTCTCGGGTTCGAATCCCGGGTCGGGCAAAGTGGTATTGGGTTTTTCTATTCATTATCAGCCCGGAGTCAGGAATTTGTGCCCGATATGGCGATAGGCTCGCCCCCTATCACATCATGGGACGGAACATACAAGGCGAAAGGTGGGTGTCCTAGTGGCGCCTCTGCCTACCCCTTCTGGGATAAAGGCGTGAGTTTATGTATGTATGTATGTATGTATAAATGTATTTTTTATTAAATCTGTGATTTCTGAATCAAATATTATTCATTTACAGATAGAGCCAAAGTATCTATAGACGGTATTGACCTACCCGTAACATGGTTGAATTCATATTTGATAAACGGCATCTCGATTTACAATTTCACTGAAAACGAACTAGTGGAAGTTACTTGCTCGTTTGCAACCGAGGGGACGATGAAAATGAACGTCAAAGGTAGGATAATATGCACATTTTTGAGTTGTGTTGTGTTTCAGTCAATTATTACTTACTATAAGGGTAAAAAGTTAAAAAGTGCGTGCTGGCCTGTTGGCAACGGACCAGACGCGGCTGCCTACATGTTCACGGAGGTCGCGGGTACAAATCCCAGGGCACACCTCTGACTTTTCGGAGTTATGTGTGTATTGATAGTCAATCACCACGGACTTTAACGGTGAAGGAAAACATCGTGAGGAAACCTGCATACCGTAGCGATTTTAAAGAATTTCTACGTACGTTTCGGATCATAGAGTAAGCCCATGGTAGCACCCCTGCTTACCCCTTCTGGGAAAAAGGAGTGAGCTTATACATACCGGGTATATCAAGACTGCGACCGAAAACGAAGCCAGGTGGTAGTTTTAGTCTTGATATACCTTGTGTGCATACATAAAAAACTTGACTATGTATAGAACTGTTAGGTGTAATTATTAATCTTTGCCAATTGCGATAATGGTCACTTTCCAGATCAAGGAGACTTAGTAGGACCTATTGACGGAAAAATTATAACTTTGCTGATGAAAATGAGAAGGGAACCCAAAGGGAAGTACATCGAATGTTCCCACAATAGCACAACAAAAACCGTTGTGAGAATCAATTTAAAACCGAAACAAATCGAGGATTCCCAAAGTAAGTTTCAATCAATTGTAAATTGACGGTAGTTAATTGTAACAGTCAATGAGCGGATGACTACGAGTTATACCTCAGTCCGCCCCGTGACCTCGAAAGCTGTAAAGCAATCGAAACGTCAGAAGTAAAAAAATGTAAAAATCAAACCAAATCTGCGATAAAATCCGTAAAACTTAGTTTTATTTTAGTATTATTCTTTTGAGTTCAATAAAAAAATTATTTGAATAAAAACCCTGAATAAGCGGCACAAGTATTGCGTGCTTTCTTTCTCTCTCACTCCTACGTAGTCATACTATCTTCCCTCTCGCTCCGTGTCCCAGCGTTTGTTACAGTGCGCGCAGAATTGTTCCCAATGTCTGCATACCTTATTGGTTTCACACATTTGATAGCCTTGGGGCAGTTGGTTAGACGCTGCCTGTGCAATAAGAGGCCGCGGGTTCGATCCCGAAACAAACATTTGTGTGATCCACGGGTATTTGTGTCGGGTCTGGGTGTTTGTGAGATCGAAAAATCTCTTATAGTTTCTGATACACGACACAAGACTCGATCTTAGTGTGGGGTCAGGACTATGTATATGACTGTGGGGTGTATTTTTTTTAAATCTGGCAGTCCCCCCTTCTTCTGATGGTAAGCGCAATACCATCCAGACAGATTATTTAATGGCATCAGTGGTCGCATGCCATTCGACGCAAATTCCTGCAGAGTTGTTTCTTCAGCGCGGCAAAATGAGAATTTGCAATTATAACATACATACTTTTATTATGTTTTTGGCGCCTGTGACTTCACTAACCGACCTTGCGGAAGACCAGCGTTGGTTTTATTACCAGCACATACTGAGCAGGAGCCGTTTGGTGACAAGCACTGTTAAATCAGTACAAAATAAGTTAATTTTAAATATAATTAAAGCTGTAAACCATTGCTTGTAACAAATAAGTGTTTCTTTCTTTCTAACACATTTTTTTAAAAATGCCATGCCAAAGTTACCCTACTGCACATGATAAGTGTGAATTTATGTTTGCAGTTCAATGGAAAGTACGAATAAACGACGTTTTAAATGATTTAAAACGAATCTCTACTCGATACAGATACGTTGAAGGAGAAGAAGTTGATGTATTCTGCGAGAGAATTACTCAAGGTATAATAGTTTATTTTTAGTATACCAGGTATATCAAGACTGCGACCGAAAACGAAACCAGGCGGTAGTTTTAGCGATTACCGATAAATGTAACTAACATTTTTTAATAATCATCGTGTTTGGGTGGTAAATACTTAGTTTTTGCGAAAATAATAATTTAAACCTTTACTATTGCGTGTTTAAAAATGAAGAGGCGTACATCATTATTTTAGGAAAACTATGTATTAAAAAAAATCAAAAAACAAAAACGACGATAAGAAAATAAATATACAAAAAAACGTATTTTTTTGCGAAATTGTTACTTGCATTGTGTCTGAAGAGGTCTGAAGTCACTAATACTACCACCTGGCTTCGTTTTCGATCGCAGTCTTGATATACCCTGTATAAACTTTCTTATTATTTTTGAAATGAAATCTATAGTAACGATATAATAAACGCGCCATCTCAGTCTCAGAATAAAAACATATTTAAGTTTTTTTTTTGCGATAAATGGCCATACGAGCATGCCATTCCCCCGGCTGGTAAGCGATACGACCGCTCATGGACAGTAGCAAAACAAACAACACCATGAAGTACAAAGCTATGCTTGGCATTCTACAGCGCTCACCATCCTGAGACACAAGATGTTTAGTCTCAACCAGTAGTTACTCTGGCTACAATGTCCTTCAAACCGGAACACAACAGTGCATTTACACTGCTGTTTGTTGGAGAAATAGACATTGCGGTGGTAGCTATCCAGCCGGCCCCTCGCATATGAGAGACCTACCACCAGTAAATTTTTAAATTGTTTTGTTTCAGATGCGACATTGATTACAGAACGTTTTACACATAGACCAAATAATCCTATAAATGTTAACAATATACCATGTGCAAATTTTACAGTTGCTATAAGCTTTTCGGAATTAAACACAATAGGCAAGTATTTTCTATATTTCACTTTAATTCTGTCTTTACACCCAACAGTCACATACATAGTCCTGACCCCACACTAAGATCGAGTCTTGTGTCGTATCAGAAACTACGAGAGAGCCGAAACAAACCTGTGGATCACACAGATATTTGTCTCGGTACGTGGATCGAACCCGCATCCTCCCGTTTCAGAGAGGTTGTCAAAATATAAATACAAATAGGTATGTTTGTTTCAAATTAAGATGGCGATTGTAATTGTATTGTGATAATAATTGAACCAGATTTTGAAATTTAGTCACAAAGTCTAGTTTTGTGAGGCTGAAAAGTCTCGAGTAAGGCTTGACTCGATGTAGGGTCCGGACTGTATGGGCTGTTGGGTGTATTTATTTATATATTTTTTCAGGCTTACAAGGTTTGCGTTCTAGTAACATATTATTTCTGTATGAGACAATGGAAAAGCATCTCATAATACATTACGAGTATCAAGATAAAGATCAACTTCTTCTGTTGTGGCGCGTTCAACCATTACACTGCCAACGAGATGACTACACAGTTTTCTGGAAAAGTAAGTTTACATACGCTTATTGAAATGAAAATGAAATGAAAATAATTTATTGAATCCATTAAAATATTCAACATTATTTAGATTCTGTCATTTTGTGTTCTACCACCCGGTTCGGAAAGCGGTTTTCACTAGAGAAGAACGAGCAAGAAACTCTAGTGTTGCTCTTTTCAAAACCAGTTTACAATGTAGTGATTATTTCCATTTGACATTGGGAAATAGGGATGCTGTCAAATAAATCGGTTCTTACAATATCCGATTATTTAGAGATATCGATAATATTTGTTTATATTTCTTAATCGATTAGGTACAGTTTATATTTTCAGTTTACATCATTTCGTTTATTTTTTCATGAACATTTTTATTCTAATGAGACATCAACAATTACATAAGTCACTTTACTATTTAGGAACAAAAGGAGTGATTTATCTATTACTAGCGGCCCGGCCCGGCTTCACCCGGGTGCAGACACTTTTTGAGTCCAGTCCACATCACGCACATGCTTATGAACACATGATACATACATACAATACAATACATATACTCCAAAGTGAGGAACCTCCTCACTATGTGTGGCGTATCCTACAATACTGCCTTCATTTCCATTGTAATATCCAAATCTATTAATTAATAATAAATGTATTTATATTAATATTATTATTTCATTATTTATTGATGTATGTTCGTTGACAGCATACCTATTATTAGCTGAAAGTTCAGTATTTTAAAAAAAATATATTTTAAAATTAAGTCAAACAACGCGTTAAATACATATTTTCTTAATTTTATTTGTAGTTCCAAATTCCGCCACACGTCAATATATTCTAAATGATCTGTATAGAAAATCTTGTCAGGATCTCCATGTTCCGCAGGTTTCCTCACGATTTTTTTCTAACCTGTTGTTGTTGTCTAATATACCTACTTTCATTACAGATAAAAGCATCATGACGGTCCCAATTACAACGAGTTCCATTGAGAAAAATATCACAATACCTACCATTACCATTAACAAATCGGACGATGGTGGTATTATTAAACTTTGGATCACATCGAATTGTGGAGGGATCACTTTACGCCGCAAAATACTGATTGTGCTTCGAATGAAGACGGTTAATGATCAATTCGACAGAGAAACTAGTGACCCATACACTAACTCAGGTGTGTAAACTTTTAAATTACCCACAGATCATTCTGGATCATTTATTTATTCATTTAATATATTTTTTATTATACTGCCTCGGTGGTGTGGTTGTACTACGGTACGACTACAAAGCTGAGGTCTCGGATTCGAATCCCGGGTCGGGCAAGGTGATATTGGGTTTTTCTATTCATTATCAGCCCGGAGTCAGGAATTTGTGCCCGATATGGCGAAAGGCCCGCCCCCTATCACATCATGGGACGGAACATACAAGGCGAAATGTGGGTGTCTTGGTGGCACCTCTGCCTACTCCTTCTGGAAAAAAGGCGTGAGTTTATGTATGTATGTTTTTTATTGTACACCAGGGAAAAAATACAGAGACTATAACAAAATTTAAAAATAAGTACAATTGGCGGCCTTATTGCACAAGGCAATCTCTTCCAGGCAGCCTTAGGATGGACATAGAAGAAAGGAGAGAGAAAGGGCAGTCTAAGGTGTATAGTGACATGAATATAAATAGATACATTACGATCAATTGAAGCACCATGTCCACAGGGAGAGTTTCTCCTCGCAGAAACGATTATCGAAATAACCGACACACACGTAAAGTGCGTTTGCGCAAACGCGAGTTTGCACCAGTTTCAAATCGAAAATTTCAACGAAGTTTGCGCAATTATTATCCGTCGCAAATATCCGTGCACCTGGCTAATTGACGTCATTGGAACATAGGGTCAGCAAATTCAAAATATAGAGGATAAAAAAAATGAATTAAAATAGGAAAAATATTGATACCGAAAATATATTTCGCATCCATCTCAAAATGTTTTTAGTGTAAAGCACATAGTGGATATATATTCCGGCAGGGTCCACAGATATTTCCGACAGTTTATATTTACCTACACTTTTATACGACAGGTCTGACAAAAGAGCATACAGATCCTCTGATATGTGGTCACTGACATCCATGAACATTCACAATCACAGACGTGTTGCCAGACAGATTGGGAGGGGAGAGGGAACGAAAAAGAAAGGAATGAAAGGGTATTAGTGTAACGCAAAAAAACAATTAAATAATTATTTCTGATATAGAAATAAAACTAATTTTTACGGATTATCGCGGATTTCGTTTAATTTTAATCTTTTACGTTATTAACTTCCTGAAGTTCCGATTGCTTTCCAGCTTTCGTGGTCACGGGGCGGACTGAGGTATTAGTCATCCGCTCAGTGACTGTTAGAATTAACTACCCTTATTTTACAATTCTTAAATTAAATTAGTGGGTTTTTGCGATCCGATCCACGCAGAAGGAGTTCACTGTGGCTCGTGGTCTGGCAGGTGGTCTTGTTCGAGTGATGGGTCAGAAGTAAAAACGCGCAGTATTTCAATAAGTAACTTTAATAAACGTATTGTTGAGACATTTACATTGTTTTATTTTTAACACATGCTTTACAGTTCACGAGAATTTTGCAAGATAGGCCATGACAGTTATTAATTAATTTCGTAGTTCAATCGGTTACGTATAGGCCCTATAGATGGCGCTGTATATTAAATTATAAAACAACTATTACAACAAGTCTTTTGGGTTCCGATTTAAAATATGTAGAATTGATATTTTAGAACTAATAAATTATTCCTGATATTTTTCAGGAGAGTCGAAACAAGGAAGCACAGACACAAGTGATTATTCAGTATACTACGGCATCGCTGGTGGCTGTTTTTTTATTCTTCTGATAATACTTTTACTAGTAATATATCTAATGAAAAGGCAGAAACAGAACGAACCTGTGGTGGGTAAAAATATTCATTGAAGGACTTATTTGATTTATTAAGGGCGTGGTGGCCTGTTAGTAACGAAGCAGAAGCGGCTGCCAACATGTTCACGGTGGTCACGGGTTCAAATCTCAGGGCACACCTCTGACTTTTCGGTGTCATGAGTGTATTGATATTCAATCACCACGCACTACAACGATGAAGGAAAACATCGTAAGGAAACCTGCATATCATAGCGAATTGCAAGAATTTCTATGGTATGTGAACTCGAAATAGGTCAGCGCGAAGGAATATTGCCTAACCCTTTTCAATCGTACTCTCGAATGCAGAGGAGGCCTATGTCCTCCAGAGGGACTTGTAAAGGCTGATGCAACTGTCTATGTATTTTGATGCCGGCTGTGAAACGAAAGGCTGCTGTGATCCCGCACCGAGACAAGTATTTGTGTGACAAGAATTTGTTTCAGGTCTGACTGTTTGTGAGACCAAAATAGTAGTCTATAATAAATTAAGTCTTAATTGATCTATAGTCATTGTAGCCAGAGTAACTACTGGACATATTGAGACTTAACATCTTATGTCTTAGGATGGCGAGCGCAGTGGAGTGCCAAGCAATTTGTAATTCATGGTGTTGTTATGTTTTCTACTGTCCATTAGCGGTCGTATCACTTACTACCAGGCGAATGGAATGCTCGTCTCGCAATTCAACGTAATAAAACAAAGTCAGGACTATGTATGTGACTGTTGGTTGTATTTTTTTTCAGTATGAATCAGAGCTTCACTCCGCGAATCTCAGGAATGGATCGATCGATCCAAATTCCTCGCAATTGGACTCAGCTTTAGAAGAAACTAAACCAGATGCAGATGGACAGGATCTGTACTCAAAACCAATACCGAAAAGCCTCAGAGGCGGGAAAATACCTGATGAAAATTACGCGCAAATTGTTTTCTCTTCAAAACCGTGCCTTCCTACTCCGAAGACTAAAGAATTGTATAGTGAGATACAACATAAAAAGCCTTTCAAGAAAAAATGCATTGAAGAAGAATGCTATGCTAATATTAAACCGTTTAACAGGGGGAATGAGAACCAATGGTTCTAGATGACCCAAGTTCTAAACGTATGAGAACTAAGCGTGACAATTTTGCTATCTTGGCATCGAACAGTGGGTTATTGATGAAATTCTCTGCGCGAAAACGATTTAATGTTTAACTATATTTGAAGAATCTGATAATCACATCGCAATAGAGTATTTGACTTAGGGCCTCGTTCACCATCTTCAAGTAAATCGTTGATTAGGCTAATCATCCGTAAAAGTCATCCGTAACATCATGTATCGATTTCACCATGCTCCAGTAATACTAATCCTATGATTACATTAATAAGTAACTTACTGGCTGCATCGTCTGCCGATTCGCGTATTTACTTAATGGTTATAATAAGGTTACAATCTCAACCTCCTTTTTTATCTTTTAAGAAAAAAAACACGTTGACACTTTAGCGGGAGGCAGGGCGAGGAACATTTGACGCAATATTGAACGAATGATTCGTTCAATTTCTTACGTCATTCACTTAACCAGGACTTTCCTTTATTTTCACTTGTGAAATCGACGGAAGATACTCTGCACATTTGCTTGTCAAATAACGTTAATCAAAAAGTAGGTAATCAACGGTTTACTTGAAGATGGTGAACGAGGCCCTAAGTATTTTATTGTATTCATCAAAAAGTATCCATATCCAAAATCTAGCAATCAAAGAATTTTGTAAATCCGTTCAGAATTAAACAAGTTAACGTTTTAATCTTGTAGTGGGAGTAAAAGAAAAGGATGCAAAACAAAACTAGTGACGTCACTAGTCTTAATATGCATTATAATGTGCGCGTGTGAAAGAGACGGCAAGATGTCCCCACAACGCTCCCACTCTTTCATTTAAATACTAATACGTATTTGCCTCATGTTACAAGCTACTGTAGTACTGTTTTGACAGAAATATTTTATTTTAATTGTATTTGTGTTTGTACGCAAAATTATACAAAAATCGATGATAGTCTAATACCCTATTTAGTTAGAAAAAATGTCCATAAGCGGAGAGGGAAATGGAACATCGTTGAAGTTAGCCAACAAACATACACGTGAAGTGTATTATCGTTGTATATTTAGATTCATGTAACCGCGTCGTTGGCGCAGTTGTATTACGGTATGCTTGTAAAGCTGAGGTCTCGGGTTCGAATCCTAGGTCGGGCAAAATTATATTGGATTTTACTATTTATTATCAGCCCGGAGTTAGGAATTTGTGCCCGATATGGCGATAGGTTGCCTCCTATCACAACGTAGGACGGAACATACAAGGCGAAATGTGGGTGTCCTGGTGGCGCCTCTGCCTACCCCTTCTGGGATAAGGCGTGAGTTTATGTATGCATATATTTAGATTCATGTCTGTAATGGGATGAGCTAAAGCTATATAAGAATAGTTAGTTATATTTCCATTTTCGTATGACCGCCACGCACGTAACGATATAATTGTGCAAGTCTGAGCTTGCACCAGTATACTGGAAAGTGTGTGGGCAAATAACTGCGCAAACTTCGTACCAATTTTTTATTCAAGACTGGTGCAAGCTCGCGTTTGCGCAAACGCACTTGAACAATAGAAGTGGATACAGAAAATGCATAATTAGATGGTAATTCTATTATTAAACATTCGTTCTAAAATGAGTGTTGACATGAATAATAAAATAACAGAAATAAAAATATTTTTATTTACTACGGGTTTTATTTATAAACCGATCTTTGAGTAGCATCTTAAGCACACATTGAGATTCTGGACTATTTCTATGCGAATCTTAAAATGTAACTTAAGCTCTTGTAATCAGCTGAAAAGGTGTTGCCAGTTGCATTTTTTTAATACCCGGTCAAACTTTAAAAAATATTTTATTTTTAATGTAATGGAGACATTAAATAGTTTTTAATTTTATGATGATGTATTTATCTATACATACAGGGTATATCAAGACCGCGACCGAAAACGAAGCCAGGTGGTAGTATTAGTGACTTCAGACACAATGCGACTAAAAATTTCGCAAAACAAAAAAAAATATCCTGGTGGCGCCTCTGCCTACCCCTTCTGGGATAAAGGCGTGAGTTTATGTATGTATGTTTATGACAGAGTGACTACAATGCGTATGTTTGATTGTATCCGGATATACAGGGAAGACGAAAAGAGGTATTACGGCATGGTAATCGGCAATCTTATTTATTTATTTATATACACTTTATTGCACACACAAAAAAAAATACAAATTAAATGAAAATCGCATACATAGAAACTAAAATTGGCGGTCTTATCGCTCAAAGGCAATGTCTTACAGACAACCATGGGATGGATTTTAGAAAAGGATTAAAAGATTTTAATTACTGAACAAAACGTGACAAATGTAAATCTAGTATAGTTATTTAACCATAGCTTACGTGGGTCAGGATGGCCGAGCGGTCTAAGGCGCTGCGTTCAGGTCGCAGTCCACTTCTGTGGGCGTGGGTTCGAATCCCACTTCTGACAATCTTTTGAAAACATTTTTTGTAGTGAATTTCTTTAGCACCGTCGTTATTTCATTTGATAAAATGAAAAAACGACACCAAAAGGAGACAAACATTATTAAACTGGATTTCGCCTGCGAGAGAAAGATATAGAATACAAGTACCTATACAGTGTTTTTTTTAGTTTTTTTTATTGCGATGAATGGCGAGAGAAGCATGCAATTCGCCTAAGACGACTGCTCATAGACAGTAGCAAAACCAAACAACACCATGAATTACAAAGCAACGCTTGGCATTCAACTGCGCTCGCCATCCTGAGACATGAGATGTTCAGTCTCATGTCCAGTAGTTACAATGTCCTCCAAACGGGAACAGTGCATTTAGGGTGGGTTGCAGAAAATAACTTTAACATTAACTAAGGGCTAATCAGCCGTCAAATCGACGGTTATGCAATTTTTGGGTTGCATAAAATTAACAATTGTTAAAATGACGTCACGTATAACATTAACATTAACCGTTCAATTTCGGGCGGTTATTGTTAAAGTCACGGTTATCTTTCGTTATTTGTGTTTGTTCTCTGTATTGATAATTGTCATTTGTGTATCGATTTGAATTATAACCTGTACTTTAAAACAATTTACAAAAATACGCTGATAAATTCCGACGTAAAATCACATCGCATCATTTCACTGGTCACTCTTTTAACTTTAACTTTATCAATAATGACAATGGAGCAACAAAAGAATTTTCTATCCCGTGGTCATTGTTATTGTCACTGCTAAAGTTAACTTTACCATTAACAATAACGTCAGATTTTCTGCAACCCACCCTTACACTGCTGTTTGTTGGAGATATAGACATTGCGGTGGTACCTACCCAGGCGGCCTCTCACATATGAGAGACCTCCCACCAGCAAAAGTATGTATAGAAAATTGTGGGGTCTAGGTGTATATTGCGTAGTCTAAATGTCTTGAAGTTCGTTTGTAAGCACGAATTGCGGTATCTCCCCATTAAAAACAGAAAACCATGAACGTTCTATGAATGTATTATGGAAAATCCTATAGTCTTCATCTCCTCTTTCCTTTTTTCCCCTCATCCTATTGTAGCCTAGTTTACTGAAGTTTCACTTCTGCCGTGTGTAAATTGCACACAGACACACACACACGCACGCACGCACGCACGCACGCACGCACGCACGCACGCACGCACGCACGCACGCAAGCACGCACGCACGCACGCACGCACGCACGCACGCTCGCACGCACGCACACACACACACACTCACATTTTTTTAAGTAGACGCGCTAGTCACTCTCTTGATGATAAGCGTCACGTCTGCCCACAAATATGAGCAACATTGATTTATTATTTATAAGTAAGCAGTAACCACTGCATGGCACTGCGTTTATCACCCTAAGACGTTAATTACGACTCTTAATGCTTGGTAATTTCACATGAAGTAATGTCCTTTAAACATATTTCCTTGTTATTGTGATTTAAGCCATTAGAATTGGAATTTTATAATAAATAAATAAATAATAAATAAATACATCCAACAGTCACACACATAGTCCTGGCCCCACACTAAGATCGAATCTTGTGTCGTGAGTATCAGAAACTACGAGAGACTATTCAATCTCACAAACACCCAGACCCGAAACAAATACCTGTGGATCACTCAAATATTTGTTTCGGTGCGGGGATCGAACCCGCGGCCACCCGTTTCACAGGTGGCGTCTAACCAACTGCGCCACAGAGGCTGTCGAAATGGAAACAACAATGGAAAATGAGAACGAGTGCAATAACATCTTTTAAATTAAGCATTCAAATTGAACGAAATTGAAACACAAGTCTAGTCTAAGCCTTGGAACAATAGACAAGTACTTTAACAAATAAAGTAAAAAAACTTCGTTTAAAAAAACCGACTTCAACTACTAAAAAGTATAAAATAACTTAAGAAAGATTTAATTTAATACACCTCTTATGCAAACCTATACCTTTCATATCAATAAAATACAATTATTTATATGTGCTACCTATTGATAGGTTTGAAATCGGTGCCAAGCCAAATGGAATAGTAGGTACTTAAGCTCGCCGCGCGTGACCTTAAGGGGGATAGCTTTGTCTACAACAGTGTTTTTCAATCTGTGGGTCGCGACCACCTGGGGGCATTACCCAAGGGGGTTGCCAGAAGATTTTAACCTGAAAAATTTTGATCCGTTGTAACCTAATTTATATATTATAGATTTGTATAATTTGTCTGCTGCACGAAGGTATAGTACATAAGTTGTTTTTATAATAGTAGTTATTCATTATTACTTAATTCCATTATTAGTTTGATTTCAAAACAGAGGTGTTGTGTGCTCGTCACAAAATATGCAAACCAAAATGTCCTTTTCAGAGCCACAAATATATTCATATATAAGCATAATATAGGTTTAATATAACCATATTCAAGTATTAATATTATAAATATATATATTTATCGTAAATTTTTCATCTGTTTCACATAAATTCACATTGCTTATAGGATTATTTTTGTAGGTTATTCTTTAGCGTAAACATTTCTTTACAGAAACTAAGCTATTTATAATATTAAGTTTTATTTTGTTTAGGGCTTGGCACCGACTTCAAACCTATCAATAGATAGCACATATAAATAATTGTATTTTATTGATATGAAAGGTATAGGTTTGCATAAGAGGTGTATTAAATTAAATCTTTCTTAAGTTATTTTATACTTTTTAGTAGTTGAAGTCGGTTTTTTTAAACGAAGTTTTTTTTTTCTTTTTTTCTTTTTAGTACTGTCAGCTAAACTCAATTTTCGTTAACAACGCTCATAAGAGCAAAACGCCTACAGGACTATATTTTCTCACCCTCCTCCTCACCCCACCCCTTCTTCTGCCTCACTATAGCTTTACGTTAATACTGAACCTGTTACAAAAAGAACCATTAGAAACCTACTCAATTTTGAGGAGTTCTACAGTCCAGGTCCGAAGATATTCATCAGGTCTTCTCCACTTTTTTATGGGACCAAATGACAACTATTCCGCATCAAACTAAAGAAGAAACACTAAAATCGGTTCAAAACTGCCGAAGATATGAAGTATTTATATTATATTCATTTTCTCGCCCCCCTCCTCATCCCCACCCTTTTATCTCTACCTCACTAAAATTTGACTTTAATACTGAACCTGTTACAAAAAGAACCATTGGAAACCTACTCAATTTCGAGGAGTTCTACTCTCCAGGTCTAAAGATATTAATCAGGTCTTCACCACTTTTTTATGGAACCAAATGGCAACAATACCGCATCAAACTAAAGAAGAATCACTAAAATCGGTTCAAAGCAGCCGAAGATATTAAGTATTTACATGCAAATTGATGGAAACTTACTAAATTTTGAGGAGTTCTACTCTCCAGGTCCGAAGATATTCATCAGGTCTTCACCAATTTTTTATAGGACCAAATGACAACTATTCCGCATTAAACTAAAGAAGAATCACTAAAATCGGTTCAAAGCTGCCGAAGATATAAAGTATTTATATGCAAATTGATGGAAACTTACTAAATTTTGAGGAGTTCTACTCTCCAGGTCCGAAGATATTCATCAGGTCTTCACCAATTTTTTATAGGACCAAATGACAACTATTCCGCATCAAACTAAAGAAGAATCACTAAAATCGGTTCAAAGCTGCCGAAGATATTAAGTATTTATATGCAAATTGATGGAAACTTACTAAATTTTGAGGAGTTCTACTCTCCAGGTCCGAAGATATTCATCAGGTCTTCACCAATTTTTTATAGGACCAAATGGCAACAATACCGCATCAAACTAAAGAAGAATCACTAAAATCGGTTTAAAGCTGCCGAAGATATTAAGTATTTACTTGCATGTTAATTTTCTCACCCCCTCCTTACCCCCACCCCTTTTTCTCTATCTCACTAAAATTTGACTTTTATATTGAACCTACTGCATAAAGAACTATTGGCAACCTGCTCAATTTCGAGGAGTTCTACTCTCTAAGTCCGAAGATATTCATCAGGTCTTCACCAACTTTTTATGGGACCAAATGGCAGCCATTTTGAATCCAACTAAAGAAGAATTACGTAAATCGAATCAGAAATCTCAGAATAATCGGTGAACATACATAAGAAAAAAAAATGTACGAATTGATAACCTCCTCTGAAGTCGGTTAATAAAATGATGGTTTCTTAGATTTACGCGAATGTTACTGTGGTGTATGCATGAAATTATTAGTATGTTTTAATAGAGTTTACATTTTACTCTATGGTTCAAAGTTAACTTTTTAATTTTTATGTTGGTTGTTCATTCCTTTTTCCTGTTTCCCGCCAATTACAAGATTATTTACAAGACAGTATTTTATTTTAATTTAATTAGTAAATTAAGACGCAAGCGAAGTATATTACACTGGCGACGAGAAGAAAAAGTACTCACGTGTTGGTAATTCATCTTTAATATTGCGATTTATTCCTTCAAGATATATATAACATGGCCCTTGGAAAAATTCATAGTTTTGAAATGGGCAAAGATGACTGGGACCTATACATCGATAGATTAGAACAATATTTTATTGCTAATGAAGTTAAGCCGACGATGCATGTGCCCACATTAATATCAGTCATGGGCAATGAGGCATATAAACTATTAGTTAATCTTTGCACGCCCGATAAACCATCATCTAAGTCATTTAGCAACTTGGTTTCGACAATGAAAGACTATTTACAACCGAAACCAAGTTTATTAGCAGAAAGGTATAGATTTAGACGCAGAGTCCAACAAAGTGATGAAACAGTTGCAGAATACGCGGCAAACTTAAAAAAAATGACTAAGTACTGTGGATTTTCTGCAATTTTTTTTTTTTTTTTTTTTTTTTTTATTTATTAGTACACAAAACAAATTACATTCAATACAAGTACAAGGTATGAGATACAGTTTAGTTTAGATCTAGAATGCAACTCAACACATGCGTACACAACTTGTTTGGATTAAAATAAAATAATAATAATTACAACATGTGGACTCGAGCTAATAAAACTAAAGTAACAACAGAGAAAATGAAAGACAAAATAACAAAGTGGATGAAATTAAACAAAGCTAATACCTAATCATTAAACATTCGTCATCATCATCATCATCATCATCAGCCCGTTGCAGTCCACTGCTGGACATAGGCCACATTAAACATTAAATAACAACATTTCTAAAGCTTACTATTTAAGATGCGAACCAAGCATTTTAAGAAATTGCTAATATTTGCGTCAAATATGTCAAGTTCGTGGTGCAGTGCAACCAAATGGTTGTAAGTTCGACACATTCTTATAATAGGATTGTAAAATGATGTGTTGTTCTTATACACCTGCAGTAGAAATGTCTGCGGTGTACGGGTTTTATACCTAATGTTTATATTAATCAGTGACAATAGATAGGGCGAGTCGATGAAGGAGTGCACTATTTTGTAAAGATAAGTCAGGTCAAGCTGATCACGACGAACTTCCAACGGAGTTATACGAAATTTTAATGATCTCTGACGATAATTTTGTAATGTGCGACCAAGGTGGTACCGAAATGATAAGATCTTAACACATCTTCTTTGCACACTCTCTATTCTTGCAACGTGAATTTTATAGTAGGGAGACCAGACTGGACTTGCATACTCCAAAATACTACGTATCAAGTTGTGGTATAAGGTAAGAAAGCTTTGAGGATTTTTAAAATCTCTGGTAATCCTTGATATGAATCCTAACAGCTGATGTCCCTTGGTGACTAAATACTCATAGTGGGGCCTAAACGTCAATTGTTCATCAAACAATACTCCTAAGTCTCGAGCACTAGCTCTGCGTTCAAGTGATTTTCCCATAAGTGTGTAACTATAAAGTGTTTTATAATGCTTTTTTGAAAAGGTAATCACAAAACACTTATCAACATTTAAAAACATTCTATTATTAAAGCACCATGTTTGCAATATGTTTAAATCATTTTGAAGTTTGACACAATCGTTAAGTCCAGATATTTTGTTATAAATTTTTAGATCGTCAGCGTACAATAGACAAGAACATGAAAGCTGGTCAACCAAATCATTAACAAATATGACGAAAAGTAATGGTCCCAAATGCGACCCTTGAGGAACACCAGAAGTAATCGTAAAAGAAGAAGACATATATCCCTTCACAGTCACCAGCTGGTTTCTATTGTCAAGATAAGAACAAACCCAACGAAATAAACTACCGTGTATCCCGTAGGAAGAAATTTTGTTGACAAGTATGGAATGATCAACCTTGTCGAATGCTTTCGAGAAGTCTGTATAAACAGAGTCGACCTGACCTTGCTCAGCAAATGCATTACAGAGGAAATTTTTATAAGCTAGTAAATTACTCACAGTTGAGCGCTGCCTAACAAAGCCATGTTGATTTTCCGAGATTGAAGGCTTAACATGTTCGTATATAGGTGTATAAACCAAAGATTCAAATATTTTGGCTATACACGACAAGATACTAATTGGTCTATAATTCTCACATTTAGATTTATCTCCCGATTTATAAATGGGTATTATATGAGCGGCTTTCCAGATTTTGGGGAAGATACCAGAAATAAGGGATTTATTGAACAGAATTTTAAGTGGTTTGCATAATTCATCAGCACATGTTTTAAAGAATAGCGGAGGAATGCCGTCAGGGCCAGCACCCTTACTGATGTCTAAATGTTTAAGTTTCGTTAAAATAGCCTGTGAGTGTATGTAAATAGATGTTAAGACATTACTTTGAGTGCAATACAGACTGCTGTGGTCACTTGAAACAGGACGCTGATTTTCAAATACCGAGCCAAAATACTCGGAAAAAAGTTCACAAACACCCAACCCGTCAGAACAAACCTTATTTTTAAATTTCATGGTTTGAGGAATAGAGTTAACACCTTTTTTGCTCTCAACATAACTCCAAAACAGTTTTACGTTTTCTTTAAGAGAATCCTCAACACTAGATAAGAAATCATTGTAACATTCACTAATGAGCCTTTTGCACCTAGCACGTAAGCAAGAAAAAGCATCGTAATCCCTAGGATTACCATACCTTTTAAAACGCTTATGGTATTTTTGTTTTTCCCTGAGACTGCGCTTTAAAGCGCTTGTGTACCAGACAGGAAAATCTTTCGATCTATGTTTAGTTTTTGGGGTATAATTATTAATGATTTTATAGATCATCTCATAAAAACTTGTTACACACACATCAACATCAGAAGAAGCCAAAGCATCATCCAAATCAATATTCATGAGCTCTTTTTTAATATTGTTATAATCGCACTTATTAAAATTTAACCGATCAACTGTTTCTGGTTGCAACCTTTTGAGATTATTTAAGGTTAAATCTATTGCAATAGCCGGATGATGTTGGTCTATCTTGCTAAGAGAGCCAGCACCATAGACCTGTATTGTGTTTATAGTAGATAAAACTAGATCCAAAAAACGACCATTGCTATTAGGTATGCTATTGTATTGTGTCAAATTACAAACTGAAACAAAATCAACCAGGGCTTTGGAATGACGATCTAATTGATCAGTAGGTACATAATAATTACAGCCAGCAGGTCTTGACCATGTTATTTTAGGTGAATTGAAATCTCCCAACAGAATGAATTCATTGCTGACATTAGAACTCAGTATATTATTTTGACAATTAGCAAGAAAAGTCTCAAAGTCACTCACCGGTAAATCGGGAGGTAAATAGCAAACGCAAATATTAACAATAGGACTTTTTTTATCGAATGGTAAAATGCTGATCCATACATCTTCAACAGGACTTTCCCATGATGTTTGACGGATAACATTTAGACATTTTTTAGTAGCAACTAGGACGCCACCCCCCTCAGTCTTACAAATGTGAGAATTACAGCGATCCCTTCTAAAAACATTGTAACGATTATCTAAAACTTCACCATTACATACGCTTTGGTTAAAATTAGTTTCCGTCAAGCATATTACGTCGTAACTATGATTAAGAACATTTAGAAAAAAATCGTTGGTCTTAGATCGGATTCGATTAACATTTTGATAATACATTTGCACCATAGTCGAAAAATATAAACTGATCCAGGCATATACATTTTTGTGTTAAATATATATATACCTATATATAAAAAAAAAGTTGAGCATTATATAATTTTGTTCAAAAAATCTAAATTTTTTATGCAAATAGCTTTAGAATTATCGTCTTTTCGTAAGTAAACTCGGCCGTACTTTACCCACACATATTTGTAGCTCTTTTCCTTGGCCAATTTCCTAGTGTTGGCGTGTATTTCTTTACACTCGGGTGACAAATGTTCCGTCACGTATACTCTACTAATTGTACCATCTAGACCCATATGAGAAGTGTTTAATAGTTCCGAGGAGTGAGTTTTGTTGAAACGATGTGCAGCTGATATGACAGTATCCCGCATACGAGGAGATGACATTGTCACGAGAATATTTCTAGGTCTTTTAGAATTAGCGTCAATTTTAGCAACTCGACGACACGCTTGTATTTCATCTTCTGATAATTGCAAGTTTAATTTATTGCATAGGGTTTTCACCATTCCGAGTAGGTTTTCATTTCGTTTTTCTGGAACCGCTTGGATTTCAATATTACGATCACGAGATATTTTCTCCATCACAGCAAGGCGGCTCTTAATATTATTAAACTCACATTGAAGTCTACAATGCTCATCTTGCAATTGACGTAACTGGTTGGTCGTTTCAGTTAGTTCAGATTTTAAATCTTTTTGTTCCGCAACAATGAAGTCCGTGGTCTGCGTTAACTCCTCCTGGAGTACTCTCAAGGCACAGTCCATCTCGGTAGCTATCATCTCTTTGATATCATTTTTTAATACAGTGCGTAGATTATCCATATAAATAGACGTTGGAGAAAGTTTCTGATCCAAAAGATTGCCAATCATTTCTATGGTAAGACACGTAGTGGTTTCAGGTTGGCAATGTACTGAGGAATCCAATTCACTCTCAAGTACTTTTTGGGCATCAACATTTTTTCGGTTCGACCGGTTCATATTTCACAATCTTCAGAGAACAGTCGAAAAAAGTTTATGATTTAAAATAATACAGAACAGCTGTAATAAAATCATACGCTGAGTGTAGTGTGCAGTGTGCACGCTAATAAAGGCCCTCTAGCCGGTGTACGCGCGTGGCTTTCTCCGTTGACCCACAGTTCAAAAAACAATCCTTATATTAACAAACGCACCAAAAAGAGTTTCTTGTTATCACATATATCACTAAACACCTTGTATATTTGTCCTCATAACAGTATAACTTTTAGTCCATAACAATTGCTTTTTACCACAGTTTATGAATTTTAAGTACGGAGCACTAATACAAGTTGTTATTATCTCGAGTACCCACGAATTTCCAAATTAATTTAATTTAAAAGAAAATTTAAGAGACCAATTTGTATGCGGATTAGCACGAGATTATATCAGACAGCGGTTATTTGCCGAGGATGACCTTACTTTCGATGGCGCATTTAAATTGGCGGTAACGATAGAAGCGGCTGAAGCGGACGCGGCTGTGATGGAGGACCGGACCGGTAGGCGAGGCGACGGTGAATCAAAAGCGTCTTCAGCTATGCATGTAATTGTAACAGGGAAAGGGAATCAAAACGACATGCGATCACGACCAGATTCAAGATATGTTTCTACGAGTAACGCAGCTCAACATGGTGGCTATTTAGGCAGTAACAAGAGCGACATGAGCGGAGCGGACACCGGGAATAGGCGTTTTTATCGCAAGCAATTAAGATCCACGAAATTTATGAAGTGCCAAGTGTGTGGTAACGATCATGATTCGGATCAATGTAGATATAAGATGTATACATGTAAAGTATGTAACAAAGAGGGACATTTAAAAAAAATGTGCCCCAGGTTTATAAAGTCGATATCTCTTAAAAACATGTCAATAGGAAAGGATATAGAAGAAAAAAATAATAGTTATAATAGTGACGAGGTAAATAATTTTTCTTTAGATACTGTATGTAATATTATTAAAAAATTTAGACCATACACTGTAGATATTTGTGTAAATGATAACATTTTGACAATGGAAATAGACACGGGTAGCGCGATATCGTGTATTAGCAAAAAATGTTTTGATGAGTTATTTTCTAGTTGTAAAATTAATGCATGTAATTTAACTCTTCGATACTATACGGGGGAATTGGTCCAACCAGTAGGCAAGTTTTCGCCAATAGTTATGTATAAGGGTATGAGGAAGCGGTTAGATTTGTATGTTATAGAATACGGAAAAACAAGTCTTTTGGGTAGACAATGGATAAGTGAATTAGACATAACTTTTCCAGTTGTACCTGTTAATCATATTAAATCTTCAGGTGTAACATTTCAATTTAATGATTTCAGTTCCAAATACTATGAAGTGTTTGCGGATGGGCTTGGAAGGTTCACTGGTGGTACTGTAGGGTTTAGAATGCGTGCGGAAGCGCGGCCCGTGTTTATGCGCGCGCGCCCTCTAGCCTACGCAATGCGGGAACCGGTGGAGAGAGCACTTGAGCAGCTCGTCGAAGATGGCGTGATGTCACCAGTCACCACATCTGACTGGGCCACTCCCATTGTACCGGTGATGAAGAAAGATGGCTCTATACGAGTATGTGGTGATTTTAAGTTAACATTAAACAAATGCCTAGAGATTGACCGTTTTCCTTTGCCTCGTGTAGAGGATTTGTTAGCAAAATTATACGGGGGGGAAAAATTCACGAAATTAGATTTGTCTCAAGCATATGCCCAGTTTGAACTAGATGAAGAATCAAAAAAATATACTGTGATTAACACACACAAAGGCTTGTTTCGGTATAATAGACTCATTTACGGCTTAGCATCAAGTCCAGGAATTTTTCAAAGGAAGTTGGAGCAATTGTTCTGTGATATACCACGAGTTGGGGTATTCCTGGACGATGTGATTATCACGGGTACCAATGACCATTCGCACCTAAACACTCTTCATGAAGTGTTTAAGAGACTACAAAAATATGGTTTGAAGGTTAAAAAAGAAAAGTGTACCTTTTTTGCAGATAATGTAACGTATTTAGGATTTACCATAAGTAAAAACGGCGTGCACACGTGTCCGGAGAAAATTCAATCAATTAAGGAGGTTAGTACACCAAAGAACATAACGGAACTGCGTTCTTTCTTAGGCTTAGTTATGTACTATGCGAAGTTTGTTCCCAACATAAGCAATATACTTTCGCCTTTGTATAATTTATTGAAGAAAGATGTAAAGTTTGTGTGGACTGAACTATGCGACATGGCTTTTAAAAACGTTAAAAACATATTATGTTCGAGCAAAGTATTAGCTCATTATTCGCCAAATTTGCCGTTGGTACTGACAACGGATGCGAGTTCAATAGGAATTGGAGCGGTAATTTCACATATAACATCGGATGGTGAAAGACCTATAGCTTATGCGTCAAGGGTTCTCAATGCTTCTGAAAAATCATATTCGCAAATTGACAAAGAAGCTTTATCGATAATATATGGTGTGAGGAAATTCCATCAGTACCTTTATGGAAGACAGTTTACTCTTAGAACTGATCATAAGCCTTTGGTGGCAATTTTTGGAAATAAAAAAGGCATTCCAGTGATGGCAGCGAGTAGGATGCAGCGTTGGTCTGTCATATTGGCAGGCTATGATTATAATATTGAATATGTGCGAAGTGACAGGAATGCAGCCGACGCGTTATCTAGATTACCTGTAGGGAGTGAAAAACATGAAATTAAAGAGGAAACATATATAAGTTTTATTCAAAACTTTTTACCTATTACTAGAGACGATGTGGTGGAGCATATGAAGAAAGATATCACCTTAAATAGAATTGTATTTTACTTAAAATCGGGTTGGCCGGCACAAATAGAGGATAGTTTTAAACCATATTTTGTACGTCGCAACGAGTTATATTTGGATATGGGTTGTGTAGTTTGGGGCTATCGATTAGTGATACCGGAGACATTGAGAGGCAAGGTATTGAAAGAATTACATGTTGGACACATGGGCATTGTAAAAATGAAGAGCATTGCGCGAAGTTTCGTATGGTGGCCGGGTATCGACGCGGATATAGAACGCACAGGTCGAGAGTGTAGCACATGTGTAGCTGAGAACTCCGCACCACCACGAGCGATGCCGCAACCCTGGCCTCATATCAGTGAGCCCTGGTCACGCTTACATGTGGATTTTTTAGGACCTTTTGAAAGTAAAACATTCTTGGTAATCATAGACTCAACAAGTAAATGGTTAGAAATATTTAACATGCAAAAAACTACGGCTAATGCTGTCATTAAAGTTTTACGCGAGACTTTCGCTCGTTTTGGTATTCCAAAGGAAATAGTCTCTGATAATGGACCACCGTTTTCGAGTCAAGAATATAGAGATTTTATGAATATGAATGGTATTAAATTAACGTTTACAGCTATTTACCATCCATCATCTAATGGAGCGGCCGAAGGAGCCGTCAAACTATGTAAACGAGCACTAAAAAAATCATGGCGCGACGGTTGTGATATAGATGCGGCTCTTCAAACATATTTATTAGCGTACAGAAATGTTGCACATAGTACTACAGGCGCTTCTCCAGCTACGTTACTACAGCGCAGGAGTTTGCGGTCTAGATTAGATTTGTTGCGAGGAGAACGCCGTATGGAACACCGAATTCAAGAGATGCAGAATAAACAGGCCGATCAAGCGGGCGGGGCTAACCGCGAATTTTGCGTGGGAGATAAGGTTTGGGTCCGTAATTATGCGGGAGGAAATAGGTGGCTTGAGGGTGTAATCGAAGCTAAAGAGGGTTCACGACATTACCTTATACGGAGGGAAAACGGTCCAACGTTAAAAAGGCATATAGATCAACTCAAAAAGAGGTGGACTTATGTGAATTGGCCATCACCGGTACAAGGAGTGTTACCTATTCCAGCCGCGGATCCATCTGACATTTCTAACGAGAGTTGTGTGCGTGCGAGTCATGACATTGTTGTTCCACCAGAGGCAAGTGGGCAAGGAGTTTCACATGGTCAATCATCATGTGAAATACAGAGTGTAGAACCCCCGTCGGTGAGGACTTCCAAGCGTATAGTAAAACCAGTCAAAAGATATGGTTTTGACATTGATTAATATTATATTTCTTTACTTGTTTGTTTATGGGTGTACTTAGGATGTTATTTATTTTTTACACTTATTTTGCTTGATAACTTTGTTAATTTGTAATTTTATATGAGATGGCCTGTGGTAATTAGTTTTTGAAATTGTTGTTGATTTACGAGGGAGGTGTGGTGTATGCATGAAATTATTAGTATGTTTTAATAGAGTTTACATTTTACTCTATGGTTCAAAGTTAACTTTTTAATTTTTATGTTGGTTGTTCATTCCTTTTTCCTGTTTCCCGCCAATTACAAGATTATTTACAAGACAGTATTTTATTTTAATTTAATTAGTAAATTAAGACGCAAGCGAAGTATATTACAGTTACACATTGAAATAAAACTATTTTTACGGATTTTATCGCGATTTGGTTTAATTTTTACATTTTTTAACTTCCCGACGTTTCGATTGCTTTTCAGCTAAACCAAATCGCGATAAAATCCGTAAAAATTGTTTTATTTCAATGTAATAAAATGATTTATATTATACGGATTTAAACAAATACTCCCAACAGTCACACACATAGTCCTAAATTCCTTATTATAGTAAAAGTATTACATACTTTCGTTATAAAAGCAAAAATAATTTAGAAAAATATTTAAAAAAAATTATGATATTATTAAAATAATTTAATAAATTTTTTTTCAATTTCAAAAGTAGGTACGAGTATAATAAAAAATCTGATGTTTTCGCAAACGCAATTAATTAATGTGGTTAAATGTAAAGTAATTAAGTTTGAGACGCAAAATATCATCCCAGTGGATTATAAGGAAAACAACTAGTTTCGTTTGTCTGTTCTATTATAACGGATGTGTCATGTCGCAAATATTGTTTTTATTTCTCTGCTTATTCCAACTTGCATTAACTGGTAAGAAACATTTAATGTATAGCTTATTTCAAAATAATTTACTAAATAATTTTCTTTCATCATCTATATTTTTTGTGTCAGCCCATATACGTCCCACTCCAGGGCACGGGCCTACTCCACAATCAAGGGTACGATTGAGCGTGGTTAGGCCATATAGTCCACCACGCTGGCCTAGTGCGGGTTGGAGGACTTTACACACCAAATAAATTCTTCAAAATAGCTATGGTATGAAGGTTTCCGCACAATGTTTCCTTCACCGTTATAGTGCGCAGTAGACATAATCTATGCTTATATTATAAAGCTGAAGAGGTTGTTAGTTCGCGCTAATCTTAGGAACTACTGGATTTAATTAAATAATCTTTTAGTATTGGATAGCCCATATATCGAGGAAGGCTATAGGTTAAAATATATTACATACATATATAAACTCACGTCTTTATCCCCGAAGGAGTAGGCAGAGGCGCCACCAGGACACTCTTTCGCCTTGTATATTCCGTCCCACGATATGATAGGGGGCGAGCCTATAATATATTATGTGTATATAAAATATTTCTTACGTATCTATATCTATCGGAGCGATTATTGTTTATATTGTAAACCGCACTCTCTTTCTTCCTTAATATTTTGTAAGTGATTGCCCAGAGCGATAAAACCGCCGTTTGTACTTTTTTATTAATTGTTATTTCTGTATATTATTATGTGTTTGCCAATGAAGAGTAAATTATGTAAACATCTCAGGCTAAAATGTAACGAAACAAGATTAAACAAGGTAAGTTTTCTGTGAGACAATAGTGCGTATGGACGAAGTATATGACTGTTAAGTGTATTTATTTGTTATTATTAAATTAGGTTTTAGTTTACATAAAATGTATTAATGTATAAATAGATGGTTCGCGTCATAGATGTAAAGTCGGAATTTATATTACTCACACTTTTATCTATAAGTGCGTTGTTATTTAGTTGGTTTGTTGGTAAAGCGCTATTTACACGGAGAGTGTTTCTCGCGGCGTGAATCGCATGACATAACCCTTGCAACTTTTTTATCCATCCATCCATCCATCAGCCAAAGGACGTCCACTGCTGAACGTAGGCCTCTCCCAATGATTATATTCCCAACTTTTTTATATCCTTTCGATAATCGTATCTTTGAGGCGGGAAACTTTCCCCGTGTAATTTTTTTTTTATTGCGATGAATGGCGAGACGAGCATGCCATTCGCCTGATGGTAAGCGATACGACCGCTCATGGACAGTAGCAAAACCAAACAACACCATGAATTACAAGGCAATGCTTGGAATTCCACTGCGCTCGCCATCCTGAGACATAAGATGTTAAGTCTCAATATGTCCAGTAGGTAGTTACTCTGGCTACAATGTCCTTCAAACCGGAACACAACAGCGCATTTACACTGCTGTTTGGCGGGAGAAATAGACATTGCGGTGGTACCTACCCAGGCGGCCTCTCACATATGAGAGACCTACCACCAGTAAATGTGGCTTTACGGACCAGACGCGGCTGCCAACATGTTCACGGTGGTCGCGGGGTCGAATCCCAGGGCACTTTGATTTTCGGATTCTGTTTGTACTGGCGATTGAAACTCAATCACGTAATATAACGGTGAAGGAAAACATCGTAAGGAAACTTGCATACCATAGCGAATTTCATGGATTTCTTTGGTATGTAAAGTCCGCCAACCTGCTAGGCTAGCGTGGTGGACTATATGCTTACCCCTCTCAATCGTACTCTTGATTGTAGGGGAGGCCCGTGTCCTGCAGTGGGACGTATATGGGCTGATACAATACAGTACAGTACCTACCTAAACTTTAAATATGTATGTAATAAAAAACAATCACATTTTTCAAATAATCTTTACTTAAAAGTGACGCCACAAAATGGCAGGCAGACGCATTGACACATTCAAAATAAATTATTTCATGTTCTACGTAATAATTTAAGAAAATATTCCTTAGAGGAAAATCTTATTGATAAAACTACATTGACAAACCGCTAGTCGCAATAACATGCTTATTAAATAAATTAATAAATTTATTTAATAAACATTACATTACAAAAATGTTGACGATTTTTTTGGTGAAATTTTTAGTTGCCTCACAGGTTGCATTGTGTTTGTGACCACTAATACTACCACCTGGCTTCGTTTTCGGTCGCGGTCTTGATATACCTTGTATAAAATTTCTTGCTTTCAGATGCCGGAGAGCAGTACATATCGTTGAGTATGAGACTGCGTGATTTATTCTCGAATACAGTTGATTGTGTTGTTAATAACCAAAAAAAGATCTGGAAGGAAGGACCAGACACTTTTATATACGTTGAAAACGTAAAAAATGTTCGCTCAGCAAAGTAAGTTATCTTTACTATCTAATTATACTTAATAGATAATACATATTTAAACTCACGCCTTTATCCCAGAAGGGGTAGGCAGAGGCGCCACCAGGACACCCACATTTCGCCTTGTATGTTCCGTCCCATGATGTGATAGGCGGCGAGCCTACCGCCACATCGGGCACAAATCCCTAACTCCGGGCTGATAATAAATTTCATTATCCCTTTGCCCTTGGGATTCGAGCCCGAGACCTCAGCTTTGTACTCGTACCGTAGTACAACTACGCCACCGAGGCAGTCTTGTTAGATGTTGGTTATAACTAACTATTGAAATTTTCAGCTGCCATGGAGAAAATGGTAATCAAACGCTAAAATTAACATCGTTTTCTTTGTCCTCGGGATATAACTGGAAAGCAAAGGTAAGTAACATGAATGACAGCCTCCGTGGCACAGTTGGTTAGACGCCGGCTGTGAAACGAGGCCGCAGGTTCGATCCTGCACCGAGATGAATATTTGTCTAATCCACAGTTGTTTAATACGGGTCTGTACGTTTGTGAGACTGAAAAGTCTCTCGTAGATACGACACAAGACTCGAGTTTAGTGTGGGCTCAGGACTATGTGACTTTTGGGTGTATTTATTTATAAAAAACAATAAACATATAATATTGCTTTGTTTTACACCGGCACGGCAAAATGACCACACAGTACATGTAACCGGTTCAAACTAGAGGGTTTGTAACTATTATATCAAAGGGTTACGTTGTGCGAAATCATAAACAGAAAAAAAAAATCAAAATTCTTTTAGAAATACATAAACAAGTGGTTCAAATGCGGTCGTAGGAGGACCAGAATCTGAAAATTTATGTATATTTATATTTTTATTGCAGTGAATGGCGAGACGAGCAAGCCATTCGCCTGATGGTAAACGATACGACCGCTCATGGACAATAGAAAACCAAATAACAGTCAACAGCATGAATTACAAAAATTATATACATATTTTTTTATTGCCTTGAATGACGAGGCGAATCTGCCATTCGCCTGATGGTAAGCGATACCACCGCTCATAGACAGTAGCAAAACCAAAAAACACCATGAATTACAAAGCAATGCTTGGAATTCCACTGCGCTCGCCATCCTGAGACATAAGACATATTTTACTGGTGGCAGGTCTCTCATATGTGAGAGGCCGCCTGGGTAGGTACCACCGCAATGTCTATTTCTCCCGCCAAACAGCAGTGTAAATGCACTGTTGTGTTCCGGTTTGAAGGACATTGTAGCCAGAGTAACTACTGGACATATCGAGACTTAACATCTTATGTCTCAGGATGGCGAGCGCAGTGGAATGCCAAGCATTGCCTTGTAACTCATGGTGTTGTTTGGTATTGCTACTGTCCATGAGCGGTCGTATCGCTTACCATCAGGCGAATGACAGGCTCGTCTCGTCATTCACTGCAATAAAAAAAAAAAAAAAAAAAATAAGATGTTAAGTCTCATTATGTCTAGTAGTTACTTGGCTGCAATGTCCTTCAAACCGGAACACAACAGTGCATTTACATTGTTGTTTGGCGGGAGAAATAGACATTGCGGTGGAAAAATAGACTCAAATTCATTCGAGTATATGATAAGCGTGTCAGTTTTTAGCTATATACTGTGACGTCACATGGTTTAATGATGAAATTATATGTTAGCGCAAAACCGATTTAAAATTAAAATATGTTTTTTGTTTTGTTGTGACAGCCTCCGTGGCGCAGTTGGTTAGACTCCGCCAAAACGAGAGGCCGCGGGTTCGATTCCCGCACCGGAACAAATATTTGTGTGAACCACTGGTATTTGTTTCGGGTCTGGGTGTTTGTGAGACCGAAAAGTCTCGTAGTTCCTGATACACGACACAAGACTCGATCTTAGTGTGGGGCCAGGACTATGTATGTGACTGTTGGGTGTATTTATTTATTTATTGCATAGGTTCGGCAAACGAGCAGGTCACCTGATGGTAGTGATCACACCCACGATCATCCACAACGCTTGGATCATGGATGTGTAGCTGCACCATCTAATCAGAATGGGAAGGAAAAAGGATGGAAAGCGGTTAGGGTTATTGGGCATCCAGCAATCTCACTCACCGCAAACGCAGCATCAAAGCTCACTTCACGTCGATCTCCTGTGAGACAATGGTACCGCCCCGGACGAGCCTGCCCATTCATGCCGAGTCCTTGAAAACAGCGTAGCTCAACCACTAGATGAATTGAAATAAAACTAATTTTTACGGATTTTATCGCGATTTGGTTTAATTGTACATTTTTTATTATTACTTCCTTACGTTTTTTATTTAATAATTGAAAATTAAAGGTAGTTTAATAATTAATTGTAACAGTCACTGAGCGGATGACTAATACCTCAGTCCGCCCCGTGACCACGAAAGTTGTAAAGCAATCGAAACGTCGGAAAGTTAAAAAATGTAAAAATCAAACCAAATCGCGATAAAATCCGTAAAAATTAGTATTATTTCAACGTGTAACATTCGATTAATCTAAGAAACCATTACACTATATAAATGTTGAAGTAACTTTTTCCCTTTTTAGGTGCTACTAGCCTCTAGCGGGTGTTTCATGTGTGATATCGAAATCCAGTTTTATAACAATGATTATTTCAGGCATGTTAATTGTAAGTTCAACATCGAAGTTAAATACTTGAGTAAGTATCTATACTAATAGATATAGGTACTATATCTATACTAAGAGGAAAGATTTTATTGTTTGTTTGCATTGTATAGGCTCCGAAACAACTGAACCGATTTGAAAAATTCTTTCACTGTTGGGAAGCTACACTATCGCCGGGTGACATAGGCTATATTATATTTAAAAAAAAATAGGGATCCTTACTAAAACACCAGTAATGTAATCCAAGGTTAAAGGTTTGCATAGTAACCTTTGGCCACATATAGCGCTGTGAACGCACGTCGTCGGCGCGTTAAAAATACGCTGTGTGCAAAGGCCCATAATAACGTTATGATAATATTATTGTTCACTTTGTCAAATGTTTTGACAGCCTCCGCGCATTTGGTTAAACGTCGGCTGTAAAACGTCAGGCCGCGGATTCGATCCCCGCACGGAAACAAATATTTGTGTGATCCACAGGTATTTGTTTCGGGTCTGGGTGTTTGTGAGACCGAAAAGTCTCTTAGTTTCTGATACCCACGACACAAGACTCGATCTTAGTGTGGGGTCAGGACTATGTATGTGACTGTTGGGTGTATTTATTATTATATGTTATATGTTATTATTTTCAGGGAGTTTACAAGCTTACGTGAACGGAAAACTATTGAATAATAACGCAGCGGAGCTACGGCAGGGAGTTGACACATCAGCCAATTACTCTTTCAATTCGAACGAACTGGTTCATATTAAATGTGCGAAACCTACAAATGTATTTGGGACATTACAAGTGCGTAACGACTCGGACTTTAGTAAGTATTTTTGCTTTTCTGTTAAGTTCAAGATGAGGGCTCATCCATCACCATTATGACTGGAGATGGGCGGGTCACTTAGCGAACTAGCAAGACAACACGTGGACTGAAGCAGCCACTGAATGCCTGGAAATGGCCGAACGGCTAGGGGCAGGCCATCTGCTCGATCTTCGGATGATATTGCGAAGTATATCGACAAGCAGTGGATAATACTCGCGCTACCCAGCTGTGGGTTGATACGGTCTGAAAAGAAAAAGAATTTATTTCATCTTTAGCCTTAGGAAGTGAATTAACATAGGCCTCTTCCGAGGATTTCTTTGACGAATGTTGAAACATTCACATCTTCCTGCAACCCTTATTATGTCCCGATTTCATTTGTTCTCTTTCCCTTCAGTCACAGGAAGTATCTGGATGCAGGCAGCTTCCAACAGGTCCCTTAGGTAATTCTTGGTCGAGGCTTATGTACCTCTTATGTATTTCATCATCATCAGCTCGTTGCTGTCCACTACTGGACATAGGCCTCTCCCAAGATACGCTACAGAGCCCGGTCTGCTGCTTTACGCATCCAGTCGCTGCCGGCCCTCTTGTGCAAGTTGTCCCGCCATCAGGATTTCAGGCCAGAGGACGTCCCACGCTACGTTTGCCAAGACGCGGTTTCCACTCCAGATTACGCTTATTCCAGCAGTTATCTGTTCTGCGACATATGTAGCCAGCCCATCTCATGTATTTGTTACTCTGTATAAATAGAATTAATTTGTTTCAATCTGTGTTTAGCAAGCAGGTCGCAATTTTCATTTTGGCCCAGCAAGTCATACTGCATGCAAAATTTTCCTGTTTTATCCCGGGCGACAGATTTTTATAAAATAAAGTAATTATCATCGCATTTTACGATACGTTAGCCATTACTACAAATAAGGCTACCAGAGTGACTGGACTTCAAGTTCATTTCTCCAAGAACTCCAGGCCTGGGTCGCGAGGTTTGCGTAACAGCTATAAGTATTTAATTAAAGTGAAATTTACAAAAAACATAGCAGTTTAAGTTACTCAATTAAATAGGTACCCGTGACAAGCTTTTATATTCATAATATAAATTGTGTATAATGAGGTTATAAGTTGATAGTGAAAATTTTAAAACAAGATGTTATTTTGTTCTTTTTAGAGCATTTAAATAAAAGCTTTTTGAAATCAGTTTTTGCTTTTACAGAAAACATCTCTGCGGCGGAACAGATAGACTCGCTACAGTACCAAATGATATTGACTGATAAATATCACGGGAGCTATATAGACTGCGAGTTCACAGATACAAGCCGTTCTGTTACTGTACTAAGAATCACCATGATTCTGGACACAGATGGCAGTAAGTAATCTTAATTTATTTTAAGTTTATTTATTTACAACTAGCTTCTGCCCGCATACTTCTGCGTGAATCACTTTATTTAGAATTTCCCATCCCGTCTCGTTATATCCCGTCCGTCCCATCTCATTCTCACTCAAGATATGTAATCCAGTCCCATCCCATCCCTTTGAGTATAAAAAGTAACATATATTTCGAAATTCCTTCCTCATCCCACGGGAACACTACAATTTGCGGAATAAAAGTAGTCTATTTGTTAATCCAGGGTGTCAGCTACCTCCATACATAATTTCATCGAAATCCGTTAAGCCGTTTCTGAGTTCATCGCGCACAACCGCACAGACAAGAATTCTACAAATCATTGTTATGTGTTCTCTGCCGTTAATACAGACCCCCCATATTAGTTTATCTCATTTACTTTCCATGTATAAAGATCGATCGGTTACAAATTTATTATATTATGCAAAGATTGCACACAGAAATAAATACACCCAACAGT
The DNA here is from genome assembly GCA_905220455.2 of Deilephila porcellus. Lineage (NCBI taxonomy): Eukaryota > Metazoa > Arthropoda > Insecta > Lepidoptera > Sphingidae > Deilephila > Deilephila porcellus. Next base: position 2,066,476 of record LR999997.1, on the reverse strand, counting down.
CACATACATAGTCCTGACCGCACACTAAGATCGAGTCTTGTGTCGCGATCAGAAACTATTTGTTCCGGATCTGGGTGTTTATGAGACCGAAAAGTCTTTCGTATTTTCTGATACCCACGAGAAGAGTTTTAAGTCGTAGTTTGGGGTCAGAACTATGTATGTGACTGTTGAGTGTTCATTACCATCATCAAGAATCTTCCCTTTTAAAAGAAATAGCTTGGTATTTCTTTCAGAAAACGACATGATTGAAATCAACGGGTTGAATGTAAAACCGCAAAATAATACTCTTGAATACTTGTATTCGGGAATTCTACCCACTGTGAAGTGCGATGGTAAGTCTATTACTCTCGTCTTCTCTTTTTATCTATTGTGAGGCATATGAGCCAAGTATCGACAGCCTCCGTAAAAAAATCACAAAAAAGCGACGAGATTTTTGCTTTTTTTTAAGTATCATCGATTTTTTTAATTTTTTTCCAAATTTTTGTTGCATTGTATCTCGAGTCAGTAAAACTAACGCCTGGCTTCATTTTCGGTCGCAGTCTGGACATACCAAGTATATTAAATTATTATATGTGACTTTTTTGTAGGTAATTATACTGAAGTCAAAACGACTAATAGTGGCTATGCTAAAGCTGTCTGCAATATAAAAGGGAAATCAACAACACTGCAATTTCACAGAAACATCACGTGTGCAGGTATTTACTGTATCATCCCATAATCGCCCACTGCTGGGCATGGGACACCTCCACACCCGACGGTTCGATTGAGAGGGGATAGGCCAATGCCCATTGTCTTATGTCTACCACGCTGGCCTAGTGCGGGTTAGCGGACTTTACATAGCATAGAAAATAAAGATCTCTATGAGATTAATTCTTTCACTATTAAAGTTCTGGGTAATTCTTGATAGAAATTGAATGTAAAAGTGCGTGGTGGCCTGTTAGTCACGGACCAGACGCGGCTGCCAACAGCTCACGGTGGTCGCGGGTTCAAATCCCAGAGCACACATCTGACTTTTCGAAGTCATGTGTGTGTGGTCAATCACGCACTAACGGTGAAGGAAAACATCGTGAGGAAACGTGCATGGCAATTTGTAAGATTTTTTCTGTGATGTAAAGTGCCAACCCGCACTAAGCTGGTGGACTACATGGCCTAACCCCTCTCAATCGTATTCTCGATTGTAGAGGAGGCCCTGTGTGGGACGTATATGGGCCAATACAGATATTTATTTATTCTTATGTATACATATTATTTCAAATATGATTAACCCTTATTTTTACAGGTGTTTTCAAAAATCATAGATACTATAATGATCGATTAAATATAGTACCGATATCTTTATGGAGCAGTCAAGTTCAAAAGGTTAATAAAACACTGAATATTGCTCGGTTTAAATGCACATTATACACAAGTTATGTGATATTGCAGTATATAAGGATTCCTGACGCTGAAATTAAACCAGGTAATCTACTTATGACTTTCATCATCATCATCATCATCATCAGCCCGTTGCAGTCCACTGCTGGACATAGGCCTCTCCCGAGGTACGCCACAGAGCCCGGTCTGCTGCTTCACGCATGCAGTCGCTGCCGGCCCTCTTGTGCAAGTCGTCCCGCCATCTGGCCAGAGGACGTCCCACGCTAAGTTTGCCAAGACGCGGTCTCCACTCCAGATTACGCTTATTCCAGCAGTATTCCTTAAATACCACATAAATTGTACTACGTTACAATTGACGCTGAGGTCTCGGGTTCGAATCCTGGGTCGGGCGGTGATATTGGATTTTCCTATTCATTATCAGTCCGGAATTGAATTCGTGCCAGATATGATTGGCCCGCCCTGTATCACATCGTGGGACTGAACATAAGGTGAAACGTGGGTGTCTTGGTAGCACCTCTGCCTGCCCCTTCTGGGCAAAATGCGTGAGTTTATGTGCTTAGAAAAGGAAGCCGACAGGAGGATTCAGTTGGGCTGGGCAACGTTTAGGAAGTTATTTTAGTTTAGTTTAGATATATGTATAAATAAATAATAAATACACCCAACAGTCACATACATAGTCCCGACCCCACACTAAGATCGAGTCTTGTGTCGTGGGTATCAGAAACAACGAGAGACTTTTCGGTCTCACAAACACCCAGACCCGCAACAAATACCTGTGGATCACACAAATATTTGTTTCGTTGCGGGGATCGAACCCGCGGCCTCTCGTTTCACGGGCAGCGTCTAACCAACTGCGCCACGGAGGCTGTCATATATGTATGTATAGTATAATTTATTCATTAGTTTCAGTGCACACTGTATTTCAAGTATATTACATGGAAATTTCGAGTTTGGTGCTGTTAATATTATTGCTGTTCGTATCCATTTCTGCAATTCTAGTATTCTCTAAAAGAAGGAAACGAAATTTAGAGGTGCGTTGGTATATAGTTATTTTTCTACTGACACTATACACTATAGGTCACCTAAAATCTACTGTCGTGTGGCGAAATTTGAAACTAAAAATAATAAAAAATATATACATATTTAACTCAATGTTTGAGAAATGCTTTTATATTACAGGCGATCTGTCGATTTAATAGTAAATGCATTAAGCTATGTATTAATACATTTTTTCTGTTTCGTTCTGGAAGTTTTGTTTTGTAATTCTTTTTTGTTATCCTGAGATATCTACAACATTGCCTAGTTTGAATAGGTACCCCTGGAAATGCCTTTAGTTTGTTTTTATTTGTAATACATTGTCGATTTATCTTATTTTGTTATATCATAAACTAAAAACCGTGTCATATTATTTAATCAATATTTTTATTCTTATAGATTTATTCAATTGTTAAGCTATTTTCACATTTTTCAAAACTCAGTTAAATACTTAAAATTTGTTTCACGCAGTGAATTTCATCACTAAAAGATAGTTAAAAAGCTGGTTAATTTTTCATAAACAGCTGTGAACTAAGAAGCTATAATTAAATAAATAGGTCCAGCCGTTTAAAATCAGTTCTTTTCTACATTTTCAAAAATGATTTGACTTACAATTGAAATAAAAATTTTACGGATTTTATCGCGATTTAGTTTAATTTTTACATTTTTAGCTTCCCGACGCACGTTTCGATTGCCTTATAGATTTCGTGGTCACGGGGCGGACATCGAAGCATCGGGGGAAATCGCGATAAAATCCGTAAAAAATAGTTTTATTTCAATGTGTAACATTCGCCTAAATCTAAGAAACCATTGACTTACAATATTCTGGTCGAATTGAAATTTAGTATCCCGTATCTTCGATCAGTTGTATCACAATATATTTATATTTACAGTGTGATCAGTGCGGCACAGACGAAAACATACCATCAGATGGTCTCATAGCGCAATTGGACAAACGATTGGCTAATGACAAAGATTCCGAAAGACTAATCGAAGAAACAGCACCAAAAGATATTTATGAAGACCCTTACAGCCTCCCTTACGAACCAAACATCGAGGATTTGTACTCCAAACCTAATAAGAAGAAGGAAGTGTTGTATGCAGAGCTTATGCACAAGGAAAACGCAAATTCAATAAGACCTGTTGAGACTAATACGGATAGCGTTTACGCCGAAGTGAGGCGGAGTGAAGTGCAAGATCTGTACGCTAAAGTGAAACCGAAGGAGCAGAGGCATTAGGAGAATATCTGTATCTGTATCAGTCTATATTATGTCTCACTGCAGGGCACGAACCTACGCAATCGAGAGTATGATACAGAGGAGTTAGTCCTTATAGTCCACCACGCCAGCCTAGTGCGGGTTGGTGGACTTTACATACAATAGAAATCCTTACAAATCGCTATGGTATGCAGGTTTCCTTACGCTGTTTTCCTGCACCGTTACAGTGCGTGGTATTGACTATCAATACACAAATGACTTCGAAAACTCAGATGTGTGCCGCGACCACCGAGGACATGTTGGCAGCCGCGTCTGGTCCGTTACCACCAGGCCACCACTTATTAATACAAGCATGACAAAGTGACTACAATACGCCTGATAGTAAGCGCAGTGCATCCACCGACGTGAGATGTCCATCTCTCGATACAATGATGCCTGATTGTATCCGGATATCCCAAAACGCGACACACGTGGCTCACTATGACGGCTTCTTCACCGTGTACGGTCGCTTTCTGGCCGAATGTTTTCCCGCCAGAGTTTTGTGCTTGAAAACTATGGCATGATATATGCAATATAACATTGCAAACAATCTAATCGAGTAATGATTTGACTCGTTGTGATTCAACTGGGGGTAATGTTTATCCGAGCATTAGCGTAACAAGCGACGATCACATTTATTTCTACAATAAAACAATACGAACACAGTTTTCATAAATAAAATACAATGTCTTTATAATGTCTACTTTTAATTCAAAAGTGTTGTAGTAATTTGTACTTACGATGTGTTCATTATCATCGTGTGTAATTTATAAGCTGTTAAGCCCGCTAGTTAAATTGTAAATAAACGTATTACTATTACTCGTGTTTGAGTACCATCCTTAGATAAAATACATGGAGTATTTCACGTGAAGTGGAGAGTTAAAAATTGTTGGTGTTTTCGTTTAGGTAGGTATGTGTTGTACTTATTTATGTGTGTCCTAGATCAAGATAGAAAACATGTTTACAATAAAATAAATAAATACACCCAACAGTCACATACATAACTTGACACACTAATATCGACTCTTATATAGTGTACCACAAACTACGAGACTTTTCGGCCTCACTATCACCCAGACCCGATACAAATATTTGTGGGCCTCACAAACATTTGACTCAGTGCGGTGGTCGAACCCGCGGCCTCTCGTTTCATATTCAGCGTCTAACCTGCGCCACAGAGGCTGCCAAATATTGAACTATTGTTTTCCCAATTAACAGTCGGGTGGGTGTCCCTTTCGACCTTATTGTCAGGATATTTAACATCAAGTCATATGAGATTACTAACCTGGATATTCACTGCGAATGTAAGATGCGCCGACAACTTAATCACAAACACCAAAATCGAACCTTGGAGTACAGCCCTCAGAATTTAAAATATCAGGTTGAGATGCTTCTTATCATCACAGATATGACACTATTCATGTTAACTCACTGAGTGCTAAAGCGGCGGGCGACGGAACGCGGCACGAAAAAATAATTTCGTAACCTACCTACATATAAAATGTAAAAAAATGCCTCGGTGGCGTAGATGTATTACAGTACGGTTACAAAGTTGAGGTCTCGGGTTCGAGTCCCGGGTCGGGCAAAGTGAAATTGGATTTTTCTATTCATTATCAGTCCGTAGTCAGGAATTTGTGCCCGACATGGCGCTAGGCTCGCCCCCACCCCATCGTGGGACGGAACATACAAGGCGAAATGTGGGGATCCTGTTGGCGCCTCTGCCTACCCCTTTGGGGATAAAGGCGTGAGTTTATGTATGTATGTAAAAAATGCCCTAGAAAACAGTCGCTTAACTGACATGCTTTAGTTCTTCAAATTCTTAAAACAATATTGCAATTATAAAACATTCGAATTTCAGCGGTATTTCCGGACATATACGACCTAGCGACCTTCAAAAAACGAGTGTATTCCCACCTTAAAGGCCGACAACGCATCTCCATGCCCTATGGTGCTGCAGAAGTTCATGAGCGGTGGTGACCATTTACCATCAGGTGAACCGTATGCTCGTTTGCCCCCTATAATAAAAAAAAGTATTTATTTATAAGTAAATAAGGTATTTAAATATATATTTGGACATTATTTTTGCAAGAAAATCTATATGGAATCTTAAAATTTTTATTTTCAATGTTTTTTTTCTCATAGGATTTGATATTTTAAAAATTTAATTTTCAAGGTTAGAATTTTATTTGTCGCTGAAAATTAGCTTTGCTTTCATTTTGATCCTTGCCAAGTATCATTATCGGAAATCGTTTAGTCTTTGTAGCGTTAAATTGCAGTATCGTTTCTGTAACTTTCTATTATTTCTTAGTAAGAGCAACTTATTTTAAGAATCAAATAAAACTTCACTGAATTGCTACAATTTAATTCCATTATCACTTAGACAATACACATTTGTGGACACTTACTTTTCTAAGCTAATACATGACTAATCTTAATTAATACAATTGTATTTCTTAAAATAAACGTTAATTTTTCAAAACGCCAATTTAAATTCTGAGTGACAATTGTAGTTCTTGTAAGGATTATTTTTAATAAAATACTCGTATTTTGTTAATACATCCAACAGTCACATACATAATCCTGACCCCACACTAAAATGCCGTATGGTTCAGAAACTGCCAACCCCGACTCGAAACATTTATTCGATATAACTATAATATTTCTTGAAATATAATTATTGTTTTCTAAATATAATAAACTACTCTCAAGTTTATACGTCGTAGCATCCACTTGGGTTTTAGGCAAGTTTTTTTGCAAAAAATAACTGTTTCTGGAGTTGTCATATACAAAAAGATAATAAAAATTCTATTAAAACATAAAATATTGATTTATAAAATAACAGATCCATTATTTGCATCGATATAATACATTAATAATAATCTAAATACGAGTACTTTATACAATTGAAATATTTATGAAATTTTTAATTTTGTTGTCGCACTATTATGTTTAATAAGACAATGTATATTAAACTCCTGTAATATTTTATTTTAAATTTTTAAACAGATATTTGAACGATCAGCAAATATTTCGATGCTTAACTACTGCGGTTGTTAAATCAGCACAATTTGTAACACGAGCATATATCTCGGTAATTTTTATTGTATAATTACTCCATTGGACGGAAACTAATTATTGTATTCATATTCATGGTTCTGTAATAAATTAGCGTAGTATTATGCAATCGATTTAAAATCCATTTAACGCTAGGACAATTAAATGAGTCTTTTGCTCAGCAAATAGACCATAGCTTACCATAAAAAAGTGAGAAAAATGCTTCTCCTGTAAAATATGCTCATTTGTCAAACACCATATTAGCTATGCTACGATTATAAAGAACATTTAATAAAAAAGCCTACTCAGATGATAGTTGTATTAAATTTTTATAGCCCCATTGCCCTATTAAACATAATTTTTAATATTCAATATACGTCTTAAACTACACATATAACTAGATACTACATAATTTCTAAATACAGACTACAAAAAACATTAGGTACATTGTTTTATATAAAGTTATGTTCTATATATTTAATTGATGATTCATTCGTATTTCGTAATCGTGATGTAAGGTATTCACATAATTATTATGAAAATTATAATCATTTTTTATTCGATTTTGACATTTAATTGATAATAAATACTAAGTGAAGAGATTCAATTCGAGTCAAACAATTGCCTTATGCACGAAAATTTGTCGACATGTGAGTATGTCAAGTTATTATTTAATAGTTCAATGTTTTTCACTGAGTAATCGGTTGCAATGAGTATGAGACATTGTAATCTATATTTGAACATAAATTAAATAAATAAACTTTTGTAAAATTGTGAAACAAATAAAAATGATTTTAATGGAATGTTCTAAAAGCAGCATAAAAGAGCTTCTGACAAAAATATTACGATGTTACCATTTTTTACAGCTGTTTATGCTTCGAGCAAAAAAGATGACACGAGCAGCAATATACTCATTTAATTTAACGAAATAAGCAAACGAAATGTGAATAATTTAGTTTCATCTCGAGAAACCAAACGATATTCAGTGAGTAATTAATCGAAATGCTTGAATACCAATGGCCACATCTGCTGAATATAATTTCGAGGTAGGCTCAAGATAAAAATGGACAAACATTGTGAAGACTGTCCAACATTTCGTGGTTGAAATAATTAATCTAATATTCATGGATAATGTTTATTATCTTTAATTTAATTAATTTAACTTATTTTACAAGGCTGAGTTCTTTGCTTCTCGTGTTAAATAATTTAATTGAACTTGGAAAAACAAAATGAGATTCAAATATGAGAGACTCATCGATAGAAATGGAAAAAATATATTAGAATACATTGTAATAACACATTTTTACAGTGCAATTTAGAGTCTATGAAAAGTACATCCAAAACTTCGTCGCTTAAAAAATCGACCACTTGATGTATTTGTTTAACAGAATTTTTTTTCCAACACTGAATAAGCCTGATGGGCCGCCTTATTCATGGAAATATTTAAAACTCATTTAAGTTACTGAATGTTTTGTCCCTTTCGAACGCCTTTAGAATTCAGGTTGCGCGAAGAAGACAGAACATTCGATAGTTAAAATAGCTTATAAATCTGTCTATAAGGCCGTTAAGCTTAAGACACCTCATAATATGGTCAGAATAGCACACATTTCACGTTTTTAACTTGATAAAGATATGTTAAATCGCATACAATATGTGAATAATTTAGCGAATACAAATAAATAAATTATAGTACAATTAAATCTCTTTTGTGAATACATAAATATTTTTATATTTAATATAACAATTAATATCATTGTTGTCCCAAACGCCTTTTAATACGCTTTTACCGAGTGAGTTTAAAAATAAAGTTTAACCGGGTGAAAAAGTCGAAAATATATTGTTATACTGGCACGGTAAGAATACTGTATTTGTATGTCATGTTATTCGGATATACACTGGTTCTACGGTATGTAAGTCCGCCAACCCACACTAGGCCAGCGTGGTGGACTATATGGCCTAACCACTCTCAATCGATTCTCTCGATTGTAGAGTAGGCCCGTGCCCTGCAGTGGGACGTGTATGGGCTGATATAGATACACTGGTTAGTACGTAAACGATTAAATTACACTATGGCGAGTTTTATCCGGGTGGATCATTTTCCGGATAAATCGTAATTTTTTATTTTTTCACCAGCTATAAATGTTTATAAATCACTGCAAGTTACCAAACTTTAAAACTAATTTAGAATTTATATACATGTGATGTAAAAAATCTAAGTTATGGCAAGAGAAACTTAGAAAAACTTAATCTACTTAAATAAAAAGTCATATCCATTGCATTCTTTAAAAATTTAAATTATATTTTAAAGCAACGTTTATTTTTAATAATATAATTTACTTAAAATGTAGCTTATGCTAATTAAGTACTGGTACGGAATGTATACGTATGTGTGTGGGGTTCGATTCTTGACATACATAAAATACTTTTTTAAATTAGTGTTAAGGAAACACTAAAATTTTGGCCCAATGACGACACAATAAAAAAAATTAGAACCGACGAATAAAGTATGTAATAAAAAAGATTTCATATTTTATGTTGGGGCCATTGTACAGTAAATTGTAATATCTGTTTATAAAGTATATTTCAGATGCCACGAATAAAATCATTTATTATCTTTTTGCATTTGAAACATTAAAAAATATTTTCAAAATATTTAGTTGAAATGAATCAAAAACAAAAAATATGTCATTGCTACCTATGTTTTTAGCATGCCACGTGCATAAAATAATAAATATATTATTTTTCCTTTTGATTTTATTTGTGGTAGCCTTCGATATACGATTTATTAAAGTTAATTTTCATTGATATAACAATCTTTTGATTTTGAAATAAAACTCATATACAAATATCTGAGTACCTAAACTAACTTAATATTAAAATACGCGTACATTTAACAGATTACTAAAAAACTTAAAAAATAAATAAATTCAATAACGATAAAGCTTCGAAAAATACGTTTAAATAAAACAGTATATGTTTTACAAATAAAAAAAAACTCCAATATAATTATAGCTACCACCGTTCATAAAAGAATATATACCGTAACCTAAAAAAATAATAAAAAATAACGTAATCTTTTTACAAAAATCTCATAGAAAATAATTATTTATATCAAATCCTATTTTTATCCATCAGTAAAAAATGGCTTCTTTATTTTCAAATAAGGTAGTTATGTCAAATAGCGACCAGATTTTGACCCAGTTTTATGAAATAATATACATATTAATGTACTCGGGTCACTCGTATTCAAATTAATGTTAATGACACAATGTGTCACATTATTATGTTTACTAACGTGTGACGTCATTATTGATTCGGCCAATCACGATCGTTCTAATGGCGCCCAACACTATAAAAGTAGTTACATTGGTAAATGTCAGATTACAATCATAATAAAATATAGTAAAATAGCATTGTTAAGGGTAAAAGGAAATCGAGCTTTTAGAACACATTTGTGACTTGAAAATGATGTGTGTATTCGTAACTACCGCTTTTTCAAAGAAAACATTATAAAGAAATATATTACTTTCAAACGTATTTCTTAATATCGTACTATGATTGTAGAGGAGGCCCGTGCCCTGCAGTGGGACGTATATGGGCTGATACAGATACAAAAAAGTATGTGAAGACATCCATATGCCAGCGTGATGGAATATAGTAATTAAGGTTTTATATTGAATAAAGAATAATACCATAGGTTAGTGGCGGTACTTCCATACAAGCCCAAAAGCCCGGCTTGCCTTACATGATACGTACATATATACTCCATACTGAATACAAACTATTACATTCAATACAAATGCGATTTATTAGAAAACATCTAGCATTTAAAATTTTTGAATTTACCGCGCCGCGATTCAATGAGACTAGACGCCTGAGCCGAAGCGCCGCGTAATATTCATTCATTAAAACTGCATTGAACTTGAAAATACGGAGCACACAGCACATATATCTATCCTTTTCTCTCTCGTGTGCTTTTACGGGGCTTCTAGCAACGCGTGAACTGTATGGGGAAATGATATTACTCGATCGCTACGAATGTATAGCTATAGATATTTTATATAGCACTTTACTCTACACGAAATGCCCGGCTTCGGCCTTGGTGATGTAAAAACATCGTGCGTTGTATGGTCGTCAATTGATTATTTTTTAAATCAATTATATCTATTGTTATTTAATTAAGTTGGTTCCTTTTAGAAATTATTTCTAATATTTTTTTAGAACAAATAATGAAGTTTTAATATTTCTTTTAATAAATTGTATCTTTTGTATTGTTTATTTCACGTTTACTGGCAATATAGCACATATTTCTACTAACTTCATTTGTATTATGATTTAAGAGTTGTGAATGTGTTTTGTTTAAGGTTAATGTTTAGTTTTTCATGTCATTTAAACTTTTTGATACTATTATGAGTTGTATTGTTTTCTGTGATGGTTTGAGTGCGATGGTGAAAGCGTTCAATGCCGGTAAAAAGGTAAAATCATTCAATTATATTGAAAAATAAACCGGCGCGAAACCTATGCCGGGTTTGTACATTTAATAAGTCGTGGTAAATTACAATAGACATATCTTCAGTTCAGTTTAATAAACTACGCACTTTTATTACTACATGCTCCCTTCAAAGCTATTAAACAATCGTGATTCATATGTTTTTAAACGACACGTCTTGTGTGTTAGATTGTTTGGATTATAATGCTTTAAATTTTCATTAAATTAGGTGGTCCTTTCAAAAGGCAATCTATTATTTTAAATTCAGAAAAATATTTAAACATGAAGTATTCGGCTTGCCCTACTCCAAAACCCTAGGCACGCCACTGCCATAGGTAATGTATTAGGGCGGACAATCCAAACATAATCTATGAGCACTGTATTTACCTACACCGCGAGAACAGAGCGAGAGGGAACATAGTGAATGCGTTGGAGCGACAAGGATAGCAATAGAATTAGCGATACATGTACGGAAATAGTGGAATTTGTATGCCGTGTCCCCTCTGGTATACATTTGTTATGAGAAATATGTATGAAAGTTAATAATTAAAAATAATAGCATAAAGTTGTGAGCACTTTTAGCACCTACATTATAACAGCAAAATTAGAGGACAAATTACGGTTGATTTAATTTGAAAAGAATTTAGATTGAAAACTCCATTGACTGACTTTTAGAAGTAGATTAATAATTATAATTTCTTTCGGCTAGTTAAAAACTCATTGTTGTTTCGTTTTCAATGTTTACGCTCATAAATACATAACTTGCTTCGTAATGAATATGTATATACAGGGTATCTCAAGACCGCGACCGAAAACGAAGCCAGGTGGTAGGTTTAGTGGTTACAGACACGATGTAAATAAAAATTTCAGCAAAACAGCGACAGATATTGTTTAAGAAATTTTTAAAAAGTATCTTGTTTGGGTGGTAAAAACCTATTTTTTGCGAAAATAATAATTTAAACCCTTACGTACCATTGAGTGTTGAAAAATAAAGAGGTCTGCATCATTATTTTAGGAAAACTATGTATTTATCACCCACATACGACGATAAGTAAAAAATTTTAAAAAAATGTTATCGTTTTTTTTTTGCGAAATTTTTACTTGCATTGTGTCTGAAGTCACTAATACTACCACCTGGCTTCGTTTTCGGTCGCGGTCTAGATATACCCTGTATGTACATAAAAAGTAAATAAATATAAAAATACTTAATAAGGACGGATATTTTGCACCGTGGAATGAATAAGGTAGATTTAAAATAATAAAGACTTTTATAATTGAACCAATGTTGGACAAAATTGTATATAATAGATGTTCGATTTTAAGACGTTTGTCAATATTTATAGAGTTAATAAGTCAGTAAAGTGCGTGCTGGCCTGTTGGTAACGGAGCAGACGCGGCTGCCAACACTGTAGCCGCGGGTTCAAATCCCAGGGCACACTGACTATGGAGGCATGTGTCTATTGATAGTCAATTACCACGAACTATAACGGTGAAGAAAAACATCGTGAGGAAACCTGCATACCATAGCGATTTGTAAGAATTTCTATGGTATGTAAAGTCCGCCAACCCGCACTAGGCCAGCGTGGTGGACTGTGGCCTAACCCCTCTAATTCGTACTCTCGATAGAGGCTCGTGCCCTGCAGTGGGACGCAGCAGATTTATTTATTAAAAATTGTAAGATAAATTACGTTCTCTTGAAAATTAATTAGTAAATTACATCGATATTTTTTCCATATTCATATAATGCGCCTGATGGTAAGCGCAGTGCAGATAGAGTATCCACATGAGATGTTCATCTCTCGACACAATCATGCCGGCCTGACTTTGACCAACATTTGGGTGAATAGGAACGAATACTAATCGTCGTTATTCTACCGGGTATATCAAGACTGCGACCGGAAACGAAGCCAGATGGTAGTTTTAGTGGTTACAGACACAATGCAACTAAAAATATTGTAAAAATAGGACAGTTATTTTTTAATTTAAAAATCATCTTGTTTGGGTGGCAAATACATAGCTTTTGCGGAAAATTAAAAATTTTAACCCTTATGTATCATTGCGTCAGTTAATAATAAAAATGGTATACATTATTATTTTAGGAACACTTTGTATTTATCACCCAAATATGGCGATAAGTAAAAATTTGCGAAATTTACTTGCATTGTGTCTAAAGTCTTCAATACTACCACCTGGCTTCGTTTTCGGTCGCGGCCTCGATATACCCTGTATATCGGTTTTTGCGCGAATAAATCGCTCAGTATTTGTGGTATCTGAACGAATCTAGGTTCATTTAGGTATAACACTTTCAACTATCTATTGTTACTAATTGTGACAATCTCTGTATATCTGTATGTTGAATTCCACGTAAGATGTCGAGACTTCTTGAGTCGGGTAGCAGAGGTCCTGAAAAAAACATATTAGCAAATATAATGCTGTGCTCTAACCAGAATGATCGCTAAATAATAATAAATAAATACACCCAACAGTCACATACATAGTCCTGACCCCACACTAACATCGAGTCTTGTGTGTGCCAGAAACTACGAGACTTTTCGCTCTCACAAACACCCAAAACCGAGACAAATACCTGTGGATCACACAAACATTTCTCTCGGTGCGGGAATCGAACCCGCGGCCTCTCGTTTCACAGCCGGCGTTTAACCAACGGAGGCTGTCAGAATATATGTTCTTTATTTGTTTCGGGTCTGGGTGTTTGTGAGACCGAAAAGTCTCTCGTAGTTCCTGATACACGACACAAGACTCGATTGTAGTGTGGGGTCAGGAGGTCATCTTTACAAAAAAGGGAGTGTATTCAGTAATGGAAAGTTTGGCCAAAACAGTTAGCACTTCCCTATTGGTATGTAAAGTCCGCCTGGTAGCGCGCGTGGTGGCCTAAACCCTCTCAATCGAATTTTCGTTAGTAGAGATCCTTGCTCCGCAGTAGGCGATTATGTGTAAGTACTTACCCTGGAAGTATAATGTGATTTCGAAGGGGTGTATCTCGCCCTTATCTTGAGCACCCTTTCGATGTTACATTCCAGGGCCATTTTCACCCCCCACAAGTCGCCATCGGGGGCTAATTTCGGCAATTCTCTGTTCTGAAGGCAAGTCTTTGACGTGTCGTCATAGCTACAATGCGCGTCGCATAGACGAAACTCTTTTAGTTTTGTTGATCTGTTGGAAGATGAAATATAAATTAGTTTTTTAAGGTAATGTATGGAATTGCTGATTTATTAATATAATTAAGATAAGGGTGTCGATAATGCATAGCAACATTCTGGTAATTTTGATTATAAATACGGACACACAAAATTGAATTTATAGTAAGTTTTTCGTGCCAACACAAAAATAATATAAATAAAAATACATATAATGAAAAATATATAAAAGAAACTTTAACCAAGGTTTTTAATTCTTTATGAACTAAAATAAAGAATAAACTTATTACTGAAACCTTTAACACACATCTTTAATCTGAGTTTGGCAAATGGCATTTTTCCCACAATCTGGAAACTGGCATCAATTACTCCGATTCACAAAGGCGACGATAAAAGCATCCCCAGCAATTATAGACCGATATCCCTTTTGAGCATTATTTCTAAATTACTTGAAAAAATAGTAAACAAACGGCTAGTCAAATTCCTGGAGACTAATAACCTACTCTCAGAAAAACAGTTTGGTTTTAGGAGAGGTATTGCAACAGACGACGCTATCACTCTCTTGACTGATACAGTTGCCGAGGCCTTGGATAAAGGACAATGCTGCGTAGGCATATTTATGGATCTTGCCAAGGCGTTTGATACTGTCTCAATCCCGATTTTATTAAAAAAAACTAGACAGCTTAGGCATAAGGGGAGTAGCATACGATTGGTTTTGCAGTTATCTTAGCCAGCGACACCAATGTGTTAAAATTAATTCTCTGAAAAGCCAAATTCTTCCAGTGCACTTTGGTGTCCCCCAAGGTAGTATTCTCGGCCCTACACTCTTCTCTCTATACATTAACGATTTATTACATCTCTCTATAACTGGTGCACAGGTCATCTGCTACGCTGACGACACCGTAGTACTGTTTAAGGACTCTACTTGGAAAAAGGTTTCGGAAATGGCAGAAAAAGGACTTAAACAAATTAATATCTGGTTAAATAATAATCTCCTTACACTCAATACCAATAAAACTAAATTTATTGCCTTTCACAAAACAAAAGTTACAAATCCGATTTCCTTACAAAATATTAAAATTCATACCTGCGATCTTAATAACACAATTCAGACACCTTTACAGCAATGCGACTGCAGTTTAATTAATCGTGTCGATAGTTTAAAATACTTAGGTGTTGTATTAGACGAGAACCTCAATTTCAAAAAACATATCTTGCAACTTGCCGGTAGGACTCGGAAAATCATTTACATTATGAAATCTCTACGCTCCGTCGCCTCCAGAGATATCCTAAAACTTGTTTATGTTGCCCTTTGTCAGTCAATTCTGTCCTATTGTATTTCCATTTGGGGAGGGGCGATAAAAACAAGTATGATTGGTCTTGAAAGGGCTCAGCGCGCTGTCCTAAAGGTCATGATGTCCAAACCTTTTCTATTTCCTACCGATGAGCTTTACAAAGAATCTAAAGTACTCACGGTGCGTCAGCTATACATATGGAAAACAACCGTTACCATGCATAGGAAAACTCTCAACGCACCAATCTATCAAGAAATGCTAAGAAAACGTGTTTTTATAGTTCCAACTCCTTATATCAGGACATCCTTTGCAAAGCGTCTACCATTTTACCAACATCCTAGCATTTATAATAAAATTAGCGCCAAATGTGACATTAAAAAACTTCCCCGTAATGCCGCCAAAAATAAAATTAAAAACTGGTTATTAGGGCTAACTTATCAGGAAACGGAAAATTTGCTCACAACTTTTTAAAATATCCTTTGTCATACACACACACACACACACACACACACACACACACACACACACACACACACACAAACACACACACACACACACACACACACATGACTGCAGACTACGTCAAACACCGCAATCATTAGTCTCGATCACCGCTCGAAGATTTTCGCGATACAGGTTATGCCTAGTGCGAAAATCACTGATAATCTTTCTTGGTGTACATTTATTAAAATTATTTATGTTAAGTAGATTTTATATTATTTTAGATCTCAACTTTGTTTAGTTAAGTATTAGGTACCTATTGATGTACAAATTCATGGAAATAAATGCTTTATTATTATTATTATTATTAACTATAGAAAAATATGTAGGTATACGTAATTTTAAGTATATATTTTTTTAATTTTTAACTAAATTACTATACATACCTGAAAGTGATCTCAATGTTCTTATGGTTAAGACAATGAGACAAGGGCACCTTGTATGTGAAGTTATACAGGGTGTTCGCGCAAACCGTCTCAGTGAACAGCGACATGTTTGTTATAGTCTTGCTCGCTATACCGAAACGGACTGTGTCGCATTCTGAAAGAAAAAAAAAATTAAACAGAATCAAAAATAAAAATACACAGTATCAAAAAGAAAAATACACCCTGTAGTTATATATACCTGACCCCAATGTGAGATACATTTTTATCTATCTATCAATCTATAAATATACGATGAAAATATGTCTATTTTTGTTTATTGAAACATAAAAATGCATGGACATTTATGCAAATAGTAGTTATTTTAACTTTTAAAAAATATAGGGTAAAGAAAGCGGCCTTTAACGATTTAAATTTTATTTTAAGACTGCAATAACAATAAAAATACGCAAAATGCAATTTATTTCATACAAGTAAAAATTCCAAATTTTTGAACAAGCGCAGAAGCGCAAATATGGCGTGACGTCACTCCATAAAACGAAAACTTTCATTGCAAATGAAAAAGATTTAACTTAGACAAAAAAAACTGTTCTTAGTATCAATTACCCTGATATTCCACGATCCAATTAACAATTATATTTATAATTGTTTTATTTGTACAATCGGATTTGCCTGAAGTCATTTAACGCGCAATTTTTTAAAGTACGTTTCGATTCACGTAAGTCCTTATTTTTTAGCAACAAAATACGTTCTAATGTATGCAACTTATAGTAATTTTCATAAACTAAAGAAAAATGTCTCACCATCAGATTCGCCCAAGTCACCTTGCAGTCAATTTTTTAAAGTTCGTTCCGATTTTCGTAACTAATAATCCTTATTTTTTCACAACAAATAACGTTCCAATTTATGCAACTTATAGTAAATTTCATAAACTAAATAAAAATGTCTCACCATGTCCCCCAGTCTCTCTAGATTGGTCATTAAGAGTCATTTCCTCTGAACTAGACCTGATCTCCTCCGTGGCCTCCCGCTTCATCCTGACTCCACTCACATTCTGCTTATTAGAGTCCAGAAAATTGGACTCAGCATTAATTTCTTCATTTATCTTGAATTTTAGAGTGTCTGTGCTGTTTTTTTCAGGCATAAGGGGGATGATAGGTAGTTTGTCCTTTTGTAAGGGTTCTAAGGGCCTGATATAGGTCTCGTTTAACTCTTTGTCTGGTTTGGACCTTTCTAAGGGTTCCTGGTTTTCGTAGGTTTGAGGCGGATCGAGGCCGCATGATGTCTGGAAGTAAAAGAGATGTTAAACATTTTCTGACAGCTGATATAAAAATATGTACTGCTATGAAAAATAATTGTAACATTTATATAAGGAATAGTTTCTAAATTAATTTTATTAAATACAACGATGAAAAAAGTTTTTTGTGCGACCAATTTTTATTTCTTTTTAAAATATAAATTTTGATTATTATTTTTCTTGATGGAGATTTTTTTTCTTACCAATAAAGATTTGATGAACGAAGAAATGTGGACAAACTCCTTTTAAGGCAGCATGAATGAAATAAATTTGTTTAACCAATACACAATAATTGAGTTAGTCAACCCTTACCGTTACCAGCCACCCTACGAATATCGATTATCAGCTGGTAGCGGTTGGAGACGATGGGCCTGCTATATGAAAGGCCTGTGTCTAGCTGTGGACGTAGAAGGGCTGATGATGATGATGATGATGATGATGATGATGATAATGATGATAATGATGATGATGATGACGACGATGATGATGATAATGATGAAGCCTTACCGTAAGTGGTTAAAGCTACAGTACGAATGTGTCGGCTCGACCGAGGTACACTGACTAGGAGACTGTCCCGCCCTCACACCCGCCACTGCAACTCCTGTGTCGCAGGATCAACAGTGGCACGCATTGTAATGACACCGAGCATTGAAGCTCAGCGAGTCTCCGGGAATGTCTAACTTGCCTTTAACCCGCAACGAAATCAACCACAAAGTTAAATTAATAGGAGTTGGAAACACAGTACAGGGTACAGTCTCACAGAAATCGACGTGAAGTGACAGCCTTGCTGTCGCAGTTTCGCTTGATGAGTGAGATTGCCCTACTCTTTCCCACCTCTCGTCCTTTTCTCCTTCCCTCTCCAATTTTAAGAGCCAACACATATGAGACTCAAATGTAGGTTTTTTATTTTTATCCAATATGTCCGGCAAATGAGCAAACAGGTCACCTGATGGTAAGTAAACATCCACAACGCTTGGATATGTTGCCGGATCATCATCATACATACATAAATTCACGCCTTTTTTCCAGAAGGGGTAGGCAGAGGCGCCACCAGGACACCCACATTTCGCCTTGTACGTTCCGTCCCATGATGTGATAGGGGGCGAGCCTATCGCCATATCGGGCACAAAATCCTGACTCCGGGCTGATAATGAATAGAAAAATCCAATATCACTTTGCTCGACCCGGGATTCGAACACCTCAGCTTTAGTCGTGCCGTAGTACAACTACGCCACCGAGGCAGTCATCATGATCAGGCTGATAATAAATATTTACCTGACAGTCAGGGTCCAGTTCGTTGTTATTGTTGACGGCGAAGACACACCTTCCCCCCACTACGTCGGATATTCGAGTTATCGATATCGGCTCTGCTTGAGGGGCAGTGGTTTGCACTGTGTCTGCGGACAAATATCCGACGTTAATGACAATAACGAATGATGATAATATTTACTGATTAATATTATTTCCTTTATTTAAATGATTTACATATTAATGTATTTATGTATGATTATATACATAAATTATGTAGTTTTTGTCTGTATCTGTATCTGAATCTGTATCAGCCCATATACGTCCCACTGCAAGGCACGGGCCTACTCTACAATCGAGAGAATCGATTGAGAGTGGTTTTTGTCTATTTATGTATAAATAGTATTATTTATTTGAGCTTTTATTGTCTTTATTATACACTGCCCTTTCTTTCTCCCTCTCATAAATCCATCCAATGGTTGTCTGGTAGAGATTGGTAGAGATTGTTGTTTTGTTGTCTTTGTCCTATTGTTACATTTTGTGTACAATAAAGAATATAAATAAATAATATTAATAATCATTGCATACAATGTTGATGATACCTAAGGGCAGTGAAATCGTTAACTGTTATCTATTTAATAGAAATATTCCCGCCCTACACTGCAACTCCTATAAGCCAGGATCAGCTGAATTTTAATATCTAGGGGTGTTTTTAACCCGCAACAAAATTAACCTAATAATTGATCCAACCTAATATACCGGGTATATCAAGACCGCGACCGAAAACGAAGCCAGGTGGTAGTTTCATTGGCTTTAATACGATGCAAATAAATATTTCGCCAAAACAGTGACAGATATGTTTTCAGTTTTTTTTTAAATCATCGTTTTTAGGTGGTAAATACCTAGTTTTTGCGAAAATACTAATTTAAACCCTTTCGTACCATTGCGTGTTTAAAAATAAAGAGGTGTACATCTTTATTTTAGGAAAATTATGTATTTATCACCCAAATAAGGCAATAAATAAAAAATTACAAAAAAGATGTCGATTCTTTTTGCGAAATTTTTACTTGCATTGTGTCTGAAGTCACTAATATTACCACCTGACTTCGTTTTCGGTCGCAGTCTTGATATACCCGGTATATACATTTTTCAATTGCGTTGAATGACGAGGCGAGCCTGCCATTCGCCTGATGGTAAGCGATACGACCGCTCATGGACAGTAGCAAAACCAAACAACACCATCATTTACAAAGCAATGCTTGGCATTCCACTGCGCTCTTCACCCTGAGACATAAGAAGTTAAGTCTCAATATGTCCAGCAATTACTCTGGCTACAAAGTCCTTCAAACCGGAACACAACAGTGCATTTACACTGCTGTTTGTTGGAGAAATAGACATTGCGGTGGTACCTACCCAGGCGGCCTCTCACATATGAGAGACCTACCAGTTAACGACTATGTAGACTAGATAGGTACTTACTGATGAGATGGCTGACGTAATTTCTCGTAGGGTTTAGGGTAGAAGAAACAGTGTGTACTGGTTCAGTAGGCGCTGTAGTTGTGAACTCTTGCGTCGTTTTGTGAGGACCTTTCTCTGTGGACAAATATTATTTATTTAGTATGAAAGGTCGCTGGCAGATGTTGGATGCGACAAGCCGAAGACAGGGTGAAATGGCGCATTTTTGAGGAGGCCTGTGTCCAGCAGTGGACTAGTATAGGCTGATGATGATGATGATGATGATGACAGCCTCCATAGCGCAGTTGGTTAGACGCCGCCTGTGAAACGAGAGGCCGCGGGTTCGATCCCCGCACCGAGACAAATATTTGTGTGATCCACAGGTATTTGTTTCGGGTCTGGGTGTTTGTGAGACCGAAAAGTCTCTCGTAGTTCCTGATACCCACGACACAAGACTCGATATTAGTGTGGAGTCAGGTCTATGTATGTGACTATTGGGTGTTATTTATTTATTTATTGATCTTTGGGAAACAAACAAAACAATAGTAACATGACATGTAGAAAATATTAATACCCAATACAGCTAAGTTTCCACTAATTACTTAAACATAAACAAAGAGAGTGTACATATTAGAATTAAAGACACTAAAAATAATTAGAAAAACAAAAAAAAAGTACACGAACAATACACAAAACAGAAGTTCAACGAATAAAGTACCTCACAACAGACAAGTATATATCTAAGATAACATATGCTAGCATAATTATTTGTTTTTAATAACATGCATTGTACATTACTGTTTTGTTCAATTTACATTCGCTTACCTTTAGTGGATTTCTTAGCTTGTTGTGATGATTTCAAAGTCTGAAATAAATAATTTTGTATTAATTTATTTTATACTTAAATTAGTAGTTAAAACATATTTTTAAATGTTACTCGACCCCACACAAGGGTTCGCTGTGAGACTTGGTTTTATGGAGTATTTTAATACTTTGTAATATATCACACACAATATCTTCTGTACCTAATAGAAGCTAATTCGCCGAGAATAATACGTATATTGTAATAATAGTTAACTGTATTACAATATTTGTCCCGAATAGTATGCGAATTTTTCACCATGCTAGGCGTATCTATACATACAGGATATATCAAGACTGCGACCGAAAACGAAGTCAGGTGGTAGTATTAGTGACTTCAGACACAAAGTAAATAAAAATTTTGCAAAAAAAATCGTCAATATTTTTTTTTTTTTTCTTATCGTCGTATTTGGGTGATAAATACATAGTTTTCCTAAAATAATGATGTACACCTTTTTATTTTTTAAGACGTAATGGTACGTAAGGTTATAAATTACTATTTTTGCTAAAACTAGGTATTTACCACCCAAACAGAATGATTTTTAAAAAGTTGCAAAAATAATACTGTCGCTTTTTTTTGCGCAATTTATAGTTGCATTGTGACTGTAACCACTAAAACAACCACCTGACTTCGTTTTCGGTCGCAGTCTTGATATACGCGGTGTAATAAATTTGTAACCGATCGATGTCTGTACATGGAAGATAAATGAGAAAAACTAATATGGGGGGTCTGTATTAACGTAATAGAACCCAAAACAATGATTCACAAAACAAAAATTTAGCGTTCCCGTGGGATGAGGAAGGAATTCCGATATTATATTTGTTACTTTTATATACTCAAAGGGAAGGTATGGGATTGGATTACATGCCTTGAGTGGGAATGAGACGGGACGGGCGGGATATAACGGGACGGGAAAGTTAATTTCAAATAAAGTTTACGCAGACGAAGTTTACGGCAGGAAGCGAGTACAGACATATATTTCAATTTGAACGAAGTGCCTGGCCTGGGAGTTGAAACCAAAATCTTACTGTTCACATTTTTTTAACATATTCATACATATAACACGTCGGAAATATCTGTGAACCTAGCTGGAATGCGGTTCACATTTCATTTTTTTGTGTTCCCTTATCTAATATGTTATTTTACGTTAAAAACGTTTTGAGATGGATGCGAATTCTATTTTTTATTCTTTTTTCTATTTTAATCCAATTTGTTTAACCTATATTTTGAATTTGCTGAACTTATGTTCCAATGACGTCAATTATTCAGGTCTACAGATATTTCCGACGGGTAATACGTACATAATATGTAACATGTTGTATGACTTACTTGTATATGATTATGGTCGGGCGGCGCTCCGTTAATTTTCCCATAATGTGGGTAGTTGGACAATTTGTCGTGCATCCTGATTTCCTTCATGGAAATCAACTCTTGATGCTCCCGGAAATATAGTGCTGACATCACCACTAGGCTGAAATACATACATACATACATAAACTCAAGCCTTTATCCCCGAAGGGGTACGCAGAGGCGCCACCAGGACACCCACATTTCGCCTTGTATGTTCCGTCCCATGATGTGATAGGGGGCGAGCCTATCGCCATATCGGGCACAAATTCCTGACTCCGGGCTGATAATGAATAGAAAAATCCAATATCACTTTGCCCGACCCGGGACTCGAACCCGAGACCTCAGCTTCGTAACCGTACCGTAATACAACTACGCCACCGAGGCACTAGGCTGAAATATGAATTATATAAACATTTTCTTACGCTTTATTAGGCACAAAAAGAGGATAAATTAGAAATCAGATAAATGAAAAAGTACAAATGATGGTGCCATCTTTCTATTCAATTTTTTACTACCATGGGGTACTAAGAAATTGCCTCCGCGGCGCAGTTGGTTAGACGCCGCCTGTGAAACGAGAGGCCGCGGGTTCGATCCCCGCACCGAAACAAATGTTTGTGTGATCCACAGGTATTTGTTTCGGGTCTGGGTGTTTGTGAGACCGAAAAGTCTCTTGTAGTTTCTGATACCCACGACACAAGACTCGATCTTAGTGTGTGGTCAGGACTATGTATGTGACTGTTGGGTGTATTTATTTATTTATAGATATAACAAGGGAAAATAAATAATTACATTCAACAGTCACGTACATAGACCTGTCCCAAAGATCCATTCTTGTGTCACAAACTCCGTGAGTTTTTGGTTTACCTAATAGTATCCAACCTCTAAATATATTAATATTATTTTGTTTTTTAATAGAAGTAATAGAGGGCAAAAATAGCTTAAATTTACTTCAAACAATTAATTTTATTTTACTCACCACACAGCCATAATAAAAACCAGCACAGTAATAACAATTTGCAGAAACTTATTCGATATCAATTCACTGCTGGCATCCCCGTAGTCCTTACGACAGCAAAACCTCAACTTAGTGTTGCCATACGAAAAGTCATCATCGCTCCTTAACCATAGACAAGTGTCCTTCTTCTTAGAAAGGGTACTAAAATTCTCCTCTGGCGCCTTTTTATCAATATAATTAGTGTCCAAATTTTCCAAATTGTCCAAATTCTCTGTTTTCTTCGAGTGATACCGCACGCAAGTTTTATTATAGTTGTAATATTTCCCGTATTTTGAGTAGTTTCCGTGGCAGTTTTTGCACTGTTTTCGGGTGTATTTCGGGGAGTTGTGGTTCATTTTGTGGCAACACTCGTGCTTGCGTATGCTCCGGGCGATGTCTCGTATTTGATCTATTGAGACGTTGTCGTTGTATAGGGACTTTGATGAGTTCGACATCGCGGAATAGCGGGAATCTGGAACGAATTTTATTTAAGTGTAAAAATATTATTAATGAGTAATGTTACAAAAATCATCGGACCAAAGGTTGTCATATTAAAGAAAACATTAATCTAGCAATTTTTTTGCCAACCTCTGAGTGTTGGTCTAAGTATGCCGACATTCTTCCTTGGCTGTCTATAGACAACGATAAAATGTATAAATAGTATTATTTATTTGAGCTTTTATTGTCTCTATTATACACTGCCGTTTCTTTCTCCTTCTCATAAATTCATCCAATGGTTGTCTGGTAGAGATTGCCTTAGACCGCCCTTATAAGACCGCCATTTGTACTTTGTTGTTTTGTTGTCTCTATACCTATTGTTATATTTATTGTGTACAATAAAGAATAAAAATAAAAAAAATAATTTTAAAGAATGTGGTGGTTTAGAGTACTTAGAAAAGTCATGAAAATATCACAATATTTGCCGGCAAGATTTAAGTGTCAATGGACTTACAATTGGGAACGCCAAAGACCGAGGTAAATAGAACAGAATACTTAGGCCTGGATAACAAAAGACCAAGGCGACTTTGGTATACGCTGGGTTGACTCCAAGAAAAACTGATGAATTATAAACTAATTACTCATCTAATAGATTCATTTATAGATCGTCACACAATTATAACACTTTTTTCTCCGACATTGATATTTTCTATGAATCACTTTCTCGTTTTAAGAAAGCAGTTGTAGCCAAAGAGAATATAAAACACTACGTTAAGAGACGGGACTCCATAGAAAATATTTTTATCAATTTGCATGGCATTCTATTACCAACATTAGCCAGTATCGTCTGTCATTGCGTCAAAAGTCAAAAGTGCCAACCTAACAGAGCCAATAGTGCTGGACTGGGTGCAGTGCGCCTACTTTTATCAATATCGATAAAATGTACGAAATCTTAATGAAGGCTTACATAATGTTTTTTAAATCAAATTATTATGGGTTACTAGACTCCACATTACAAGCACAACATTCTACATTGGAGTCAGTCCTAATACAATGTTATGCTTTAATGTGGACCAGATTTAAATAAAAACAACCATTAGTAAATGTTTTATTATTTTTCAATTCTCTAAGTATAAAAAATATATTGTTTGGAAATAATCTGTCAAAAAGTAATTTATTTTGCGATGCCTTGTTGCTGCGCTTTTTTGGTACTATCTGCAGTTGGTTCCTCAGCCTCAGATTAAGGTTTTTTGATGGTACTGTAGATTTCTTAAGCCGATTTTGTTTCCTATTAAAAGATGTCGCCTCAAAGTGGTTTCCACATACATACTTTAAAGTATGTAGTTTTTCAATTGGAACATACATATTATATTAAATCTTCTTTACTCACAACTTTTACCCACTGCTTAAATCTGTAAAACAATACAGAATAAATAGTATTTTTTTATTCAACTTTTTTAGGATTGGTACCTCAGACAGATATTCATAGCTACGATTACATAATATGATTAAATTGGGAAAAGAATTGAAATTATGTACACTTTTTTGGTGAAATAAATAATGATGTATACATATATTTATTGCCTCACATTACGCAAAAACCTATGGTAAAATGGCTCGGCAAGGAAAGAACTAAAAATTTGGGATATGTTTTAAAATCAATTATTTTTTATAGTTATCGACAATCGTAGTATGTACATCACTATTTTATAGCAAACAAATATAATTTTCAAATTTGGGCTTTATACAATCTGCTGTCCCTACATAGGGGTAAATAATAACTAGGTAATTTGCTTACCGAGCTTCGTTCAAATGAAATTTAGCCATAAACTTCCTTTTTTCTTGATTTTTCCGACTAACACGATCTCCACAAATGTCACATGTTATAAACCGTGTTGACAGCTGCACTCAGAAGGAGAAAGCGCATCGAAGGAATGCAATAGCAATAATCCGCCATTATTTGCCACGCAAACTCCATAGAAAAGAAATTTTGTTCTTAGTTTCATCAGACTGGTTGTAGCTAAGGATTGCAATGTTAGTTAATTAATGGCTCAATGAAATTGTTTTTATTTTTATACAGTTTTATTTCCCTAATATACATAAATTAATAAAATAAAAATAACTGCCTCACTGACTAACGGACCACAGCCTGACTGACTAACTGACTGACTGACTGACCGTTACTGACG
This sequence comes from Deilephila porcellus, assembly GCA_905220455.2. Taxonomy (NCBI): domain Eukaryota; kingdom Metazoa; phylum Arthropoda; class Insecta; order Lepidoptera; family Sphingidae; genus Deilephila; species Deilephila porcellus. The sequence goes on along the minus strand of LR999997.1, from coordinate 2,040,098 downwards.
CTGGACCGCGAGCTGTCCCTCCTCTGCAGGACGCTGATCTTGCAGAGTTTGTTGTTGATCTTCTCCAGCTGCTCGATGCGCGACTCCAGGTTCCCCGTCACCTTGCACAACTCCTTCACGGCGCCCAGGTTCTCCATGAAGATGCGGTCCTGGATCATGGAGAAGATATTTTTTTTTTAATGCCGTTATAGGCAGACGAGCTAGCGGCCCGCCTGATGGTAAGCTATCGCTGCCCAGAGAACTTCGCAGTGCCAGGGGTCCAGCACAACAAAATCGCTGCCTACCTTAAAGAGAGTACTCTCTTTAAGCCTCTTTTGAAGAAGGACAGGTCATAGCGCTCAGGGAACTCAGATATTGATGAGATGAGTTTATACATACATAAACTCACGCGTTTATCCTAGAAGGGGTAGGCTAGGGCGCCACCAGGACACCCACATTTCGCCTTGTATGTTCCGTCCCACGATGTGATAGGGGGCGAGCCTATCGCCATATCGGGCACAAATTCCTGACTCCGGGCTGATAATGAATAGAAAAATCCAATATCACTTTGCCCGACCCGGGATTCGAACCCGAGACCTCAGCTTTGTAGTCATACCGTAGTACAACTACACCGAGGCAGTCAATTTTTGAATTTATGTTGGAAATTATTGGTTTTAGTCATGTTTGTGGCGCAAAAAATTGGTGCAATAATTCCTTATCATAACTCAGAAAAAATACCATTCTAGTTTATTTTAGTTTTTTTATACATTGAAATGAAATAGTTTTTTTATTGACACAATTGTTAAATGGTGCTATTATCGTGAGCTTCTTAATATTCACAGAATTGTGACTTACTGTGAAACAAAGATTGTATTCACAATGATAACTTTTTAGAACTTAACTAATGAATAAATAGGTAAAAAACGTCAAGTTACAGTAGAAAACCGTATGCCACCATTCTTGATTAAATTCAACAATTTATCATAAAAAAACTCACATTAATTTTACTTTAAATAGAAAAGGGTACCTATAAATACACCCAACAGTCACATACATAGTCCTGACCCCACACTAAGATCGAGTCTTGTGTCGTGTATCAGAAACTACGAGAGACTTTTCGGTCTCACAAACACAGACCAGAAACAAATACCTGTGGATCACACAAACATTTGTTTCGGTGATCGGAACCCGCGGCCTCTCGTTTCACAGCCGGCGTCTAACCAACTGCGCCACGGAGGCCGTCAAACATAACATTACACATTATTCATTCATCAATTATACACATCATCAAAAACACCACCTAAGTCCCATCCATTTTGCCTTACCTTATTAACAACCAAGAACTTGGGTATAGTGTCTCCATTGGGCAGGGTGACGTCTCCAGCTTCCTTCACAGCATCAGGGAGTACTGCCCTCAGTTCCTGCGCCAGGACCCCCGTGTCCCGCGCGGGGGCGGGGCCTCGAGGGTCGTACCCCAGGAGACCAGAGTGCGCCGCGAACGTGGCGTCATACGCGAACCTGAGGAGGCATCCTCGTCAACTTTTGGATATGAGAAGTGTAATTTTAACGACAAATGGGGCTACCAGAGTGATTGGACTCCAAGTTCGTTTCTCGAAGAGCTCCGGGACCGGGTCGCAATTATGTTTATTTTTTCAATAAAAATAAACATAATTGCGATCCGGTATCGGTGCGAAAAATCTTCGCACTGATACCAAGTTTCATAGTAAAATGGTCATTCTCCTTTAGCAAGTAGAACTGATGGCCGCTGGGCCGAAAGGTTCTAGAGTGGAGGCCACGTACAAGCAGGCGAAGTGTCGGACGCCCACCTACAAGGTGGACGACCTGATTAAGGTCGCAGAAAGTCGCTAGGCCGTTTCCAACAGGTCTTTGGGAGGCCTATGTCCAGCAGTGAACGTCTTGTGGCTGACGTTAAAAATCCCCCTATATTTCTTCCCAGTATAAAAAGTACCCTGAACAGACGAGAATGCATGAAGAGATTGATGAATGTTGATGAAGCGAAAGTAATATCTCAGAATCGAGCAAAGTGGCGATCCATAGTCTCTGTCTACCCCTATGGCATACAGGCGTGACGATTATGTATGTATGTTTAAAAAGCACCCTAAGGCCTAAAGCCTTCCTTGATAAATGGACTATCCAAAACCAAAAGAATTTTTACATTCGAACAAGTAGTTCCTGAGATTATCGCGAACAAACAAACAGTTCAGCCTAATATTAGTACAATACTTACTTCACCACCCGTATGCTCTGCACGTTTTTGAGTTGCTGTGCCGTGTCTAGTTCTTCTATGTTGTGTTTGGCTCGAGCGTCGGATGGGTGTAGTATGTGGCCCATCACCTTCAAATTACCTGGGGGATATTACATGATTATGTAAACGAAAACTGAAGATCTATCTATCTATATCTATATCAGCCCATATACGTCGCACTAGGGCAGCGTGGTGGACTATATGGCCTAACCCTTCTCAATCATACTCTCGATTGTGGAGGCCCGTGTCCTGCAGTGGGATATATATGAGCTGATACAGTACAATACAAGTGACTCACCATTAACAACACAGGATTCGTCGGGTCTGTCCGTGTTGATTCCAACCCTTCCGTTGAAATGGACGCTGTTGTCTGAAACTCCTCGCTGCCACCAGCTCTCGGTACAATCTGACTCGAACTGGCCCGGGTTCGATGCCTGTAAGGGGAGGTTTAGGGGTAGAACGCAGCTGTGGGTACGTAAGACTATAGTATGGATCCGGTTCATAGGAGGGGGAAGGGAGAAAAGACAGAAAGATTCGACAAAAACAATACAACCTTTGCTCCATTGTTTTATCTCTGGTTGGTTAGACTTTACTGAAAATAACTATAACGTCCTTCCACCGTATTGTAAAAGAGAAATTTAAAACATTTACATACATACATGAACTCACGCCTTTATCCCCGAAGGGGTAGGCAGGGGCGCCACTAGGACACCATTTCGCCTTGCATGTTCCGTCCCACGATGTGATAGGGGGCGAGCCTATCGCCATATCGGGCACAAATTCCTGACTCCGGGCTGGTAATGAATAGAAAAATCCAATATCACTTTGCCCGGCCCGGGATTCGAACCCGAGACCTCAGTTTTGTAACCGTACCGTAATACAACTACGCCACTGAGGCAGTCAACAAGTTTAAAACAATTCGGCGGAGTATTTTTGCCCAAACAGGATAAAGTAGACCACAAAAGACCATCTAATTAAGATAATTACCCTCTTGCTTTATTATAATATTCATATCAGTCATAGTCCAATATATAACACTAAACGTTAATACAAAGACCACAAAAGACCATAAAAGTCGTAGAAGACCAGAGCTCCCTTACTATAATCCAGTCGCTTCTATCAAGTACATAGCTCTGTCATAGTCTACTAATTAGCATCACACAAAAACTATGAAACGATTACAAAAGACCGTAGAAGACCATGTCTCCTCGGTAAATAACTTTCTCTTTTTTATCACGTTTATAACAAAGTATGCGAGCAAAGGAAAGTGACTCCGAAAAGACCTCAAAAGACCGTAGAAGACCGTCTCACCCGCACAATGATCCTGTCGCTCGCATGCGCGACTAGCATATGGTCAGCATGCGAGGAATGCGCCTTCAGAGCCACCACCAGTTGGAAGTGTCGTTGATCAGGGTTAGGCCTACCCTTCTTCCTCATATTGTTGTTTGTGGTCTCCGCGAAGTGGAGTCTTCCTACTGTGACTTTGGCGCCTTCACGACGGATTTCCACACTGAAATAATATACATACATACATAAACTCGCGCCTTTATCCTAGAAGGGGTAGGCAGAGGCGCCACCAGGACACCCACATTTCGCCTTGTATGGTCCGTCCTATGATGTGATAGGGGGCGAGCCTATCGCCATATCGGGCACAAATTCCTGACTCCGGGCTGATAATGAATAGAAAAACTCAATATCACTGCCTGACCCGGGATTCGAACGGAGACCTCAGCTTTGTAGTCGTACCGTAGTACAACAACGCCACCGAGGCATTTAAATAATATATTCCGGTAAATTGTGACTCATAAAGGTCAATATTGGTGATACATAAATTACAATCCGCAAAATTTTGTTCAGACCCGTAACCTTAAAGATGACTACGGATGATACGGTTAAGTTCATTGGTGATACAAAAATTCAAGCTTGTTAGTGATACATAAGATCAAGTTAGTTCATGACATTGAAGGCCTGGTTTTTCTTGTGATATGCAAATAGCATATATAGCATTGGTGAAAGAGGAGGCCTTCTCTAAGGAAATGTGAAGGTTCTTTAGTAATACTAAAGCATCAATCTAGAAGCTAACTTTAATTACTTTAAATAAGAAGTATCAAGGTCATCGGTGATACATAATGTCAATTAGCAGTGTATCAGGTGAAGGTTGGTTGGTGATTCATAAGGTCAAGTTCATCAATGATACAAAAGGTCAAGGTCAACCGTGATACCACAAGCTTAATTTATAGATTTTAGTTACAAGTACAGTTTTGTCGTAATTCATCTGTGGCGATAGCAATACGCCACCTTAGAGTTAGGTTTAAAATTAACACGCTTATTATTTGTAATTTTAACTTTATTTAAACATGCATTTCATTTTAAGATATGACTGCAGATGTTTAACCATAAAACATTTGCGAGTCGTAAAATTTATTAAAGTAATAATTTTTATGTACCGTATTGTGTAATATTAGTTATAAAGATGCTGTTCTAAATTATTGTTTCCTAATTGTAATGACCCGTTCATGCCGGGGCAATAAAACTGTATTAGTTTAAGTTCTTTAGGGGCGGCAATCTTTAGCAACAAATTTTATGTTTTTTAGACAATAATACACATGTTTGGGTGAACCTTTCGGTTTGGACAATAGCCCAGATGTTTGGGCAGACCTTTTTGTTAGTCGAAAGGCTGGACCCTATTTTATGGTTTAAATATGTTTTCTCGAACATTTATCCCCACCGATCCTCATTCGGGGAGACCTATAAGAGGGTCGGTTTATTTGGATAAGAGGACAGATTCTGCCATCTCTCGTCACGAGCACACCTCGCTCCGAGTTGCATAGTTATAATTTTACTCTGCTTGTATTAAGTGTTAATTTACAAAATATACAATAGTTAGTTCCTGGAAGTGAGTGCTCATTCTAATACCTACACTTAAAACCACCAAACATCGTTCCTGTTTCAAAAAGAACCGACCCTGATGTATCCAAAATTATTCATGAATCCAAAGCCAATACACAGTATTATTACGGCCTCATTCATAGACAGTTTTAAAACCTATTTTAGTTATCGAATGTTGTGTCTTCTTTGCTCAAACAAAATTCGAAATTCGTTCGAAAGGGATAAAACATTCGATAAGTAAAATAGGTTTTAAAACTATTTATTAATAGGGCCGTTAAAGAATATGTGATACATGTATCAGTATTGAAATATAATGTGTGACTCACGGCACTGGATGGAACGGTTTCTTTGTTCTGTCAGATTGACTCTGCTCCACTCTCACTTCTTGACTCGGGTCTTCTGCCTGAAATTAAACATTATTTTTACTCTGGTACTACCACTGACTTTTAATTTACTCTTCACGCTAGAATATTATATCTATCTATCTATCTATATCAGCCCGTATAGTATATACGTCCCACTGCAGGGCACGGGCCTACTCTACAATCGAGAGAATCGATTGAGAGTGGTTAGGCCATATAGTCCACCACGCTGGCCTAGTGCGGGTTGGCGGACTTACATACCGTAGAAATTCTTTAAAATCGCTACGGTATGCAGGTTTCCTCACGATGTTTTCTGTCACCGTTAAAGTGCGTGGTGATTGACTATCAATACACACATAACTCCGAAAAGTCAGAGGTGTGCCCTGGGATTTGAACCCGCGACCACCGAGAACATGTAGGCGGCCGCGTCTGGTCCGTTACCAACAGGCCACCACGCACTTTTATGTACTTGAACTGTAGAGATAGTCAATCACCACGCACTTTAACGGTGAGGAAAACATCGTGAGGATACCTGCATACCGTAGCGATTTTAAAGAATTTCTACGGTATGTAAGTCTGCCAACCCGCACTAGGCCAGCGTGGTGGACTATGATTTTACCTCTCTCAATCGTACCCTCAATTGTAGAGAAGGTCTTGAGTGGGACGTATGGTTTAGATTATTACCTTGACTCCATAAAAATGCAGGCAGAAGTTATTGACTTTCTTGAACCCCTCCTTAGTCTTAACATAGTGCGGGTCTCCTTGCATCTGGATCTGGCAGGTGACCTGGAAATGGTTCTTCTTCTGGCAGACGAAAGCCTCGTCTATCTGCGAGTAGTTAAAGCCTTTGTCTGCTCCTACCACGTAGGAGGGAGTTTGTCTATGAACAAAGAAAGAAGGTTTATTTATCAGATGTTATACAAAAAAATGAAGAGCTGGTTAAGGCTGAAAGTCGCTGGATGCAGCTTCCAACAGGTCGAAGTGGAGATCCTTGGGGAAGGCCTATGTTCAACAGTAGACTTGTGTGGCTGCAGAAAAAGGGAGAGAGAGAGAGAGAGATACAAAAATAAATGCGGGAAAAGTCACTTTTAGAATTCTTGTGGGGATTATGATCTACGTTTTTGGTGTGTTTGAAGAGATAGAGAAACACTTGAGAAAGGTTTATGTTTTTAAAATAATATTGTTATTATTATTTTAGTAAAAACTTAAGGGTTTAAATAGTTATTTTCGGTCGCAGTCTGGATATAACCGGTATAAACGATTTTTTTAAATTAATAAGGAACTAAAGCTGGTAGTAAGATCGTATGCACTCCGATTACAATAACTATCCAACAATATACAGCAGCTTTCATTGCAAATATTGTGTAGTAAATATATTCAACACACATACCATTGAAAGAAAACGGAATTAAAAATAGCATCATCCTCTTTTGTGTTACTTCGAAGTGTTTCTACAATGTACAAGGTTTTATTGTGTTCTTTAGATTTTAATAACAACTTTAAACTATGAAATAATGGTACTTGGTAGTATTCATTCCAGTACTCAAGATTAAAAATTGCAGTTTGGAAGGTAAAGTTATAAAGTTATAAAGGTAAAGTTATTAAATGTATAATAAATATTTATAGTATTAAATAGTTCTCTACGCTCTCTCTCTCTTTCTTTCTTTCTCTTTCTCTCTCTCTCTCTAGCCGCAGTAAGCCCACTACTGAACATAGGCCCCCCCTATACCACCACATAGACCAGTTGGAAGCGCCCTGCATCCAGCGACTTCCTGTTAGAAAAGTTTTCTACGATTAATTGTAATTTTAAAAAGTTTAAAAGCTATTCAGAATTTCAACGTAGCTTGGATTAATTAAATTTAGATTAAGGATCATTATAAAAGTAAAATCAAGATGAAGTACACTAAGGATCAAATTCTGGGAAGTAATGACATATACTAAAGGAAAGAGGTAATTTTAAGAAAAAAATCATACAGGATAACATATTCATCTCTTTTGCAAAAGTGATGAACCTTCATACATTTCTAACAATTTATGAATTACACAACAATTTGTCTCTATGCAGGCATTACACCGTAAGCACCTAAGTAATGGGCTTTCAAAAAAACGAGAGTTCGATATCAAAATTCTTTTTATTTATCTATAATAAACTTAGGAAATTGTAATAAAAATACTCACAATGGCTTCAAATTCCCGTCATACAGCGTGTGCCAGGCAGGTTGCTGGAAGGGGGCGAATCTGATGCACTGGAGGGGGGCATCGTCCCCCGCCTCGGATCCGTCCACTGACGGCGGGGCCCGCGAGGCCACGTGAGGGGTACTTTCTGGAGATAAGGCTGCTGCGGAACAAAGAAAATATTTTGGTGTGGAAACCAAAGCTGAACATAGGCCTCCCAAAAGGATTTCCATAGTGAATGATTGGAAATCGCATCTAGCGATTTTCTACCATTGAAAATTTCACGTGAACTTAAGCAATACTTGAAATTCGTGAAGATAATTTAGGACGTACAAATTTTTAGCTCCGGAATTTCCTTTCTGGAATATGTAGTTTTATTCCACCGCGGTGCCCTGATCTGGGATGAATAGAATGATAGAACACTCCTATTCTATTCCACAAGTCCGTAAAATGATCAAACGGCTTATCCGAAGGTAAGTGATCACCGCCACCAATAAAAATCTACAATACCAGTATCATTGTTGCGTCAAAATGAGAGAAAAAAGATTAGGAAAAACGAAGGAAGGATATAGCTTGCAGTCACTTTCCACACCTTTGAAATTCTTGAAGAAAACTCTCAGATGTCTAGGTTTCTACTATATCCGCCCATAATGCATGGGACGGTCGCCGAGGGGTTTTATCGATATGCTTTTTAGAGACCTAACCTGGCCCCAACCTCCACAGCGTGCGAGGCTGGAAGGCCTGGGACACCGTCATACCCCTTTTGGTCGATTCCAGGATACAAATATAAAAAAAAAAACACTGCCACCTATTTGTTTCTTTCCACGAGGACGAAGCCGAAAGCAAAATCCAATAATAACTATAAAACGTCACCTGGCTCACATTTCACTTGAGAATTCGCATCCACCTTCCTCTTTTTCCCCTGACTCTCCTGGACTGGATAAACAGGAGTCAGCGCCTCCTGTCCCATCACCAACTGCGACCCCATCATCCCTCCCTCCAGATCCATGTCTATCCTCATCTGTCCATACCTATTGGGGTACAGCGGTTCGACCATATCGTGTCTGACTTGTCTCATCCCCAAATCATCTTGGGGTAATACGACCACTTCTCCCAGATTATCAGATTTAAGTTCTTCGTATATGTACTCGTTGTTGGGGAGTATTTCGTGTGATGGTAGGTCATGGACCAGCATGTACTCGGTGTTGAGCACCGTCTGTGGTACCGTGATGGTGTGCTGAGGGTCTGAAGGGCTGTAAGGGTTTTCGGAGCCGGAGTCAGGCGGACTTTCAGGGAGTTGGTGGCCCCTGCGAAAAAATAAAAAAATATTTTGCTAAAACAAATTTTATCGCGGTTAGGTTGATGGTAGCTTTTTATATTTGTTTAAATTAGAAATCAGTGCGATCTGTTCACACATATAATCACCACGAGTGGAACATGGAGGCTTTAAAGTCTACAAACAATCATGCTAAAAATAAACCAAATGGAGATGAAAATCCGTACAAATAGTTTCATTTCAATGTACAACATTGGCGTAAACATAAGAATATTATGCTAAAATTATTTTTTCTCAGACCTGTTTTTTTTAATATGCAAATACTTATAGTTGTAGCTTTCTAGTATTATTTTGTTTGCAAAGTATGTCATTTTATTTCTGATAAATAAATTACGTTACAGGTACGGGTTCTGAATCTCCTCTAAATACTTATATTATTATTAACGAAAAATCGGTTATTTTGAATTAAAAAAATGGTTAATTATTATACAGTTTATTTTAAGTTGAATGTATGAAGAGGGCCGGCAGCGACTGGATTCGTTAAGCAGCAAACCGGGCTCTGTAGCGTACCTTGGGAGAGGCCTATGTCCAGCAGTGGACTGCAACGGGCTGATGATGATGATGATGATGTATGAAATGATAATAATGGTAGAACATACCCATTTCGGCGTGTGTCGATCTGCGGCGGGTAGCAATTGTCGCCGACTGGGCCCATATACGCCTCGAAGTCCAAATCCTCGATGATTCCTGGACCTGAGAACAAATAGTGTGTTGTATAGGTATTTATTTACATATCTGTATCTGTATCAGCCCATATACGTCCCACTGCAGGGCACGGGCCTCCTCTACAATCCAGAGTACGACTAAGAGGGTATATAGTCAACCACGCTGGCCTAGTGCGGGTTGGCAGACTTTACATACCATAGAAACTCTTGCAAATCGCTACGGTATGCAGGTTTCCTCACGATGTTTTCCTTCACCGCTATAGTGCGTAGTGATTTCAATACACATAATATGATTCCGAAAAGTCAGAGGTGTGCCCTGGGATTTGAACCCGCGACCACCGAGAACATGTTGGCAGACGCGTCTGGTCCGTTTACCAACAGGCCACCACGCACTTACTTATATATAAAAAGGAATATTACATAACATTGGCGATCCCCTGCAAAGCGCACAGTTAACGTAAACACACATTGAGGTAATGTTTACTAATACATAAATACACCCAACAGTCGCAGTTCTGACCCCACGTAAATATACAATTCCCGTGTCGTGTATCAGAAACTACGAGAGAGGTTTCGGTCTCACACACACCAAGACTCAAATCCTAGTGGATCACACTAACATGTCTGTGCGGGGTCGTAGCGACCTCTCGTTTCACAGCCGGCGTCTAACCAACAAGCCATGGAGGCTGTCAAAATAAACAGTAAGACTATACTGACTAGACTGTGTATAAAATGTATAAAATGCTGTCCATCCTTACAGGAGTTCCATTGGCAAAGCAATGATTGGCATTCCACTGCGCTCGCCATCCTGAGACATAAGATGTTAAGTCAAATTATGTCCAGTAGTTACTCTGGCTACAATGTCCTTCAAACCAGAACACAACAGTGCATTTACACTGCTGTTTCTCGGTAAAATAGAAATTGCGGTGGTACCTACCCAGACGGCCTCTCAAATATGAGAGGCCTACCAGTATCTGTCACTAATTTGACTGCGGGTTCGATCCCCTTTCGGAGACAAATGTTTGTGTGATCTACGGGTATCCGTTTCGGGTCCAAGTGTTTGGGAGACCGAAAAGTCTCTTGTAGTGTCTAATACCATACAAGAATTAACTGATCTTAATGTGGGGTCAGAAGTTCTATGTGACTGGTGGGTATATTTATTTCAAACTTCATTCTATTTTTATGACGTCACTACAGTTCTAGCACGCTATTGGTCGACATAACTCCTGTATGAGAATGTCACGTATTTATTTATTTAAAATTTTCATTCTATTTTGTATGACGTCACTGTGGTTCTAGCACGCTATTGGTCGACATAACTGGTGTATGTGAATGTGACGTATTTATTTATTTATTTTAAACTTCATTCTATTTTTTATGACGTCACTGTGGTTCTAGCACGCTATTGGTCCATTGAACGCTATACGTCACGCCAGTACACTGACTCTAATGAATTAAAACGGTGAAAGGAGAGGTGAACGCCTGTATTTATGAAAACGACAGTGTTATTACTGATTAATAGAGATAGAAGATATCGTCACGCCCGTGCCCACATGTGGGAAAATAAATACACCCAACAGTCACATGCATAGTGACCCCACACTAAAATCGAGTCTTGTGTATCAACTACGGGAGACTTTTCGGTCTCACAAACACCCAGACCCCAGACAAATACCTGTGTGTGTGGATGACACACTTTACTCGGTGTGGGGATCGTGAAGTGGCATCTCAGCGGGCCGGCATGATTGTATCGAATGGTATGAGACTACCGTTTGATACCATTCGATACTCTATCTGGACGGCATTAGCACTTACCATCAGGTGCAATGCAGTCACTATGCCGTGCCAGTTTAAAAAAAAAAAAACCCGCAGCCTCTTGTTTCACAGCCGGCGTCTAACCAACTGCGCCACGGAGGCTTTCATATGACTGCATACAATCCAACTGTGTTCAAAGGATAATAATAGGATTACAACTTATACCTAGGATATAGCTTGGATTATACCTGAAACGCGTCAAATTTCGATGATATATATAGGTAAATCGTTCCTATTAACAAATCAACAAATATCTTTTTTATTTACAAACTTATATAGTGAACCATCAAGCATCAAGAAACTAAATTGTGGCGAGAAAAATACACTGCTATCTATACAGCGCCAGCTATTTGAAGTTTTGAACAAAAACTTTTGAGAAAACATCCTTTTTTTTTATTGCGTTGAATGACGTGACGAGCATGCCGTCCGCCTGGTGGTAAACGATATGACCGCTCATGGACAGTAGCAAAACCAAACAACACCATGAATTACAAAGCAACGCTTGGCATTGGCCTGCGCTCGCCATCCTGACACATAAGATGTTAAGTCTATATGTCCAATAGTTAATCTGGCTACAATTTCCTTCAAACCGAAACACAACAAAGCATTTACATTGCTGTTTGGCGGGAGATATAGACATTGCGGTGGTACCTACCCAGGCGGCATCTCACATATGAGACACCTACCACCAGTAAAAAATACATTCATAATCTTCACACCTGTATCTCATAGGGGTAGACAGAGACTATGGGTCGCCACTTTGCTCGATCCTGACATATTACAATTGCTTCATCTACTTTCATCATTCTATTCTCATGAGGAAACCAATTATCAAGAAAAACTAAGCCTAAATTTTAATCCAAAAAATCATTATTCTGACTACCAAAATTCAACAAAAACCATGAAGTCATCGTTTACTTCTCACGAATATCCACACAAAACTTTTTTCGTATTCGAAATTCAAAACACTTTCTCACCTGGACACAATCCGTCACAATTCACCATCGATATAAACAATAATCGATACAATTCACAATCGATATAATTCACAAACGGCTGAACGCGTAGCGCGCTCGACTGTATCGGCGACACTGGATCAAATATGCGCCGATACTTTCTCGCATGGACACACATGAACAGACTGTTTTTACACGTGGCTTTAACCGAAATTATAGTCATTTAATTCACCGAAATTATTAATTTAAATTTCGAAATTAATAACCGAAATTATAGGGACACAAATCTATACAGGTAATAAATTTGTAACCGATCGATGTCTGTACATGGAAGATAAATGAGAAAAACTGCTATCGGGGGTCTGTATTTACGTAATAGAACCCAAAACAATTATTTTTAGAATTTTTGTCTGTTTGTCTGGGTGGTTGTGCGCGATGAACTCAGAAACCGTTTAACGGATTTCGATGAAATTTTGTAGGGACGTAGCTGACACCCTGGATTAACATTATGGCCAATTATTTTCATCCCGTAAAATTAATTGTTCCCGTGGTATGAGGAAGGAATTCCGATATTTTTTATTACTCTTTATACTTAAAGAGATGGGACTAGATTACATGGCTTTTCATGGATTACATGGCATGGCTCACGTTTCACAGTCGGCGGCTAACCAAATGCGCCACGGGTGCTGTCAAGTTAAAAATAGTAACCATAGTAATTCTTAACCATATTATTAATAATAGCAAATGGAGAATAACCATTTTTCTATGAAACTTAGTATCGGTGCGAAGATTTTTGTCCCTTGATGAAACCTACTTTTAATGTAGGGAAAAACAGAAAATATATATTTTCAATAAAAATAAACATTATTGCCACCCAGGCCCGGAGTTCTTGGAGAAGTGAACTTGAAGTCCACTAAGTGTTGTTATATCTACGCCATAAGACACATATTATGAAGTCAGGACTATATGTACTATATATTTATTAAACAAAGCAGATGAGGCTCGGCGACTGCTCTGTGCGAGATTGAGACATCCGAAGCATGGGGAAGGCGCGTCGCGAGCGCGGCCGCTATACCGCGCCGACGCAGGAATGTTAATATGCAAACCCGCCATCCTGCGATACAGGGTGCTCCGTTCACTAATCAGTACCTTCTAGATTGTTTCTGGTACTGTACTGCTGAGCAAGGAAATCAATAGTGTGTTGTTTGCTGGTAGTACAGAGCTGTATTACTAAGCAGGGCAGCTATTGTGCAGAGCACGGGTCTCTATAACCGATATATCGTTGAGAGGGAACTTCGTAACTGTAAGGATAGTAACGTGGTGGAAAAGTCGTCGTGACCCATGTGGGTTTGTCCACCAGTCACTCTGGTAGCCCCGTTTGTAGTAATGGCTGAGGTATCGTAAAATTTGATAATAATTACTTTATTCTATAAAAATCTGTCGCCCGGTATAAAACAGGAAAACATTTGAGGACGAATCATAAAAAATGCTGTAATGATTTTTTAGCAGTATCGGTATCGGGGTCAACGATTTTTTTACCGATATCATGAATGGTATTAATTTATATAATTTATAAATGGTCATTTTATCTATCTATCTATATCTATATCAGCCCATATACGTCCTACTGCAGGGCACGGGCCTACTCTACAATCGAGAGAATCGATTGAGAGTGGTTAGGCCATATAGTCCACCACGCTGGCCTAGTGCGGGTTGGCGGACTTACATACCGTAGAAATTCTTTTAAAATCGCTACGGTATGCAGGTTTCCTCACGATGTTTTCCTTCACCGTTAAAGTGCGTGGTGGTTGACTATCAATACACACATAACTCCGAAAAGTCAGAGGTGTGCCCTGGGATTTGAACCCGCGACCACAGTGAACATGTAGGCAGCCGGGACTGGTCCGTTACCAACAGGCCACCACGCACTTTTGGTCATTCTCCTTTAGAATATTTAGGCTGAGTAGTCGTGGTTACAAATTGTAAAACGAAACACAATATCGCATGTTTTTATTTGAAACAGACAATTTAAACTGTCAACGCGTTACATCGCGTTCGGGTTTTTAACGCGGAATTCCTTGTGTATGGAAAACTTAGCGATTTATAAGGAAAATTGCATTAACATACTGCGTGCATATCGATATTGTAAATAATATCCATATGCATATACACGAGATTGTATGGATTAACTATAGCTATATGACACTTTTATTATTTCAAACTTCTTCTGCGTGATTAATTTTATTTGAAATTTGCTTTATTTGGAATTTCTCATCCCGTCCCGGTATATCCCGCCCGTCCCGTCTCATTCTCACTCAAGGCATGTAATCCAGTCGCATCCCATATCTTTGAGTATAAAAATTAACAAATATATCGGAATTCCTCCCTCATCCCACGGAAACACAAAATTTTTCGGGATAGAAAGTAAGCTTAAGTGTTAGTTCTGGGTGTCAGCTACCTCCACACCAAATTTCATCGACATCCGTTAAGCCGTTCATCGCGCAAGACCGCACAAACAGACTAAAATTATAAAAATCATTGTTTTAGGTTCTATTACGTTAATACAGACTCCGCATATTAGGTTTTCTCATTTATCTTCCGTGTACAGACATCGATCGGTTACAAATTTATAATATGTATAGATTTATCTTTTACTCTTTTATTGATAGCCTCCATGGAGCAGTTGGTTGGACGCCAGCTTTGTAACGAGAGGCCGTGGGTTCGATCCCCGCACCGAAAGAAATGTTTGTGTCGCCAACATTTCTGTCGGGTATGGGTGTTTGTGAGACCGAAAAGTCTCTCGTAGTTCTGATACCTGCGACACAAGACTTAATTGATCTTAGTGTGGCGTCAGGACTATGTGTCAATGTTGGATGTATTTATTTATTTATTACTTAAATTGCGTTAACAGCTCACCTGATACGTTAGACTAATCGATAAAAAATACCGTATAAGTTAGGTGCGTCCTCAATCAGCAAGGTAAACAGAAAATCTATAAGTATACCATAATACTTATGATATACTTATAATATATGAGCAACCGACCAAATTTCCCCGCCTTAAAAACTTGTTTATGTTGAAACAAAAGTTTTCTTGCGATACAACATACCTACTACAATTGTTTTTATTCCACAGTTCCGACAAACGAGCATACAGGTCACCTGATGGAAAGGGGAGCGGAAAGGGAAAAGGATGGGAAAGGGATATTGGGCATCCGGCAAATTCACACACCGAAAGAAACCCGACAGAAAACCTGTCGCTTTACGTCGATCTCTTGTGAGGCAGTGTTCCGCACCGGAGCCTGCCCATTCATGCTGAGTCAAGACTGACAACAGCGTGGCTCCACCACTTTTAAATACTATATTAACTAGAGCGTGGTTTCATCATTTTTTATATTATCACATTTTTAATGCTTTATGGTCCTTCGAGCCGGATACCAACTAAAACATTTTTCCAAACACGTTTTAAAATTGTCACATACTTTTTCTTATAATAAGTAATTATGCTTCAATACTCCATGGTTCTTCGAACAGGATACCTAAAAATATTTTCACCAAACATTCGTTATTCAAACATGTTAGCTAAACACCGAAATCCCAATATTGCCTTAAGCGAGTGTTAACAGTTTTGGCAAACAAATTAATTTGTTGTATTTAGCGATACTCTGTGTGCATAGTAAACATTTACATTAGGAAAGGGCCCCTTACAATCATGATTGCCTGGTGTCTGACCACATGCAGGCTAATCTATACTAATATTACAAAGAGGAAAGATTTGTATGTATGTTTGTAACGAATTGGCTCAAAAAGTACAGGACCGATTTTAAAAATTCTTTCACCATTTGAATGCTACATTATCACTGTTGGAAAACTATGGGAAGTATTAGTGGCACCTCTATAAATCCCATTGAAGATACAGGAGTCACTGTACGGTATCTGTATCAGCCCATATACGGCCCACTGCAAGTCACAGGCCTCCTCTACAATCGACAGGACGATTGAGAGGGGTTGAGCCATATAGTCCACCACGCTGGCCTAGTGCGGGTTGGCAGACTTTACATACCATAAAAATTCTTGCAAATCGCAATGGTATGCAGGTTTCCTCACGATGTTTTCCTTCACCGTTATAGTACAGGCGTGAGCTATGTTAAAATATTTCTTAATCATCATTTACACTACAATCATATCAGTTGCAATCATGATTAATTAAGTCAATTCTACTGTACACCAAATATGTAAAATGCTTTTAAATAAAACTATTTTTTACGGATTTTTTTAACTTTATTAATTATACTACCCTTAATTTCCAATTATTAAATTAAAAACTTAATTTAAGAAGTTTACTAGTTTTCGCGATCCGATTAGTTTTATTTCAATGTGTAACATTCGCGTAAATCTAAGAAATAATTATGTAAAAATTTTCAATATTTGTACTAAAATTATCCAAAACGGTAAATACCCTCGGAATTTCACAATCCAGAACCCACCTGCCCGCACCCCTGTATTAATAACAAATCACAAGCTTGACTGCACAGCGTTTATCGAACCACCCCTAAAATAAAGCTAATTTGTTAACATAATCGTGTGAAAAACCACCCCTTGCGCGACCATTGATCCGTGAAAATGCATCTGTATTTTCGTTTCTATGGTTACTCGCCAGGTGTTGTCAATATTATTGGTTGTTTTTATTAACCTGGCTCGGCAGTGACTGCATCGCACCTGATGGTAACTACGATACAATCCAGAATAGGTGCAACTTACATACATAAACACACGCCTTTATCCCAGAAGGGGTAGGCAGAGGCGCCACCAGGACACCTCATTTCGCCTTGTATGTTCCGTTCCATGATGTGATAGGGGGCGAGCCTGTCGCCATATCGGGCACAAATTCCTGACTCCGGGTTGATAATGAATAGAAAAACCCAATATCTTATATAGGTTATTATTATTAATAAATCCATCAGCTGGCTAATTTTGTTCCCTATTCTATGATAAACATAACAGGGCTTACAATGCTGCTAGGAGAAATAGATTAAGCAGTAGTTGAAGATTGACAGTCTCCGTGGCGCGGTTGGTTAGGCGCCGGCTGTGAAACGCGAGGCCACTAAGATCTCAAACACCTCATTAGTGTGCGATGCAGAAATATTTTGGTTCTGGGCATTTACGAGACAGAAATGTCTCATATTTTTAGATACCTACGACACAAGACTTTAATCTTATGTGTTATTGTAATTGCAACGGTGAAGGAAAACATCGTGAGGAAACCTGCATACCATGGCGATTTGTAAGAATTTCCATGGTATGTAAAGTCCGACAACCGCTAGGCCAGCGTGGTGGACTGTACTAACCCATATCAATCGTACTCTCGATTGTAGAAGAGGCCCGTGCCCTGCAGTGGGACGTATATGAGCTGATACAGATACAGAAGTGACTGTTGGCTGTATTCATTGTAATTACCTATTAATACAAACATTTGCATACTTGGGACCTTAAAGCCGTTTTAAATTTATATTCTCATCCACCAATTTGTTGACAATAAAGAGGCCCCATTGAAAAACATTTTGTTATTACAGAAATTCCTTTAAATCACTAACCAAATGTATTTGCCGTCGATAAACTCGGCTCGGCGGTGTCGTGTTGCATTCACTTGTTAGGGGGATTTTACATGCGTCAGCGGGAACGCCGCGTTTAATTTCTCGTTGAGTTTAATTATGCTTTTTGCAATCAATATATTGGCAAAATAATCTAAAATGAATAAGTATAAATGGCAATTTTTTTGGTTTATTTTTATTGGGAGTTTTGTCAAACGAGACAATGTCACTACCGTAATCTTCTTTACAAGTTTCTTAACAGTAAAATAAAAAAAGATACAATACGATATTGAGATTTGATTATACCCAGACCGGAGATCTAGACGCTGGGAATGCGATATCTGTGACTGTTCAGATACAAACCACCGCACATTAAACTGTGAAACTCACCACAGTCGCCAACGCAAAATAGCCTACGTAAGTTCTGGCATACTGGCAAAGATAGGACTATCAATATAAAAACATCTCTCAAGTCTCAACCGTGAATACCCTATTTAAACTGCATTACACTTGCAAAATGCATCGTTGTCACTTTACCAAGCCATACAAAACATCAAATCAAAATATTATTTATTCAAAGAGCTATTCACAAGATCTTTTGAATCGTTAATTACTGCTAACACCGCTTCGGAACATGAACCTGTGAAGAAGAAACGGCGCAAAAAAAACCCTCAGCAACACGAACTGTCTTTTTTCTTTTTCTTTAAAGCCATTTATAATTACAATTGTTAATGTCATTTAAATGTCACAATAAGTATAAAAAGCCAAACTATGTGCGTACCAAAAAAAAAAACACGCCGTTACGTATGACTGTGTGCAGTCGCCCTAATCGGCGCGTGCGCGACGTGTGACACTCGGTAATTACGACGCTTGATTGTGTGTCGCCGGATGATAATCGTACAATAGTCGGAATTTTGTTTGACGCAAATCATTTATTAGTATTTTACGTTAATTTGATTACAATAATAGCTTAATGACTAAATATATTTTACGTTTTTTACTTATTTATTAGAAATTACAGGAAGTACTTACTATAATAATATACACTTAACAGACAAACACGTAGTTCTGACCCCACCCTATGATACAATAATGATAATTAATGTGTATCAGAAACTACGAGTAACTTTTAAGTCTGACAAACACGCAGACCTGTAACAAATACCTGTGGTTCGCACAAACATTTGTCTCAGTGCGAAGATCAAACCCGCGACCTCTCGTTTCATAGCCGGCGTCTAACTAAAAGTCTCTCGTAGTTTCTGATACACGACACAAGACTCGATCTTAGTGTGGGGTCAGGACTATGTTTGGGTCTGTTGGGTTTATTTATTTATTTTAGTTTTCTACTGATTATATTATTTATTTTATTATTTTTTATTGCGATGAATGGCGAGACGATGCCATTCGCCTGATGGTAAACGATACGACCGCTCATGGACAGTAGCAAAACCCAACAACACCATGATTTACAAAGCAATGCTTGGCATTGCCCTGCGCTCGCTATCCTGAGACATAAGATGTTAAGTCTCAATATGTCCAGTAACTCCGGCTACAAATGTCCTTCAAACCGGAACAGCGCATTTACACTGCTGCGTGTCGAGAGAAATAGACATTGCGGTGGTACCTACCCAGGCGGCCTCTCACATATGAGAGACCTACCAGTAAAGTTTTTTATTTCTGCTGGAAATCACAGCACATCCGATCAAAATATATTTGTGCGGATAAGCGCTTTAGTATAGCATCTACAAGATCAGTTACCTAAATTCAGACGATCGAATGTTTGGTCTGTTCTACACCCTTTACTTTGTCTTGCCGATTTTCATGTCTTTCAGTTTTTATTATACCCCTTTTCTTATTTGCAAATGAATCCAATTATATGTATTTAGAACAGGTTTAGTATTTAAAAGGTAGAGGCTTAAATAAAATTCTACTGCTAAATTAGATGCACATTATTTTTCCCAAATTTTTTATCAGGCCCCTTGCAAGTCGGTTTGGACCCATGATTGCCGATACTGACCACTTTAAAAATCTATGGTGTGGTGGGAGCTAGGGGCTGGGATCTGTCAGATCCTGTGTTTGAATACCAGCTCGGGTATTCCAATTTCTATGAGATGTTCGGTTTTAAAAACTACAATAAATCGAACAGTGTTGTCGTAATAAAGTATCCATTTTCGATAGATAGTTGCCTTTTGCCGGCGATCAATTATGCTGGCCTGATCATAGCTTCTTTAACAATGGCTCCCCATAAACTACCCCTATCACGGTCACCCCAATTCAAGACTATTTAGCATATATTCCACGCGTCCACTACATGCGCTTGGTTCCAACTTGATGCGTTAGGTGAGAGTTACACGATCAATATTGCTGTCAATATTTACTTACATCATGCCGCATTATTGGTCTAGACAGGAAGCATGTATGGGCTGAGAATTGTGAGATTTTGGTTTCAAACTTAAGGCGGTAAATCTAGTTTGTGAATTTAAGTTTGAAAAACCTCATATGAGACGCTAGACGGATTGGAATTTGTGCTGAGTATGGCGACATGCTTGCATCTATAACATGTATTAACATAAATAACATTGGCGCACTGTGAGTGGCGCAATAGGAGCTCAGCCTAACCCTTCAGGGATGTGAAGGCGTGAGCTTGACGTGATGCGGGATATTGACATGTTTGAATTTCAGGTCTAAACAGCTGTTGGATTTTTGTAACTGCGCAGATAGCGTCCATCGTTCAGGATGGTGGAGAACCCGGAATGACGCACTTTTCGGTTTTACCATTATTGTGTCGTTCAGATATAGAGGATTATATTGAACAGAATTTTTCAGCAGGGGCATTGTAATTACTTTTTCTTACCAGTAATATTACACGAATAACTAAGAATTCGTCAGTAAATACGAATTTGATCCTTTCATCGAGACGAAAATTTTGTTTTATTCTCAAACATTTGTATCGTGTATAGGTAAACAAAATAAATAAATACACCCAACAGTCACACACATAGCCCTGACCCCACACTAAGATCGAAACTTGTGTCGTGGGTATCAGAAACTACGAGAGACTTTTCGGTCTCACAAACACCCTGGCCCGAAACAAATACCTGTGGATCACACAAATATTCGTTTCCGTGCGGGGATCGAACCCGCGGCCTCTCGTTTCACAGCCGGCGTCTAACCAACTGCGCCACGGAGGCTGTCAAAGGTGTGGTCAGGTTGAAAAGTCTCTCATAGTTTCCGAGACGACATGACATAAGACTTACAGTATATTATTATGGGATTAGGTGTGTGACTGTTATTATATCGTCGTTGTCAAACCAATATCTGCTTGAGCTTTCAAAATTTTGACTATTACGACTAGTTTGCCACCCAAACTTTTTATTGGCATATAGGAAAACCGCTATGTGTTTCTAATCACTACACGGTGAATGAACATTAAAAAAATGCTTCGTGCATATAAAATTTTACATGACAATGTTTTGACTACAATCTCAAAGTTTACCTTATAGCAGATATTGGTTTCACGACGACGATATATTGAGAGTATGCAAGAAGCCTTAACAGTCGATTAGCAGCTAAGTGAATGCTCGCCAACGAAAGCGAGTAACGCTCCATTTGTCAGTGTGTTAAGGCGCCAATACCGAAACCGGTCCGCACCGGCCAGCACTAAACATTTCAAAATTGGAACGACACTTTACTTTTTAAATAATTTTAAAAATGGAAATACTTTTACTTAGTGTGAGTTTAAATTTAGAACAGAATCGAGTCGTCGCCATTTTGGCATTTCGTAAAAACGTATTACCTATAGCGTTTTATCCAAATGTTAAAAATATTTTTATCTCGGAATTGAAAGCGATATTACTGAGTTTGTAAACGGGATTACAAACTGCATAATATATACCAAGTGGTAGAATTACTTTACTAATACAGATTTAAATATTTTTGGACACTCGTCACTATTTCAGTTGACCCTTTACTTACTTTCAAAGTCAAACACATAAATCTCCAGAGTCAAATATATTTAGTTTATCGCTCAAATAAATGTTACGGTGGTTTAGTTTATGGATGCAAAATGACAAGAGATTTATAATTGCAAATTAAGTTGTAGAATCGGTCGAAAATATCTTAGACAGTTTTATAACAATTAAACGCTAGAGAACTCTTAACCGTCGAGCGCGGGCGGGGTATTTATTATCCAGTCCGTATTTATTATTTTAAATAATATAACAGTTCCTATTAATAGTATTGACAAAGTCATTGATATTATTTTGATTCAAACAGTTTTATTTCGGAAGATAAGTAGATATTTAAG
The DNA here is from genome assembly GCA_905220455.2 of Deilephila porcellus. Taxonomy (NCBI): domain Eukaryota; kingdom Metazoa; phylum Arthropoda; class Insecta; order Lepidoptera; family Sphingidae; genus Deilephila; species Deilephila porcellus. The sequence continues at coordinate 2,017,759 of LR999997.1, read as the reverse complement.
ACAAAAATTCAACATTTAAATAATTCAGCTATACATTGGAACTGTAATATTTATTGACAAACTGTTAAAAACGATTTGAATAAATAATTCATGATCGCATCATTTCGAAAACGCATGCCAAGCGTTACTCTATATCCCATTTTATATTTTATTTTAATATTATACCCCGCCCTGTCCCGTCTCATTCTCACTCAAGGCATGTAATCCCGTCCCATCCCATCTCTTCCGAGTTTAAAAAAGTAACAAATATATTTGAATTCCTTGCCCATCCCACGGGAACACTGCATTTTTCGGGATAAAACGTAGCCTATGTGTTAATCCAGGATGTCAGCTACTCCATACCAAATGTCATCAAAATCCGTTTAGCAGTTTCTGAGGTCATCGCGCACAACCGCACAGACAAACAAAAATTCTAATAGTCATTATTTTGGGTTCTATTACGTTCACAGTCCCCTCATAATAGGTTATCTCAAATATCACCTTATGGTATATGTATTTGTATTTAATAAATAATAATAAATACACTCAACAGTCACATACACAACGACCACTTAGGGAGAGTAGCAAAACCAAACAAGACCATGAATTACAAAGCACTGGATGGCATTCCACTGCGCTTGCCATCCTGAGACATAAGACGTAATTCTCATTATGTCCAGTAGTTACTCTGACTACAATGTCCTTCAAACTGGGACACAACAGTGCATTTACACTGCTGTTTTTTGGAGAAATAGACATTGCGGTGGTACCTAAACAGGCGGCCTCGCACATATGAGAGACCTACCAGTAAGTTTTGAACATAAGTACTATTATTATATTGATATTAGTCTAATAGCAGCGTGAATGACCCGTGAGTTTCTATTAGGTTTGATTTCCAACTTGGGCATTGCATTCAGTTTTGTGACTGCAATTCACAACTGCACTTGTATCACGTCTATAGTCAAAAATAATTTCCACAACCTTCCGCTGGCATTTTTGCCTACATCATGAGAACATATTTGGAAGCTTATATTTTAAGAAAACGCAATATTTTTTCTGTGGGACGTAAGAACGCAACATAGGGATTTATTTAAAAAAAATCGGATATGATTATTTTAGGGGTGTAGGTAGTAGGATTTTTTTTGTTATTATTACCTTGTCTTGCAGCTATTCTGCCGGCGGTCCTATTCGGTTCCTGACTGCCGGCCTCCTCCATATGCCACGTGTATTCCATTTTCAAACAACCATGTCGGCGCTTACGTTACGTCTAGTGTCAATCCCTTGTCACACATCGCGGGAACTGTTCCTTTTTTAAATTATCTTTTTTTTCTAAGGCACTCTTATCACACAGCCTAGATTTAAAAATGTGTTTTGTAATTTAAATTTCGAAGGGGGCAACGCGTTCTTTTTATAAATATTTGTTCGATAAAGCGTCCGTCAATACAATAATCTTGTAAGGCACTGACACAGATCGGCTGGCTTGCATTCCACCCTTACGGCATGACCGAGACGGGCAATACGCTTCACCGCGCGCCAGACAAGGACAACAATACTTCCACGCGCCCCGCTCGAAAAAACACTCAGGGTAGTGCGTCGACCAATCACGTACCTCCGAAATATAATACGGGGTAGCGTCTCGCCCAATCAGAGATCGCGTGAAGGAGTATCGGCAAAGGTAGTCCATATTGGGGGGTGAATAGGTATTAATATAATGTACTATTTAGGTAAATGTGCGCCGTAAAATCTGATTTATTACGCGATAACGACGTTTCGAAATGAAAATGAAAGCTGGTAAAATATTGTGTGACGAGGTTGTAAATTATAACTTAGGTTTAATTCTTAGAAATTTGATTCTATCGTTTATCTAATGTAGACTGTTAATTTTTCTGGGGTTTTTGACTCTGGACTGTTTCATATTCAATCCCCATGTACTTTAACGATGAAGTGAACCATCGTGAGGAAACCTTCGTAGTATGGAATTCTTAACAATATTTTGTATAAGTTTTTTTTATTGCCGTGAATGGCGAGACGAGCATGCCATTCGCCTGATGGTAAGCGATACAAGCGCTCATAGACCGGAAAACCGAACAACACCATGAATTATAAGGCGATGCTTGGTATTCCACTGCGCTCGCCATCCTGAGACATAGGATGTTAAGTCTCATTATGTCCAGTCGTTACTCTGGTTATAAATTCCTCCAACCCGGAACACAACAGTGCATTTACACTGATGTTCGGCGAGAGAAATAGATATTGCGGTGGTACCTACCCAGGCGGCCTCTCACATATGAGAGACCACCAGTATAATTGAATTGCGTGGTGAATTGCGTCGTCCTGCGTTAGTATAAAGAGGACGGCCTAAGTCCTCTCAAACCAACTGTCATTTGTAATTGAGTCCCGCTCAGCAGTGGGCGATGATGGGCTGATACAGTATGACAACCCATGCTAGATGGTCTGACATCAGAAAAATGGCGAGGAATACTTCCAGGCTATTCGACTGCCTCGTTGGCGTAATTGTACTACGGTACGATATTGAGTTTTTCTATTCATTATCAGCCCGGGGTCAGGAATTTGTGCCCGATATGGTGATAGGCTTGCCCCCTATCACATCATGGGACGGAACATACAAGGCGAAATGTGGGTGTACTGGTGGCGCCTCTGCCTACCCCTTCTGGAATAAAGGCGTGAGTTTATGTATACATATATGTGTGTAGTAGTCCAAGATAGAAAGTTTACAAACATCGACACTACAATCGGAACGTCGCGTCGGGAAGCTAAAAATGTGAAAAAAATAAACCTAATCCGCGATAAAATCCGTAAAACTTAGTTTTATTTCAATGTGTAACATTCGCGTAAATCTAAGAAACCATTAGCAATGTTATGTTTTAAATCTTCTGATGTGTATTAATTTCACTGGCTCCAATGTTCTCCAAACAGCTCCAATTGATTACCCTACCTACCCACTTAAACATACATAATAGTTGATATGTTACATGCCAAAAGATTTACCATCTAGTGTAATATTATGGTATTAATTTAACAAATAATACACCTAACAGTCGCATACATAGTCCTGACACACTAACATCGAGTCTTGTGTCGTGTATCAGAAACTACGAGAGACTTTTTGCTCTAACAAACACCCAGACCCGAAACAAATACCTGCGGATCACACATACAGGGTAGGTATATCAAGACTGCGACCGAAAACGAAGCCAAGTGGCAGCATTAGTCACTTCAGACACAATGCAAGTAAAAAATCGACAACATTTTTTTTGTAATATTTTACTTATCGTCGTATTTGGGTGATAAATACATAGTGTTCCTAAAATAATGATGTAGACCTCTTTATTTTTAAACACTCAATGGCATGTAAGGGTTTAAATAATTATTTTCGCAAAAACTAGGTATTTACCACCCAAACAAGATGATATTTTAAATATTCTAAAAAAATATCTTGCGCTCTTTTGGTGAAATTTTTATTTGCATCGTGTCTGTCAACACTAAAATTACCACCTGACTTCGTTTTCGGTCGCAGTCTTGATATACCCGGTATATTTATCTCGGTGCGGAGATCGAACCCACGGTCTCCCGTTTCACAACCAGCGTCTAACCAACTGGCTGGCTGGGGCTATTGATACATGTCGAAATATTCGAAAACTTACCACAGCCTACACCAACGACAAAATCATATTCACCACGTCATACCAGGTGTTAACCCTCAATCGTCATACTCGATCAACCGTCACCTGACGTCAACCCTTGCGACACGGTCCAAAAGACCCCGTCTCGATGCATATTGATTAAACACGTCATTTGATGGGGAATTTAATATGCTGCTTTATTCAAGCGTGAAGGTTTTAAACTGTCGTATACTTTACCGCACCTGATGATAAATTCAGTACGGATAGTGTACACTGGAGTAAGATGGTTATCTTTTCTAATACATTATATCTATCTATCTATATCAGCCCATATACGTCCCACTGCAGGGCACGGGCCTACTCTACAATCGAGAGAATCGATTGAGAGTGGTTAGGCCATATAGTCCACCACGCTGGCCTAGTGCGGGTTGGCGGACTTACATACCGTAGAAATTCTTTAAAATCGCTACGGTATGCAGGTTTCCTCACGATGTTTTCCTTCACCGTTAAAGTGCGTGGTGATGGACTATCAATACACACATAACTCCGAAAAGTCAGAGGTGTGCCCTGGGGTTTGAACCCGCGACCACCGTGATCATGTAGGCAGCCGCGTCTGGTCCGTTACCAACAGGCCACCACGCACTTTATATATCCTATAGCATTCCTTGATGAATGGGCTATCCAACACTAAAATAAATTTTCAATTTAAACCAGTATTTTCTAGGATTAGTGCGTTCAAACAAACAAACTCTTCAGTTAAAAGTAAGTTTTTCAAGTGATAGGTCTCTCATATGTGAGAGGCCGCCTGGGTAGGTACCACCGCAATGTCTATTTCTCCAACAAACAGCAGTGTAAATGCACTGTTGTGTTCCGGTTTGAAAGACATTGTAGCCAGAGTAACTACTGGACATAATTAGACCCAACATCTTACGTCTCAGGATGGCGAGCGCAGTGGAATGCCGTGCATTGCTTTGTAATTCATGGTGTTTGGTTTTGCTACTGCGCTTGAGCGGTCGTGTCGCTTACCATCAGGCGGATGGCATGTTTGTCTCGTCATTCTAAGCAATAAAAAATCTATAATTTTGTCGGCCTGCTTCAAGCTGTTGAACCCGAGACGCAACACACTTGCTTGATATATGTATGTATGTATGTATGTATGTATGTATGTATGTATGTGTGTATGTATGTATGTATATATTATGGTAATCTTTATCTAGGCGGATACGGTAGCGATGTATCCTGTTAACAGTTTTACATACATACATACATAAACTCACGCCTTTATCCCCGTAGGGGTAGGCAGAGGCGCCACCAGGACACCCACATTTCGCCTTATATGTTCGTGATGTGATAGGGGGCGAGCCTATCGCCATATCGGGCACAAATTCCTGACTCCGAACTGATCAAATTAATAAAAAAATCCAATATTACTTTGCCCAACCCGGGACTCAAACTCGAACCCGAGACCTCAGCTTTGTAACCGTACCGTAATACAACTGCGCCACCGAGACAGTCAAAAACAGTAATGTAAATCCGTATTCACCTGCCGTTCCAATTGCTTCAATAAAACACAATAGGGTGGATAAATTAACAAAGTGAATTATCAGTATCACGCGACGGTAAACGTTTGTTATGCCGGGCAGAGGTCATCGGCGATCACTGCCCACCCCTCGTGGGTAAAGCGTGAACGTAATTGCTACCGTGGGAAGGTGCGATGGGTCATACTTAATCAATTAGCCATTTTATATTGTCAGTAGCTTAGCTAAATATTGGAGGATTCTACATACATACAATACATAAACTTACGCCTATTTCCCAGAAGGGGTAGACAGATGCTACCAGGACATCCACTTCAATTTCTCAGTCTGGGAATTTAAAGGTGATATTTTTAAAACTGATCCCGTCGAAAGTACCAATTATTACATAACATATATAAACTCAAGCCTTTCCAGAAGGGATAAGCAGAGGTCTTGTGCGTGCGAACAACGTGCTTCAAGGACACCTACGCATCGCCTTGTGTGTTCCGTCCCACGATATAATAGCAGGCGATGCTATCACCATTTCGCATGTTAAGTCCGCCAACCCGCACTAGGCCAGGGTGGTGGACTTTTATGGCCTAATTCCTTTCAGTCGTACCCTCGACCCGTGCCCTGAAGGAGGACACATATGGATCGATGCAGTACAGGTTTTTTAAAATTAAAGCTCACTCTACTAAATATTTTTCTCATAACTTTAATAAAGCACATCCCAGTACCACGCTGTCAGTTGTCACAATGAATAGAAAACGGATACACGCGTTAACTTGGGGTCGTGGGACCCTAGAGTATATTATAACTAGGAGAACCACGCTACAGCCAATTTAGTATTAAACTTGCACGGCAAAGTGACAATGGACCTGGTGGTAAGCCCAGTGAAGTCTTAGACTGGACCAGATCGTAGATAAAACTAGCCAAGTCAGACCTTAAGCTTTACATAAATAATAATAAATAAATACACCCAAAAGTCGCGACATAGTCCTGACCCCACACTAAGATCGAGTCTTGTGTGTATCAGAAACTAAAAGACTTTTCGGTCTCACAAACACCCAGAACCGAAACAAATACCTGTGGTTCTCAAAAATATTTGTTTCGGTACGGGGATCGAACCCGCGGCCTCTTTCACAAGCGGCGTCTAACCAACTGCGCCACGGAGGCTGTTCTGTTTCTCGATACTGCTTCCATCAGTTGTGGAGATTCTTGACGAGGGTGGGGGGTATATTCAGCAGTGGACTGTGTGTGGCTAGAGGTGGTGACACAAAAAGACGAACAAAGGGTAGACGCTAATAAAGTTACCCCTGAAGATTTCCATCAACCATGACCTTAAAGCTGCTAGAACTCCAACACCTGCATTCAAGGTCTTATTTCTAGGAAGCACAGCATCGACCCAACTGTTTCCATGGCAACCAGATTCGTGACTAGGTGTAATTTCAGCGTTTATGTACCTACGAGTAATATTTTCCTGAAGCCTGCATCCATTCATTTGAAGAGCTTCATTAGTTTAACAGCCTATGAAGTGCCATGGAAAGTGCATCGTTGTGGGTAGTTTACAATAATCTAAATCTAGTTGTAGGATATTCGTATCCGCCAAGTTAGCGATAGAATTATTATTATAGAAAGCCTCCGTGGCGCAGTTGGTTGGACGCCGGCTGTGAAACGAGAAGCCGTGGGTTCGATCCCCGCACCGAAACAAATGTTTGTGTGAACCACAAGTATTTGTTTCGAGTCTAGGTGTTTGTGAGACCGAAAGGTCTCTGATTTCCACGATACTAGACTCGATACTAGTGTGGGGTCAGGACTATGTATGTGGCTGTAGGGTGTATTTATTTATTATTATGTACATGATTTCTGAAACCTCAGAGGTTTAATTTAATAAAATAAGAATTGTTTAATCTTGTCCCATCCTTTCGTTTCCGTAACAAAACTACGCTTCTTTAAGGTTGTAGAACAGTTTGCCCACGTATTATTTCCTTCCTATAATCCTGGGTTCTTTAAGCCGAACGTACCTAACGAAGCTGTTAACAGGCCGGCATTATTATTTCGTCTTTCATTAGATACTCTATATGGACATCATTGTTTTAACTATCAGATTCAGTAAAATAATTTTACTAACTCAAATTAAAAAAAGATTGGCAACAAGTAAAAAAGCATATATTTAATCCTGTTATTCATATAATATAGCCTGGAAAAGAGAAAAAAAACATTTTGCAAAATCTATCGAAATGCTACCTCTGACCAACCCATCCACAAAAATGCATGTCATACTCGTGGAGGGTATTGATCAAACGGTTCGGACGGGTGGGCGGGCACCCCTAGCGTCGGCCAATAGGGGTAGCTTTCGTAAATTACCACCGCGCGTGCCGCCGCTTGACGGTCCAAATTGACGTATAGCCGCAAAAGAAATTTACAGGATGATAAAAAATGTAAGTAATCAGTTTCTGAATAAATAAATATGTACATTATTTTATAATCGCTGCTAAATAAACAACAACAAAGATTTATTTGAACAGCGTTCAGATTAGCTGTAAAATGATGGAGAAGTTATTAAAACAAATATTTTTTACGCTATCTCCCTCGCACGTACGCACCTTAAATCTTAATTGAGATTAAACCAGAATTGAAATATTTGCAACTTACTTATTACTCAACAAAAAATACTTTCAGTTTTAGACACAGGATAATTTAGGTCTTTCTATAGAGTCTACTGAAAAGCAATGATCTTTCTACAATTTATATAAAATGAGTGAAACTGGGACTCAGAAATTGATATGTTGTGGCCAAATATTGTTATCAAGATTATGTGTAATATCTGAAAGCCGAGTGAGGTCAAATTAAAAAATCCCTTATTTTTAAGTCAGTTAAAAATATTAATAAACATTGAACTATATTTTTTTTCTTTAGTCTCTCTTCATCTTTCGAACACCTCATGGTACCCCAATATTGTCGGTTTCTCTTATCCATCCTATGGTTAATTGTCTGTAAAAGATCGCCTCGAGCGATAAGACCGCCTTTCGCACGTCTTTTTTCTTCCTATTGTGTTCTTTTTTATGTCACAGATGTAAAATAAAGTTTTAAATAAATATGCAGATTTTAATTAGGTACCTAGTTTTTTTAACGTGTTTTGTTTCAAAATGCAGCACCCTGTACATCACGATGACATGACGACATCGAGCGCGTCACGGAATCACGGCAACAGAACAACACGAACGGTAGAGAATTAATGTTGTTTTTACATTATCGAGCATCAACTCCGCATTGCAATTAAAAGCTGTATATTTTAAAGCACCGTTGCGTCCTTTCATAATTATTAATCTATTTGTTTTTCTATAGGTCCGGCAAACGAGCCATCAGGTCGCCTAATGGTAAGTGACCACTGCATATGAACATCCACATGGCTTGGATCATGGATGTGTTGCCGGACCTCCGGATCGGGAGGGAAGGAAAGAGGATAGGAAGTCGAAAGAGGTATCCGGTAAACTCACTCACCGAAAGAAACGCGACAGCAAATGATTTTACTGTATGTAGCAGCCCATAATAGCCCACTGCTGTACACGGGACTGTACAACCGGGAGCTCCATTGAGAAGGGTTAGGCCAGTGGCGAATTATCCCTAAGGCAAAGTGGGCACGTGCCTAGGGGCGCGAGGTTACGAAGGGGCGCGCGATAATTTCGGATATCTTCGTTTCTATGCAAAACCATCTGATGTTATAATTATGTTACATACGAATCGCATTCGTTCGCTAAATGAACTATACATTCATGTAATGTATGTATTTTTTTTAAATATGGCTGCTAGATGGGCGCCTTTGAGGTGCTTGCCTAGGGTGCTCTCAACATTTAATCCACCTCTGGGTTAGGCCATGTAGTCCACCACGCTGGCCTAATGCGGGTTGGCGGACTTCACATACATTGAATTCTAGCTAAAGCTTTCTAGCTAATTCTACCTACTAAAGTCAATTAATCTGTATAATATCTACCTATATTACCAAACAAAATCTTGTAATTATTATTAAATCTCTATTCTATATTGCATCGCCTCAAAACGGTTTAGATTCCTAATATAAAGTGTCCGTTCTGTGCGTTTTTGATAAACAAAAATACACCCAACAGTCACATACATAGTCCTGACCCCACACTAAGATCGAGTCTTGTGTCGTGTATCAACTGCGAGAGACTTTTCGGTCTTTCCAACACCCTGAACCGAAAAAAATACTTGTGGATCACACAAACATAATTATGTCTCAGAACGGGGATCGTAGCCGCCTCCCGTTTCACAAGCATCTAACCAACTGCGCCAAAGCTGTTAAACATAAATACATACATAAGCTCACGCCTTTATCCCAGAAGGGGTAGGCAGAGGCGCCACCAGGACACCCACATTTCACCTTGGATGATCCGTCCCATGATGTGATAGGGGGCGAGCCTACCGCCATATCGGGCACAAATTCCTGACTCCGGGCTGATAATGAATAGAAAAACCCAATATCACTTTGCCCGACCCTGGATTCGAACCCGAGACCTCAGCTTTGTAATCATACCGTAGTACAACTACGCCACCGAAGCAGTCTGTGCTGTCAAACAATATTTTCGTTTCTTTGTATTCGTCAACCACTATTCCAAAAGGAAAATAAATGACTGCTGGGTGTATTTATTCATTTTAATCAAACAATTAAACTACAACATAGCCTTGACAATCAGCCTTCAGTACTGTCGACCACTGCAACTATAGACTTGGCGATTTTCTATTTTTTACACTAATCGTTGACCGCGTCTTCGCTTGCGAAGGTGAAGCGGAGGTAGTCGTGCGGGATATTAGTTTTTTGCGACTTTATAAAATCATATTTTTTTGCGGTCTTATTTAGGTTAAGGTTGTTTTTTATGAATAGCAGTGACAATTATTATAACGAGGTTTTTATTTGATTTAATATTTTTTTATTAAACCACAGGTTAAGTGCGAGTCGGACCTACAACCAGAATTCCAGATTAAATAAGTTTTTCTTTGTTTTTTTCTTTCATTGTCACAAATTATACAGCATGTGCTCCCACCGCAGTTGCTCTTATTAGGCTGAATTCGATTTTACGATATAGCCAAAGTTAATTATTAAAAAAAATAACGAAAATATAAGTAGGACTGTGAGGTTAGCTTTTTAGGCATACCCTCAAACAGTTTGGTGTCAATCTGCACCGTGTTTGCTAAATATCCTATCCCTACATTAATACAACTGAAATCAAAAATCCGATGTTTTTTAAAACTAAATTTTTAATAATGGTTTCTTAGATTTACGCGAATGTTACACATTGAAATAAAACTATTTTATACGGATTTTATCGCGATTTGGTTTAATTTTTACATTTTTTAACTTCCCGACGTTTCGATTGCTTTTCAGCTTTCGTGGTCACGGGGCAGACTGAATTTCACGCCAAATTCCACGCCGCCGTCACAGAAACCGAGTGAAACCAGCCACAATTGAGCGGGCCCCGGTTATACTACCTTACATCAAAGGAGTCACAGACAAGATTGGCTACATCCTGAAGCGTGCTTCCATTAAAACATACTTCAAGCCGCCCAAGAAGATTAGTCAATTCTTACCACCTGTCAAGTGTCATATACCTTTGCAAGAACCGGGTGTATATAAAATAGATTGTGACTGTGGCCTCTCTTATATCGGCCAAACCAAGAGAAGCATAGGGACCCGCGTAAAAGAACATATAGCTGACGTCAAACACCGACGCTCAACGAAGTCTGCAGTTGCTGAACACATTGAGGAAGGCTCCAAGCATTACCTTCGTTTTGATAAGCCCCAAATCCTTGCTAAAGAACACCGTTTCCTGCCCAGGATGTTTCGCGAGGCTATTGAAATTAAAAAACATCCAAATTTCAATAGAGAAGATGGCTTGAAGCTTGCACCATCATGGGATCCAATTCTACATTTGATTAAATCGGAACCCAAAAGACCAGCTGCCAGACCTCAAGACACAGTGAGCTCCTTCTGCGTAGATCGGATCGCAACAACTAGTTAACTTTTTAAATTAGCTTTTTAATTTAATAATTGAAAATTAAGGGTAGTTTAATTGTAACAGTCACAGAGCAGATGACTAATACCTCAGTCTGCCCCGTGACCACGAAAGCTGAAAAGCAATCGAAACGTCGGGAAGTTAAAAAATGTAAAAATTAAACCAAATCGCGATAAAATCCGTATAAAATAGTTTTATTTCACTAAATTTTTAAATTATATTTTGTCATTATTGTGACATTTATGACATGGACCATAATATACTCGTAGTTATAAATGGTGTTAAAAACAAACAGAAACAAAAAAAGAAGACATTTCGTGTTGCTGAGGGAGTTTCTTGCGCCGTTTCTTCTTCACAACCACAATACTTTCCGAAGCAGTGGTAGCAGTAATTAACGATCCAAAATTATGTACTTTAAAACATACAGTTTGCTTTTCTATATCTATTGCTTGTTCTTGGTAGCAATTTTTCTTTTTTTATTCTAAGTACTTTGACCTTATAAGGTAATAACCACCGAAGCAACGAATACACAAAAAATAACCTTCTACACACGTAATAAAGTCTCAAGTCGCTAGTTTATGTACAAGAGCTGCGATGATTATCTGTGATTGTATGTTTCACGGGGCGCACTATTGTGTTGACATCTGCAGTCGCTAATTTTGATGATAACCGCTTTTATTATGCCGGCACACATCTCTTAGTCACGTGATATGTTTTAGAGCAACTGGAGGGAGCAACAAAGAGGGGATTTAAGACTTCGCAGTCGGAATACATACAAACGTAAACATCACGCCTGTATCCCATAGAGGTAGACTGACTAGGGATATTCACTTTGCTCGATCTTAACATACTGCTTTGGTTTCGTTTACTTTCATCAATCTCTTCATGCGTTCTCGTTGGTTCAAGGTACTTTTAACCTGGCCGTTGAATTGAAATAATTTTTACTAAATGATAGTTTGGCTCAAAACTTTATGATTAATTTCGTTGCGGGTTAAAGACAAGTTAGACATTCCCGGAGACTCGCTGGGTTTCAATGCTCGGTGTCATTAAAACGCGTGCTGTTGATCCTGGCTTACAGGAGTTGCAGTGGCGAGCGTGAGGGCGGGACAGTCTCCATAAAAAGTTTGGTTCAAAAGTATTGAGTAAGATTTGGATTATGTAGTAATGCTATGAGACAACCAAATGGCTTTTCCTCAGACCTCAGCGTTGTAATCGTAACGAAGTACAACTGCGTCACCAAGGCAGTCAGTTATAAAACCGGCATTGATAGCACGATACCCATTGTAGCACAGCGGAAGGAATTCATAAACCCATTCGATTGAATGTCCAGACTTTTGTCACTCCATTTAAATCTTGATACAATTGAAAGGGTGTATGTAGAGGAAACTGTATGGCTGTTAAGCCCTTTTATCAAGAAGCTAAAAAAGTTGTAGGAATACTATAGTCACCATGGAGTAATGTAAGAATAAATAAATACACCCAACAGTCACATACATAGTCCTGACCCCACACTAAGATCGAGTCTTGTGTCGTGAGTATCGGAAAGTACGCAAAATTAAATGAAAAGTGTACGTTGGTAACAGACCAGACGCGGCTGCCAAAATGCTCACGATGGTCGCGAGTCCAAATCCCACGGCACACTCAGACTTTTCGAAATTATGTGTGTATTGATAACCACCACGCACCATAACGGTGAAGGAAAACATCGTGAGGAAACCTGCATCCATAGCGGTTTGTTACAATTTTATGGTATGTAAACCTGCCAACCCGCACTAGGAGTTAGGACAGCGTGGTGGACTATATGGCCTAACCCGTTTCAACTGTACTCTGCCCGATATGGCGAAAGGCTCGCCCCCTATCACATCGTGGGACGGAACATACAAGGCGAAATTTGGGTGTCCTGGTAGCACCTCTGCCTACGCCTTCTGGGAAAAAGGCGTGGGTTTATGTAAGTATGTATGTATGTATGTAAAAACAGCAAAATTGTATTATATTTCTTTTCCATAATTTATGAATAAATATGAGAATTGTAAAGCCAATCGCACGACCAGTGTGCTTTCAACCCACGAATCATTTAATTATTTAATTGATTAAATAATAATTATGTTGTATCGTTATAATCTGCGTATTTATTAATTACAGATAATTAGTCACGAAACCATCGTCGAAGAGTCCTTAAGTCATTTATTATTTTCCATATAAGTGATAATATAAAACAGTTAAAAATCTCCTCGCGGTTGTCATTTGACATCTACCCAGAATCTTGGACTACTTCGGTCAGGAGACGGTAACAACCTCGAAAACCTTTTCGTAACCGGCAAAGTAGACGGGAGAAAACGTCGTGGACGCAATCCAAAACGTTGATCACGCCAAATTTACATCGATCTTGACTCTACATTCCACGCCCTTCATACCACCGAAGACAGAACCAGATAAAGAAAGCTCGTTCGAAAGAAAGCGATGTATGAGAAAGGCCACCTTTAATCTTGAGGAACACGACGCAAGGAGGATCATAAAGGAAACATATTTCTGTAAAACAGCTAAACATCTAATAAGAAAGCAATGCTTTGCATTCCACTGCGCTCGCCATCCTGAGACATAAGATGGTAAGTCTCATTATGTCCAATAGCTACTCTGGCTACAATGTCCTTCAAACAAAACACAACAGTGTATTTACACTGCTGCTTAGCGGGAGGAATAGACATTGCGGTGGTACCTAACCAGGCGGCCTCTCAGATATGAGACACTACAATGCATGAAGATTGATCAAAATGGCGATCCATAGTCTCTGCCTACCCCTATGGGATGTATTGGGGGTAATCTATAATGTAAACTAAAATGACAGTCAATCTGTATGTGTTAAAGATGTAATTGTCAAAATATGAACTGCGAAGTTTTAGTCAACACAGGTGTTGATAAAACAGTAAAGTGGTTTATCATGCCCACAATAGAATGATTCTAGGTCGTTTTGCCCATTGTTTAGACATATGTCGTGTGGGAAATAATCTACTAATTGTTTTTAATTCTTGCGCTAAATCAGAATGTATGAATTCTATAATGGCATTGTATTCCAACTGGAATGCTTACTTATTAGACTTCAGAAGTAAAATATTTTACAGGAATTTAGTTTATCCAAGGAAACTTACAAATTAATGAGCGATGATGTTCCTCTCTCACTTTAAATTCTACTTATACGTTGTCGGTATCATTTTTTGTCCTAGTCTTACATTAATAAATACAGTATTGTTAGACAAGGACACCGAATACAATAAAATCGAGTATGACAATGTGTCAGTTCAGTTGTGAAATAGAATGTATTATAATGGTTTCTTAGATTTACGCGAATGTTACACATTGAAATAAAACTATTTTATACGGATTTTATCGCGATTTGGTTTAATTTTTACATTTTTTAACTTCCCGACGTTTCGATTGCTTAATTTAATTAAAAATTTTAATTTAATAATTGAAAATTAAGGGTAGTTTAATTGTAACAGTCACAGAGCAGATGACTAATACCTCAGTCTGCCCCGTGACCACGAAAGCTGAAAAGCAATCGAAACGTCGGGAAGTTAAAAAATGTAAAAATTAAACCAAATCGCGATAAAATCCGTATAAAATAGTTTTATTTCAATAGAATGTATTACGTAATTCAAAAGATTTTAAAAATAGAATTCGAAATTAAAAGTCTATGGAATTCCAAATCGTTTTTGTTTAGTTTCAAATTAATTTGGTTGCGTGTTGAAGCGGCGCTAGTGTCGCTACTGCTCGCTTCAGTGCTTCATGAATTGTTTGCCGTTGAACCTGACTGACAGAAATGATTGCCGGATGCCTAATACCTCATTCCTCTTCATTTTTTTTCCTTCTCGCTCCCTTTTCGATTTGATGGGCCGCCAACATCATGATCCAAGCGTTATGGAAGTTCATGGAGTGATTATTAACCATCAGGTGACCAGTGCCCCTAGCCGGAACATTTTGAAGTATCGTATAGTAATTCTCGTATAGTAAAGTAAACGTTTCCCGCTGTGAAATTTTAGTTCCAAATACGCTCACAATGGCGCTGTTTAAATTCCCATACAAAATTTTACTATTACTATTCTATTACGATACTGCAAAATGTTCCGGCTAGGGGCACTGTTTGCTCGTTTGCCGGACCCATGGTATAAAAAAAGGAGTTGCAATGGTGGGTGTGTAGACGGGAAATTATCTAATAAGTCAGAGATGACATGGTAGCTAAGCATTTGATATCTAAAGCGTCGGGTTCGATGCCCAAACAAAAATAGTTTTATTTATCGTTATCAATTTCCAACAGTTTTTACTTTTTGATATCATGTTGAGAAGATCTTTGCTAATACGTTGTGAATGTTATTGTCATTTTCGTAAATAAAATAAATAAATAAATAAATACACCCAACAGTCACATACATAGTCCTGACCCCACACTAAGATCGAGTCTTGTGTCGTGGGTATCCGAAAATACGAGAGACTTTTTTTCGGTCTCACAAACACCCAGACCCGAAACAAATACCTGTGGATCACACAAATATTTGTTTCGGTGCGTGGATCGAACCAGCGGCCTCACGTTTCACAGGCGGCGTCTAACCAACTGCGCCACGGAGGCTGTCAAATGGTGTGTAGATATGTCTGATGATTATTATTATGATTCGCTTACACAGATGTTTCTTTTTCATACTGTATTGATATGTCGATTACAGAAAATTTTCATCCAAAAAGTGAAATTGTGTTATTTTTCCTTTTTTCTCTTTGTCTTATATAATATCAATTCTGCGTATTTTTGAGACCTAAAACGTCTCTCGTAGTTTCTGATACACGACGCAAGACTTGATCTTAGTGTGGGGTCTATGTATGAGACTGTTTATTTTATAAGAAGTAATATCTACTGGTAGTAGGTCTCATGTGTGAGAGGCCTCCTGGGTAGGTACCACCACAATGTTTATTTCTCCAACAAACAGCAGTGTAAATGCACTATTGTGTTTCGGTTTGAAGGACATTGTAGCTTGAGTAACTACTGGACATAATGAGACTTAACATCTTATGTCTTAGGGTGGCGAGCACAGTGGAATGCCAAGCATTGCTTTTTAATTCATGGTGTTGTTTATTTTTCTACGGTTCATTAGCGGTTGTATCGCTTGCTATCAAGTGCATACTCATCTCGCCATTAATTGCAATAAAAAAAGTAAATATTAATATATTTAAAATTTCCCAGGCCCTAGTTGTATCGGGTCTGTATCCTATGAAAGATATCAGGTGCCTTGACATGATTCCTAACAAATTATCCAATCTACGAAATGTTCGCACGACATACGCACGGGTCAATGGCGGCCATCTTTTATTTACAGGGTTTATCTTTTATTTTTAGGGTACAGCCGAAAGAGGTTTACTACACTCATCATAATGAACATTTTTTGCTATGTGATCATACCTGAAATCGAGAAAAATTGTCAGCTGTTCCATACAAAAATAATGGTTTGAATTTACAAACTGTATGGAACATTACTGACATTTTACAGCCTTATTTATAGACTGCTTCGGTGGCGTAGTTGTATTACGGTACTGTTACAAAGCTGAGGTCTCGGGTTCGAGTCCCGGGTCGGGCAAAGTGATATTGGATTTTTCTATTCATTATCAGCCCGGAGTCAGGAATTTGTGCCCGATGGCCCTGGTGGCGCCTCTGCCTACCCCTTCGGGGATGAAGGCGTGAGTTTATGTATGTATGTATGTATTTATAGACAGTTTTAAAACGTATGTTAGTTACCTAATGTTTTGTCCCTTTCGAACGACTTTAGAATTAGGTTTGAGCGAAGAAGACAAAACATTGTATAACTAAAATAGGTTTTTAATGTCTATGAATGAAGCCGCTAATGATTAGCACGAGATTCTACAATCAACAATTGGATTCAGAGGGTTTAAGATTATGACCCACCACGCGGGCCTAGTGTGGTTTGGCGGACTTCACATACCTTACAAATTCTTGTATAGATCTAAATGGTATGCAGGTTTGCTCACAATGTTCCCCTTCACCGCTACAGTGTGTGGCATTTCATTATCAACACACATGACTGTTAAAGCCAAAGGTGTGCCCTAAGATTCGAGGGCATAACGCATTCCATCACATTACTTAAATGTCAATTATATTTTTATTTATTTGAATGCGGAAAATGCGTTTGCACGTAATTTGTGGAGTGAAAGAGGACGTAGTGACAAGAATTGACAAAGGCATGTTACGATGGTTTGGTCATGTAGAGAGGATGGATGAAAGGAGAATAACTAAACAAATATACAAGGCGAGTGTGGATGGAAGAGTCGGTAGGGGTCGACCTCATCGAACCTACACCATCCAAATCGGTGATATCCTCAAGAAGGGTCAGGTCAAAAGTACCCTGAACCGACGAGAATGCATGAAGAGAATGATGAAAGTGGATGAAGCGAAAGTTGTATGTCAGGATCGAGCAAAGTGGCGATCCATAGTCTATGCCTACCCCTATGGGATACAGGCGTGATGATTATGTATGTTATGTAGAATTTAAGGGTTTTGGCCATTGCGTAGGACGTCCACCAAGGTGGTTAGACGAGCTGGTAAAGGTCGCGGGACGTCGCTGGATGCAGGCTGCCTCCAACAGGTCTATATGGCGATCCATGGGAGAGGCCTATAGCAGTGGACTTCCTGCGACTGAAGAGAGAGAGAGAGAGAGAGAGAGAGAGAGAGAGAGAGAGAGACCCCACTACTTCCATTGAGAGAGGCGGTAGTACGTGTTGGCAGACTTCACATATCATTGAATCTTGTTAATCACACATCGTGGGACGGAACGCATAAGGCGAAACGTGGGTGTCCTGGTAGCACCTCTGCCTACCCCTTCTGGAAAAAGGCGTGAGTTTACGTATCACATGGCAACTTTAAATATTTAATGGGCATCATCTCAACTGGTTTGTCGGTAGGCATGGCTTTGGAAACGGGTTATTCTAGGAGCAACTCGTACTATTTTTATACTGTTGTATAAGTGTTGTGAATTTTATTCGTATACTCGTTTTGGGTAAAGTGTTGCCTTTTTGGTAAAGGACCAGATGTGGCTGTCAACATGTTCACGATGGGCGCGGGTTCAGATCTCAGGGTACACCTCTGACTTTTCGGAGTCACGTGTGTCTTAATAGTCAATCACCACGCACTATTATGTTGAAGGAAAACGTATGAAACCTGCATATCATAGCGATTTGTAAGAATTTCTATGGTATGTAAAGTCCGCCAAACCGCACTAGGCCAGCGTGGTGGACTATACGGCCTAACTCCTCTCAATCGTAATCTCGATTGTAGAGGAGGCTCGTGCCCTGCAGTGGGACGTATATGTTCTGATACAGAAAGGCAATAGTTTGGGGGATTTAAATAGGTTGGCAAATCGAAGTGGGCCCATAGGCGAAGAACTGACGGCCGATGGCTGAAGAGTTCTCGTGTGAAGATCACGAACCTAGCTGGTGTTTTTTTTTTTGTATATATGGAGAACAATATTTTTATTCTTATAAACTGGGTAACATAACTTAAAATACACTCTTGGCATGTTAAGTCTCGTTATGTCCTGTAGTTACTCTGGCTGCAATGTCCTTCAAACCGGAACACAACAGTGCTATACACTGCTGTCTGGCGGGTGAAATAGACATTGCGGTGGTACATACCCAGGCGGCATCTCACATATGAGAGACCTGCCACCAATTGTTATATGTAGCCCTATTACAGTTTTAGTCTGTCACGTCTTTAGTAATAATCACAAGATGAAAACAATTCGATTGATGCAAGAATAATATCGAAATCGCCCCACGCGTTTGATCCCAAGCATCACAAGTCACATAAAAATATGCATACGTAGGTCCATAAAAATTACACTCCTTTATATCGTAGTCGGAAAAAAAAAAAAAAAAACAAAACAAAAAATAATATTGACAATATCGGCTACGGGGAAAAAACCAATGGTTTCTGCTAAGATGGCTCGAATAAAAAGTATGAGGAAAATTCAATTTAAATTACTGAGAATCTGCTATTATTATACGTAGCTATAGTTTTTTCGTCAATTAAGTATTGTTTGATATCTGTCGTCATAGAACACGATTGATACGAGGCAATCAAAATATTTTAAAATCGTTGGCTAGTCAATATTCAGAAATTAATATTCCCAAATAAGGTAAGTTTGAAAAAATATCTATAGTAGAGCTTATCTCCGCCCGCTTTTTGAGTCCAGTCTACATTCGCAACCTACTATTTCCTGTACTGTTTTATTTATATTCAAACTCAATGCCGTCCTCTATACTGCTTTTTCGTCCCGTCCCATCCCGTTATATCCCGCCCCGGCCCGTCACATTCTCACTCAAAATATGTAATCCAGTCCCATCCCCTTTGAGTATAAAAAAGTAACAAATATATCGGCATTACCTCCTCATCCCACGGGAGCACTAAATTTTTCGGGATATAATGTAACCTAAGTGTTAAGCCAGAGTGTCAGCTACCTCCATACTAAATTTCATCGAAATCCGTTAAGCCGTTTCTGAGTTCATCGCGCACAGCCGCACAGAAAAACAGACAAAAATTCTAAAAATCACTGTTTTGGGTTCTATTACGTTAACACAGATCCCATATTAGTTTTTCTCATTTGTCTTCCATGTACAGACATCGATCGGTTACAAATTTATTATATGTATTGATTACTTGGGCCTTTACGTCGGTGTTCTGAGACAGTGAGTCTAGTATCTTCAAATGTCAATATGCATCATTGGGTCGTTCCGGGTGTAACTAGCACACAACAGACAGTTTGAGGTCACTTATTAACTGGTTAGATTTCAATTGACGTAGGTAGTTGTATGTCATACAAATTCTTCGTCAGAAAATCCTTAATCATTTTTTTTGTTATTTCTTTCACTTTACTTCTTTTTTGTGCTTAAGTACCTACTAGCAAAGGATTCCTAGTTCGTTCCGCCTTGTTTTCTGCGTAATTGTGTGTATTATATGTTTTTGTAGCTATCGTAATACAATAAAACTGTCAAGTAAAAAGCAGTATACAAATTGCGAAAGAGACAAAGTGAAATTATGTGTCTTTTTCCAGATTGTATATTTTGTAAAGGCCAATATTTACTAGTGGTATTTAAATACAGACAGCGACCACCGTACTCCCTGGTTGAAAACACATCATAGCAAAATGCAAATTCCGCGTTCCGGGTTCATCATGATAACTTGGCAAAAAAATGTAGAAGTAAAAGGAGGCGCCACTGAGCCGTTTATATGGCATCACTTTAAAGTTAGGATTAAAATTTGATACTTATTTTTATAAATTCACTCTTCCATGTATTTTTCCAGGAAAGTCTATAAATGTGATTAAATTTGCTAACTATGTAGATGTGTCAATTTGTGAGACGTATACCCTGAGAGCAATTTGTACTCAATGGATCATACGATCAAAGATAATTCACGTCGCCTCAAAGCGCTTGTATCCAGATATTTTTGATCTTTCCTACTTTATTTTAGTGTCGGCTTCGGTCGCGTTAATGTTGGTTTTTACTGGTGGTAGGTCTCTCATATGTAAGAAGCATTATAGGTAGGTACCACCGCAATGTCTATTTCTCCAACAAACAGCTGTGTAAATGTTTGAATGTCCGGTTTGAAGGACATTGTAGCCAGATTAACTACAGGACAGATTGAGACTTTACATCTTATGTCTCAGAATGGCGCGCGCAGTGGAACGCCAAGCATTGCTTTGTAATTCATTCATTGTTTGTGTTGTTTGTGCTACAGTCTATGAGTGCTCGTATCGCTTACCATCAGGCGAATGGCATGCTCGTCTCGCCATTCATCGCAATAAAAAAAAGGTTTTATCAGTCAATTAAGAAAGTTGGTCATAGAAAGGATTAATATTATAAAAATGAAAGGTTATTTTTCTAGCTCAAGATATCTTTATATTTTAAGACAGCCTCTGTGGCGCAGTTGATAGATAGATAGATAGATAGCGCAGCAATTTTACCACCGCATCTAACGCGGCACTGCCTGAGAAGACCCGGAGAAACAAATTCAGTTGGCTACACTACCACTGGAACTACGCGACGTGACCCAGTCCTGAGTATATCCAGCGAATAAGACTCAGTGGGCTTGTTTGGGTCCAATTGATGAAAACAAAAAGTTAGTAAGTAAGGATTAAACTAGAGGGACCTAGCAAAATGCTAGCAACAAAACTGCCGTACGTATGTCTGTTGCTATCTCTATCACTCCCTCGCAATGACACTATCTTCCTTCCCGCTTTACTGGTTTCCCGCGTGCTTGACGCGCGTGCAGAAGTTCTTCCCCATGTCCGATCTATTCATAATGGCACTACAAAATGACTGATGAAACTGATGGTTAGATTGCTAGGTGTTCTAACATAGTCTATAATGGTCCTATCGCAATTTCCCAACACTTGATGTATCTGTATTTGTCTGTATCAGCCCATATACGTCCCACTGCAGGGCACGAGCCTCCTCCGCAATCGAGAGTACGATTGAGAGGGGGGTAGGATCTAGGTGTATACATCAGGATAATATTTGGAATTATTTACTATCTTCATAGCTTTATTCATTCATACTAGAATTTATTTTTCATCCCATTCTTTGCCATTTCGGTGTTTAGCCTCCACAATTGAAGACTTTGGCTTTCATATCTTCATATTTTATCCATAACATAATATCTAAACAATAAAAAATCCTTCTTTATACTATTTTTTGTTCACGGAATATACACGTCATACGCAATCGGAATTTCGCCATATTAAATCATGACGTAAATGATTTTTGGCTTCGAAATTACATTACACACGTAAAAATATATACTTACCAAAAATATATATAAATCCAGTTTGTGGAACGGGCCACATAGGTAATTATTTATGGCTGAATAATTAGTACATTCTTGCTCATTGAACAATTTAACAAATTCCTGCAATGTTTTTGCATAATTCAATCAGTTTTATCTTAATTCTATTAAATCTGAACAATGGATTACACAAATTCCACAATACAGGCCACATTGATAACTGGGATTAAAACATCCACAACAAGAGATTACGGCGACTCAACTCGTTGCCGTCAAATGACCTTTGACATAAAAGTAACAACAGGTTATTTCTTTATGGGAATGTTACAATACGCTTCGAAACAGTCACGGATGAGCGAGATCATGTTTATCTCGATATGATAAAAACATAAAGATATACGCATTGTGCTATTAAATATACGCAATATCTGGAATTATATGCTAATTACGTAAATCCTGTTATAACAAAAAAATACTATTAAAAAGAATGTAAATTCGAAATCCGAATCCTGAAATTGGAATGTTTTGTTCAACATTAAAGCGATTGTAAATACCACTACGGTCAATAGCCAACAAGAACATGTTACGAATAATTAATCTGTGCGTCCCTTTTTAGAATTTATAACACGCACAACCGAATTCCATAGAAAGTACTTACTCAGTACAGAAAAGTCCCCGATCACATCCATTTTCTCAGTAACACAGAGTTTGTTTTTGTTTTTACTTTGAATGGTTGTATCAACCTGTCACCCATTTCTTTGACACTATTTCTGAACACTTTTACGTATTTTTTTAAAGTTATACACACATTGATACATAATTACACAAGTAGAGTTCGTATATAGCTAACAGTGTCACCGAATGGACATTTTTTCCGTGTTTTTTATGATAGATTCGTAGATTTCATTCACCCGTCGACGATTGTGGTGACAATCACTGTTAGTTATTATGTGTCACGGATCACTTTGTTAATAGTTTTAACGAACACTTATCACAACATGCGACGTGTTTGTGCCAAATATATGATTTTTATTAAACATATATGAACATAAAAAGTCTTTTGATCACGCACACAACACAAAAACACTAGAAACGTCACTGAACTAACTTGATTTTTTTCTGCGACTTGTCCCAGACCACGTGACTTGATTGATCTTCACCACGTAGTTCGATTATGAAAGCATAGATGGCAGCACATGTCTACCGTATAAAACGATTAGCTGAAGAATGTAATTAAATACGAAAGCACTGGGATTGTTTTTCACGTGTAATAAAGCGTGAAAATTTTATTGGCGTAGTGAATATTTTCACCGAAATGAATTTTTGTTATATGCATCCATGTTTACATACATACATACATAAACTCACGCCTTTATCCCCGAAGGGGTAGGCAGAGGCGCCACCAGGACACCCACATTTCGCCTTGTATGTTCCGTCCCACTGACGGACTGCCTCGGTGGCGTAGTTGTATTACGGTACGGTTACAAAGCTGAGGTCTCGGGTTCGAGTCCCGGGTCGGGCAAAGTGATATTGGATTTTTCTATTCATTATCAGTCCGGAGTCAGGAATTTGTGCCCGATATGGCGATAGGCTCGCCCCCTATCACATCGTGGGACGGAACATACAAGGCGAAATGTGGGTGTCCTTGTGGCACCTCTGCCTACCCCTTCGGGGATAAAGGCGTGAGTTTATGTATGTATGTATGTGTTCCGTCCCACGATGTGATAGGGGGCGAGCCTATCGCCATATCGGGCACAAATTCCTGACTCCGGGCTGATAATGAATAGAAAAATCTAATATCACGCATATATGCATCCATGTTTTATGCTGATTATTTGACTTTGATAACTCAAGAGAAACTATTAAGTCAGCGTTCTACACGCCCATTTTGAGTTATTTCTTAAAATATTTATTGTGCTAATCTACATTTAAAAAATGCATATAATTTGTTGCGTATTCAATAATTAATTCATAAATTAATATTTTAAACAGTTCTTCAGAATTGGCGACATCAACGCCTCCTACTGGGTGTTCAACGTTTTTATGAGGGAGTAGTCAGTAGAATGGTCAGTGGACATAGAAAATTAAGTGCGTCAAGTATTAAGGCGGCTTCAGATGACGATTTCTATGCATAAAAATTAGTTTTATATCGCTGTGCAACAGAAACTGTAGAATTTACATCAATTCTTATCCGTCCGAACACCTTTCGCCATACATTGCAGTGCGCTGGTGCCTTGTTGGTAACGGACCAGACGCGGCTGCCAACATGTTCACGGTGGTCGCGGGCTCAAATCCCAGGCCTCTGACTTTTCGGAGTCAATCACCACGCACTATAACCCTGAAAAAAACATCGCGAGAAAATCTGCACACCATGGCGATTTGTAAGAATTTCAATGGTATGTAAAGTCCGCCAACGCGCACTAGGCCAGCGTGGTGGACTATATGGCTTAACCCCTCTCAATCGTACTCTCGATTGTAGAAGAAGCCCGTGCCCTGAGACGTGCATGGAAAGATAGATAGACAGTACACACAAATAAATAAATACACCCAACAGTCACATACATAGTCCTGACCCCACACTAAGATCGAGTCTTGTGTCGTGTATCAGGAACTACGAGAGACTTTTCGGTCTCTCAAACACCCACACCCGAAACAAATACATGTGGTTCACACAAACATTTTTCCGGTGCGGGGATCGAACTCGCGGTCTCTCGTTTCATAGCCGGCATCTAACCAACTACGCCAAGGAGGCTGTCAGTCTAAAACCGCCTAAGTATAAATATTAAATCCTATAATGAACAATCTAATTATTCAGTATTTCAGGTTAAGCCTTATAGACAATTATACACAAATAAAAAACCCGGTCCGGACTGCCTCGGTGGCGTAGTTGTATTACGGTACGGTTACAAAGCTGAGGTCTCGGGTTCGAGTCCCGGGTCGGGTAAAGTGATATTGGATTTTTCTATTCATTGTCAGTCTGGGAGTCAAGAATTTGTGCCCGATATGGCGATGGGCTCGCCACCTATCACATCATGGGACGGAACATACAGGGCGAAATGTGGGTGTCCTGGTGGCGCCTCTGCCTACCCCTTCGGGGATAAAGGCGTGAGTTTATGTATGTATGTATGTAACAAACCCGTTCCATAAATATTGAAATCAGACCTGGACAACCTAATCTGTTGGTTTTAGGTACAAATACTTATCCGGGAGAAATGCACCCACAACCTTCAGGGCATGAAGCTTAAATATTATAAGCCACTGCGCTAATGGTCCGTAGAAATGACACAAAAACAAAAAAATATTATTTAAAAAAAGATGTTAGGTACATCTTTTAGCATAAACAATATTATGGCATATTTTAATTTTTCACTGTCAAGGCCATAGACAGTTTGTGTTTCTATGCCATTACCATAGCAACGAGATCTGTCAACAAATACGAATTGAACTATAGATTTAAAAAGGGTAAGTTTTATCATTTATTTCCCGATTATATTTCTATATAAATATTTAATAAATAAAATAAATAAATATACCCAACAGTCACATACATAGTCGTGACCCCACACTAAGATCGAGTCTTTTGTCGCGGGTATCAGGAACTACGAGTGACTTTCCGGTCTCATAAACACCCAGACCCGAAAATACAAACCGGTCTTGATCCGGGGATCGAATCCGCGGCCTCTCGTTTCATAGCCAGCGTCTAACCAATGTCTTTATTTGTATCTAAACCAGATGTAAGGTCCGTCATATGCAAGAGAGTGTCTGTGGAGGAACCACCGCTTTGTCTATTTCTGTCAAGCAGCATTGTGTACTGTTGTGTTCATTGAGCCGTTTTGTGCCAAGCAATACTATTATATACCTAAGTTATTTTATATATGAGTACTATAAACATTGCTTATCACGAATAAATGCTTTCTTTCTTTCATTGTAGATGTAGACAGATTGCTGGACTGTTGACAGCCTCCGTGGCGCAGTTGGTTAGACACCGGCTGTGAAACCAGAAGCTGCGGGTTCGGTCTGCACCGAGACACATGTTTGTGTGACACAAGTATTTGTTTCGGGTCTGGGTGTTTGTGAGACTGAAAAGTCTCTCGTAGTAGATACCCACCACACAACTCGATCTTAGTGTGGGATCAGGACTATGTCTGTGACTGTTGGGTGTATTTATTTATTCACTACGACACGGGGTGGAACCTCTCTTTCAAGCTGACGTGAAGTAATGACTTTGGTACAGTGTTTCGTTGGTGTGTGGAATGGTCCGGGCCTCATAACCTTTCCCTGTTTCCCGTTATCCATCCCATTTCAAAAAACTAGCATCACACATACATGACAGCCTCCGTGGCGCAGTGGGTTAGACGCCGGCAGCGAAACGAGAGGCCGCGGGTTAAATCCCCGCACCGAGACAAATGTTTGTGTGAACCACAAGTATTTGTTTCGGGTCTGGGTGTTTGTGAGACCGAAAAGTCTCTCGTAGTTCCTGATACCCACGACACAAGACTCGATCTTAGTGTGGGGTCAGGTCTATGTATGTGACTGTTGGGTGTATTTATTTATTATTATGTACGGCTTCGTTTCACGGCTGACATCTAACCCACCACGGAAGCTGTCAAGGCTGTTAATAATAGGTATTGAAATCTATTTCAGCGAGTACGAACGGGTCAAGATGCCAGAGTTAATAGAGCAGATGTACTGCTCGCAGCAGATCGTGATTCCGCCGAAGTTTCCGTACATACTCAAGAGATATTGTAAAGGTAAGTTTCTTTATAGATTCACACTTATAGAGCCAACTAGTATTCCGACCTAGCCTGTAACGAATTAATTATCTAAAGGAAAAGGATCACATGTGATCTTCATTAACACCAATTTCAAATTAAGTTTAACTAGTGGTAAGTCTTCCATATGTGAGAGGCCACCTGGGTATGTACCACCGCAATATCTATTTTTCCCGCCAGACAGCAGTATAAATGCACTGTTGTGTTCCGGTTTGAAGGACATTGTAGCCAGAGTAACTACTGGACATAATGAGACTTCACATCTTATGTCTCAAGATGACGAGCGCAGTAGAATACCAATCATTGCTTTGTAATTTATACTGTTGTTTGGTTTTGCTACTGTCCTTGAGCGGTCGTATCGCTTACCATCAGGCGAACGGCATGCTCGTCTCGCCATTCATTGCAATAAAATCAAAGTTTAAAATAATCATGATTGATGATTCTCAACCCCAGGTAGTCCACTTTTCAACTTAAGCCTCTCCCAAGGATTTCCACTTTAATACTATAACTTTTGGATGCCTGCATCCAGCGATTTTCTTCAAAATTATGTCTGTTTACTATCTATTTGTAAACACAAAGGTTACCCAAAATAGCCCAAGAGATTATCAAGCAGATCCTCAGAGGGCAATGATATAGTACGGAGAACTGAATAACGAATGGCCTATGGACCTATGACTATCGAGTGGAGCCAGCGTACCAGCAAGCTCAGGATCGCTCTTCCATCCACATTGTGGACACACCTAGATAAGTTTTCAGGGCCGCTGGATGATGCTTCCAACAGATCGCTGTGAAAATTCTTTCAATCCTATGTTCAGCAGTGGACTTCCTATGGCTGAAGAGAGGAAGAAAACAAATCAAGGATCAAGATGGACAAGCTCTTGTAACAGATCAATGGCCAATTTGTTTCAGCGGCGATAAAAACCCAGCCCTACGATCTTCTTCGCTGGTCGTATGAGTACTTCAAAGCGTTGGCTCAGCTGCGCCCCCCTCCTGTTAAACTCAGGCTGGAGTACCCCGTGTACAGCACCGAGGGAGGACTCACTAGGGGGTGTTTAAAAGTGCTCGCCCATCAGGTATGTTCTTCACTGGTGAGAGAGAGAGATAAAGGCTTATCAATTCAAATGAAATTTTTTCTCAAGGTTTACTACTCATTCTGTGCAGTTATCGAGCATGCAGGAGATCCCCTTGCCGGTGCTGAAAGCAGCCTGGCAGGGGTTCTGTCTGGACTCCCAGGAGTTGAATCGGATCCTGTGTCTCTGTGAGGTGTATCTGCGCAAGGATACCGTGCCTTTCCTGCATTTCATCGCTGTTGCTGGTGGATTCTTGACTAAAGTGTGTTGATTTATACCTACGGCTTTATTCATAGTCAGTTTTAAAACCTATTTTTTGTGAATTAATGTTTTGTCCCTTTCGAACGACGTTTAAATTCAGTTTGAGCGAAGAAGACAAAACATTCGATCATCAAAATAGGTTTTAAAACTCTCTATAAATAAGGCCGTTATAGAATATTTTAATACTTAATGATATATTATTACCACAGCCCATAAATATTTACGACATTGTACCGTAAATTCCTTGTTTACCTCTTTAAATCATAGAATGTAGGGTGAAAAGGACGGGAAGGAAACGAGAAGCGAGATTCCTATGCGCTTAGTATATTAATCTCGCTTACTGAATGCAATGCTACCACTAATTTACCTATTACATCAAGTCACTTTTTGTGGGACAGTGATACCATTCCACACGTATCTGTATTTGCATTGTATCTGTATCAGCCCATAAACGTCCCACTGCTGGGCACGAGCCTACTCTACAATCGAGAGAATCGATTGAGAGTGGTTAGGCCATAGTCCACCACGCTGGCCTAATGCGGGTTGGCGGACTTACATACCGTAGAAATTCTTTAAAATCGCTACGGTATGCAGGTTTCCTCACGATGTTTTCCTTCACCATCAAAGTGCAGTGTGCCTCATATTTACTGTAGCTTTAACGGCTCTACCACAAATAATAAGTAATTTTATGAGTAATCTAGTTATAACTATTTTAGAATGGCTTTACCAGCCCACAGCTCTACCCCATAGAAAATATCTCATATGTTATTATTATTATTAATTATTACTTAAATCTTTATTGTACACAATTAAGAACAAAAATACACAATACAGAAACAATAATAAAAAAATATACAAATGGCGGTCTTATCGCTCTACAGCAATGTCTTACGAACAATAATAGGATGGATTAAAAAAAAAAGAAATAATAGTTATTAAACATATAAATACACAAACATACTATACATACATAACAGATGTTAATATTGAAATAAAACTATTTTTACGGATTTTATCGCGATTTGGTTTAATTTTTACATTTTTTAACTTCCCGACGTTTCGATTGCTTTTCAGCTTTCGTGGTCACGGGGCAGACTCAGAGTTATTATTTCAATGTGTAACATTCGCGTAAATCTAAGAAACCAAGATGTTAATATGTAACTATTCGTTATTTCAGAGTTTAACACATACAATGATATTACTATGTGAGTCGCTAACCAAAGAACCGGACGGGGGATCCGCAGCGATTCCTGTCAATGATTTCCTCACCATGTACAAGTTCTTGGCTCCTATCGACGCTTCGAAGGACACTAAATATTTCAACGGATATAAAGAAGGTAGGCAGGTACAGTAGCCTGTACAGTACAAAGCAATGGGATTGCTAGCTAAGGAGATCCGGCAAATTATGAAATTAAAATATTTATTGAACCCACGAAATGTCATACATTATTTAGATTCCGTCACTTTTTTCCACAACCACACGGTTCACAAGGCTGTTTTCGCCAGAGACGAACGGGCAAGAAACTCTAGCGTACCTCTTTTCAAAACAAGTTTACAATACAGTAATTATCAGAGGTTGCAGCGCAGTTAAATTCAGATAATAATTATGATGGTGAGTGATCACTGCCGCCCGTGTAAACCTGCATCGCTGGGATCATGGATGTGTTCCCTATCAAATTAGGAGGGAATGAAAAAGGATAGGAAGAAGAAGAAAAGGATATTGGACACCCGGCAATCTGAGATAGTGGTATCGCCCCGGATGAGCCTGCCCATTCATGCTGAGTCATGGATGACAACACCGTGCCTCTACCCCTTATGAAAATTCCAATGGAGATGGAATTCAAATCAAAGAAGCTTGGATGGCACTACACTCTATTGATAATATGAGTGATCTTATTTCAAATCATACCAAGTTATTAATGAACTGCTCTGATTTAAACCATCTTGTAATTTTTGTAATAATCACTACATTGTAAACTGGTTTTGAAAAGAGCAACACTAGAGTTTCTTGCCCGTTCTTCTCTAGTGAAAACCGCTTTCCGAACCGGGTGGTAGCTCAAAAAATGACTGAATCTAAACAATGTTGAACATTTTAATGGATTCAATAAATTATTTTCATATTTTTTTTAAGTAATAAAATAAATGTATAAGGTTTTTGACAGGCACCCTAAAACAGGGAGCAAGATTACGACTTTGAAACAAAATCCTGTTTTAATGACAAAATAAAAGGGGTTAGAAGTAACTGAATGTAGGCTATTTACAAAAGGTCACTATGAAAATCCTTGGGTTTGGTCTATATTCCGCAAGGGCCTTCCTGTAACCTTAGTGATTGTGCTATAATTTATCAATTCATTTTTGACAGCCTCCGTGGCGCGCTTGGGTAGACGCCGGTTGTGAAACGTGAGGCCGCGGGTTCAATCCCCGCACCGAAACAAATTTTGTGTGATCCACAGGTATCTGTTACGGGTCTGGGTGATTGTGAGACCGAAAAGTTTCTCGTAGTTCCTGATACCCACGACACAAGACTTGATCTGAGTGTGGGGTCAGAACTATATATGTGACTGTTGGGTGTATTGCTTATTATTACTATTGTACCAGGTGAAAGCCCTCCGCCTGATGAGCTGTCTGAAGAAGAGGAAACTTCACCCACTTGGAATGGAGCTCCTGAAGAAGTAAGTAATTTGAACGGTTGTTTTAATTTTCTTAAAAGGTTAACAAGCTTTAATGACCCACGCATGTGTGTTGAGAGTCTAAAAGCTGCCTGTGTTATATAAGCTAACATACCTCCTACTACAGAACACGAGCTTTTTTACGATTGAAAAACATGCCTTAGCCTGCCACGTTAGCCAGTTGCGGAATGATAGGTTCCACATATTATGTTTACAGCAAACTCAATTCGAATTGTGAGAGGTAGTCTTCTCTCCATTCGATATATTACTGTGCTAAAGTCTACACTTTTCCGCTGAATCACCCGTCACTGCTACCTTTGTAAGTCAGAAACATTTATTGACCCCAAAAATTAAAACTCAGCGAGTCTTCAAGAGTTTCTTTTGTCTTTAACCCTAATTCTATAGGCGCAATATAATAATAAAGTGATCTGTGGTAATGGTGTGGCAGTAGAGGAATGTGGTAGTTAAAGAATAACCCACTGGTTTATTTACTATCTTTAGTATCAAAAGATTTTTACGAGCATACAAAAAACCCACCACAAGAAGTAGTCGCCTACAATGCTAGTTATATTTTCCTTCTAGATAGTATCAGACGATTTCTGGGAGGATAAGAAAGATTTGCAAAGACTGACTCTCATCAACGACAATGTGGCGCGATCAGCCAGGCTTAGCGTCAAGTTAAATATGCCTATAGTCGGAAAAATCGAGAGGTCTCCCTCCATAGAGAGGGCAGGACAGATCGAGAGGGAGAATTACTTGAGGGAGAGGAAAGGTTTTGTCATGTTTTTCAGTAGATAGTCTTTTCAAAGATACAGAGTAGTATTGTAGTAGATAAATTTAAATATTTGGAGCATTAAAGTACGAGAGGTTGTTTTATACTTCGTCGGCCATTGCAACTCCTGTTAGCCAGGATCAAAGGCAAAAAAATGAAATTGAGTATTGGTGCTTAGTGAATTTCTTAGCGACACTTACTTGTTGTTAAACCACAACGAAATTAATCAGAAAGAACAAATGGGAGGAAATGGAGACAATTCTTGCCAAATTGTCAAAGCAAAGCGGAAGAAACAATTAGATTAAGATATAATATTCGTATTATTATTATCCTATGAGGTAAAGATATGGTTTGTTAGGTAGTATTTCAAATTTCAATAGTAAAAAGCCTGTTGTAACGCTACAGCAAAATAAATTCTGAAAGTTGATTCATTAGCCAATAATCCACCCAATAAAAAGTCTATATAAGATCAGTATTAATAGTTATAATTAACTACATTAGTTTTAAAAATGCTGTTTATTTACAGGTAGAATCGCCCCAAACGAAGAGGTTGAAGTTAGTTTAAATTAAATCTTCTAATTTACTAATATTTAACTATTTATTTCACTTTGCTATGTACTTTTAAAATGTAGAATCATTTTACTGTCATGTAGTTTAGTAGATATTTACTTCTTTTAATTGTACTATAAACGGAGTTATTTGAGCGGAATTTTTTTTATAAGAAATATCTTATTCTCCTACTACCTTCCTTTAGTCAACTGCTACGTAATTTTTTACTGTCTCATGTTGCTGTAGGATTTGGTTTTTAATTTTGTGACCAGTTGACTTCTCTTTTACGTGTAGTAGGTACTTCTTTATTCCCTTACTGTGGATTGAAGGCCTCCACAACCTTTTCAATTTCGTATAATACGAGTTGATCAATTTAGTGTCTTTTCATATTTTCCTTTACCTTTATAGTAAGCGATAAGTTACTACAAACACATGTCATTTCGTTTAGTCAGACATTTATGCCTTGAGCTCTAAACTACAAAATAAATCATTTTCATCTACAATATTATATTCTTTACAGAGAAAGCTTCGGCAAATGAGCGCAGCGAAGTTTACATCAATGGAAATGCCTAAAGAAGGTAAGAAAAGTATCAATTTATATTACTAAATCAAAAATAAAATCTTTAAACTTTAAACAGCAAATAAAATAACCTGAACACGGGAGTTCAATCATTCACTTTAGATTATAGTTACCTTGAACAAATGCAACTAGGAATTAGTTGTCTTGACCAAGATGTTTTGACGTGAAGGAAAATATCGTGAGGAAACCTGCATACCGTAGCGATTTTAAAGAATTTCTACGGTATGTAAGTCCGCCAACCCGCACTAGGCCAGCGTGGTGGACTATATGGCCTAACCACTCTCAATCAATTCTCTCGATTGTAGAGTAGGCCCGTGCCCTGCAGTGGGACGTATATGGGCTGATACAATACAGATGCTACCACTATATCACAAAAATCTGGTGGTACCGCAATGTCTATTTCTCCCACTAAACAGCAGTGTAAATGCACTGTTGTATTCTAATTTGAAGGACATTGTAGCCAGAGTAACTACTGGACATAATGAGACTTAACATCTTGTCTCAGGATGGCGAACGCAGTGGAATGCTAATTGCCAAGCTTTGTTTTGTAATTCATAGTGTTGTTTGGTTATTCTACTGTCCATGAGCGGTCGTATCGCTTACCATCAGGCGAATGGCATGCTAGTCTCGCCATGCATTGGAAAAAATAACTAAATGAAAGCGACGGCTTTGCTTATGTATTTCGTTAAGTGATATTGGTCGAGATCCAATATCTTCTTTTCCTCCTCACGTCATTTTTCACCCCTTTCGTCACCCATTTTGAAAGAACGGCAACTTACCTAGGATTCAGGTGTTGTGGATGATGTACACGAACGGTAATAATTTGCCAAGATATTAGTCGTTTGGTCGTTGGTAGTTCATTTGCAGGCATTCTAACAAACTCATGTCTTTGGTCTTTTTCACATAAATGCCCACTTTTATCTTCTTTTCCTACGATCCATTCTATCGTTTTTGATTGTGTGAAAGAGATTGCTCATAAGACCGCTAATTGTTTACTTATTTGTGAGATTTCTATGTTTTATATTTTCTGTACCTTGTGGTGTTGAATAAAGTATTGTGTATCTGTGGTGTCCGTATGATTTTACTGAATAGGAAAAAACTAAAGTTCATTCAGTTCTAATAAAGTAAATTAATTATGTAGATGTTACAAAAACAAAGGATGAAGCGGTACCAGAGAAGAAAGAGATAGAGATCTGCGTGTACGATGAAGATGGAAACGAAATACCCTATGATATATACGGTTACAATCAATCCATATTATGTAGTATAGTTCTTACTTTATCATCACATTTAGTCCAATTTACTGACGTTGATGATGAAGATGATAATTTAATTGTTAAACACGAGTTTCTCAATGAGACGAATTATCTTTGGTCTACTACAGTGACTTAACAGAGGTGTTATGGACTGATCCTTCTATAAAAGTAGCTGGAAAAAGGTTGTGTTAAGCAGTAGCTAGTCAATAATCCATATCCATAAGTCCATAATGGATAGAAGCCACTTACCAAACATAAATAAACCTAAAAGCCTATATTTCCAATCTAACCTAGTCTAGAACTCTTACTATCTTCAAATAAATACAGGTGAACCACAAATAGAAAACTATGAGCATGTAGATGAAGAGTCTCCAGAGGAAGCCGTTCCTGCTGGAGCAGAAGATCAGGACAAACAGGAAGAGGAACATATCAACATGAAAGAGAAGATAGCCTTGTTCGTTGCGGAAGTAAATTAATAACGTGTTTGTAGTTGTACATTTTGATTGTTTTACGCACTTTAACGGTGAAGGAAATCATCGTGAGGAAACCTGCAAACCGTAGCGATTTTAAAGAATTTCTACGGTATGTAAGTCCGCCAACCCGCACTAGGCCAGCGTGGTGGACTATATGGCCTAACCACTCTCAATCGATTATCTCGATTGAAGAGTAGGCCCGTGCCTTGCAGTGGGACGTATATGGGCTGATATAGATAGATAGATTTTGATTGTTATAACTGATTACTGATAAGTTAATGCTGACGTTGGGGCTGAAAGGTTCTGGAGGGGAGGCCACGGACAGGCAAGCGAAGTGTCGGACGCCTTCCTAGGTGGACGGACGATCTGGTTAAGGTTACAGGAAGCCGCTGGATGCAGGCCGCTTCCAACTGGTCGATGTGGAGATCTTTGGGAGAGGCCTATGTTCAGTAGTGAACTTTCTGTGGCTGTATATATAGATAGATAGAAATGTTGACGATGAGAAGTATTATAGAGCTTACAATTAAACTGTCTAAATTAAGTAAAGTGTATTATATTTGTAATGTATGAAACAGGAATCTAAATGTTACGATGGCCTTCGATTAAACTAAGTAAAGAAAAGCTGAGCTCCCTTTTCGGTAACCCAGGGAAACCGAAAGAGGTATATCTCCGACGGGCTTGTAAGTATTGTGACCAGACTGATAAAATCTTATACCAGCATACTACAGCTAGTCATATTTAGTTTCATACGCTTCATGAATAGCACCGAATATCCCGGGCAAAAAGTTAAGCGCCTCAATTTACTTCAATTAACTGACGCAGAACCATTACAAAAATTTAAAATTACGACAATACCATGAACAATAATTAGATTTATTAGCTCTATATAATACAAATACTATTTGTCAAAATTTAAAATTACGACAATACCATGAACAATAATTAGATTTATTGGCTCTATATAATACAAATTTATCTCTTACTATATCCCCTCCTAATCCTCTCCTTTCCCAGTCTTACCAAGCTCGCGCGGATCGTCTGTCAGATTTGGAGAGAACCATTGACGAAATAGCTGCCCTGGTGGACCGGTTTAAATCTGCTAGTTATGATCTTGGTTAGTCTTTATACAGTCGCATAGGTTTTTTTAGATATTTTGAATCAAGCTAGATTTTTCAATATTATTGATATTTTTCAATGTAATTTGACTAATTCTCAATTATATTTAACAGTGAAGTTTTAATTATCTCTCTAGCTCTAGTATGGATTTTTAAATACAAACCGTGGTAAAGCCATATGAATCATAATAATCAGCACAACATAGCAAATTATGATGAACCTAGTTACAAGTTGCAAAATATTGAAATGAAGTAATAGATTTCCTTTCATATTTTTTTCGATTTTTGCTGGATGCCCATGCGTCTTTTCTCTTCCCCCTTTCATTCTTTTATTCACCTTGTAATGCTTAGTGGATCTCTTACATTTAAACCATAATTTATTCCATATAGAACCTACAAAAAAAATTGGAATGTCTTACCACTGGACATTCACAAACCAATTTCTTTCAGGCATGGTGGCCGGGCGTCAGATGTCGACAACGAGTGGAGAGTTCATCGTACAACATATTGAGAAGGAGATCATGGCTTACATAGACGAGCAGATTGCTATACTGCCCGATCCTGACCTTAAGAAGAAGAAGGTATGCGAAAGGACATAGAAATATCGCAATATAATGGAAGCTATCAAGTAAAAATTAATGCTGATGTTTTTTCTTACGGGCTCGATAATGAGGACATAGGTCTGGGCTTTGTAATACTATAAAACTGTCACTTTAAATCTACCGCCGATTCCTTTCTGGAAAGTCACGACAAAGTGGCTATCGTCTTTTTGAATGGTAGCAAAGATTCTGTGTCTACTGCCATGACAAAATTACTACAATGCACTATATGGCAAACGCGCTTTAGTCTCGATACAGTACCCGTTCGACACAATTATGTCAGCCTATTAGAAACCAGATTTACACAGTCTAAATTTGATACATTTGTACGAGTAATTATTACTGGTTTTGCACCATAATCATTATCTACAATTCTAAGCGGATACGTAAACCTCTACAGACTTCATTATTGTTGACCATACCCTCAACATTTCATTAGTCATTCTCAGCCACTTCTCCAATCTCTGTTTCTGTGTTTAATGTTGAGGTAAGATTGTATCGCTGTTCAGTATTGTGTGTGATGATGTGG
Organism: Deilephila porcellus; assembly: GCA_905220455.2. Classification (NCBI taxonomy): domain Eukaryota; kingdom Metazoa; phylum Arthropoda; class Insecta; order Lepidoptera; family Sphingidae; genus Deilephila; species Deilephila porcellus. The sequence goes on along the minus strand of LR999997.1, from coordinate 1,981,105 downwards.
GATGATAACCAGCAAGGAGTGTTCTCGCGATTTGTGTAGATCTATATCTTCGCAGGTTTTGTGTAGATGGAGGGGAACCATTCGAAAGGACAGACTTACGACATAGCAATACGTGCCCTCGTCAGTCTATTCATTTTATAAAATTTAATTTACAGTAATTATTAAAATCACTTTGCTTGGTGCAGGCTGAGTCCACCAGCTCTGAGTAAGTGCTTAGTGCCTTCTCCTTCTTTACAATCTCAGTGATCTGGTATTGTCTGTCTCTTATTCGATATTTGAACACTAACCTACCCCAGATATAGTGTAACGAATAGAGTATTATCACCACAGGCGAAACCCGAAGAAGTGGCGATGATACGAGACCTTCTAGAAACCTTCCTGGATGAGAACATGGACATCATCGTTCCTGAAATGGAAGAAGTCGAGGAAGAAGAACAGCCTATACCAGAGGTAAGGAACTTGAAGAGATAGAGACTTCAATTTTCATTAATGCCTTGCTCCTATTGGTCATAGCATGATGATAAATATGTCCTTCATCAATGAATCATCTATCCAGCATCAAAATATTTGTTTATTCGAACTCTTTGTTCTTGAGATTAGCTCCTGCAGACAAACTATTCAGCTGTACATATTAGTACTCGTATGGATTAAGATATTCAAGCTGAAAAATATTTAAATACTCACGTAACTTCCAAAAATTTGTGTTGTCTCGAACTCGAATTTGCGACCTCGATCTTGTAACCCACGCTCTCCTGGTTAAGCTATTAAACTTATTTAATTTACTCGTTATAATTCAGTGTATAAAGGTTTCGTATCAAAACAGCTTAGACAAGACTGATTTAGTGAAACTACAACACGTACCCACATTATATTTATAATTTCTTTTCTATTTACCTACATAATAAATTGTACAGCGTAGGTGCTCTTTTCAAAACTAACATTTCCCAACATACGCTTCTTAATCTTCACACACAGATATAAATAATAAATTTATTGTGAAAAATCTCCGAAAAATACAATGTAGGTACAAATTCACATTTTACAATTTTCTTTTTATCAAGTATGTGGGTCCCAACGTAGGCAAGCCCGTGTCTTGGGCACCCATCCTGATTTAAGTACTGCAATTGAATCACTGTATCACTTGAAGATGACAATGATGATGATGAAATACACCCAACAGTCATATAAATAGTCCTGACCCCACACTAAGATCGAGTTTTGGGTCATAAATCAGAAACTACGGTCTCACAAACACCCAAACCCGAAACAAATACCTGTGGAGCACACAAACATTTGTCTCGGTGCGGGGATCGTAGCGGCCTCTCGTTTCACAGCCAGCGTCTAACCAACAAGCCATGGAGGCTGTCGAATAGACCACTACATTTTCTCATTTGTCACAATTGACGGTAAGAAAAGGTGGCCCTGGCACCACAGTTTTAGATCTTCGAATGCTCCATCTGGACGTATAATCGAAACAGATTTTTAGGGCATTTTTTTAAATATCATCGTGTTTGAGTGGTAAATACCTAGTTTCTGCGAAAATAGTAATTTAAACCATTGCGTCTTTAAAAATAAAAAGGTCTTCATTATTATTTGAGGCAAACTATGTATTTATTACCCAAATACGACGATAAGTAAAAAATTACAAAAAAAATTGGCAATTTTTTTGCGAAATGTTTATGCATTGTGTCTGAAGTCACTAATACTACCACCTGGCTTCGTTTTCGGTCGCAGTCTTGATATAACCTGTATGAAAAACAATATCTTAACAGCACTAAGTAAAGTTATCAACGGTTAGAACATAGAATTCAATATTTTAACTTACACTACGACGCGACCATAACTAAATTCCTTGATCCAGTAAGAGTGCTTTGAGAAACATTTTTACTGCAGGTGCTATTAGGTGCCCTAGGTAGTAAATGTTCCGTTTGCATTGAAAAAATATCTTATATTTACCACACTGGCCTAGTGCGAGTTGGCGGATAAAGAGTAAATAACCTCTGTTAAAAATAAATAAATACACCCAACAGTCACATACATAGTCCTGACCCCACACTAAGATCGAGTCTTGTGTCGTGGGTATCAGAAGCTACGAGAGACTTTTCGGTCTCACAAACACCCATACCCGAAACAAATACCTGTGGATCACACAAATATTTGTTTCGGTGCGGGGATCGAACCCGCGGCCTCTCGTTTCACAGGCGGCGTCTAACCAACTGCGCCACGGAGGCTGACAAAATAATTTCTTTAATATCTTCAGATCACAATGGTCTACGCCGTGCCAGGTATAGGAGGGCCAGTAGAAGAGGATACTATCAAGGAGTTTGTAGACTACGCCCTGGACGTCTGCAAGGTCCAGGCTGATGTCTTCATGCCCAGGAATATACGGCACTTCCTCTGCCCACCGCTGGAGAAGTTAGTACCGATGTATTTTGGTGCGTTAGATGCTTTGTTAGCAGTTGCAATGGGCCGGATGGTACGTGTAGTGCAGTCGATGGATTTTTTCACCCATCGAAGCAAGTCGGCCTACAGTTGTTTTTAACGCAGTGAATGACGAGACGAGCATGCCATTCGCCTGATGGTAAGCGATACGACCGCTCATGGACAGTAGCAAAACCAAACAATACCATGAATTACAAAGCAATGCCTGGCATTCCACTGCGGTCGCCATCCTGAGACATAAGATGATAAGTCTCATTATGTCCAGTAGCTACTCTGGCTACAATTTCTCTCGTTGGCGAAAGAAATAGACATCGCGGTGGTACCTACCCAGACGGCCTCTCACATATGAGAGACCGACCAGTAAACTATTTTTATTTCTATTTCCAAATAGACCAATAAAAAGACAGAAAGGTTTTAGGTTCGCGAGGTTCCTCATGATATTCTTCTTTGCTGTTAAAATGATAATTAGTCTAGTATACTAAAAGTTATTTCTATTTCAGGTACATCGAGAATGAATACGACGATGAGCAGAAAGAAGAAGCTCCAACGGCAGGGGCTATTACTGATTCATAGATTCTATTTTAAATACACGCTTAAAGAGTTTCGCAAATATTTCGCTTGAGGTTAATATTTGTATTGCTTATAATCGCATGCTGCTGATCACGAGAATTCTTTATAATAAAGTGATCGATTGAAAGAGATTTGGCAATACACCACGTTAGCGTAGTGCGAGTTAACGGACTTTATATGCCATAGAAATTCTTGAAAATCGCTATGGTAAGGTGTTCACGACGTTTTCCTTCACAGTTATAGTGCGTGGTGATTGACTATCAATACATACTTGACTGGAAAAGATGTGTGTTCTAATTGTTATTGATGTATCTACCTCTTAGCTGTTCTTTTTAAAGATATTCCATTTTGTCTCCAGGCATATGTTTTTTTTTTTAAACTGGCACGGCAAAGTGACTGCATTGCACCTATTGGTAAGTGCTAATGCCGTCCAGATAGAGTATCGAATGGTATCAGACGGTAGTCTCATACCATTCGATACAATCATGCCGGCCCGCTGAGATGCCTCTTCACGCTACGGCGGAAGGACCCAGGATTATAGGAAGGAGGGAACACGTGCGATGGCAAACCGATCCACAGCTTGACTGTACGGCAGAAAAAAGAATTAGAGAACCTTTTGGTTCGCGCCGAGATGGATTATGTCTTATTATGTCTTAGTGAAAAACCCTTATCTCTACATGCACATTAAAATTAGTTGAAAAATTATTCGAAATTTTATACACGCTATAGTTAGAAGATCCCAGTCTCGTCTTCAAAACAATAATATGTACTAGCAATTTTATATTGTTCATACTTACATTTATACATACATACATAAACTCATGCCTTTATCTCAGAAGAAGAAGGCGGAGGCGCCATAGGACACCCACATTTCGACTTGTAAGTTCCGTCCCACGATGTGATAGGGGCGAGCCTATCGCCATATCGGGCACAAATTCCTGACTCCGGGCTGATAATGAATAGAAAAACCCAATATCACTTTGCCCGATATGGGATTCGAACCCAAGACCACATCTTTGTAAACTTACCGTAGTACTACTACGCCACTGAGGCAGTTGTATTTTGTTCTTGTTCTACAATTAAATATAATTCAAATTCTTTCGTTTGTTTCATTTTTGTATGCTGACTGAAACTCAATTCCATAATACTTAACTTTTCTATCTCACCGACATAGCCCAAATAGTAAGTTGAAGTGGTAAAGGGCAAGGCACGTAAAGCGGAGAACTGATGACCGATGGTTCTCGAGTGGAGGTCACGTACAAACGCAGCGTCGGTCTTCCACCCATAAGGACATAATAAAGACAAACTAATAACATTTGTTTATTTGTCTCGGTATATAAGTATTAATATGCTATTAGTTTACTTATTTATTTATTATTTGCTTTCTTCTCATTGTTGATGACCTCCCACTATTTCCGATTCTATCCATGCCACGGTTGTCTGGTAATCGTTATAAGCGATAAGACCGTCCATTGTATTACCAAAAATAACCTAATTTTTAGGCTGAATTTTGGTTTGCAATAAGGAATTATTGTATTGTAAAGGATGCAAGATGTCGCTGGATGCCGCCTCCAACAGGTCGCTGTGGAGATGCTTGGGAATGGCCTCTGTTCAGCAGTGGAGTTCCTTTGGCTGAAGATGATAATGGTGATAATGCTATCCATTATGATGGAACAGTTTGGGGATATACGTGTCCACGTGTTTCCATAATAACGAGTTCTTATGCCGCAGCGTGAAGCAGTTCATCAGGTCAACGTAATTGTGTCCAGATAAATAATTTACCCAATAGTACCACATATATTCTACACTAAGATACAAGTATTGAATCGAGGGTGAGCAAGTTTTTTTTGCCTCATAACTCCAAGACCCAAAACAAAAATTTATGGGCCACATAACATTTGTCAATGCAGGGATCGAACCCGCCACCACTCGTTTCACATCTGACGACAGGCACTCGACTAACTGCACCACAAAGCTAGTCAATAGAATGTAAAATGGAGAGTTTAAATTCCAGGATTTAAAAAATTTTATGGAATTCTTCTTTTAACTGACTTTGGAGGGATATCGTACAGGGTATCAGGATTTTGGAGAAGGACTTACAGGTCTAATAAAAAATCCTAAACTTTACATTGGTTTTTTATTTTAATATATGGAATAATAAATAAACCCCCCCAATGTATACCGTCCTATCACCGATGCACTTGTCGGTCACTGGACTATCGCACTTTAACCAACTGCGCCTGCGTACAAAACTCTTTTTAAATGCAACAAAATTGTCTATTGTCAACATTTTTAATCTGCGCCTAACAAATTTTCAAATGCCAATGGTATTCTAAATTTAAAAATTCAAATATAATGTTTCGAAATTCAAATTGTTTAGAGTGAAAAGGTCAACAGCTGTATACCTTTTTTTTAATGATTCTCTTTTTACACTGGCAACCCAGACGCAGCTGACACAAAAAAGCGACGATCAATCATTGAGCATTTATTTCAACCTGCACTAATTAACATCCCTCCATTTTTACCGCGGTTTATTACCATTACCACACCCGATGGCGATCTAAGCAACGAAAATTTTTCATTTAAAGCATCATTGACGCGGTTCCCGAACGACAGGCGCCATATTAAACTATCTGTCAAAAATGTGCGCCATTATTCTGACGCTTTTAAAATTTAACAATTTGGCAGCATAATTCAAAATTTTGCTAATTAAAGTAACCATGTTTCGCTTTTTACTACAACAAAATTATTTTTCATCTATGTTTCGTTTAATTTCTATCATTTTGTATAACAAGATGGCGTGTCAACTCATGATCCTTCGGGAACCGCGCCAGCTTTATACCACTCCAAAACTCATCTACATTATTACAGTACAGCGAAATAATTAATATACACATTGCATGTATTTGGATTTTACTTTGGGTAACTAAATTCTATATACAAGTAATAAATATCCATTTCTTGCGAACACCACTTACGTTTGTCGGTTACTTTTGTTCGAAAAAATAATCCTAACATTAAAAAAAAGCAACAACGCAAAAATCTTTACAAGCCCGCTAAATTAATAACACTTCAATGGATAAAGGTTTTTTTTTTTCAAAATTTACATATAATATACTTACAGGCGTAAACAAATATCTGCCAAGTGACTAACGTACAATTTGACACATGTCAAACTGACAGTGACAGCCACCAGGACTTCACTCGCAAAACATCTCCATTTAGGAATCGATAAGGACTTTTACACTAATTAAAAACTTAAATTATTTAACACTGGAAGAAAATGGAATGGACTTTTAAAGATGGCTACTGTACGTCCTCAATTTTTTCTTATTAAAACCGTTTCACAATAGAAAATTGGGTCTCAATGCTTATGGCATATTTTTATTTATTGTTAAACATTGTAATGTCAATTGTTTGCAATGATTAACCACAAAGTGAGTTATTGACACCAAATTAACCGTAATGTGATTATTACAAATCTGAAAGAAAATCTATGCTCATCTGACAATACGTGAACCAAACATTTATCAGTGGCGTCCATGGATATAAATAGAAAATCTGATATTTTATAATTGATTGTTTGTCATCTGCTCCTTTGGGACCAATCGAGCGACGATATATGGATAAAAATTATTGCACGGTAAATGAAGTATATTTATGGTCGATTGTGATAGCCGTTATAAGAATATAGAGCGCCAACTTTAAAACATCCATTCCAAAGAGCAAATATATTACAATTGCTGCAATAATTCAATAAGTGTGAGAGCCAAGCGTTCCGCGTTACTTCTTATACATTAAGAAAAATGCTAACACTTAAAACATTTCGTATAAACTTAGGCATTACTTAACAAGTACAGCTTACATTAACTTGGGGCGGCTGACGTTTTACGATTGATAAAAACAGAAAACTAAAACATATGAATGTTACTTGAAAATATCATTAGAGATAACTCTACGTCAAAATTTTTGGTTTGTTAGAAACAAATGAAGATCCACCAAAAACAATTTAAATTCTAACAGCCTTATTCATAGACAGATTTAAAACCTATTATCGTTATCTAATGTTTTGTCTCCTTCGCTCAAACTGAATTCTAAAGTCGTTCGAAAGGGACAAAACATTCGATAACTAAAATACGTTTTAAATCTGTCCATGAATAAGACTGTAAGTAAATCCATAACTCCAATAATACATTTTAAAACACAAGTACTAATTACTCCTAAGGTATCTAGTAAATTAGCTTCCATACATGAAAAGTACGTCACCATTGGAAATCTACGAAAATTCACACCGAACATAGCGACCAAAGCAATAAGTAGTATTGGCAGTGATATAACCTACCTAAGGAAGGAAACTTGAAATGGAAGACGATGTGCAACATTTAAACAATAGATTTACAAACACACATAATAGTTCGAACTATAATTCCATACATCATTATGGTTCAAAGACAAGGGTAGAAACTCAAAATATAGACAAATTGATTAATTTCACTTTCATTATGTAGTTAAAGAAATACCTCGAAAAAGTTATAGTGCGTTGGAGTAACACCGTAATAGTAGTTAGGGGTAAGGTCATAAACCCCTGTAAAATGTAGCGGTTATTATTACCCCTTTCATCCATGTATTACGGTGCTTACCGCGTACTTCCAAGAATAAACAAAAGAGGTTGTAGGAGAAAACATGGATGCAGAAAGTAGAAACCTTGTAATACAATGTAATAGATCTTAGTCGTGCAACTTTAGATATTATTGACAGTATAAAAGTAGACCAGCCAGAAAAGAATATTATTGAAATAAATAATTATACGATATCGGTGACTAATATAATGTCGTAGGGAAACCAAGAGTCCATGAATTGCCGTAGATTGCTGCTATTTGACAGCAATCATAACCTAGCTTATCATACTCTCTGAGGTTTGATACAATTAAGTCGTAAAATAAAGGAAATAGACAGAAATAGTGTTGATCACCGAAGTAAAATAAAATTGAAAGGTTGCACAACTTCGATACGAACTTCATTACCAAAGTTACCTAAGGCGGGGTCTCAGAATCAATGAACACTATTTATAGGAGAAGAAAAATGTCACATATATTTCTACGAATGTGTATCCTCTAAACCACTGGGGCAGTGTTATTGCAAATCTGGAATATAACGGAGGTCAGAGCCCACCAGTAGAACGTAAAGGGACTGACATACAAAGTAAGTTTAATCCAGTTTCTAACTGCCTTATTTATAGACATATTTAAAACCCTTTTTAGTTATTTAATGTTTCGTCTTCTTCGCTCAAACTGAACTCTTAAATTGTTCGAAACGGACAAAACATTCGATAAGTAATATAGGTTTTAAAAATACGCAAGATAAGATCAAAGGACTAACAGACAGAATGTAAAATCTAGAAGCTATTAAAAATCGCGAAATATCAATCGTAAAACATCAAGCGTCACCCGCAACGGGACATACAGGAGTCATATTTGGTACTCAGCATTCTCTATCCAGTAAACACTGGATATTTTAATCGTGGTGACGATTATAATATAAATGTAAATTTTAACATAAATATTATAGACGGAGAAAATAACATTATTTTGAAGTACATCGTATTACATCAGCTGTTCAAAGCAAAAATAATTCAATTATTTTCAATGATACAGCCACTGTGCATTTTTTATACAGAAATCTCATATAATAAATAAATATAAATAAATATAAATACACCCAACAGTCACATACATAGTCCTGACCCCACACTAAGATCGAGTCTTGTGTCGTGGGTATCAGGAACTACGAAAGACTTTTCGGTCTCACAAACACCCAGACCCGAAACAAATATTTGTGGTTCACACAAACATTTGTCTCGGTGCGGGGATCGAACCCGCGGCCTCTCGTTTCACAGCCGGCGTCTAACCAACTGCGCCACGGAGGCTGTCATGAATCATATTGTTGAATGTTGAGGATAATCATCGAATTATGTTCTATCGACCTACTAAAATCCTAGAAGGACGAAAAACGATCTTAAAAGCATACGTCGTATTCCGCTATCCTTGTCTCACATGAATGTTAGACAAGGACAAATACTGACAACAAGTAACATTAATCATGTATACGAGAAGAATATCGCCACATTTTTGGAGGTTTCCTTAAAGACCGTTTTCGTTTACAAAATATGTAGATGAGGCAAAAAGAACTTTACTGCTGAAGCATAAAGCTTACATTAGATATTTAGTTGTTCGATAGAATTGAATAATTCCTTTTTGTTGAGTCTTAACAATCTTGTTTTGGTTTAATGACATAATTTCTCCATCACTGTATAATATAATTCTGAGCTCTGACCATTACATAGAAAACAAATAATTAACTCGTGCTTATTATTGTCGAAAATGGTCATTAATTTATTTGGTCACAATTAGTCATGGATCTCTGCCATCGTTATGAAACTATCGGATATCTGAAAGATAAATCCGATAACGTTACTGAATTTAATGTAAATATTTCCACTAATTTCGGATAGGGACAGGCTTACATTATCCAATAATATGCATCCATAATTGCTAGTTCAAATCATAATAAAAATAAATACGCCCAACAGTCACATACATAGTCCTGACCCCACACTAAGATCGAGTCTTGTGTCGTGTATCAGAAACTACGAGAGGCTTTTCGGTCTCACAAACACCCAGACCTGAAATAAATACCTGTGGCTCATGCAAATATTTGTCTAACCAACTGCGCCACGCAAACACTTATTGACCATAATGACCATTTGGACTATAATTAACAGTTATCTATAAATGTTTTAAATACTCAGGCAAAGGAAACATTACAAATCCTTAAATATACGTATTATAATCGTCACCAAACCGATCTTTATATTTTCGCCGTTCAGCGGTTTTTAAGAATTGAACAACACTTGCAATATGTCCTTACTTGAATAAGAAGGTACGGATCTAGAGTGGGTTAGGTTCATTTATTTTGGGGGTCAAATTGTAATAAAAGATGCCAATTTCATACAATATATCGGCGACAGTTAAGTTAATCCAAAAAACTAGTAGCACCAATAAAAATGAATTTGAATTATTTAAAATTATTTTCTAGAAAGACTACAATTATTTTGTGTTTTATGAATTTGCAGGCTATAGTTGTACAAAAATTGGCATTATTACAAATACGTTAAAATTAAATGCGACGTGATTCTGACCCACTAACTGTTTTTTAATCTTTATTAAAAAAAGTTGCGAATAATAACTCTATAGATATTTTTAGAGTATTTTACGGACCAAAACCAATATTAGAAATGCGTGTAATAGTTTATTTGCATCAAAATAATGTATTTTTTTCTAATTAAATCTCTAATGCCTTAAATAGTACATTAAGAAATTCCTGATTACTATAAAAAGCGAATCGTGACCCCCACCCAATTTGTCGTCTAGATCCGTCCATGGTAAATCCCGAGGCCAGAAAATTACTATGGGCATTAGCATAGAGACCCTAACTAGAATTTTAAAAAATCAAATAAATACCTACATTTAATTATCAATAAGGAAGCGTCATGAAATTGGAACGATATATTTTTCTCGATTAAAAACATGTTTTTTTAAACTAAGCTTCGTGAAGATGCCATGTTTTTGAAATGACTCTCGCATTTTTTAACCTACGCAGTAATTTTATTTTGTCCGTTACAATATACAAAACAAAAGAATTTTTTACATAAGTAATTTACAAAAAAAAAAAACATTAAAAAATTGTTCCGAAATTTTCTTAACCGAATTAATAATTCTACACTAAGGAATGCACTATATCAATCAACAAACATATCTACACCATTCGTACATTTGCAATCACTCTCCAAAAATATGAAAATTTTCAAAAACATGGACACTTCACGACATTCAATATCAACTTGGACATTTTAGAAAAAATCTAATAAAAATAGCACGAAACAGGGAAGAGTATTATCCGAACAAAATGGGCTACTTTTGTATCAGTTACACCACCAAAACGATCAAAAAACGGATTTGACACAACATCTAAATTCGCGTTTCAGAAAAACAAAAACTTTAAAAACTTTTTGGAAGATAGCGGGGACCCTAGTGAAATTGCTTTGATTCTCTTTCCGACGATACTCACTCAACGAAAACATTACGAAAGCTTAATTTTGCATTTTGGTGTTTATCACGCGCTTAAATTACTTTTTTTATTATTACATTTCCACAAACCTTTTTATTACTACGCCCCAACCCCCATTCTGACCGTACGATTCGAAACTAGGTTTTTGCCGCGTCGCCTCTCATGGTTATGGTTTCGAAAATGTACAAAAAAATAGTCTTTTTTTCACAAAATCAACCATTTTCTATTACAGCTAATATTACAACAACACGGTTGGCCGCACATTGTTTTTGTCTCTTTCATCTCGTCATTAGTTTCCACTTGATATCTGCTATTGCGCAATCCACATTTCGACAGACCTCAATGTCAGACTCACATTATTTTGACAGATTATTTTAAGGCATACCACAGAATGCCTTAAAAGATTTGCTATGAATACAAAATAAATTCGAAACAAACCATGAAGACGCGACGCGACCTATTAATTATTAAACTCTGTCAATTAAAAACGAAAAAATTCACAACAGTAAAATTTGACTAGTTGGCGTACCGTATGTCAAATTTGAGCTCACAAAGATAGAACGTTCTAACTCGCTTCCACGGAAAACGAAACGTATTCAACATTTTGATAAAACTAAGCGACGCGCGGCTTGCACCGCCGCGCTAGCTCCCGCATACTTTCAAACCATTGAGCTGTCGGTACAAAAACATGGAATAACTTACAATAACGATAACAGAACCTATCTTACTCTAGCGCCGAGCAGGACGGTCATCGCCGTATGCTAAGCGTGAATTGCCTCATAAGCTAAAATTCGAAGGAGAAATAATCTGTAGGGCTCCCGCAACGCTAGGGAACGTGACTACAAATACTCGCATTGCAAATGAAAATACTGCTTAGGCACGTGATCCAATAGAACCTGATTACCGGCCGATCTCCATAACCTATCTTTAACAAGAGATTTCGGCGCATTTTACAGTCAACAAAGATAGAGAGACAAAGATATGGTGCATACATTTATCACAGCTTTAAGACAAATATACATATATGTCTATCTCTGTTCATTAAAGCATACAATTCTATCGACATAGTAATTACAACTATTTTAACTTCTCAAAGATAGATAGGATATTCAGACCGACCATTTACTCGGGGTACGTTCGCGTCACGTTCCCTTAGCCAATATTAACAAACAATCTCAATCCCAATCTAATCCCGAATTTAAACCAATCAAAACGATTCAAATGTGGGCGTGTCAATCAAATTAGACGCGATTGGTCTATTTTTAGATCTTTATTTTTCGGCTCGATCTTTAGTCAGGGATTGGGATAGTTTATTGATACAGTAACCGTTGCAGTACCGTGTGGCGGCGGAAGCGATGTGTGTCATCAGGCGGCGAGCAGGCGGGCCAGGCGCGCCAGGAAGTCCACGGCGCTGCGGAACAACTTGCGCAACATTTGTGAACGGTAGAATATAAATCTCCATACGAACAGTACTGCCGCTATTTGGGTCACCACGTGGACTATGTGTAATCTGGAGATCAAACAAATTAACAATATTTCAATCAATTTTGTTACATTTCCACCTAATACATTGGTTATAGAAGAAGGAAAAAAGATAAGATAAAGAAAACAACTGATGGAGTTTCTAGCGCAAAAATTACGTCTTCTTTGCTGCGGTGATACGTTGGAAAGGATCTTATCAAAGATTAGGTATTTGACTGGAGAATATTTTGTTGTATGAATATTTGGACTAAGTAGTAAAAACTAACTAAATAGTAGGCTACGTTTTCGGTCGCAGTCTCGATATACCCTGTATAAATTATCCAAAATCCTCACCTCCGCAAAAGCGTCCTGGACTTCCCGAGCGTGTCAGGACTCTCCTTGAACAGGAACCTCCTAATCCCGAGGACATAAGATTCGATATACGCGTCCCAGTCGATGTTGCGTACATTGAAGTCGAACGTGTGGCGATCATCGAGGGATAGCGAGGCACATAAAGCTTGCACGTTGTCGTCTGCGAACGACCATTGCCGCGTCGTGAAGTATTCCAGGCAGGCGGCCGCTTTCTCCAGCTTCGTTTGGACTCTCATCATCCTGGAATATTTGAGAAAAAAATATAATTTCTTGCACAAGAAAATTTAACGGTGAAGGAAAACATCGTGAGGAAACCTGCACACCGTAGCGATTTTAAAGAATTTCTACGGTATGTAAGTCCGCCAATCCGCACTAGGCCAGCGTGGTGGACTATATGGCCTAACCACTCTCAATCGATTCTCTCGATTGTAGAGTAGGCCCATGCCCTGCAGTGGGACGTACATGGGCTGATATATGTAGATATAGTACAAGAAAATTACGTACACTTGATGGGTCACCACCCAGATATGGTATCGATAGGGAATAGATGGTATGTCCTAACAATCAATACACCTACGCCAGCCTACATATCTGCTTCGTCACGCTAGGACAGAATAACCTAGAATTACATGAGGATTGGATATGTGAACTGGAAAAGAATTCCACAGTGACTACCAAGTTGAGGCTTCTCCCGTCTTTTTCCTTTCCTTTCCCCTCCCATCTTCCTATAATCGATGAGTCACGTACTATTCATGGGCGGCAGTACCCATTAAACATCGCCTACTCCTACTGCTTTTCTGCCTTATACTACCCAACATCTCCAGCTGACCCTATAAATACACCCAACAGTCACATACATAGTCCTGACCGCACATTTAGATCAATTAAGTCTTGTGTCGTGGGTATCAGAAGCTACAAATAACTTTTTTTTATTATATTTCTCACTGTATTCCACTACGGTATATTTTCGGTCACACAAACACCCAGACCCGAGACAAATACTTGTGGGCGTCAAACATTTGTCTCGGTGCGGGGATCGAGCCCATGGCCTCTCGTTTCACGGCGTCTAACCAACTGCGCCACGGAGGCTGTCCCTACAGCTCTTCCACTTCCTATTTACAATAACTCACATGGGTTTCTTTCCAGTAGACTTTGCAATGAGGTCCATGAAGGCGGCGGGCGCGCGGTGCTGCAGGAGTGAGAGTGCTCCGTGCTTGACGCGGCTATTCGTGATGTCTCCGCCCGGGTACCAGAGAACATCGGCTGTGGACGAGACATTAGACAAATTAAACCCAGTCTAACCTCAGTCCTCCCCGTGACCACAAAAGCTGCAAGGTCTTCGAAACTTCGGGAAGTTACAGATACACAGATACACAACACTTTATTGAACACCACAAAGTACAGAGACGAAAATTAAAAAAAAAGTGTACAATTGGCGGTCTTATCGCTATAAGTGATCTCTTCCAGACAACCAAAAACGATAGAATGGATCGTACGACACGAAATAAATAAAATAAATAAAAGAGGGGCATTTATATGAAAAATTAAATTAAAAAGTGTGTGCGTAACTTATAACAAGTTAATAAATTAATAAAGTTGAAGTTAATAAATCAAAAAGCGGTAAAACTAGATTTATGTCAATGGGTCACATTGTGAGTGCATGACACCAAAAAGAAAGTGTGTGCAATTTATACACGGCAGAAGTGAAGCTTAAGAAAAGCAGCCTTCGGGAAAATGACATAAATATTGATTTTGAACAAGCGGCACCAAAAAGAGAAACATATTCATTAACAGGATTTAGCCAGCGAGAGAATGAGATAGAATACAAATATAATATCTAAGACTTTCCTATAATCTTCGTCTCCTGTTCCTTTCTTTATTTTTATATACTCTTTAAAATATTTTAAGACCAATCAGATCAATAACAAAAAAAGTAAAAATTACGACAAATTATTCCATTCTGTTCAAATTTCCCTCGGGTATAGAATATGAGACCAATCAGATTTCAAAATCACAAAGTTCAAAATGGCGGCCATAATGTTCAATTCTGATCAGCAATTTATATCGGGATCGGAAGAAGAAAGAAAACTTACTGAACGGATGTTTCCTCATATATTTAAAACTGGTCTTGACGAAGTCCTGCCACGTGATCGGGTTCTGCTGGCCGGTACAACAGTTATACACCATCACGCCGTCACCCCTGCAATGCAATTACAACTTTAAAGTAATTGACACAGAGTTAGTTACTGGTTGGCAAGAATTATCTTGGGTTTGGTGATCACGCCGTCACCCCTGCAACGGAATCAGAACTTAATAGTAATTGTTATAGATTTGGTTATTAGTTGGGTAAATAACCCAAGTAGTTTTTATCTTGGGTTTTGAGTGGTACTTAATCACGTTTGATATCATCACATATTAGTTCTTTCTTCGGGACAGACACTTATTACAAAACTGTTTTTTCTTGCTATAAAATTTACTAGCTCAGAAGCAACGGGAGACTTAATAAATACACCCAACAGTCACATACATAGTCCTGACCCCACACTAAGATCGAGTCTTGTGTCGTGAGTATAAGAAACTATGAGAGACTTTTCGGTCTCACAAACACCCAGACCCGGAACAAATACCTGTGAATCACATAAACATTTGTTTCGGTGCGGGGATCGAACCCGCGGCCTCTCGTTTCACAGGCGGCGTCTAACCAACTGCGCCACTGAGGCTGTCAAACTTTATGATATAAACGCACAGAACCGAGACAAGTATTATACACACAAACATTACTCTATGTTTGGGATCCTAGCGGTCTCTCTTTTCACAGCCGGCGTCTAATTAACCAGCGACGAAGGCTGGCTTTTGATAATGGTATCGAACAGTAAGAGATGATCCCACGCCGGTCGATACTCCACTTTTAAGGTATCGCTCACCATTGCATTGTATTTATCATGCTATTAAAGATGTCTTACCGTCTCATATGTGTCCTCCACGCACAAACGATCATCAGGTTGATCACAGTATCCACTGGGACCAGGTCTGCGATCCTCGTTCCACAGCCCAGCATCGTCCTGAAGATGCCCTTGCCGACGGCAGCGATTATGCCGTTCGGACCGTTCCAGTTGTCTACCCACCCTTTCACAGGCTCCCGGAGTGATGATAGCACTGGGAATTAAAGAAAATATGCGCTGGAGTAACCCTGGACTAGCGTAGTACTGCTCAATTTGGGTGGCATAACTGTCTATAACGGTGAAGGAACACATTGTGAGGAAACCTGCACACCATACCGATTCGGAAGAATTTCTATGGTTTGTAAAAGTTCGCCAACCCGCACTAGGCCGGCGTGGTGCACTATATACGGCCTAAGCCCTCTCAATCGTTATCTCTATTGTAAAGAAGCCCGTGCCCTGCATTGGGACGTATATGTGCTGATAAAATACAATACAACTGTCTCACAGAAGTAATTGGCGTGTTTTGTTCGGCAGGAAGATTGTTGAACGCGCAATAATCCTTTCCTTTTGACGTCCTTTTACTTTTCATTTCTATTTTCCGGGACCGACAAAGCTTCTACAAAGTGCTGTGAATGCGCATGGACGAAGTAGCCACTTAGGTACTATTATAAGGGATTTGCAGGACCTATTCAATTCAAGTCGATTTATTCAACTTTAACTTCTCCTAGGTATTAATTCCTGATTAATTTCCTTGCGGGTTAAAGGTAAGCTCATTTCCCTAAGAGAGTCGCCGAGTACTCGAAATCAATTATTTCAGTACTATTCATTTTTTATTATCTACATAAATCAATTTTTCATTCCGATAATTCCTGTTCATCCAAAGCTTGGGAGGAAGAAATCGCTCAATGTGATATGGCCGCCCATTGTACTATTTTATATTTTATTTGTTATATTCCATAACTATGTAATTTGAGATGAACAACAAAGAGTATAAATAAGTAAATAAAATAAATAAATCTTAAAAGAACAAGAAACTGTTTCAACTTCTACATTTAATAAAAAGCCCATCGCAAATCAATTGTAGAGATGAGCTATAATATCCTATTCGAACTGACTTCACAAGGGCTATACATTTATATCTCATTGATTTTTTTTGGTGTTCTACGACGCACACAATCCTCATCCCCATTCATCCCCCTTTATCGTTTTTACTAAAAACAATCCTACCAAAATCAAAACCAATATTTACGTTTTTATCACCAAGCCTGTAAGTACGTGTTTCACGGAATCAATTAATCATATTTATCGCCGAAATGTTGTTGATTCAACACCAGCTGATAACGTATCGAATCCGGCACGCTATGTGTGTCAGTGTACCGGCACTGTTTGATACACCTAGGATATAGATACTCAAACTTTTGGGAAAGCTATTTTCTAGATAAATAAATAAATACACCCAACAGTCACATACATAGTCCTGACCCCACATTAAGATCAATAAAGTCTTGTGTCGCAGGTATCAGAACTACGAGAGATTTTTCGGTCTCACAAACACCCAGACCCGAAAGAAATATTTTCTGGCCGCACAAACATTTCTCTTGGTGCGGGGATCGAACCCGCGGCCTCTCGTTTCACAGCCGGCGTCTAATCAACTGCGCCACGGAGGTTGGTAAAAAGTAAAACTAACTATCCAGTTTACTTTTTTATTTGCAATGAATGGCTAGACGAGCATGCCATTCGCCTGATGATAAGTGGTACGACCGCTCATGGACGGAAGCAAAACACCATGAATTACGAAGCAATGCTCAGCATTCGACTGCACTCGGCATCCTGAGACATAAGATGTTAAGTCTCATTATGTCCAGTAGTTACTCTGGCTACAATGTCCTTCAAACCGGAACACAACAGTGCATTTACACTGCTGTTTGGCGGGAGAAATAGACATTGCGGTGGTACCTATCCAGACAGCCTCTCACATTTATGAGCGACCTACCACCTGAAAAACTTACTTTAACTTTTTTGTTTGTTTGTTTGAACGCGCTAAGCTCAGAAACTACTGGTTTGAATAAAAAATTTAGTTTAGTGTTGGATAGCCCATTTTTTCAAGGAATGCTATAGGATATATAACATCAAGCATGACAGGCATTTAGATGTTCGGCTACAATTTCTTCCTTTAGGAATTAAGACCCCATGTTGAAATGAAATGAAAAAAAAATATTTAATCCATTAAAATATTCAACATCATTAAATTCGGTAATGTTTTGATCTACCACTCGGTTTGGAAAGTGGTTTTTAGTAGAGAAGAACGGGAAAGAAACTAGTGTGTCTCTTTTCAAAACCAGTTTACAATATAAATAAATAAATAAATAAATAAATAAATACACCCAACAGTCACATACATAGTCCTGACCCCACACTAAGATCGAGTCTTGTGTCGTGGGTATCAGGAACTACGAGAGACTTTTCGGTCTCACAAACACCCAGACCCGAAACAAATACCTGTGGTTCACACAAACATTTGTTTCGTGCAGGGATCGAACCCGCGGCCTCTCGTTTCTCAGCCGGCGTCCAACCAACTACGCCACGGAGGCTGTCATATAGTGTTTATTATAAAAGTTACAAGTTTAAATCAGAGCAGTTCATTAATAATTTGTTATAATTGTTGAGAACCGATGCCCTATGATTACGCATCATCGACATTATTACTAAATGCTTTTTATCAAACCATATCAATCTGCCTATTGTACTCGTAATGCCATCAAAATTTGTCGATGACTCAATGTTTAAATATCTGTCACTCCTTAGGCAAATAAATACCACCGCAATGTCTATTTCTTCCGCCAAATAGGAATGTAAATGCACTGCTGTGTTTCGGTTTTAAGGACGTTGTAGCCAGGGTAACTACTGGACATAGTGAAACTTAACATCTTATGTCTCAGGATAGCGAGCGCCGTGGAATTCCAATAATTGCTAATTCATGATGTTGTTTGGTTTTGCTTCTGTCTGTCTTTCTGTCCATGAGCGGTCGTATCGCTTACTATGAGGCGGATGGCATGCTCGTCTTGCCTTCATCGCAATAAAAAAAAGGTTGTAAACCAGTCATAGGACCCACGTAAGTATGACTAGCCAGTTCATATCTGGTTTCTTACAGGTGAAGTTAATTATGTGGATAAGAAAGATATTACTTATCGTTAGCCTGTAGATATGGTATCAATACTGCATTTACCAAGAGATGCATTTTGGTCACTTTATACATAAGCTGTTTAGTAAAACTGATAAATAAATACACCGAACAGTCACATATATAAACAGCAGTGTAAATGCACTGTTGTGTTCCGGTTTGAAGGACATTGTAGCCAGAGTAACTACTGCACAAATTGAGACTAAACATCTCATGTCTCAGGATGGCGAGCGCAGTGTAATGCCAACCATTGCTTTGTAATTCGTGGTTTGGTTTTC
This sequence comes from Deilephila porcellus, assembly GCA_905220455.2. NCBI lineage: Eukaryota > Metazoa > Arthropoda > Insecta > Lepidoptera > Sphingidae > Deilephila > Deilephila porcellus. Next base: position 1,961,732 of record LR999997.1, on the reverse strand, counting down.
TACTTTACATGAGCGGTCGAATCCTTTATCATCAGGCGAATGGCATGCACGTCTCGCCATTCATCGCAATAAGAAAAAAACCCAGCAGTCATATACATAGTCCCGATTTCACAGAAGGACATCTAATCTTGTGTCGTGTATCAGAAACTAAATAAATAAACACACCCAACAGTCACATACATAGTTCTGATCCCACACCAAGATAGAATCTTGTGTCGTGGGATTCAGAAACTACGAGAGACTTTCGGTCTCACAAACACCCAGACCCGAAACAAATACTTGTGGATCACACAAACATTTGTTTTGGTGTGGGGATAATCAAGAGCATAGGTTTAGAAAATGACTTACCAATGGATGGTCTGACAATGGCGACGGGTAAGTTGCCGCACTCCTTTATGAGCATGTCCTCCGCTAACGCTTTTGTGAATGTGTAAGTATTAGGCCTGTCACCTGGAAGGAAAATACAAAATGCATTAATACATGCAACAGTCCTATGTCTCATCATGAGCTCGTTGCAGTCCACATAGGCCTCTCTCCCAAGGTACGCCAAGGTGTGTATTGATAGTCAATCACCACGAACTATAACGGTGAAGGAAAACATCGCGAGGAAACCTGCATAACGTTGCGATTTTAAAGAATTTCTATGGTATGTAAAGTCCACCAACCCGCACTAGGCCAGCGTGGTGGACTATATGGCCTAATCGCTCACAATCGTACTTTCGATTGTAGAGGAGGTCCGTGCCCTGCAGTGGGACGTATATGGACCGATACAGAAGGTACGCCACAGAGCCCTGTCTGCTGCTTTACGCATCCAGTCGCTGCCGGCCCTCTTGTGCAAATCTTCCCGCCATCTGGCCAAAAGCGAAGGCGCCATCCTATATCTACCGAATCCTAAATGCTAAGCTGGAGCACCAAACAGGGAATCCATCTTTGACTCTTCCAATAAACGTGTGTTAAATTATCGCTTGCTTTAATAGTAAAGGAAAAGACCATGAGGAGGCCTGCATGCATATGAATTTTCCACGGGAATTTCGAAGGTATGTGAAGTCTACCGAGTATAAAGCTAGCGTGAACGTGAAAACACGTATTCCCAAAATATTTATTATCAACTCCGAGCGGAATGTAAGTTCTTTTGTGTTCCAATTTGCAACACATCCAGCCATTTAAATAACACCTACAGTTTTAAGATAATGATCATAATGCACTGCCATCCATTCCTCACTAACTACAATAGTTTTGCTGCTATTTATAATCAGACATGACCCATTCAGCCCATCATCCACCTCACTAACAGAACAAAGCCAGCAGATAACAAAGCCAGGGTCCTCACCAACTAGATCTGGCGTGATCCTGTCCACCAGGTCGTCGGGCAGGGTCTGCACCAGTGTGACCACGTGTTCTGGGTGCGCGGGCGGCGCGTACACCGTCTCTTCGACCCGCTCCCGCTCGCAGTTGCAGTAAGCTGTCGATACGTGGACTAGAGCCTGGAAGGGATGTTAGAATTAGGGCCTCGTTCACCACCCTCAAGTAAAGCGTCAAGTAGGCTAATCATCAGTTAAAGTCACCCGTAACATCACGGTCAATTTCACGACGCTCCAGTAACACTAATCCTATGATTATACTAACCAGTGCTGTACTTGCCACATTGTCTGCCTATTAAATTTATTAACTTGATGGTTAAAAGGATAAAATCTTAACCTACTTCCTAAGTAAAAAAAAATACTTCATACTACAGCGGGAGGCAGGCATTTGACGTAATATTGAACGAATAATTCGTTCAATGTCATTCACATAACCAGTAGACTTTACTCGAAACTTTATTTTCACTTGTGAAATCGACTGAAGATATTCGGCACTTTTACTTGGCAATTAATGTTAATCAAAAAGTAACTTATCAGCAGTTTACTTGAAGATGGTGAACGAGACCCTTAAGGTGTTGGGTCGATATCTAAAGGTTTTTTGATCTATTCGACAGCATCCGTGGCGCAGTTTGTTAAACGCTGGTTGTGAAACGAGAGGCCGCGGGTTCGATCCCCACACCGAAACAAATATTTGTGTGATGCACAGGTATTTGTTTCGGGTCTGGGTAATTGTGAGACCGAAAAGTCTCTCGTAGTTCCTGATACCCACGACACAAGACTCGATCTTAGTGTGGGGATTATATTATTAGGACTGTTGGGTGTATTTGTTTATTTATCTATCACATTTTACAAGGGCGTTGGGCATTCCTCTACTGCCCCTGATCATAATCAAAACACAGATAAATTGTGACTCATTCAATAATGTTGATAAAAGCTAATACTATTATAGATTGATTAGAAAATAAAAACATTACGATATGTAGGTATCTTATGACGAATTGATAACAAATAGAATCTTAATCATAATATTTTGGCGTGTATTGTTAGGAATTTATCGCAAGCTTTGAAGGTGAAGGAAAACGTCGTGAGGAACCGGTATCGGGTACAGTACAGTACAAAGCGCTTGAAGCCTTTCTTTCGATACCTCGTGGGGGGTCAGAAGTGGCATGTCGAGGTCTCGGCCTTCCAGCCTGGCGCGCGGCTACAATTGTCCGCGCAGATGTTGCAGCCAGGCTGGGTCCCTACCGAGATCTTTTGCTGGCATACCAGATCTTGAGGAAAATTGCATACTATAGAAATGTTAACAAGAATTTATAAGGTATATGAAGTTAACCAACTCGGATTAGGCCTGTGGGATGTTCCATGGCCTTATCCCTCTCAATCTTTGAATCTGGAACTACGCCAGCGTGATGGTTCATGGCCTTAATAATCTCAATCTTCAAGGAGGCCCATGCCATTCGCTGGACACATAAGGAATTTCTAATATTGGTTATCTAATAGTGGTCTTATTAACCACCTCCTTCCCTTGCCTTAAGATGCAATTTCAGAACGATCACTTCAAAACGAATTCGATGTTGATTGTACAAAAATATGTAGCGTTGGGTACTTGATGATAATTGTTGTAAGCACCCCTCAGATAATTGTTGTAAATATACTAAATTTTCTCATATCAAACTCATCATTGACATAGTATATTTTTGATTCTATTTCAATCTAAATATCCAGGATCTTCTGAAGAGCATCTCATTATTGAAGACTATCTCAATTCGTACGGATTGTTGCCATAATAGTTTTTTTGTACTCATGAACAGACCTATCTAACGATGGTAAATTCATATTGATTGGACGTAGGTATCAAAACGTCCATTCTCCTTTATGAGAGTATTTTTTTAAGATGCGCACCGACATCGATATGACGAAGTAAGCTGTCAACTGTCTGTCAAATTTCATATCAAATCATATCAAAGTAATCATTAACATTTATATTTACTTTTCCGTTTGCTAAAACGTATTCCTTAGTTTTTTAAACTATTACTTATATAGTGTTAGCCTTCTCACCTCGAGTCCCATCATGCGATGGCACAGCTGGACAAGCTGCTGCGTGCCCAGCATGTTTATCGTCACTGACAGCTTCAGCTTCTCGTCGAACTTCACCGTCGCCGCCGAGTGGAACACCACCGACACCTTAAACAACAGTTTTAATATTAAAATCAAGTCAATTGACGATAGTCTCGGACGCCCAACTAAAAGATGGACGAACGACCTGGTTAAGGTTCCAGGAAGTCACTGGATGCTACTATCATGGAGATTATTTTATATATTAATATAAAATAAGTTGTTTATAATTTTTTTTTTCTTCCAAATTTTATCCTTTTTTATTTTATTGGTCCTTGTATCCTTTAAATTCTAGACTGCCCTCTCTTGTTTTCCTTTTCTTATATCCATCCTAAGGTTGTCTGTAAGAAATCGCCTAGAGCGATAACACCGCCATCTGTACTTTTTTTGTTAATTTGTAATATCTTTAAGTATTTCTTTTTTCCTTTTTTTATGTGCAGTTAAGAATAAATAAATAAATTCTTGAGGCCTATGTCCACCAGTGGACTTCCTGGGGCTGAAGAGAGAGATAGAGAATTGACGATGGAATTATCATTAAAACTAAACAATTGAGGGTATTTAGAGGGTACTCAATGTTACGTAGGAAATTGAGCAATTGCTTGGGAATGAGTAAATCCAATTTCATTTTTCGCATTAAATTGTACCGTCTTGGTGGCAAACCACTAATGTGGCCATAATGGTATTTGGTTGAGGTGATGGTAGAACGAAAGGACGCTACAATCCCCGCATGGAGACAAAAAATTGTGTGCTCTACGAGTATTTGTTTCAAATCTGGATGTTTGTAAGACCTATAAGTTTGTCGTAATTTTTAATAGCAACACAAGACTTGCATCTTAATGTCAGGTATATGTATGTGACTGATGGGTGTATTTACTTATTTATTATTTTATTGATTCAACAATGCCGACAAATCACCCTTTCATCTACTGCTAAGTGCTAATTTTCAAACAAACGTAAATAATAATTGTATTTGCATGTTAACATTGCACCTGCATCTTAAGGGAAGTGAGAACAATACATTCTGCCAACATTATCATTATTGTTTAACTTTTTACAAATTATTAGCAAGTTTATATTTATGACGACTGCATATATTTGTTAAGTGCAGTAAAACTCAGCTTAAATAAACATTAAACAATCTCCAACTGCCTTATTCATAGACAGATTAAAAACCTATTTTAGTCATCGAATGTTTTGTTTTCTTCGCTCAAACTGAATTCCAAAGTCGTTTGAAAGGGACAAAATATTCGATAACTAAAATAGGTTTTAAAACTGTCTTTGAATAAGGCTGTTTATTGTCATCAGACGAAAATTGAATTCATCAAATAGTGAAGTAAATACGGATACCTCATAGGCACATAAGTCGTGAGCCTATATGACAGCCTCCGTGACGCAGTTGGTTAGAGGCCGGCTGAGAAACGAGAGGCCGCGGGTTCGATCCGTACACCGAAACAAATATTTGTGTCATCAACATCATCATCATCATCAGCCCGTTGCAGTCCACTGCTGGACATAGGCCTCTCCCAAGGTACGCCTCAGAGCCCGGTCTGCTGCTATGCATCCAGTCGCTGCCGGCCCTCTTGTGATATTTGTGTGATCCACAAGTATTTGTTTCGGGTCTGGGTGTTTGTGAGACGGAAAGTCTCTCATAGTTTCTGATACACGACACAAGACTCGATCTTAGTGTGGTGTCAAGACTATGCATGTGACTGTTGGGTGTATTTATTTATTTATAGAGAAACACACTGTCTTGTGTAGTGAATCACAAACTATGAGAGACTCGCTTAAAAACCAACGTAATTTTAACGTAATTTAATTGGTATTTATATGAAGTTATTCTATGGTATGTAAAGTCCGCCAACCCTCAGTAGGACCCCGACCACGCTTTTTAGGAAACACACCATAGTCCTAAACCCTTTCAATCTATACAATGTCACGATTGTGTCGGAGTCCCGTCAACACTTGGCCTATAGTAGCCTGACTCAGTACAGTATTTTATTGTTATAGCTATATTGGTGATTCTTCTTCTTTTTAGCTACAGGAGTCAGGAAGTCCACTGCTGAACATAGACCTCCCCATGAATCGCCACATAGAGCTCTTGGAAGCGACTCCAGAAACTTTCGGCTCCAGCGGCCCTCAGTTTTACATGCTATATGCCCACTGCCTGGTGATTGTATTGTATAAGCCCATACACGTCCCACTGCAGGGCACGGGCCTACTCTACAATCAAGGGTACGATTGAGACTGGTTAGGCCATATAGTCCACCACGCTGGCCTAGTACGGGTTGACGGACTTCACATACCACAGAAATTCTTTCAAATCGCTATGGTATGCAGATTTTCTCACGATAATTTCCTTCACCGTAATAGTGCGAGGTGATTGACTTTCAATACACATATGACTCCGAAAAGTCAGAGGTGTGCCCTGGGATTTAAACCCGCTACCACCGTAAACATGTTGGCAGCCGCGTCTGGTCTGTTACCATCAGGCCACCACGCACTTTGCCAGTATTTAACAGTAGTATGTTTATTGCCCTTAATAAACTTACCTTCTGACACAGCATGGCCTGGTCTGTAGCGCTGATCCCCAGCTCTGGCTCGGTGATGTCACCCACTATCGGCACTATCTTGGCCAGCTCCTGAGGCCGCTCTCTTCTCAACGTTTCGAATAACTGTCAAGATACAAACATAACATTGTTAGAGATAATCATATAAAGCATATCATCAATGATTATACGCATGAGCCGTGCGGAAAATGTCTTCTGAAACCTTTGCTGAGTATAAATTAATATAATTGTCCTAATTCCTTGAAATAAAACTTGAAATAAATTTTTTTATGGATTTTATCGCGGGTCTGGTTCAATTTTACATTTTTAACTTCCCGACGTTTCGATTGCTTCTCAGCTTTCGTGGTTGCGGGGCGGGCTCATTAAAAATTAGTTTTATTTCAATGTGTAACATTCGATAAATATCAAGATTGACTAAAAATTTCGTCTGTACATCTTTAGGATAATACATACGCCATATCGCGCCTGTATCCCATACTTTCCCACAGTTAGCTCGATCCCGACATATCACTTTCACTTCATTCACTTTCATCAATTTCCATGCATTCTCGTCGGTTCTTTCTTTCGACCTGACCCTTCTTAAGGGTATCACCGATTTGGATGTTGTAGGTTCGATGAGTTTCAATCTTACCGGTGACTGTGTGAGTTCGTTGAGGCGCGACGCGACGTCCTGTCCGCGTTTTGGCCTCATTAACAAATAAATCCTTTTTATTTTGGGACAACTTCTTAGCAGTTTCTCAACTAGCACCTGAAATACAAATTATGATATTATAAATGTCTTGGCAAACGTAGCGTGGGACGTCTTCTGGCCAGATGACGGGACGACTTCCATAAGAGGGCCGGCAGCGACTTGATGCGTGAAGCAGCAGACCGGGCTCTGTGGCGTACCTTGGGAGAGGCCTATGTCCAGCAGTGGACTGCAACGGGCTGATGATGATGATGAAATGCTTTGAGCCGCAACAACAAGTTCAAACCATAGATTCATAATCTAATTCGTGTATTTCAATTTGAAAATTTGATATAAGTTGCTCTAGGCTGTAATTAGTATTCCTACTAGTGAACGATACGTTATGTTATCACAAACTAAGGTGAAAAATCTCTGGCACTTCTGTCTACCCTTTTGGAGACACCGGCGTGAATTTATGCATATCTATACTAATATTATAAAGAGGAAAGATTTCATTGTTTGTTTGTTTGCATTGAATAGGCTCCGAAACAACTGAACCGATTTGAAATATTATTTCACTGTTGGGAAGCTACACTACCGCCGGGTGACATAGGCTATATTATCAAAAAAAATTGGGATCCATACTAAAACTCCAATAATCAAACCCAAGCTGTGAAAAAATTACCTAAAATATTCTTTATCGCGGGCGCTGCGAAAACTATATAATGTTGATGTGGACTGGACTCAAAAACTATCTGCACAAGGGAGAAGCCGAGCCGAGCCGTTATAATTGATGTTTCTTCTGTTGATAATTTACTCGTATTCGCCCAGATTCGGTGCGGGGCCGTAAAGGCCTCACGTTCACAGCCAGCGTGTAAGCAACTGCGCCACGGAGGCTGTCAAATATGGCGCTGAAATATGGGTGCAGTGCAGTCTTCGCTTAAAAATATTAGAAAAGATAAAAGATACCTTACCTTCCCCATAAACCCAGTACCGCCAGTAACAAACACAGATTTCTCCGCGTAGAATTCCGCCACGGGCACATAATCCGGGCTCGCCGGCCCAAAATGACTTCCCGAGACGCAAGACGCCATCTTTCTTCCACAATCTTTACCTTTTTCACTTCAATCTTTCCACTTTTATCTTTAAAGGCATATATGTTTTGCTAACATGTGCGTTTCTATATATAATATGTGTTTCTATAATCTTGATGCGTCAATTCTAATTTCTTTTATTCAGCATGGTTATTTGCTTTCACCTGGAACAAAGAAAATGAACTTTAAATAAAGGTAATAACAGAAACACAGGCAGACAGAAATACAGGTACAGAAATGTCGTTTTTTGCACTTTATAGTAGTCTATGAAAGTCTGAAAGTCTATAAAGAACTCCTTTGAAGTCTATAATGTACAAAATATGTTATCGCGTTAGGCATTTTCTTACAAAATACAAACAATATTGCAATTATGAAAAAGCAGTCTACAGCAAGACTCAAAAACTATTATAATACATTTTTATCTTTAATTTCGTGTAGGTTTATGTACTGTCGACTCATTCATATTATTGTATGGTCCATTAGCCTGTGGTGGGACTACTACTATACTTAAAACTACTCTATCAGCCCATATACGCTCCAATGCAGGACACGGGCCTCGATAATCGAAAGTACGATTGAGAGGAGTTAGGTGTGTATTGATAGTCAATCACCACGCACTATAACGGTGAAGGAAAACATCGTGAGGAAACCTGCGTACCGTGGCGATTTTAAAGAACTTCTACTGTTTGTAAAGTCCGCTTTGCACTAGGCCAGTGTCGTTGACTACATGGCCTAAACCCTCATAGTCGTACTCTGGATTGTAGAGGAGGCCCGTGCCCTGCAGTGGGACGTATATGGGCTGATACAGATACAGATATGTAAATAAATACGTCTATATAACACTCTATTTGTTCTCACATCCAGGAATCATCGAGGATTTGGCATCGAGGCGATTTTAAAGAATTTCTACTGTTTGTGAAGTCCGCCTTGCACTAGGCCAGCGTGGTGGACTATATGGCCTAACCCCTATCAATTGGAGTGGGACCAATGTCTTAAAAAACATTAAGGTTAAGTAAAAGCATGAGACGTTTCGTTTCGTGTGGGATATTGTCAAAGTCTTTGTTGGTAGGGCATGTGAAGAACGAAAGATAGTATGCTTCCTATAGTTAAGCTAAGTTTGGTTTCAATGATGTATGGCAGATGTACCAGAAAGCAAGGAAACTTCTAAATTCCACGAGATCCGTATAGTAAGCAACACCAGACGTTATTTGCAAATTGTTCAACATTATTCCGCCTTCATCAGACCAACGATCATTTCCAAAGTATATGATATAGTTTCATAAAATAGTCATTAATCTTGAGATTAAATCCGACTAACCTCGACAGAGGGCGTTGGGAACGGTTCCAAAATCTTCAATGTCTACCTACCCTCTCTAAGATATATCATCAAGGCTTCACTACGAATTATCTGTAGTACTCCACCACACCCAAATTAAATGGGAGAATGTGAGTTTTCAGACACGAAACGGACCAAATATCTTTAGTTTCACTCGCGACTCCATTTTGTAGAATTTTTCTAGTAGATAAAGTATAATTAATGGGAAAATTATATTTTACACACGATAAAAGTATTTTTGACGCGTGACGTTAGCTGTCAACCATGGTTTTGCAGCCAGATCTTTCTGCGATGTTGAAAGGTTTCTGACAATTCTTTTTAGTCCACTTTGAAGAAGGAACTATGTTTGGAAACCTTAAACTTTTTGAAAAGACTGCCAAATCGGAAAGGGCTTTATGGTTGGCTAGAAGCCGGCTGTGCAACGAGAAGCCACTACGATCGCCGAACTGAGATTAATGTTTCCAATTTCCATGCACAAGTATTTGTTTCGGGTCTGGTTGAGCACATATAACAATTAGGCCGATTTACCCATTTTTTTTAGGGCGGTAAGATATCTTTTATCTTTTCTAATATTTTTAAAGGCCGGTTTCTATAATCTATCCATCTAAAACAACAGATTTCATTAGATTTTCGATGCATTTTGTGTTTCAGCTAACAAAGATAGAGAGTTATAGATATGTTTTTTTTTTATTTTTTTTTAAGACCATTCGTCGTTGTTAACCGTAGATTCATTTTTAGTTCCAGTTGGTACCTCATTAGATATTGGAGCTGAATTTATGTCTTCGTCCTTAAATGCAATATTTGACAGCCTCGGTGGCGCAGTTGCTTAGACGCCGGCTGTGAATAGAGAGGCCGCTGCGATACCCGCACCGAGACAAATTTTAGTGAGGCCCACAAGTATTTGTGTAGGGTGAAGGTGAGACCGAAAAGTCTCTCGTAGCTTCTGATACCCACGACACAAGACTTATTGGTCTGAAAGTGGGGTCAGGACTATGTATTTGACTGTTGGGTGTACTTATTTATTTAATAATTATTTTTTAACAGAAGTAAACAGTTTCGAAGGTCGCTTTAAGCGTGTTCTGACGCACTCACACGCTTGGGATTTGAACCCAGGACTTCAATATACAGAGCTAACACACTGCCACAAAAGAATAAGGCATACTTGAAAACAAAATACACAATCCGTCACACTAAGCGACATCTTTCGTAAAAGTAGGGCATTTGTCACCTTTCTCCTAACAATGAGTCAACATTATTGACTCAATGTTCGAACTTTTTCTGTGTTGAAATCTGCTAAAACTGGTTCCTTATTCCTAATACTTTCAGGATGTAGATTTTGTTATTGCGTTGAATGGCGAGACGAGCATGCTATTCGCCTGATGGTAAGCGATACGACCGCTCATGGACAGTAGCAAAACCAAACAACACTATGAATCACAAAGCATTGATTACAATTCAACTGCGCTCGCCATCCTGAGACATAAGATGTTAAGTCTCAATATGTACAGTAGTTACTCCGGTTACAATGTCCTTCAAACCGGAACACAACAGTGCATTTACACTGCTGTTTGTTGGAGAAATAGACACTGCGGTGGTACCTACCCAGGCGGCCTCTCACATATGAGAGACCTACCACCAGTACATTCTGTACTTATCCTTTAAAGTGGTTCCCTTGTGTGCAAAAAATCGTGTGAGTATAGTTCGTCCATCTTCTGTCGCCGAAAGCGCTGTCAAAATAATAACAATAGTTTTTCTCTCTTCACATTTTATAACATCGGACATGTTAATAATATTAGATTATGAGTATAAATACTTGTTGTTTATATTATGAAAATATATTTTAAACAATGCGTTACATGGATTTATTTATTTTTATTTGTAGTTCCAAATTTCGCCACACGCCATAAGATTTTTTGATAATCTGTACCACCGCTTTGTCTATCCGTCAGCAGTGTGTACTGTTGTATTTATCGAAGGATATTGTAAAAAATATTAAATGATTTTGTAATAATTTTTGCCCCGCATACGTTTCGAATCGTAATGGATGCACATTAAAAAAAATACCCGGATTCGAACCCATATCCCTGTTTGGTTGTACTTTAAAGAGTGCGTTCCAAAAATAGTCTTAGGGGAAAACGCGTTGCGATTCTGCACGCGACTGTCATTGACCTTACAGCGAAAGTGATCGTAAGAAATCTAAGGTACAGGCGGGTACAGAAGTATTCGATTATTTTGTTATTATGTGAAATCAATCAATACTTATTATGAACAAAAATTAATGAAAAGACAATGGTTTATAGTTTCGATATGGCTTCGTCTGTTTACAATGTTACTGAACAGGGTATTTCAATTCAAAATAAATAAAAAAAAGAAAAATATGCGTAAAGAAACGCACTTTCCCTAATTTTTTAACAAAGGACTGTAACCAAAAAGTATGAACATAATTCTACAAATCTATCCAGAATTAAACAAGCAACATTTCAAATCGAGTAATTGGGATAATTATGACGTAATGGAAAAGCAAAATATGAACAACGCCATTAGGATGTGGCTATATGAAAAAGACAGTGAGATATTTCCATAATGTTGCCGTTTTTACTTAAGTATAAAATATATTTACTAATACTTGGTTAATGCAGTAACCCAAAATGGTAGGTATCCTTGTAATATCATATTTAATGACATACATACTACTTGTCGAAATTAATGCTAAAAATCTTTAGACTTTAAAAAGCAAGCTTATCTTTATTATAATTATCGCTTGCTTATAAGTGGAAGTTACAATAATGACGCATTAATACCTGACTTACATGTAATTCCACATTTACACTCAGCCGTTGCCACCACTCCTGCCGCTGTCGGAAATATTTCCCTAAATACTTCTGTTGCAATATCGACGCGAGTGAGTGTTCACACTCAGCCCCGTTACTCTTTCACCGAACGACTGGCAACAATGGACGACGTCGAAGTTGTTGCGGTGACGGCATTATGTCTACTCAGTATATATACAACTATCTGAATGTTTTAAAAAGTCAACGAAGAAACAGAAGACTCTGTCGTACAAGAAGATGGTGGATGAAAGAAATTCATCGCAATAGAACGGCGTAAGTACCTACTACTGCAAATTGACAAATGAAATAATAACTAATTAATTATTTGATTTACAAATTGCAATTAATTCCTATTATTATTGAAATTGCCGACGGCGACTGAGCAAGATGGCTGAATGTAAACGCGCACTTGCGCTCGCGCTGCCTGTCCTTTGACTTCCGTATGAAAAACCGACACTTGAGGGAGCGCCGAGCAATGGCAGCGGCATGAGCAGTGGCAGTGCGAGTGATCTATTTACACACTCGGGCTACCCACTTCCCTGCTCACTTTCCTGTCCTACAAGGCTGAGTGTAAATGTGGCATAAGAATTTTAATGGTGTGCATACATATTTTTTTATTGCTATGAATGACGAGACGAGCATGCCATTCGCCTGATGGTAAGCAATACGACCGCTCATGTAGCAAGACCAAACAAGACCATGAATTACAGCAATGCTTGGCATTCCACTGCGCTCGCCATCCTGAGACATAACATGCCAAGTTTCATTAGGTATGTCCAGTAGTTACCCTGGCTACAATGACCTTCAAACCGGAACATAACAGTGCATTTATACTGCTGTTTCAAACATCTTTATGATATCATTAGTCATTTATTGTTATCTTATCAATTTATTACACGCATGCTACAAGAATACATCATATAAATTAATCAGTCTTTATTATTGATTCAACAGACTTATGGCTTGACAGATAAATAATAAATAAATAAATAATAAATACACCCAACAGTCACATACATAGTCCTGACCCCACACTAAGATCAAGTCTTGTGTCATGAGTATCAGAAACTACGACAGACTTTTCGGTCTCACAAACACCCAGACCCGAGACAAATACCTGTGGATCACACAAACATTTGTTACGGTGCGGGGATCGAGCCCGCGGCCTCTCGTTTCACAGGCGGCGTCTAACCAACTGCGCCACGAAGGCTGTCAAATTCATAAGAATTTGATAATACTCGTAGAATATACCGGATGGAACTGACTCATGGTACGTATTTATTTTCCCCACATGTTCCTCATCACTCCAGGTACCATTGTATCAAGTTTGAAAAAAAAACTTTCGGTTCTATTACGTTAAGACCTTCTGTCTGCCATGTACAGGCATAAATCGGTTACAAATTTATTATATGTATAGATAATATAAATAAATATGATTTAATACACTTTTTAACGGATTTTATCGTCGATTTGGATAATTTTTTACATTTTTAAGTTCTCTTTACAGCTTTAGTGGTCACGGAGCGGACTCGGCGGCGGACCACGAAAGCTGTAAAGGGAAGTTAAAAAATGTAAAAAGAAATTATACCATATCTGCGGTAAAATCCGTAAAAAATAGTTTCATTTCAAGTAACATTTCGAAAAATCTAAGTAACTATTATAAATAAACATATCACTTTTCCACAGAACCGTACTCGTCCCACTTAGAGACGCGCCATTGATGGCAACAAAAACAAATGAAATGCACTGTACATCGGACACTCAGCTAGAAAACATGCATATGATCACGACTGTATCCACGAGGTGGTAGGCAGAAATATCACTAGTATTCACAGCGAGGGAAGATTAATAACGAACTAAGATGTGATGGGATGTAATTGTCGTTAGATTAAGTATAAAAACACAAACATACATACATACGGGTCTAGAACAAGTTCACGAGACACATGTATGTAGAATTTGAATGTTATGATGAAAGATGAGTAGAATGCAACGTTAGACGAATGACTGATATGGAACGTAGTTTATGTGAAAGAGATAACGAATGAAAGTAATAAAGAGTAAAAGAGTTAGAGGATGAATGATTAAGATGTTGAAATATGAAAGGACGGAATAAGAGAGAACAGTTTGGAAGACGATAGAACGACGTACGACGAAGACGATAAAGACGAAATAAAAGAGTATTAATTAAACTGAAGAATAACTAAACGGTCATTGTTTGATTTTGACCCGACACGGCACTATTCCCACATGTCCTTGAAACTTTATGGGATATATCCGTTTTATCGACTGCCTCGGTGGCGTAGTTGTACTACGGTACGACTACAAAGCTGAGGTCTCGGGTTCGAATCCCGGGTCGGGCAAAGTGATATTGGGTTTTTCTTATTTATTAGAAATTTAGCGAAGATTATTAGAAATGGAATTTATAAAGACAGCAAAGTGTAAAGGAGATAGCACGCCGCCCTGTGGAACGCCAGCAGATAAAGAGCACCAGGAGGAATAACTATCCTCAACACAGATGCATTGCCGGCGCCCATACAGGTAACTACGAAACCATTCAACAGCTGTTGGAGATAAGTTAAGAAAACGTAGCATACAAAGCAATATATCAAAGTCAATGGTGTTGAAAGCGTTGCTAAAGTCCAGCAATGCTAAGACAGTCAGCTTGCCTTCCTCCATACCCGATCTGATGCCATCCGTAATATGAGTCAGGGTGGTGGTTGTGCTGTGACCAGGACGAAACCCTGATTGAAGAGGATTTAGGAGATTATTTTTGGATAGGAAATCGCTCATTTGAGAGTGGATTAGGGGCTCAAGGACTTTGGAAAGGAAAGGCAGAATGGAGATAGGTCGGAATTCAGATAGTATAGAAGCATTGGACTTTTTCGGGATAGGGAATATTGGGTTTCTCTATTCATTGACAACTCTAGACATTGTAGCCGGGGTCACTACTGAACATACTGAGACTTAACATCTTAGGTATCAGGATTTCGAGCGCAGTGGAATGCCAAGCATTGCCTTGAAATTCATGGTGTTGTTTGGTTTTGCTACTGTCCATGAGCGGTCGTATTCATTGAAATAAAAAAGAAACAAAAATGCATTGCAGTCACTTTGTCGTACTTGCATAAGATGTCTTCTTAAATGGGACTATATTCGAACCTACTACCTCCAAGTTACATATTCACTGACGGCCTTATTCAAAGACAGATTAAAAAGGAACCTATTTTAGCTATCGAACGTTTTGTCCCTTTCGAACGACTTTAGAATTCAGTTAGGGCGAAGAAGACAAACATTCGATAACTAAATTAAGTTTAAAATCTGTCTATGATAGGCTGTGTAACTATATTATTAGAGGATTTCAACCAAGGAGGCGGAACATCGCGTGATCACGTGACGCAATGACGCAGCGAGTAAAAAGGACGACGTGACACTCGCTCTCTTTCACTCGTGTGCTCGGATGCGACGGATAATTTATTTTGTGCTCTGATTTTTAAAAGTTGTTATTTAATATAATTCTAAATGATTAAGTAGTCGATAATTAGATGACTATTATCTTTTTCTTTGTTTAAAATATTAAATGAGCTTCTGATCTTTAAGAATATTATAATGGTTGCATGAAAGTTTTCTAACGTATTCTCGTATGGCAAAGTCACGCAATTCAGTAATTTTATTCAAAAAGTAGCTGCATGCGACATTGTACGTATACTCAACTGTATTTACAATATAACAATATGACAGCCTTCGTGGCGCAGTGGGTTAGACGCCGGCTGTGAAACGAGAGGCCGCGGGCTCGATCCCCGCACCGAAACAAATATTTGTGTGATCCACAGGTATTTTCGGGTCTGGGTGTTTGTGAGAAACGTCTCTTGTAGTTTCTGATACAAGGCATTAGATTCGATGTTAGTGTGGAACTTATTAATTTCCAAATTCCGATGCCGAAATGTATGAATAGCGAAGCATATAATTTTCTATTAATATCATTAAAATATGCATAAAGTTACATCTATTTCGTCCATAAATGTTAATTAATTACTTACGTTTTACATATAAAGCATCATAATTATATTAATAAAATAAAACTATAGAACTTTACACAACAATTAATAAAATATTTTTAGACTTGACGTCAATAATATTACGTATTACCTACGCACAGAATACTAAGTATTAATCTAGCATTTCATTAAAAATAACAATATTTTATTAAAAATTTCGACAGGACGGGATGTAACGGAACTGGATGTGAGGGGGCGGGATGCAACGGGTCAGGATGGGAAAAGCAGAATAGAGAACGGTAGGCACGTTGAATAATATGATTTTGATGTGGAGTCAAAAAGTAACTGCACACGGGCGGATCCGGGCTGGACTGCTATACTCAATATACAGGGTATATCAAGACCGCGACCGAAAACGAAGCCAGGTGGTAGTTTTAGTGGCTATAGACACAATGCAACAAAATAAATGGCAAAATAAGTGATGCATTATTTTTTAAAAAAATTTAAAAATCATAGTTTTTAGGTGGTAAATCCTTAGTTTTTGCGAAAATAGTAATTTAAACCCTTACGTACCATTTCGTCTTTAAAAACAAAAAGGTGTACATCATTATTTTAGGGAAACTATGTATTAATCACCCAAATACGACGATAAGTAAAAAATTACAAAAATATTATATAACGATTTTTTTTCGATATAATTAGTTGCCTTGTGTCTGAAGTCACGAATACTACCACCTGGCTTCGTTTTCGGTCGCAGTCTTGATATACCCTGTATATCTGTATTGGCCCATTATTTATCGCTCAGTCCTGAATACGGGACTCCAACACAATCGAGGGTATCCCTTGAGAGGGCTTAATAGTCCACTACTGCAGGGCACGGGCCTCCTCTACAATCGAGAGTACGATTGAGAGGGGTTAAGACATATAGTCCACCACGCTGGCTAGTGCAGGTTGGCTGTCTTTACATACCATAGAAAATCATGTTAAGATCTTTATGGTGGTATTTGACAGCCTCCGTGGCGCAGTTGGTTAGACGCCTACTGTGAAACGAGTGGCCGCGGGTTCGATCCCCGCACCGAAACAAATGTTTGTGTGATCCACAGGTATTTGTTTCGGGTCTGGGTGTTTGTGAGAAAAGTCTCTCGTAGTTCCTGATACACGACACAAGACTCGATCTTAGTGTGGGGCCAGGACTATGTATGTGATTGTTGGGTGTATTTATTATTTATTTATTAGTATTATGGTATGCAGGTTTCCTCACGATGTTTTCCTTCACCTTTATGGCTGCCACGCACGTTAAAGTGCGTTTGCACAAACGCGAGTTTGCACCAGTCTCGAATCGAAAATTTGTACGTAGTTTGCGCAGTTATTTGCCCACACACGTTCTAGGATACTGGTGCAAACTCAGACTTGCACAGTTAGTGATTTATTTTTGAGGTAAGAATTTAATAATATTATCTCTTTAATTAACAATGCTAAACATAAAGATTATTGTGTTTTAAATCAGCGGTCTTATCGCTAAGAGCAATCTCCTCGAAACAAATGCGCAAGACGAAACTATTAGTTTAAACGGACGGTGCTTTTTTCATCTACTCGTACACTAATATTATAAAGAGGAGAGACTTGATTGTTTGTTTGTTTGCATTAAATAGGCTTCCTAACTATTGAACCGATTTGTAAAATTATTTCACTGTTGGAAAGCTCAACTAGCCCCGGGTGACATAGGCTATATTAAATTTTCAAAAAATTAGATGTCCTTACTAAAACTCCAATAATGTAACCCAAGGTGTTAGAGAATACCTAAAATATTATTTACATCGTGTGCGCTGCGAAATCTATACCGGGTATATCAAGACTGCGACCGAAAACGAAGCCAGGTGGTAGTTTTAGTAGTTCCAAACACAATGCAAATAAAAATTTCGCCAAAACAGTCACAGATATTTTTTTGAATTTTTTAAAAATCATCTTGTTTGGTTGGTAAATACCTAGTTTTTGCGAAAATACTCGTTTAAGCCCTTACGTACCATTGCGTGTTTTAAAATAAAGAGATGTACATAATTATTTTCGCAAAACTAGGTATTTACCACCCAAACACGACGATTTAAAAAAATATCTAAAAAAATATCTGTCACTGTTTTGGCGAAATTTTTATTTGCATTGTGTTTGTAACCACTAAAACTACCACCTGGGTTCGTTTTCGGTCGCAGTCTTGATATACCCTGTATGTTGTTGATGTGGACTGGACTCAAAACTATCTGCACACGGGCGAAGCCGGGCCGAGCCGCTAGTAATAAATAATAAGAATATTACTGCACTGGTTTTAAATAAAATGTATATCATATTAAACCCTATCTCGTCAGTTTATCCTTATCAACTCTTCACCCAATTCCAGCGCAATCTTATCTCTTATCATAACTTTGATTACAAGATTAGATTCACTCGCTATGTAAGTAATTTTACAAAAATATTTCGTAATTTTTGCGTGATTCTTTTTCGAGTGTCATTGTCAAGGATTTTTTTTTGTATTGCAATGAATGGCGGGACGAGCATGCCGTTCGCCTGATGGTAAGCGATACGACCGCTCATGGACAGTAGCAAAACCAAACACCATGAATTACAACGCAACGCTTGGCATTCCACTGCGCTCGCCATCTGAGACATAAGATGTTAAGTCTCATTATGCCCAGTAGTTACACTAGCTACAATGTCCTTCAAACCGGAACACAATAGTATTATAAATAAATAAAATACACCCAACAGTCACATACATAGTCCTGACTCCACATTAAGATCAATTAAGTCTTGTGTCGTGGGTATCAGGAACTACGAGAGACTTTTCGGTCTCACCCTGTGGACCTCACAAATATTTGTCTCGGTGCGGGGAACGAACCCGCGGCCTCTCGTTTCACAGCCGGCGTCTAACCAACTACGCCACGGGAGCTGTCAACAGTGCATTTACACTGTGCTTGTCGCGTTTCGGGCTCAGGCTGTGTGAAGTTCTGTTTTGCATTCATTGTCCTTACTTCCCGGTCCACTGCAGTTACATTTTCGTGCGAATATAAAAAAATATCTTAATTTCAATTATAAAGTATGGAAAATCCACTTCTGTTCACTTTGCATCCTGTTTTGGTAGACGAATGCAAAAACATACATCTTTCATTTATTTTTCAGATAAAAATCATTAAACTAATTATTTTAATTTGCATCAACGTTGCAACAAGTTGTGTTTTTAAAAATAATATGTTTCCTTTTGTGCATATTTTCAGTACATAGCAAACTGGTGAATAAAAATGTAACTACTGATGGTGAGGTGACCATTGACCGTGAAGGTGAGAATTTGACTTATTTACTTGGCGCAATTAATATAATAAATTATACTATTACTGCATCGGTGGCGTAGTTGTACTACGGTACGACTACAAAGCTGACGTCTCGGGTTCGAATCCCGGGTCGTGCAAAGTGATATTGGGTTTTTCTATTCATTATCAGCCCGGAGTCAGGAATTTGTGCCCGATATGGCGATAGGCTCGCCCCCTATCACATCATGGGACGGAACATACAAGGCGAAATTGGGTGTCCTGGTGGCGCCTCTGCCTAGTGCCTACCCCTCTGGGAAAAAGGCGTGAGTTTATGTATGTATGCTAATATCGCCCATAGAATTACGTGCTTAGAACAAAAATATCTTCACCAACTTTATGAAATCTTGGTACTTCCAACTTCATCGTGTCGCTTTTTTGGATGTCGGTGCGCGCATCATAAAAAGGAGAATGCCCGTTTTACTATGAAACTTGGTATCGGTGCAAAGATTTTTGTCCTTCGATGAAACCTACTTTTTTGTGTAAGGAAGAATATATATATTCAATAAAAATAAACATAGTTGCGACCCAGGCCCGAGGTTCTTAGAGAAATGAATCTGAAGTTCAGTCACTCTGGTAGCCCCATTTGTAGTAATGGCTGGCGTATCGTAAAATGTGATAGTTACTATATTTTATAAAAATCTGTCGCCCGGGATACAACAGGAAAACGTTTCAGGACAAACCATAAAAATGCTCTAATGCATATACTCAGTATCGGTATCGGGGTCAACGATATTTTTTAGCGATACCATGAATGAGCATTCTCTCTTTACTCTCATATTTTTTTCAAAAAAATAGTAAATAACTTCAAAAGTTGAGAAACGGATGGTTAAAACAACAATACAATTAAATCTATTTACCAACATACATATTTGTAACATCAATATGAATATCAATCATAGCGACCGTGACAGTTGGATGACCTTTCAAGGAATTGCACAGCATCATTTTAAAACCAGTTATTTCGTAAATATATTTTCAGTGGCAATTAGATTGTATTTTATTGCATAGGTCAGGCTAACGAACAAACGGTTCACCTGATGGTAACTGGTCAATGGTAAGTGATCACGCATGAATATCTACTATATATAACATACATACATAAACTCACGCCTTTATCCCCGAAGGGGTAGGCAGAGGCGTCACCAGGACACCCACATTACGCCTTGTATGTTCCGTCCCACGATATGATAGGGGGCGAGCCTATCGCCATATCGGGCACAAATTCCTGACTCCGGACTGATAATGAATAGAAAAATCCAATATCACTTTGCCCGACCCGGGACTCGAACCCGAGACCTCAGCTTTGTAACCGTACCATAATACAACTACGCCACCGAGGCAGTCTACTATACTTAGTTTAAATAACTGCAGTGCATCGGAAAGTAAGCATAATGAATTCAAAACAGAACATAACACAGACTACCATTTTGTGTTCCGGTTTGAAGGACATTGTAGCCAAAGTAACTACTGGACATAATGAGACTTAACATCTTATGTCTCAGGGTGGCGAGCGCAGTGGAATGCCAAACAATTTTGTTTTGTAATTCATGGTGTTTGGTTTTCTACTATACATGAGCGGTCGTATCGCTTACCATCAGGCGAATTGCATGCTCGTCTCGCCATTCATCACAATAAAAAAAATCTTTAGAAAATCAAATAATTACAATATTTAGTGAAGAATTTTTAGGAATGTAAAATTTTATTTTTAAATACCAAATACTAAGTTAACATAATATTTTTAAGTTAATAATCTATTTTATTATATGTTCAATCATTGAAACTGTCCTAAAAAAGTAATTTATTTGATTTCGCATTGAAATAACTTAAGATAACAATCATTTAACATTGCATTTATTTCTCATGTCATGCACATATGCACGTACATTTAACATTCCAATGGTACTGAACGCAAAATACAATTCTGTATTCAACAAGACAAGGACGGAAGACAAACCTTTGTCGTTAGAAAGGGACGGAAGAGCGGGGAAAGTAACTGAGTCATTGAAGAAAGCAATATCGATTCTTATTGAGGGCGATGAAAAACTATTTACACTGCAGTTTAACACCACGTAAAATAACTTCACTTTCGACCAGTGTCAAGTGCGCGGAATCGATTGTAATCGATAATCGGAAACAATCGTAAATCGTAATCGAATCAGCTGGCCTGATTTCATTTAGTTCCGTTATACGCCACCACGATTTAATAAAATCGTGCGCTAGTGTGCCGTTACGATAATTAAATTCCTGAATTTAATATCGTGTGTAAAAAGCAAGTGATATAAATTTTAAATAATAATATAATACTTTACATGGAAAATAATTTAAATAAATGCTATTGTGTATTTATTTTTAGAAATCCTGTAACAAAGATATTTAATTTTAAATTTTTATTGCTTTGAATGGTGAGACGAGCATGCAATTCGCCTGATGGTAAGCGATGCGACCACTCATGGACAGTAATAAAACCGAACAACACCATGAACTACAAAGCAATTCTTAGCATTTCACTGCGATCGCCATTCTGAGACATAAGATGTTAAGTCACATTATATCCAGTAGTTACTCTGGCTACAATGTCCTTCAAATCGGAACACAACAGTGCATTTACACTGCTATTTGGCGGGAAAAATGGACATTTCACGTTGGATGTGAGACAGTGTACAACGGTCTTTTTATATGTGTTACATTATTTGTGACTCATCCTCTTGTACTCTTTGTACAATTTCCTTAAGCTATGATGAGGTGTATAAGGCACTGAAGTCGCTGGACGCAAAAATCCCACTTTGCCCGACCCGGGATTCGAACCCGAGACCTCAGTTTTGTAGTCGTACCGTAGTACAACTACGCCACCAAGGCAGTGATATCACATCCTTTAAATATTTCAGATATTATTTATGTAGGATTTGAATGTTATTATGAAAGATGGGTAGAATGCAACGTTAGACGAATGACTGATATGGAACGTAGTTTATGTGAAAGAGATAACGAATGGAGGTACTAAAGAGTAAAAGAGTTAGAGGATGAATGATTAAGATGTTAAAATATGAAAGGAATAAGAAAGAAAATTCTGGAAGACGGTGGAAGAAGTGAACGACATACGACGGAAAGACGAAATAAAGTGTAAATAATGAAGGTTATTTAAGCCATCTTTGTTTGATTCTGACCCACAAGGAACTATTCCCACATTTATATGCCGATGATACTCAAGATAATGAAACCAAATGGTTTCTTAGATTTACGCGAAGATAACACACTGAAATAAAACGTAGATATTTTACAGATTTTATCGTAGATTTGGTTTAATTTTTAATTCTTTTCAATTATAGCAATTTATAATTTTTGTAGTTTTATTTTAACAGTCACTGAGCAGATGACTAATACCTCCACCAGCCGCGTGACCACGTAAGCTGTAAAGCAATCGAAACGGCGGGAAGCTAAAAAATGTAAAATGTAAACCGAATCGCAACAAAATCCGTAAAAAATTAGTTTTATTTCAACAATTAAATCAAGTTTGGGTTCTATCCGGCTACAGGACGACCTAAATAGAATAACAAACTGGTGCAATAACAATAGAATGTCTTTAAATGTCAGCAAAAAACACACAATTCAATAAATACTACGTTAATGGTTCTTAAATTATGCAGGCAGACATTAATTGGTATTCTAGTTCACAGTAGGTTAAAATTCAACACACATAATATTTTAAACATTACTTCAAAGGCATTTAAAAGTCTCTATTTGTAATACGCAATAGCAAAGAATTTATAAAATCTCAGACGAAAATAAGAGACAGACGGTGGTGGTGGTCAGACGAGCTGGTAAAGGTCGCGGGACGTCGCTGGATGCAGGCTGCCTCCAACAGGTCACTGTGGAAATCATTGGGGGAGGCCTATGTTCAGGAGTAGACTTCCTTTGGCTGATCGATGAAGACGAAAATAATAATTTACAATGCACTCGTGCTTCCTGAAATACGCAAGTACAGTGTGGAATCCTCATTATGACGTCTATAAAACGCTTGGAGAGTGTTCAAAGACGTTTCTATCTCTCTTATAGATCAGTTGGCTAAAGAAATATTGAATTACTCTGACCGTCGGAATCACAATATGAGTACCTTAACCGCACGCAGAAAGACCGATCTGTTATTTTTACATAAAGTGTTTAACGGTACCCAGGATTGCAGTGAGCTTGACGCCCCGACTAGAATTCCACCTAAAACCGCATATAACCTCTTATTTCGAGTATATCCAGACGGCGAGTGAAAACGAAACCAGGTGGTAGTTTTAGTAATTACAGACATCACGAACATTTTACAGTACAGGAAACAAGGCTTGCAATTGGTTTGTACTCCTAATTTATACATTATAATAAATTTGCAACCGATCGGTGTCTATACATGGAAGATAAATGGGAAAATCAGAAACGGCTTAACGGATTTCGATGAAATTTGATATGGAGGTAACTGACATCCTGCATTAACATTTAGACTACTTTTTATCCCGTAAAATTTAGTGTTGCCGTTGATGGATGCGGAAGGAATTTCGATATATTTGTATTTTTTTATACTCAAAGGGATGGGACTCGATTTCATGCCTTGAGTGAGTATGAGATTTTTTTTTATTGCAATGATTGACGAGACGAGCCTGCCATTCGCCTGATGGTAAGCGATACGACCGCTCATGGCAGTAGCATAACCAAACAACACCATGAGTTACAAGGCAATGCTTGGCATTCCACTGCGCTCGCCATCCTGAGACATAAGATGTTAAGTCTCGATATGTCCAGTCAACTCTGGCTACAATGTCCTTCAAACCGGAACACAACAGTGCATTTACACTGCTGTTAGGTAAGAAAAGAAAGAAAGAAAAGTTTATTGTTGGTACAAATACAAAATCAAAACAAAGAAATTAATATTAATAATAAAAATAATCCAACCGAGAAAATAAAAAATATAAGGTATTTACAATGAAACAAAAATGTGTTATTTATATAAAGATAACAAAAGACAATAATATTCTCCATTACTATTTGTAACGACAACAGGAACCCTCATTCAGCTTATTACTGCAGTACAGCATAAGCAGTACCACAGCGCTGATTTTTAATGAAGGGTATGTGAAAAACGTGGTCTTTGCTCGAATCCGCTGATTCTGATTAGCTAGTTGGGTTCTTAAATAAATAAGCTCAATTGTTTAACTAAGAATCTTTAAAAAATAACGGAAGTGACCTACACGTTGACTATAAACTAAACCGGATGTGCGTCACAGTTGACCTACCATAACTCTTTGTTGACAATAATAAATTCCGTTAGTATTTCACAATTTCATCATTATTTATTAACTATTAAATTATATTAACTGCCTCGGTAGCGCAGTTGTATTACAGTACGATTACAACGCAGAGGTCTCGGGTTGGAATCCCGGGTCGGGCAAGGTGATTTTTCTATTAATTATCATCTCGGAGTCAGGAATTTGTACCCAATTGAAGATATAGCTCGCCCCTTATCTTCGTGGGGCGGAACACACTAGACGAAACGTGGGTGGTAGGGCCTCTGCCAACCCCTTATTGGTAAAGGCTTGTTGTTATTAATAAAAAAAATATAACTAACAGATTTATTGAGGTATCTAGTTCGGAGAGTGAGAAAACCGGAGAACTTATAATTGGTGGTATTATACTTATATATTTATACTTATATTTACTGAACATATACCTGTGGAGAGGCAGCTACTAACATATAGGTATGTAATTAAAAATAAGTGTAAACTTTAATAACTACTAACAACCATTGTATAAAATTATGCATAAGATAATTAACATCTAGCATAAGTTTTATTGTAAAATTTAAGTACTAATTAAAGGCTGTTTTTATTTTTCTAGCTTCTATCCGCAAACTTCGTCTGCGTGATTATCTTTATTTGAAATTAACTTTATTCGAAATTTCACATCCCATCCCGTCCCGTCCCGTTATATCCCGCCGGTCCCGTCTCATTCTCACTCAAGGCATATAATTCGGTGCTATCCATTTGAGTAAAAACGTAAAAAACATCGGAATTTCTTCCTCATCCCACGAGAACATTTTTCGGGATAAAAAGAAGCCTAAGTGTTAATCCAGTGTGTCAGCTACCGCCATACCAAATTTCATCGAAACCCGTTAAGCCGTTTCTGAGTTCATCGCGCACAACCGCACAGACAAACAAGCAAAAATTCTAAAACTCATTGTTTTGGGTTCTATTACGTTAATACAGACCATAATAATTTTCTCATTTATCTTCCACGTACAGACGTCGATCGGTTACAAATTTATTGTATGTATAGATTTAGTTCGGTGAGTAAGATTACCGAAGAACTTGTAATTGGTGGTAGGATAACGGTCACCGTACACGATGGTTGAAAACCCCCTTTATATTGAAACACGTGTGCATTAAATAAAAAAATTACAGTGTAAAAAATTACCTTGTAAACTTTCTTTTTTGTACACAAATAATATTGTACCAAACCGCCTTAGTTATGTTTATCGGCAAATAATATCTCAAGACTGCGACCGAAAACGAAGCCAGGTGGTAGTATTAGTGACTTCAGACACAACGCAAATAAAAATTTCGCAAATAAAAGCGACTTTTTTTTTATTTGTTAATTATCGTCGTATTTGGGTGGTAAATACATAATTTTCCTTAAATAATAATGCATTTTGAAAGCGATGGCTTATTTTATATATTTTTTAAAGGTATAATAAAATAATAATTGAATTTGGAATTTGTGCCCAATATGGCGATAGGCTCGCCCCCTATCACATCATGGAACGGAACATGCAAGGCGAAATGTGGGTGTCCTAGTGGCGCCTCTGCCTACCCCTTCGGAGATAACGGCGTGAGTTTATGTATGTATGTATGTACAATAAAAATGTTAAAAACATAAAGAATACTCAATAACCACCACAAATAAGCTGATCGACAATATATTATTATTAATCACAAGTGAACACTCTTATTCAATGGCAATTTATTTATCAATTGTAGTCACTTGAGTAAATTTAAAAATATATATTTCCTATATCATGTAGATATAAAATGATGTACCATATAATATAATATAATATAATACCCTACCTGTCGCAATCGTTAAGCGGACTGTGAAACGAAAGGCAGCGGGTTCAATCACTCGGCTAAGACATTTTTGTTTATATTAGCGTTATTTGGAAATCGTGAAAAATGATAAAAAAATATATACATTTTCATTAAGCAATGTGTATGTATATTATTAAATATTTTATTTAAATTCGAATCTGAAAATGACATACTTTTTTATTTAAGATAACCGCGAGTATATTTCACCTAAAGTTATCACTTATTTAAAAGAAAACAATGATTTTGTATATAAAGTAATTTATAAAAAAACCTACCTTAAAACTAAAAATATCAGTTAAATTTGAATTCAGACAGTTAATTAATAAGGATTAAGGGTAATAACAATATCTAATTCGAGAGAACATAAGCACTTTACATTTTAAGTTAAATTTTAAAACTAGTCACATCATGGGACGGAACATGCAAGGCGAAATGTGGGTATCCTAGTGGTGCCTCTGCCTATCCCTTCGGGGATAAAAGCGTGAGTTTATGTATGTATTTTAAAACTAGTATTTATCCAAAATAAAGAATAAGTTAAATAAAGTGATTGAATAAATGTTAAAAAATTAATTATGTAATCATTCCCAAGACCCAACTTAAAAGTTATTTAAATACATAATTTTCAGTTAATACTATTTACATGCAGATGATTGAATTAATTACTTTAATCACTAATTACAAACAATGCATATGAATTAAGCATTGCAAATTCTTACCGTTAAAATCGTGTAATTGTTATAAGAAATAATAATATTCCAAATTTAAAATCTCACTTATTTGCTGTTCAATCCTTTTTAATAATCCACTAAATATAACGATAAAAAAATCCTCTGCAATCATTTAAAAAACAGAATTCCAAATTCAAACGCACGCGCCGCACCACAGTTCTGATTGCAAACTCTTTTCACATCACTATTGCTTATGGACTTACAAAAAAACATACCAAACATCCATGGAATGCAGGTGACAACACTTATACTATCACTGATAACGCGACTGTCTTTCACGACCGCTCGAACGGCACTGAGCGTCTGTCGAGAACGGTGACCTAAATGTTATGGGAAGATTAGACATTACCCATCTATAGTTATTCAGTCATAGACGCTTTAGATTTCGGTAGCGGAATAGACAATTATTTGACAATTTAATGAAATAATCTGCAAAGAATTTTTATTAAAACTATGCAATTTCAAAAGTTTTCTATAAGAGATAAGTCTAAAAGTCGCGGTAAAGATGAATAGACAATTTTTTTTAAGTTATTGTATTTTAGTCGATATTTTGTTTGACTGCCTCGGTGGCGTAGTTGTATTACGGTACGGTTACAAAGCTGAGGTCTCGGGTTCGAGTCCCGGGTCGGGCAAAGTGATATTGGATTTTTCTATTCATTATCAGCCCGGAGTCAGGAAATTGTGCCCGATATGGCGATAGGCTCGCCCCCTATCACATCGTGGGACGGAACATACAAGGCGAAATGTGGGTGTCCTCGTGGCGCCTCTGCCTACCCCTTCGGGGATAAAGGCGTGAGTTTATGTATGTATGTATGTATGTATTTTAGTCGGTAAAAAAAATCGAGTTCAAAGATTCTGTCACATACTATACGTTCATGCGAAGTTAATGAAATCGTGCTTAAATCTACTAACAGATGTGGACTACACCCAAGGTCCCCAATTACCTACACAAGGTCTAACTTCACGGGATCAAAATCCCACTAGATAATGTTCTTATGACATCACTATAAAACCTGGACCTTCTTGAGGATCGCCCAAGGGTAACGCAAAGCGTCATTTACATGGTGGTAGGTCTCTCATATGTGAGAGGCCGCCTGGGTATTTATTTTTGTGTATTTCTCTTGCTTTCCACCGTTTTTATTTGTACCAAACAACTGTGTGTGCACTGTTGTGTTCTGATTTGAAGGACATTGTAGCCAGCGTAACTACTGGACATATTGAGACATATCTTATGTCTCAGGATGGCGAGCGCAGTAAAATGCCAAGCAATGCTTTGTAATTAATAATGTTGTTTGGTTTTCTACTGTTCATGAGCGGTCGTGTCGCTTACCATCAGGCAAATGGCATGTTCGTCGCGCCATTCACCATTATAAAAATAATAGATATTTATTTTTGTTTTGATCGAAGTTTGATGTACCTTGCAACGTAATTAGTGTTAGAGCAACGCTTCAATGCACTATGGTGTGAAGCATGCACCGGGTTCTAGAGACTTTCCTGTCCACACCCCCACCACTGCAACCCCTGTCAGCCAGGATCAACAGCAAAGTATCGGCACCGAGCTCCGGAGCTCGGCGAGTCTCTCAGCGACACTAGCTTGTCTTCAACCCGCATCGACATTAATCAGAAAGAAAAAAACAAATAGGAGTTGGATACAAATAATTGTCCACTCATTTAAACCCACTAAAAAGTATTTTTATCTGGGTCTTGTAGATTCCTTAGTGAAACCAAGGCATTAAACATACTGAATTGTATTGATAGTCAATTGGCACTATAACGGTGAAGGAAAACATCGTGAGGAAACCTGCATACCGTGACGATTTTAAAGAATTTCTACTCAGTCAGAAATCAATTGTGTTAAAGAATAACAAAAACTGCATGGATAAATACAATTAATTATTTCATAAGATAATAATATCACCAAAATCCTATTATGACCATTTAGTGTTTTATTTTGCCTTATTGTGAATTATATTTTGTTGGACTATTGATTAATATCAACTTCAGGACAGAACTTCCTTTGAAACTATTAATATTTAATAATATGATAATCCTTGTACGAATATAATTGATAATGCATTATATAATATCTCCTGATTTATCAACATATTTACATAATTTTCAATGCCTTGGAATGGAAGTTCTTGTTTAATAATGTATTGATAGTTTACGTTTTCCGGTAAGAATAGTAAAAAGATATAAAAGGTCATGGTAATGACAGGTGACATTCAGAATTGTAATTTTTATGCAGAAGTGCTGTCCAAATAGAAAAACGCTGATCAATCTTGAAATATAGTTTTATTATACCACGTAATAATTGGTATAAAAGATAAATTATTTCTATTACTTTTTACTTAAAAGAGTTTTTGTAGTCTCTTTTTAAATAAATATAATTTTCAACAATTATTTGAAAAATATGCAACGATAACAATAAATATTTAAAATTACATACATGTATGTAATTAATGTATACACACATAAATGGACGCCTTCTTCCCAGAAGGTGTAGGCAGAGGTGCAAATCTAATCAAAATATTCTTTATTCAAATAGTCTGTTACAAGATCTTTTGAATCGTTAATTTCTGCTACCACCGCTTCGGAACGTGTTGTAGCTGTGAAGAAACGGCCCAAGAATTAACATTAGAAACAAATTATTTAAATACATAATATTATTAATGGGGCAGGAATTTGTGCCCGATATGGCGATAGGCTCGCCCCCTATCACATTACGGGACGGAACATACAAGGCGAAATTTGAGTGTCCTGTTAGCACCACTGCCTGTCACTTCTGGGAAAAAGGCGTGAGTTTATGTATGTATTATTAATGTAATTTTAATTATAAGATTACGCTTGTAGCGAGGGGCCACAACGATCCTCGCATTGAGACGAATGTTTGTGTGATCCACAATTTGTTTCGAGTTTCGGTGTTTGTGAAGACTCGTAGTTTCTGATACACGACACTAGTCTTATAGCATGCCCTGGACTATGTATGTGACTGTTGAGTATTTATGGCAAGTGAAAGCATTATACCCAGCGTTGTAAGGTGACAGACCTTTTGAGGCCGCCACGTTTAACCTCAATACCAATAACCCTTGAAGAAATTGTTCTAAATAACACCCGGTATGAAGTGCGTGGTGGCCTGTTGGTAACGGACCGGACGCGGCTGCCTACATGTTCACGGTGGTCGCGGGTTCAAATCCCAGGGCACACCTCTGACTTTTCGGAGTTATGTGTGTATTGATAGTCAATCACCACGCACTTTAACGGTGAAGGAAAACATCGTGAGGAAACCTGCATACCGTAGCGATTTTAAAGAATTTCTACGGTATGTAAGTCCGCCAACCCGCACTAGGCCAGCGTGGTGGACTATATGGCCTAACCACTCTCAATCGATTCCCTCGATTGTAGAGTAGGCCTGTGCCCTGCAGTGGGACGTATATGGGCTGATACAGATACACCCGGTATACGGTCTTGCTAGCACGACGAAGTGACTTCAATTCACTAATGAATTATGGTTTCTTTATATTACATGTAACATATTATACGTAGATAAACTCACGCTTATGGCCCATTGGTGTAGAGACTATAAAGCGCCAACTGTGATTAGTTTATTCATGTAAATTGGTAGGTTTTTATTACAATTTACTTAGAAAAAAATTCAGGTATTTCCTCAATTAATCCAGGATCCTGACCTAACTATGAGACTACTTGGAAAGCAAACTCACAAACACAGACAAAAAAAAAAACACCAAATTGGTCCAAGCGTTTTCAAGTAATCGAGGATCTATAAAAGAACCTCGTTTTGACAGCGTCCGTGGGGCAGTTGATTAGACGCCGGCTGTGAAACGACAGACCACGGGTTCGATTCGCGCACCTAAACCAAATGTTTGTGTGACTCACAAGTATTTGTTTCGGGTCTGGGTCTTTGTGAGACCGAAAAGTCTCTCGTAGTTTCTGATACACGACACAAGACTCGATCTTAGTGTGGGGTCATGACTATGTATGTGACTGTTGGGTGTATTTATTTATTTTGTTGGTTAAATAATGTGGGGGTAAGGACAGAGAATAATTCCAGTTTATTGCTTCGGCCGTGGAACTTAATACAAGTTTCATCACAATTAATAGAAAAGGTTACTTCTATTGTGCGTGAAATACATACATACATACATAAACTCACGCCTTTATCCCCGAAGGGGTAGGCAGAGGCGCCACTGGGAGACCCACATTTCGCCTTGCATGTTCCGCCCCACCATGTGATAGGGGGCGAGCCTATCGCCATATCGGGCACAAATTCCTGACTCCGGGCTGGTAATGAATAGAAAAACTCAATATCACTTTGTCCGACCCGGCATTCGAACCCGAGACCTCAGCTTTGTAGTCGTACCGTAGTACAACTACGCCACCGAGGCAGTCAATAAAGAATATATAAATAAATAAAATAATTCACACAAAATCACTATGAAAATCCTTGTGGGAGCGTTATGTTTAGCATTAGACTTCCTGTGCATGAAGATGTAATAATATATTTATTTTCGTGAGAAACGCTAATCAGACAGATAAATCTTCAGACGAGGAAGCGGTATACATTATGTGTAATTTGGTTGAAACATTCTGAGTGTAATTATATTTTTATATAAACAAATAATCACACACTTTTGAACCCATATGATGCAAGTCTGTGGATATATGTATTGTGTCGTGTACAGAAACTTCGAGAGACTTTTTGGCCTCATAAACACCTAGACCCGAGACAAATACCTGTGGATCAAACATTTTTTTTAATACACCCAACAGTCACATACATAGTCCTGACCCAACATTAAGATC
Organism: Deilephila porcellus; assembly: GCA_905220455.2. Classification (NCBI taxonomy): domain Eukaryota; kingdom Metazoa; phylum Arthropoda; class Insecta; order Lepidoptera; family Sphingidae; genus Deilephila; species Deilephila porcellus. The sequence goes on along the minus strand of LR999997.1, from coordinate 1,929,734 downwards.
AATTAAGTCTTGTGTCGTGTATCAGGAACTACGAGAGACTTTTCGTTCTCACAAACACCCAGACCCGGGACAAATATTTGTGGTCCTCACTAACATTTATCTCGGTGCGAGGATCGAACCCGCGGCCTCTCGTTTCACAGCCGGCGTCTAACCAACTGCGCCATTGAGGCTGTAATTTGTCTCATTTACCATTTAGCAGCTCATTACCCATGTAATTGTTTATCCCGTAGTGCTTAACTTGTTCTCCAGTTGTATATCTTTATATTACGTTACTTTATTCCTTGCTCACTCACCACTGAGATCCAGATATATTTTATGATAAGCCCAGTCAAATATATATTTAGATTAGGTTATTTTTAAATAGTTTATGACAATTTGTTTTATTATGTAAATTAATGTTACTAATTTTATAAGAAATTTGATTTTATTTAAGATTATATTTCGTTATTTTCCGTAACAATTAGTCTTTTAATATTTAGTATGTAAGTACTTTGGATTAAGTCTGTAAACTTGCATTTTATTAATAAATAAATAAAATACCACGGAAAATTTAGTTGCAAGGTACATTAAACTTTGTCCTAAACAAAAATAAATATCTAGTTTTTTTAATGGCGAGACGAGCATGCCATTGACCTGATAGAAACAATGAGATATGAAACATGGAGCAAGCGACCAACGGCCAGCACACACATGGCTTCTGTCATGTTGTCTATAGCAACTGGTATTTATAAAAGATTATACAGTATCCTTTAAACATACACATAATATGTTTAAGGAACTATGTAATCGTTTATATAGTTTTTATGTATTTATGTATAAATAGTATTATTTATTTGAGCTTTTATTGTACTTTGTTGTTTTGTTGTCTATACCTATTGTTATATTTTGTGTACAATAAAGAAAATAAATAATAATATGCGGGATATATTTTAAGAATTTTCTACATGTATTATGTATATTAGATCTTAATGGTATGCAGGTTTCGTTATGTTTTCCTTCGCAGTTTAAGTGCGTGGTGATTGACTATCACTTTTTAAATGCTTTTATTTTACTTGCAATGTAGGTTTGTTCGGGTGGAATATTGCTACTCAATTTTGAAACAGATATCTTCAACGATTGAGCTGGAGTTTTGTATACACGTTTTGTTTGCTAACATCAAACAGACACTTCTTTTATGAGTCACATACATATTGCCCATGATTGCAAAAAACCAGAAGTGTGCACCGGGATTCGAATTCGCGACCACCGTCTCGACAGCCGTGTGTGGTCCAACCAATATACCACACTTTTAAAATATCTATATATATTAAGTTTCTTTTGTATGTAATTAAACAATTTCTTTCACCAGAATGCATTACTTCTTACTAATATTTCCGGTACAATACCCCCGCCGTGAATCGAACCCGCATACTTTCATGCCCGTCCGGGCCCCTCTCACCCTTCACTAAATTGAGGATATCCTATGCACAGGGCTCAGCTAGTGCAACGCGGTTTGATTCCGAATTTTGAGTTCAATGCCCTGATTTAACCGACTAGTGCGTGGTGGCCTGTTGGTAACGGACCAGACGCGGCTGCCTACATGTTCACGGTGGTTGCGGGTTCAAATCCCAGGGCACACCTCTGACTTTTCGGAGTTATGTGTGTATTGATAGTCAATCACCACGCACTTTAACGGTGAAGGAAAACATCGTGAGGAAACCTGCATACCGTAGCGATTTTAAATAATTTCTACGGTATGTAAGTCCGCCAACCCGCACTAGGCCAGCGTGGTGGACTATACGGCCTAACCACTCTCAATCGATTCTCTCGATTGTAGAGTATAGATATAGATAAAGAACCGACTACGATATAAAAGAAGGGTTTTTTTCCTACCAATACCACTTAGAGATTTACCTCAATGCTGTATTATCGACAATCTTACTATAATTTATTTATAACAAATTGAACATGTAGCTATCCATGTGGATTCACTAATCGTACATGTAAATATGTACCTATGTATATCGCACTCCATGGTAACGCGTTATGTACTGGCTATTATCAGGTTTGTATATTGTATATTGGATTTTTCTATTCATTATCAGCCCGGAGTCAGGAATTTGTGCCCGATATGGCGATAGGCTCGCCCCCTATCACATCGTGGGACGGAACATACAAGGCAAAATGTGGGTGTCCTGGTGGCGCCTCTGCCTACCCCTTCGGGGATAAAGGCGTGAGTTTATGTATGTATGTATGTAAATATTTTTTATACTGGCACGACCAATTACAATGCGCCTGATGGTAAGCGCAGTGCAGATAGAGTATCCACATGAGATGTTCATCTCTCGACACAATGATGCCTGATTGTATCCGGATACACAGAACCCGAAACGCGACACACGTGGCTCACTATCGGCCGGTCTCTGTATCCTATCTATCTTTAACAAGAGGTAAAAATAGCTACTATTACTATGCTGATACTATTCCATACTTCAATAAACAAAGATAAGCATATACATTTATCTTGCCTAGCTATTTATAAATATATGCGACATATCTATATATCTATATCTTTGTTAACTGAAACACAAAATGCATCGAAATATCTATGGAAATCTTTTGTTAAAGTTAGATAGATTATAGAAACCGGCCGTTTGACGGCTCCTTAACCACAAAGTCCGTTTTTTTTTTAATACGTGAGAAGAAATGTGAAATGTATAATTAAAGTTTGTTTATGAAACAAGTATTATTGTTTTACTGGTAGTAGGTCTCTCATACGTGAGACGCCGCCTGGTTACCACCGCAATATCTATTCCTCCAACAAACAGCAGTGTAAATGCTCTGTGTTCCGGTTTGAAGGACATTAAAGCCAGAGTAACTACTGGACATAATGAGACTTAACATCACAGGATGGCATCATCAATGTCACAGGATGGCGAGCGCAGTGGAATGCCAAGCAATGCGTTGTAATACATGGTGTTGTTTGGTTTTGCTATCCATGAGCGGTCGTATCGCTTACCATCAGGCGAATGACTTGCTCGTCTCGCCATGCAAAGCAATAAAAAAAATGTACGGTCCTTTTAAAAATACGAGCTAAAAGAAATGTAAATAAAATAAATAAATACACCAAACAGTCACATACATAGTCCTGACCCCACACTAAGATCGAGTCTTGTGTTGTGGGTATCACAAACTACGAGAGACTTTTCGGTCTCACAAACACCCAGACCCGCAATAGTCTACAATATTTAAGATATTTCCCCTCCATGTGGCATCGCCGTGGGTGTCCTGTATCTTTACATATGAAGCCCAATATGACGTCTCGCCCCCCATCACATCATGGGACGTAACATACAAGGCGAAACGTGTTCCTCTTTAGTTCATTGTTTTAAAGTGTTAGCTGTATTAGGGAGGGAAGTGGACAATTATTTATTTCCAACTCCTATTAATTTAACTTTGTGATTGATTTCGTTGCGGGTTAAAGACAAGTTAGACATTCCCGGAGACTCGCTGAGCTTCAATGCTCAGTGTCATTAAAATGGGTGCTGTTGATTCTGGCTTACAGGAGTTGCAGTGGCGGGTGTGAGGGCGGGCAGTCTCCAAAGGTGAATCGTGGGTGTCCTGGTAGTTTCTCTGCTTACCCTTCTAAGAAGCCCGAGTCGCTGTATGTACTAGTTTTGAACTAAACTATTATTGCATCAGTCATATTGTCCGGACGTTTGACCTCGGCCAGTCCTGTCTAGTCCTAAAATAGCGGGGTCAGTGACCCCACGAGGAAGCGCTAATAAAAGATATATAGGGCAGTTACAATTGAACGGGACGATTGCTTTGGGAGAAAAGAAAATGGAGGTCGCAGGTTTGAGTCCTCGACACGGTCTTCTTACTTATGTATTATGGCCGACTAATATTGCCGAAGGAGTTAACATTAATAAATAATAAATAAATACACCTAACAGTCACATACATAGCCCTAACCACACACTAAGGTCGAGTCTTGTGTCACGTATCAGAAACTACGAGAGGCTTTTCGGTCTCACAAACTACCAGAGTCGAACCAAATACTTGTTCACCCAAATATTTGTCTCGGTGCGGGAATCGAACCCGCGGCCTCTCGTTTCACAGCCAACTAACGCCACGGAGGCTGTGTGTGTGATAAAATGAAACCTAAATAAATAAAAACAATGTAAATCTAACACTATTAATGGGCACAGCTACGATTTTTCAAAATTACGTAAGTTTTCGTTTCTGGCATCCATTTCACTATTTGTTTAATTTCACTGGGGGCTTTTTTTATTGCGATGAATGGCGAGACGAGCATGCCTTTCGCCTGATAGTAAGCGATACGACAGCTCATGGACAGTATAAAACCAAACACCATGAATTACAAGGCAATGCTTGGCATTCCACTGCGCTCGCCATCCTCAGACATAAGATGTTAAGTCTCATTATGTCCAGTAGTTACTCTGGCTGGAGCGGTGGCAAGCATTGCCTTTGTAATTAATGGTGTCGTTTGGTTTTGCTTCTGTTCATGAGCGGTCGTATCGCTTACCGTCAGGCGAATGGCATGCTCGTTTCTCCATTCATCGCAATAAAAAAGCACGTTAAGGACATTGACCTTTTCAGTACCATTATCCAAAAACTGAAGAGGATGTTGATCGATACTTTCTTTTTGTAAATTTTGTGTTATGTAGCAACTTTACAGGTAAGATACATTTCCAAGACGTGGGACGTCCTCTGGCCAGATGGCGGGACGATTTGCACAAGAGGGCCGGCAGCGACTGCATGCGTGAAGCAGCAGACCGGGCTCTGTGGCGTACCTCGGGAGAGGCCTATGTCAAGCAGTGGACTGCAACGGGCTGATGATGATGGTGATGATGATGAAGATACATTTTAAATCATATAAACTTATCAGTTTAATCTTGTAGTTGGCCTTCTGTATTTAATAAAATGTTTTAACTATAAATTTTCTGAATGCAAAAATAAAATAAATATCTCAATTAAACAAACTATTTCTCCACCACTCGTGTTCAACTATTCGCAATTCCGCGAATACGCCAATTTCGCATTCGCAATTCCGAGCGAGTGCGAAGGTCAGAAACAATTACGCGGCGACAAATTATGTCATCAAATTAAATTCTGACTCAGTTTATGTCACTTTAACGAACTCACAGACAGTATTATTTATAAGTAGGATATTTTTATGCTGGCATGACGACAATGCATATGGTTGCAAGTTCAGTCCAATGCCAGGATTAAATAAGAGACGGTTCACCATGGTAGTGACATCAGACCCAATGCAACTAAATATACGCAAAAAAAAGCGACGATATTTTTTTGTAGTTTTTAAGTTCGTAGCGACTTTAATGAATTTCTACGGCATGTAAAGTCCGCCAACCCGCACTAGGTCAGCGTGGCGGACTATATGGCCTAACCCGTCTCAATCGTACTCTCCATTGTAGAGGAGGCCCGTGCCCTGCAGTGGGACGTATATGGATTGATACAGAATATAGAAGTTTTTAAGTGACTATTTTCGTGTATACTCATAAATACATAGTTTTTGTTAAAATAATACAAAACCCTTGCGAACCATTGCATCTTTAAAATAAAAAGGCATTCATTATTATTTTAAGATAAAAAAAATCCACCGAAACACAGAGATAGTTAAAAAAATACAAAAATAAATCCGTCGCAATTCAATACAATACATACATACATAAATTCACGACTTTTTCCCAGAAGGGGTAGGCAGAGGTAACCTAAGTTTCGCCTTGTGTCTTCCGTCCCAAGATGTGATAGGGGACGAGCCTATCGCCATATCGGGCACAAATTCCTGACTCGGGGCTGATTATAATTAATAGAAAATCCAATCAATTTGCCCGACCCAGGATTCGAACTGGACATATTGTGACTTACCTTATCTTAGGTATGTCTCAGGTTGGCGAGCGCAGTGGCATGCCAAGCATTGCTTTGTAATTCATGGTATTTGGTTTTGCTACTATCAAGAGCGGTCGTATCGCTTACCATCAGGCGAGCGGTATGCTCGTCTCGTCATACATCGCAATAAAAAAAAACATTCAAGCTTGACAAAGTAATATACTCGTAACTTCCAACTTTTTTTAAATTATAATAATAACGAGCACGACATATTCGATGAAGATATCATGAATATTTGCTACATACCATAGGGGAATCAATTTAATTAATTACGATACATTAACGGTAATATTCGTATTAATTACTTACTGGATAAATAAATAGACATACAAATCTGTGAACATGGGTTCGATTCCCATGTGGGGTACAAAAGTGCGTGGTTGTTGGTAACGGAGCAGACACGGCTGCCTATATGTTCACGGTGTTCGCGGGTTCAAATCCCAGGGCACACCTGTGACTTTTCGGAGTCATGTGTGTTTTGATAGTCAATCACCACGCACTATAACGGTGAAGGAAAACATCGTGAGGAAATCTTTACCCTTCAAATTCAGTTAGTTAAAATCCGTTATAATAAAAAATAGGGTTATAAAATATACATGACGAAGGCCGATCAATATTCCCTCAGCGGGAATTGAACTCGCTACCTCGCGTGACTCACCTTTCATGGCAAAACTGATAAATATAATTACAGTTCAAATTTCAAAAGCCTTTTATTATTCCCAACATTTCTTGCATATTTTCCATTTTGATAGCGATTAGCGACAGTAACGCATATACCGAGTATATCAAGACTGCGACCGAAAACGAAACCAGGTGGTAGTTTTAGTGGTTACAGACACGATGCGAATAAAAATTTCACCAAAACAGCGACAGATACTTTTTTAAAATTTTTTAAAAATCATCTTGTTTGGGTGGTAAATACCTCGTTTTTGCGAAAATAATAATTTAAGCCCTTACGTACCATTGAGTGTTTAAAAATAAAGAGGTCCACATCATTATTTTAGGAAAACTATGTATTTATCACCCAAATACGACGATAAGTAAAAAATTACAAAAAAAAGTTGTCGATTTTCTTGCGAAATTTTTACTTGTATTGTGTCTGAAGTCACTAATACTGCCATCTGGCTTCGTTTTCGGTCGCACTCTTGATATACCCTGTATAGATAAAAATAGTTGTTAAAATTACCATAGATCGCTGGTCGGTGACAGAACGGCCTAATGTCTAATGGTCTAACGGAAACAAATGTTTGTGTGATCCACAGGTATTTGTTTCGGGTCTGGGTGTTTGAGAGACCGAAAATTCTCTCGTAGTTCCTGATACCCACGACACAAGACTCGATCTTAGTGTGGGGTCCGGACTATGTATGTGACTGTTGGATCTATTTATTTTTATCACAGCGTGGTCTGATGGATAGGTTCGTTATAACAACTTTTTACTTGCATTGTGTCTGAAGTCACTAATACTACCACCTGGCTTCATTTTCGGTTGCAGTCTGGATATGCCCTGTATTATAGGGGGCAGAAGAGCATAAGGTTAACCTGATGGTAAGTAATCACCACCGCTCATGAACTTCTGCAGCACCATAGGGCATGGAGATGCGTTGCCAACATTTAAGGTGGGAATACCATAGATAATACACTATACTGGGAATACGCTCGTTTTTTGAAGGTCGCTAGGTCTTATTTGTACGGTTTTTTTGTATATAAGTTCCCGTGCTGTTATATTTATATTCAAACTCAATGCAGTCCTGCTGTACTGCTTTTCCCGTCTCGTCCCATCCCGTCCTGTCCCGTCTTATATTGTCCCATGACTCAAGAGGTGTAATACTGTCCTCACCTCTCCCATCCTTTTGAGTTTAAAAATAACAAATATATTTAAATTCCTTTCTCATCCCGCGGGATCTGTACATTTTTCTGGATAAAAAGTACCCTACATGTATGCCTCCATACCAAATTTCAAGAAGTTGTGATGCATAATTCGGAGTTAAGCAGTCTGTTTGACTCATAATGACCCTATTGTAGTTAAACATTAATAGCCTCATTCATAGACGGTTTTAAAACCTGTTTTAGATATTGAATGTTTTATCCCTATCGAACGACTTTTGAATTCGGTTTGAGGGAAGAAGACAAAAACATTCGATTATTAAAATAGGTTCTAAAACTGTCCATGAATAAGGCCGTATGTATCCATCTCTTTGTTTATGCAATAAGTTCAAAATAAATAAATAATCAAAACAATAAACGATCAAACGTCAGATGGATTTGACATCTGTGATTGGTTGGTAAGACGCCGGTCGTGAAGCGAGACGTCGTAGATTCGATCCCCGCACGTGAAAAATGTTTGTGTGCTCCACAAGTATTTGTTTCGGGTCTGGGTGTTTGTGAGACCGAAAAATCTCGTAGTTCAAGATACACGACACAAGACTAGTCTGGGTGGGGACGATATGTGTGAATATCGGGTGTATTTATGTATCAAAAAATCTTTAGTAACTATTTTTCTTACTTATAAAAAATACATACGAAACTACTAAAACCAATCAGTATTTCGATTGATAGACGTAAAAAAGCTACGAGTTCTACTTTTATACAAAATTATTGACACACCTAAAAGCCAACAATTAACTTTAATCGAGATATACGCAAATATACGCAAAATTACGTATTCAATTAGATAACATACATATTTTTGCTCCTAAATCACAATTCAAACATAGATCAATAACATTTATATTGACAGACCTAAAAACTACCACATTTACATAATATAAATATACTAAAACAACGCATAACATAATTAACGCATATCTTTGTAGTATTTTGTATAACTTATGTAAAATCGAACTCGACGTTTTTTAATTTTCATTGCTATAAAGACTTCGAATTGGATATAAAGACCATCACACTATAAAACATAAAATTATATTTTTTATTTGCTATAGTATATGTTTGTTGTTGATTTTAAGGCCTTATAACCTCGACTTTTCAATTTTTATTTAAGACTGGCTATAATTTATTTACCACAAATATTTTGAAAAAACATACTTTTTAAAAACGATTCGAGATCAATGTAGCATCTTATTCTAAACCAGCTACTGCTTACATTGTGTTTTGATCATAGCATGTCAAAAAAGTCTCCCATTACATTACTGTTACAAAAACATTACGCCTCGGTGACCTCAATATCGTCATGTCTGGTACAAGTTCGATCAACATCACCCAGTTATCACACGACGGACCGGGAGTCCCAGCCCGGCACCGCGCATGCCTCGCTCCCATTCAGGAACTCTGGAGTGAGACAGAACACCGCGCGAGAGCAAGACAGCAACAGTATCCCGAAAATTCAAGTAAATCCCACTCATACCGATAATAAATCGAAAAAATCACAATATGTTATATCACCAATGCCAGGACACCTAAATTAGAACAAGCCTAACTAGATTGGATTAACGTGCCCCCCACAGACTGTTACTAACTGCATTAAGTCTAGATTTTTAGGTCACTGAGTTAGCTGGACATATGTACTTACGTTTAGCAGACGCTGCACTGGTGGAACAGATGGTAACGATGCACATTTGCCAAAAGAACATTTAGGCAGACAGAACTGTAGAACTCAGCTAACACACAGGTTATGATTTAAAAAAAACTGTTTATTAACGACACACACTAGTTTGCTGTACCGCGACGACGGATCTTGTATGTTGTTGAATTATTATTGGAATATGTGTATTATAAACGTTTAAGATGAAAAAAAATCAATTTGGTAGACGCTCAGACGGTAGCCATTTTGTGTGTGACCGGGTGGCGCTGGACTGCCGCGGCACGCATGCGCTTGAGAAGCCGCCCAAACGTCTGGCCTGGCGTCGCGCGAACGCGGGATGTCTAATCTTTCGCTTTATCTGTGGACCAGACATACAGATAATTTAGATTTCCTAAAACACTATCCTCCCCTTTTATGTAACGCAACCTTCAAAAATACTATTACGCAATTTCAAAATAAGAATTGGAAATGCATTCCAAATTTAAATTACGGATGCGTGTGCGAATCCGAAATTTGAATTCGACATACTGATGCGTGTTCTTTATTTAAAACAAATTCAAAATAAGAAGACACGTATGTCTTAGAACAAAATTTGAAAATGTAGAGTGTATTGTACAAACTATTCTAAATTTAAAGTTCGCGTACGTTTTATAAATAGTAAGCGATAATTACAAGTTCGTAAACGCTTTACGCATTTCTCTTCCGTATTTCGCAAATTCATCTACTAATCTTGAAATAGAATTTACATTGCCCAAACTTTCTTTTTACTATATTGAAGCACTGTTATTCTCAGGAGGAATTTCTAAGAAGCGAGTGACTAATACCTGTTAGTCAGAACATCTCGGTTTCTAAACAGGAAGCACATCTTACTAACAATATATCTCATTAATACAGCCACAATAGGATTGGGCCGCATTACCTACTATATTAAATGGGAGCACTAGGCACTAGGCCATTAGGCTGGCCTAGCGTGGGTTGGCGGACTTCACATACCATAGCAATTATTATAAAAATCTCTATAATGTGCAGGTTTCCTCGCGATGATTTCCGTCTAAAGTGTGTGATATTTGACTAAAAAGGAAATAAAACATATAATTTGGTTGTATTTTTATACCGCCCGATATGGCGATAGGCTCGCCCCCTATCACATCGTGGGACGGAACATACAAGGCGAAATGTGGGTATCCTGGTAGCACATCTGCCTACCCCTTCTGGGAAGAAGGCGTGAGTTTATGTATATATGTATGTATAACCGTTGAAGCAGATCACATATAAACTACGAAGTTTATTCTATTTGGAAATAGTATCCTTAGCCTCATAATTCGAAGTCTGTATGTTCTACTATGGTCAGTATACATGGTTGGTTAGAAGAAATTAAACGAGACGCCGCTACGATCCCCGCACCGAGACAAACGTCCAAACGACAAATATTTGTCTCGGGTCTGGGCTTCGATCCGTTGTATTGTTGGTCGACGGGTCTGGGATTTTGTGAGACGGAAAAGTCTCGTAGTTTCTTATACACGACACAAGACTCGATCTTAGTGTGGAGTCAGGACTATGTATGTGACTGTTGAGTGAATTCAGTACTATAAAAATCTAAAAGAAAACAAAACACCGACTGCGTCAATATCTGTCCTTTATTAAATTCATTGAAGAACTTAAAAGATAGAAATAAGTTTTCAATTTGATTTTTTTATTTTGGTTTTGAGTGATTTGATCTTTTGATGCCACTCCCAAGACTAAGACAAATCTATTCACACCACTCACATAAAAATACGACAAGTTATTTAGGCTATAGGGCGTGCCAAAGAAATACATACACACATACACTCGAAAAACATAATCCTCCTTCTTTCGCAGTCGGGTAAATATAACTCAATTACCGTAGGTGCAGAGAATCTGACCTGTTACACAAAACGCAATTACTACAACTAATGCATAATCACAAGTTAATTTTCATTGCAAAATTTCCGTTAATTAAATTAAACTTTGAACTATGAATAACAATTGAAAACAATGCTATTAAGACAACAATTTAGAATACACTTGACGGTAAGCGCAGTGCAGTGCAGATAGAATATCCACCGACTCGAGATAACCTTTAAAAGTTGCAATTATGCCAGCCTACTTGAAATTACTGCCTCGGTGGCGTAGTTGTATTACCGTATGGTTACAAAGCTGAGGTCTCGGGTTCAAGTCCCGGGTCGGGCAAAGTGATATTGGATTTGTCTATTCATTATCAGTCCGGAGTCAGGAATTTTTGCGCGATATGGCAATAGGCTCGCCCCCTATCACATCGTGGGACGGAACATACAAGACGAAATGTGGGTGCCCTGGTGACGCCTCTGTCTACCCCTTCGGGGATAAAGGCGTGAGTTTATTAATCTAATAAAATAAATACACCCAACAGTCACATACATAGTCCCACATAGTCCTGACCCCACACTAAAAGCGAGTCTTGTGTCGTGTCACAAAGTACGAGAAACTTTTCGGCCTCAACACCTAGACCCGAAACAAATACCCGTGGATTACACAAATACGCCACCGAGGCATTCGTACTGTAGCTTTAGCTAGAGCAAGGCTCTACCGCTTTAAGAACCAAGTCTTGTACCCTAACAATAAAGGGGATAGGCGCTCACAAATAACATAGATACTAACTAGTAACTAGACTATCTATAGACAATTTATAAACCTATTTTAGTTATCGAATGTTTTTTCTTGTTCGCTCAAACTGAATTCAAAAGTCGTCCGAAAGGTACGAAACAATCTTTTTCTTCTTCTTCCTTCCTTTTCCCTTTATTTGGGGTCGGATCTCCTTATCACTTTGCGCCAGGCCGCTCTGTCCTGGATCCTCTCTGCTTCTAAATGAAGGGCCTCTAGTTCCTTCCTGATAATGGACCATCACGTAGCTTTTGGACGTCCTCTCCCTCTTGGGCGTTCGGGGAGGTTTAAGGCAGTTTTTACCACGGTACCTAAAGTACAAAACAACCGATAACTAAAATTGGTTTATATTCTGTCTATGAATAAGGCCGTTAAAAGTTATAAATAATAAATAAGGATACAAGAATTATAGAAATATTATTAAAAAGAAGACAAGTTAAGTTATGTTTTGTGTCTCAGAAATTACGACAGTTTTAATGTTACAATATACGCGCGAAAAGAAAATGTATGCATCACAACAAACATATGATGACAGCCTCCGCGGCGCAGTTGGTTAGACGCCGCCTGTGAAACGAGAGGCCGCGGGTTCGATCCCCGCACCGAAACAAATATTTTTGTGATCCACAGGTATTTGTTTCGGGTCTGGGTGTTTGTGAGACCGAAAAGTCTCTCGTAGTTTCTGATACCCACGACACAAGACTCGATCTTAGTGTGGGGTCAGGACTATGTATGTGACTGTTGGGTGTATTTATTTATTTATTATGTCTCGGTGCGGAAACCGAACCCGAAACTCTCATTTCATAGCCGAGGTCTTAACCACTGCGCCAAGGGGGCTAAATAATAATAATTAAAGTTAATCACGCAGACGAAGTTTGCGGGCAGAAGCTAGTGTCAAATAAAGTGAATCACGCAGACGAAGTTTGCCGGCCGAAGCTAGTAATGCAATATATTTAAAGTAAACAATAGAGTTGGTAATCGTTATTACCTAACAGTCACATTTATTTACAAGGGTCATTCATTCATTAATAGGCGAGACGACAGTATCAAAAAATTAAAGATTTTATGTTTTTGAGGGAAAATACGTATTACAAGGATTTCAAATGATAATTCAGTTTTAATCTATACTTGGAGATTAATAAGATTTTAAATAAAATCAAAGTTCAAAATATAGCAATCGGCCATTTTGACAAAAACGCTCTTCACAACGCATGATGTCACGCCTATGTAAAGATGACGCATTCGCTGCGCATAGACCACAGAATAAGTAGTACACAATGACATGTTTACCTAGTAGTGACATCAAAGCGGACGCCATGACACCTACTAGCGTTTGTTGTGCAGTATTGAAAAATTATTAAAAAAATGGCTTAAAACTGTGTTAAGCCTTTGTTAATTCTTGAAATATAGATTTTTTCGTATATAATAAATGTGTGCCCATATTTTAGAATATAATTTGAAAATCATTCGTCTCGCCTATTCTTTTCGCGTGAGTTTTTTTTTTTATTGCATACACCGAAGCCGTCCCTTCACGTCGATCTCCTGAGACAGTGGTACCGCCCCGGAACCTGCACATCCATGAGTCATGACTGACAACAGCTCTACCACTTCCACTTCCGGATTGTGAAAATCCTTTTTTGAAGTCGGTTAAAGATCACAATCATATTTACAGTCACAACGTGGTAAGGCCGTGAAATTCTAAAGGAATGGGCACAATCGAGGAGGTCCCACTATTTCACAGAAAAACTGCCTTTCTCTCGTATTTCGTTCGGTGAATGATATTGCCGGAGACCTAATACCCCTTCCTCCTCCTACCTTTTTTCCTTGCCTTTCCCCTCCAATTTTAGAAAGCAATGCACCTACATGGCACCTGCGATATAAGTATTGTAGATAATGTCTTGCCATCCGCTTGCTTCTATGCCGGGCGAGTAAAAAACATAATAAGTAAATTCATTGTTCTACAGTTCTAAACACAATACTTGTGCTGCTGCTGCTGTCTAGTAATATCAATGATTAAAGAATATATTCTTTAATCATTGAGTAACATTTTATATTAACTCGTGTGTCAAATAGTAGCGCCATCTAGTAACACTTTACATTTACTCCTGTGTAAAATATTAACGCCATCTAGTCACATTTTACATTAACTAGCGTTTAGTACAACAAAAATGTTGATAGATGGCGTTGATTTTATACGTAATTTTATACGCTTAAGCCGGGTACTCACTAACGAGTTACGGCTAGCTAGTGCATACCAAGCTTTACTTGAGTGAAGTCTAAGGCCCCTATCCCACTGGCGTTTTACGAGCATTGGAGTTTCTACAACGTTTCCGCAGCGTCGACGCCACGTTTACAATAACGACGCCTTCAACGCCACGGTTGTCTGTTTATTCTGTTTTTATTCCATAGGCAACGTGCAAACACCTGATGAGTGATCACTGCCGCCCGTGAACACCCACAACGCTGGATCCACAATAATGGATGTGTTACCGGCCCATTAAATTAGGATTAGAGCGGGAAGGCAAAAGGATGGGCATAGGAAAGACGTATTGGGCATCCGCCAATCTCACTCATCGAACGAAACGCGACACAAAGCTGTCACTTCAAGTCGATCTCCTGTGAGACAGTTGTACTGCCCCAGTAACCTACCACCAGTTGTATTTGCTCACTTTGATGTGCCGGTATAAAAAAAAGCAAAAATGCATGAACTTTGTTCTAGTAATGTTTTTGTGTTTTGTTTCTCCATCAGTTGAACGCTTGAGACAGGTCAGGCCATATAGTCCACAACGCGGGCTTAGTGCAGTATGGCTTAATGATTTGTACGTATGATATAAGAATATAATTTCCTGAGCGCTATGACCTGTCCTTCTTCAAACGAGGCTTAAAGAGAGTACTCTCCTTAAGGTAGGAAGCGACTTTGTTGTGCAGACCCCTGGCACTGCGAAGTTATCTGGGCAGCGGTAGGCGCTAACCATCAGGCGGGCCGCTAGCTCGTCTGCCTATAACGGCAATAAAAAAATATATATAACGTAATTATGTCTGCCTAAAACCTTTTTTCATCGAACCCGGGGCCTTCGGAACACGATTCTAGTCCAGCGGATGAGCTAGGCGATTAAACATTACTAATTTAAACAACAAGTTGTCTGTTATTTTTAATTACACACAAGGATAAAATATGTGATTTCAATAATATTTACGATTTATCCTGCTATGACTAAATTATGATGTTACGGTTAGGGTGACAATATATTTATAATATACAGTATAAGTGTCGATTTAACTACGAGAGATGTCCATATATTCTCTCTTTTTATATAAATAAGCACACCCAACTGTCACATACATAGTCCTGACCCAACATTAAGATCAATTAATTGTGTCGTAAGAATCAGAAGCTAAGAGAGACTTTTCGGTCTCACAAACATCCAGACCCGAGAAAAATACGAGCATCACAAATATTTGTCTAGGGAGACGCCTATGATCACAAGTGGACTCCCTGTGGCTAAACAGAGAGATAGAGAACCGGTATATTGAAATGAAATGGATATAATTTATTGGAAAGATAAAATAATACACATCATTTAGATCCAATTCCATAAAAGATATTAATTCAATAAAAAGTTAAACACTATATTGGGTTCTTCTATTCATTATCAGCCCGGAGTCAGGAATTTGTGACCGATATGGCGATAGGCTTGCCTCCTATCACATCGTGTGACGAAACATACAAGGCAAAATGTGGGTGTCCTGGTGATGCCTCTGCCTACCCCTTCTGGGATAAAGGCGTGAGTTTATGTATGTATGTACATATGTACAAGTTAAAAACGACAATAATTGACAGTCTCCTTGGCGCAGTTGGTTAGACACCGCCTCTGAAACGAGAGATTACTACGATCCCCGCACAAAATGTTTGTGTGATCCACAGGTATTTGTTTCGGGTCTGGGTGTTAGTGAGACCGAAAGTATCTTGTAATCTGACACCCACGATACAAGACTCGATCTTAGTGTGAGATCAGGATTGTGTGTCACTGTTGGGTGTATTTGTTTATTTTATTTTATGTTAATAATTAACCACTGACTTTTCAGAGTCATGTGTGTATTGATAGTCAGTCACCACGCACTATAACGGTGAAGGAAAACACAGTAAGAAAACCTGCATACCATACCGACTTGTAAGAATTTCTATGGTGTGTAAAGTCCGTCAACCCGCAATAAGCCAGCGTGGTGGATTATAATTATGGCCTAACCACTCTCAATCGTACCCTCGATGGTAGAGTAGGCCCGTGCCCTGCTGTGAGACGTGTAAGGGCTGATTCAATACAATACAAATAATTATCCTGTATACACACGAAGTATGGTCACTCCACTTCAAAACTACGTTCATTTTCGTTCGTAGTTCGTGGCGAGTGATCGACATAATGTTATAGTGCATATTATAATTAAAATGTTTATTATATTGTATGTAGTTTTTACTACAATAAAAACTATTAACTGTGATGGTGAGTTTAAAAAAAACTACTTTTTTTTTGGATGTGCTAAAGTTCTATTTACAAGTGAACAATGGAATTATAGTGCTACTTTTTTTAACCTATACGCCCATTAATGAGGGTTACGCTGTCATGGATATACATTAGGTGGTATACGTATTTTGCGATGCTATTTTGCGGTTAAAAAGAAATAAAAGTATTTTGAAAACAAAAATCGACATACAACCGTCACCAAATACTTTTGAACTAATATTACAAAACACTACAAAGAATGAAGGATACAACTAACGGCCTTATTCATAGACAGATTTAAAACCTAATTTAGTTAACGAATGTTTTGTCCCTTTCGAACGACTATAGATTTCAGTCTGAGCGAAGAAGACAAAACATTTGATTAGGTACTAAAATAGGTTTTAAATCTGTCTATGAATAAAGCCGTGAATCTTTAATAGAGTTCTTATAAAAACCACAGTAAAAACGTTTAATTAACTGCCAACTCAATGAAACATATCCTTTCGTCGCCGTCACTAATAACTTTTATAGTGTAAACTTAAAAGGGAATTACCCAACTTTCCTGTAATATTAGGCTCAGGAATTATGAAATGTACTGTACTGTATCAACCCATATACGTCTCAATGCAGGGCACGGACCTCCGACACAATGGAGAGTACGATTGAGAGGGGTTAGGCCATAAAGTCCACGCTGGCCTAGTGCGGATTGGCGGACTTTACATACCATAGAAATTCTTACAAATCGCTATGATACGCACTCACGATGTTTTCCATCACCGTTTTTTTTTTAATTTAATATTTATTTAATATAATACAAAGAAATGTACAAGCTTATGCATAGGTCCCACGAAACCGTATTTCGTTTTAACTGTGGAATCACTTTTGAATGAGTCTCACTCTAACTTACACATTAAATTTACAAATTAAACAATTTTGTGTGTGGTGATTGACTATCAATGAACTATTATGAAAGTAACAATCTGAAATATACGTTAAAAATTAATACTTAAGCTGATAATATTATCAACTTTATCTATGCTTAATTTTAAATTATTTGTCTATGACATTTTCGAGATATGTGGAGTTAAAATCGAAATGTGTAATCTTAAAGCCTTTTGTCACTTAAAATGTACGGTATTTTGCTGTTGAAAACAATTATCGAATATTGTTTTGTGTTTCCGATGGGAAAATTATAAAGTTTCGTTATAAATAGCTAGGCAGTATTTAAATTTAATAAATTACATTAATAAATTTAACATTTAAAAAAAAATACAAGTTTTTTTGTTGGAAATAAATTGTCGTTACATTTTCCTGGCAACGAACTACAATCTATAATGTTTATGACTCATTATGACGTGTTTAGTCGTAATATGCTCTTTTATAACCTTATACATATTTCATAGACAGTTTTAATACTTACCTACTTTAGTTATCGAAAGTTTTGTCTTCTTCGATCGAACTGAATTCAAAAGTCGTTCGAAAAGGATAAAACATTCTATTACTAAAATAAATACACCCAACAATCACATAGTCCTGATCCCACACCAAGACCGAGTCTTGTGTCTAGGATATCAGGAACTAGGAGAGACTTTTCGGTCTCACAAACACCCAGACACGAACCAAATACTTATGGTCACACAATCATTTGTCTCGGTGCCACGTAAAATAGGTTTTAAAATTGTAAATTAATAAGGCCATTGAATTATTGGTATAATTGTGTCGGGTATTACTCATATCCAGGATTATGTATATTTCCAATTCCCATAAAATATATAAAATTTATTCAGGCTATAAAATGAGACGCCCTACGTTCGATTCTCAAGTGGCAGAATAAATGAATTCTCGATTTCGATAATCTCATGTATTCCTCGGGACTGAAATGTATGCTCGACATGTCAATAGCCGCGCCCCCTATAAATATTATACGACGGAAATTAGAATAGCGAAATTTCGGTGGCAAATCTGCCTACCCCTCCGGAAAACAGGCGTGATTTACTGTTTACATGATTTTAATGTAACATTGGAAAATTTCACACAAATAACTATTTGAACAAAGGCTTGTCGACAAAAAACCCAGGAAAATAATGTATTAATATCCTTACACAATGCGTATTGAACATTATAAATGACAATTATTTTAATATTGCTTACTGTAAATGTATTAATGTTAAATACATAAATAAACTCACGCTTTTTTCCCAGAAGCGGTAGAAAGCGGTGTTACTAGGACACCCACAAATTTCTGACTCAATGCTGATAATGAATAGAAAAATCCAATGTCACATTGCCCGACCCGGGATTCGAACCCGATACCTCGGCGTTGTAATCGCATCGTAGTACAACTGCTCCAACAAGACAGTAATAAATATATACTTTTAAAAACTAATTCAACTGATTAGACTGTTTGTATGGGTAAAAAACGAAGTATCACCGACGCTCAACGAAGTCTGCAGTTGAACATACAGAGGAAAGCTCCATGCATTTATTTATTTTATTTATTTATTTTATTCTTTTTGAACACTAAATAAATTTTAATAACTAAACGAATATTTAATATTAAACCTACAAATGGCGGTCGTATCGCTCGAGGCAATCTCTTACCGACTACCATGGGATGGACATAAGAGAAGGAAAAACATATGGCAGTCTTAAGTGTACTTTTACAATAAAGCTTGAATGATAAAAATAGGACAAAAAAATGAAAATATTTAGCTTGATAGATAAGATTTATACAAATATTATATTATATGAGTATATATACACGTAAAATAAGAACATAATATATTTACCTTAGATTTACCTTAGACAAGTTAGACATTTCCGGAGACTCGCTGAGCTTCAATGCTCAGTGTCATTAAAATGCGTGCCACTGTTGATCCTGGCTTACAGGAATTGCAGTGGCGGGTGTGAGGGCGGGACAGTCTCCAAAGCCCTAAATCTTCGCTAATGAACTCCATTCATTTTTTTCAATTCGCGCGGCAATTGTTTACAAACATCCTTTGAATAGAAAAGACTTAAGTTATTGATTCCATTTTTCTCTAAACCTATATGTGACGGTTTCTAACTTGCAATAATTAGGTAGACCAATTTAGAAAATATAAGTGCCATTTTGGACATATTTATATACCCGATTATTGTATCAAATAGCGAGGTTTCTCCCTGTTGTCAGTTAAAACACCCCACACATTTAAACACAACACCTCACAAAGACACAGTCAATAGCTACCCCCACACATCGATCAATTATCATGATCGATGCACCCACATAATAAAACACAGGCAGAAAAAAAAAACGATTATTGTGAATTCATTCATATTCAATCGTGGTCGATTTTTATGCCCCATATGGCATTAGTAAAAAAGAAAGAAAATACCAGTTTGTAACATCAAAAACATTTTAGTTATTGATCCGATTGCTGAAATTTCTTTATTAAATAATGGGCGATTATTTCCACCAGGTGGCATGACTAAAAAGATGGGAAAATAAACAGAGTGTAAGGATTTTAAAGCCTAATAATACGCAGAAAATTTTGTTTTGTAATAAACTGTCGATCGTATGACGTGAATAAACTTTTATCGTCATTTGTTGTTCAAATAAATATGTGAAAACAATACAGCATTATGTGGTTTTAACTTTAAGTCTAATATTAGTTCAAAATCTATACAAATGTTGACTAAAAAACCCAAAACTGGCATTTACTTATTTATTTTTCGCGAACTAACTATTTTTTTGTTTTAATTTGTCGTACAGACACATCTACGTTGAATTATAATATATATTAATGACAGTTAGTGGCGCGTTTGATTAGATGCCGGCTGTGAAACAAAGGCCAATTTAAAAAGAAAGGCCGCTACGATCCTACATACAGATTACAAAATTATGTTTTGTGACTCAAAAGAATTTGTTTCGGGTCTAGATGGATGGATTTAGAGAGTTAAGCCTTTCTTAGTTTCTAATAGGGAAAGACTTGTATCTTATGTGTACTTCACACCGAAACTGCCGATCCATCGGCCTATGTCACCAATTTTTTGTCGGCGACATGTCAGCGGCTCGGCATGGCATGAGAAACATTTTTGTGACATTGTTGAATATCACCGGGCAACTGAGCAGAGCGCTGGCGTCGCCGACATGCCGCCAACATGTCGGCGGGCAACACATGCGGGCGCTTGTCGCCGATTCTTTTCTTATAGGCTGTCGGATTGTATCGGAGGGCCGCCGGCCTTAGTGTGTCGTGCGCTTTAATGTGGGTTCAGAACTGTTGTGTGTCAGCCCATATACGTCCCACTGCTGGACACGGGCCTACTCTACCTACTATCGAAAGAATCGATTGAGAGTGGTTAGGCCACATAGTCCACGCTGGCCTAGTGCGGGTTGGCGGACTTATATACCGTAGAAATTCTTTAAAATCGCTAAGGCATGCAGGTTTCCTCACGATGTTTTCCTTCACCGTTAAAGTTCAGAACTGTTGTGTGTATTTCTTTATTTATTGATTACAGGTAACAGTTTGATTGCCCATTTTAACCTCGCAACTGAAGACGGGTTCGCAAAATGCAGCGTCGCACCGAAGCAGCTCAGCTTCAGGGCAAATCAGACGGCTGAATTGAAAGTCATCTATAATCATGACATCAAGAACATGAAGTCAGTATTGAGTATAATTCGAATTAAATGTACTATTTTTTTGGAAAAATAATCCTACCATTAAACAAGCGAAAGTTAATGAGTGTGTTGAAATAAAACTATTTTTACGGATTTTATCGCGATTTGGTTTAATTTTTACATTTTTTAACTTCCGTCCGCCCCGTGACCACGAAAGCTGAAAAGCAATCGAAACGTCGCGTCGGGAAGTTAAAAAATGTAAAAATTAAACCAAATCGCGATAAAATCCGTAAAAATAGTTTTATTTCAATGTGTAACATTCGCGTAAATCTAAGAAACCATTAATGAGTGTGTTTGTTATTCCTAACGCTCAAATGGCTAAACTAATTTTATGAAATATAGAACACGCTTAATAATAGACTGACCTAACTAAAAAAGCTGTTTGTTGGGTAATCGCAAAAACGTTTTGTCATTTACGACTTGTCTGACTTTATTACTTACACTTCGATTAAAATAGCGTAATAATAATAAATTATGAATTATAATATCGTAAAAGTTCTGGGATTGGTTGATAGATAGAGTTGTAATAAATCTATTTGTTTGCTCATGTCACTTTCGGCTTAAACCGTAATTGGTCAGTCTATTATTAAGCGTGAGAGATGAAGCTGACACCCTGGATCAACACATAGACTTATATCCCGAAAAAAATGTAGTATTCCCATAGTATGAGCAAGGAATTCAAATATATTTCGTACTCTTTCATAATCAAAAGGATGGGATTTGGCAAAAGAGGCCGGATGCCTTGAGTCATAAGACAGAATGTGACACAATTTAACGGGACGGGACTAGAAAAGCAGTATAGTGATGTATAAATAAGTGTTAAGGGCCCTTGTAAACGATCATGGCAAAATTGTTGGTCAAACTTCACGTTTTCATAAAACAAAGCTATAGACGAAATTGTGAATCGCAGTCGAATTTCGTCTGGTAAATGGTAACTAATAACTAACATCGATTTAAAACAAGTTTTATTTATTATTTCAGGTGTAAAGTTGGTGATGAAAATTATGAAAGCAAATTTGAACTGAGACTACACGACCCCAGAAACAACAATATTACAACATTTAGGGTATGAATTCAATATTTTCTTATAACTCCTCAGCTATTTTACGGAATTAATTGGAGGATAATTTGAGATACTTATTGTCAAGCTTATTTTAATATGGTAGAGCCACGTTGTTGTCAGTCATGACTCAGCATGAATGGGCAGGCTCCGGTACCACTGTCCAAGGGTGGATCCAGGGGGAGGTCATAGGGGTAATGACCCCTGGGCTGTCTCCAGATTGACAGATTGTTAAAATGTATCGTTGATTTTTACTTAAATAAATCGTAAACATATTCACTAATCACAGGTGTAACAAACTTTTAAATAATCACTTTTAAATGTATAATTGTAATCGAATTCGAGTACGCCCAGGGTTCTGACTAGAACTATATGACCCCCCTGATTTGAAAGCTGGATCCGCCCTTCCCACTGTCTCACAGGAGATCGACGTCAACATTGCTTCCTTTCGTTCGCTCAGTGAGATTGTCTAATGCCCCTTTTTCTCTTCCTATCCTTTTTCCTTCCTTCTCCCCTCCCGTCTCCCGATTTGAAGGTTCAGCGACAAATCTATGATCCAAGCGTTGTGAATGTTCCTGGGGGGTGACCACTTACCATTAGGTGACCTGTTTGCTCGTTTGTCGGGCCTATTAAATAAAATGTAATGTCTGGATTTCACCATATCGAAAGCGACTACAGTGACTCAAAAACTTTGTTTTTCAGCAAGCCGTAACAAAAAATCTGATGGGCAAATGGAAATGCACATTATGTTTTTACATCGGCGAAAAATTGCCCGAAAATAGTAATATCAAGGTGGGAAAGGACAATACTACCACAGCACTATGCCGTTTGGATGTTACAGTAATAGGTATTAATTTTGAAATATTTGAGGCCTTATTTATACCGGGTATATCAAGACTGCGACCGAAAACGAAGCCAGGTGGTCGTATTGGTGGTTACAAACATAATGCAATTAAAAATTTCGCTAAAAAAGCGACAGATTCTTTTATGCAATTTTTTGAATATCGTCGTGTTTGAGTGCTAAATACCTAGTTTTTGCGAAAAAAGGAATTTAAACCCCTACGTACCATTGCTACTTTAAAACTAAAAAGGTTTACATCATTATTTTAGGAAAACTATGTATTTATCACCCAAATATGACGAAAAGTAAAAAAAAATTGACGATTTTTGTTTTCGAAATTTTTAGTTGCATTGTGTCTGAAGTCACTAATACTACCACTTGGCTTCGTTTTCGGTCGCAGTCTTGATATACCCTGTATAAATTTAAAGTATATTTATTATTTAGACAGACTATATCTATTTCGACAGCCTCCGTGGCGCAGTTGGTTATACCGGCTAGGAAATGAGAGTCTGCGGGTTCGATCCCCGCATAATAACAAATGTTTGTGTGAACCACAAATATTTGTTTCGGGTTTGTGAGACTGAAAAGTCTCTCGTAGTTTCTGACACCCACGACACAAGACTCGATATTAGTGTGGGGTTAGGACTATGTATGTGACTGTTGAGTGTATTTATTTATTTACTTTGAAAATATTACTCCCATACATTAGCAATGTCAAATACGTCTCAAATGTAAGGTGATTAAATTGACAAAATTAAAGATATAGTCAAAGTTAATATATATGCAACTGGGCCTTAGTGTGGGGTCGGGACTTACAAGTGACGCTTGGGTGTTTTTTTTCAGATGTATCATTTTGCGACAACAACAAATGCTTGTACATATGTGTTGGCGTAGGAATACTAGTTCTAGGGATCATTGCTGGACAATCTGCGTGCGTTATATACTTCAGACGAAAAGGTAAGCCTTCAAAACATATTGAAAAGCACGAAATATAGATGGCGTTAGTGGCGCTACATAAAAATCGCAAATGCGATCTCGATTTACCAAGTTGTTTTTATATTTTAGGACAGGTGCACCTTACAAAATAGATATTAGGTATAATAAAAACAAAAAGCTTTAAAATATATGATTTTTATGGTTTCAATGATATTATGACAGCCTCCGTGGCGCAGTTGGTTAGACGCCGCCTGTGAAACGAGAGGCCGCGGGTTCGATCCCCGCACCGTAACAAATATTTGTGTGATCCACAGGTATTTGTTTCGGGTCTGGGTGTTTGTGAGACCGAAAAGTCTCTCGTAGTTTCTGATACCCACGACACAAGACTCGATCTTAGTGTGGGGTCAGGACTATGTATGTGACTGTTGGGTGTATTTATTGGGTGGGTGTATTTATTTTTATTTTTTAGAATATTCAGATTGATACGCGTGAGTTAAACTATTTACAGATTCAAACGTATAGTTTTTGTAATTTTTTTATTGAAATGGAATAATAGTGAAAACAACACATTATACATTACACCAACCGACATTGACAAAGCGTGGTGGACTAACGACCAAACCCTTTGAATTCAGAAAAGATATTGTTTCCGTCTTTGAGACAGTATTTTTCCAAAAATTAGGTACTCTATATCTTTCTATGTACCTTTGACACGGGTTATGCAAAATTTTAGGGCAATGGGCGGAGAAATTTAAGCATAGAAACGCAACATTCGTATTCATATTATTGAGGATGTAAAATAATGAAAATTTTTGCAGCGAGGTCCCTACGCAGGCTTGAGAACCTATCAGCCAGGCCTCGGGATAAGAACGACAAAGGTAATTATTTATTCTATTAGGGGTGGAGCGATGACTGGATCGGGGATGCAAAACCACTATTCCAACCCTTGATCTAATTTCTTTAGCTTCAGCCAATAAGATAACAATGCACACTGCGCACAAAATGTGCGTCACTATCGTACCACAATTTATGTTGCTTTCTCTGTCACCCCTACAAAGTCGGACTATCTTATCTCCTGCTCTACTTGGTTCTTGCGGTCCTATTTGCGCACAGTTTTTTTTCGCGATGTCCATTCTATAATTGATTTTTGAAGCATTTTATTTTAATATATTTGTTTTTCCTTTTTATGGTTGGCGATCCCCGATCCAGGCGAAGGCAGTAACTGAGTCGATATGTGTAAAAACTAAAAAGCACAAAATTATACTTTTTAGTCATGTGATAATATTTTTCATTGTTAGTCGAACCTCACCTACAATTCAGGCGTTAGGCGTTAGTCCACCGCTGCCTAAAGGCCCTTTTACACGGGGTGAGTTTCTCGTCTCGAAGATATGATTATCGTAAGGATAAAAAAGTTGTATCGTGTAAACATTGTCACAACACGATATTCTTATTGCAGTTACGTCCGATAATGGCATACGGTTCTCGTCGCGAGAAACTTTCCCTGTGTAAATGGCGCTTTATAGCCAAGGGGCGTAACAATTCCACCACGGTATCCCCTGCCTATAATAGGTCATTAAAGGGGTCATCAAGGGTCGCTGGGTACTCAGCGGGGGTTTTGCGCTCGTGTTATAAGCGACTGAGATGGGCAGCATAGCGGTGCTTCCTGACTGTCGCGGAAGCTCATCCCATGAACGTCCAAAATAAGGATAGTGGGGGGTACCTGATGACAATGCGATGGGAGGTATAGCGGCTATAATATGGGCCCCCATCGCCCCTTACTTATTAACTTCGGAAACTTAAATATGACCAGAAGTAAAATCGTAAAACATTTTAGTCCAATCCAGCCGATTTTAATAGACATGGTTTCAGAAGATGGAATTCTTAATCTATTTTTGAGGATAAAAGGATACCAATCACTTTAGATAGTTGGATAAAAAGGATCAGTTTCTGCCTGAATGAAACCATCGCTCCACCCAATAGAAATATATATAATTAGGCATGAAGATACTTTAACTTTTCATATATTCTAAGGAACAAATACATCGATGGCTGGTTCTTAAAACCTAGTTTAGATAGGTATCCTAATATTATATCCTATATCTAAGAATAGCAATGCTTTCGCACAGAATTTTAATACAGTATTTTTAGGTTAACAGAATTTCAGACTTAAACGTTATAGATACGTCATAATACTGACCTAGTGATAGAGAAAATGCAGTGGAAAAATGTCTAGCTGTAACGGGCACCATCA
This sequence comes from Deilephila porcellus, assembly GCA_905220455.2. Lineage (NCBI taxonomy): Eukaryota > Metazoa > Arthropoda > Insecta > Lepidoptera > Sphingidae > Deilephila > Deilephila porcellus. The sequence goes on along the minus strand of LR999997.1, from coordinate 1,903,381 downwards.
AATCTTAAATTTATTCTACTTCGCATACATTATGACTTAAAATATATCAAAATTAATATAAAAACGGTGAAGGAAAACGTCCTGAGGAAACCTTCATACAAAAAATATGGGTAGAGGAAAGACATTCGGCAATTAATATTTAATAGTACTCGCGACATCCCTATTATATTCAGTTACATAGTTACACCATCATTAGTACTGTGATATTAACCCACAATGAAATAAAACTCATTTTTACGGATTCCATCGCAGATTTAGTTTGATTTTACATTTTAAACTTCCCGACGTTTGCAGTCCGCCCCGTCACCACGAAAGCTGGTAGCAATCGAAACGTCGGGACGTTAAAAATGTAAAATGAAACCAAATCCGCGATAAAATCGTTAAAATTTAGTTTTATTTCAATGTGTAACATTCGCGTAAATCTAAGAAACCATTATTAACCGACAATATTTATTTCAGCCCGGTACAGCGAGAACCCAAAGAGGAAACCTCTGATTCCAGAGACGCAGGGACGAGAAAGCATAATCTACGAGGCTTTGGACAATGTTCGATTACCACGTAAGTAATCCAACCATCAGGCTTTTCCAGTTCTGTATCAGCCTTTATACATCCCACTGCTGGGCACGGGCCTACTCTACAATCGAGAGAATCGATTGAGAGCGTTTAGGCCATTTAGTCCACGCTGGCCTAGTGCGGGTTAGCAGACTTACATACCGTAGAAATTCTTTAAAATCGCTACGGTATGCAGGTTTCCTTCACGATGTTTTCCTTTTCCATATCTTTATATCGGAGGATACTATCTCAGCTCAATATTTTGTCACCCGCTGCGGAGGGAAGTGGACAATTATTTGTCTCCAACTCCTCCTATTTGTTTCTTCTTTCTGATTAATTTCGATGCGGGTTAAAGACAAGCTAGTGTCCCTAAGAGACTCGCCAGCTCCGGAGCTCGGTGCCGATTCTTTGCTGTTGATCCTGGCTGACAGGGGTTGCAGTGGTGGGTGTGTGGGGGGGAAAGTCTCTACCAGGGAAGTAATTATTAAAAACTATCCACAATTTATCATCTGCTGAAGATATACGGTGAAGAAAAAGAACCACAGACTGATGAAAATCTTTATGATATAAAGTTGTCACGATGTTTTTCTTCACCGTTAAAGTGCGTGGTAATTGACTTCCAATACGTACATGAATAATCTTATTTTGAAACGATGTTAAGTACGTATGTTTGTTTTTCAGTACCACCAGAGCCACCAGCTTTGGAGACATTACCTCGTAAGTTATTTAAAAATATTTCGACCCATGGCTTCATCTGGCCTACTACCTACATTTACAAAATCACCCGAATTGGTTTACTGACTTAATATTATTTAATTTTCAGGCACCCCTAAACCTTCTATGACGTCTACCGACACAGCATCTTCATCTAAAGCGGACACAGATTCGGAATCTACAGAGGTAGATAAACCCAAAGAGAAGTTCAAACCATTTGCAGGTTAGTCTTTTTGTAAAACACTACACTCTATCTGCACTGCGCCTGATGACAAGCGCAGTGCAGATAGAGTATCCACCGACATGGGATGTTCATATCTCGACGGTCGATACAATTATACCTGATTTTATCAGGATAAACGATTCAAAAGTGTTTATATTACGTGTTATTACTTACTAAGCCCGGCACGGCAGTGGCGAAGCCTCCATATATGCCGATTACTTCCGGCTTCCCTTTTGTAATTTTTGTCTCTTATAAAAAATACCTTATACTATTACCACTTTTTAAACAAATTATATGAAGAAAATAATCAAATAATAAATAATACTAAAATAAATATATCGGCTTCCCATTTGAAAAAAGTCACCCTTCGCCACTGCGGCACGGCATAGCCCGCCTGGAGCTACTTTTTGAGGGGGAAACCGTTTTCAATATTTTTCATTGGTGTTCCGCTCCTATTGGTCATAACGTGATGTTATGTAGCCTATAGTCTTCCTTGGTAAAAGGGCTATACAACACCAAAAGAAATATTCAATTCGAACCCGTAGTTTTTGAGATAAGTACGAACAAACAAACAAACTCTTCAGCTTTATATATTATACTAGCAGCCCGACCCGGTTCCGCCTGAATGCAAATACATTTTTCAAAATATTCTATCGCCCGTGTTTATCAGAGATAATGTAGGATTCTATTGCTGAAATAATTTTTCAATTCGGTTTTGTTTTAGAGCCTATTCAATGCAAATAATCAAATATTTCCTCTTCATAATATTAGTTTAGATATTGCGTTACTAAAAATAGGTTACACTCGTCTCTTTAAACTTTTTTATTGCTTTTCAAAGTACAGACATGTATGGTCTACGATTTGAATAAATAAATAAATACACCCAACAGTCACATACATAGTCCTGACCTCACACTAAGATCGAGTCTTGTGTCGTGGGTATCAGAAACTACGAGAGAGACTTTTCGGTCTCACAAATACCCACCCAATAATGTTTATTTTCACCAACAGGGACCAAAAAGTTCAGCCTACCAGCTTTGGTGCTCACGAAGAATCAGACGGAAGAGAAACAGAGATCATTCTCCATTGAGAGGCCCCGAGTGAAGCCGAAACCGTCAGGTAACCTTACATCTTTGTGATTAGGGGACTTAAAGATGAAAAAAAAGTATTGTGAGGAAATCTGCATACCATATAGGTATATTCAAAAAATATATACATGTATATATATGTTAGACTGCCTCGGTAGCGTCGTTGTATTACGGTTCGGTTACAAAGCTGAGGTCTCGGGTTCGAGTCCCAGGTCGGGCAAAGTGATATTGGATTTTTCTATTCATTATCAGCCCGGAGTCAGGAATTTGTGCCCGATATGGCGATAGGCTCGCCACCTATCACATCGTGGGTTGGAACATGCAAGGCGAAATGTGGGTGTCCTGGTGGCGCCTCTGCCTACCTCTTCCGGGATAAAGGCGTGAGTTTATGCATGTATATATATGTAAAGTCCGCCAACCCGCACTAAGCCAGCGTGGTGGACTACGGCGTAAATCCTCGTAATTAAATAAATAAATAAATAAATACACCCAACAGTCACATACATAGTCCTGACCCCACACTAAGATCGAGTCTTGTGTCGTGTATCAGGAACTACGAGAGACTTTTCGGCTTCAAAAACACACAGACCCGAAACAAATACCTGTGGATCACACAAACATAAAGACAATTAGAAATAAAAATATTGCGATGAGTAGCGAGACGAACAGGCCATTCGATGTTAAGCGACCAACGCTCATGGACAGTAGCAAACCAAACAACAATGAATTACAAAGCAATGTTTGGCATTCCATTGCGCTCGCCATCCTGAGACATAAGATGTTAAGTCTCAATATGTCCAGTAGTTACTCTGGCTACAATGTCCTTCAAACTGGAACACTACAGTGCATTTACACTGCTGTTTGTTGGAGAAATAGACACTGCGGTGGTTACTACCCAGACGGCCTCTCACATTGAGAGACCTACCACCAGTATCGACTTGATTATTTATTTTATTTATTACAGAATATTAAATATGTTATTTGTATTTACAAAACAGAGAACAAACGGACAACTTTAGAGAGGATTAAGGAGCGCCCACCTCTTCCGCTGCCGATACCGCAAGCTCTAGATGAACCGGGAGAATATGAAGGTAACGTACCTATATTTAATTAATTTATTTGGTTCTAGTTTATTCGGTTTTTTCCGTCCCGTTTCGTCGCGTCTCGTTTTCACTCACGGCATGTAATCCAGTCCCATCCTTTGAGTATAAAAAGTAACAAATATATCGGATATCCTTCGTTATCCCACGTGAACACTTTTTTTTGGATAAAAAGTAGCTTATGCTAGCTAGTATTAATCCAGAGTGTCCTCCATGCCAAATTTCATCAAAATCCGTTAAGCCGTTTCTGAGTTCATCGGGCACATACGCACAGACAAACATTCTAAAAATTATTGTTTTGGGTTCTATTACGTTAATACAGACCCCCCATATTAGTTTTCCTCATTTATCTTCCATGTACAGATGTCGATCGGTTACAAATTTATTATATGTATTATGACCTTAAACCTATTTTTTTTAAGCATCGGTCCGTTTCGTTCTCAGCAGTGGATGAGAATGGACTAACAATATTGCTAATTCAAGTAACTTTGATTTTTCAGATATGTCAACGTCACCAACTAGAAATCCTGAGCCTGTTAAATGTAAGTATTATAGAAAATTTGTCACGACTGCTTCAGTGGCATAGTTGTACTACGGTACTATTACAAAGCTCTCGGGTTCGAATCCCGGGTAGGCAAAGTGATATTGGGTTTTTTCTATTCATCAACCCGGGGTTAGGAATTTGTGCCCGATATGGCGATAGGCTCGCACCCTATCTCATTTTGAGACGGAACATATAAGACGAAATGTGTGTGTCCTGGTAGCACCTCTGCCTACCCCTTCTGGGAAAAAGGCATTAGTTTATGTATATATAAACATATAGAAAGAAAAGAAATAAAAGAAAGAAATAATTTTATAATAATTCATACGTAAATTTTATCACAATTTCTATATTTGAAGTCTACCAACCCGCAGTAGGCCAGCATCGTGGACTATACCCTAAGGCCTAAGCCCTCTTAATGGAACTCACGATTATAGTATTGTACTACATAGTACCTAATTATGAGCTGATAACATTGAAATATAGAAGGGACACCGCGAACAAAATCCTTATAACAATAAAGAGCGGTACGTGTATCGCTATTTCTGTCTTTATTACTCCTACGCAGTCACACCATCTTCCCTCTTACTTCAGTGGCTATGGAACGCGAACTATAGTCTATCTAAACTAACAGGTTCCATTTGACGTTTCATACTTTTAACGTAAATAACTTTGTGCAGACGTAACCCACACAATTTCAATAACACTTTCCGTAAATCCATGGAATTATGAAGCTATTCTTATTTTATCACTAGATATACAAACCATAATCACTAAATTTAAACTAGAATCCTTTAAATAAAGCAAAATAACCATTTTAAACAACATATTTTTTTTCTAGACGTCATTGCAAAGTCACCTCGTTAGGTCTTTTACCGGTAGAGTCGAGACTATTCAAACGCATTTGTATACGCATAATCGGTAAAAATATTTGAAAAATCGAGCAGATATAAAACAGTCGTTTTTTAATTTTTAAAAATACTGAACTTTCAGCTAATAATAGATATGCTGTCAACGAACATACATCTGTAACAGCTCCTCATCATTTTTATATTAAGTTGAAGGTACCACCGCCAAACAATACCGACGGTGGGGAGTTGTTCGAGAGTATAAAAGGAGTAACAACCAACAGCAGAGCTCAGTCGTCATTTTGCCGCCGTGACGTGATGTTGTTATTAATTATAAATTAGTGAATCATTGTAATATTTATATTAAAAGTAAAAGTGGAATATATCTTGTTTTAATAACTTCGCATATATAAAAACCTGCCTTAACCACGGTTACAACTCAGAAGTGGGATACCAATCCTCTTCAATATGAACGACGAAGATCGGGACTTGGAACGGAGTTTATCAAAAAGCCCGCTGTTGCAGAAAATGACTACGAAGGCAGTTGTACATCATCAACCACGTATGAACCAAAGACCAGATAAGCCAAGACACAGTCCTAAAAGAATGCTGGTCACACCAAGACGCAGCAGCAGCCAAAGTAGCGCCTCGAGAAATCTCCACAGAAACCACGACTGGGACAATGATAAAATTTACCGTCTAAGCCGTCAAGGAAGCCGCACTCGGGGCAATAATAGGATACGCGATGTGGGCCATAGTAGGAGCCCGGATCGAGGTACCAATGAGACTGATCACCTCGATCATGATCAAAGTCGCACTTGGGGCAATAGTAGGAGCCGCAAGCGAGACAGTGATGGAAGCCGCGCTTGGGGCAATGGCAGGAGCCGCAAGCGGGGCAGTGATGGAAGCCGCACCTTGGGCAATGACCGGAGCCGCAGTCGCGACGACACGAGTCGCGATTGGAGGCGTGAGAGGACTCGTGATCTGAGTCTTAGTAAGAGTCGCGATCGGGGCAATAAAAGAAGCCGCGATTCAGGGCATGACAAGATCCTCGATCTAAACTATGAATTGGTCAATGATTGGAGCCATAATCAGGGTAAAATAACCAGTAGTGAAAAAAGCAGTGCAGATAGGCATCGGATAAAACTCTTACGCAGTCATTCGCGCAGCCGCAGTCCAAGAGAATACCGTGGAACATGTGATGACATAGAACGACAGAAGCAACGCTTGCATTCTAAGGAGAGACAATTGAAGAAAGAACGGCAACATCTTAGAGAACTGGAACATCGCAACCAACACCGAAGTTCTGGAGAATACCATCCTGGAACTGAACGGTCCAGGTCAGATTCAGCCTCTATATTTTTTAAGGAACTCTTGTCTTCATTGAAGGCAAAAGGAAGCGATAGTTTCCCTATTCTTAATGTTGTACCCGAGTTTGATCCATTGCAAAAGGAACAGTCTATCACTACTTGGCTTACAAAAGTTGACGAGTGTGCCGAAATATACAAATGGACCGAACGGCAAACGATACATTATGCGTTGCCCAAACTCGCTGGCCATGCAAAGATATGGCATCAAGGGTTACCCACTCTGAAACATACATGGCCGGAATGGAAGACGCTTCTAAGAGAATCATTCCCGGCAACTGAAAATTATGCAGAATTATTGACCGAGATGCTAAACACAAGAGTACGGATTGGGGAATCCCTTGAACTGTACTATTTTACAAAAATAAGTTTATTGAACCGCTGCAAGATATTTAAGAAGGAAGCCATAGACTGCCTTATACATGGCGTAGAGGATAGAGGGATAAGAGTGGGCGCCCAAGCGGCTAATTTCGAAAAACCGGAACAAGTTTTACATTTTTTTAAAAGTCTAAAATTACAAATAAATGATGTAGAAATCAGAAAAGATAAGAAAACACCTAATTATAATATAACAAACCGACTGCTCAATAAAACTGATCTTAGTAAGCAATTTACGCCACGACGATACTCTGATAGCATAATTTGCTTCAATTGCAAGGAAAAAGGCCACCCAAATTTTAAGTGTCCAAAGCCCATAATCAAATGTTCGTTTTGCCATTTGATTGGTCATACGTCAACCGAGTGCACCAAGAAAAACTCGAAGACCGAGTTAAAGGATAACAAAGTTATGAAAATCCTTTTAGAGGACAATTTAAATCCCACACGGGAGGGCTGCAATGATACCTCGCTCAGATATGCTCATGACAATTCAGCAAGTATATATAGAATGACAATACACGTCAATGGAAACCCAGTATTCTCACAGATTGATTTGGGTAGTGAAGCTACTTTAATTCGGAAAACAGACGCCGAAATATTAAACCTGCAATGGACAGCTGTCATTGGACCCTTGCTAAGAGGATTGGGAAATGTGCCTTACACACCATTGGGAAAGACACAGGTTGTTGTGGAAGTACAAGACGTCGTTGAAAGAGGCATTGAGGTGTTTATTGTTGACGATCATCTTATTAATACTCCGGTCCTCTTAGGACATACTTTCACTGAACGGCCGAATGTACGCATTATAAAGACTGCGTCAGAGCTAAGATTTGAAACTACAGACCAAGATGGCGAATACAAACTTTTACTCCGAACAAATCAAGACGTGATTATAAATCAAGGAGAAATGAAGGCCGTGCAGGTTACGTCGAATGATAAAATTAGTGGAAGAATTTACATCTGTGGTTCAGTGAGAGGATGTGTGGGATATGAACACTTGCTGCTACCAGGAGAATACGAGATTCAGGAAGGCACATGTTCGTTATTGATCCAAAATTTAAGTACAAATCCGGTTAGAATCTCGAAGGGGACATTGGTTACTCGTGCCAAATATTTAAGTATGGTAAAACACATTTTTAACGTCGTAACTGACGAGAAGTTAAACGAATCACTGGCCCATACTGGCGGCCAACTTACTTTCGAAGAAAAAGAGAGCTTGAAAAGATTACTGTATAAATACAGATTATGTTTTTCCAATCATTTATATGACTTGGGGTACACTAACGAAACTGAAATGGTAATTCAATTAAAAGACTCTAAACCAGTAGTTTATCGGCCTTATCGAATGTCGCAGTCGGAAAGACAGCAAGTACAAACTATGGTGAGCGAAATGATGAAGTGTGGAATAGTTCGTGAATCCAAGTCACCCTATGCCAGTCCAATTGTGCTGGTACAAAAGAAGTCCGGCGAAAAACGTCTCTGTGTGGATTACCGCGCACTCAATAACAAGACCAAGCGTGACCATTACCCTCTGCCTGGGATCGAAGACCTACTAGACCGACTATCAGGGCATACTGTGTTTACAACACTTGATTTGGCATCAGGCTATCATCAGATACCTATTGCGGAAGAATCTATAGAGAAGACTGCGTTTATTACACCGGATGGACAATACGAATTCACCCGTATGCCCTTTGGTTTGGCAAATGCCCCAGCGGTATTTCAAAGGGTTATGCACAAAGTGCTGGGCAAGATTAAGTACGTAATCATCTATATGGACGATATCTTGATACCGGCCGTCTCCGTCGAGGAAGGATTGAACCGATTGGAAGATGTGCTAAACGTAATACTGGAGAGTGGCCTCACACTGAAGAAAGAAAAATGCAGTTTTTTTAAAGAAAGGATTGAGTTTCTTGGATTTGAGATCAGTAAAGAAGGGATTAAACCTGGACAACAGAAAACTGAGGCTGTATCAAGATTCCCAACGCCAAATAATCAACATGACGTCCGAAGATTTTTGGGTTTAGCCAGTTTCTTCAGAAGATTCGTTAAAGGTTTTGCTCTAATAGCAAGACCCTTGACAGCCCTTCTAAAACAAAATGTTGTCTGGGAATGGAGTACTGATCAGGAAACTGCATTTCAAACCCTAAAAGAGCAACTAGTAAAGCGACCAGTATTAGCGTTGTACGAGCACACCGCGGAGACACAGTTACATACAGACGCTAGCAAACTGGGCCTGGCAGGTATCTTACTACAACGTAGTGATTCAAAGCATTGGCGACCCGTCGCATATTACAGTCGACAAACGACCGCTTATGAGCAAAAACTACATTCCTTTGAACTAGAAACGCTGGCAGTAGTGAGTTCACTTAACAAGTTTCGAGTCTACCTTCTTGGCGTGAAGTTTACAATTGTTACTGATTGTAATGCTCTACGGTCAACTTTTACGAAGCGTGATCTTGTTCCCCGCATTGCAAGATGGTGGATACAATTCCTGGAGTACGATTGTGTTATAGAATACCGAGCGGGAAACAAAATGGCACACGTTGATGCACTGAGCAGGAGTCCGATTTGCCACGACGAAGGTCAACTTCATACACTAGATATCCTTACAATTAACATCGACGATTGGATTACAACTGTACAATCAGGAGACCCCGAAATAAAGCTCATGAGAGAGATGTTGGAGGATCCTTTGACTGCGAAAGTTGCCGACGTATACAAAAACTATAAGTTGAAAAATGGCCGTGTTTTTCGCATTATCGACGAGAAGACAATACGCTGGGTCGTGCCGAGAGATGTCCGATGGCAACTACTAAAGGCAAATCACGATGATGTTGGCCACTTTGGGTTCGAAAAAACCCTACAACGTCTTCAGTCTTACTACTGGTTCCCTAAAATGCGCCGCTTTGTAAAAAAGTACGTAAACGCTTGTTTTGAATGTGCTCACCATAAAATCCCCGTTGGAGCTAAGCAAGGGCAACTACATCCCATTGAGAAGGTGGAGATCCCATTCCATACTCTACATGCTGACCACCTAGGACCGTTTGTACGCAGTAAGCACAGAAATTCATATTTGTTAGTGGTTGTAGACGCTTTTTCAAAATATGTTAACCTCACCCCAGTTCGTAGCACCAAAACCAAGGAGAGCATAAAGGTTTTTAAAAACCTCTTTAGTTATTTCGGTACCCCTTCTCGGTTAATAACAGATAGGGGAACCAGCTTCACAAGCAAGAAATTTAAGGATTTCTTAAAAAAATTAAATATCAAGCATATTTTGAATTCGGTTGCTACGCCTCGTGCAAATGGACAAGCTGAGCGATACAATCGCACTATCGTCTCTGCCCTTGGAACAATGATGCACGGGAAAAACCCAGACAAATGGGATGAGTTCATTCAAGATATACAATTGGGTATCAACTCCGCCGTACATGAAGTAACCAAGAGAACTCCTACGGAGCTATTATTTGGCAAGAAGATAATCAATCCGGCACAAGGAATATTTAATGATATTATAAATGATGTAGGAGGAGGTGTTGTAGACAAAAGCTTAGAAGCAATCAGAGACCAAAGTAAGATTTTAATTAATAAACATCAAGAAAAAAGTAAGGAGAGGTTCGACCGGGGCAGGAAAAAGTCCCCAAACTACAAGGAAGGTGATCTCGTACGAATAATAAAAAACATACCTGGACGAACTGGACAGTCAAAAAAACTCGAACCTAAATGCCAGGGACCTTATAGAGTGAAAATGATACTACCTAATGATCGTCTCGTAATAGAGGATACGCCATTGACAAGGAAAGGAGGAAGACGTTACGAAGGAATTATGTCCATAGACAAAGTGTTCCCGTGGCTCGCTTTTGGCACGGGCTCGAAGGACGATACATGTAGCGGCAGTAGTTCAACAGAAGATTAGAACCTCTCAAGTACAGCCGTCACGTATAACTAGACAGATTGATTATATTATAATACATTTTAATAAGGATAATGTCTAGTTGATATGAAGTCAATCGATTGGATAAAAATGTCGCAAGATGATTAAAACGCATGTTTCGAATGTAGTGCTGTTTAGATTAGAAGATCATGATGAAATAACTGCTACCACGTCAAGGCACTTAATGGCGTGACAAACAGTTCTCAAGACTGTAACGAAGGGACTCGCTACAAATCGGATGGCCGACTGTAACAGCTCCTCATCATTTTTATATTAAGTTGAAGGTACCACCGCCAAACAATACCGACGGTGGGGAGTTGTTCGAGAGTATAAAAGGAGTAACAACCAACAGCAGAGCTCAGTCGTCATTTTGCCGCCGTGACGTGATGTTGTTATTAATTATAAATTAGTGAATCATTGTAATATTTATATTAAAAGTAAAAGTGGAATATATCTTGTTTTAATAACTTCGCATATATAAAAACCTGCCTTAACCACGGTTACACATCAATAAATAGTGAAATAATAATATTAATATAAATTAATTTATTGTTAATTAATAGATTTGGATATTACAATGGAAATGAAGGCGGTATTGTAGGATACGCCACACATAGTGAGGAGGTTCCTCACTTTGGAGTATATGTATTGTATTGTATGTATGTATCATGTGTTCATAAGCATGTGCGTGATGTGGACTGGACTCAAAAAGTGTCTGCATCCGGGTGAAGCCGGGCCGGGCCGCTAGTAATAGATAAATCACTCCTTTTGTTCCTAAATAGTAAAGTGACATGCAATTGTTGATTTCTCATTAGAATAAAAATGTTCATGAAAAAATAAACGAAATGATGTAAACTGAAAATATAAACTGTAATCGATTAAGAAATACAAACAAATATTATCGATATCTCTAAATAATCGGATATTGTAAGAACCGATTTATTTGACAGCATCCCTATTTCCCAATGTCAAATGGAACTTCTGAGTTTAGATAGAGTATAAATGTGTAACAAAATACAGCGGTGCGTGTATTTCTATCCTTATTACTCCTACGCAATCACCCTATGTTCCATCTCAGTCTCGCGTTATGCACCCGCGTTAGGTTGAAACATACAGTGCGCGCAGATTTTGTTCGTGGTCTCCGCTCCACAATTCAATGGTTAATAATATTTTTATTTTCAGCGAAATTTCAAAAACAAAAATCGCCTTCTACTTTAAAGAAGGCTTTACCAAACCCGAAACCTCAGATAAAGCCAGTGAAACCGATCGTGCCGCCACCGATGCAAAACAAACCGAAGAAATCACGTAAGAATTATTTAAATAAATATACTCAACAGGCACATACATAGTCCTGACCCCACACTAAGATCGAGTCTTGTGTCGTATCAAAAACTACGAGAGACTTTTCGGTCTCACAAAAACCCAGACCCGAAACAAATACCTGTGGGTCACACAAACATTTGTTTCGGTGCGGTGATCGAACCCGCGGACTCTCGTTTCACAGCCGGCGTCTAACCAACTGCGCCACGGAGGCTGTCAAAAATCTATAATACCTTTTATTATCATTAATACCTTTGTCTTTTTTTTCAGTGGTGCCGCCAAAATCAGACACTGTTACTGAATTGGAAAACATCCTAAAGAAAAATAGAAAATGTAAGTATTGACTCAACATATTAGGTACTTAATATTAAATGCTCAAGTATTGACAGACTATAGAAATCAGAAGTGAAAAAACTGTGGTATAAATTCTGGACTCGTAAGAAAAAATCAATGTACTTAACAGTCACACACATACGAGTAGTTAAGCCCTAACATTGCGATAAAAGTCTAGTTTTTTTTTCTTTATTTAATGAGCTTGATCACTTAGTGATCATGTCGCTCAAAATTCTAATATTAAACATAGGCTTGATTATACCGGGTATATCAAGACTGCGACCTAAAACGAAACCAGGTGGTAGTTTTAGTGTTTACAAACACGATGCAAATAAAAATTTCGCCAAAACAGTGACAGATTTTTATTGAAGGTTTTTAAAAATCATCGTGTTTGGGTGGTAAATACCTAGTTTTTGCGAAAATACTAATTTAAATCCTTACGTACCATTGCGTGTTTAAAAATAAAGAGGTGTACATCCTTATTTTAGGAAAACTATGCATATATTACCTACCCATATACGACGATAAGTAAAAAATTACAAAAAAAAGTTGTCGATTTTTTTATTTTTTTCATTGTGTATGAAGTCACTAATACTACCACCTGGCTTCGTTGATATACCCTGTATGAACATTATAGGTATAGTATGATATAATACTGAGTGAGCGGTGGCGTCGTTGTACTACGGTACAACTACAAAGCTGAGGTCTCCGGTTCGAATCCCGGGTCGGGCAAAGTGATATTGGATTTTTCTATTCATTACTAGCCCGGATTCAGGAATTTATGCCCGATATGGAGATAGGCTCGCCCCATCATGGGACGGAACATACAAGGCGAAATGTGGGTGTCTTGGTAGCACCTCTGCCTACCCCTTCTGGGAAAAAGGCGTGAGTTCATGTATGAATGTAATACTGAGTGACTTTTTTGGTCACTTTATACATAGAATTGAACTCCGCTCAATCAATATGTAAGTATTTTGTTGCAGTAATTATCATCGCTTAATGTTTTGGTTTTATTTTTTTTCAGTTAATCCCACTTCACCGACTCGCACCCTCACGAAGACCACTCCTTCTCCCAAACCGACAATACCACCACTTCCAAGTAAGTAATAAATACACCCAACAGTCACACAGACTCCTGACCCCACGCTATACAAGTCTTGTTACATGTGTGACGTTTTTGAACGATGCGGGAATAACCCTTCAGTAGGCTAATTCACGTAATTTATTGACGCGCCGATCAAGTTTCGATTTAGTTTCGATTAGGTTTACGGCTTAATCGTACGTACGTCACAATGGTATTCTTGTAATTGTTTAGCTGCGCGTAAGATATGCATAAACTGCGCATGTGCTGCACGTTGGTGGGACTAACCTCAAAACTGTCATTGGAGACGTCAAATGAATAGGTAAATACTAATCAGGTTGCGATCTGAATCACGCATGTATAAAACGCGCAGCCGTAGAATAAGCTAAAGCGCTCACGTGACGCGAACTTGACGCGAGCGTATCTGACAGCGGTTGTCTAAATTACAAGAATACGAAAAGGGCCGTTTTGATCGAAACTTAACTGCAACTGCACTGCAACTGAACTTATTTAATTACGTGAATTGGCCTACAGGTGTCCATGTATAGACAAATTGACTTTGACAGATGCAACACAATGGAAAACAATGGAGAACGTCACATTTTTTATAGCGAGCCTCATACGAGTTTTTAGACACCGGAATGGATAAACGAGAACGATTTTGGCATCCTCCGAAATTTATTCTGGTCTCTATGGTAATAAATACACCCAACGGTCACATACATAGTCCTGACCCCACCCTAAGATTGAGTCTTGTGTCGTACATCATTAACTACGAGAGACATTTCGGTCTCACAAACACCCGCACCCGAAACAAATACCTGTGGATTACACAAATATTTGTTTTGTTTCGGGGATCGAACCCAGTAACTGACGGGTGCGGATTTCTTATATTTATTATTAAAAGCTATGTTATAGACTCATTTGATGTATCGCAATTGTTGCAATTGATTATTATCAAGTGATCTTTGATTTATCATTGGGCTACTTCGGAGACCGAAAAACTCCCTGAAACATGTATCAGAAACTACGGGAGTCTCACAACTGAGTCAAATATTTGTGGATCTCACAAACTTTTATCTCGATTATGAATATGCTAGTTTCACAGCTGGTATTTAATCTAACTAAACCACGAAAATATTATTTCTATTTCTAACTTATTCTATAAAAATAATTTAAAATCCCATTCGTTGTCCTGAGACTCAAGGTAGAAACATTTCTCATGCTATTTGATGTAATATGATATATTTATAAAGGCCTTATTAATAGACAGTTTTAAAACCCATTTTTAGGTTATCGAATGTTTGTCCCTTTCGAACGACTTTTGAATTCAGCTTGAGCGAAGAAGACAAAACATTCGATAACTACAAAAGGTTTTAAATCTGTCTATGAATAAAGCCTTTTATATTTAAGTTAATATTATAATAAACCTTTCTTAGTAAATCTTACCACTATTCAATTGCTGTGAGAGTGTTATTTTTATTTCAAACTCGGTTTTACAGAACCCGGGGCTGTTATCACGAAGCCTACTGTAGCTTCACCAATGGACGGTAAGTTTCCTCTTATTTATTCATCGATATCAATGTTACACTAGATAAGACATTCAGTACAAAAAATGTGTCCCACCTACTTGCGGTGCATGCACCACACATGAATCAGTTTGCTTCTTGACAACTGACAGTGCAGTACGCCTTATCGTATACGTTTAAAAGTAATAAATGAATGTTTGGCCGTCAAACCGAAAGCAAATCGTCTGAAGTTACAATATTTTAATAAAATACCAGGTAAGTGGTGTAATATTGTAGTGTGCTTTTAAAATACGGGGGCACTTTATTTCTTTGACGTGTCTCGTCTATCGGTAGAATATAAGTCAATATATTTATTATTATAATCAAAATTTTATTGTTCATGAACATTATTTGCTACCATAAATTCAGCATTGAGTGTTATGGTAACTATTTTTCATGAATATTAGTTAGGTACCACTGATATTTATACAGCCTCCGTGGCGCAGTTGGTTAGACGCCAGCTGTGAAACGAGAGGCTGCGGGTTCGATTTCTGCACCGAAATAAATATTTGTGTAATCCACAGGTATTTGTTTCGGGTCTGGGTGTTTGTTAGGCCGAAAAAGTCTCTCGTAGTTCTGATACCCACGACACAAGACTCGATCTTAGTGTAGGGTTATTTATTTCTTTATTTATTTCGTTATTTATTTCTTTATTTATTTAATGATATTTTATCATCACTTTCCACTAATAACCAATGTCTTCTCTTGAAGGGTGCCTGATTGTATTATATATTACAGCGCCGGTGCCACCGCCTATCTCCACATTGCCCAGGCCAAAAGTGTCTTCGCCAGTTGAAAGTAAGATCAAAAGCATTACTGCAGGCCATATACATCCCTACCTACATAAACTATGAACGCACGTAACTTTGTAGTTAGTGTGTGCCCTGTGGCCCTAGCAAGAACGGCTATCGAAAAAGTATTCATATCGTAATCGAGAAATTTTGTATGAGATTTCTTCAGCGCCTCTATCGTGCGTAAAAGGAACTAATTTTGAGAGCACGAATGATTTTATCTTACTTTCGTATCGTAATCGAGAAGTAACGTAAACAAAACTCGAATTATATAAACGACGGAATGTGCTTCGTGCTACGGATTACCGTCGTACTCTGGTTATCGTATCGAGTCCTCGATACGTTTACGTTACGAATTCGATAGTTTTTCGTGCTAAGGCGACAGTTCGAGGGTTCCCTCAACCAACTCAATGGCTCGTTTAAATTGATTGTTTTACTATGGAAATATACATTAAAATGTACGCTAGGAAATATACAGGGTGTTTTAAGACCACGACCGAAAACGAAGCCAGGTAGTAGTATTAGTGACTTCAGACACAACGCAATTGAAAATTTCACAAAAAAAATCGTCAATTTTATTTTGTCATTTTTTACTTATCATCGTATTTGGGTGATAAACACATAGTTTTCCTAAAATAATGATGTACACCTTTTTATTTTCAAATACACAACGGTACGCAAGAATGTAAATTACTTTTTTCGCAAATACTAGATATTTAGCATCCAAAAAAGTTGATGTGAATAGTTAAAAAAATCTGTCGCTTTTTCCGCGAATAAATTGCATTGTGTTTGTGACCACTAATACTACCACCTGGCTTTGTTTTCGGTCGCAGTCTTGATATACCCGGTATACATGAATAGTGTCAAAGTGGTTACACCTGATGGTAAGTGAAATAAAGAAATAAGTGCAGACAGATGAGCATCAGTTGAGGACAAAATATGATTGTTTCGTGGTATTAACTGCATAATATAACGACCCGTTCAATCTTTACAGTATGTATGTTAAGTCCGCCAACCTGCACTAGGTAAGCGTGGACTATATGGCCTAACCCCTCCCAATCGTACTTTCGATTATAGAGAAGGAGTCCTGCAGTTTATTTTTTATTTTTTTTTGCAATTAATGACGAGACGAGCCTGCCATTCGCCTGATGGTAAGCGATACGACCGCTCATGGACAGTAGCAAAACCAAACAACACCATGAGTTACAAGGCAATGCTTGGCATTCCACTGCGCTCGCCATCCTGAGACATAAGATGTTAAGTCTCGATATGTCCAGTAGTTACTCTGGCTACAATGTCCTTCAAACCGGAACACAACAGTGCATTTACACTGCTGTTTGTTGGAGAAATAGACATTGCGGTGGTACCTACCCAGGCGACCTCTCACATATGAGAGACCTACCACCAGTAAAAGCAGTTGGACGTATATAGGCTGATACATTACAGTACATATTCAAACTTTATTAAAATTTACTAGATTACACTGCCTGCTAACTGCCTCGGTGGCGTAGTTGTAATACGGTACGACTACAAAGCTGAGGTCTCGGGTTCGAATCCCGGGTCGGGCAAAGTGATATTGGATTTTTCTATTCATTATCAGCCAGGAGTTAGGAATTTGTGCCCGATATGGCGATAGGCGCGCCTCCTGTCAAATCATGGGACGGAATATACAAGGCGAAATGTGGGTGTCCTGGTAGCACCTCTGCCTACCCCTTCTGGGATAAAGGCGTGAGTTTATTTATGTATTTCAAATCAAATCAAATCAAATCAAATCAAAAACTTTTATTGTGGACATAGGTTTACACAAGGTGTTACAATTGTGTTTTGTATGGACCACTATGGCCCGCCAAATTGGCATACAATAATATGAAATACAAACTGGTTAACTGGTTAACATAAAGAAACATCAATATACGAAATCAATCAATCTACATATATAACAAATATTAAGATTCTAAACATTTAAAAAAAAAACAAGAAAATAACTTATAATCTACGCTTAATTAGTATAATAAATCTATTAAAGTAATAATTATTTAAAAAACAAATAACCATCTTTTTTTTTTTTCTTAAAAGCATATTATTACTTAGTGCTCGTAGTAGTGATAAATGAGTCTTGTATTGATGTACTAGATTACATTTTATGGTAAGTGTAGTGCAGAAATATCTCTTAGTACCGTCGAACGACTTTCGGACATTTCAACCATCTTGTCATACATCTTCATCCGCTAAAATGTATTAATTATTTTGGCAGAAGTCGCTCCGGTTGCTTTCAAGGCACCAAAACCGACGCATATTAACGGTAATACATATTTCATTTTAATTATTTCGTTACATTTTAAATCGTAGTAGTCTTAAACGTCACAGCTTCTACGGCGCAGTTGGCTAGACGCCGGCTGTGAAACGAGAGGCCGCGGGTTCGATCCCCGCACCAAATCAAATGTTTGTGTGAATCACAAGTATTTGTTTGTGAGACTGAAAAGTTTCTCGTAATTCCTGATAAGATTCGATCTTAGTGTGGGGTCATGACTGTGTATGTGACTGTTGGGTGTATTTCTTTATTTGAAGATGGAACTAAAAGAAAATTTAAAGTCAATCCCATCTAAAATTATTTCAAAAGTGCTAGTACTTTAAACTTTTATCCGATTCGGATATCAAAGTTATCCGAAAATTATTTGATGAGATACTTACCCATAGTTATGTTCATGGGTAATGTTAGTAACAATTGTGATTTATTCTCTTTGCCTAGGTAGATAATGAAAAATTAATAAAAGCTTTTTTTTCAGCTCCCGTGCCTCCGCCGATTTCTACACTACCCAAAGCAGCGATTCCGACTCCAGAAGGTAAGGAAATTGTAAACGATAATGTATGAAAAAAATACTATTTTCTATACTTATTTAAATCAATGTATTAGCGCGACAAAGTCAAGATATAGTATAATAGACCAAGAGCCGAAAATGCCAAATTATACATCACGATACTTTTAACAAAATGTAATTAAACTTTAATAAAATGTGGTTTAGCCAGCGTTACAGTATAAATGCTGAATTTTATGTATGTTTTTTAAGCAACAATCAAAATCTATTTCCTTGGCAATCGGACACTTTTGATGGTTCTTTCATCTCGCCAGGCACATTAAAGCTGATAACTTTCAAAGCCACCCCGATCGGAACTTCATAATAGCTGATCGTGTGATACCTATGTCAGATGCATGCGCCGACTTTAATGAAATGAATCTGGCGGCCACGGGCTCTTGTTCTATAATTCAAATAGAAAAAAGAAGATTTCTCACCGATCGACGCAATTATGCCGACTTTTTCGATAACTTGAAACTGAATACACAATTAGAGTGTTATGAAAAAAAAACAACAGTCACATACACAGTCCTGACCCCAGACTTATAAAAGTCTTGTGTCGTGTAACTACCAGAGGCTTTTCGGTCTCACAAACACCCAGACCCGAAACAAATACCTGTAGTTCATCAGTGCGGGATCGAACTGCAAATCGACCAAAAATTCGTTTAGTTTCTGATACACGCATGATTTATATCTTAGTGCGGGGTCAGGACTATATGTTTACCTATTAACGGGCTTATTCATAGTCAGTTTAAAAACCTTTTTTAGTCATCGAATGTTTTGTGTTCTTCGCTCAAACTTAATTCAAAAGTTGTTCGAATGGGACAACACATTCCAAAACTAAAATAGGCTTATAAACTGTCTATGAATAAGATGTGAAGTATATCTTTTTCTTTTTCTAGAACCTGAAGCCTACACCAATTCGTCAGATGAAGAATGGACATACGAACCTCTGGAGCCATATAACATATACAGCATGTAGAAATGAAAAATCCGGCTTGAAGGACCAAAACTTATAAATTGTCTAAGTGTGGAGATTTTTACGTGTGGATTTTAACTCAATTTGTCAGACTCTATACTTAATTAGTAAATATGCTATATTGTGATTTTTTTAATGATGGTAATTGGGCTTAATATTAGCAAAACTTTAATACCTATAGTAAATATGCTATAGGTAATTGTGAAGTACTGGTCGATTTTGTGGATTAATATTGGTTCCTGTTATTGTTATTTCAGCTGTGAATTTTCACTCAAATTGTCACTTGGTTCAAGTGCTACTTTCATTCGCAGGGTGAGGTGGTAGAAAAGTTTATACTAATGTATATTGCATGGCGTAATAAATAAAAAACATGTATAGTATTTTTTTGTTGCTGTTATCCACTTCATTAACTTTGTAAAAGATTACTGAGATTCTTGTAACAAAATTTAAACAGACATATTTTAACCAGATTTTCTCGCATTCCCCAAATTGTTTTACTTCATAAGTATTTAGGTAGTTTTATAAAATAAAGTAACACTAGCAAGAGTACTGTGAAAAATCATTTCAGAGTTTTTAGCGAACAAAAAGGTAGTTTTAATTCTAAGAATACTCTATTAAAAAGCCTGGAGGGTAATTTCTACCGAATTTACTTGTGATCTCCCATACTTAGATCATAATGTACAAAATATTTAACAAAATGTGTATATTTTTGTCTAAAAATATTTATATTATTTTTAGTATGATAGTTTTTTGTATTATTATTATTTCCTTTATTTTTTCGTACACCTCATGTCACCGCCGAATTCTCGTCCTGTCTTATCCTATGGTAGTCGTCAGGAATATCACCTTGAGCGATATATCGTCAGGAATATCACCTTGAGCGATATATCGTCAGGAATATCACCTTGAGCGATAAGGATGCCATTATATACATTTTATTACATTAATTTATTCATACAGTTTTGAAACTTATTTTAGTCATCGAATTTTTTGTCTTCTGCGCCAAAACTGAATTCGAAAGTCGTTCGAAAAGGACAAAACATTCGATAACTAAATAGGTTTTAAAACTGTCTATGAAAAAGGCCGCACAAGTTTACATCAAAGACTGCCGTCTGCTGCAGTCTTACTACAATTTTGATATTCATGTCAAATACATCGCCTCAGTGGCGGCGTAAAGGGGGGGCGATGGGGGCGGTCCGCCCCGGGTACCAAGCACCAAGGGGTGACAACGACAACCCAACCCGACAAGCGACAATAAACGAAGAGCGTGGACCACGATCGTGGGCGAAACGATCCTGCTCGCCACCGCCTATCTGATCTTATACGAGCACGAAAACTCCGGAGTAAGCATGTATATTATTAACTATTTGGTGTCATATTTTAGGTAGGGGTGCTCAATACGAAACCGCCCAGGGTGCCAACCTACCTTACGTGTATTTACTATTTGGTGTAATATTTTAGGTAGGGCAGCTCAATACGAAACCGCCCAGGGTGCCAACCTACCTTACGCCGCCACTGCATCGCCTACATCAAAACCTTTATTTTTACGGCGCTAATTAATTTTAAGAAATGTAAGACAAAGTTAATTTATATGTAAGTTAAGTTACTGCTCATTTTAATTACAATAATTTTATACAAACTGTATTATACTGTATTATTTTAACTTTATACTGTATTATTTTGCATCAGCCTATATACGTCCCACTGCAGGGCACGAGTCTCCTCTACAATCGAGAGTACGATTGAGAGGGGTTAGGCCGTATTTCAGCACACTGGCCTAGTGAAGTTGGCGGACTATACCATGAAAATTCTTACAAATCTGAATAAAACAAAATTTTTTTATAATAATTTATTTCATATCATCATCGGTAATTTTAATTTTTTTCGTGTCTTGAATAATTTCATCGATTTTATGCAAATCTTTGAGCGACATTTGTCCAGACCCTCGCTCCATTGGCTTGGGTTGCGAAGGGTCTGGCTTCCAACCCAGGAAGTTTATTATTTGATACGTGGCAGGGACGCCTCGGGACTCTTTTTCTGGGAATTCCTGGAAAAATATATTTATAATGATCATAAATAATATAAATAAATACACCCAACAGTCACATACATAGTCTAGTGTCGTGTATCAGAATCTACGAGACTTTTCGGTCTCACAAACACCCAGACCCGAAACAAATACTTGTGGTTCATCGTATCAAATAGCGAGGTTTCTCCCTGTTGTCAGTTAAAACACCCCACACGCCTAAACACAACGCCTCACAGAGACACAGACAATACCCCTACATAATAAAAGACAGACAGAAAAAAAACACTTGTGGTTCACACAAATATTTGTCTCTGTGCGGGGATTGAACCCGCGGCCTCTCATTTTACAGGCGGCGTCTAACCAACTGCGACACGGAGGCTGTAAAATAAGCAAATACTTACATAAACTCACGCCTTTATCCCCGAAGAGGTAGGCAGAGGCGCCACCAGGACACCCACATTTCGCCTTGTATGTTCCGTCCCACGATGTGATAGGGGGCGAGCCTATCTCCATATCGGGCACAAATTCCTGACTCCAGACTGATAATGAATAGAAAAATCCATTATCACTTTGCCCAACCCGGGACTCGAACCCGAGACCTTAGCTTTGTAACCGTACCGTAATACAACTACGCCACCGAGGCAGTTATATATTTATGTTTTTTTATAATAGATATTTTGTAGTATTAATTAAAGAGATTATATGTGTTAATTTCTTACCTTTCCATACATCTCATCGTATATAGCAGCTGCTGCGAACTGCACATCCTTGCTGAGTCTCAGAGGTCTGTTGAAGGCTGCGTTGGACTCGCCAAGGATCCGGAGGTCTTTCATCACGTGCCACGCACTAGGGTACCATATTGTGAGGGAGTCCACATCCACTGTCTGGAGGGTGAAGCCGGCACTGGAATGTGGACTTTATTTGTTAGATGTTAAAGTTCAAAATTGAAAATTTAATGTTATAGGTGTAGGTAATTGTAATAAACGTGGGTAGTTTACAGTAGGATGCTGGTGAAGCCGGCACTGGAATGTGGACTTTATTTGTTAGGAGTTACAGTTGAAAATTGAGAATTTAATGTTGTAGGATCCTGGTGAAGCCGACACTGGAATTTGGACTCTATTTGTTAGGAGTTGGAGTTGAAAATTGAGATAATAAATATTTGTAAGATTACTGTTGTATGTATGAAAATCTCTATAGTATTTGCTATTAACCTAGAATAGTATTGGCAAGAGACGCGATCCAATAGCACAAGTGTTGGAATCAAACTACAATTAACAGAAGAAATGTTTATATTACAAACGAACATTAGTAGCTTTATGGTACAAACGTTATTTTATGGTACGGAACCCTAGGTGCGGTTACATTTGTAATATTAAACAGCCATTTCTAAGGCAGAAACATAACATAGTAAATAAGAAGTAAAATAATTATGTAACACTTACGCGGTAAGCAACCCGCCAATATCCCTTATTCTAGTGAAGGGGGATATGTGGGGGGCGATGCCCCCACTCCTCTCGGTCTCCGCTAGTTGCAGAGACTGCCGCAGTTCCACCAACGTGTCACCACCGAAGACGCAGGCCATAAACACCTGAAACGGACGCCATTTTGAAATTAAAAGTATCGAAGGTTTATTTATTATTTCTGATTAGTACTACCCGACGTCATAATAAGAACCCCTGTGGAAAATTTCACGTTCCTAGCTCCAGTAGTTTCGGCTGCGCGTTGATACAACAGTCAGTATCCTCATTTATAAATATACATACATACATACATAGATACATAACGCCACGCCTTTATCCTAGAAGGGGTAGGCAGATTCGCCACCAGGACACCCACATTTCGCCTTGTATGTTCCGTCCCACGATGTGATAGGGGGCGATCCTATCGTCATATCGGGCACAAACTCCTGACTCCAAGCTGATGAATAGAAAAATAAATATCACTTTGCCCGACCCGGGATTCGAACCCGAGACCTCAGCTTTGTAATCGTGCCGTAGTACAACTACGCCACCGAGGCAGTCTTATAAATATAGATTACAATTATGAAAGTGAAAAATTATGGTGTGTGCATGTTCTCTAACACACCTTATTTTAAATTTTGTTGACTTGTTTTTGTTAATACATCATTTCCTTTGTTTTCTACATTTAGAGCTGTTAAAACTTACCCCGTCAGGAGTGAGGCACTTCATCACCTTATCAAACAGGCCTGGTAAATCGTTAACCCAGTGTAATGCGAGAGATGACACCAAGAGATCCACGCTGTTATCTGGGAACTGAAAATAATATACCAAAAAAAAAACCTTAAAGGAATTGTAGGTTTCTGTTGTTGACATTTAGAAACTTTTACAATTCAAAATTCCGTAGAAAAAGGATATAATTACTTAAAATAGATTACCAGGCTTATTCTTAGACAGATTTGAAACGTAATTTAGTTATCGAATGTTTTGTCCCTTTCTCTCGAATTCTGTTTGAGTGAAGAAGACAAAACATTCAATAACTAAAACAGGTTTTAAATCTATCTATTTATAAGGCCGTATTGGATTAGGCCAGCAGATTAGTTGGATGAAGTGTGGAGGGCACATAATGTGGAGCATTGATGACCGATGGCTCAAAGGGGACATTGGACACCCACCATGTAGGTGAATACTGAATACGATACCTAATAAAGGTTCCTGAAAGTCCCGGAATGCAGGCCTCTTGCCAGCTCCCACAGATTGCTTTGAAGATATTTTGGGGTAAATCTATACAATAACGAAACATAAAGCAGGGGAGGGGCGTGGCCTGTGTGGTCGTCACTTTAGTTGTGGAAGGAGAATTGTGGAATGGTGGAAGGAAAGCGCGGACCAGCGCGCGCGCATCACTTCACTTTTACTCGAGATATCGAAAATTGACAAACATTGTAATTTTTATTGTGTTTCTGTTTGTACATTTCTGTTAAAATATAATTGGTGATAATTTGAAAATAAAATTATTAAGACTAAGTTTACAATTAATTGTGCTTTTTATAAGTAAAACTAATTTAAATTTATAAGTATGCATATTGTGCAGTGGACACTGCGTAGCTGAAGTAATATCTACATTGACATTCTCTAAAGTGATACTTCATATTGCATACATACAACAATATTGGTAAAAGCTTAGGAAATAATAATGTGTGTAATAATAACCACATCAAGCTGTTGGAAGTGACCTGCATCCAGCAACTTCCTGCAACCGTCCACCTTGTACGTGGGCATCCGGCACTTCTTTTGCCTGTCAGTGGCCTCCACTCCAGAACCTTCCAGGAGGCGTATGTTCTGTATTGGACTTCCTGTGGCTGAATAGATAGATAATTAAAACCGCACTCACATCAAGACTCTCTTCATCCATAACAATCTTCTCAAATTTGACATCATCTCCTACAATAGCTTTATCCAAATGTGTCTGTGATGTGTCACAAAGGGTAACTTTCTCCACGCTATCTGGTAGGAAATGCCTGGATACATAGCCTCTACTTGCACCTGGTAATACAAAGAAAAAACTGTATTTATACATGTGTTACATATTTATTTCTTGTGTTTGGTGTGTGTGGGTGTTTGGGGTGTTTGTGAGACCGAAAAGTCTCTCGTAGTTTCTGATACACGACACAAGACTCGATCTTAGTGTGGGGTCTTGACTATGTATGTGACTGTTGGGTGTATTTATTTTAAAAAAAATCCTATATACTTTATTGCACTCAAAACAAATACAAAAAGAATTTAAGAAATCACATACATAAAAATACAATTGGTGGTCATATCACTCTAAGGCAATGTCTCACAACAATGGGATGGATATAAGAAAAGGATAAGCAGGGAAAAAGACAGCATAATATATACATACCAAGCAAGGAACAGAAAACTATTTGAAAGACTATCTCAAAAATAGGGTCTTTCCTAATTAATTCATTATTTTGAATCTTAAATGATGAAAAATTATAGTAAGTACATTGTGTTTCACATAAAAGTGGGATAAGAGAATCTAGAATATATCTTTATTAATAAACAAACATACCAAGCTCAACAGCGTTCTTAAAAGTCCTTTTAATATCGAAAACCCGATCAGCTGTTCGCCAACCAACTTCTTCCCTAATGAATTCAGCTAAATGGTAATCCTCTCTTTGAGCCGACCGCTCCCTCTGTAATAACTTAGCCTTTCTATCAAATATATTCATACTACGGTACACAGAACTAGCAGTTTTCTTTTTAGCGACATTCGAGCTGTTTCTTATCGGTACATTACGTAAACATCGATGCTCGAATAATAACTTATTTGAAATAAATAACCTAGATAATGAATAAGGAAGGGTTGTTTGTGACATTTTTAATCAAATTTGATACTTTAACTGGATAAAATGAACATAAATCATTACTAATGTAATTATCATTTTCTAGGTTATGTTTTGATTTTATCGCAGATAACATATTGACAGAAGCGTTCGAAATACAAATATCAACAGAGGTTGTTTATGTGTGTTATTGACATAACATAGTAAAATAATTAATGTAAAATCGATAGAAATATTTAAAAATGTCGGCCCAAAGTAAAATTTAAAAAAAATTATAGACGCAAATAAAGAAATATTTTCAAAAAAGATTTTGTTATCTAACTCTAAATATTTACTTCGCTACTTGTGCACTAGGTAAGCAAACTTCTGAACGCCCAACAGAATGTCAAGCTGACATCAGATAAACTTTTGCTATCATTTGCTCTATTGTTCAAAAATAAACTTCTTTCTAGCAAAAAATATTATATATTATTAAAAGCAACATACAGTAAGTACAACTATTATATGATTTTGATTAAAATACATTATAATGAGTATTTTACTTTTAAATTTCTTCTACAGATGTGGCCGATATTATTGCAATTTTTACGCAGCAATGCGCCGTATATTACTCTGCCGATTGCCGCAGTTGTCGGCGTAATAGGTTATAACCTGGAGAGCCTGTTATCTGATAGATATACACCTTATAATAGTGAGTATTTCATCAAGATATTACGTTATGTTTAATTCCTCCAGCCATTCGTCCTTTCGGCGCAGTCCTCACCTTAGGATTGGGGTAATTTTTAATGAGATTGTCTCTCGTAGTCCGGGTAATGAAGCCAAGACCCCAGCTTCTTTGAATAATTAACAAAAAGACTGGCCTTTTGTGGTCATTTCCCACCGCCACCAAGAACAAGCTACACTTGCTAAATCGGGTTGTTTACCACCACCCAAGAATCGGCATTGATGTCCATTAAGCACAACCCAGAGGACACATGTAAGGTGCTCTTGCCAGGGCAAGGTGGAGTATCCTACAGACCTGAGCAACTTTGTCCCCCAAAGAGGGAGAGGGAAAGAGAATTACTATGAAAAAGTTAAACATAGAATTCATAGAAACCAATTTCAAATTAACAGTTAACTTTAAATTAATCTAACTGAATAATATCTCTCATTTTCCAGAAGCAGTCCAAGACCAGAGACTAGAAAGGTTAGATGAAGAAACACTAAATGACCCAACAAATGTGAAGAAATTAAAATACCAAGAGAATGTATTTGGAAAGAATGTTTCGCCTTCATTGCAGAAGAACTAATTGTACTATAGTTAGTAGTTGAAGATATTTAAAATCCCAATAATACAGACTTGAAGCATTAAGCCCAATTCACAGGGAGAGTTTCTCACCTCGAAGATACAATTATCGTAAGGATATAAAACAGTTGCATTGTGTGTCTGTCAGAACACAATAATCTATAGAGGTTATGTCATGCAATAATGGCGTACGAATCTGGCCACAAGAAACTCTCTCCATGTAAATGGGGCTTTGGTCTAAAAGTTGACATGGCAAATTCAGCCTTATCACCTCTCCATTTTCTGTATTGTATAGCCTTTAATTGTCTGGTGCTGGGCATGGAATTCCTTTACAAACAAGAGTTTCATCTTAGACGAAAATCCATTTAGTAGTGGTCCTATATAGATAGTGACCCCTATACACAATGGTTAAAGACTAGTCAAAGACAGAAGTGTAACATGTTTTGGGTTCATCTTTGTAGTGTATATCCAAGGAGTTACTCTATATTCCGAAACAAAGTTCGAATGTTCGACTTCCGAAGTAAGATAAAAGTTTTTCACTTCTAAAAATCAATATTATTCTCTATGACACTTATCATTTACTCCGAACTTAGTCTATGGTTACGATGTTTTTTTTTTTTTTTTTTTTTATTACAATGAATGGCGAGACGAGCATGCCATTCGCCTGATGGTAAGCGATACGACCGCTCATGGACAGTAGCAAAACCAAACAACACCATGAATTACAAGGCAATGCTTGGAATTCCACTGCGCTCGCCATCCTGAGACATAAGATGTTAAGTCTCAATATGTCCAGTAGTTACTCTGGCTACAATGTCCTTCAAACCGGAACACAACAGCGCATTTACACTGCTGTTTGGCGGGAGAAATAGACATTGCGGTGGTACCTACCCAGGCGGCCTCTCACATATAAGAGACCTACCACCAGTAAGATGTACGATTATTCGAACATTTTGTAGAGTGCATAGGCACATTCGTACAGTTTTACGTACGACGTTCGAACATTCTAACTTCATTTCGGATTATAAAGTAGTTACTGGTGGTAGGTCTCTCATATGTGAAAGGCCATCTGGGTAGGTACCGCCGCAATATCTATTTCTTCCTCCAAACAGCAGTGTTAACTCACTGTTGTGTTCCGGTTTGAAGGACATGGTAGCCAGAGTAAGTACTGTACATAATGAGACTTAACATCTTATGTCTCAGTTTGGCGAGCCCAGTGGAAAGCCGAACATTGCTTTGTAATTCATGGTGTTGTTTGCTTTTACTACTGTCCATGAGCGGTCGTATCGCATACCATCAGTAGTCTCGTCTCGCTATTCACTGCAATAAAAAAAGAAAAACCCCCAGGCATAATTAAGATGGAAAAATGATGTTGATCGTCAAGATAAATCTTACATTGCTAGATTATCTCAATAGAAATTGTGCCTTATGCTGTGGAAATGAGATTCGATTTGCCATGTTAACTTTTAGACTGACACCGAGTATTAGCCAAACTTTACCGTGCCTCAAGTCTACAGTCTTTTCATAGTCGGAGTATTTATAAATAGGCCATTTATAAAAACGTGCACGTTTTTATTCAAATATTAAGAAAGTATGAGGTACCGTAATATCAGCTTACCTTTGGGGTATTAAAGTAACAAGTTTTTTATCGCGTAACTGTCTCGAAACGCCAGAGTGAGAGGGGAGATAGTGTTTGTGCGTACGAGTGAAAGAGATAGATTGTGAACTGCAGTCACCAACTACTTTTAAAACGATGTAGTTTAGTTTTCTCTAGCATGATACCTCAATTTCTGCCTGTTATTGTCCAATTGTAATAAACACAATTCTTTTGACTTTCAAAAGCAATCAATTTTGCAATAATTAACTTGCTCATCATAGTACTCATACAATTATAATATTCGTTATAATTATAAGCCATTGATTTATTGGGCTAGAGGGGATACTGTGAACAAAATATGTACTTAACAAAAAAGATCGGTACATGTACCCCTATCACTCTTATGGCTCCTATGCAGTGATACTATGTTCCCTCTCGCTCTGTGTTCTCGCGTTTTTCTGTATATCTCTTTTACTTCTAGGGAATAACACTATGTTCCGTCTCGCTGTATGTTCCCGCGTTTCGTTGATACATACAGTGCGCGCAGATTTTCTTCGCGTTGCCCGTTCTGATATACCTTAATGGTATGACCATAATCTTGAATTTAAAAAATGTCTCTAGCTTTAGAGTAGTTGCAATTTTGGATTCTGTCGATGAATGTGAAATGTAGATAATAAATTAGTCACTATTATAATTGTAAATAATTGTTGAATTATATTTTTAACGATTTATGCAAATTGTAGTTTTATTTCTTTGAGGCATTTCGGTATATTGTTATTGCATTTTCCAATATTGTTAAGGTCCAATAAGGAATTAATTTTAAAATATTTAATTAGATCAGTTCGAATGTTTGGCGCCATTTAAATTTAGGTTCTTTTGATCGCGCAGTCAGAGGGAATCTTGATACCTATATCGATAAAAAATAGAAATTATTCAGCATTTTTTAAACAGTCAGGGTTTTTGATTACCTAAAAACAACTACGAAATTGTCTACTGCCTTTTTTATTTTGAGCCAATTTAGAAGGGTCATGTAAGCTCTCACGCTCACTCTTCAATCACAGGGAAAAACACAAAGAAAAATGTCTTAAAACATAAATACTTTATTCCACTTTAACCTACTTCTATAATAAAACAATGTATCCATAGATACGTAGAGGAACCAAACAATATTCATAACAAAAACCCATTACCAACAACTTGAAAATTGGCAAAAACCAGGAGTGGCTAAAATCTACTTTTTCCATCAGGTACAATAACATTTTTGACAATGTCTCTGTGGTTAGTCACCGGCTGTGAAACGAGAAGCCGCTACAATCCTGCACTGACTAATATTTGGGTTTTTAAATATTTCAGTTTATAGTTGTTGAAATTACCATAGATAGCTGGTCGGTGACAGAACAGTGTAATGGACAACGTTATATGGGAATTCATACAAAGAGTATTTTTTTCCTGATATATTGACAGCTTCCGTGGCGCAGTTGGTTATATGCAGGATGTGAAATGAGAGGCCGCGGATTCGATTCCCGCACCGAAACAAATTTATGTGTAATCCACAGATATTTGTTTCGGGTCTGGGTGTTTGTGTGACCGAAAAGTTTCTTGTAGTTTCTGATACCCACGACACAAGACTTGGATCTTAGTGTGGGGTCCGGACTATGTATGTGACTGTTGGATCTATTTATTTTTATCACAGCGTGGTCTGATGGATAGGTTCGTTATAACAACTTTATAGAATTTGACTTTATTTTATGTCAGCTGTACATTGCGTTATTAAAAAAAGATATAACTATTTTTATTTTAACAAACACTCTGTATTCTATTTTCTAAATATGATCCTTCATTTGAAGTACGAAACAAATAGACCCCCCATTTGCTAACACCCGTCTTCATATTTAAAAACATATCTTAGGGGACATCCCTTAATTACGTGAACAAATTTTCTGTTAATTTATAGGTTTTCTAGCAGCAGCGCTGTAAAGCAATCGCAATGTTGGGAAGTTAAAAAATTAAACCAAATCGCGATAAAATCCGTAAAAATTAATTTTATTTCCATGTGGATTTTTAATTACTCTATCTCCTTTTTTAATTAACGCAATTAATGGATGTCCCCTTACACTATTGCTTGTACATTTTGGTATATAATAAAATAAGTGCACAGTACTAAATATATCAAATCTCTATACATATTATATAGCACATAATTTATATTTTAAACTATACTAAACGACATATTTTTCATATCTACATATACTATTATTTACTCTCTTATAATAACTTCGATGATCAATTTTACTAAAACATAAAATTTCAAAAACGTTCACATTTTTTGTGGAATTCATTTAGACTAGGGAAGCAACATTTTAAATTTGATAGCCCTCGTGACACAGTTGGTTAGACGCCGGCTGTGAAACGAAAAGCTGCTACGATTTTCGCGACAAATATTTGTGTGATCAACAAATATTTGTCTCGGCTCTGGGTGTTTGAGGTCGAAAAGTCTCGTAGTTTCTGATACACGACACAAGACTCGATCTTAGTGTGGGTCAGGACTATGTATGTGACTGTAGGGTGTATTTATTAAAACATCCATCTATATTATTAGGTCGTTGAACTTGTATCATTATCTGATTCTTCGCTTGCCATATTCTTTCATACTATAGTCTCAACTACAGTAAAACACTACTACTTTTAAACTTTATTCCATACTACATAAACAACATTCAATTTATTCTCTATACAACTCTAAAGGGAAATGCCTAGCTTTGAGCCTAGGTATTACACAATTCATTAATATTGCAAAAGTACGATAATTTGACCCAAAACAAAAATTCTATGTATATATTCGGATTACAATTGCAATTAAATAAAAGTCGTTTTAATAAAAGCAAATCCATTAGTAGCAGCAAAAAATGCCAGGTTATATTTTAAAATCTCTAATACAAAATGGAAATATCAATTGGTATTAATAATTTGATATTGAAGTCTATCTAAGGAACGATCTCGAAAGACCAATCAGATCAAAGATACATCGACACGCCCACATTTGACTTATCGTGATTGGTTTATTTTCGTAATCGAGCTTTAGATCAAAATAAGTATCGGTTTTATTTCCATCGTTTATTGCCAGTTAGCGATTTTGAATTTCTCGAGTAGTAAATCGGCACGAATTAAAAAGCATATCTCAAGAACGCAGATGTAAATTAATTTCAAATTAAGCTCAATTTAAGCTTATATTATTACCTACAAAATGACACTAAATTCGTATTTATTTCGTATCATTTATGGGCTCAAATATTTTAGGCAATCCCCATTTCACACAATCCTAGTCTATAAATATTCTTTATGTTGCCACAATATGTGCTATTACCTACCATTACACCCAATATAGATCTACTGGTGGTAGGTCTCTCATATGTGAGAGGTACCACCGCAGTGTCTATTTCTCCAACAAACAGCAGTGTAAATGCACTGTTGTGTTTCGGTTTGAAGGACATTGTAGCCAGAGTAACTACTGGACATATTGAGACTTAACTTCTTATGATAAAAATATTAAATTATTATTGCGGCATTTACTG
This sequence comes from Deilephila porcellus, assembly GCA_905220455.2. Lineage (NCBI taxonomy): Eukaryota > Metazoa > Arthropoda > Insecta > Lepidoptera > Sphingidae > Deilephila > Deilephila porcellus. The sequence goes on along the minus strand of LR999997.1, from coordinate 1,870,920 downwards.
ATATTAAGCACCCATCAAAATAAATACAATTTCATATCCTCTGGCAGCTTATGGTCATAGATTCTAATGGATAATCGTATGCGCCTGGATAGTTACCACCTAGATCTAAAACCTATAATAGTGACCCTACCATTTCGGGTAAGACTTTCGGTTGACTGACTCGGTGGCGTAGTTGTATTACGGTACGGTTACAAAGCTGAGGTCTCGGGTTCGAGTCCCGGGTCGGGCAAAGTAATATTGGATTTTTATATTCATTATTAGCCCGGAGTCAGGAATTTGTGCCCGATATGGCGATAGGCTCGCCCCCTATCACATCGTGGGATGGAACATACAAGGCGAAATGTGGGTGCCCTGGTGGCGCCTCTGCCTACCCCTTCGGGGATAAAGGCGTGAGTTTATGTGTGTATGTACCATTTCGGGTTAATTATAATAATTAACCCGAAATGGCATAATTTTGCCGACCAGCAAGAGATTTTCTCACCGAATTAAGCGCCATTTACACGGGGACAGTTTCTCGCGGCGAGAATCGTATGCCATTATCGCATGACATAACCGGCATGAGACTATCATGTTCTCAATGTTTAAACGATGCAACTTTTTTATATCCTTACGATAGTCGTATATTCGAGTCGAGAAAAATGGGGCTTTATAGTCTATTTGAATTGTAGTCCTGTTGTGAGTATAAAAAAAATATAAAAAACTACTTACTCCATAGATTCTCTATAACTAAGCTGCAACATTAATAACTTGATAAAATTCTACTATAAATTGACTGATTTCCTATTCAAAGCTAATTGGCTCTTGCATAACAAACTTCTCGATTTCCATCAAATTGCAATACATTGTGTACGGTGTCTCGTTGGACATTAAATAATTTCTAACTATTTCTAAATCTTGTAGGGCGCGCAACTTTTTAATTCTGACTTCTTTGTCGCTCGAATCAGGTTTTTCTGTGGCTAAAGGCAATATTTCTTCCTTTTCTTTCTCATAACCAGCTGGATCGGTGACCCTATGGTTGCCACCAAAGACAGATCCATTCGTTCCTTGACCGGTGAGTAATTCCTCATCAACGGTCAAAAACATGTCCAAATTAGGCAGATCCGTGTAGTAAGATTCAACATCATAGTCTTTCAGCATATTGCAAAGTATTTCCTCATCATTATCCGTCACTTTTGGCACTAAACACAAACTTTGCTCCGGTGGTTGCACATCGTAACCGGTGGTGACAAAACTATTAGTTATAATTTCACGAGGCACCCTTTCCCATGCTTTGTCTAACATGTATAAAGCTTCTAAACAAGTCATATTTCTGTCCACACCACGTATGACACTCATAACCTTTTCTTCTAACGTTAATCTTCTGAATTCCTTCCGGAATGCTGCCGATATGCCATTTTTCATAGGCATAAGACCGCTTGCAGCCTTCCATGGTACAAATACTAGTTTTAAATGTGACAATTGTAGTTTAGAATGTATAGTAGCTCGGTCTAGAACTAGAATTGCTTTCCTATTCTGCACTTGAAGCTCCCTGTTCCAATATTTAACATATTCTTCAAACATTTGTGTTGTAAAATGTGCTTGGGAATGTCTTATATAGGATACCGGTAATGTATCTGGATCTCTGTGTGAATGTACCAATGGGTCTTCAGTACCACAAACAAGCAATTTCTTTCTATCCGTAGCGGTCACATTGGTACAAATGAAAACAGCCAAACGGTCCTTTGCATACCCTTGTATGAACTTTCTTCCAGCTAATTTCTTAATGCGACCTTTCGAAGGGTTGAAATAGAACCCCACTTCATCCCCAGTATAAATGTCTTCATCATTCATCCCTAGTCTAACATCACACCACTGTTCATCAAAGAAGATTTTCTTCCATTTTGATTCAACGGAAACATTATGATAGTCTCTCTTTGAGGGAGTGCCTCTAAAGCATATATTATACCGTTTCTTGAACCTATCCAGCCATTTCTTACTCCCATTAAAGGCAACAAACCCACATTCCTTAGCAAAAGCTTCAGCAGCATCTTGCAGCATTTTGCCTGATACTTGTGTATTATTAGACTTCTGATTTTGAAACCATTCTAGTATTCTTGCGTCTAAAATACTATTCATGTATTTAAGGGTCTTTTTGCCAGCTTTTTTGTGTATCATATAATTGTCTCGGTCTTCCCAAATTTCATTGACTACTTCCGGGGTTAAATTGTATAGTTTGCAGATATCATCGACTGTCCGTCCTTTGTATAATTTGCTGACTATTGCACATTGGGTTGGATACGTTAAATCTTGCCTTCTTAAATATCCGTCAGTGATTTCTGGTTTACTTTCATAGGAGAAGTTAGGATCATTGGATTCTTCGGAGCCATTCCCTTCGTTTTTGACTTCATTTTCTGTGCCGGTACCCGGGTCTTCGGTTTCTTGATCAGAAACTATTTCTACCTTGCATGTTGTTTCTCGTGGCTTGGGTTTTCTGTAAATAATAATAAATAATAAATACACCCAACAGTCACATTCATAGTCCTGACCTCACACTAAGATCGAATTTTGTGAAGTGGGTATCAAAAGCTAAGAGAAACTTTTCGGTCTGACAAACACCCAGACCCGAAACCTGTAGATCACACAAATATTCGTTTCGGTGCGGGGATCGAACCCGCGGCCTTTCGTTTCACAGCCGGCTTCTAACCAACTGCGCCATGGTGGCTGTAACAGTTCAATTGTATTGTTTTTTTTAATCAATACTAATTTTCTTGCATTATACCACTCGTATAGGTGCGTGTTCGCCTTTTGGAAGTGCTTGATGGTCTGTCAGTAATGGACCGGTAACGAATGGCGAAATAAAAGTCTCAGATTCAAATCCTAATGAATATCTGAGTTTCCAGTCATGTGTGTTATGGTCAGGAGTAAGACTTACCATCATTAGACATTATATTCTTAGGCATTATCGCCAATAAAATAATAATTTGGAACTTACTCATTTTGGGCATCAAGATGTTTCTTCGGATGTGAACTGACATGCTTCTTGAGTTGTGATTTTGTGTGAAATTTGTCCGGACACATATCACACTGTATCGTCTTTTCGTGTGTCGCCATGTGCCGAGCCTAGAAATAAATTAAGACATTCTTTTTCACAATCACCCATCACACATTTAGGAAATTAGATTTTTATACTGGTATAATGAAGTGAATACAGTGCAAAAGATAGTCATTGTAGTACATAAGCCCACGTCTTTTTCCCAGAAGGGGTAGGCAGAGGTGCTACCAGGACACGCCTTGTGAGTTCCGTCCCACGATATGATAGGAGGCGAGCCTATGGCCTATGGCCTATGGCCTATGGCCATAACTACCGGGTAGTAGTTCAAAAAAATGACTGAATCTAAACAATGTTGAACATTTTAATGGATTCAATAAATTATTTTCATTTCATTTTCATTTCATTTCATTTCATATCAGTCATACCTGACTCACTTTTCCCAACCCGGAATTCGAACCCGAGACCTCAGCGTCGTTATCGTACCGTAATACAACTGCGGCATCGAGCCAGTTCCAGTCATGGTAGTGAAATCCAGATAAAGTAGATACTTTATCGTCTGGATAGCAAAGTGAGATGGTTATCTCGGGTGGTCAATATAATTATACCAATCTGCCCAAAACTGGATAAATACAGGATGAACAAACACTTGTTATAATACTTTTATGGTTGTAATGTAATCTATAGTGGCAATCAGTAGTCAAAGATAATTGACAACTGCGAATTTATGGAAACATTTTCTCAGCAGTACACTAACAGCCAATAATACTTACCAAATTAACTTTAAATCCAAACTTTAGATCACACAACTGGCACTTTAGACTCTTCTCCATGTGAACTTTGCTGTGTAGCCGCAGACTGAAAGCTTTCTTGAAGTACCTCCCGCATTCCTCACATTTGTGCCTTAAAAAATATTTATATAGTATATACAAAGGGGTCTCAAACGTTTTTATATATTAAATAAATACCTTTCATACACATAGTTTTGGTCTATTAAGATACAAATATTGTGCTATTTAGTTACAGATTATGAAACATTTTGGCTCACAGCACACACCCCAAAAAATATTATTTCTAGATGACACAAACATTTGTCTCTATGGAGCAATAACCATCAGACTCTTGATTCACAATCCCTAGAGGTAGGCAGAATCTGTTGTGTATAAATATCTTCATACATTCATGTCAGTTCAGGGTATTTCTGACTGTGTGTTTAAAGGTAAAAAATTTACAAGATACCTTGTCTTTACTTGATGCTCTAATGAGTGTGTCTTCAATTCTTGAGATGAACCAAAAACTGCTTCACAAATATAGCAACGAAATTGTCTCCCCTTTTTCTTGTTCTTGGCAATCTTTTTCCTTTTGGACGTTGATGGGTTTGATTTCTGTAAAACCAAACTAATTATAAATAATAAATACATACACCTAACAGTCACATACATAGTCCTGACCCCATATTAAGATCAATGAAGACTTGTGTCGTAGGTACCAGATGCTACGAGAGACTTTTCAGTCTCACAAACACCCAGACCTGAGACAAATACTTGTGGGCCTCACAAATATTTGTCTCGGTGCGGGGATCCAACCCACGACCTCTCATTTCACAGTCGGCGTCTAACCAACTGCGCCTCGGAGGCTGTCATATTATGAAGATTTTATTGAGCTAGATTAACTCCTATGACAAAACATTGACCTATGTATTGTATGTGGCTCATATTATTAATGAAAATACACACCACACATAGCGATAACAGTAATACAAGGTCAATACAAAAAATGGAATGTGTGTGGAAGTCGCATATAAAATGTTAATATACAAAACTTAATCCTATATCATGGCTACATTGTAGAATTCCAATTTCATAATATTGTGTTTAGCTGTTTCATGCAATTATGGTGTTCCATGAAGTTAGTTTCTGAACCAATATTCTTCATTATATTCAATGATACAGCCATCACATATTCAACAGTACAAATGAGTGTTTTATTAACATAATATTTTCTTATTCACATAGTTGGAATTTTTATTTTTTGTGCACCCAATTTCGTAATTTTAAATTATTTTATAAACTCATAGCAATAGTGTTGTAGTTAAGTTATCACGTTGATTTTTGTAGTTTATTTTGGTTAACATAGCTTCACTACACTGGTCTCTGTAAAGTATTGTTTTTATCAAATTGCACTGACCATTTTTTTAATGGATCCTCATTCAAGCAGGCTACGCAGTTCTTGGACTGTAAATAATAGTTTAAAGGGCAGTACGGAACTGTAATGCACTGCAAACTGTATTTTTATTGAAGAATTAAACATAGTATTATTCTGATAAATTAGAGGTACTTACCATGCTAAAATCAAATGCCTGGGCTCCTTCAACCTCCTCTACCTCTATTGTAAGCAACATATCGGATATCAATGGCTCATCCTCGCTTTCATCACTATTTGTCTTACGAATTCCCAAAACTTCGGCTTTTCGTTTTAGAGTTAACAAACTTTCATCGTCTGAGGAACTTTCTGCGCTCTCAGGCTCCTCTTTCATTTGATTTAGCGCCATTATCACAGCACACAACTCTCTTTTAATTTATATACACTTCATTTACGATCTATTTATTAAAAATCTGTGTTTCACAACAAAAACATTAAAGCCGCCTCTGTCGAAGAATACTACGCCATTTTTATATGTTGTCAAAAGTAATAAAAATGTCAATATCAAAACACGCTTTGATTGGTCAATGGTAGTTTATTTTGAACGCTACTTTATTCATATTAAGGGTGTTATTCCACACGCGTATCGATGTTGTACAGTTTTATTTTGATGCTATATTTTTCTACACTGGCAACAAAAAGTCTGTCAACTAAAAAAAGTTGCCGCTGTCAATGAACCGCTCGAAAAAAAGCAACGCGCATCGCTTCTCTTTTGGAATTTATGGTACAGTAACAAGGCTCGCTTTTGTGTTAGCAAAACATAAATTGATCACAAAACTTACTTAAACGCGTAAACAATGCGCGATTAGCGTTTCTATTCGTTATTAAGCGCGTTCATTCGAATTTGGCATTAAGGTACGCGATATATGGATCAATATCGCTATAATGCGGCCTTAGGGTAGCGTCATTGCGTCAAGCTAATGGACAAGTCCGGCGTCGGAATACAAGATCACTGGATGAAGAGTATGATGGAACCAGCTGGCAGCGACAAAAACGACAGGTCAGTTAAAAGAGAAAAAATGGCAGAATACAACGGAGATAACGTGACATACGAGATGAAACAGCAACAAAACGCAACAAGGTACAGGTGTGATGTGTGTGACCTAACGTTCGAGGGTATGGAGTACCTCATACTGCACAAAAAGTTCCACGGGAACGATAAAGACGCGCCTTCGATCATGCCAGAGCCGCCTGTTGTCGTCAAAGAAGGGCCAAAAAAGCGCAAGAAATTCAAATGCGACCAATGCGATGTGAAAGTGAACTCACAATATCATTTAGACATACATAGAAGTAAGCATGAAGGTGCGGCCTCCAAGAAGTACCTATGCGAAGTCTGCGACCGAAGTTTTGTCGCTGCACAGTTCCTAAAAAGTCATATGCAAACACACTCATCAACGAGTACAATAAACTGTGAGATTTGCAACAAAAGTTTCACCGGGCAAGCATACCTGAAACTTCACATGCAACTGCACAATGACATAAAAAAATTCAAGTGTTCAAAGTGTGATGAAATGTTTCCGACTAAAAACTGCCTTAAAATTCACATGAAGAAGCACACAAAAGTTAAAAACTTCAAATGTGACTACTGCAATAAGCTGTTTGTATCTAAAGTAACAATGGAACGGCACAGACAAACTCACGAAGGGCAGCCGATTGACTGCCAGGTAAAATGTACACAATGTGACCGGACTATGCATTCAACGTTACTACGTACCCACATCACTCGTGCCCATTCATCCTCAATTGAGGATGATGTTAAAAGACCGCACAAGTGTTCAACGTGCGGAAAGAGTTTTATTGTTAAAATAAATCTTAATTTGCATATCCGTGTCTGCCATCCGGATTTGGCGGAACCGGAGGATGAAGATGATGAAGTGATGACAGATAATTCCTAGTTGTAACCTATATACATCATGTATTATTATGAAATATAATTACTTTTTTATGCAGTTTTTGTTTTTATTTAAATACCAATCGTTTTTTTATCCAGCCTTGAGTATGTATCTAAAATAACAAAGTCATAATACCTACTTTTGTTCTGGACAGGTTTATATTCAGAAAAAGATCAGGATCAAATTGTTTTAAAAAAATAATAATCATAAAAAACATACAATATGTGCAAACAACAATTTTAATAGGGCATTCTCTTACATAATTTTGTTTTTATTTATTTGAATTTTAGTGAAATGGTTTTAACAGAATTTTTTTGAATCATATACACTAACTATCCTTAATGCGTGGACTTAATAAAATTTCTAAAACAAATTATTAAAATTGAATAAAACATTACACATTATTCTTTTATTTTAATTTTGAAAGCAATAAAACTAGCATAACATCTGTAAACAATTTTAAGAGGATTTTTATACACACATCAAAACAAGCCTAAAACGATATTTACATTTAAATTAAAATTGCATTTTCTCTAATCGGTGTGAATTATTTATTACTGCACTTCGTGCTAACTAGAGGTCGCTACTTGTCTTATTTCAAGACGTAAAACTCCCTTTATTTAACTATTGACATTTGCAGTTAAAAATTCCGCTCTATCAATTTGTAAATAATTCAACACGAAATATCACATCGTATTGTTCTTTATAAACTTGATTTAGTTACTCATAAAATAAAAAGAATTGTAAAAGTATTAAGTAGATTAAGCAGCTTCCGCGATGCAGTTGTTTAGACGCCTGCTGTGAAACGAGATTCCAAGGGTTCGATATCTGCACAGAGATCAACAGGTATTTTTATCGGGATTAAGAGTTCGTGAGACCAAAAAGACTCTTGGGTGCATTGATTTTTTCTTAGATTGGTTTTGTTCGGGTGAGAATTGCGCGCGGTCCTACGATCCTCAGGCCGACCAACATTTTTTTGTATGTTTATAAATTTAAAGTCTCAAGAGCTACCAAGGGCTGGAATTTGTGCTCGTTACCCTAACAATAACGGCCTTATTCATAGACAGTTTCAAAACCTATTTTAGTTAGGTATCGAATGTTTTGTCCCATACGAACAACTTTACAATACAGTTTGAGTGAAGAAGACAAAACATTCGATAAATAAATAGGTTTTAAAACTGTCTATGAAATATGAATAAAGCGCATAATGTGTTGGCCATTATTCTGCTTAAACTCGTTCTAACGGACCTATTACCTATTCTTCACGACCGGATGCGATAGCAATTATAATTGTAGATTACAAAATACAAACGCCATCGAATTACAAAGTAAAAATATGCACAACAGCTTTTACACGCGTCTTTTTATATGGTTTCTAATAAATACCAGTTTCCTCGGAAATATTCTATTGATACCTCTTTTTTTTTTTGCGGGTTTAAAGTGGCCTTTTCCATCCTTACTGCTGTCCTTAAAATTAAACAAGAAATACAATGAAAATTAAACGAGGAACTATTTAATGCAACAATATATGCTTGCAAGTAAATAAAAAAACATATACGAGTAGGTACGTAAAAACCTTAATGACACATATATACATAAACTCACTCCCAGAAGGGGAGGGCAGAGGCGCCACTAGGACACCCACATTTCGCCTTGTATGTTCCGTCCCATGATGTGATAGGGGGCGAGCCTATCGCCATATCGGGCACAAATTCCTAACTCCGGGCTGATAATGAATAGAAAAACCCAATACCACTTTGCCCGACCCGGGATTCGAACCCGAAACCTCAGCTTTGTAGTCGTACCGTAATACAACTACGCCACCGAGGCAGTTGGTAAAACCTTAATGAATAACAAGAAATATATTTTTGGAAAGTCTCATAATGTATGGATGTTACTTATTAGCGATTCGCTTGCGTTTGCAAGACTATATTTTACGTTGGCAAGACTGATTATTACATCTTATTGCACCTGCTATTAAATAGTGGTTCTAAAATATTTCTATAAAATAATTTTATTTTGTTCTTTTCTTTAGTGTTTTTTTTTAACTGGCACGGCATAGTGACTACATTGCACCTGACGGTAAGTGCTAATGCCGTCCAGATAGAGTATCGAATGGTATCAGACGGTAGTCTCATACCATTCGATACAATCATGCCGGCCCGCTGAGATGCCTCTTCACGCTACGGCGGAAGGACCAAGGATTATAGGAAGTAGGAAACACGTGCGATGGCAAACCGTTCCACTGCTTGACTGTACGGCAGAAAAAAGAATACGAGAACCTTTTAGTTCGCACCGAGATGGATTGAATAGTGAAGCTATGGCTCCGCAAGCCTGCACGCGTGGTTCTGTTAAGGAAAGGAGAGGAAGGGATTAAATTGAACAAGATTTAAGATGCTTCGAGCTTTTTAATTACCGTTCGAAGCCAAAATATGAAAACCTGTATTCAGTTATCCTTATACTATTCACAAATTATCTATTAATCTAAAATGTTCTCCACCTAAATGTTTAGATGACAACATTTACTGAAATTATTAATAATTAATTTTTCCTCTAAGTAATGTTTTGATGGATGAAAACTGGTTCGTAAAGTACTGTTTTTGAGTTAAATACCACACAGAATGCGTACATAAGCTCTTAAGAATACAAAAATAAGTTGAGAATAGTAAATAACACAACCTTTTTATTCCTAAAATATTAATAATTTAAACAAACATTGTAGGTACAATTCTAAAATTACTCTGTCTTCTCTTCTTGTTTTACTTCTTCTGTTTCCTTATTTATATCTTCTGCCTCTTCTTTCGCCGCTTGCTGTAAATAATGGAAAATATTCATATAGTTATAATATCCACAAATCAGCTCTACACAAGTATGGCGGTATATGGCCCAACCCCTCTCAATCGCAGTCTCAATTGTAGAGGAGGCCGTGCCTTGCAGCGGGACGGATAGGAGTTGAATTAAGTTTATAATATACCTTATTGTAATAATAATTAGTTTTTTGTTTATTGCAGTGAATGGCGAGCTGGATGGATACCAATCGCCTGATGGTAAGCGATACGACCGCTCATGCACATTAGAAAACCAAACAACACCATGAATTACAAAGCAATGCTTGACATTCCAGTACGCTCGCCATCTTGATACGTAAGATGTTAAGTCTCATTACGTCCAGTAGTTACTCTGACTACAATGTCCTTCAAACCGGAACACAACAGTACCTTAAGACTGGTGTTTGTCGGGAGAAATAGACATTGCGGTGGTACCTAACTAAGCGGCCTCTTACATATGAGACCTACAACATGTCTATCTGCATTGACCAGATATCCAATTTGATTGACATTATTTACCCGGAAATATACCGGGTATATCAAGACTGTGACCGAAAACGAAGCCAGGTGGTAGTTTTAGTGGTTACAAACACGATGCAAATAAAAATTTCATCAAAACAGCGACAGATATTTTTTTAGAATTTTTTGAAAATCGTCTTGTTTGGGTGGTAAATACCTAGTTTTTGCGAAAATTATAATTTAAGCCCTTACGTACCATTGAGTGTTTAAAAATAAAGAGGTCTACATCATTATTTTAGGAAAACTATGTATTTATCACCCAAATACGACGATAAGTAAAAAAATTACAAAAAAAAGCTGTTGATTTTTTTTTGCGAAATTTTTGCTTGCATTGTGTGATGTGTCTGAAGTCACTAATACTACCACCTGGCTTCGTTTTCGGTCGCAGTCTTGATATACCCTGTATATAATTATCCAGCCGAGTTAGAGGCCTGGAATACATTCTGTCGTAGAATCATTACATATTAGTGGATCTAAACTGATTTTATAAAGAGAAAAGATTTGTTTGTTTGCATTGAATAGGCTCTGAAACTACTCGACCGATATGAAAAATTCTTTCACCATCAGAATCCTACATAATCCCTGAAGACAAAGGGCGATAGGATATTTTCAAAAAAGTGTATGCAGCCGGGCTGTGCTTCTAGTTATACCGGGTATATCAAGACTGCGACCGAAAACGAAGCCAAGTGGTAGTTTTAGTGGTTACAAACACGATGCAAATAAAAATTTCGCCGAAGAAGTGTCAGATATTTTTTTAGTTTTTTTTTAAATCATCATGTTTGGGTGGTAAACACCTAGTTTTTGCGAAAATACTAATTTAAGCCCTTACGTGCCATTGCGTCTTTAAAAATAAAGATGTGTACATCATTATTTAAAAAAAACTATGTATGTATCATCCAAATAACACGTTATGTAAAAAATTACAAAAAAAAGGTGACGCTTTTTTTTTGCGAAATTTTTACTTGCATTGTGTCTGAAGTCACTAATACTACCACCTGGCTTCGATTTTGGTCGCGATCTTGATATACACTGTATATTAAACGTTTTATACCAGTTCCTTATATGTGGAATAAATTAAACGAAAACCGGTGTCGAAACCACCCCCACTTACCGCCGCCTTGTTAATGTCCTCTTCCTTCTTTTTCAGAAGTTCTCTGCTGACTTCCCGGATGAGTTCAAGTTCATCTAAAGCCTTCTGTGGCAGGGGAAAGAAGGGACTCACAGGATCTTGGTAAGGATCGTTCATAGCGTCGAGAAAGGGGTTATACTTCGCAATAATCCGCTCGTATTGCTCTTGGGTTGTGTTGAGGAACTTCTGTTTTTTTAGAACCATTTTTGTGTCTGTAAAATAGATAATATAATTTTCTTGGTTGTACTGACAATTAGTTACAAAAAAAATCGATAGATGGCGCTACTGAACTAAGTTTTGTAGAGATTTATATGAAAGCATTCATTCCTGTAGGCTAGTTCACGTAATTTCTTGGCGCGCCGATCAAGTTACGATGCAGTTGCGATTAGGTTTACGTCTTAGTGTTAGTAATTGTTTAGCTGCGCGTAACATATGCTTAAACTGCGCATGTGCTGCACGTTGGTCGGACTAAACTGTCATTGGAGACGTCAAATGAATAGGTAAATACCGATCAAGTTGCGATCTGAATCACGCATGTATAAAACGCGTAGCAGTAGAATACGCTAAACTATAAAGCGCTCGCGTGACGCGAACTTGGTGCGAGCGTATCTGACAGCGGTTGTCTATATTACGAGAATACAAAAAGGGCTGTTTTGATCGAAACTTAACTGCAACTGCACTGCAACTGAACTTATTTAATTACGTGAATTAGCCTACTGAAAGGAAAACCTTAGGTGGTACTAGATAACATAGATAGAAAACGCTCCTCTTGCTATATCAGACACTAATTCTAGTTCCAGGAATCTCATATGAGAATTTCTAAGTCGAAAATAATGATGTTTAAAAAATATATATGATATAACTAAATGGCGAAAGTGTCTTAACTACCTTTAAATTAATCAAGTTTTCCGAAACAATTATATTTGGTATTATTGAAAGAGACTATATGGCCTAACCCCTCTCGATTGTAGAGGAGGCCCGTGCCCTGCAGTGGGACGTATAAGGGCCGATACGAATACAAATACTATTGAACGAGTTACATACCTTTTCACGTGTATTCGGTAAGAATATTAAATTACTAATGACCACGAAAACAGTCGGTCTATTTCGATGAATTGTAATTAATTACTGTTACAGTTATCGTCAACATTTTTAAAAATTTTATAGCTATTTTTTTTAATGCAAGACCCCACTTGCTGTTTATTGTTAACTCTACAGTACAATGTCAAACAAAATGAAAAATACATAAACAAAACAATGTCGACTCGACCGAGCGACCACTGCCTCATAGAAAAACCATGTTAAGTAACATATTTGTTGATGCAACACATATTTCCTTAGATTATATTTAATATAGAGGTAACCGAAATAAAGGTTGTCTGTAAGAAATTGCCTTTGAGTGATAAGACAGCCAATTGTACTTTTTATGTAGGTATGTTTTTAATTTTTTTTGTGTGTGTGCAATAAAATATATTTAAATAAATAAAATATCCCTATCATCATCCACAAGAAGTATTTTCCTGAACCTAGGCATTCCCTGAGTATTTCTACAGTGCCCTATTAGAATCATTGGATCCAGCGAACTCCTGTTCGACTTACATAATTAAAAAAAGAATAGACAAAAAGGTTGACAATATCTGGAGTCAAAATGTCAAACGAATTAATAAATCATCATTTATAAAATGGCTGGGTGTAGTATTAATTTGAATAAGAACAATAAAATGTATTATACTGAATATAGGTATTTACATTTTAAATTCTTTACGTAGGAATTATTGCATAATTTCCAATTCCGGTAAATTATAACGACATTGGCCCAGGTGAGACCATAGTCCACCACGCTGGCCTAGTGCGTGATGGACTTAACATACTAGGTTTGATTCCGTGGCTCGAAATGATGCTGATGAAACTAGAAATTATATGTTTTACAGGTTTATAAATTGGCAAATAAACAGGGTATATCAAGACTGCCACCGAAAACGAAGCCAGGTGGTAGTATTAGTGACTTCAGACACAATCAACTAAAAATTTCGTCAACTTTTTTTGGTAATATTTTACTTATCGTCGTATTTGGGTGATAAATACATAGTTTCCTAAAATAATGATGTACACCTTTCTATTTTTTAAGACATAATGGTATGTTAGAGTTTAAATTACTATTTTCGCAATAACTAGGTATTTACTACCCAAACGCAATGACTTTTTAAAAATTGCTAAAAAAACTGCCGCATTTTTTGCCAAATTTTTATTTGCATTGTGTTTGTAACCACTAGAACTACCACTCGGCTTCGTTTTCGGTCGAAGTTTTGATATTCCCGGTATGTATTTTGATTTTAGGAGCTATCATGTTTTATTTATTATCGGCCAGAGTGCACCACTGTGTTAATTTACACATTAAAATATAAAAGAAAAGAATAATCTTAAAAATGCTATTTATGTTTACTAAGTATAATAAAATTTCAAAACAATACAATATAAATATCAATGAAACATAAATTAAACATTAAAACAACAAAAAAAACAAAAGCTGTGTAAAAAGGAACGCAAAGCCACCCCTCACAAGGGTAATGACTCACACACACCCCCAAACCGAAAAACGCCGAAGTTAGCCGAACCGGGCCGAACGCAACGCGTACTGGGTTCGCACGAAAAACACGATTTTCCCAAATTATGTAACACTATAGAACGAATTATTTTATATTAACCAGTTTTTTGTTATTATGTGATTGTTATATCGTTAAAAACTACCAGTGTCCGACTAGTGTTGTGTGACGCGATGTTGGTGCAAATATCGATTTTCTAGTGACGTTCATTCATTGCGGAATGTGGTGTTATTATTGGTGATTTTAATATATTTGTAAGTGTTTTACATCAGTGCGGATGTTGGAAAACATCGGAATACACCAGGTTGTTTTGTGTCTCGATTATCAGTTTGTATTCTGCACGTCAAAAATATCGATTTTTTACATAGACGCATTGGCATTGTGGGCATAATATTGATGCTAAATTCGAGAAAAAAAAATCGCGGCGCTTAATGCTAATATAAAAATAAAACGCTGATTATACTATGCAAATAAAACGTAAATGAATTCGCGTTGAGAAATTAAAAATAATTAAATACTAATTATTTATTTGGGCATAGGCTTCGAAATTTACCATAAGGAAAATAGTGCAAAAAAGGCATATTATAATGCTTAATTAATTTTATCGAATCTAAAATTGATGCAAATATTCAAAAAATGTTTATTTAAGTGTTTTATGCAGGCATTGGCTCAAAATAAAAAAGAGGTTCGGTGTTTGCACAAAATTTTAAAAAAATCAATCAAAATATATGTATAACTTCTAATACAATACAAATTTCACAAAATCACAATAAATATAACATTGTCGGAGGAATAACTACATATATATAAAAAATATAGCCTTTTTTTGAGGTCATAGCACAGAACAATGAATTTTCAATGTTATGTGTTTAAAACTACTTCAGCGGAGAAGGAAAACATCTCGAGGTAACCTATACATTATCTTAGATCTCTCGGCATGAATATTAAAGGTACGTGAAGTGGTTGGATGACTAGGCCAGCGTGGTGGACTGAGGCCAAAATGGTCTTATTCCTAAAGGATTCCGGTACTCAATTTTAAACAATTTTCGACATTCCAGAAGTCATTTCATTGGTGTAGTGGATGGATGGTCTGTAAAAAGCGAGGAGTCAAAGCTCCGATTCTCAGAACGAGAAAAGTTTTTTTAAATCGGTTCGATTAATCGCATAAATGTTAACGGTGGTCGCGGGTTCAAATCCCAAGGCACACCTCTGACTTCACACGGTGAAGGAACACATCGTGAGGAAACCCGCATACCATGGCGATTTGTAAGAATTTCTATGGTATGTAAAGTCCGCCAACCCGCACTAGGCCAGTGTGGCGGACCATATGACCTAACCACTCTCAATCGTACTCTTGATTGTAGAGTAGGCCCGTGCCCAGCAGTGGGACGTATATGGGCTGATACAATGTATTGTATTGTAATACAATCGCATAAATTGGTCGTGAATGACTCAAATGTAGATTCCAAACCTAGCTCCTGGATCGGAAAATTACTCCGGGAACGGTGGGGATGTCTTCGGAGGTACGGTCATAACACATGAGCCTAACACCTATTTGTAAGGTTAATAAATACATCCTCGAAGAGACTGTCTCGGTGGCGTAGTTTTACAAAGGTACGATTAGAAAGCTGAGATCTCGGGTTTGATTCCCGAATTTGTAGCCGATATGGCGATAGGCTTGCCCCCTATCACATCAAGACTGAACAAGGCGACATGTGGGTGTCCTGGTAGTACCTTTGGCTACCCCTTTTGGGAAAAAGGCGTGAGTTTATGTATGGACATTGTAGCCAGAGTAACTACTGGACATAATGAGACTTAACATCTTTCTCAAGATGGCGAGCGCGGTGGAATGCCAAGTATTGTTTTGTAATTGGCGTTTTGTTTTGCTACTGTCCATGAGCGGTCGTATCGCTTACCATCAGGCGGATGGCATGCTCGTCTCGCCATTCATCGCAATAAAAAGAACCTCCGTACCGTTTCGGCTAAAAAAAATTCATCGGAACATCGATCACCCTCCCAAAGTATTACTAAACTAGGTTAATAGGCACTGTTTTAAATTAATTGCATTTATTATCTCTGCGTGCTATCGGTTGAGTCATTAATTAAACTAACAAGTGACAGACAATCTTCCTTAGTGGATACAACACGAAATTTTGAACACGAATTTCTTAGACCAGATTGTTGACTTTAAAACCGCACACAGCGAATCAAGTCATTTCATATCATACATACATACATAAAATCACGCCTTTATCCTCGAAGGGGTAAGCAGAGGCGCCACCAGGACACCCACATTTCGCCTTGTATGTTCCGTCCCAGGATGTGACAGGGGTCGAGCCTATCGCCATATAGGACACAAATTCCTGACTCCGGGCTGATAATGAATAGAAAAATCCAATATCACTTTGCCCGACCCGGGACTCGAACCCGAGAGCTCAGCTTTGCAACCGTACCGTAATACAACTACGCCACCGAGGCAGTCATTTCATATCAAATTCATTAAATTACAACAAATTGATGTGACATTATTTAAAGTATTTTGATCGACTTTTATCGACAATAAAGCCTTGGTTTCGTCGTCTTTGAGTCGTAGCGATCGTGTTTTATTTAAATAGTATTTTATTACCCGTCGGAAATATCTGTAGACCTGAATAATTGACGTCATTGGAACATAAGTTCGGCAAATTCAAAATATAGGTTAAACAAATTGAATAAAAATAGAAAAAAGAATAAAAAATTGAATTCGCATCCATCTCACAACGTTTTTAATGTAAAATAACATAGTAGATAGGGGAACACAAAAAAATTAAATGTGAACCGCATTCCAGCTAGGTTCACAGATATTTACTAATCTGTAATAACTATGACATTACATATGACATATTGACACAATTCATCTATTTTAATTTTTTTATTATTACTGTCTTTTGGACAACTTTAAAACAATATTTGTTTCGGGTCTGGGTGTTTGTGAGACCGAAAAGTCTCTCGTAGTTCCTGATACCCACGACGCAAGACTCGATCTTAGTGTGCGTTCAGGACTGTGTATGTGACTGTTGGGCGTATTTAGTTATTTATAATATACAATCAATATAACAGGCATCGACTAAGTTCAAAATAGCTTCAAATCATTGAGATTCGTAAAAAAAAACAAAAAGTCTTGCAAGTTCAATCACCCCTAATTTTCCCGCGGTATATTTTGATTAACGAGAAACAGTATGAGTCACAGGGCGAGGGTTGCGCAAGGGGATGAATATCCTTCCTGCCCCGAAAATGCGCCCCTAATGCGTTTTGACTTGAGACGTTTCATATAACTTGAGAATGAGAAAATATTGGTTTTTACATACATTAGTGGTTATTTATGTATTCATTTAATTATCTATACTATCAAAGTGCGTGGTGGCCTGTTGGTAATGGACCAGACGCGGCTGCCTACATGTTCACGGTGGTCGCGGGTTCAAATCCCAGGGAACACCTCTGACTTTTCGGAGTTATGTGTGTATTGATAGTCCATCACCACGCACTTTAACGGTGAAGGAAAATGTTGTATAATCTATGACGTGGGTACGTCGTACATGTCATTTTGACGTTTGGTAAAACATCGAACCAAATAAAGTTCAGTGTGCTTATATGCGTCTTTCACTTCACACCTTATTTCCGATATAACAGAAAACATCTTGAGGAAGCCTGCATACCGTAGCGATTTTAAAAAAGAATTTCTACGGTATGTAAGTCTGCCAATCCGCACGAGGCCAGCGTGGTGGACTATATGGCCTAACCGCTCTCAATCGATCCTCTCGATTGTAGAGTAGGCCCGTGCCCAGCAGTGGGATGTATATGGGCTGATACAATTCAATCTATACTAAAGAAATTAATTTTAATTAATATTGCTAGGAAAATTTCATACCTCAGGGTAATATTGTAATTTAATAAATAAAATCTACTAACTGCATTAGGTGTGATCTACTTTTTGAGTCTTACCACTGATATTTTACTGGTGGTAGGTCTCTCATTTGTGAGAGGCCGCCTGGGTAGAGGTACCACCGCAATGTCTGTTTCTCCAACAAACAGCAGTGTAAATGCACTGTTGTGTTCCCGTTTGAAGGACATTGTAGCCAGAGTAACTACTGAACATAATGACACTTAAAATTTTATGTCTCAGGATGACAAGCGTAGTGAAATGCCAAGCATTGCTTTGTAATCCATGTTGTTTAGTTTTTATATTGTCTATGAGCGGTCGTATCCCTTACCATCAGGCGAATGGCATGCTCGTCTCGCCATTCATTGCAATAAAAAACAAAATCATATTTTTGTTTGTTCCTGGTTTATTTGCTACGAGTTGGATGGCATAATGGATGGATAAATACAAGAATTATTGCAAATGCAAGTGTTTATATGATACACAACAGTTGTAAGTAAACAATTTAAACCATTATCAAAGTATTTAATTTTATAAAAGCGATATCAACATATCCCGAGCCAACTAAACGTGAATCCACACGGTTGGATGCACAAATTGATGTGTCGGATGTTCATGTGGAGATTTAAAACCTAGAAATAGTACATCTAGATTCTAGCCTATTCGTGTAGATAAATTCTGTGTAGGTCTAGATTTCTAGGCAAAATAATTGTTGTTTTTTTTTTTTTTTTTTTATTATTGCCTGTGAATTTTGTAGGGGAGTGATTAGTCTCTCTGCTGAGTGTCTTTTGTTAGTTGTTCAACGACTATGTTTGTGTAGTAAATATTTTCCTTTATACTTATCCTTAGGCAATTACTTTATACTTACTTTTCCTTAGACAATCCCTAAAGATCACGACTGAATTAGGTGAAATGATTAAATAACTTTTATTCTCAATGAAAAATATTACTTCTATAATCTGTATCTGTATCAGCTTAAATATGTCCCACTGCAGGGCACGGGCTTCCTCTACAATCGAGAGTACGATTGAGAGGGGTTAGGCCATATAGTCCGCCACACTGGCCTAGTGCGGGTTGGCGCACTTTACATACCGTAGAAATTTTTCATAATCACTATGGTATGCAGGTGTCCTCACGATGTTTTCCTTCACCGTTATAGTGCATGGTGATTGACTATCAATACACACATGAGTAATATAAAATTCTAGAAAAATCCTAATCTAAACACTGCCAATTACCATTAGGTCAAACTATCTAGGTACAATCAGCTTGGCATTATTGTTTCCACCAACGAGAGATGAATATCTCACGTCGGTGGATACTCATCTGCACTGCGCTTACCATCAGGCGCATTGAACTCACGGTAGAGTAAAAACATATTATAAAAAAAAAACGACTAAAGTAGAATAACTAAGTGGAATATAATTTTGGGCAGGAATTCGGTCACGTGTTTCGCGCCAATAAATCAAGCGGTAGTGACGTCAAATCGTTAATTAAATGTATACCGTACACGAATTAAAATCGAATGAATTGACGATTGTTTTTAAACATGTAAAGTATATAGTATATTTTGACAGCCTCCGTGGCGCAGTTGGTTAGACGCCCGCTGTGAAACGAGAGGCTGCGGGTTCGACCCCTGCACCGAGACAAATATTTGTATGAACCACAGATATTTGTCTCTCGTAGTTCCTGATACCTATGTATGTTGGGTGCATTTATTTATTAATTAACAGAATTACAAAGCGGTACAGTGAAGAGCGTGGTCGCCTGTTCAGACCGGACCAAACGCGACTGCCAACATGTTTACTTTAGTTGCGGGTTCAAATTCCAAGGGACACCTCTGACTTCCTCTTTGAGTTTATTGAGGATTCTAAAGTATACAGTTTCCCTCACGATGTTATCATCTTTACACACGTAACTTCAAAGGTGTAAATGAACCTATGTTAACACTCATAATTTATTACTTACCTTACATTATCATAATATTTCGAGCTTTACCGCCGCGGTTCCTTCGCTTTTTACCAAAAGTCGGTAAAAAATCCAAGATATTATTGTTTCAAGAGCAGCGCGGCGGTTATATGGGGCAATAGGTTAGTAGACGAAAAGCGGTATATTGAAAATAAAACAACTTTCCATTTTTAAATTCATAAATATAGTCGAGACACGAAACTATAGTCTATCTAAACTAACAGGTTCAATTTGACGTTTCATACTTTCAACGTAAATAACTTTGTGCAGACGTAACCCACACAATTTCAATAACACTTTCCGTAAATCCATGGAATTATGAAGCTATTCTTATTTTATCACTAGATATACAAACCATAATCACTAAATTTAAACTAGAATCCTTTAAATAAAGCAAAATAACCATTTTAAACAACATATTTTTTTTCTAGACGTCATTGCAAAGTCACCTCGTTAGGTCTTTTACCGGTAGAGTCGAGACTATTCAAACGCATTTGTATACGCATAATCGGTAAAAATATTTAATTAATCGAGCAGATATAAAACAGTTGTTTTTAATTTTTAAAAATACTGAACTTTCAGCTAATAATAGGTATGCTGTCAACGAACATACATCAATAAATAGTGAAATGATAATATTAATATAAATTAATTTATTATTAATTAATAGATTTGGATATTACAATGGAAATGAAGGCGGTATTGTAGGATACGCCACACATAGTGAGGAGGTTCCTCACTTTGGAGTATATGTATTGTATTGTATGTATGTATCATGTGTTCATAAGCATGTGCGTGATGTGGACTGGACTCGAAAAAGTGTCTGCACCCGGGTGAAGCCGGGACGGGCCGCTAGTAATAGATAAATCACTCCTTTTGTTCCTAAATAGTAAAGTGACATGCAATTGTTGATGTCTCATTAGAATAAAAATGTTCATGAAAAAATAAACGAAATGATGTAAACTGAAAATATAAACTGTAATCGATTAAGAAATACAAACAAATATTATCGATATCTCTAAATAATCGGATATTGTAAGAACCGATTTATTTGACAGCATCCCTATTTCCCAATGTCAAATGGAACTTCTTAGTTTAGATAGAGTATACTAATAAAACCTTCTATAAATAAATAAAAAAATACAGCAAACAGTGAAAAAAACGTGACATGGCCGTCCATTCTTTATTCAAATTTTAAATGTGCGATACGAAATGGCGTCGCGCGCGGTTCGAGGAGACGGCGCTCGTGAGATATGACCCGCCGTTTTGACAGGAGTTAGAAAAATGGAGACCACCAGCACGACGGCCACTGAGGCCTACCAATATGTGGGCCCATTCAGATTGGAGAAGACCCTCGGCAAGGGACAAACAGGTGAGGAGTTTTAATTGTCTATGAACATACTTTTTAATTTGTTGCTAAGGAGGTTGTAACAATTACCATGATTTTTTTTTAATTATTAATAAAAAATATTAACTTTCTTGTGTATTTTGTCATGTACTGGCCACAGAACTAGCACAACATAATAATTGCAATAGATCTGATGGTAATTGCAATAAATTCAGTTAGAATATTTAACGCAGCCTTCATCAGCCTTCGTCGGTTGATTATTTTGCCGTCCTGCACGAAGCATAGAATGAACCTGTAACATGACACATGGATTGATCATTTTGACGGCTTTCTACCATCATCTACTGACTACTATGGCCGCTTTCTGGGCTTTAAACATCCCACAAGCAGCTTTAACATCGACAGCAATCTCACTCAACAAAACACAACATCAAAACTACTTCCTGATTTTACTATGAAAGTGGTACTATCCAGGTCAAATCGACCTATTAGTACGAGTTTTAACGACCTAAAAGGGCTCTATAGCTTCCATGGATCCCAACTCCTAATCAATTTACTTACAACGGAAGTCATGTTGCCAAGTTTATCATTCACAATTTGGCTAGTGAATGCACTAGAATCTAGAACAATTTCTATATTGCCTGTACTTGAATGTATGGGTACATTATCATATCATTTGTCCGACTTCATGGCTACACTAAAAGTCTGGCGATTTGCCAGATCTTCTCCACTAGTGCCATTCTTTGCTTCATACTCGAAGGCGTTTTGTTTTTGTTCCTCTGCTAGTCGTGTGGGTTTGTTTTTAAGCCCAAGTTCATATTGGAATCAAAAATTGATCAGAGTTCAAATTGTGAAACTTTTAGTTAAATATGTTAGAGACTTATGACTTGCTTTTAGTGAAATACGTTCGTTGTTTAGACTTAGACGAACAAATAGGGAGAGAGAAATCCTGGTCAAATAAACAAATTGGATTTAGAAATAAAAAACAGAGCTCCAGTACATTATATTACACTAAAATAATTATTAAACATTAAAGTATTAAATACCTCGATGATATAGACTGCATCGGTGGCGTAGTTGTATTACGGTACGGTTACAAAGCTGAGGTCTCGGGTTCGAGTCCCGGGTCGGCCAAAGTGATATTGGATTTTTCTATTCATTATCAGTCCGGAGTCAGGAATTTGTGCCCGATATGGCGATAGGCTCGCCCCTTATCACATCATGGGACGGAACATACAAGGCGAAATGTGGGTGTCCTGGTGGCGCCTCTGCCTACCCCTTCGGGGAGAAAGGCGTGAGTTTATGTATGTATGTAAAGTATTAAATATTAACGTCTTGATAACATTCGAATAGGAATGCATTTTTGAATCGCACGAATTCTCCGATAACCAAGTTACACAACCTGAAATTGATGACCTCTTCTAGTATAGCTTTTGCAAGACATTTTGCTCAATTACCCACTTACAATGCTCTTAACACTTTACATGTTAGTCTAGGATAAAAGCAGAGGAAAAAGAAATAAGACCAGGACCTTAAAGGTTTCAGATAGTCGCAAGATGCAAGTTGCTTCCGGCTAAACATGGGTAACTCAGCGAAAATCCTTGCGTTAACTCAGTAATTCAGGCGCAGTCAACTGCGCCGGCTCATTGTGTTAACTCAAAATTGCGCCATAGCGTAACAAAATGAAAACACGCCGGTCGCCGAGTGAGCAGCTTCTCTTTCAACTACACAGAATCGACTTGTTTTGATTTTCGAACGTAAACTTAATCCGTCATTTATTTTAACATAGCTGTCAACTCGGCAAACTGAAAATAAAACCCTAATTTCCATGAAGTAAAGTGAATTATAAAGAATAAAAATAACGTAGGTACCTATAACTCTATTTAAATTTCACGGAGTTGCAATTTATAAAAATGATAACCAAATTTCCCGGTACTGCGCTGTGCGCCAACACATATTGAACTAGTGAGTTAACACATCCAGCGCAGTGAAATGAGTTGGCGCAATTGCGCGGCGTAGCGCAGTGTTACCCATCTCTACTTCCGGCAGATCGTTATAGTAATGCTTTAGGTGGACTTTTAGCCGAAGATGAACGAAATAAAACTGTCATATAATTTGTGATAGTTTATAATTTATTAGCGATGTTTAAGTACTTCTTCATGCGACATCCCTATACCTCTGAACACGTTTTTTCAGCTCCGATTCTTCGGCTAACGCTTGCAGTAGAGAATTCGTTAGGAATGGACCTGAAAAATAAGTTTATATTATTAATGATTTGAAATCCTTAAAGACACATCGCTTGCGGCTAACGGTAAATGTATCACAATTTATAATTCTGTCCTTTTTACTCTCACGCAGCTACAATATGTTCCCTTTCGTTCTGTGTTCCCGCGTTTGGTAGGTACATACAGGGCGCGCAGATTTTGTTTTCGATTTTCGCTCTAGTCCACCTTTTTTTATTGCGATGAATGACGAGTATATCAATCGCCTGATGGTAAGCGATACGGCCGCTCATGGACAGTAGCAAAACCAAACAACACCATGAATTACAAAGCAATACTTGGCATTCCACTACTCTCGCCATCCTGAGACATAACATGTTAAGTCTCATAATGTCCTGTAGTTACTCTGGCGACAATGTCCTTCGAACCGGAAGACAACAGTGCATTTACACTGTTTGGCGGAAGAAATAGATATTGCGGTGGTGTCTACCCAGGCGACCTCTCACATATGAGAGACCTACCACCAGTTTACCCACCACCACCTCAATAAATACTTAAGTATATTAGCAACTTAACAGTTACAGATTGTCTACAATCTACTGTCGCCGAAAGCGCTGTTGTCAAAATATTAAGAACAGTTTTTCTCTCTTCACGTTTGATTATATTGGACATGTTAATTAATACTATTTGACAGCGAGTATAAATACTTGTCGTATAAATTATGACAACAGCATAATACAATGTGTTAAATATAATTATTTTTAATTTTATTTGTAGTTCCAAATTTGAAATTTCACCACAAACCAATAGATTTAGATGATACCTAAATGGATACGAAAGATATTAGCAGCCAAACACAGCAACTTATTTTCAAGTTTTCCAATGCTTTGACATTTTGACACACGACAACCCGGTGTCACTGTGTGGAAAGCAGGAAATTAGGTATTGTTCACGTTCTATTTTGGGCACTAGCGGAATAAATTTGTTATAATATGCCTTGCACAAGAGGGCCGGCAGCGACTGGATGCAAACCAGCAGACCGGGCTCTGTGGCGTACCTTGGGAGAGGCCTATGTCCAGCAGTGGACTGCAACGGGCTGATGATTAATATACCTTCGTGTTTTAGAGACAGCAAAGACTGCACTGCTCCTGATGGTAAGGACTCCGTCCTGACAGAGTATGGAGAGATGACAAATTAACTCTCGTCATTTGTCAATTATGGGTGTGTTCAATAGCTTCTTCAAAGTACCCACGATAAAGGAGGAAAAACGTGGACCAGTTAAATGTTATACAGCGTGTATTTTTAGACGAATTACCTATTTAAACACATGAAAGATCATGCTTGCGTGCAACTAATAGAAATATACACAAAGAATAATAGTAATAAATGACAGAGAAATACTCTTTCTTTTTTTCCTAAAAAGTCTCCTTACGTGTGGGTACCCTTGTACTAGGTTCTTGTTTGAACTATCTTATCGGTCATTGCATATGAACAACAACTTTTATGTATGATCCGTTTTCCTTTTATACTTCCATCCTGGGTTAGGACAGGACTATGTTTTTCCTACTAATGTAAATTCTTACCAACAAAGACAAGGTAGGTAATTATGACAACGACAATAATTATGCAACTTAGTATTTTTGGCGTATTTAAAAAATGGTATCATACCTATTTACAACGTTTAATTTGATGATTTATTATGTACACACTTAAACTAATCTTAATAATTGCTCGAAATGAGCACCACCTCGCGTAATACATAGTTCGGCACGTTTACGCATATTGTCTTTGATGCGGTTAAGTTCAAATGTGTCATTTTTAATTGTTTCGCAAGCATTTGTAATACGCACCTTTAGCTCTTCCCTATTAGCATATTCTGTAGCGTATACGAGTCTTTTCACGTCACTTCACAAATAAAAGTCTAAGGGTGTGACATCGGGAGAGTGGGCCGGCCATGGCACAGGGCCTCCACCCTATCCACTTATCACCAAAGTGTCTATTTAGGTATTCCCGCACTCGCCTCTCATAGTGCGCGGGGGCTCCGTCATGTTGATAAAATAAATTGTTGAGCATGATAACAGGCACATCGTCCAACATTTCATTAACAACACTGTTTAACCATATCCCAATATTCTTCGTTTGAATATCGGTAAAACATATTAAATATGCATGTACTAACTGACACAGCACTTATCACACGCGAGGTTGTCGATACGGACTCCGACACGCGCCGACGGGAGTAAATTAGACATGCGGAAGTGGCGATGTTTTTGCATAGACTGCGGACGGAGCGGGGTGCGCGGGAGTGCGCTTTGTCGGCGCGGCGCGGTGCATCAAAACAAAAGAAAGAGACGGGGCTTGCGAGCCGGGTGTTTTTTATGGAAGAATCGTGCTGTAACATGTTTTGCCGCGCAGCGCGGTTACTCATTTTATCGTTTTCAAACTCTATGGCCTAAAATAATGTTTTTAATGGATACTCCCCTCAAAATGTAAGGTCATATATTATATATATATTTGGGATGAGAATCGAACACTGAGTGACCTCCTTAAATAGGTCACTCGACTAACCGAACATATTGTATATCGTGATGCTATGGCAGATAAAAGAATTGGCAAACTTTTTGATTCGTAAAGATTCGATAGTGATAGAGAAGCTGAGATTTCGTAAACCAACACGCATGTCAAACGTTCAGAAGCGAATGTAATGAAATTCAAAATATTGGTATATTTTCACTTTATTTTATCAAATAAAAAGTTATGGCAATAGAATGGGCAAGAGAAACAATAGCCGATCGAAAACAAAAAGATAGCGTAAAAATTATTCGTGCGAAATGAAAATCAGTCTTCTAATATTTTAAAACCAGTGAGCTGTAAAAGTGATATCAAGCTGGCACCACAACACCGTGAGAGATGGAGTCACTGTGGATGCCCTCTGCCCCAGCTAGGGGACATAGGAATTGAATGATGATGATAAACTGTAAAAGTATAGACTACAATTTTAGTGTCGTTAATTCGTTATTGGCGGTAGATTATTCGTATTAGCCCGAATACAGCGGATAATAATAAATAATTAATAAATACACCCATAAGTCACATACATAGTCCTGACCCCACATTAAGATCAATAAAGTCTTATGTCATGGGTATCAGAAGCTACGAGAGACTTTTCGGTTTCACAAACACCCACACCGGAGACAAATACTTGTGGGCCTCACAAACATTTGTCTCGGTGCGAGGATCGAAACCGCGGCCTCTCGTTTCACAGCCGGCGTCTAACCAACTGCGCCACGGAGGCTGTCAACCCGTAATAATAACCCATCATTATGAGCCACGGGCCACGTGTATCGCGTTCTGGGTTCTGTGTCGATCCGGATACCGTCAGATTATTAGGTTTTTATTTTTATTTGATTTTATTAATCTTTGGGAAACAAACAGAAAAATAGGAACTATAAACACGTTAAAATATTAATACTCAATCCAGCAAAGTTTCCACTAATTACATAAACATAAACAAAAACATCCTACGCTGCGCTTTCCGCTACGTGGCCTCCATTCGAGAACTTTTTGGCCCCATCGGCCATCATCAGTTCCCCGCGCTATGTGCCCCGCCCATTGCCACTTCAACTTACTAATCCGCTGGGCTATGTCGGTTACTTTAGTTCTCCTACGGATCTCCTCATAGTGGAAAGCGCAGCGTAGAACGTCCACCCAAAAAGTGGTCAGACGACCTGGTAAAGGTCACGGGACGTCGCTGGATGCAGGCTGCCTCCAACAGGTCACTGTGGAAATCATTGGGGGAGGCCTATGTTCAGCAGTGGACGTCCTTTGGCTGATGTTTGGATGGATGGAAACAAAAACAATAATACTGTAATGATCTCACGCCAGTGTTTATTCTATCTGCACCGCGTTGACCATCAGTGCCCCTAGCCGGAACATTTCGAAGTATCGTATAGTAATTCTCGTATAGTAAAGTAAACGTTTCCCGCTGTGAAATTTTAGTTCCAAATACGCTCACACTGGCGCTGTTTAAATTCCCATACAAAATTTTACTATTACTATTCTATTACGATACTGCAAAATGTTCCGGCTAGGGGCACAGGTCCATTGTTGCCACTTTGTCATGCTAGTGTTATCTAATAAAAGAGGAGGCTGGGAAAAGGTTAGAATAATTCAAAGCTTTTAATATAACACAAACCCCTATGCTGCTAATGGTTATTCTAAACACTACACCGTTAACTAGATTGTGGAACAAATTGTATCCTGAAATGTTCTCGAACAAATTATGAAATCGCAAACAAAATTGGCGGGAAATCAGTAGAGTGAGAAGGAAGATAGTGTGACTATTAGGAGTGACAGAGAAACAAATTTACTGCACTTTGTTGTCAGAAACGTTTTGTTCATGCAGTCCCCTTTTTGTAACCCAGTGCTCAATGGAGGTCCATGAAACACACCAAATACGTATAATATAAAACACACTTACTTATATTTACAAAACTGCCTTCGCTTTTGCTATTCCAAGGCGATAACGACACGTTGGGCGGCGCTGATTCTATCGCGACGATTTTCATCGACGGGTGACATTCTATCAGATGCAACGATAATAATAAAACGCTGAAATGAAAAATATTTTTATTGCGAGGTGACATTCTCGACTCAACTGGGGCAAGGTTTGGCCTACTGAATAAATAAGGGGCAGGTTTTTAGGTGTTTTCATACATACACTCACGCGGAATGTCTTGGGGTATAGGCAGATTTACCGCTAGTGTAAAGATTTTATTGTCAAGCCAGGAGATTTGAGCTCTAAAGATAATTTTCAAACTTAATTCTTACTCATTGACAGCCTCCGTGGCGCAGTTGGTTAGACGCCGCCTGTGAAACGAGAGGCCGCGGGTTCGATCCCCGCACCGAAACAAATATTTGTGTGATCCACAGGTATTTGTTTCGGGTCTGGGTGTTTGTGAGACCGAAAAGTCTCTCGTAGTTCCTGATACCCACGACACAAGACTCGATCTTAGTGTGGGGTCAGGACTATGTATGTGACTGTTGGGTGTATTTATTATTTATTATTTATATTACAGTGGATCGTCCGACCTATAAATCAAATCCGGGACCTCTAATTTCATAGCGATTAACTACATTCAGTAGTGAAATTATGACGATTCATAGATTATTATAAATAAATAAATACACACAACAGCCACATACATAGTCCTGACCCCACATTAAGATCAGTCTTGTGTCGTGTGTATCAGAAACTACGAGACTTTTCGGTCTCACAAATACCCAGACTCGAGACAAATATTTGTGGGCCTCACAGACATTTCTCTCGGTGCGGGGATCGAACCCGCAGCCTCTTGTTTCACAGCCGACATCTAATCAACTGCGCCAGGCTGTCAATGGTATTACAATCGAGGATGCTAAAGATCGGGTGAAAAGGAGATTCCTACTCCTGGTAGCTGCCGAGAATAGGAAGATAGTTTCATCTCTCTCACTCTTACGCATTCATACTATGTTCCCTCTCTATTTCCGCGGCTATGGTTGGTCCATACAGTGGTACATACAATGATAATTAAAATAATCCAGATGGTCACGACAGATAACGTAATAGATTTGCAGATGTTAAATATATTGTCATCTTGGCGCAGTGCGTCTGTTGCGGTTCGCACTTTGTTACATAAATATTAAATTGGCCTGATAACAAACTCGACTTTGGCAATGCCAGTGGCACAGTCAAGCCTTCTTGTTTCAAGAAGTATAGATTTAATGCACCCAAAAACGCTTTGCTATGGAAGATGGGAACAAATGTGCAGGGCATATCCAGACTGCACCCGCAAACGAAGCCAGGTGGTAGTTTTAGTGATTATAGACACAATGCAACAAACAATTTCGCAAAAAAGCGACAGTATTGTTTTGCTATTTTATAAATATCATTTAGTTTGGGTGGTTAATACCAAGTTTTTGCTAAAATTATAATTTAAGCCCTTTGGTACCATTGTGTGTTTAAAAATAAAAAGGTGTACATTATTATTTTAGGAAAATTAGGAATTCAAATACGATGATATGTAAAAGAATTAAAAAAAAATTACGCTTCTTTTTTTGCGATATTTTAGTTGCATTGTGTCTGAAGTCACTAATACTACCACCTGGCTTCGTTTTCGGGTGCAGTCTTGATATACCCTGTATGTTTCCAACTTCTATGTATTTTGTTTCGGGCTAGTTTCGTTGCGTGTTTAAACTTCGCTAGTGTCTAGATTTAAGTTCTACAATAGTTTAAATAGCAGCAAAATTAACTTACCTCAAAAAACTTCTTTTTAAAGACATTTTAAAGTGTTTTACTAAAAGCGTGTGTTAATTGCTGGCTTCACAACGGATCTGTATCGGTGGCAACGCTTCGCAAGGAAATGGACTATCCGATTGCCTTTAATAGGATATCTACAGAGTTGATAAAACAATTGTTTTTTGAAGTTATACTTCTTTAGGCGCGTTATAAAAAAATGATGGGAGTGAAATTTTAAGATGCGCGAGCATCACCGTCACACAAAAGTAACAGGTTGAAGTTGTCCGCAAAACCGCTCATTGACTATATTCATTTATTGATCCGATTGGTCTCAAAATCGATATCTGAGGGACCCTTTGCTACGATAATCTTAATTCAGAGTATTAATAACAGTGGAGATAAAAAAATCGTAATTTTACATGTTTGTAAATGGGAGCCAGAATTGGAATGAATAACAATGGAGATAAAAAGAAATATTCGTAAATATACATGTTTGTTAATGGTTTTAACATATTACGGTGGTGAATGATAGGCCAACGTAAAATAAGTGACTTTTTTTAAGAATCATCTTAATTATCTTAAGAAGGATAACTTCTTACGTGCGTACATAAGTACACAAACACTTTTTTTATATGCCAGCATCGTGGACTATGATCTAAGCTTAGAGTATTTATATTCTTAGCAAAAACGTAGATAAAAATGGTCGCGCCGCGCCACCTTTTTCTGCCCTCCTATTGGCTGACTTTTGACAGGTTGTCCAACATGCACGAATTATTTGAAAAAGGAAAAAAAGTAGTGTAAGACTTTTGAATTCCACTCAAACTCGTTTTGCACGGATAATAAGTAAATTTGCTTTCGCTTAATAACGGAATTATTACAATGTGTAGTTAAATAATTAGTTCCATTTACACCAATGTGACAGTGCTGCAACATTACGAACAAAAACATATCTACGTTTTTGAAGATGCAAATGTATGACAGCGCTCCCTCTACTTTATATCACATTATATATACTCTAAAGACCAAGGGCGGATCTAGGGGGGTCATGACCCCCTCCTGAGCTGCCTCCAGATTGACAGATTTTTTAAATATATCGTTGATTTTCACATTATAGATCGTAAACATAGTCACTAATCACAGGTGTAACAAACTTTTAAATTATCACTTTTTAAATGTATAACAGTAATCTAATTCTAGTACGTCCAGAGTTCTGACTAGAACTAGCATTGTTAATGCACTGTTGTGTTCCGGTTTGAAGGACATTGTAGCCAGAGTAACTACTGGACATACTGAGACTTAACATCTTAAGTCTCAGGATGGCGAGCGTGGAATGCCAAGCATTGCTTTATAATACATGGCGTTGTTTGGTTTTGCTACTGTTCATGAGCGGTCGTATCCCTTACCATCGGGCGAGTGGCATGCTCGTCTCGCCATTCATAGCAATAAAAAAAAGTTCAGTGCTGTTTAAATCTAGTATAACATGAACAAATGCCCACAAATTATTACCCAAATCCATGCTAAGGTGTTAAAAATATCGCCCCATATTTCCATGAGATAAATATAAAATTTTCGTCCCATCAAAGCCACGAGCACACTTCAACATGTCGAAGTGTTTTTGCCCCAATTCTTTGAGGATGGATGTTGTAACTCGAGAATTCTGTAATTAGATGCTTACTATTTTAAATTACCAATTCGAGAAGTTGGGAAAGTAATTTTTACTTAATTTTAAATAAAATGTAACGGTATTATAATGGCAAGTAAAACGAATGTTTCTTCCTTTCGTTCTTTTTCGTGCTACTTCCCTTCCCATTTTGAAAGACCACTAGCGCCACCTATAATACAAGTTTTATAAATATTTCTTGGAAGCGGTAATCGGGACGTATTTTTAATATTTGGTTTATTATATTTTACTGTAATAATCGTACAGTAATCAATTACTTTTTAAAATATTATGGGAAAAATAATTGTGTATTGTTTACCTCTGAAAATATTGCGCGTGTATCACCCATCTTTCATATTTCTTAAATATCCATCCATTATCCAAAAGAAGTCCCCCAATGATTTCCACAGTGAGCTGTTGGAGACAGCCTGCATCCAGCGACGTCCCGCGACCTTTACCAGGTCTGACCAATTCTGACCTTTTTTCATTAAATATATTTTCTCCTATTTAGTTCCAAAATAATTTAAGTGTTGTATCATCTCTATATAATTGACGCACAAAAGAGGTGTGTAATTTGAGGCGTTGGTTTCGTGCGAAATTCGTGTAACAACAGACGACAGAAGTCGCGTACTGATAGCATCATTTCACCCGTTATGTGGATCAAAACACGACATGTTAACACGAAATAGGTATTTCGCATTTTTTTACACAATAGGTCTCGCAGACGAGCAAACAGTGCCCCTAGCCGGAACATTTTGAAGTATCGTATAGTAATTCTCGTAGGTATAGTAAAGTAAACGTTTCCCGCTGTGAAATTTTAGTTCCAAATACGCTCACAATGGCGCTGTTTAAATTCCCATACAAAATTTTACAATTACTATTCTATTACGATACTGCAAAATGTTCCGGCTAGGGGCACTGATAGCATCATTTCACCCGTTATGTGGATCAAAACACGACATGTTAACACGAAATAGGTATTTCGCATTTTTTTACATAATAGGTCCGGCAGACAAGCAAACAGGTCACCTAATGGTAAGTGATCACTCCATGAACATCCACAACGTTGGGATTATACAGGGTATATCAAGACTGCGGCTGAAAACGAAGCCAGGTGGTAGTATTACACCCATATTCTAAGACGTTTTCTCGACTCCACTTGACGTTACTAGAGGAAATCCGTATTCTTAGTAGAAAAAAATCTCCTCCACTCAACGTCACTCAAAAAATTTCCTGTCACGAGGAAAGTAATCAACTGTCAAACTCAAGGTACGTCGCAACCTACCTTAAGGAAGAAATAAAAGAAATAATCCTACTTTAAAATTGTAATTTAAAAGAGAGAAATAAAGTTTACCTTTTAAAATTCTTAAATACCTAAATATGCCAACAATTTTTTGAGGTGGGTGCCTCTACAAGATTTACACGTTTTCCCAGTGAATGATACAAACATTACTCTTTATTTCATTTAATGAAACATTTTTGGTTTGGAAACAGTGTTTATTATTTTAAACGAGTTATTAAAGATTTCCAGCAGTTCCTGTAATACTTGTACGATACTCCGTACGAATATCCCGAACGACGATTCATCCATAAGAATATCCTTCGAAATTTCCGGGTTGGATGGTATGACCCTCCTCCTGTCTGCATGCGTTTTTTTCTCCGACTCACTAAATATTTGTCTTCCAGTCACAATCCCGAAGATTTTGAGTTCAATAATTATATATTATTCTATGTAAACACTCTGACATGACATTTGACTGTCACTTTTCAAGTGATCATAGACTATTTTCAAAGGTTTTTTGTTAAATCTCTACTTTATCTATACATCAATGACGTAATTAATGACGTTTTTCCTTGACTCAACCTCACTCGAGGAACCTTTAGTAAAGGTATATTTTTAACTAAGCATACCATTTTCGAGGGTCCCTCCAATTCATTTGTAAAGTCACCTCGACTAAAATAAGGTTGAGGAAGATTGGAGGACACGTCTTAGAATACGGGTGTTAGTGACTTCAGACATAATGCAACTAAAAAATCCCAAAACAAAATTTACAATTTTATTTAGTATTTTTTTACTGATCGTCGTATTTGGGTGATAAATACATAGTTTGCCTAAAATAATTATATAAACCTGTTTATTTTTAAAGATGCAATGGTACGCAAGGGTTTACATTACTTTTTTCGCAAAAATTAGGTAGGTATTTACATCCAAATATGTCGCTTTTTTGCGAATTTTTTAGTTGCATTGTGTCTGTAACAGCTAATACTATCACTTGGCTTTGTTTTCGGTCGCAGTCTTTATAATACCCTGTAGATGTGTTGCCGGCCCATCAAATTGGAAGGGAAATGGGAAGGAAAAACAATGGGAAGAATTCCAAAAGCCAGGTCTATCTAATCTACCACTAATATAAAATCTACCACTGTCTTGTTTAATCTGTCAAAGGTCCTCAAATGTGAAAAGTTGTTTGGGTAGTTAGTACTGTACTGTATCAGTCGATACACGTCCCACTGCAGGACACGGGCCTCCTTTACAATCGAGAGTACGATTGAGAGGGGTACTACCGCTTTATCTTTTTCTGTCAAGCAGCCGTGAGCAAGCACCACACACTAAGAAGTAAAGTAAGCATGTGTGTTTCCTATAACCCTGGTTCCTTCCGCCGTATCATAAAAGCACAATAAAAGCTTATAGTACGCAATAATTGTGTTTGGTTATTGGCAAGAGATAATTGTCAGTTGATAGTCTATTTGAATATCTTATATTCAAATAAAAATGTTATTACCAATTCATTCTCAAATCAAGTTTATAGTTTATTTTCGTTGTCAACGACCTTGCATAGGTAATGAATCGGATTGATTTCTTCTTATGTTAGGTCTATTAAGTCCAAGACATTGTATTCTATAATGTACACAAAAGAACATAACAACACAGAGAAATAAAAAATGTGTGTGTGTATTAGTGTACACACGTAAGAAGTGAAACTTCTTTATGACATCATTTTTCGAAAAATGATCTACTATTTACAAATTTAGAGAATTGGTAAAATAAAGCTAAATTAAATAAAGTTTAAGTTTAGGAGGGGGGAAATTTTTGAGGGAATTTGGGATTTCTATCGGGGCCAATTTGTAGCCCTCACCGAGACGGTTCCGAGGATACCAAGCGCGGTGGGTCCACGACCTTTATTGGCCGAGATAGGTTTAGGGGGGGTGAGGTAAAAATTTTAGGTGGGGGTAGGGGCGGGGGGGGGGGGTTTAGGTTTCGTGGGGGCACCTTAAAATATTTTTGGGTGGGGAAAGTTGTGGAGGGGGAATTCGGGAATTCTGTTGGGGCAGGATTGTAGGCCTCACCGAGCCGGTTCTAATGAACCCAGGGTCGATGGGTCTACAATGGATATTGGTGGAGATAGGAATAGGGGGGGTGAGGTAAAAATTTTAGGTGGGGGTAGGGGCGGGGGATGGGGGGTTAGGTTTCGTGGGGAGGCTATTGGGCACCTTAAAATATTTTTGGGTGGGGAAAGTTGTGGAGGGGGAATTCGGGAATTCTGTTGGGGCAGGATTGTAGCCCTCACCGAGCCGGTTCCAATGAACCCAAGGTCGGTGGGTCTACGATGGATAATGCCGGAGATATGAGTAGGGGGGTGAGGTAAAATTTTTAGGGTGGGGGTAAGCGGGGGGGGGAGGTTTCGTGAGGAGGCTATTGGGCACTGTTTTGGATTTAGGGTGGGGGAAGGCCAGAGGGGGGGTAAGGATCAAATTACAATAAAGTGGGTGGGACTTAAAATTTTGGGTGGGGCTTGGAAACGGTTGGGGGTGTGGCTTACTGAAGTGGGTACTAATTTACTAAATAAAAAAAGATGGCGCGTAACGGAAGAATGTGACGCGAACGCTAAATTTTTTCCAACCCTGATAAAGAAGTTTCACTTCAAATATGTAATACAAAAGTACTAAAGGCGGTCTTATCGCTCTGAGCGATCTCTGCCAGAATACCTTTGGATGGATACATGGGAAGTAGAGAGAGAAAGCAGTGTAAGATAAATAACTTTTTTATATTATACTTTTATATTTGTATAATATATATAAATATAAAATTATAATACATTAAGCCACAATATCTATATACAACTTGCAGACTGAATGACAAGTATTATTTCAAAACGAGTGGTTATAGAAAATTACTAAAGGTGATTATTTACGGATTCGACGGTTCATAATGATATTAAAAATTGAATATTAAAATATCAACAAGATACTGTACCGCTATTAATATTTCTATCTCTTTCACTCCCACGCAGTCATACTATCTCTTCTCTCATTCAGCTGGTTTCTTGCGATCCATGTGAGTAAATGAAGCTGCGCACAGACATGGTACGTGATATCCGCTCCAATGTATAAAACAATACACAAAATCGTCATTTTCGAAGAAATTTGTCGATAGTAAATAAAAAAAGCGATGCAATACCTCCAGGGAGGCATATGTTGAGCTGGGTACTTCCTGCGGGTAACTAGAGACATACAATAATAACTTAATTAAATCATTTTCTTATTTCAGGTCTCGTCAAATTGGGCGTCCACTGCGTGACGGGGAAAAAAGTAGCTATCAAGATAATAAACAGAGAGAAATTGAGCGAATCGGTTCTGATGAAGGTAATTATATTTTAAAATAGCGACATCTGCCATCAAATAGCAGAAATAAATGTTTATCAAAAGTTTACTAATTACGACAATAGATGTCACTGTATGTCCTTCTTAAAGACAATTTTGTCTATTGTAAAATCTGTCACATTAGAATTGCGAAAAATGTTTTGATATATAAATTCAAGTAATATTCCTCATATTATGGTTAATTGTTTGGTATTTATGCTGTTCTTCATTGTAAATTAATTGTTTTAAGGAAGATATTTTTATTTCTTAATAGTGCCATCTATTATCAAGTAGCAAAAATAAATGCTATAAGCTTACTAATTAAAATAACAGATGTCCATATGTTAACTTTTTTAAAATTATTCATATATTTTGATATTACAAACATTAGGAAACCGAAATCTATAACCCTTATCTCACCCATTAGTTTGTGCATAGCCCATACAATAATTGGAGCATTATTTAAAGTTGGAACTAAGTAATGATAATATTATTACTTTGATTATACAAAATTATATTTTTCAGGTGGAGCGTGAGATAGCTATAATGAAATTGATAGAACACCCACACGTGCTCGGATTGTCTGATGTTTATGAAAATAAAAAATATTTGTAAGTACCTACGTATTTTTTAAACTAAAGTCAAATTACTATGATTTTCTACAAGGGAGCCATCTATCCTTTAAACATGAAATATTTTGTTATATCCTACTGGTTAACGTAGTATCCTAATACGAAAATATTAATATTTTTATAGACGAGTGATTGTAAGCAACTCATTAAATGAAAATACGATATTTTATTGCGTTTTACAGTTTATTTTGTTTCCATTTTATGTCGATAGGTGGCGCTAATTTGTTTTCGTATTTTCCTCAGATATTTGGTACTTGAACACGTGAGTGGAGGAGAACTTTTTGACTACCTAGTGAAAAAAGGTAGACTAACGCCTAAAGAAGCGAGACGGTTCTTCAGACAAATCATATCCGCCTTGGATTTTTGCCACAGTCATTCTATATGGTATGTTATTGATATTAT
Organism: Deilephila porcellus; assembly: GCA_905220455.2. Lineage (NCBI taxonomy): Eukaryota > Metazoa > Arthropoda > Insecta > Lepidoptera > Sphingidae > Deilephila > Deilephila porcellus. The sequence continues at coordinate 1,833,653 of LR999997.1, read as the reverse complement.
TTTTAAATAAACTTACAAAAGTATGATTAAAACAATCAAGCCTTTAGTTTCTTTATTGATTTAGTTCTTTATATGATTGGTACGTAGTACATTATAACTCAATGTATGATTGATTGGAAAAATCTATATAACCGATAACATGCTTTAAATTTATGACATCTATTGCCGAATAGAATAAATAAATGAATCAAAAAACAAGGATTTCCAATAGATGTCGCTACCATAAAAACTATCAAAATAATACTCGCTTATTTTCATACAAAATGTAGATAACTTATAAATTGAGTAATTTTTGTATATTCTTCAATTCCAGCCACAGAGATCTCAAGCCAGAAAACTTACTTCTAGACGAAAGGAATAATATTAAAATTGCTGACTTCGGCATGGCGTCCCTTCAACCCGCAGGATCACTTTTGGAAACGTCCTGCGGAAGTCCACATTACGCTTGTCCAGAAGTTATTCGGGTGTGTACAAATATGCTATTATTAATTAATGTTGCACTAAGAAAATATTCGAAACCGAGATTCGTTTCCAATACCTTATGTTCCACAGCCTTAGCCGGCATCTAAACGAACTTCACCACTATGCCTTAATTAAAACTATGTTGTTTCTTTAGTACGGAAAATAAGCAAACATTTAATCTGATATAAGTGACTACCACCCATGAATATTTACAACACTAGGCTCGTTCGTGCATTAGTTTCTCAAAATGGAAGGGAAAGAGAGGAGAGATGGTATCGAGCCTTCTTTTTACTTCGGCTCTGTCGTACTACCCGTGTTCTTTTGTACGTCTTTCCCATGGAGAAAATTAACACCGACTTCCCTTAAGTACAGGAAACATTCATTCTGTGCAAGTGTTATTGTATTGATAAAGGGCTGACCGTCGTGACCGCCAAACGGTAATTTGAAGTGGTCATTTTTTTATTGGATAAACGCAGTGACATGACCGTTGGTCGGTCCGAAATGTATTCAAGTGGAGAATTATTGATTTAGGGCAGCTAGCCGGGTATAAAGTACCAAGGCAAAATATTATGCAACATTCATAAGTTAAAGTCACCTCAATATCCCATGTTAGGGTGGATTAAGAACAGAATAAGTGTACACTTATTATTGACTCTTATTAGTAAATAATCTAAACTTGAATCCTAATTTACGCGAATGTTACACATAGAAATAAAACTAATTTTTACGGGGCGGGCTGTTCGCCCCGTAACCACGAAAGCTGTAAAGCAATCGAAACGTCGGGAAGCAAAAAATTTAAAATTAAACCAACTCGCGATCAATTCCGTAAAAAATAGTTTCATTTCAATAAGTAAAAACTCCAAAAACCGTTTTATTGCTCACAAACTACATCATACGAGTTAATAAAACGCCAACAGTATCAGATTGATTAGAACAATTCCTAGCGGTCGCCTGGTCAATAGATAAATTGGTGCGCTACAAACACAACAATAACGACCACTTTAATACAAGAGCTATTTGTTGACGTTGGTCTAATGAGAGCGTATTGTCATACTTCTACACTTGCGTTTTATTATTGCTTGAACTGGTTAAACGAGTTTTTGCTTTTTATATGTAACATATAGCCTGATAAGAAAAACTTTGCAAAATTCTGTCAGCCTCCGTAGACCAGTTGGCTGTACACGGGCTGTGAAACGAGGGGCCGCGGGTTCGATCTCCGAGCCGAGTTTAACGTTTGTTTCGGTTCTGGGTGTTGTGAGACCGAAATGTCCCTCGTTGGTCATTTTCTCGACTCAACATAGTCATGAATAGGTATAAGTTAGAGGTAAATAAAAAAATACAATGGTGTGTGAATGTAAGGTGTACCTATTTATTTATTAATGTTTCATAACTTGGTGATACTAAAATCTAGAAGTAGAATTTAAGTTTACCTATCATTTTGCTCTACTCATAACTAAACAGATTAGTTTAAGTACCAAAACTAATCTCAAAGGTTACTATTAAATCCAATACATCAAGTTAAAACCATATCCTCAATCATGATAATCTAATTTATTAATCTTTGTCGGCGTCAGTTAAATATGATTCAGTACTCGCCATCCGGATGTTTTAATCAAAACGGAAATGCGTTATTCGATTAGGCATGGCGCTTCATTTGAGTGCTCTGACTATGGAAATAATTTATACGGTTAGAAAGCATGTAAAGACATCAATTTTAGAAAAAAAATATATAAATTTGGTCAAAATGACTACAGAAAAATTGAAAATTTAATATAAATAATATTATAACAAATATCTTGAGAATAAAGAATAAGTACTATGTGTATTGACTTGTAATAAGAGCTATTTAATTACCTATGTGACCAATAAACGAATTTCATTTCAATTAAGTATGTTGATTTATAGGCAAAATTGAGGATACTAGACACAAACTGTTTAGAATAGCTTTACATATTTTTAAACGTTATAAAACAAATATGTAGGTAATGTGTATTTGTTAAAGTAACTTTTATTATATAAACTTTGAGAAAAAGCTAATTTTTATGTCAAATTAAATGAAGTTTTTTTGACAGCGTATTTTATTAAATAATGAAAAAACCAACGTCATATGTTTTTTCACTCATCAAAACAGAAAATAATATGTGTTTAAAAATATTATTACAAAGTTTTATTGAGCATTCAGCGTTAGTATTTCTGCAATATGGTTAAATAAAAACAAAAAATACGTAGTAGAAATGTATTTTTAATACAATTCCACAAAATGTTATTATTACATCATGAAAGTGAAACAAAACTTAAACAAATGTTACACTACCCTCCTCCAATTACTTTTAAGTACAACACAAACCATTTAAATATGGCTCATTCCTTTATTAATTGCATAAAGAATAATAGAAAAGTATATGATGGTATGTAAAGAAGTTGGTTGCCTAAAAAGATTTGATTTTTGAGACCAAACAAATGTTTTAATGCAATTAAATAAATTGTCTTTTAGTAACATAAATTTAAGAGCACAAATTAAAAGTCATAAGGGCTCTTAATTTATTTATAGTAATTTATTAGAAAATCTGCCTTTATATTTGAATTACATGTATTCAGAATATCTAATATTTAATCAATTTTATCATTCACAAAAGCTGCCCTAGACCTCATACTTTTTATATATTTGCAAAATAAAACTTTGGTCAAGAAATTAAGTAGATCCTTTTTGCAATCAATAAAGATATTACAGGAAAAATTGACACATCATGATGCCCACCATGGGGTAAACAAGGGAAATTATAGGGTGTAATGAGGTTACATATCCTACCTCAAATTGTGTATACATATAGCGAGTATTATCTAATCATAAAACTATAAAACAAATCTATACCATGTTTTAAGGTTACAAAAATATGTAATTTTAACTACCTTTATTAATGAAACATTTAATTCAATATGAGACAATCAAAAGAGCAATTAAAAGTTTGTTTGTAGGTGTTAATTTTGGCTACTAACCAGATTTAGATAATATTTTTTGCGTTTGATTTTTCAATTCTTTAAGAAAGTTATGGGATATTTAAAATTATAGTAAAATTCTTTGGAGCTGAACAATAAGAATAATATTAAGGGAAAGGAATTTTTATTCAATTTATTTTACACCTGATGTTTATAGAAAAGAAAAGTAAATTCTACCTAAAAGTAGTTAATAATTACATATCATAAACCTTATTTCATTATAGGAATGTCAGATCTTATAATATTGTTGTCTATTTCACCGTTTTCAAGTATCAATTTGATATTTTTAATTCTATTTGACCCAATTCAAGGCATTTTCTGTCACTTGATTATAGAATAAGCTATATAATACTTGAATATAGTAAAAAAGACTGAATCGTTTATGTTAAACTGTCTTTAGTAATAAAAACTAAATGTTACAGTGGTAATGTACTTTTCCATGAGCAAATTGATATGATCACAGTCAAAAAAATTATGTGTATAAAAATCACAAGCCATTTTAAGCGTTTTTAATTCTATTGTTAATTGAAATTAGAGAAATTACTCTTTTTATTAAGTCAAGTTTGAAAGACAAGTTATGTGTCCAAAACATAGCTGAAATAGTTACATAGTATTAGTTAAGTTAATGTAAAATTGAAATCAATTTTGTACTAAACAACATAGGTACCAAAAAACATGTAGTTATGTAGATAGTTCAGTTTATCTTTAAGTATTGTTATCTAATGCTACATAATTATATATAGAGAATCAAGATAAATTAACGTCAAATCAGTTCTATCACTAGTCAGCATTATACATAGCTGGAAAATCATGACAGGTCCCAAAAATAAAATCTTAATTTTAACACTGTGAAATATAAAATGTTTACTCAATATTTTATTGATTTCTATATCTTACCAAAAATTTATGTAAAGATTGAAGAAAAAAACGGTGCCGTGTAGATTTTGCATGCCAAAATAATCTAAATTTAAATTCAATCTAATTCATAATTAGATTAAATTCTTGGGACCAATCAAAATATTCACATACCATTAACATCTTGCCAATTTCAGCTTAATCATCGTCAACTCTTTGCTTCTTACTTGTGTTAGATGGAGTCTGTGGTGGTGAGCAAGCTGTGTCCCGTCTCTTCCCAGAATGCCTGGCACAGGTTGTCCCGGACTGCCTATTTGATCTATTAGACTGTGACTCACGAGTCGGTGAGAACTGAGTCATCATTTCCACATCATTGAAGATTACTTGCGCGCCTCCACCACAAGTAGGAATAACATCTCCCTTGTACAATTTCGTCTCTAACTCCCCATCTGTGTCTTGTTCTTGTGATATCAAGCAATACTTCGATGTTTTGGAATTAGCTATGTCTTTTACCGTCTTCAGTTTATTTACAACTTTGCTGTTGACTATACTGGGTTTTAGTACAGTTCCCATTGGTACTATATTGTTTGGAGCATGTTCTACCCATCCTCTCCCATCTGCAGATAATGATCTTCGGTGTCTTGGGTTTGCAACGGCTATACCTCTGCGGGATGATGTTGGGGTGTCCCTCGTTTGTGGTACAGAGCTGAATGGTGTCAGCAAATGTGCTGGTAAGGCTCTAGGTGTTGATCCAGGTGTAAAATCCCTTGTAGTTTGAGCAGCCATGTCTGCCTTCTGGTATGAGTCAACATTATCCCCTCTGTCGTTCAAAGCTTCAGCTATAATACGAAGTCGGTTTTCTTTCTCTTCTATAGCGTTTCTAAGTCTTTCCTTTTCAGAATTTATTTCCCTTGCTTTCTCATGCTCGGCAGCAATCTTGTGGTTGTACTTTCGTTCTAGAATTTTCTTTTGTTTCTCTTTGTCTAATTTGTTTTGACTTAACATCAGCTCCTTTTCTTGTAGTTCTCGTTTCAGTGATGAACTGTATTCTGTCATTTCTGTTAGTTTCCTCTGGTGGGATAGAGAAGCATTTTCCGTTGCAGTCAATCTCTCTTCTAGAGCTCTAACCCTTCTTTCTGCTGCAGCCAATTGTCCTCTCAAAGAGGCATTCTCACTGCGAACCTCCAATGACTCTTTTTCCAATTCTAGTAGTTCTGATCTCAACCGTTCATCTTTAATCGCTTTGCTCCTCTTCAATGTCTCTCTACGGCTGATTCTCATCTCCAAATGGGCCATCAACTCTTTAATAATATGGGCTGCTTGAGAACTATTCAATTCAAGACTTGGGAAGTCAGGTCCTAGGCTGTAGACTAAGCCTAGGTCTAACTCCAGGTCTTTAGCTTCCGGCCTGGCGATGTTCTCCCTTGCTATGTTGAAGAGTCTGTTGGCCTTGCGACGGCCTGATGTGAGGCCTATAATAGCTCCTATGTCTGTAACTTGGGACTTCGCAACTTCAACCTCAGCAGCCATTTCAGCAAATCTCATTACTTGAAGGGTCTCATCGTAATCTTCTGCCCTGGGATTGGCACATATAACCATCCTAACTTGACCTTCACCTTCAAAGAAGTTCTTAAACAAAAGAGTTATTTTTGACTCCCTGTATGGTACCATATTAGAGGTCCCATTAATTTGGTTCTCTCTTAAGGCTTCCAAACAAGTCCTTAGAGTCATCAAAGACTTATTAATATTACCGGCTTCTTTTAACCGCTGACCAGTATTCTTTGTACGGTTCGTCCTCTCACTACCGGCCAGATCAACTAAGCTTAATTGACTTATGCAAAGGAACTTTTTGTTGTGAATCACAGTTTCTCCTGTCTCATCCAAAGGCGCCTGCACCAAACGAATAGTGAATACGGAATGACTTCTAGAAGATTCTGCATTTAAAGTAGTATGGGCCATTCGTTTCCTCTTCAAGCCCATGTAGAAAGCATCAAAGGCATCTTCTGCAGATTTTATTTCGATTTCTGTGACACCGTGTACATACATATTGTGTGCTGCATCTTCTCTTATTAATTTAACCGGTAATGTTTTGCTCGGAGCACTGTCTTCTAGTAAATCATAGACACAATTGTTGTACACCTCTACATAGGTTACAAACACAGCATATTGGTTATCCTCGTTAATTCCTCCGACTTTAGTGACGTCAGATGAAGACATAGCCAAGTCGGGGTTCGAATTATTCTTTCTGTTCGATTTGAATTTGTGCAGCTCCTGCTGCCTTTCCAACATCGCTTCCGCTTCCGTCGCAATATCAAACATGTTCATCCTATCAGGTTTGAACACATATTTCGGCGCCTGATAGTCATTGATCGTTTTGAAAATGATGTTCAGACATCGAGGCAAAATACCGCAATTTTGCGGCTCCCCGGTCATTGTAAAGGTTTTCCCGCTGCCAGTGACACCATAGGTGAATAACAAGCCGTTTTTACCTTTTATTAAGCCTTCTACTAAAGGTTGTGCTACTTTATCGAAAACTTCTTGCTGCGAAGTTTCTGGCGGGAACACCTCTTTGAAAATGTATTTCATGGTCTTGTTGTTCTCGTTTCTGTAGCTGAAAGCGCTGACTGGAGGTGTTAGGAGGACTGTAGTAGGCGATATTATCTTCATACATGGTGCATCAGCTTCTCTTTGCATGGGGCGAAGGCGGCAGTACACTTGTACGGGGTCCTTCTCTTGTGCTAGATTTTGGCGGCTTCGCGCCGGCGTCCGCAGGTCGGTTAGCTTCTGTTTCGACTTCGCTGACTTCATTTTGTCGTATTTATCACCCACATTAACTAACGATTGAGATTTTCGCAAATTTTCTTTTCAACGTATTTCGTCAAATCAAAGCAACGGTCGTTTATGAATTATCAATAATGTACGGGTAAGTTGAATGCAACCACGCGATATGTCTGTTTCTTTCCAATGTATGGGAAAACGTATTACGGTCTCGTGTAACGGCTGACAGCGTGTGACTTTTTAACTTAGTCGTATTGCACCTACCCGACCATGGGAATGTTGACATTGTAATGATACCAGCACTGTAAAATTTACTGAGTTTTGGGAATTGCTATATTTGCATATTTATTATGAATATTAGATTTAAAATTGTACTTATACAGGACATTATTATTAAATTATTATAAATTAATTAATGTTCATAAGAAGTGATCAATTTTATTACGTATCGATTCCTAGTTGGCGGTTCTTCTTTATATTTCAATGTCATTAATACAACTTTGTGTTATCTTCGTGTTATCTTTATATCTATGATTATATTTGAAACTTGAATTAGATTTATTTGACAAAAAAATACAAAGATTAAACTTGTAAATAGATCATCAAGTACTTGATTTATTTAGATTTCAGCGTTACACCAATAATCGGTAATCAATTTGTAACGATAGATAATATCATATAAGTGAAATAACTCAGGCTACAATAATTGTTATTCATAGTACCTTTGTTGAAATATATTATATTTTTATTTTGATGTAATTCTGGGAATTAATGTTTGTAAGTTAGTTGGCAACATTGTTACTTTGGTTTATAACGTTCCGTTTTTACTGCATTTTAATTTATTAACTAAACATACAAATATGTTTATATATACACAAAAAGAAATTATATTAAAAGGCAACGATTGGATTATTAAAAGAATTATCAAAAATAAACTAGTTTCATATATATTTTTCGAAAAATGGAATGACATAATAATAAAGACGTAACTCGGTTGCAAAAATAATATATTGAACTACCTACCTAGCTACGACAATTAATAAGTAATTATGGCCAAACGGGCTTATTTTTTTTATACTAATATTTTTATTTTCTGTTCAGGGCGAAAAATACGATGGAAGACGGGCAGACGTGTGGTCCTGTGGAGTTATTCTATACGCGCTGCTTGTCGGTGCATTGCCTTTCGACGACGATAACTTGCGTCAATTACTAGAAAAGGTATGATTTAATCAATATTTTTGATTATATTTCTTTAATTTTATGATAGAAGATGAATTTATTATTGAATTAGCAAATATTATTACGATAGCACAGCGCCATCTATCGATGAGTAGCAAGCATTGAAAAATTAAACTTTTAATGTGAATCATAAGATTATAGATAGATGGCGTTAATATGCAATTTATTGAAAGTACCCGAAATATACTATAAATACAAATTGCCACCATACACAATAAATTGCCAAACTTGGATCACTGTGACGCCATATTATTAAAATAATTTTGTTCTATCTTATTTCAGGTGAAACGTGGTGTGTTCCATGTACCCCATTTTGTACCGCCAGACTGCCAACAACTGCTTCGAGGGATGATCGAAGTCAACCCCGAGAAACGCATGACGGTAAATTTCGTCGCAAAAATCTTCGATGGACTTTAGTTATAAAAGATACCTAGAATCCATTAAAAAAGAAAGCCACTACTATTATTTGTGAACTACAATTTTTATTTTAATCTTTGACCTATTTAATTAGATGAGACGTCTCGACCAAAATATGTGTATCAACAAAATCGGTCTACATGCCGCTATTTCTAATACCTCCATGAAAATGCGTGATTGCCGGCTGGTAAACAGACCAGACGCGGCTGGCAACATGTTTTCAGTGGTCGCGGGTCCAAATCCCAAGGCACATCTCTGACTTTTCGGAGTCATGTGTGTATTGATAGTCAATAACCACGCACTATAACGATGATGGAAAACATCGTGAAGAAACCTACATACCATAGCGATTTGCAAGAATTATGGTAACTATGGTATGTAAAGTCCGCCAACCCGCACTAGGCCAGCGTGGTAGACTATATGGCCTAATTCCTCTCAATCGTACCCTCGATTGTAGAGGAGGCTCTGTAGTGGGACGTATTTGGGCTGATACAGATACAGATATACCTGATTGTAAGTTTTGTATGTGGCCTGTATCAGTTAGCGGAGATCACCCGTGGTTGTTCGGCAGCCACATGTTAGGCCACATTATTATTGAATAAAGGTTAGGCCATAATTCAAAATGTATTTTGTTGTATGTGGGTTAGCTAGCGGAGATCACGCGGCACCCGTGGGTGACGGCGGGCGGGCGCGGCGAGCTGGAGCAGGAGTTGCCCATGATGGAGGTGGTGCAGACCAGGGTGCTGCCGTCCGCGGACGCCGTCGACCCTGATGTCTTGCAGGTGAGGAGTAGACTATTGTAATGATTGTAATAATGTAGTTAAATTGTTTTGGAGATGTTACAGAAAGACAAGTGTTTAGTGTCATAACAATAACAGGCCTATGAGAAATATATTTTATATATATTTGTATACTGGCAAGTCGGAATTACTATACATATAAAGTTAATGTGCCGTACTGACTGACTCTTAATCTCGACAATATCTTTGTCGGCATCCCTGAAACTGTGTATTATTAATTATACATAGCCTGGACTCCTAACGTGACACTCTTGAATGACACTGAAGATTCTTCTTTTAAAATTGAGGATGATGTGTGTAGACTTTTATTACTGTATCAAATATTAATTTTATTAATATTTCGTTTGCAGGCTATGTGCAGTCTAGGCTGCTTCAAACAGAGAGAGAAACTTGTACAGGAGTTGTTGAGTCAACAGTAAGTATTTTTTAATAAATCTACTGCTTGTTTTTTAGCTGAAAATAGATGGGGAAATAACGTTTTCGTAAACAATCCACGTATCATTAAAGGGAAAAGGATGTGCGCAAAATTCTAGTCGAGACTTTAAACTGTAATAAGGTCAGTTTTACCTGAAATGGGTTAGTACGACTGTTCACAGAAACCAATGTGAACCGATGAAGCAATTATTTCCCTTTTCGTTCGGTAAGTGAGTTTGTGGGAGGCCCAATTTGTCGTCCCTCCTTCCATGTTTTTCCCTTCCCCTTGATTCCTATTTTGAAAGGCTGGTAAGGTACATACGGTTGTGTTATTGTTCATATACTACATGCTATTTACCGGCATCGATTGGGCCGCTTGTTCAAATTTATATGATAGTTTAGCATTAACATTTTTCGTTTCGTTTTTTTTTTTTTTTTTAGCATATCAAACCTTATGACTTTTGAGTTTTCTTTTGATGTAATACAGTAAAAATATATTCCTTTAATATTAAAGGGTATAATGTATTAAGAGGTTTTGTGTTTTCTCCAGCCACAACACAGAGAAGGTGATATACTTCCTCCTCCTGGAACGCAAGCGGCGACGTCCGGCCAGGGACGACGAGCCGCGGCCCCCCGCCCCCGCGCCCGCCGCCAACGACCCCCCGCGCAAGCGGCTCGACACTTGCAGGGTAAATACATACACATTACATACAGAGACACGTTCATATAGCACACGCGCCACGGAAGTGACTCTACACTTGCAGGGTAAGTACACATTACACACAGAGAGATACACGTTCATAAAGCACACGCGCCACGGAAGTGACTAGCAAGGTAAAATATTATTTGACAGTCTTCGTGGCTGATCGGTTAGACGCCAACTTAAGTCTTTAAATTAAAGTTTATTAAAGTGAAAACTATAGAACAGGTTAAAAACATTTAATCGATTATTTTAATAGTATTTCATTATGTTTTGTTTTCAGGTAAACGGTCAGTCTGCGCATTTCGGACAAATTAGTGAAGGTTCACCAATCACGCCGAGAAGATCACAATTCAGGTACTTTAATTTTTTTGACATCAACAGTTTTATACGACCACCCGAAGAAAAAGAGTGTAATGTTTTTAATTTTGTGAAAACCAATGTAGCTCTTTTTGATATTCCCCGGTATAAAAAATATGATTTTTTTTTAATTGACAAACAAAAAACCTTTTGAATGGCTATTCTATGGCTTACATCCTGAGAAGAGCATAGAAATGCGGGAGTTATACACGAGATGTTTTCTTCCTATGTTTCTTCTAAATGTGTTGAGACTTTAGCTAAGTGTATTTACAAATGTTTGTTAAATCAAAGCGATGTAACTTCGCTATTTACTACAATATACCGGGTATATCAAGACTGCGACCGAAATCGAAGCCAGGTGGTAGTTTTTGTGGTTACAGACACAATGCAACAAAAAATTTTGCAAAAGATTGCGACAGATTTTTTTTGTAAATTTTTTAAATATCATCGTGTTTGGGTGGTAAATACGAATTTTGCGAAAATAGTAATTTAAGGAATTAAAACTTACCATAACGTCTTTAAAAATAAAAACGTGTACATTTTATTTTAGGAAAGATTAGTATTTCACTAAAATACAACGATAAGTAAAAAAAAATTAATAAGGTTTAACTTTTTTACTTTTACTTCATTAATACTACTACCTGACTTGATATACCCTGTATGAGAAGTTAGTGTGTGGCCAGGACGATGTGTGTGAAATGAAATGAAATGAAATGAAAGGAAATTCGTTTATTGGTCACGTAGGCAATTAAATAGCTCTTATGACAAGTCAATACACATAGTACTTATTTTCTATTTACAAGATATTCGTTGTAATACTTATATTAATTTTATTATATTAAGTATATTATTTATTAGTATATTATGGTATTTTTTTCCTCGTGTAACGGTTGGGTGTATTTTTCGCAGGTCATCTTCAAGTCGTCGCCCCGAGGGGCGCAGTTCGCCGCAGCTCTCGGCAAGTCCACCAGGTAGCTACGCTCACTTTTTGAAATTATAAATAACTTAAAGACTATATATCCTACCGAGTTAGTCCAAAAATATGTTAAAAAAAATTAAGTTTGTAAAAATATATTTACGCTCATTATGAAAGTACTTCAAAATTCTGTTATTGTACTATCAATTCACTGCAATAATATTATACAATTTCAAATGACTTCGGAATTCTGTTTATAATTTAACGATTTGATCCAAAAATATGTCAAAGATTACACTTTCAAAAAAGATTTTTAGATTTTTTGCTTACCTATTGGGTTTACATAAAATTATATAGAAAATCAGTAGCCGTTTAAGTGTTTTTGTTAGTGTTATTAATAAAGCAATATGGTCTAAAATAATATGTGTATTTGCAGCTGGTCACACGCCGCATCGTGTGTCTTCGTTAGGCGGCACTCCCGCCACACCTGGATCTCCTTTAGGTAAAATTATTAATCGTCTCTATAAAAGTATACCAAATATACATTATACTATGTAGGTCCCGGATTTTACCCTGCCATATAAATACACCATTTACTACTAGGGGCCGTTCATTAATCACGTGATGTTATTTGAGCATTTTTAACCCTCCCCCCTCCCCCTAGATGATACGTGGTGAGGTTTAAGACTAACCCCCATCCAAAATCACGTGTATTTTGTAGTACCTACAAAGAATCTTATTTTTTTAGAATATCATCTTACAATACAGGTATAAGTAAAGTATAATGTAGGACTTCTTTCGTTGCCTGATAACGGCTACTCAAGTTCACACTACACGCCGCTTTTCGGCGATCGGATCCTGCTCGTATTGTACGGTGAGCGTCCGCCGGGTGATGTATACCGTGTGTATGTATGGGAGAATTTGCTTGAAAAACCGACACTAATGTGTTGTTTTGTTTAATTCCCAGCATCACCGTCTGTCAGAGAGCATCATCATCAAAGGGCCAACTCTACAGGACCAACTATTAGTTTGAATATTAGTGAGTATTTGCAAATCATTACTCTGTTGAATTCTTGTAATTGTATCCTACATAATTCTTCTTGTTTAAATAAAATTTTAATAATAGGAATCTTATTATAACGCCATCTACCGGTACTTGAGTGAAGCTCAGAATTTGCATAACCAATGGGCAATTTACAAATTGAGCGCCTAATTTGGTTTTTATGTATCATTCATGGGTTGACTGGTAGAGGCTGCCTGATTTTAACACTGCATAAGAAGCATAAATTAATATATTTTCAGGTGGCGAACCGGGTGAAGCAGTGATAATAATAAACGAAGCTCCCATAATGGGATCTTCTGTCGCGGCTAGACCTCACAGTCCGTCTCAATCACATAGAGGTATGTGTTAAATATTAGCATTTTCTCTTTCCATCCTTTTCCAGTAATTTTGAGAGGCAACGCTTCTATAATTCAAGTATTATATATTTTTATGGATGACGGTTATTATTGAGTTAGATGAGCGATTTGCTCTTGATTTGATCTTATATTGTGTATTTTTTATTACAGTGCGCGAGAGGTCATCTTTACCTGGTCCGCCGAGTTCGACGCAGTCTCCTGCCCAAGCGTCGCTATTCCCGAACCTGGGGACTATTACAGGTGCATTTGATAGGAAAAATAAATAAAATATTTATCTTTTATAGATATTTAAAAAAGTAGTTTTATCTGATGTTTTAACTGTAGTTTAGTATCGAACAAGAATGTTGTTGGTAGTGGTAAGGGTTATTTGTATCTAGCGTTTAATGGTGATATTCAAATTATTTTTCTACTCCGATAAAAATTAATTGCGTTCTGTCGATCTTGGTTTATTAGCTTGAGGGTAACCCTACATGAACATGCTATAAACTTAGTAATTGAGAAACGTAACTTAATTTAAACTTTAGAAATAATGAGAGAATTGGTAGGAAAATCTTCTTTAACAAGGCAATATGAGGTGACCCAGACACCTTAACTGTCTGGTCCACATAGTCGCAGTGTTGATAGTATAGTTGTACCAGGCGCGGGGGTGGCGGGCGGCGCGGGCGGGTGCGCGGGGGGCGCGGCGGCGCCGTGGCGCGTGCGGCTCGCCACCATCAAGAACTCCTTCCTCGGATCACCGCGGTTCCACAGGCGGAAAATGCAAAGTATGTGTTTTTTATATTTCTTTTGTCTGCTAGGATAGTAGATCACTAGTCACTAACTACACACATTTAATACTTTAGGTGACCAAGAGCTCATTTCGGGCTCCTGTCAAAAATTTGATGAAGTTGCGCATTGTTCTCCAATTGTTCTCCACTGTCAAATGTGATCTGTCAAAATGGACACCTGACGGGATATTTTTTTATAGCAAATAATGGACGAGAATGCCATTCGCCTGATGGTAAGCGATACGACCGCTCATGGACAGTAGCAAAACCAAACAACGCCATGAATTATAAACCAATGCTTGGCATTCCACTGCGCTCGCCATCCTGAGACATTAGATGTTAGATCTCATTATGTCCTGTAGTTACTCTGCCTACAATATACTTCAAACCGGAACACAACAGTGCATTCACACGGCTGTTTGTTGGAGAAATAGATATAGCGTGGTACCTACCCAGGCGGCCTCTCACATATGAGAGACCTACCACCAGTATTAATCTATTTTTAAAAAGGACTTTTTAGCGGGAAGTAAAACAATATAAGTATTTCAAGTTCGTAATAAGTGTTATAAGGTAAATGGTGAAAAAATAGAATATGATAAACATATAACAATGCAAAACTGCATTTTATATTTTTATTGAAATCGAAGAAAACATAAGGAAATCAAATGAAAATACGTAGAACATTAATTATCTGAAAATAGCGTCATGTAAACCAACCGTTAAAAAATAGTTTAGTTTTATTTAGTTTCGCCATCTAGTGGAGAGTGGTAGAACTATTTACAAGGTTTTAAAAAGTATATTACATCTTGGAATGTTTAAAACAAGTTAAAAACACGAATATAAAAGAAAACACAGTGTCCAAACTTTTACATCCTTATTGGGAGAGTACAAAAAACTCGGTGTGGGTAGTATGGCTACACTACCGTTACATTTTTTGCGTGAAAACATTTTTCGTGATCCCAAGTATTATAAATTAAAAGGGGAAATAAATTAAAGTCTTCTTTTTATATGCACAAAACGATTTTATAATTTGTCGTCTGGCACAGCTTTTTACTCTAAAGCTTATACTATTTTCTATTTAACTCAAGGCCTATTTACATGTGGAGAGTTTCTCGGCTCGAAGATACGATTATCGTAAGGCCCTGCGCAGACGACAGACTATCCGTGACGCACTTTTTAGTCTGTGAAAATAGAACCTATGCAATTATATGCAGTAACACACACGACGCGCAAAAAGTCCGGCGCACGAAAAATCCGTGTAATTCGGGCAGACCGCACCGCGCCGCGGCGCGCCGCTCCGCACAAAAAGTGTGTGAAAAAAATTGAACGTTTGCTTCAACGCGCGCTAACGCAGACGGCGCACTCTTTAGTCGGCAATCTGCATTTGCTAGGGGTGGGTGGACGTAACGCACGCGATCTATTATCATGGCGCCAGAGGTCGATGTAACTATGTTAATTCAAGAAATACAAAACAGACCAGCAATTTATGATACTTCTAAGGCAGAATATCATGATAGACATTTAAAAAGAAAAATGTGGGAAGAAGTGTGCTGTAATGTTTATTTGTCCCTTCAGTAATCTTTCCGAAAGTATAGGATGTACCCAAAATTCTCTATTTCTTCTTCTTTTTCTGTACTTCATGTACAAAATAATACTTCGCGATCTCTGCACGATTTCCATAGCGTCTACGTCCCTACAGCTCTGCCGACAAAATGATCGAAGATGTGCGTCGTGTGTGTTGAGTCTGTGAAAAATCCGCGACCGACTTTTTGCGCGCCATGCAGACTTTTTGTGCGCCGCAGACTCGATCGCACAAAAAGTGTGCCGTCTGCGCAGGGCCTAAGGATATAAAAAAAGTTGCATAGTGTAAACGTTTGTCAGAACACAAAAATCTATGGCGGTTATGTCATGCGATAATCGCATACGATTGTCAATGTACAAATATTTCGTCTAACCTTCTCCGTTGCGGAGTTATGACTAATTCATTGGTCCCGCAGAGTGTATTTCAAGGCCTTTTTTACATATTAATAATATTCCAGCATCGTCAGAAGAAGTCCACCTAACCCCAGAGTCTTCGCCGGAGCTGACCAAGCGGTCGTGGTTCGGTTCCCTGCTGCTGTCTGCGGACAAGGAAGAAACCTTCACAGCTCTGGTCAAAGGGAAACCACTAGCCACTGTCAAAGCTGATCTTATACACGCGTTTCTTAGTGTAAGTATTAGTAATCTACGTATAATATACAGGGTATATCAAGACTGCGACCGAAAACGAAGCCAGATGGTAGTATTAGTGTTTTCAGACACAACGCAAGTAAATGTTTCGCAAAAAAAATCGGCACCTTTTTTTGTAATTTTTTACTTATCGTCGTATTTGGGTGATAAATACATAGTTTTCCTAAAATAATGATGTACACCTTTCTATTTTTTAAGACGCAATGGTACAATAGGATTTAAATTACTATTTTCGAACTAGGTATTTACAACACAAACACAACGATTTTTAAAAATTGCCAAAAAAATCTGTCGCTTATTTTGCGAAATTTTTATTTGAATTGTGTCTGTAACCACTGAAACTACCACCTGGCTTCGTTTTCGGTCGCGGTCTTGAGATACCCTGTATGTCATCTCTTAAGATAATCAAGTGACATGGCCGGCAGAATAATGTATTGTTGTGTTCAGATAGCGGAGTTGTCGCACAGCGTGCTGAGTCCGATGTCTTTCCGGGTGGAGTACAAGCGAGGGTCCAACGCGCCCGCCATGTTCCAGCGACACGTCAGGTTCCAGGTAATATAGCAAACGAGATAACTGCCTGGAGACTGTCCCGCCCTCACACCCGCCACTGCAACTCCTGTAAGCCAGGACCAACAGGCACGCATTTTAATGACACTGAGCATTGAAGCTCAGCGAGTCTCCGGGAATGTCTAACTTGTCTTTAACCCGCAACGAAATCAATCAAAAAGTTAAATTAATAGGAGGAGTTGGAAATAAATTATTGGAGATAACTGCTTATCTGGTGGTAGGTTTTACACATAAACATCTACAATAGGGTATTTGACTCATTTTTTTAATGTATTAATCAATAAGTATCCATATCCAAAATCTAGTAACAAAGAATTTTGTAAATCCATTCAGAATTAAACAAGTTAGAAACGTTTTAAATCTTGTAGTGAGGGTAAAAGAAAAGGGATGCAAAACAAAATTAGTGGCGTCACTAATCTTAATATGCATTATAGTGCGCGGGTGTGAAAGAGACGGTAAGATGTCCCCACTACGTCCCCACTCTTTCATTTAAAATACTAATACTTGCCTCATGTTACAAGCTACTTTAACACTGTTTACACAAAAATGTTTTGTTTTAATGGCACTTTTGTTTGTCTGCAAAATAATACAAAAATTCGATGATAGTCAAATACCCCATTGCATCATAGGTGCGTTGCTGGGATTAAGGAATCTCTCTCATTAAGGGATTAAAGGATTAATACTTTGAAAGGGATATTGCTAGGACAAATCACGTGACGATGAAAGGGGTGGGCATTTACTGAGAATTTTCATTGAACAAACGGATCGTAACAATGCTGTTACTGCAGACCATTTTTTATGGATCGATTCGCATTCCTATTGTAGGTCTAAACGCTATATTACTTACAAGATATACAGGGTATATCAAGACTGCGACCGAAAACGAAGCCAGGTGGTAGTATTAGTGACTTCAGACACAATGCAACTAAAATTTTCGCAAAAAAAAAACCGTCAATTTTTTTTGGTAATTTTTAACTTATCGTCGTATTTGGGTGATAAATACATATATTTCCTAAAATAATGATGTACACCTTTTTATTTTTTAAGACACAATGGTACGTTATGGTTTAAATTACTATTTTCGCAATAACTAAGTATTTACTCCATAAACATTTGATTTTTGAAAAATTGCAAAAATAATCTGTCGCTTAGTTTGTGAAATTTTTATTTGCATCGTGTTTGTAACCACTAAAACTACCACCTGGCTTCGTTTTCGGTCCAAGTCTTGATATACCCGGTATAGAGATATACAGGGTTTATCTAGACTGCGACCGAAAACTAAGTCACTTGGTATTTACCAGCAAAACACGACTAAAAGTAAAAAAATATAAAAGCGTCGCTTTTATCGCGATTTTTTTTATTGCATTGTCATTAGAATTACCTACCTTTGTTTTCGGTCGCAGTCCGGTACTCGGAAGATTAAGATATGATACGATTAATACCGATATGTATTTAATACGGTATTTTTGTCCGTTTCCAGGTGGATATATCAACAATAACCAAAGCTCCCGGGGAAAATGGGAAGGAATACCTATACGCTATTACTTTCACTTTGCTCTCAGGTACGTTTTTGTGAAATAAGAAGGTTTTTGTAGGTCACGAATATATTATATTGAACATATCGGATAAAACCACAAATAAATAATAAAAATTTCAAAAATATTTTCGCAATTAGTCTCACAAGAATGTAGTGACTTGTTTTACGTTTTTTTTTTAGATTTATGCGAATGTAACACATTGACGGCATTATTCATAGACAATTTTAAAACCTATTTTAGTTACCGAATGTTTGGTCCCTTTCGAACGACTTTTGAATTCAGTTTGAGGGAAGAAGGCAAAACATTCGATGACTAAAATAGGTTTTAAAACTGTCTTTGAATAAATTGAAATAAAACTATATTTTACGGATTTTATCGCGATTTGGTTTAATTTTTACATTTTTTAACTTCCCGACGTTTCGATTACTTTACAGCTTTCGTGGTCACGGGGCGGTCTGAGGTATTACTCATCCGCTCAGTGACTGTTACAATTTAACTACCCTTAATTTACAAACTAAACTTTGACTAATACCTCAGTCCGCCCCGTGACCACGAAAGCTGTAAAGTAATCGAAACTTCGGGAAGTTAAAAAATGTAAAAATTAAACCAAATCGCGATAAAATCCGCAACCCGCACTAGGCCAGCGTGGTGGACTATATGGCCTAACCACTCTCAATCGATTCTCTCGATTGTAGAGTAGGCCCGTGCCCTGCAGTGGGACGTATATGGGCTGATATAGATATAGATATAGATAGCGATAAAATCCGTAAAATATACTTAGTTTTATTTCAATGTGTAACATTCGCGTCAATCTATGAAACCATTATGTCTTTGAATAAAGCCGTTTATGTTGTTCCGTCACATAGTTATTCCTATTATGGTGAATTCTAGGCTTCCATCAGTACCTCACGTGGTAGTGTATATATGAGAGACAGCCTCCGTAGCGCAGTCGGTTAGACGCCGCCTGTGAAACGAGAGGCAGCGGGTTCGATCCCCGCACCGAAACAAATATTTGTGTGATCCACTGGTATTTGTTTCGGGTCTGGGTGTTTGTGAGACCAAAAAGTCTCTCGTAGTTTCTGATACCCACGACACAAGACTCGATCTTAGTGTGGGGTCAGGACTATGTATTGTGACTGTTGGGTGATTTATTTATTTAGGGTGGGTTGCAGAAAATCTGACGTTAATGTTAACGGTAAAGTTAACTTTAGCAGTGACAATAACAATGACCACGGGATAGAAAATTCTTTTGTTGCACCATTGTCATCATTGTTATAGTTAAAGTTAAAAGAGTGACCAGTGAAATGATGCGATGCAATTTTATGTCGGAATTTATCAGCGTATTTTTGTTAATTGTTTTAAAGTACAGGTTATAATTCAAATCGATACACAAATGACAATTATCAAGAACACACACACACACACAAATAACGAAAGATAACCGTGACTTTAACAATAACCGCCCGAAATTGAACGGTTAATGTTAATGTTATACGTGACGTCATTTTAACAATTGTTAATTTTATGCAACCCGAAAATTGCATAACCGTCGATTTGACGGCTGATTAGCCATTAGTTTTTTTTTTTTATTGCAATGAATGGCGAGACGAGCATGCCATTCGCCTGATGGTAAGCGATACGACCGCTCATGGACAGTAGCAAAACCAATCAACACCATGAATTACAAGGCAATGCTTGGAATTCAACTGCGCTCGCCATCCTGAGACATAAGATATTAAGTCTCAATATGTCCAGTAGTTATGTTAAAGTTATTTTCTGCAACCCACCCTTATTGTGGCAGGCAACATCCGTCGGTTCCGGCGCGTGTGCGAGGTGGTGCAGGCGGCCGTGTGTCGCGCCGCGCTGCAGCCGCCCGAGCCGCGCGCCGCGCGCCGCGCGCTGCACCCGCACCGTACGCACACGCAATACTATTCTAATTCTAAATCTTTATTTGTCAAATATGAGTTTACATGAGTAGACTGCCTCGGTGGTGTAGTTGTACTACGGTATGATTGCTAAGCTGAGGTCCCGGGTTCGAATCTCGGGTCGGACAAAGTGTTATGGATTTTTCTATTCATTATCAGCCCGGACTCAGGAATTTGTGCCCGATATGGCGATAGGCTCGCCCCCTATCACATCATGGGACGGAACATACAAGGCGAAATGTGGGTGTACTGGTGACGCCTCTGCCTACCCCTTCTGGAAAAAAGCGTGAATTTATATAAGTATGTTTGGTATAGACTGTACCTACCATTTTGTAGGACACAGGCCTGTTCTTACGTGTTGCAAATTTTTTTTTAGTATTGCAAAAAAAAGAAAAAAAAAACTTTGAATATCAACACTAACAATACCTATAAAACACTACAACAAATAAAATTTGTTGTTACCCTTACTCAGACAGCCTCTCGCATACAAAAAACTTTGAAACATTAATTATTAAACCTACTATTTGTAATTCTCCGGTTCAGCCGGTACTGATTCACAACCCTCTATTCTCCGTTCCAGCCGGCAACGAGATCCCGGACAGTCCGGAGACGCCGCACCAGCAGTCCGACCACGACAGCGACTCGTCCGTGTTCGACGCCGTCAAGAGCCCCACCAGCCACACCTCCATCGACCAGCTGGACCAGGTCACACCGTCTTTAAGTGACATTTTATTTTATTAGGCTTTTTTTGTTTTAGTTTAGTTTTTTTATGTTATTTTTGGGTCTGTAGTGGTTTTCGTTGCTTTGGTCTGTTTTCTCTTATGTTTTTTTTTGTCCTTTTGTTTTTTTTAGGTTTTTTTTGTCCTCTTTGAATTTATTTATTTTCCCAATATATATTTCTATATGACTATATTTTTTATGTTTTTATTCATCGGGTCTGGGTTTTATAGAACTAAAAGTCTCGCGTTTCTTCTGACACCCACTATGCAAGACTATGGGATTAAAAGTCTCCCATATTTTCCGAGATACCCACAAGACTAGTTTCTTACTGTGTGGTCAGGACTATGTTGTGTATATTTATATATTTATTTATTCTTTCAGAACGGTACTCATCCGCTAGGGTCCAGTTCTTCTGTTACGAGCGGGTCCAGCGGTTATAAGGTGAGTCGTAGATACAATAGTCCTGACCCCACCGTAAGATTAGTCTTGTGGCCTTAAAATTCGGGGACTTTTAGACCTGACTTCATAACCTAGCGCCCTTAGTTTAGTTGGTCACATCATTTCAGTAAGTAGTGGGAGAATGGATGAGATGTGTATCACAAATTCCAGATTCCCAAATTGGGTAATCCTCTTGATAAGGACTCGGGTTTGAAACATCTAATATGAGATTTCTGAAACTACAATTTTAAGAGGCATGATGTTATGTTATGACTTATCCTTAATCATGTTTCATCATTAAGTCAACATTGTCTATGGCCCCCACTATCACACAAGTTAGGACGCAAAAATACTTGGTTGTCTATGGGTGGCACTAATGGTTCCTCTGCCCATTCTTATAGAGACGTGAGTCTATATGTACTTTGAAAATGACGGATTTGAATACAAACCCTTTATCCCTCATTTCCAAAAATCCTTAGTGGGTTCTTACCACATAAAATTCATCAACTGCATGTACAATCTGTAGCCGCAGAGGTATAGTCTTATCGTTGATGAATAAGTCTAGACAAGTAATTATGTTATGGTAATATTCCAGACGACGCGACGACGCGTGGAACCGGCGTCGGCGTCCCTGGACCACGAGATTATGAGCTGTGGACGAGATATACCAGGTCAGTGGTTATAATAATCTCAACGTATGATCCATAAAATATCCAAAATAGATTGCTTAGACTTGGAAATTTTACTCATATACGACTGAAGGTAGATGCCCATTGAGCAGTAAATTATGAAGCGTTTGTTTGGTGAATAAAAATCCATTGCATTCGCGACAACACTACCTTAATTGTAATTGAAATGACATTTTTAGAATAAAAAAAATGGATTAATTATTTATGTACTTAGTTTTGTTTATAATATACGTTACCGAAAGTAATTTTCACCAGAAAAAAACAAGCAAAAAAACTAGCGTCGCATATATCAAATACTGTTTAAATTACGGACAATAATCATTTCTATATAATAAAAAAAATCCATGCTATTTTTTCATTTGTTAGTTTTTTTATAATCAACTATCAATAATGTAATTAAAATTGATAATTACATTACCAGGCACGAACACAAAGCGTTCCTCCTCCGAGTGCCGCGAAGCCTCATCCTCCCCCCGGCGCGGGCTTGACGCGCGCGACTCCGTGAAGGACGCGCTGCGCCGCAACTCCTCGCTGCGAGACACGCGCCGCGACCGCGAGTCCAGCACCACCCCCGCCGCCCCCGCGCCACCCGCGCCCGCCGCGTCCGTCGCGTGAGCCCCGGCCTCCCCGCACACGGAGATAAATAGGTGACGCGAGTGTCGTATCAAAATCAAGTGAAAATCTGAGCAAAAGTTGTAATTTAGTCCATATGCGTTGCCGGAGCCCCGGCCTCCTCGGACCACATGGAGATAATTAGGTGACGCGAGTATTGAGCGAAAATCTGAGTAAAAACAATGAAAGTAATACTTCAATTCATACATGTCGCTTAAGCCCCGGTCTCGCCATACACAGGCTTGGAGGTGGATAGATGACGCGAGTTCTGGTCAATGTATGAAGAAGAAAAATCTGAGTATAAAGCATGCGTGAGCCCCGGTCTCCCCGCTGTATACACTCAGACATGAAGTGAAATAGTAATGCGACTCTCTATATCAACTAAATGTAGCAGGTTTTAGCCTCGGTCACTTTGAAGCCCGTCTCCTCGCAACTTCAATGTTTATGCAACAATAACAGTAATTAAACTATGTGTTGCGTAAAATCCATTTCAAGAACTATGTTTTGAAGAACCTGATTAAATCGCATCGCAATAAAAAAATACAAAAATTATGGAGCCATCGTTGAAGTAAACCAAGCTTACTTGAGACACGTGAAGTGTATACTCGCGATATCTATTTACATTCAAGTCTAATTCATATCCAACAGTCATATATATCAAGTATCTCGAGAGTTTGGTCTCATACGAGACAAATATTTGAGACACAAATATTCGTCTCGGTGTAGTAGTTCACAGCTCTATATTGCTACAGTGTAACCTGAGGTAAAGTTGCAATTGTTATTTGTATAGGAAATCGTGTAAATGTGTAACGTAACGGGACTTTTCAGTATCAAGAATCTTCGCTTAAATGTAAAGTTTAGATATGCCATAATGCTGTGCGTCTAATAACGGCTTAGATTTCCCATGACGCCCCTAATGGACGCCCAGCATTAGTCGGCAAACGAACCAAACTAGCGAGGGTGTGTCTAAACGTTAACATATGATTGTTGTGTATAAATATAATTTACAAAATATTTTTACAAAATGGCTGACAGCCATGTTTCGTATAGAAATGTAAAACAAATGCTGAAGTAGAAACCCGTGATAGCTCCATGCAATCGATAATTTTCGCGCACCAAGCGTATGTAAAATAGAAAAAAATTGACAATCGATCGTGAGATCTTTAGGTATTGAGCACAAATTAAAAATTGGTATAAAAAATTAGACCCAGCCCGTACTTCCAAAGTTTTATAATTACCAAAAAGATAGACTTCACTAAAGCTTCCTAATTGACACCATTTTTGGGATAATGTATAAAAATATCGGTATGATGTACTTCCATTGTCGTATGCGTACGGGGGTGTTTTTTAAACTACTATTAAAAAAACTATATTTTTTGTTTGTTACCTATTTTTTGCCCTTGATATTTTATCTATGAATTCAAAAAGTCATGTTTTTTCATATTAAAACAATAATAAAAATATAGTTACTAAAAAAATAGTTTTTTATTGATTTTTATTAATTTATGTGTATGTAGAAGTTATGAAAACATCCCCAACTAGTATAAAAATATGCTACCTGTTGAATGAGTACACAAATTATTAGCGGAAAAGTAACTTTTTTTAATAGCTGTATTTATAGTAAGCTTGTACTGTACGTGTTTAAAAAATATATGAAAAAAAAATAAAACGAAACCGGCCATGTATTTTAAAATATAAAAAAAATGCTACCCACATGTACTGAATATGCTATATAGATTAAGTGCTGATCGAAAAAAATGTATGTATGCCTGTATTTTTGCAAAAAAAAGTATTAATAAAAATATTGGTCTCCTCTACTGCCGTGTATGCTTGGTAGGTCCTTGTTACTGGGTGATACTGAGTGGTACTGAGATTTACTGGGTGTTACTGAGTGTCACTGGGTGGCTTTGACGCATGGTACTGGGTGACAGATCGTATACAGGATGTTAATTAAATATTATTTTTACGTTTAATTATTTTTTCGTTTCTTGAAATACACTGCTATGTGTAAGAAATCCCATTTTACTTTCAAACACATAATGATTAATTACTAAATCAACTTATTATAACATTATCCCATGAATAGGAAAAAAGTTACAATTTAGAAGGTTTTTAGCCCTTAGTCCAATGAAATTAATCAAAAGCGGATTAATACATACCTTTGAAATTCTTATAGAGAATGGTATGCAGGTTTCACGATGTTTTCCTTCACCGTTAAATTAGTTGGTAATTTTCTATCAATACTGTATTAAAAGCATTACATATCTCATATTTTCTAATAGTCTTCGCTGGGCTTTATACAGGGTATATCAAGACTGCGACCGACAACGAAGCCAGGTGATAGTACTAGTGACTTCAGACACAATGAAGCTAAAAATTTCGTAAAAAAAACGTCAATAGTTTTTCTGTACTTTTTACTTATCGTCGTATTTGGGTGATAAATACATAGTTTTCCTGAAATAATTATGTACACCTTTTCAGTTTTAAAAACGCAATGGTAAGTAAGGGTTTAAATTCCTTTTTTGAAAAACTAGGTATTTAGCACAGATGATATTTAAAAACATGCAAAAAAAACCGTCGCTTTTTTTTTTGCGAAATTTGTTGTTGCATTGTGTTTGTTACCACTAAAACTACCACCTGGCTTCGTTTACAGTCGCAGTCTTGATATACCCTGTATATCTCGTCATAACAATCCAACCGGTACAATACGTCCAATTTGACTAGTTTTCAGCCAGCCTTGACGTTTTTATCCGTCCTTAGGCTTCTACACGGCTACTACCCAAAAGTATTCAGCTAAATCCGCCCAGATTACTAAAGTTTTTCAGTACATACTAGCCTAGTTTCAGGAGAATTCCATATCATGACTATATTCCCATTAGATGCTGGATAAATTCCAATGACTACGACTAAATTGCGCCCGAATAGATTCAAATAGTATACTATAGTCAGAACTTTGAAGTCGCTCAGAAACTTTACGTGTCTTAGTAACTACAGTATGATTTATTTTTATTTAGTTAGCATCCTGTATTATTTAAGTGTTATATTTATATTTAACAGCTGACGAGGACTTGAAATTTTTTGTTGTAATTTTTTTTTAATTCCTCCATTACACAAAATAATACTACTGGGTAAAAAATATCCAGTTGTGAAAGATTCGTCCTTTTTTCACTTTAAATTACTGTGTATGGAGGTAAGTATTTGTTACGGTTTTATTTCAGTAACAATATATAGGAATAGTATTTAAACACACATAAATTACAATAGTTATATTTATAGGATATTTTTTACCCGGTAGCGATCTACTACCAATATTTTATGTAAAGAATTTCTAAATATTGAGATTGGTGAAAAAAGTTGAATGAGCTGTATAATTTGTTATTTTTGTTGTAATACATGTGTCCATAATCTTTGTTTCAAAATCTATGTTCACAGTTAAATTCATTCATTCATTTAATGAAACATATCGTTTAAATACTCATCTTGATTGTTCTACTTCACGCTACATCTACGTATGGTCGGCAGAAGCATCAATACTTTTGTTAATAGGCTGTCTACTACATTTTCATTTAATTCAAACTTGGAAATAAGACCCATAATATCAAAGTTTAGCTTCACTAAGCTACTTATTATATGTTATACTTGATATTATAATAGAGCAGAAATCTCGATCAAAATCTGTGCGCACTGTATGTACCAACCAAACGCGAGAACAGAGCGAGAGAGAACATAGTGTTTCGCATAAGAGTGAGAGAAATAGCGATAGTACCGCTCTGTTACAGTTTGATCGTGATGTCTTTTCTGGTATATTTCAATGTATTAGTTAATTTAATACCCTTGTTAGATAGTCAAAATTGTATATTATTTATATTAGGTGCTTCTTTGTATGAAAAAATATACGACGCATGTTGCGGTTCAAATGAAACTTTCTCGATTGTATGATAAATCAAGCTGTATTGTTTTATCTCACAATCTCTTATCCAAAAATTACGTGGGGTTATAAGTTGCAGAAGATTACTTGACCTTAATTGACAAAAAAGTAGATTCGGATTGAAGTTCAAGATTTATCCACCAACTTAGAAATTTTCTTTAATTTATATGTAATCAATTTATTTTTTTATTTTCAGTAGTCAACTTATATAGCAAACTATTCTACCTGAGCTTTGACATATCATCCAATATTATAAATTACAATTAAAAATGTATAAAACTCGTATAAATCAAGGTCATTCAGCGATCTTGACATTGAATGAGATCAAGGTCACTGCGACCTTGACTAAGATAAGGTCATCTAAGAATTGGCATGAAATTGTGTTAATTGAATCTCATTAATTTTAATTTTATGTTAATACAAGGTATATGAGATTATTCATTAATTTTGTTTTATTAATGGCAAGGTCATAAACTTGACATTAACATTACTTAGGCCATAGTTATATTATTTATGAGTGCCTATATACAGTTGTATTTTAATTTATGTTTAAGAACTTAACACTCTATAAATACTCGTATTAAAAATCTAGTCATTTTAAAAATCAAGATGTGCAATAAGTATTTTTTCCCATGAGCATATTAAAATCGATAAACATTAAAATTTTAACGCGATGTTAATTTGTTATATTTAGCCACACGTCATTTTGTTGTATCAAAAATGTGTGAACGGTGCCTATAACGTATGGCTGTTGACAAAATGGGCCCTTCGTCAAGGAGACACTAAAATAGTTCTAGCTCCAATCTAATCATAGCCATCACAATCCAAGGATTTCTACAGGGACTAAAAAGCTAATAAGGTCGGTTTTTCTTATGGGAAAACTTCTGGGTTTAAAATGTAAAGAATCACTCACATTAAAACATTTTTTCTGCAAAATATTTTTTTTAAGACAAAGACTGCAAATTGATATTGTTGTTCACAAAACATACAGTCAAATTGAGAACCTCCTCTTTTTATGATTTCGGTTAAAAAGTAATGTTCATTAAATTCTTTAGAGCCCATTTTTATTGATTTTTATATCGTAACTTAAAGTGTATTTATTGTCAGCTGTCATATAAGTGTCTCCTTAAAACATTGTATTAATTTTTATTTTAGTGAATCTAATCGCTTCAATTAGGTACCCTGTTATAAATATATGTTAATAAAATGTGTAATTTTGTACGGACGTATTATTTAAGTGTTGTAAGGTTTATCTTTTGTATATTTCAAGGTCAAGGTCACGCTGTGAAATGTATAGGCCAATTACTTACAAGCCGGTTGTATTGTGAATTTAGTGTAACAATGACCATGTTCTTTTTTAGTTTATTTAATATAGTCAATGTTAAAGTTTTAGTTAGCGGTATTTATTTTATGACCTTCAGATGTCATGTTAAATGTAAAGGTTACCGTAGTAACCTTTGCGTTAATTATTAAAATACCTGTAAATTCTCATACAACCGGCCAATATAACTTATTAGAAATTTCACAACGATTCCTATGTTATTGAGAATTTTGGTTAAATTAGATCCTTTGTTAGACCAAATTTTCGGTCCAACAATATATATAGCCTCCGTGGCGCCGTTGGTTAGACGTCAGCTGTGAAACGTGAAGCTGCGGCTTCGATCCCCACACGAGACAAATATTTGTGTGATCCACAGGTATTTGTATCGGGTCTGGATGTTTGTGAGACAGAAAAGTCTCACGTAATTTCTAATACCCACGACACAAGACTCGATGTTAGTGTGGTGTCGGGACTATGTATGTGGCTGTTGAGTGTATTTTTTATTAATTAATGTTGGTCCAAACGGGATCGTTGTGAAATTTCTCGCTTATTAAGTGTTCGTGTTGTGTATAATACCGCGGGTTGGCGTTGGACGTTGGCCCCGCGTTGGCCCCGCGGAGATGTAAATGACTTGGATAAGTAACGCTACGCTATACCCATACTGTAACTGCTTAAGGACCTTAACGGTTAATATTGAAAAAAGTAATAAATTAATAAAAATATTTGGCCTTTTTTTCTTACCTGTGTATGTTTTTAAAGGTGTTAGGCGTTCTTCCATGGCATAAGAAGTGTAAGTATATTCAGATCTTTTTTTTTTTATTATTTTGTCATATCGATTTTGAAGTTATGTTCAAAAACAAATTAAGCTTTGTTAGTCATCTAAAAACCCGAAAATGACTAAAAATAGTCAGGGTTCGTTGTCATCAAAATCGTTAAAAATAATAACTGCATTCAAATATTTTTTGTAAGTTTATTAACGCTTAAAATAAATGACTACTCAGTGATATAAACATATGACCGGATGTTCGAATACAAATTTGACTTTACTAATCATCCTAAAAACCTATAAAAGGAAAAAAATCAAACCATCAAAATCCTCTAAAATAATAATATTTTTATCCAGACGATTCCGGGGTCAACAAATAGTTTAATAAAAAAATCTTTAATAACATTTCCGATTTTATATTTTATACCAATAAAATTAAACGGAGGGTAGTTAGTAATCTTTCGCCTTCTCGCAGAGTTGATAGGTTAGTCTCGTATAAGATTTCAAGCTAGTGGGACATTTTCCACTGCTTTTGACTAATGTTGGTCATCTCAAAGACAGTTTGGTGTGACGTTTAAGCCTATCAAAGATTAAATTCGGTAGTGCCGTGGACGATATGGTGTTTCGAGCTAAATTGGACCATATTTTCGTCTGCAGTCGGCAGTTTCGAGAGCAGAACTCCGGTAAGTTTAATTGTTATAGTTCTTATTGACTTTATACTGACTGCCTGCCTCGGTGGCGTAGTTGTACTACGGTACGACTACAAAGCTGAGGTCTCGGTTCGAATCCCGGGTCAGGCAAAGTGATATTGGATTTTTCTATTCATTATCAGCCTAGAGTCAGGAATTTGTGCCCGATATGGCGATAGGCTCGCTCCCTATCACATTGTACAAGGCGAAATGTGGGTGTCCTGGTAGCACCTCTGCCTACCCCTTCTGGGAAATAGGCATCAGTTTATGTATGAATGTATGTATGAATTTATACTTCATTTGGCGCGTTTAAAAAAATGAGAGTAAAATTTCTACGTTGTGCGCGCACGCCTGCAGTCAAAAGCGACATGATGAAGTCAGCTGTTAGGGCTAGCGCGCACGGGATCCTCTTGTCTCCGTGACTAATTCTCTCTCTCTCTCTTCTTTCGTCACTCTTATGAAGTCCGAGGCTATGTATGGAGATACGCGCATGTTAAGATGTGACAATTGGGTGACTACATGCACGCATTCTGCTTTGAAGACGTGACGTGGCTGTGACAAAAACTTTGTCACTCTAACAAAAGTCACCCGTGCGTGCTTTCCGCACACTTTCCGTCACCCGCATGTTTTTTTCTGTTACACTAAAGAAGTATAACCTCTTATTACTTTTATACACCGGAATAATATATTGACTGTGCACGTGGTAGTATAAGAAATGTAATTCAAATATCTAAAGGTAACTGTCTCCCCGTCGATACAATCATGTTTTGTACTCTATCAGCCCGTATATACGTCCCACTGCAGGGCACGAGCCTTCTCTACAATCGAGAGTACGATTGAGAGGGGTTAGGCCATGTAGTCAACCACGCTGGCCTAGTGCGGGTAGGTAGACTAGGGCGGTTTTGAGGATACCGAATATAGAATGTGCTTGCCAACTGTATTCGCATATGACATTCTTTTTTGAGAATTTTCTTATTTAAACCTAAATCTACTTTGTACCTGTAACGCGACACCCTTGCATAATAACTCTTGGGTCTCTAATAACTCTACGGCGGGTAATACACGTGTGTTAACGCAGATTTAAAACAAAATAATATTTAGTACATCGTTCTAAATACAGGGTATATCAAGATTGCAACCCAAAACGAAGCCAGGTGGTATTATTAGTGACTTCAGACAAAACGCAACAGAAATTTTCTCAATAAAAATTGACAATATTATTTTTGATTTTTTTACTTAGCGTCGTATTTGGGTACATAGATTTCCTAAAATTATAATGTACACCTTTTTATCTTTAAAGACACAATGGTACGCAATGATTTAAACTACTATTTTCGCAAAACCTAGGTATTTACCACTCCAACACGATGATATTATTTCTTTCTTGTTTTCTATATTTTAAAAAATTGCAAAAAAAATCTTACGCTTTTTTTTTGCGGAATTTTTAATTGCATTGTGTCTGTAGCCACTAATACTACCACCTAGCTTCGTTTTCGGTCGCATTCTTAATATACCCGGTATATTTATTTGAAATATTGACATTTTTCAATACCTTCGAAACGTAGCAAATTAGGGTGTCTAACTTATCTTATACTAGATCGGATATTCGAAATAGAAACCTGGGTAATTTGGTATCCCAAATTGAATCTAAATATTATGTTAATATTACTTATAAAATATTTATATTGAACAGAATTTTAATAAATATTTACGATAGTATTTTATTGATTGACGACTGATCATGACTGCCTCGGTGGCGTAGATGTACTACGGTACTACAAAGCTGAGGTCTCGGGTTCAAGTCCCGGGTCGGGCAAAGTGATATTGGGATTTTCTATTCATTATCAGCCCGAAGTCAGGAATTATTGACCGATATGGCGATAAGCTCGCCCCCTATCACATCATGGGACGGAACATACAAGGCGAAATGTGGGTGTCCTGGTGGCGCCTCTGCCTACCTCTTCTGGGATAAAGGCGTGAGTTTATGTATGTATGTACTATGTAGTATTTTAAAGAGACACGCTATGAGTGGTTCGTTTATTAAGAGCAGTGGTGTAAAAATTCTAATAACTGAAATTATCCGAAACTATCAGATAATTTTGAAATACTTTTATAAATACTAATTAGAAATGAAGGATATAGAAATATAATTATCATAAACAAAGTCAGCCCGGATACCCACAATATAATTATCATAAACAAAGTCAGCCCGGAGTCAGGACTTTGTGCCCGATATGGCGATAGGCTCGCCCCCTATCACATCGTGGGACGGAACATACAAGGCGAAACGTGTGTTTGCTGATTGTTACCACGGGAACTTCTGCCTACCTCTTCTTGGAAAAGGCGTGAGTTTATGTATGGATGTATGTAATGTCGATTGATCAAATATTCATTTATTTTCATAGTATTGATATTATTTATAACATTTCTCTTTTTTGAGAACCAATGTTTATTTTTATTTAATCTCCTTTTTTTTCAATTCCATCAGGGTAAAAAATAAAACAATCTTTAGATTTTCAAATATATTTCAGTAATCAAAATATAATAATAGGCTTACACTTGTTAGTTACAAATTGTACCGACCGCGTGACCATATCAAAAGTAATCGAAAGCAAAGAGCGTCCTTCAACCGCTGTACAACACTTATTTACAAGCCGTTACATACGTGTAACCTTTTCGTAAAATTTTACATCGATTCAGTGCTTTATACACATCGTGACCTCGCCTTAATATTAAAAAAAAAAAACAAAAAAAACGACCAAAGCATCCTTAAACTAGACGTGATTTTACTTTAACATCTTGTGCACTTAACGCGTTCGTTTAAATAAATCAACTCGCGTACGCGCGGTACTAAATCGTTGCTGACGAAACTCCCCGCGGTATCTCACTGCTGACGCGAATACCCGCGAAAACAGCTGACGCCAACCCTCAACTCAGTACCGCCGAGTTAAATTTAAAAAGTGGTTGAAAACTCGTTTAATATATTCATTCGATATATCTATAGCTATTTATTATCATCGGTTATTTTTTTTTAAATTAATACTTTCCCCGTGCCGTTCGACACGCGTTTACACCTTATAAAATATCGTTTATTTATTAAATTTATCCATCATTGTTCTGGTAATATAAATTATATAGCTACATTTATTTACAAATAGTCTTTTTTGGGCTACAGTTTAATATTTTCAGCCTGTTTCGAAACGTTGGACGTTGGTAAAATGGAAATAAAAATATATCTTGCATTACCACTTAAAATTTATGAAACAGGCTTTAGAGAAATTAAATCTAAGTAGGCAAGCATCGTCAATTCGCTGTGTGTAGATAAGACGAAAAAAACACAGGAAAAAAATCAGTAAAATATTCAGGAACTTGTTTCTAGTGAATTTATATACAATTTTTTTTATTTTCTTAAATTAATTATCACAAATAAAACATTTTCGCAACTATCCATTATATATGAGCAAATATAATTATTTACACTACCGTTGGTCGTTGGTTCACTGACTGGGTGATTTAAGGAGCACTAGTGACGTCATTTTTTTTTAATAGCTTAAAATCGACAGCGTACTACCCAGCTTAGCTTTGACCAATTTTAACCTTGCAACACCAGCTATGATTTTGTTGCTACGATTATGTCGGTCAAAGGCGAAATACATTGAGTATTTTACAATTATTAGAACTAAAAAAATTACCTGCCACCGTCAGCCACCGTGGGCTTTGGCTTCCCACCGCTGGGCAATGAATTGCCGTGCAAGCTGCCTTTAACAATAAAACGACTAACGAGTGCACCTTAAACCGATATTTTTACGAAAAACAATTATATAAAGTGACACAGATTTTTCATTTATCTCAAAAAACTTGATAAATAATTGTGGACAAAATTGAAGGTATAAAATTATTTTTAATACAAAAAACTTCCAAGTAGTTGATTTTTACTATACAATATTACATAGCAAATAAATATATATAAAGTATAAATTTAAAAATTGCCTATAGTAAAAAAATGGTAGATTTTATTAAATACCTACTTTTATTGATTTTATACACATGGTGGCATGTTTGTGTTACAGAAAGAAAAGTTATGTGACTATAAGAATTAAGAAAGCTTTTATAAATTAATCTTGCACATTTAATTCATGATTTATGACATTTAATAGTTGAGTTTTTAAGATATTGGACCATATTGATTGCACAAAACTATGTCACTTTATATAAAAACTACATGGACATACAAAATGTCTATCTAATCGCAAATGTCATTTTACGAGCCAAAGCTTTTTGTGGACGTAGCCAGAAAACTGAAAAGGGTTTAAGTTGTTTCGGACGGAGAATAAAAAAAAAAAAATTAAAAGAAAATATAGCTGTCAAATGTTTCGCTTATTACAAAAAATAGCTGTCATTGTTTTGAAAAGTAAATGCGATTAAAAGTAACGAATTCACATTTAAATGCCATAGAATAAAGATCATTGTCGTATCCGTTTATCATTTTAAAAAGTCCATTGCTGAACTTAGGCCTCCCCCGAGGATTTACATACATGTTGGGAGCTTGCATCTAGCGTCGCTAAAAAGGTTGCAAGGAAATCTTTTGCAACCTTTTTATTTAATTTTGTCGGAAGCCATTTACCCATTCTCTATTCTTATAAGATTTGTTCGTCAGGCATGACTGTCAGGTAAATCCGTGTATTTATTTATAATTTTATGTCACTGTCAAAAGATTGTACAGAAAGCTTACCCTACTTAATGCTACACCAAAAAAATAAATAAAATTAGTAAAACATTGGCAATTACAAATAAAAATAACAAACTTATAAACACTAATATATGAATTTCGTTGCCTTCGTTCATTCACCTCGCCCCTGAAATGTGACTACGCCCACTAAAGCGTAGCTCTTTACACTTCAAGCACTTAATACAAGACATAAGTTTAAATTAAGGACTTATAACTGTCTATGTAACTAAAAATAAACATAGAAAAATGAAAAATCTTTTAAAAATGCTTTTGAAATATTCACACGACGATAGAAAGATAACTTTGCTTATTCTGTCATGTCATTAAGCGTCAATGAATTCTATAAATTTTCGTTTTATTGCGCGCTTCAAGTCCGAGAAAAATATTATTTAGATAGTTTAGTCAAAAATTATGATAGTTTTAGATATTTTAAGAAAACAATTGATTTTCTATCTTCAAGGAGTCCCTATTTTAAACTTATTCCTGTATTGAAAGCGCAGTGTCTACGACTTAAGATCGTAAACATTGATCGTGATATTTACATCCAAAGAAAATAGTATATCAAATACATTTTCATACACAATTTCGAATGTTACTCAAATTTCATATGAATTTTGGACATTAAATATTCGTCGTAGATATATTTGTTTAGATTTTTCGATGCAAATATTGACACCGGAAAAAAATGAACCGGAAAATTTTGAAAAATTCCCGGTATAGCAATCAAAGCTAAAATATGAGCTATTTTGGTACGTAATGTCCTGAAAATCATCCAAACATATATATCTACGTATTATTATATAAAATTAAGTTCTATCTAAGTCGATTACTGTAAACACTTCCGGTATACATTCTTGAGCTGTTATGTGAAAACGCGCGACGCTTATGTAATATTAACTTTCCGGTTTATTTAAAGGACCGGAATTTTCAGTTTATTACTTAAACTGCATTATGTGGAAGGGGTTGAAAATAATTCAAACTGACAAGAAATGATTCCGGTATATTCCGTTTTTTCCGGAAATATATTCCTAATTGAACACATATTTATATTACTGGGAGTCATAAGCACTGGTGAAATAGAAATATACAATGATTATAAACAATTTGTTCTATTTGTACACCCATAATACCGGAAATTTTAAAAAACAAAACGTCAAAACACCCATATGTAGCATTTAAATCCATAAAATCCGAAAATTCCGGTCCGGACAAAAAAATATTCAAGTTTTCTCGATTAGTGTCGAGTTGTGTGGTAAGTGGTATTACAACTGGTATCATCTGCGCGTCACCAGCAATATTACCATCGCGTGGAGCCACGTGGTGACCGTCAGGCCAGCGCCGCCGCTGTACTTGCTGCTTTGTTCACAGGTGCCTGCGTAATAATTACAATTCATTCAGTATCAGTCCATATACGTCCCACTGCGGGACACAGGCGTACTCTACAATCGATGGTACGATTGAGATGGGTTAGGCCATATAGTCCACCACGCTGGCCTAGTGCGGGTTAGCGGGCTTTACATATCATAGAAATTCTTACAAATCGCTATGATATGCAGGTTTCTTCACCATGTTTTCCTTCACCGTTATAGTGCCTGGTGATTAGATCAATACACACATGACCACCAAAAAGTTAGAGTTGTGCCTTTGGGATTTGAACCCGCGACCACCGTGAATAAATTACAATTGCGATGAGACAAATGTATGTAAGTCATATAAATGTCATAATGAGTGGTTACAATCGGGCATAATTGATTTGACGGGTGAGAGACAGTCAACACTTCTGGGTAAATAATTTATCCGGACGGCACTGCATTTACCACCAGTCAAGCTGTGGAACAGTTTGCCATCGCACGTGTTCCCTCCTTCCTATAATCCTGGGTCCTTCCGCCGTAGCGTGAAGAGGTATCTCAGCGGGCCGGCATGATTGTATCGAATGGTATGAGACTACCGTCTGATACCATTCGATACTCTATCTGGACGGCATTAGCACTTACCATCAGGTGCAATGCAGTCACTATGCAGTGCCAGTTTAAAAAAAAAAATAAAGGTGCACTGAAAGACATAACTGTGCCATTGTAGAGGCAATTATAACTATTTTTTTGAAGTATGAAAAATTTTGGGGCTCCCGTCGTCAAAGATTAAACTATGGTCAAATGGATAAATATTTGATGGGGCTAAGGCAAGGAATGCTCCGAGCGACAAGTCCGCCGATTGTAAAACCATTAACGCCCGAATACTCAAACGCCATTTCAATATTAAGTTACACTTAACTACCCACGTCCCACTTAATCAATACATTTAAGCGGGACTTTGGTAGTTAAGTACAACATAATATTTGAGTGACGTTTGATTATTCGGGCGGTTGTTTATTTTTGGGTTATCTTTTGCATTGGTTTTCAAATATGTCAATAATACCGTTGAGCGTGAGGTTGTAGGCCTTGTCCCCGGTGAGTCCCGGCGTGAGCGCGCGGTCGCACGAGTGAGTCGCCGCGCTCAGGGACAAATGATGCGTGCTACCCAGTGTGTCTGTATGGAGAGAATTCAGGTATATGAAGTCTAATGCCGTGTATCATTACATAGCTTTTAATTAATTGCAGTACAGAGCATGTCATAAATACAGGGTATATCAGGACTGCGATCGAAAACGAAGCCAGGTGGTATTATTAGTGACTTCAGACACAATGCAACTAAACGTATTTGGATGATTAATACATGTTTTTCTAAAATAATAATGTACACCTTTTTATTTTTAAAGACTTGAAGGTACGCAAGGATTTATATCACTATTTTCGCAAACCTAGGTATTTACCACACAAACACGATATTAAAAAAATTGCAAAAAAAACTGTTTGTTTTTTGCGAAAATTTTAATTGCATTGAGTCTGTGACCACTAAAACTGCCAACTGGTTTCGTTTGCGGTGGCAGTCTTGATATACCCGGTATTAAGATAATTTGGCGTAAATCTCATACAGCAACTTGTTAATGCCAGAATTGTGAAGCCAACATTTTTTTGCGATTATCAGATTCCAGATCAGTGACAGTACTTGTATTGAGGCTTTACAGATAGATAATTTAAGAGACCT
Source organism: Deilephila porcellus (assembly GCA_905220455.2). Lineage (NCBI taxonomy): Eukaryota > Metazoa > Arthropoda > Insecta > Lepidoptera > Sphingidae > Deilephila > Deilephila porcellus. The sequence continues at coordinate 1,796,294 of LR999997.1, read as the reverse complement.
AAAATAAAAAAAAAAGATATAAAATGGACTATACTTATACCCACCGTTCTTGAGATGCGTGGTGTATATGAAGCAGAGCGCTCGTGGATGATGCTGGTGCGCATGCTGCGGCGACGCCACCAGGAACACCACGGAGCCCACGCGCCAGCTGCCGTGACACGTGTATACTGAGGAGAAAAGTCAGCATTGAGATACGGCGTCAGCAAACGCACTGAGGTATAAGGTCAGTAGCAATAATGCACTGTCAGTAATTCGCAGGCGATAGGTACGTAGGGAAATCGTAAGTGAGAAAAATTCACTCGATTAGATACTGTTCTCGAATGATAAAATTGACGCAGAAAAATCAAAATATTAGTCTGATTTTGATTATTTATAATAATTTCTATATTTATAATTTCTGTGGTATGTAAAGTCCGCCATCCTCCACTAGGCCAGCGTGGTGGACTTTATGGCCTATCCCTCTCAATCGTACTCTCGATTGTAGAGGAGGCTCGTGCTCAGTGGGACGTATATGGGCTGATACAGTACAGTAGAGAACAGATATATATGAATGTATGATTTACCAGTATTAGAGCAAGAAGACTTGAAGTCGATGGTATCCTGGCCGGCATTGCAACCCACACTGACGCTGTGGTAGTCTCCGGACACGCACTCAGCCGCACGCACCTCGTCACCGTCCTGATCACCTGCGAATACAAGGTATATAGTTTTAATTATAAATCAATAAATACACCTAACAGTCACATACATAGTCCTAATCCCACATTAAGATCACGTCTTGTGTCGTGGGTATTAGGAACTATGAGAGACTTTTCGGTCTCACAAACACCCAGACCTGAGACAAATACCTGTGGATCTCACAAATATTTGTCCCGGTGCGGGGATCAAACCCGCGGCCTCGCGTTTCACAACCGGCGTGTGTAACATTTAACATTTTTCATTTTGAATATATCTTATTAAATGTTTACATATAATTTTGTAACCGATCGATGTCTGTACATGGAAGATAAATGAGGAAAACTAATATGGGGGGGTCTGTGTTAATGTAATAGAACCCAAAATAATGATTTTTAGAATTCTTGTCTATTTGTCTGTGCGGTTGTGCGCAATGCACTCAGAAACGGCTTAACGGATAGCGATGAAATTTGGTATAGAAGTAGCTGACACCCTGGATTAACACTTAGGCTACTTCTTATCCCGAAAAATTTTGTGTTCCAATGGGATGAGGAAGGCATTCCGATATATTTGTTACTTTTTATACTCAAAGGGATGGGATGGGACTGGAATACATGCCTTGAGTGAAAATGAGACGGTATGGGCGGGATATAATAGGACGAGACGGTACGGGAAATTCCAAATAAAGTTAATATAAATATTTTAAATAAAGTTAATCAGGCAGACGAAGTTTGCGGGCAGAAACTAGTATTTAATAATTCTCTCGTTTCACAGCCGGTGTCTGCGCCATGGAGGCACCTAACTTCTTTCCTTCTTCTCTTACCTAGTGTGATCTGCTGTCGCCTGCGTCGTCTGTCCGCCAGCGAATTGACTACAGAGTATCTTCCTAGTATGGGACATCGCATCGCCGACAACGAAGTCGCTGTAACAAGTATTGTACATTGGTGAATATTTTAGATAAGTATTTATAGTTTCAAATGCGTCACAAAGAATTCCTTCAGGCCTCAAGTAGCACCATGTATGATTAACACCATGTAATTATTATCAAGCAGTTCTGTACATTTTAGAGTAGTGATCTGTAGTTTTGCGGGGTTTCTTTTATTTATACACTCTGTACAATGATATTTATAGGAGATTTTGTTACAGGACTGCGGACTAGGCGTCAATTCGGCGTAAAGAGTGGAGGCACAAGTAAGTTGAGTGAATGAGTTTGTGCATGTGCGCGTGTGTAAGTGAGTGTGAGTGGAGTGTGAGTACGTGCGAGTGTGTGAGCTCGTGCGCGTGTGTGTGTGAGTGGAGTGTGAGCACGTGCGTGTGTGTGTGAGTGTGAGTGTGAGCACGTGCGCGTGTAAGAGTGTGTGTACACTGACCGACGAGCGTGAGCGGCGGCGGCGCGCGGTGCGGCGCGCAGGCGTCGGCGGGCGCGTCGTGCAGCGCGCCGCCCAGCGACACCTCCAGCACGCCGCCCGCGCGGGACTCCACCACCACGCACATGTGGCCCGACTCGCTGCGGGACGACACAACATTATTGTTATAATCGTAAAGGGCTCACCAGACAGACAAATTACTCTAAAACTTATGATGTTAATAAACGTCTTTAAACTATCAATTGTTTTATTTGAATAATTTTATGTTTAAAGCCACTATCATTATGAGACCGCTCGCTTCGGTGCTGTGAATTGTTTGCTTTTGATCCTGACAGGAATTGCAGTTGGACATCACATTAGTTAAATAAGTTTTTGTCTTTAATCACAAATAAATAAATGTATGTAAGTAACTATGGATAGTACATATATGTATGTCATGTAAATAGTACATAAAGTGTCTCACCATCCTTTAGTAACGTGTGCGACCAGTTTGATGTATTTCTTGTCTTTCTGCTCAAGTATCGAGTGACAGACCAACCGCTTCTCTTCGAAGGAACCGTCCTCGTTCATTATCTGAAATTTAGAGACAATGTTATATAATCTGTATCAGCGCATATACGTCCCACTGCGGGGCACGAGCCTCCTCTACAATCGAAAGTACGATTGACAGGGGTTAGGCCATATAGTCCATCACGCTGGCCCGACTACACGTACCATAGAAATTCTTGTAAAATTTAACGTATAGGCTTCCTCACAATGTCTAAAAAATCTAAAGACAGAAACTTTATCGAAAATATCCTCATTTATGCAAATCAAGCAACAACAAAGATGTTAAACATTAGGATGAATGAATGCGAATATTACAGCAAATAGGTATTAATGTAGACCTTTTTCTTGTATTATATTATTATTTAGCTGTATTGTGTGTGTGGAAGAAATAAATGGTTTAACATGACTGTAAATGATTATAATGTAATTAGTCTGTAAGCGTTCTAAAATTATATTTCATATGTTATTGTTTATGTTTGGCTATTTTATGTTTTATTATGGATTCCTATATTAAAGTATATTATATATTGTCGTATTTCATCTTTCGTATACCTCGAACCTCAAAACTGGTGTTCCCTCTTATCCATCTCATCATCACCCTCTTAGACCGCCAATTGTACTCTTTTATGTATGTGATTTTCATGTTATTTGAATTTTTTTGGTGTGTGTGTGTGCAATAAAGTGTATATAAATAAATAAATAAATCTACTACTTTATAATACTTCTACTTTGTAATTTTGTATATTACAAGTGTACAATAAAGTTTTAAATAAATACATACATACATAAACTCACGCCTTTATCCCAGAAGGGGTAGGCACATTTCGCCTTTTACGTGCCGTCCCATAATGTGACAGGGGGCGAGCCTATCGCCATATCGGGCACAAATTCCCGACTCCGAGCTGATAATGGATAAAAAATTCCAATATCACTTTCCCGACCCGGGATTCGAACCCGAGACCTGATCTTTGTAACCGTACAGTAATACAACTACGCCACCGAGGCAGTCTATTTAAATAAATCTATTGTGCCTACATATTAGATACCTTTTATAGACAATTGCCCACTAAGCAATCACACCACTTTGGGTGATGCAATAATCAATATTAGATTCATGATTAATAATATTTGTAATGAGCGGCAGTCGCTCTCTGAACATTGTACTGTGTATACCTAATCCGCTTTCAAAAATATAATACGTTTATACAAGTGTTCTCCGTCATTTGTGTTCTACCTCACACACACCATCATAACACACCAACACCATCAGGCAAATTGGTGACTCCGACGTGATTGCAATATGACTACTGAAGGCAGATCACCTCCGGTCAGCGCAGCGTCCGAGCTGGCAACAGTAACCGTCTCATCCAGAATACCTGAATTTTGGTGTGACCAAGCTCGCTTATGGTTTGTGCAATGTGAGGCAATATTGACACCGCAGAAATTAAGTGATGGAGCGCGATTTAACCTCGTCGTCACAAAACTTGGAAAGGAGGTAATACAACAAGTTAGCGACATTTTGCTGCAGCAGCCACCAACTAAAAAATATGAAGCTTTGAAAGCAAGGCTATTGGCTGTGTATGAAGAATCGGAGAATCGACAACTTCAAAAACTTCTGAGTGAAATCGACCTCGGCGACCAAAAGCCTTCGCAGCTTTTACGCAGAATGCGAGATCTAGCCAGGGCAAAAATTCCTGACGAAACGCTCAGTATAATGTGGCAAGGACATTTACCGAGTTCAGTTCGCGCAGTTCTTGCTGTTACTCAAGTCAATGATCTCGAGAGCTTAGCTGACATTGCGGACAAAATACTGGAAACTACACGTCCCTTGCAAGTGGCTGAGGTTAACAGCAAACCTTCGACGTCGAACGACCTTACAATGTTACAAGCACAAATCGCCCAGTTGACTCTCCAAGTTATGGAATTGCAAAATACGCGAAGACACCAAAAGAAATACCAAAATTATAAAAATTACAATCGGTATCGATCAAGGTCTCGTGGCCGTAATATGACACAGCGCAAATCAGATGACGCCGACGAGTTGTGTTATTATCATACGCGATTCCGCCACAGAGCTAACAAATGTTCAGAACCGTGCGCATGGAAAAAACGAAACACCCAGAACCAGGAAAACTAAATATGGTGCAGACAACGGCGGATGTCTGTACCCTCTCACCTTCCCACCGCCTTTGCGTGACCGACTTAAACAGTGGCCTACGTTTTTTGGTGGACACGGGAGCCAACGTTTCTGTCTTGCCTGCAACCAAGAAGCCATTTAACAATAGTGCAAGTGACTCTTATAAACTATATGCCGCAAACGGGAGTGAAATACGAACTTACGGAACTAAAAACCTAGTGTTAAACTTAAAGTTAAGGCGACCTCATTCTTGGACCTTTATACTAGCAGATGTGAAACAACCAATCCTCGGTGCTGACTTTTTAAACCATCATAAACTTTTAGTGGACGTGAATGGTCGAAGACTCATTGATTCAGTGACAAGTCTAAATGTTATTGGCTCTATTGTGAATTGTAATCAAGACTCAATCAAAACAATTCAAATTACTAATCCATACTATGATTTGCTATCAGCTTATCCCGACATAACAAAACCTGTATGCTATAAGGACACTCCCAAACATAATGTGATGCACCACATCGAGACTACAGGACCACCCGTATTCGCTCGTGCTCGACCATTGCCTTCAGACAAATACCTGAGAGTGAAGGAAGAATTTGAATACATGCAACAAATAGGCATATGCAGACCATCGAAGAGTTGCTGGTCCAGCCCTCTCCATGTTGTCGCTAAAAAGAATGGCGAAATAAGACCTTGTGGTGATTATCGTAGCTTGAACGCCATAACAAAACCCGACCGATATCCAATCCCACGGATCCATGATTTTACATACTTGCTTGCTGGAAAGAAGATTTTTTCTCGTATTGATTTACACCGAGCATATCACTTCATACCGACTGCACCAGAAGACATAGAAAAAACCGCAATAATAACTCCTTTTGGTCTATTTGAATTCCCACGGATGACCTTTGGTTTAAGGAATGCAGCACAGACTTTCCAGCGGTTCATGAATCATGTAGTTTTCGAAGGACTCAACTTCATTTTTAATTTTGTGGATGATAGCATCATTTTTTCCAACTCGGAATCTGAACATCGAGAGCATCTGGAAATTGTTTTCAAACGACTTAACCAGCATGGAGTAACTATCAACCTAGCCAAGTGCGAATTTGGGAAGTCCGAAATCGACTTCTTGGGATATCATGTTTCTAAGGACGGTATACAACCTATGCTTGAACGAGTAAAAGTCATTTTAGAATATCCTAAACCGGACACAGTTGCACAATTGCGTCGCTTCTTGGGGATGATTAACTTTTATAGAAGCCATTTGCCAAACGCTGCTACATATCAGTCAATTTTGAATGTCTATTTGCATAACACCAAACGCAACGACAAAACTAAGATACTTTGGAATGTGGAATCGGAAAACGCATTCCAGCAATGTAAGAAGAAATTACAAGAGGCCGTCATGCTGTCATACCCAGTCACCGGAGCGCCTTTAGCTTTAATGACTGACGCATCCACAACATGCGCAGGAGCAGTGCTTCAACAAAAAATCGATAAAATATGGAAGCCACTATCCTTCTTCTCCTGCAAATTCAGCGAAGCTCAGCAACGTTACAGTGCGTATGATAGAGAACTTCTATCCATATATATGGCAGTCAAGCATTTTCGGCACATGATAGAAGGTCAACAAGTGACTGTATTCACGGATCATAAACCACTCGTGTATGCTTTACACAAAAAGGCTACGAGCGGTAGTGACACACCGAGAAGACTTCGACACTTGGACTACATTTGTCAATTTTGTACAACGATAGAGTACATCCAAGGCTCACAAAATGTTGTTGCAGACGCTCTATCTAGAATAGAAGAGATAAATATGCCATCGCCGCTTGACTACAACGAAATTTCAAAAAGTCAACAAAACGACGCGGAATTGAAGGAGCTATTGAAAGCAAAAAATCTCAACTTCAAAACAATTGCGCATCCAGATTGCAGCGAACCGATTTATTGTGAGATATCAAAACAACATGCGCGTCCCTATCTACCTAAAGATTATCGTGTTACAGCCTTCGAAGCGATTCACAATATTAGTCACAGCGGTACACGTGCCACCAGAAAAATGATTTCAAATCGATATTTTTGGAAATCTATGAATACGGATATTAATAAATGGACCAGAGCCTGCATTAAATGTCAAAAATCTAAAATTCAGCGCCACACAACATCACCTCTCAGCCCATTTCCAGATAGTAACCGTTTTGAACACTTACATATAGACATTGTTGGACCGCTATCATATTGTCAAGGATATAGATACATATTGACCATGATAGACAGGACGACCGGTTGGCCCGAAGTTAAATGTTTAAAGGACATCACAGCTGAAAGTGTTTCCTGCGCTCTTTACACGCAATGGATCACAAGATACGGATGTCCCGCCAAAATAACTACGGATCAAGGCCGCCAATTCGAGTCACACTTATTTAATAATTTGGCAAAACGTTTAGGCATATCAAGAATCCGTACCACCGCATACCATCCGCAAGCGAACGGGATGATAGAAAGGTGGCACAGGACGTTAAAATCGGCACTAATGGCGCGAGGAAATAAGGACGATTGGGTAAACGAACTACCTACTGTTCTATTAGGCCTGAGAACTAGCTTACGGGATGACACAGGCATATCGGCTGCCGAATTAACTTTTGGCACAACTTTGAAACTGCCAGGAGACTTTTTTGAGCCGTCAACGATAAACATCCGTGAAAATGAAACGTTCTTACAGGACCTACGGGCACGTATTCGGAATTTTGCTGCCGTCCCAAAGAGGCCACATAGACAAGGAACCATATTCGTGCATCCAGCCTTATCGTCGTGCACGCATGTATTTGTTCGTTGCGACCACACCACAAAGCCTCTGACATGCCCATACTATGGACCACATAAAGTTATAGAAAGAGGGGATAAATGTTTCAAAGTGATGATTTCTGAAAATATTAGAACCATTTCAATAGATCGATTGAAACCCGCATTCTTGGTCCACACAGACTCAGAAACTCAATACGTTCCGCCAAATAAGTCTAAGGAATTCACAACAAATCTCGGAGCGCATAGAGACAACATAAATGGATCTGTTAACAATAACAATCAAAATCGAACCCGATCCGGACGCCTTATTAAGCCGACAGTGCATTTTATGCCTACTTGACAAATATTCCATTCCACCATCATTCACACTTCAGTGTTCTGACAAACAACATCGATTTTTATCCATTCCACTTAACAAAGAAATGGGAAAAAGTCAAAGTCGAGAAGAAGTCATCATCGCTCAGAATGGACAAAATAACGAAGCAAACACAAGTCTTCTGCACGAAATAACGCACGAGAAGCTGAACTTTATTGCGATTATTTTCATCGCAACGCTCATCATTACCATCTCTTACATTGGTTGGAAATTTTGCAAGAAGAAATACACCAAGCACCTAAGAAGAGAGCTGCAGGGATCGCGTGCTAGTCGCAGTAGACGCGACCCACCACATCCTGTAGCGTCATACTCCGTAGCCTGAAGTCGGATTGCGTGCGTTTGTTTGTGTTATAAGTAATGAGCAGTTTCGTATATACATAGGTATAATTGTAATCGAATAGCGTATTTTTTTATTATCTTTATATACTAGTTTTATTCTCATTTACATTTTTTTACTTTTATATTTAGTGTTAATCGATATATTGCAATTTTTACAATCTAATTTTTGATTTTTTTTAAATGGAAGGGAAGTGATGTGCCTACATATTAGATACCTTTTATAGACAATTGCCCACTAAGCAATCACACCACTTTGGGTGATGCAATAATCAATATTAGATTCATGATTAATAATATTTGTAATGAGCGGCAGTCGCTCTCTGAACATTGTACTGTGTATACCTAATCCGCTTTCAAAAATATAATACGTTTATACAAGTGTTCTCCGTCATTTGTGTTCTACCTCACACACACCATCATAACACACCAACACCATCAGGCAAACTATCTATATCTATATCAGCCCATATACGTCCCACTGCAGGGCACGGGCCTACTCTACAATCGAGTGAATCGATTGAGAGTGGTTAGGCCATATAGTCCACCACGCTGGCCTAGTGCGGGTTGGCTTTAAATAAATAAATAAAAATAATACCTTGAGCGTGGCGTTCTTGGTGGTGAAGTGGTACTGGTGCGAGTGGTCGAGGCTGAACCACTTGTGGTGCGTCACGATCCACGAGGGGAAGTGGCAGCGGTTGTGCTCGTCGTCACCTGGAAATAACAGGAGAATATCATAAACAACCATTTATTATTCATTTTCGAACTGTTGTATATACCGGGTATATCAAGACTGCGACCGAAAACGAAGCTAGGTATTAGCACAGAATACTAACAGAAGTTAAGCTCCATACAAAGCGCGCTAAATCAACGCACACATAGACAGTGTTCACCGACACGATATCTCAGTCATTTTCAAACCAGTGCGAGCGCGAGTTTCACGCTGCCGCGTGAAGGCCACGTTGCGTCGAGCGTTGCGAGTGGTTGGTCGATCGTAAGGAAATGTAGTGTTTTAATTGTATCATGTATGTTTCGTGAAATAAATGAATAAAAGTTATTACACTTGTATATAAAATTCCAGATTATAATAATTAAATATAAATTTCTTTAAAAAAGCACATAATATGATAGAAAAACAATAAATCTTCGATTAATGACATACACATTCTCAATGACTATATAAATAAAATTAAAATTTATTTATTTTATTATTGCTTTTTATATATTTTATTTATTATTCATGTTTTACTCTCAACAATCAATCAAATGATACGAGTGCTATTACTACGATACTTGTTTTCGGATAAGCCAGAGTTAACAACCTTAGCGCGACCGCCGAGCGTAGTGTGAGTGTAGCAACAAAAGTGAAATACATACGCAAGCTTGACTTCTGTTAGTTTAGTATTCTGTGGTATTAGTGACTTCAGACACAATGCTACAAAAATTACGCAAACAGAAAGCGATTAATTTTGTAATTTTTTACTTATCGTCGTAATGGGCGAACACATAAAAGTTAAGAACTAAGCTTTTTTTGTAACAGAAATACGAAAACTTTGAAATGGTTAGATTTTAGAAGATTACTAAATTGTTGCGTATTTAAACATAAGTAAGTGATTGTTATCCTAATAAAATAAAATAAAAAAACTGGGTATTTACAACGCAAAGATGGTGATTTTTAATAAAATGCAGAAAATCTGTCTGCGTAATTTTTAGTTTCACTGTGCCGATAATCGCTAAAACTACCACCTGGCTTCGTTTTCGGTCGCAGTATGGACATACCATACATGACATGACATATAATATTTATTCGTTTTCACTCAGAACAAAATCTAAAGTCGATGTCATCGAGGAAGTTTCTTTTGAAAAGTTGTAACGTGTTAAGAGATACTCGTATAACTACTAATGGTAATTTACGACAAAATACAAAATGATGAATGGTTATTTCGATAAAAAAATGTGTTGATTTTTATATAATTAACTTTTTCTACCGTTTGATTATGTTGTCAATGAAAATAGTTCAGTTTTCTCGAAACCCATATACACAGGCCCAACTCCAATAAATGAGTTGTAAGGAATTTGCAGGGACAGAAAGTAATTTATATTGATTCTCTCTCTCTCTCTCTCTCTCTCTCTCTCTCTCTTTCTCTCTAACTCTCTCATTTCTAAGATTTTAAATTAGGAAGTCAGTTTCGTAGTGGCCAACTCTATGGGAACTACCGTCAATCTAGGGCAGGTTTTTACTGATGTTCTCAAAGATGCATATATACTGACTGTTAGTGAGCGTCATGGTGCGGCTGCCGTCGCTGGGAGAGGACAAGCCGTTGCACGTGGCGTCGCCTGACTGCGCGATGCTGTACTGCATCGCCTTGCCCGTGTGCTGGCCTTTGTAGATGAAGCATCTGAAATACAACACATATTATATACAGGGTATATCAGTCTTGATATACCCGGTATATTGCATACGTATTGATGGTCTATCACCAGGTCCTGCATACCATAGCGATTTCTAGTAATGTAAATGGTATGTAAAATCCGCCAACCCAAACTAGGCCAGCGTGGTGGACTATATGGCCTAACACCTCACAATTGAACTCTCGATTGTAGAGGAGACTCGTGCCCTGCAGTGGGACGTATATTGGCTTATACAATACAGTATAATTGCATACGGCCTTATTCGTAGACAGTTTCAAAACTTATTTTAGTCATAGAATGTTTTGTCCCTTTCGAACGACTTCGAATTCAGTTTGAGCGAAGACAAAACATTCGATAACTGAAATAGGTTTAAAAACTATTTGAATAAGGCCATCAGAGTTTAGTAAAGTATCATTAATATTTATTGTACAATGGGTCCGGCAAGGCGCCTGATGGTAAGTGATCACTGCAAATGAACTTGTGGATGTCCGCTTGGATCATAGATGTGTTGCCTGAGCATCAAATCGGAAGGGGAACGGAAGGTGGTATTGTAAATTCAGATCTATACCATCTATCTATCTATAAGTATCAGCCCATATACGTCCCACTGCAGGGCACGGGCCTACTGTACAATCGAGAGTACGATTGAGAGTGGTTAGTTCATATAGTCTACCACGCTGGCCTAGTGCGGGTTGGCGGACTTACATACCGTAGAAATTCTTTAAAATCGCTACGGTATGCAGGTTTCCTCACGATGTTTTCCTTCACCGTTAAAGTGCGTGGTGATTGACTATCAATACACACATAACTCCCGAAAAGTAAGAGGTGTGCCCTGGGATTTGAACCCCCGACCACCGTGAACATGTAGGCAGCCGCGTCTGGTCCATTACCAACAGGCCACCACGCACTTATACTATCGCCTACCCTTAAACCTATGCCCTCAATCCCAATTCCTTCAACCAACTGCACCACAAAGGTGCAAACTGACCTGTAAGTGTCCTCATCGCTGGCTATGGAGTTTCTGCGCTGCACCTGCGATATCTGCCCCACCAGGTACCTGGTGGAACCCTCCTTCCACGTGGCCAGGCAGACCAGCTCCTCAACTGGAATTAAAAAAATACATATATTTCTTATCTGGCGAAAACTGCATTGTATAGCGCATGGATAAAAAAGTGACTGAATAGAAATAATGTGTAGCATTTTACTAATTTAATAAAATAGTTTCATTTTTATATACCAGGTGGCATTTTTATACTAGAAATTAATACAATAAAACAATAAATAAAAAAGATTTAAATACACCCAACAGTGTATCAGAAACTACGAGAAACTTTTCGGTCTCATACATACATACATATCTAGACACGAAACTATTATACATGGTTCGCACAAACATTTGAATCGGTGCGGGAGTCGAACCCACGGCCCCTCGTTTCACAGCCGGCGTCTAACCAACTGCATTAAACTGACTGTCAAAATATAATTTTAAAAGCCAAATATCCTTAATACAAATTAGTAAAGATTAAAGAGTGAGTGAAAACATATTTAATCATCCATTGCTGGCTACATACCATTGCTCTCCGAGCTGGGCAGGTCGGGGCACGCCATGTACCGCAACAGTAGTCTGGAATCGTCTGTGCACGACTCGGCTCGTGATGGAGGGTTCACGCAGTCACCTGAACCTCTGTAATTGAGAAATTAAATAAATAAATAAATACACCCAACAGTCACATACATAGTCCTGACCCCACACTAAGATCGAGTCTTGTGTCGTGTATCAGGAACTACGAGAAACTTTTCGGTCTTCAAACACCTAGACCCGAAACAAATACCTGTGGATCACACAAACATTTGCCTCAGTGCGGGGATTGAACCCGCGGTCTCAAGTTTCACAACCGGCGTCAAACTGCGCCACGGAGGCTGTCTACTACGGCCTATCCCCTCTCAATCGCACTCTCGATTGAAGAGCCCGTGCCCTGCAGTGGGACGTATATGGGCTGATAAATAGTAGTTATCACATACCTGTTATACGTCCCATTATAGGTCCCATTTAAAAGTAGGTAATAATGAATTATCCGTGGTGCTTTACAGCTGGCTTCTCTGGCTGTAAATGTCTTTATGCGAGGCTATTTACCTCTTTAGTTCATTGTTTTGTCACCCGCTTTATTAGGGAGGGAAGTGGACAATAATTCATTTCCAACTCCTCCTATTAATTTAACTTTATGATTGATTTCGTTGCGGGTTAAAGACAAGTTAGACATTCCCGGAGACGCGCTGAGGTTCAATGCTCAGTGTCATTAAAATGCGTGCTGTTGATCCTGGCTTACAGGAGTTGCAGTGGCGGGTGTGAGGGCGGGACAGTCTCCATACCTGTTATACGTGAAAGTGAACGGCGCCGGGTGGAAGGGACAGGGTTGCGGCACCGGATGGGGCTCCTTCCTGAACATGGAGTAGAGGGGCGCATCCCCCGTGATCGACTCGCAGAGGGATGAGAGAGTCTCCTTGGGAGAGCAGTACGCTTGAAACAGAACAGAATGTGTAGTTAAATGCAGTTAATCCTGACCCCACATTGAGATCAATTAAGTCTTGTGTCGCGGGAATCAGAAGCTACGAGAGCCTTTTCCCACACAAACACCCAGACCCGAGACAAATACCGCCTCACAAATATTTGTCTTGGTGCGGGGATCGAACCCGCGGTCTCTCGTTTTAAGGCTGGCGTCTAACCAACTGCGCCACGGAGGCTAAGTTGTTACATTAACATGTACGATAATAACCTATACATAATTTAATAGTGGTAGAGGCATGCTGTTGTCAGTTATGAGTCATGACTCAGCATGCTTGTGTTGAGCGTCTGGGGCAGTCCCACTGTCTCACAGGAGACGTGAATAGACAGCTTTGTTCGCAATTCGTTCGGTGAGGATTGCTGGATGCTTGATACTCCTCTTTTTTGTGTCAAGAGGAAAGCGGTAGAGCTGTAAAGCTCCCCTTTCGATACCCTAGAGGTCGAAAGCGGTATGTCAGTGTCACTGGTCTACCAGCCTGGCGGCAAAGATTTCGCCAAGCCTTTTCTTTAAAAAACCTACTCCAGCGCACTGACTAAAACCCCTCGGTGGCCATCGCCCGCACCGGCGGCACTGGATATCTCAGGGCGAAGCACCCCCATTCGTTCGGATCGTCCGGCACAGAACCAGGATGCAGTTCGTATCTCGTTGGGGAACAAAGTTGCTCCCTACTTTGGTCATGTTTGCTCGTTTGCCGGACCTATAAAAAGAGATATATATTAAAAGGAACTCACTTTCTTTATACTGCAGAACGTATTTGTGCTTTTCATGTATCACCATGCACCGATAGCAGTCTTCGTTCCTAAAAATCATACAAGAAAATTCATTAGAATTCATAATGCAAGCAACACTCTCACACAATAAATAAATACAAATAAATACACCCAACAGTCACACACATAGTCCTGACCCCACACTAACATCGAATCTTGTGTCGTGTATCAGAAACTACGAGACAATTCGGTCTCACAAACACCCAGCCCCGAAACAAATACCTGTGGATCACACAAATACTTGTTTCGGTGCGGGGATCGAACCCGCGGCCTTTCGTTTCACAGGCGGCGTCTAACCAACTGCGCTACGGAGTCAAATCTATCACGACTTTCAAGGTATATTGTGTGTCAGTTCGATAGATTAACCGTCGCGAAAATAAATAAATATCTCGTAATTAATTGAGATACTGGTGGTAGGTCTCTCATATGTGAGGGGACGCCTGTGTAGGTACCACAGCAATGTCTATTCTTCCGCCAAACAGCAGTGTAAATGCACTGTTGTGTTCCGGTTTGAAGGACATTGTAGCCAGAGTAACTACTACATAATGAGACTTCACATAATATGTCTCAGGAGGGCGAGCGCAGTGGAGTGCTAAGTATTTCTTTGTAATTCATGGTGTTGTTTGTTTTTGCTACCGTCCATGAGCGGTCATGTCGCTTACTATATGCGAATGGCATGCTCGTCTCGCCATTCACCGCAATAAAAAATATGTATTAGCAAAATTCTCAATATATGAAGTGTGTTGACTGTGGAGAAATATTTCACTTCGGTGCATACCCTGTCTGGTCTGCACTGCGCCTACCATCAGCTCATTGTAGTCACCTGGTCTTAACTTGAAATGGCATGGTGAGTTAGCATGCTGTACTTATTTGAACTGTGGCATCGGCTGACGTCAGTGTGCGTTGTGAGCCGAGCTCTGGGTGCGCGGAGTGAGATGACGTTTAATACCTAAACACCTCGGTAAAAACAGGACAGCCACCGTGGCGCAGTTGGTTAGACGCCGGCTGTGAAACGAGAGGCTGCGGGTTCGATCCCCGCATCGAAACAAATATTTGTGTGAACCACAGGTATTTGTTTCGGGTCTGGGTGTTTGTGAGACCGTAAAGTCTCTCGTAGTTTCTGATACCCACGACACAAGACTCGATCTTAGTGTGGGGTCAGGACTATGTATGTGACTGTTGGGTGTATTTATTTACTTATTTTATTTATTTTAAAGAGGGCCTTAATAATCCTCTCACCTCTCATACACGAGGAATTTGTCGTTTGAGTCTGTCTCTGAGCACTCGCCCTTCATCTGTATGTGTGTGGAGTTGATCACAATGAGTCCCGGGTTCCCGGACTGAAACCATTTGCCCGTCCAGCCCTCGGGAAACGTGCAGCCGCCTCCTGGAATAGAACAAACAGGAAATTAGGACCATTGAAATGATTTTAATTTATTATATCTATAAAATATTATGATTATACTATTGCCCGCGAGGAAAAATTTTTCCGAGATAAAAGTCCCGTTATATATTTTCCAGCCGCGCTGGTGCAGTACTACGGTATGATTGCAAAGCTGAGGTCTTGGATTCAAGTTCCGGCTCGGGCAAAGTGATATTGGATTTTTCTATTAATTATTATCAGCCCGGAGTCAGGAATTTATGCCCGGTATGGCGATAGGCTCGCCCCCTATCACATCGTGGGGCGGAACATACAAGGCGAAACTTAATTGTCCTGGTGGCGCCTCTACCTACCCCTTCTCTGGGATAGGGGCGAGAGTTTATGTACGTAAGTATGTAAAGATTAAGATTCAATCACTTGTTTTTCTACCACCCGGTTCTGAAGGCAATTTTCACTCGAAAAGAACAAAGAAACTCTAGCGTTGCTCTTTTCAAAACAAGTTTACAATACAGTGATTGCACAAGAGTCGCAGTGCAGTTGAATTTAGAGCAGTTTATGACAGCCTCCGTGGCGCAGTTGGTTAGATGCCGCCTGTGAAACGAGAGGCCGCGGGTTCGATCCCCGCACCGAAACAAATATTTGTGTGATCCACGGGTATTTGTTTCAGGTCTGGGTGTTTGTGAGACCGAAAAGTCTCTCGTAACTTCTGATACCCACGACACAAGACTCGATCTTAGTGTGGGGTCAGGACTATGTATGTGACTGTAGGGTGTATTTATTTTTATTTTATTTATTTAAAAATCACTAAAATTGTCAATTGAATTATAATAATAATTATTGGTCATGTTATTTTGTAAGGCTGGATGAGGTAAAGTTACGCATAACGGAGAATCGGTATACATTGTTTCATTAAAGCAATGATAAATACAACAGTAAAAGAAAAACTATTGCGCAGAAATCAAATCACTCCCCACACTTTCTCATTTATTTCCATTTGAATTCGAACCCGAGTCGTCGACCTCACAAGCACGCTCCTGCGCCTATGGTCGAGTGCGTAACAATAATCACTCAACGTACAGGGTTCAAAGCAAATAATTTCAAAGCATTAAGGGGTGAAATATTCAAAATCTTTGATTCATAGGGTGTGGGACAAAGGAGCTAGGTCTCTTGCGGTCTGGGGTACGGCTAGGTCTCAATGCCTTTTGTCCCTATTTTATAGTTTTAATTTGCAGCTGCGAGGCATTCGATGAATACCAATGTCATTTACAAACGGAAAGCGGTTAAAAAAAAAATATTGTTACACACACAAATACACACACAAGTACTATAATACATTAATATAATAAGTTTAATATCTAAAGTGTATGACTGCCTCGGTGGCGTAGTTGTATTACGGTACGGTTACAAAACTGAGGTCTCGGGTTCGAGTCCCGGGTCGGGCAAAGTGATATTGGATTTTTCTATTCATTATCAGTCCGAAGTCAGGAATTTGTGCTCGATATGGCGATAGGCTCGCCCCCTATCACATCGTGGGACGGAACATACAAGGCGAAATGTGGGTGTCCTGGTGGCGCCTCTGCCTACCCCTTCGGGGATAAAGGCGTGAGTTTATGTATGTATGTATGTATGTAATATCTAAAGTATAAAAAAATAACCTAACTTATAACCGTACATTTAAGAAAACCCGAGAGTATTG
Source organism: Deilephila porcellus (assembly GCA_905220455.2). Lineage (NCBI taxonomy): Eukaryota > Metazoa > Arthropoda > Insecta > Lepidoptera > Sphingidae > Deilephila > Deilephila porcellus. The sequence goes on along the minus strand of LR999997.1, from coordinate 1,779,222 downwards.
TATGCTATAATACGTACAGATAACATTATATACCTAAGGAGGAACGAAGTCTCCTAACACAAGTATACTATATGCTTAAGAGGAAACTCCGACGTTTCGATTGCTTTACAGCTTTCGTGGTCACGGCGCGGACTGAGGTATTCTGTTACAATTTAACTACCCTTAATTTTCAATTATTAAATTAAAAACTTTATTAGTTTAAATGCGATTGTAATTAGTTTTGCAAAAAATAGTTTTATTTCAATGTGTAACATTCGCGTAAATCTAAGAAACGAATATCAACAAGATTTTCAACAATTGTGTCTGAAGTCACCAATACTACCTGGCTTCGTTTTCGGTCGCAGTCCTGATATACCCTGTACAAATCGCTGTTCTCTCATACCACATTCATGAGCATTAGTCATTGTACAGCGTGGCTTGTGCTTGTATGTGTTGGCTTGTGCTTGTGTGTGTTGGCTTGTGCTTGTGTGTGTTGGCTTGTGGTATTGTCTCTGAGAGCGGGGCCAGGTGTGTCGTGTGCTGTTCGGATGTCTGTCGTAACGCGTTTCATTAACTGATTGTTGTTAATTAATTTAATTGATTTAAATATTATTGTGAATTTTGTTAGTAATTTATATCTTAGTGTAGGGTAATGACTATGTATGTTTTTTTTACTGCAATAAATGGCGAGACGAGTATGCCATTCGCCTGAAGGTAGCGATACGACCGCTCAAGGACTGTAGAAAACCAAACAACACATTGCAAAGCAATACTTGGCATTCCACTGCACTCGCCATCCTAAGACATAAGACATTCAGTCTCATTATGTCCAGTAGTTACTCTGGCTCCAATGTCCTTCAAATCGGAACACAACAGTGCATTTACACTGCTGTTTGTTGGAGAAATAGACATTGCGGTGGTACCTACCCAGGCGGCCTCTCACATATGAGAGACCTACCACCAGTAAATGTTTTTTTTTACAGGATTTCCATACATATGGCAATATAGGAACTAGATAATGTTAGAAACCCCTTGTTATCCACGCCAGTATGTTGCGTCTGTGCAGGCCAGCAAAACGATTACCTCCATCATTCAAAATTTGTCTCCCGCTTACGAAAAATTTTACTATTTGATTTGATTAATTTCATTGTAGATTTGAAGATACATACATACATAAACTTACGCCTTTATCCCAGAAAGGGTAGGCAGAGTCGCCACAAGGACACCCACATTTTGCCTTGTATGTTCCGTCCCACGATGTGATAGGGCCTATCGCCATATCGGGCACAAATTCCTAACTCCGGCCTGATAATGAATAGAAAAACCCAATATCACTTTGCCCGACCCGGGATTCGAACCCGAGACCTCAGCTTTGTAGTCGTACCGTAGTACAACTAGATCACCGAGGCATTCCTAATGAAGATACTAGTTAGATAATCCAAGAGACTCCCTGAACTTCAACGTTCGGTGCGATTACATTGCTCGAATATGAATGCTCGAAATATTCAATCTTATCTTGGAATTGGGCATCACTCGTACCCGGGTGAAGTCAGGTCGGATTGCTAGTACAGAACAAAACACGTCTTTCCAACTGACATCATAATTAATAACCAGTTAATATTCGCTTAGAATTTATTAATTCCGCCGCTAGATGGCTCTGTTACAGACACGAACAATCGACATCCAATTATGTAAAATTTTACCCGCAATTAATACGGAGACAGACAAATGGATTGTTGATATTACGTCTTTTGCTTGTGAAAGTTGGGGTTAGAAAGGAGAATGCCCATTCATGGTATCGGTAAAATGTATCGTTGTCCCGATACCGATACTGCTTAAAATTCATTATAGCAAATTTTTTTCAGATTTTTATAAAATAAAGTAATTTAATCATCACATTTTACGATACGTCAGCCATTACTACAAATGGGGCTACCAGAGAGAATGGACTTCAAGTTCATTTCTCCAAGAACTCCGGGCCTGGGTCGCAATTATGTTTATTTTTATTTATATTTTTTTCCCTACACAAAAAAGAAGGTTTCATCAAGAGACAAAAATCTTCGCACCGATACCAAGTTTCTTAGTAAAATAGGCTTTCTCCTTCCGGGTTATTTTTTATATTCAGAAACGTAGGGTTAATTTTGATGACATTTATACCGGGTATATCGAGACTGCGACCAAAAACGAAGCCAGGTGGTAGTTTTAGTTACAGATACAATGCAACGAAAAATTTTGCACAAACACCCAGGACCGAAACAAATACTTGTTTCACACAAACATTTGTCTCGGTGCGGGGATCGAACCTGTAGCCTCTCGTTTCACAGCCGGCGTCCAACCAGCTACGCCACCGAGGCTGTCTTGTAAAATTAACTACGATTGTCATATCCGGGGATATCAAGACTGCGACCGAAAACGAAGCCAGGTGGTAGTTTTAGTGGTTACAAACACGATGCAAATAAAAATTTCGCCAAAACAGATATTTTTTTAGAAATTTAAAAAGATCGTTTGTTTGGGTGGTAATTACCTAGTTTTTGCAAAAATACTAATTTAAACCCTTACGTACCATTGCGTGTTTAAAAATAAAGAGGTGTACATCATTATTTTAAGACAACTATGTACGTATATACATACATATATCACCCAAATACGACGATAAGTAAAAAATTCCAAAAAAAAGTTGTCGATTTTTTTTTGCTAAATTTTTACTTGCATTGTGTGTGAAGTCACTAATACTACCTGGCTTCGTATTCGGTTGCAGTTTTGATATACCCGGTATATAAGTCACAGAGCTTCGTAATTTCATAAGTATTTGCACTCACAAAGGATTCTGAAGAAAACTTCATTAGTTCAGTAAAACTACTTAGTTACAGTCGTGGGGTTGAATAGGGAGGGGGTGTGGAACATAACCGGATCATAACACAATTTGCTTCACTCTTCGCAGCTTTTCTTAATCGCGTTTCCGCTGATGGTAACACACGTGGACCGCGTTATATTGAAGGTAGCAATTCACTTCTTAAAAAAACACACGTGTTATTCTATTTTTTATTTTTTTATTTAAGGTCCTCCAACGAATGATACACGACATATAATAAACACAATGGTGTAGCGTTATTCTAGTTTACATTGTGACGTGATCTTCAATTACAGGAGACCACAGCATGCAAATTTTAATTTAAATACAAAAAATGATAGTTATAATATAGAAATTTAGACTATAAAATTAAGTAATAGATAGACAATACATTATAAAGTAATGTAAAGTGGAAAAACAAAACATAATTTAATGCAACATAATGTAACATAATGGTAACTGTAATTAATCAATTTTATTTTTATTAGGGGTACATAACAATAGCAAGACTTGTTTCCTGTACCGTGAAATATCCGTGATGTCTATGTCATGTGCTTTTGCAATAGGAAACTTTCTTTAATAGGAAGAGGATTTTAGGCATAAAGTAATATACTAATTATCTGTATCAAATATACGTCTGACTACAGGGCACGGGCCTCCTCTACAATCGAGAGTACGATTGAGAGGGGTTAGATATAGTCCACCACGCTGGCCTAGTGCGGGTTGGCGAACTTTACATACCATAGAAATTCTTACAAATCGCTATGTTTTGCAAGATTTCCTCACAATGTTTTCCTTCACCGTTATAGTGCGTGGTTATTGACTATCAATACACAAATGAATCCGAAAAGTTGTCCTGGGATTTGAACACGCGACCACCGTTGACATGTTGGCAGCCGCGTCCGATACGCTAATAAAAGGCCACCAGGCACTTCTAGATAATAAAACCTACACCAGAAAAATTAAAAGCGACAAAACAAAACTTATTTTTTAAACTATCTTCCATATAATCCTGGTACAGTCAAATTTCTCAATAATTGTACTCAAGAAGCTACTAAAATATATGAATGACTAAACATTAACGGTTAGCGACTTAAACTTAAGCCGGTTATACCCCTGGGAATATGTTTAAATTCCGGTGTTACGATTTCAAAGTAAAGTCAAGTGGAACATAACATAAGCTCAAGTAATTTTAGATGTTTATTTTGGTGTAATTTCAATGACAGGTGTTATAAGTACTTATGGCAAATTTTCAATGACCATACATACATAAACTCACGCCTTTTTCCAGAAGGGGTAGGCAGACGTGCAACCAAGACACCCACGTTTCGCCTTATATTTTCCGTCCCACGATGTGATAGGGGCGAGCCTATCGCCATATCGGGCAGAAATTCCTGACTCCAGACTGATTATGAATAAAAAATCCAATATCACTTTGCCCGACCAGGGATTCGAACTCGAGACCTCAGCTTTGCAATCATACCGTGGTTCAACTGCGCCACCGAGGCAGTCTATGACCCTGAGTAGATAACTCTTTATTCAGACAAATTGGCATCAACTAGCTGTTTGTGTTTAATAAACTATTAAATTTCCATGGTAAACTTGACACTCTTTATGGTATGCAAGTTTTCTCACGATATCTGTCTATCAAAACATCATCACACATGAATTCATAAAACCAGAAATGAGCATTGGGATTTGAACCCGCGACTATTGTAAACGTGTTGGCAGGCGCGTCCGGTCCGTTCCCAACAGGATACCATATTACTTACATAATGTAAATAAACACAATTGAGCACATATTAAACCCGAAATAATCTCCTTTTGAAGTCGATTAAAAAATTGAATAATATTATCTCAAATTCCATTACCCAACATATTGCATAACCCGGTCCAATCTAAACGCGGCCCGGATATAATAATCGAGTTTCATTTTCTGAATGCCTAATGAACTTGCTCATTTACCACCACCCGTCCCTTTCACACCGCCCATAACACATACGTTAGAGCGGGACGGAGGCATCCTTGTTTAACCCACCTGACGTAGAGGGCGTCACAAACGTGTAGGGCTGTCCAAATGTTGAAATGGCAGGTTCTTTGGGGATGCGAATTACGGTAATATTGTTGATGTAGGTCATGGTACAAAATGCACTTGATCGAGACAATTTTGCCGGCCTGCATATCTACTGCATTGCGCCAGTAAATTATAAAGATGTGTGCCTCTTGGGTGAATTTCTTTATAAGTAGCAGCTTGACCTTACTTTGGCCGTTAAAATATAGCCTATATGTTATTCCGAAGTATAAGCTATAATACTTTAAAATTTCATCAAAATCTGTTCAGTAGTTTCTGCATGAAAGAGTAACAAACATACATAAATATTTACAAAATTATTTTATACTGGCACGGCAAAGTGATTACAATGCGGCTGATGGTAAGCGCGCTGCAGATAGAGTATCCACATGAGATGTTCATCTCTCGACACAATGATGCCTGATTGTATCCGGATACACAGAACCAGAAACGCGACACACGTGGCTCACTATGACGGCTCCTTAACCGCTGCGTACGGTCGCTATTCCAGCGAATACTAATTTTACCACCAGCAAAAAAGTTTATAATACATACATGCATAAATAAACTCACGCCTTTATACCAGAAGGGGTAGGCAAAGGCGCCACCAGGACACCCACATTTCGCCTTGTATGTTCCGTCCCATGATGTGATAGGAGACGAGTCTATCGCCAAATCGGGCACAAATTCCTGACTCCGAGCTGATAATGAATAGAAAAATCCAAAATAACTTACCCCGACCCGGGATTCGAACCCGAGACCTTCTTTGTAATCGTACCGTAGTACAACTACGCCACGGAGGCAAAAGTTAATAACATTAATATAATAATAGCGTAATTAAATAGTACATACAGTACATAATATATTCGTATGAAAATTAGATTGGTCCGTATTACTTTGGAGAGTTCGCGTCATATCCGGACTTAAAGGATTCCGTGAGAACCCTCGCTTCAAACTTACGTGCTCATGTAAGTTTCAACGAGGGACTTATAAGCACATAACGTATTTTTACTTGTAAACATATACACACGAAAAACTATACTATAAGGGAAAAAATTATAAATATTTTCGTATAATTTTCACGAGTGGGTATAAAAAAAGAATTGTATGACAAAAATTAGCTTCCTCAAAACATCCCACTAATTCCCAAAAAAGGGACGAAAACCAAAGATCGTTTTTCTCAACAACAAATCCAAGTATTTAAAACTAAAACATTAATTAACAGAACAAACAAAGCCCTTGAGAACCTTCCGCCATTTTGGCGACGAACGCAAACAATCTCAAAATGGCCGAGCGCGGGAATCGAGTGTTTTGTTTTCAATTAGCGCGGTTTAATTTTTTTGTAGGCTTATAATATCGCTTGTGTGGAATCAGCGGTTTTGGAGGGGAGAGGGGGGTAATTGAGAGTATTGTACGGCAAGCAATTTTTTTGGGTTATCGACAGTTTATTTGTATTAATTTATTTTTCAATATTAAGTAGAAATTTAAAAAACAAGGTCGTAATTATTGAGATAACTAAATCACTACTGCCTCAACCTAGATATTATTTAGCGTTATCATCAGAAACGACACAGCTCTGAAAGTTAGCAGGTTGAAGTGGCAACGGGCTGGCCACTTATGTCGCAGAACAGACAACCGCTGGAGCAAGCGTGTTCTGGAGTGGAGACCGCGTCTTGGCAAATGTAGCGTGGGACGTCCTCTGGCCAGATGGCGGGATGAATTGTACAAGAGGGCCGGCAGCGACAGGATGCGTAAAGCAGCAGACCGGGCTCTGTGGCGTACCTTGGGAGAGGCCTATGTCCAGCAGTGGACTGCAACGGGCTGATGATGATGATGATGATCAGAAGCAATTATTTTTAACTGACTAAACTGAAAACTGCTAAATCATATTTTATTACTTTTTTATTATTAATCGAAATTACTGATTATCCATGCAAATATCTTGGTCACCTAGTTGTTAAGAGACTTCAAAAAAAGGAGGAGCTTCTCATTTTTACTGCATTTTTTTTATAAACTAAAGCTAACCAAAAATGAACGATGAATAAAAACAGTCAAAACGTATTCAATATATTGAGAAAACTTATTTTACTCTGGCACGACAAAGTAAGTACAATGCGCCTGATGGTAAGCGCAGTGCAGATAGAGTATCCGCTGATGTTCATCTCTCGACACAATGATGCCTGATTGTATCCGGATACACAGAACCCGAAACGCGACACACGTGGCTCACTATGACGCCGCTGTGCACGGTCGCTATTCGAAGTCCGGACCACCAGCAAATGACCCCACTTGTCTAAATTCGTTTCATTAGACAAAATTATAAAGTCAACAACGTTTTTATTGTGTGTAATACGAGTACGAATTACGATCCTAGACGGAATCAGGGGGATTAAGGGGATCTTGACCCCCTTTTAGCTTGGTCAATAAAATCTTATAACGACCATTGTGCACAACGGTTCAGGACCCGTCATGACCCATGTATGTGTGACCCCACACTAAAATAAATGTCTAGTGTTGAGGGTATCAATAACTATGAGAGACTTTTAAGTCTGACCATCAGAACTGAGACAAATTCTTGTGTTTCCACGATATATTTTGGGTGGGGGTGGGGGTTGGTCTTAAACCTTACCACGTATCACCTAGGGGGAGGGGGGAGGGTTAAAAATGCTGAAAAAATATTACGTGATTAATGGACGGCCCCTAATAAGCTGTAATACTCGTAACCCCTAATCTTACAATAGTAACTAAGTAGGTATTTATTTTTTTATTATACTTAAATTATGGTATACAGCGTGGTGGACTATATGGCCTAACCCCTCTCAACCGTACTTTCGATTTTAGAGGAAGCCCGCCTTGCATTGGGAAGTGCATTGGCTGACACAAATACAGACTTGAATGTAGCCTTATGACCCCCCCATTTAAAGTCCAAATCCGGCCATGTACTAACAAGTACGAGCTGTCCATTAGGCAATGAGTTCATTGTCTATTGACATATCGGTTCTAATCGCGATCGTTATTGATACGCCGACAGATAACCGGTTCATTAGCATCGATTGGCTGTATGGATTGGTAGGACGGACGTTTGTATTTCACTGGTGGTAGGTCTCTCATATGTGAGGCCGCGTGGGTAGGTACCACCGTAATATATACTTCACCGCCAAACTGCAGTGTAAATGCACTGTTGTTCGGTTTGAAGGACATTGTAGCCAGAGTAGCTACTGGACAAAATTAGACTTAACATCTTATGTCTCAGGATGGCGAGCGCAGTGGAACGCTAAGCATTGCTTTGTTATTCATGGTTTTTGTTTTGCTACTGTTCATGAGTGGTTATATTGCTTAAATTAGGCGAATGGCATGCTCACATACACACTTATTTTGATCATATCTCAAACAATGCGTTAAATAGATATATTTTAATTATTTGTAGTACCAAATTTCGCCACACACCAATTTTCAGATGACCTATAAATCGCTGTCGCTTAAATAAGTCAGCAAGTTCGCACAACATTGAAAAACAACCATTGCACCAAACGTGTACAATTGTATTTGACGTATTCAATTGTTTAATGCGTTGGGCTGTCGAGTCGTGGCGCTAACTGTGGGAGTCTTGTACAGGAACTTGGTTTTATTGAGTGGTGCTTAGTTAAGACGCAATTGATTCGGCTCTGAATAAACATTCACACATTACTGGTAGGTCTCCCATATGTGATAACATTGTTCACGGGGACCTAAACTTTTTGTAGCCAACTTCTTTTCGGCACTAGAGGTCAATAACACTAGACTTATGTTTGTATAAGTAACATAAGTTCTTATTTATGTAAAATAAATGTATATGACTGTTTGTTGCCAAAATAAATAAAATAATAATATGTGAGAGGCCGCCTGGGTAGGTACCATCGCAATGTCTATTTCTCCAACAAACAGCAGTGTAAATGCACTGTTGTGTTCCGGTTTGGAGGATATTGTAGCCAGAGTAACTGGACATATTGAGTCTTAACATCCTATATCTTAGGATGGCGAGCGCAGTGAAATGCAAAGCATAGCTTTGTAATTCATAGTGTTGTTTGGTTTTGCTACTGTCCATGAGCGATCGTATCGCTTATCATCGGGCGAATGGCATGCTCGTCTCATTATTCATTGAAAAAAAAAACATTATCATGAATCTACCGGGTGTATCCAGAGTCCAGAACCGAATAATACCAATTTTATTTTGTAGTTTTTTACCTATTTTCGTGTTTGGATGATAATAGATCGAGAGTCCGCGACCGCCAGACTTTCGTCGTTTTAAAAGCTGACTTTAAATAGGCATCATAATAAATACACTTCTAACATTGTCTTTATTTAAATATACAAACCCATACGCTACAAAAACTAACATTTGTATACAACACCAATAAAGTTTTAAATAAATGTAATACACCGCTCCCCGCGGTTCGGAAATTATTTACATTATTGAATTCGTAATGTATGCATAATGTATAAGAAATATGGACGTTTAGTTTCAACTAGAATAACAAAACAATACTATCGGTATTGCAATTGAATTATAAATGAATACTTAGGCTACTTTTAATACCGAAAAAAATAGTGTTCCCGTGGGATGAGCAAGGAATTTAGATATGTTACTTTTTTATACTCAAAGGGATGGGATGGGACTGGATTACATGCCTTGAGTGAAAATGAGACGGGACGGGCGGGATATAACTGTAGGGTATGGAAAATTCCATATAAAATTAATTTCAAATAAAGTTAATCACGCAGACGAAGTTTGCGGGCAGAAGCTAGTAAATAAATATATTCAAAAGTAACACTCATTGTCCTCGCCTAACACTAAGATATAAGTCTTGAGTTCTGTATCAGAAGCTATCATAGACTTTTCGCTCAAGAACCCAGACCCGAAACAAATGATGCGGATCACACAAACATTTGTCTCGGCGCGGGATCGTAGCGGTATCTTGTTTCTCAGCCGGTGTCTAACCAACAAGCCACAGGGGCTGTCAATGTCTGCCGTCTGGTATGCATTGAGAATTTGAGACTTAAATTTTATGTCTCAGGATGGCGAACGCAGTGGAATGCCAAACAAAGCTTTGTAATTCATGGTGTTTTGTTTTCTACTATCCATGAGCGGTCGTATCGCTTACCATCAGGCGAATGACATGTTGGTATCGCCATTCAACGCAAAAAATGCAGGGAGGTTATTACTAACTTAATAATATTATTGTCTATGACACTACGGGTGCAGTGAATGAAATAAATCCGTGGTATATGTAATATTTATATGAAGGTAATTGTTTTTCTCAGATGGGACGCGCACCTGCGCTTCTGTAGCGCGACTAACTTTATTGATACTTTGAACACCTGTAGCATGAGATGTATATTACATATTTTCTTGTCAATTTTGATCGTGTATGTAGCTCCGAAATATATTTTTCTTTTAAGATCGAACAGGCACACTAAAAAGTGTTTTTCCAAGTTAAAATTATCGTGACTGTTAGTTGATGAAAGTGAGCCTAAATATTAAACACTTAGGGTTGATTTTTCAATTGTCAGTTAACTGCCACTGGCTTATGAAGACCGATTATAATCTTCCATGGAAAACCTGCCATAACTTCAAAGTTATTTCACAAATAAAATGTATCTGAAGATATAAAAAGTCTACCCTTACTAACTTCTAACTTCACTATTTCTACTTATCTACCAATATAAGTACAGGGTATATCCAGACTGCAACCGAAAACGAAGCCAGGTGGTAGTTTTAGTGACTACAGACACAATGCAACAAAAAAAAATCGAAAAAAAAGAAGCAACGAATTTTTATATTTTTTTTAAGTATCATCGTGTTTGGGTGGTAAATACAAAGTTTTGTGCTAAAATAATATTTCGAACACATTCCTACCATTGCACCTTTAAAAATAAAAGGATTTACAATATATTGTTTAATATTTTAAAAGTGTGAAGATTAAACTACTACTTATATTTATGTATCAATATAATCTATACACGAGCCTACTCTACAATCGAAGGAATCGATTGAGAGTGGTTAGGCCATATAGTCCACCACGCTGGCCTAGTGCGGGTTGGCGGACTTACATACCGTAGAAATTCTTTCAAAATCGCTACGGTATGCAGGTTTCCTCACGATGTTTTCCTTCACCGTTAAAGTGCGTGGTGATTGACTATCAATACAATATCAACATAATATTTAATATTTTAAAGTATCAAGACGCATCGAAGCACAGTCACGGAACAGGTGCCCAAATGGTTTATAAAGACGTTTTTCTTGTCTCCCGGTCTGCGGAACCACGGTACCCTTGTTTAGTGATGTACTGATATCGATAGATTTGTTGATAAAAAGTAATATTTTTATGCGTACTGGTAGGATAGATATGCACCAGATGGTACATTGCTGGATGCAGACCGCTTCCTACTGGTCTATGTGGCGATCCAAGGAGACGGCCTATGTCTGGTGCCTAAAGCAAAGTCTACTTCCTGTGGCTGAAGAGAAAGAAAGATAGTACCAGATGGTAAGTACAGTGTAGTTGAGATAGAATATCAATCAACGTAAGATGATTTTCTCTCGCCGGTAGAAGCAATTAATATGTCAGTTTACTATGTATACATATACACATAAATATGTATATTAGAAATTCCTATGGAGTACTCAGAAAGTAAGTTTGCTTTTACTAATAGCGTCCCATTATAATTAGCCACATATTAAATACCTGTCAAATATAATACCAAATATCACATTTTTATTTATAAATGATTATGCCAGAAAACTCCGTAATATCTTAATCTATGTATATTGCATAAATAAGCAATAATTTAAATTTGAAAGTCTGTCTGTTTCGCTTTCACGCCTAAACTACTCAACCGATTGTGATGAACATTTGCATACACGTTGCCAGAAGTATAAATAAGGATATAGGGAATTTTTCATTAAAAAAAACTGTGTCCGGGTTATTTGATTACCGATGCTCAATACCACTTTTCTCTTCCTATCGCTTTTCCTCCCCTCCCCTCTCGATTTGATGGACAACATATTTAGAAAAAAAAATTAAAGCACGTGAGCGTAATCGCGAGCAAAACCTAGTGTCACATATTTAAAGCATTGTGAAAGAGCCTCATTCAATATTATAATCTATATTGCATAAATGTCAGCTATAATTGGCACATATTTACAGAATACATTATTTAAAGATATCTACTGACCCATTCACACTGACCTATTGAGAACAGTCGGTTCAACCTCGATAAAATAGCAGCTGCATGATGTCACCTTTAATACCATGTTTAGAAAGCAAGACCTTTAGAACCTTGGTTTTTAACCTACTTTACAGGTAGAAGAGGTTATAAATTCTTAAAAATTAGTTTTTTGTACTGACACGACAAAGTGAGTACAATGCGCCTGATGGTAAGCGCAGTGCAGATAGAGTATCCACATGAGATGTTCATCTCTCGACACAACGATGCCTGATTGTATCCAGATACACAGAACCCGAAACGCGACACACGTGGCTCACTATGACAGCTCCTTAGCCTCTGCGTACGGTGGTCGGAGGCGGAAACGAATATTACCACCAGATAATTTCGGAGTCACGTGTGTATTGATAGTCAACCACCACGCACTATAACGGTGAAGGAAAACACCGTGAGGAAACCTGCATACCAAGGCGATTTTTTTATATCCGTAGAATTTATTTATCGATATTTTTTATCGATACCCAAAGCCCGTCACTAACCCGAAGCATCTATCAAACTATGACAAATATTGCTTTAAACGTGCCTCTGCGGGCGTCGCACCCGCTACCCGCGGGTTCTCAGCATATTTATGGAAATGCTTACTCGGCCGAGCGGTTGGAATTATAGAGATTTTTATGATTTTTACATGCGTGAGGCTTATTGGATACCATTCTTTTAAAGTGAGGTCTTTAACTAGCATTTAGTTAGAATACGTTTGACAACAAAAATAAATCGAAAATAACAGGAACAAATGTTTGTACCTGAGAAATATATGAGAAAAACTGTTATGATGGGACTGTATTTACATAATAGAACTCAAAAAAATAATGGTTAGAATTTTTGTCTGTGCCTTTGTGCGCGCTCATCACAAAAACGGCTGAACCCATCGATATCAATGTTACACTAGATAAGACATTCAGTACACAAAATGTGTCCCACCTACTTGCGGTGCATGCACCACACATGAATCAGTTTGCTTCGTGTCAGTGACAGTGCAGTACGCCTTATCGCATACGTTTAAAAGTAATTTATTTTGAAGTTTCACCGTCAAACCGAAAGCAAATCGTCTGAAGTTTCAATATTTTAATAAAATACTAGGTAAGTGATGTAATATTGCATTGTGCTTTTAAAATACGAGGGCACTTATTTCTATGACGCGTCTCGTCTATCGGTAGAATATAAGTAAATGGATGAACCAATTTTGCTTAAATTTATGGTATTTAATTTATTATATGGTGGTAGCTGACAATCTGGATGATTGTAGAGGATGCTCGTGCCCTGTTGTGGGATCTATATGGGCTGATACAATACAATACATATAAGCAAGAGCATGGAAGCTCAGGGAATCCTAGGTACACTAGTGTGAATCAGCTTTAACTTAGATAGAACTTAGCACGCAAGATTTTTTTTACGAATTTGAAGGGGCAAAAACTGGATTAGTTATCGAACCCGTTACTTCACGATAGCTAATCCTCAATGTACTGTACTGTACTGTACTTTACTGTATCAGCCCGTATATATCGCACTGCAGGCCACGAGCCTCCTCTACAATCGAGAGTACGATTGAGAGGGGTAAGGCCATATAGTCCACCACGCTGGCCTAGTGCGGGTTGGCGGACATTACATACCCTAGAAATTATTAGAAATCGTTATGGTATGCAGATTTCTTCAATCCCCACTACACCAAATAACAAAATAACTTCACTACCAAGCATGAAGGAGGTAATTCATTTAGGATGAGTACGTCCCCAATTTTAATGGATTCTCTCCCTTCAAAAATTAGTTGGGGTATGTCGAGTCAATAAGCAAATAGAATTACTCGCCCAATGGAACTTTACAAGATTTTCTTATTGAATAAATAGAACCAACAGTCACACACATAGTCCTGAGTACTAAAATACAACTCAGTGTCGTGTATCTGAAACTAAAAAGACTATCTGATCTCAGAAACACCCAGATCGGAAACAAATACCCGTCACACAAGTATTTGTTTCGGTGCGGGGATCGAGCCCACAGCCTCTCGTTCACAGCCGGTACCTGACCAACTAGCCACTGGATCAAATTGATCCAGCAAATAAGGCACCTGATGGTAAGTAATAACTACACATGAACCACAACGCTGGATCATTGTGTTGCCGGCTCTATTATAAGAAAATCTCTATAACTTGAACACCATTTATTAATCCTATTATGAGTCCCATTACTGTCACCGAATTTTACTTCTTCTTAAATTGTCTAGGTTAAAATATACACCGTATAAGACATCTGGTTACCTACTTCTGTTACTAAAGCTGTGATCATAATGATATTAGTAAAGCGTCGCGTTTGACGCTACGATAAGTCTCTTTGCAAAGTCCGTTATTAGTTGCTGAAAGTGATTTTTCAATGAAAAAAAGATAGTTTCTTAGTATTCGATCTTCTACAATATTTTACACAAAGGGACAAATATATTTAATAACATAATTAACTTTCATAAATGAAATAAAATCGACTTGTAAACTAAAAAGTGACAAATAATATTATGTTATTGCTTATTCACAATTAACAATTGATTAGCAGACAATGAAAACAAACACAATTCTTTTGAGTTAGTTCAAATCTAAATTTCCGGTCCGGAAATATAAAATAATAAAAAATACCGTCATGAAATTGACCGGTATACCGGTATACTGAATTTCCGGAACGCGTGCGTTTCATAGTATTGTCATTTTTTACTTACCTATTCTGTTTGTTTTTATTGAAAAAAAGATCGAAGTAATTAATCTAATTTAAGTAAATAAATATTGGTCTATTTAGTATCAGCCCGGAGCTAGGAACTTGGGCCCGATATGGCGATAGGCTCGCCCTCTATTACATTATGGGGTAAATACAAGGCGAAATGTGGGTGTCTTAGTAGCACCTCTGCCTACACCTTCGGAGAAAAAGGCGTGAGTTTATGTATGTATATGCAAATACATTTATACTTATCCTTGCACAGAGTACATTCATCTTGCGTAACACATACGATATTTTTCCAATCCGAATAAGTCATACAACATCGATGAACCCGCACAGCAACTGAACCTAGAACTTCACCATTCACAACCAACACATTCCCAGATCGAAAACCTGACTCACAAAATTATTGTATAAAAAACGCTGCGTTCCTCAAAACGCCGCGATTTTTCCTCCAGTGTGAACAAGCCCGCGTTTCGGTAAATTGAACCCCCTTGCGTTATAACTAACCGACCGGCCCAATCTAATTGCGAGCGGCGAATAAGTCGTTATGGGAGATTTTAAGTGCCAATTTGATTGTAAACACCCCTTTATTGCTTAAAAACTAATAAACAAAATTTCTTTACGCCTTTTTCAAGTGTTATTTTAATAAACTCACGGTAGTATGTTTGTATTTGTAGCGATTTATAAGAATTTCTGTGTAATGGTTTCTTAGATTTACGCGAATGTTACACATTGAAATAAAACTATTTTTTACGGATTTTATCGCGATTTGGTTTCGATTGCTTTCCAGCTTTCGTGGTCACGGGGCGGACTTTGGAAAGTTAAAAAATGTAAACATTAAACCAAACCGCGATAAAATCCGTAAAAAATAGTTTTATTTCAAGAATTTCTATGGTCAGGCCCGCAAAACGCACTAGACCAGCGTGTATTAATCAGTTGTACCAATGCTTACAAAAATCGAATGGTAATAAGCAGTTTTGCAGGTTCTTAAGTTCTTTGTGAAATTACCGATGGCTCAATAATATTGACTTTGTAATGATCTTCATGAATTTTCAAAGATAGTTACGAAACCATTATATTATAACATCTTATTGTAACCTACGTTCGACACTAAAAATATATACATACATAAACTCACGCCTTTATCCCCGAAGAGGTAGGCAGAGGCGCCACCAGGACACCCACATTTCGCCATGTATGTTCCGTCCCACGATGTGATAGGAGGCGAGCCTATCGCCATATCGGGCACAAATTCCTGACTCCGGGCTGATAATGAATGGAAAATTCCAAAATCACTTTGCCCGGATTCGAACCTGAGACCTCAGCGTTGTAATCGTACCGTAGCACAACGACGCCGCCGAGGCATTAAAAAAACAGAAAAAACCGCAGCGTATCTTTCTCCAACTGTGACTAAACCTTTAGTTGTAAACCGAAGCGTCCGGCGATAACTTAACCGTCCCAGCCAATCTAAAGGTGGTTAATTGTGTGTCTTGAGAAACTTAACTGGGCAGTTAAAGGGCCAATTTGATCGTACACAACTCCAGTTAATTTAACTTTAAAACGGTCGTGTTTCACCTTTATTGGACTCTTAAGGTGTGCTGATAAATTGAAAATGCTGTTTTGTTAGCTGTCCACTAGATGGCAGTGACGTGGGTGAGATTTTATTAAAATAAAATAAAAAATAAATACACCCAACAGTCACATACATAGTCCTGACCCCACACTAAGATTGAGTCTTGTGTCGTGGGTATCAGGAACTACGCGAGACTTATCGGCCTCACAAACACCCAGACCCGAAACAAATACCTGTGGAACACACAAATATAGTCAACGTTGTGAGTTGCGCATTTGTAATAATATCTTGTAAATCTTTATTTATAGGTATTAATGGGTAACTGATTGTTCCTCAAATATATATTTTTTGTCTCATCGAGGGGTTTCAACCCCCGGTCTTTGGTTTCAGACGGCGTCTAACCAACTGCGCCACGGATGCTGTCAAATATAAAACATATTGATATGGAATCACATCTATCTGCCATTTCAAAACACAAGCATGATGTAAGTTAGAAATCTAAAAATGTATTCCATTGTGACATCCTATGAAACATCAAAGACGTAGATCAAAGAGATCTCACGCGTATGGCTGAGTGAAATATTATCATAAGATATGTTTAGCATACCCTTTGTGTCCACTGTCGTGTATGTAAATCACGAGATTACATACAAGACACGACTCAAGAATTCACATAGGCGAGAGGCGTGGTAGCCGGTTCGAATTCACTGAAGTATTCAGATGGTATCGTGGTTTCACTCGCCTGAAAGTATTCCGGGATGAAAATCCCGAGATATATTTTCCCGGGATAAGAAGCACCCTATAGCCTTCCTTGATGAGTGAACAATCCAACACTGAAAAAAGGTTTCATTTCGAAGAAGTGGTTTCTGAGATTAGCGTGAACAAACAAACAGATTTTAATATAGACATGAATTTAGATGCTGTGAGTGTACGCCACAGATTATACCAAAAAAACGGACAGTTAACTATGACGGTGAAGGAAAACATCGGTCGGAAACCAGCATACTAGAGCGATATGTAAAAAGTTCTATGTTATGTACCATCCGCACATCGCCGGCGTGGTGGATATGACCTAACCCGTCTCAATCGTACTATTGATTGTAGATACCTGTACCCTGCAGTAGGACGTATTAATAATATAAAAAGATAGTTTACATACAATTAAAATAACTTCATCTATTTAAATTCATGTCTGTTTCATATCAGAGTGGACATGGCAAACAAAAACTGTGCGCACGTAATAAGCGACAGTGAGGTGAAAGAGAAGATAGTGTCTTAATGGGAGTGAAGGAGACAGGACATAATAGCGCTACGGTACTACGGAATACTATTCGAAAATTTGAATTTAGAAGCAAGTTTATGAACAGGAGTTCTCTACAATAAAAATATCGATTGACGGTTTCCGGTGTATTTCTTTTTATACATGGGTCTAATGTTCTTTTTTTAATTTTAATCCATTGTTTTCAATGTTATAACTTCTATTAGTCTAAGTAATTAACTGACTTGATGTATTTTTCATGAGCAGTGCAAGTGGTGACGGCCTTAAACAGGTGGATATTTAAATATATTTTGCATTTTTAGTGTATGTATTTGTAGTAAGTAACTACCACTAGTTGTACTAATAAATAAATAATTCCAATTTACACACATGTCTTGTGTTGCAAGTATCACAAACTACGAGACATATGGCCGAAAACACAAAACCCTCAAAACTCACCAAACAAATCGTGCGAAATGAAGCGTCCTTCACGAGATTGCATTCGTCATGCCGGCGCGTCAAAAAAATGATTGCAAATCTGTGACGTCATAGGGAATGCGTCGAGTGACGTCAGACGGGAATACGTCGAGTGACGTCGGCAAATTGATTCTCGTTTTGAGAATCCATATCGTTTTGTGTTGTACAATCTATTCTATACTAGGTTTTGCTCGTTATTTCGCTCGTGTGCCTAAGATACGTTTAAAACTGTCAAAAATCTTGCACAGTGTAGACGTATATTCAAACGGTCTGTCAACTTTAAAAAAAACAGTGAGTTAAAACCTGAATTTTACGGTTAAATGGTGATCATCGGACTAACTAATATACAACCTTTAATGTGAGTAGAAAGTTCATAGCTTAACTACAGAAATCTCGACGAAATCGAGTGATAACTGCTCAGTGATCTCGATACTACACTCGGTACCCTCAAAACTTTTTATTAGAGCTGTCAAGAAGCGTCCCGCGAAGAAGCGACGTTTTGTTCGAGTTCACCGACTGCGTGATTCACCGGGGCATTTATTACTGTGCGCTGTGCAAAATTTTGATCACATTACTATAATCCGGCCGCTCAGAGAATGCGTTCCTGACACATGTCAGTTGATCATGAGTAGTGATGGGAAATAATTATCATTTTGCTAAACTTTTGAATTATTCCCAGTAAAAGTAGCAAGTTAGAATAATTGGATACTTGACTATTTTCTATAAAGTGTTTTAAAATCTAGGTATAATCATTCTTTAAATCTTCCAACCGTAAATATATTTTTAAAGAGATCTTTATAACGAATAAACATGTTTTTCTTTATTACTAAAAATATTGTCACCAAAACGGTCGGTCACGTGACTTTTTAAAATTTACGTCACACTTTACAATTGGTGAATGATCTTAGTGGCAGAAATTAATAAAATTGTACATTGTGACGTCACACGCTGCACAAGGACGGCCGATAGTAAATAGTATCACATTATAGATCGGATTTTAATTTTGAATCATAATATTATTAAATCAATTATAAGTAAATAATAGAAGTTAATATTAAATGTTCGTATTTAAAATATTTTAATAAAAACGTAAACTTCAATGCCAAATTTAAATAAAATTCACAAATGTGAAAGATATTATATTGCTGCCAGGTGAAATAAAGAGTTAGATCCGTTTAATTATTACGTTATACATTATTAAAAACACAAATGTATTATTTTATATTATAACGGAAAATAACGTTATAATAATCTGCTATTTTTTGGCCACATCACTCCAGAAATGAACAGTTGACATAACCTTGTAACGGCGTGGTATGAACTTATAAATATAATATTTTTATTTTTATTAACCGTCAAATTTTGTCCAAAGTGATAAAATTTAACCTAAATTTACATATTATTTAATTTTTTATGATGTTTTATTTCGTAAGTAGGGTAAATAAATAAAATTGTTCGATAATGTATTTACATTTGCTGTCGTTGCATTTGCAACGACACTTCAAAGTTACGTCGTCCGTTCGATTACAACCTTTCAGGAACGCATTCTCTGAGCGGCCGGATTATAGCATACAAATCTACAAGGGTATTTATTTGTGTGCGGATTGAGCAACACGATTCATAATCGATTATCGGAAAAGTGCATAATCGCATACATTTCTCATACATACATTATAAACAATAATGGCTACATCCAATCTAGAGTGGGGTTGTTGTGCCCTTGATGATACCACTGAGGCCTACATAAAATGCAACATTTGCACTAAAGCTTTCCACTATGAGTGTATGGGCTTGAACCCATCGTGCGATCTTACTCCATGGGTATGCAACATGTGCTCTAGTAAAACATTAAAGAATGATAACACACCCATCCGTGGCCATACTAATGTTAATACGAGCCGACGTCAGAAACGACCTGGACTTCAATCATCGACTGAAGATTCTACAAAAACGACGCCAGCTTTAACTGAAACAGGCGTGAGACAAATAATAAGTGAAATTATCCAGGATAATACTGACTCTCTTCTATCTAAATTTTCATCAACAATGAGTGCATTACTTAACAATGAATTAAAAACTATTAAAGATGAAATTAAAGAAATGCGAGAATCCGTCATTTTTATTAGTAATGAATATGACGAAATTATTCGTGAAAATAAAGAAGCTAAGGAAAAAATTAAGGTACTGGAGGATAAAAATCACTCAATGACAGACACTATCAACCACTTGTCATCACGATTGAATGCCCTGGAACAACATTCACGACTAAGCAACGTAGAAATACAGTGTGTACCTCAAAAGAAAAACGAAAATTTGCTCGACGTTATCACAAATATTGGTAAGGTCATAAACTGCAATATTAAAGCTGAGAATATACTTAATTGCACTCGTGTAGCTAAATCTAATGCAAGCAGCCCGCGACCTAAGTCTATCATAGTGCAATTTGTAACGCCAAAGATACGGGACTCGTTTCTCGCGGCCACCATCAACTTTAACAGGTCTAAGCATACTGATGACAAACTCAATACCACGCATATAGGACTTGGCGACAAGAAGTACCCTATCTACGTAATGGAGCACCTTACCCCTACCAACAGGTCCTTGCATGC
The DNA here is from genome assembly GCA_905220455.2 of Deilephila porcellus. NCBI lineage: Eukaryota > Metazoa > Arthropoda > Insecta > Lepidoptera > Sphingidae > Deilephila > Deilephila porcellus. Next base: position 1,758,444 of record LR999997.1, on the reverse strand, counting down.
TGCGGCAAGACTAGCGGCTAAGGAGAAAGGATACAAATACGTCTGGATAAGAAATGGACGCATCTACATGAGGAAGTCCGATGATTCTGAGTACAAACTCATTAAAGACGTAGATTCGATTAGTCAATTAACATAAATTACACAATACAGCTTGAAATAGTGTCTAAACTTTTTAAAATACGATCTTAAAATTTATTACCAGAACACTCGTGGCTTGCGAACAAAAACAAATACCTTTTATAACAATATATGTGTCTCTTCTTACGATATCATTGTAATAACCGAAACTTGGCTTAATGATGACATTCTAACTAGTGAACTATTCGACCTTAGATATAATGTTTTTAGGAGAGACAGAGAAACCTCCAATTTTCATAATACTAAAAGGGGAGGTGGAATCCTTATCGCCGTTTCCAAAAAGTTTTCTGCCAACAGAATTGTTTCATGGGAGAGCGAGTGTGAGGATTTATGGCTAACAGTTGACATCAAATTCGGGCAAAAATTAGCTATTTGTGCGGTATATCTGCCACCACCTGTACGTCACGATCAACTAGACCATTTCATGGATCACTTTAACGCAGCATCGCAAAAGCACGATCACAAAACTGTCCTGATAGGCGACTTTAACTTAAGCAATATAGATTGGAACTTAGTCTACGGTGCCATAAGTCATCACGCTCACTCAAGTTTATGCCAGAATTTTATAGATTTTACATTTATTAACAATTTGAAACAAATCAATTCAATTTGTAACGCCAAAAATAAAGTTCTAGATCTAGTTCTTACGGACATTCCAGACTGTATCACTAGTGAAGCTACTGATGTTTTAAGTAACTTAGATCCCTACCATCCTCCATTAGAAATTAAATTGCAGTGCAAACCTCGTCATAACTTATCACCCAACAAAATTCTAAGAACAAATTTCTATAAAGCCAATTACAACGTTATTAACTCAGAGCTAAAAAATGTATCTTGGTCCAGATTATTCTCTGAACTAAACGATGTCAATGATATGCTTAAAACCCTTTATTCAATTATAAATCAGCTTATTATTAAACATGTACCTCTAAAGCGACCACATTATAATTCCGACCCTCCTTGGTTCAACAAAACCTTGAAAAAAATTCTACATGAAAAAAACAAGCTCTTCAAAAGATTTGGTAAATACAAAAACCCAATGGACAAAATTGAGTTAAGACTTAGCACCAAGAGATCGAAACAACTAGCATCCAAATTATACAATTCTTATATTGAGAATATTGAAAGCAATATTTCAATAAACCCAAAGTCATTCTGGACATTCACAAAATTTAAACGTAACTCGAAGACAGGCACGCTCCCATCTTGCATGTCTAACAACAATGTTACCGCTAACAGTGGGCCAGATATATGTAATCTATTCGCTTCCTATTTCTCGTCAACATACAATACCGATACCCAACCTCATGACAATGTCTGTAAATCTTCTTATTTTGATGCACTACATGCCGGTTCCGATTGCTTCTCCACTATTTGTATCAATATCCATTCTATAAAGAAATATCTCAAATCATTAGACTTAACTAAAGGCCCGGGTTATGATAACATTCCACCAATCTTTCTCAAGCAATGTGCCGACCAACTAGCAACCCCTCTTTGCCTTATATTCAATGAGTCATTAAAACAAGGGATATTTCCTTCTGATTGGAAAATAGCGAAGGTAGTCCCTATCCACAAAAGTGACTCATTATGTGATGTGAATAACTATAGGCCAATCTCAATTCTTTCAACACTCGCCAAAGTTTTTGAAGCATTAGTCTGGCCTTCGATTCAAGGCTATTTAAAAAAATACATATCTGTCCATCAACATGGTTTCTTATCGGCACGGTCAACCTGCAGTAACTTAGTTGGTTTTATCGAAACATTATTTGAGGCAATAGACAATAATAAACAAGTTGATGTAATATACTCAGACTTTAGCAAAGCCTTCGATAGAGTATCCCATAGTATTTTGATACAGAAATTATCCGCATACGGGTTTACGGGTCCTTTGCTAAAATGGTTGAACTCTTACTTAGAAGACCGACGTTTTTATGTTGTAACAGACGGCTACAAATCTTCCCTTTTTAAAATAACCTCAGGTGTACCTCAAGGTTCCCATCTGGGGCCAATACTTTTTAATATATTTATAAATGACCTTCCTACAGTTTTCAACTATTCGTTACCATTTATGTTTGCTGATGATTTAAAAATTGTCCGAGTAGTTGAAAAAGCCAATGATGCGGCCTCGCTTCAAAGCGACATTGATTGTCTTAGCAGATGGTGCGTCAGCAATAACATGGATCTCAATGTTAAGAAATGTTTAGCAATAACGTTCACACGGAAACATTGTCCCATAAATTTCAAATATTCTGTTTCGGGCATAGATTTAATAAAAACTGATGTGGTTCGTGATTTGGGTGTAATCCTGGACCAAAAACTGACCTTTAAACCACATATAGATCATGTTGTCAAAAGAGCCTCCAAAATATTAGGTTTCGTTATCAGAAACTCCAAAATGTTTAAAAAACAGAAAACCAAAATTATGTTATACAACAGTCTAGTTCGTAGCCATCTGGAGTACTGCAGTGTAGCCTGGCGTCCCCATTTTGCTACTCATACCTTACGACTTGAGAGAATCCAAAAAAGGTTCGTCAACTATCTCGCGTATTCTTCTGGAATTGCTAAGAAGAATAAAAAATACATTGATCGCCTTAATTACTTCAAAATGCAGTCGCTCAATAAGCGATACATCAAATCTGACTTAGTGTTTCTTTACAAAATATTTAATAACCAGATTGACAATCCTTTTTTGTTAAATAAATTTAATCTGGCAATTCCGAGTCGACATCCGAGGTATCCTGTTAGTTTTCTTCGAGGTCCTTTTCGTAGAACCACATCAGGTTCTAATTCTCCAGTTCCCAGACTCTGCACTCTTTACAGTTCTTACAAACATCAGCTTGATATTTTTGGCGAGTCCCTTAATAATTTTAAAAATCTTATTCATAAAACTGTATAATTTTTAGGTTTTTCTATAAAAATCCCTGTTTTTATTTAAATAACTAACACCTAGCTTACTCGATTTTTGACTAACCTTAACGTAAGTTATTCATATTCATGTAGTGTTTACTGTTAAAAATTGTACACTTAGCTAATTATTTATATTAGAGGTAATCGTGTATAATTACTATAATCAGTGTAACAATTGTGGTGAACCAATTAATAAAAAAAAAAAAAAAAAAAAAAAAAAACAGTTTTTTCTAGATGTTATGTTTTACTCCAAGATAGCACAGATTCCTATGGTAGTAAATAAAGGATAATAATTAATCTATACATATAATAAATTTGTAATCGATCGATGTCTGTACATGTAAGATAAACGAGAAAAACTAATATAGTCTGCATTAACGTAATAGAACCCAAAACAATAATTTTTTGAATTTTTATCTTTTGTCGGTTTGTCTGTCTGTCTGTGCGGTTGTGCGCGATGAACTCAGAAACGGCTTAACAGATTTCGATGAAATTTTGTATGGAGGGATCTGACACCCTGGATTAACACATAGGCTACTTTTTTCCCGAAAAAAATTAAGTGTTCCCGTGGGATAAGGAGGGAATTCCGATATACTTTTTTATACTCAAAGTGAATGGAACGGGTGGGGTATAACGGGATGGGATGGGACGGGATGGAAAATTCCAAATAAAGTAAATCACGCAGATGAAGTGAGCGGGCAGAAGCTAGTATTAAGTATATTTTTTCAGTACTTGTCGCAATGTATAGACATGCACTCAGTCACTTTGTCGTGCCAGTGTAAAAAGCATGACTCGTTATACCAAACGGTTGTCAATGTAATATGTCCTAAAAGTAATTGCCAGTCGTTTGCCAGACTGGAATTCGTGTGCCAGCTAACTTCACTCTGGCATACATGTGTATCAGACACGAATGTTTTTTGTATAAAATATCTTGTCTGTATGCGTATTGTAGATATATGTATGGAGTGAATCGTGAGGTCTTGGGTTCCAAACCCCAATGGCATGTAGATTATATAAAAATATAGTAAATCTCTATGACCACGATGTTTTCCTTCACCGTTAAAGTATGACGATATTAATAGCTTATTAAAATCGATTTACAGAGACAAACGGATTTATTCACAAACAGTTTTAAAAGCTATTTTAGTTATCGAATGTTCTGTCTTCTTAGCTCCAACTGAATTCAAAGTCGTTCGAAAGAAACATTCGGTAACTAAAATACGTTTTAAATCTGTCTATGAATAAGGCCGCTAACCTTATTTAACATACGTAAACTCACGCCTTTATCCCAGAAGGGGTAGACAGAGGCGCCACCAGGAAACCCACATTTCGCCTTGTATGTTCCATCCCATGATGTGATAGGGGGCGAGCCTATCGCCATATCGCGCACAAATTCCTGACTCCGGGCTGATAATGATTAGAAAAACTCAATATCACTTTGCCCGACCCGGGATTCGAACCCGAGACCTCAGCTTTGTAGCCTACGTTAGTACAACTACGCCACCGAGGCAGTCCGCACCTTATTTAAATTAAATAAAATTGTGCCCTGAAATTCGAACCGGCGAACACCGCGTCCAGTCCTTTACTAACTGTCCACGCTTGACAACACAATCCCGAGTAACCAGTAAAATGTCTATAGAAATCCCTTTGCGTGTCACATCGGCGTTATGCATTACATTTTTATATTTATAGAGTGATCGAATGCCGCGCTCTCTCTGCCTGCCGCCGAAAAATACATTACCCGGTAAATGCGACCTTGGATCCAGATACAATATAGACCAAGAGCCCGTGAGCGCCAGATCTTCGTCATTATACAAGCTGAAAGTTTGCCTCTAACATAGGCATCATACGATCAGCAAATATGAAGTTTAGGTCGTGGTTACTCTAGAAGATATCTTTTATTACGATGAATGGCGAGACGAGCATGCCGTTCGCCTGATGGTAAACGATACGGGCGCTCATAGATAATAGCAAAACCAAACAATACCAAGAATGACAAAGCAATGTTAAGTCTCATTCTGTCCAGTAGTTACTCTGGCTACAATATTATTCAAACCGGAACGCAACAGTGCATTTACACTGCTGTTTGGCGGGAGGAATATAAGTACATTATGGTGGTGCCTACCCAGGCGGCCTCTCACCTATCAGAGACCTACCACCATTTTCAATGTCTGACCAGAAAAAACCATCAAATGTCCGGCTGCCAAGCAAGCAGCTTTTTAATTATTAGTTATATAGTAAGATTCTTAGTGATATAGTAAGCCCACTGAGTTTGTTTCACCGGGTCTTCTCGGGCAGCGCGTTAAATGTCGGGATAATCACCACCGTTTAGTGATTAAGGAACCGCCACCCGCCGTTTCGGGTTCTGTGTATGTATGCGGATAAATTCAGGCATAGACCGAAAACTTATCTCGTAGTTTCTGATACCCATGACACAAGACTCGATCTTAATGTGTGGTCAGGACTGTGTATGTGACTGTTGGGTGTATTTATTATTATTTTTTAGACAGTCGTACCGCCTATAATACATAACTATCTAACACATGCTCTATGCCTGTAGGTAAATAGGCCGCGGGTGAGATCCCCGCACTGAGAAAAATGCTTGTGTGATCCACAGGGCTCAGGTCTCGGATCTGGGTGTTTGTGAGACCGAAAAGTCTCTCGTAGTTTCTGATACCCACGACACAAGACTGACTTGATCTTAATGTGGGGTCAGGACTATGTACGTGACTGTTGGGTGTATTATTTATAACACACTCAGTATTTGTGGGCCACTGTTGTACTACGGTGCGGTTACAACGCTGGGGTCTCGGGTTCGGATCCCGGGTCGGGCAAAGTGATATTGCATGTTTCTATTAATTATCAACCCGGAGTTAAGTATTTGTGCCTGAAATGGTGATAGACTCGCCCCCTATCACATGGGCCGGAACATAATGCAAAATGTGGGTGTCCTGGTAGCACCTCTGCTTACCCCTTGCCTATGTATGTACATACTCTATCCCCATTTACCATCAGGTATATAATAAAATCTATTTACATTTGCACTACAAATCCTCTTACGTTAGCTATAAATATCCATCGGATTTACTCGTCTGTAACAAATAACTATACGTTACTTGTCAGTTCATAATAAATTCGTGTTTGTCGCTTGTTGGCTGCTTTTGTGTACAAGCTTTTGGTTGGAAAGGGTAGATAGAAGTGATAATAGTGCTATAGTTAGTTTATAAAAATATGGAGATGGTTTAGAGGCAAGTGCGAAACGAGAGGCCTCGGGTTCGATCTCCGCTGCGAGACTAATATTTACTTCAGGTCTGGGTCAAAAAATTTCTTGTAATTTGTAATACAGGGCGCAAGATTTGTTATATTATGGGTTTTCGACTGAGGCAAAAACTTTTAATTTATTTTTCTTTATTGTACACAAGGAAAACGTTTTGATATTTCTATAGGACTCGGGAAGATATATAACCATATGAATCAAAACGTTCCCATCCGCTACGCTGTGTCAACTGTCAAGTCTTGTCCAGTGACTGGGCGCTAAGTGATTGACAGCCGAGCGGTTCCGAGTGTACCCGAGTATTCCCGAGTGCTTCCGAGCGTTCCCGACTCCCTACAACCACGGTTCGAATTATTTCTAGACGTTTAATAGGTTATTTAACTTTCTTTAAATAGAATTGCTCTTAGCTCAATATTTTGTCTCTCGCTTTGCATAGAAGGGGTTCATTATTTGTTTTGTTTGTGAATAATGTGCGGATTAAAGTGGCGCTAGTGTTGGAAAGACTGTTTGCTTTGGTGGTGTAAATTGTTTGCTCGGACTAAATTATATTGGATTTTTCTATTCATTATCAGCCTGGAGTCAGAATTGTGCCCGATATGGCGATAGGCTCGCTCCCTATCACATCGTGGGACGGAACATACAAGGCGAAATGTGGGTGTCCTGGCAGCACCCTTGAGTTTATGTATGTATTATTTATTTATTTATTTAATACTTTTTTGCACTAAATGGAGATATACAAATGCAAACTTATACAATACAAATAATAGTACAAGTGGCGGCCTTATCACACTAGGTAATTTCTTACAGGCAACCATGGGATGGATATATAAATAGGAGAAAGAAAGGGCAGTCTAAAGTGTAAAATAAATAATAATAATCTACAATGTATTACTCTATATATATATAAATATAAACATAAATACATGTAAAAATATATGAATATACACATACTTACAATACAAACATACATACATACAATACATACAATATATACATATACGTAAACATATTATATACTTATCCTAACATTCATTAAAGGATTTGAAGGACGAAAATAGTACTCAGCGACAATCTTGTTGAGAGAGGAAATAATTCTTGATCATTTTTTTAAATGATGACAGTGTACGTGCCCGTCTTACCTCAACTGGATGTATGTATGAGCCTAAGTCACAGGAGTTGCAGGGGTAGTTGCTTCTAAAAGTGGGATATTAAAATGTAGAGATTTTCAAATCCGATTAGTAGTTCCGAAGATTAGTGAGGTTAAACAAAATCATTAGCTTCTCTCTTTCTTTCTTCAGGCACAGGAAGTTCACCACCGGAGACAGGCCCCAAGGATCTTCACATCGACCTGTTGGAAGCAGCATCCAGCGACTTCCTTCAGTCTTCACCAGGTTGTCCGCCACCTTGTAGGCGAGCTTTCAGCATATTAGTATTAACTTATTAATAAAAAAAAATGAAAATAATTTTTTAACTTCCCGACGTTTCGATTACTTCACAGCTTTCGTGGTCACGGGGCGGACTGAGGTATTAGTCATCCGCTCAGTGACTGTTACAATTTAACTACCCTTAATTTACAATTATTAAATTAAAAAGTTAATTTAAAAAATGTATAAATTAAACCAAATCGCGATAAAATCCGTAAAATATAGTTTTATTTCAATGCGTAACATTCGCGTAAATCTAAGAAACCATAATTTTTTTTTTTCAAAACTGAGTACACATAGTGAAACTGTATTCGGAGTTTCCTTTTAAGCATATACTTGTGTTAGGAGACTCCGTTCCTCCTGACGTATACGAGTATAATGTTATGTGTACGTATTATAGCATACAATACTCCCGGGTTTTCTTAAATGTACTCATATAAGTACGATTTTTTTTATATATGTAATCTTTTATACTTTAGATATTAAACTTATTATAGCAATGTATGATGGTACGAGTGTGTTTGTGTGTACGTATGTGTTTGTGTGTGTATGTGTGAATATTGTTATGAAATACTTCACCAATTTGCGTCTTATACAGTTGATATTCTGGATATTTACCTGCAACAAACAAGAAAATAATATTAAGTTGAACATACATAAACTCACGCCTTTTTCCCAGAAGGGGCAGGCAGAGGTGCTACTAGTACACCCATATTTCACCTCGTGTTTTCCGTTCCACGATGTGATAGGGGGTAACCTATCGCCATATCGGAAATTCCTGACTCCAGGCTGGTAATAAATAGAAAATTCAAACATCACTCTGCCCGACCCGGGATTCGAACCCAAGACCTCAGAGTTGTAATCGTACCGTAGTACAGTGGCCCACTAATACTAAGTGTGTTAATAATACCTACACTCAACAGTCACGTACATAGTCCGGCCTCCACATTAAGATCAAGTCAGTCTTGTGTCATGCGTATCAGAAACTACGAGAGACTTTTCGTTCTCACAAACACCCAGACCCGAGACAAATACCTGTGGATCACACAAACATATGCCTCAATGCGGGGATCGAACCCGCGGCCTCTGGTTTCACAGCCGACGTCTAACCAACTGCGCCACCGAGGCTGTTATGATCGAAATCTCTCGTAGTTTTGATACAAGACTTGACATCTTATAGGACCAGGAATATATGACTGTTGAGGGTATTTACATATTAAGTACCATCATGAAAATCTGCTCGTTTGCCGGACTTCGGCAATAAAAAACCGTCCAAGCCTAACGTGTGGTAGCAGGTTCGTACCCGGGGGAGCACTGCGGTCCTCGTGCAAATGGAAAGTCCCTGTCCCGAGTTCCCGAGGGACGGGACGGACGAAAAATGGACGTATTTCATCTCAGAGCGAGTTTTGGGAGGAATAATTGTGTGTTTGTGTAAAGACAGTGGTATGGTATTATGCAAAAAATCTTGTAATTTTTTTCTTTCTCTCTCCTTTATAACCATCCAAAGGTTGCTTGTAGGAAAGACTTTTTTAGTATTTTTAATATAGAGCACCGGCCTATTCTACAATCGAGGGTTCGATTGAAAGTGGTAAGGCCATATAGCCCAAGCTGGCCTAGTGCGATAATATTTGTACCACAATTATTATATGTAATTCCTGGTTTTTTTTTAGTGCAATGAATGGCGAGACGAGCATGCCATTCGCCTGATGGTATGCGATACGACCGCTTCTGGGTGTTGTGAGACCGTCACGTGGTGTCTCTTAAGGGATGCCCTAGACACAACATTTGAAACTACATATGTGACTGTTGGGTGTATTTATTTATTTAGGTCTAAGTGTTGTAAGAGTGAAAGTCTCTCGCAGTTTCTGATAAACGACACAAGATTAATGATACGGCCGCCATACACGTTCAAGTGTTTGCGCAAACGCGAGTTGCACCAGTCTCGAATCGAAAATTTCAACGTAGTTTGTGCAGTTATTTGCCCACACACGTTCCAGTATACTGGTGCAAACTCAGACTTGCACAGTTATACCGTTACGTGTGTGGCGGCCAATTTTGTGGAGTAAGGACTATGTATGTGACTGTTGGGTGTATTAAGTTATATTTAATTTGGACTGCCCTCTACATCGTTCTATCTGTGTAAAGGATCTAAATAGAAAATTTTTCACAATTTACAAAACGTATTTTAATTTTCTGAACATCACTATTTCCCTAGTAATTAATTGTCAAAGACAAAAAGGGGTTATTTGCTTTGATCGACGAGAAATCAGCGCCAAATCATTGTACAGAATTTGGAAAATATATTAATGTAAAAGGTATTAAATTACCTACATAGGAGAGATCTGATAATATACCTAAACTCACGCCTTTATTCCAGAAGGGGTAGGCAGAGGCGCCACCAGGACACCCACATTTCGCCTTGTATGTTCAGTCCCACGATGTGATAGGGGGCAAGCCTATCACCATATCGGGCTGATAATGAATATAAAAATCCAATATCACTTTGCCCGACCGGGGACTTGAACCCGATACCTCGACTTTGTAACCGTACCGTAATACAACTACGCCACCGAGGCAGTCATAAAGAATTATAAATAAATAAATACACGACACCAACTAACTTTAAAAAGATTGGAACCTTAAAATATTTAGGGTCTTCTCTACCCTTCTTTAAGTCGCCAACTTAGATCCAGATACCAATCTAGACTTCGACATCACTTCCATTACATATAAATTGGCTAACTCAATTTCCATGGCCCATACGTCTGGTCCAAATGTACTTAGTCCCTTTCAGACGCTGTGGTTAGGGCTGAGTGGTCCTCTATTGCCGTATTGGCTTACAGGACCCGCCGATCCCTATGTCTCAAATCTAATCAACGGGGTATTTCTTAAGTTTGTAGACCTTAAGTACAGATAAATAAATAAAATATATAAATACACCCAACAGCCACATACATATTTCTGACACACTAAGATCGAGTCTTGTGTCGTTGGTATCAGAAACTCCGAGAGACTTTTCGGTCTCACAAACACCCAGACCAGAAACAAATACCTGTGAATCACACAAACATTTGTTTCGGTGCGGGGATCGAACCCGCGGCCTCTCGTTTCATAGCCGGCGTCTAACCAACTGCGCCACGGAGGCTGTCTAATGATGATGTCGAGAATAGTAAAAAGGGTCATTTTTAACCGGTAGAATGCAAACACAATAAATCTTAAAATATCTTGCTGTTAGATGTCTATGGGTTAATTTCAATATGTAAAGGAAGACATCGTGAGGAAACCTGCATATCATAGCGATTTGTATGAATTTCTATGGTGTGTGAAGTCCGAGTATCACCTAAGCTCTCAATTGTAGATCAAGCCTGCAATGAAACCTATATGAGCTATTATATTACGAATGGCACCATACAGAACTGGCCCCCTATCACATCGTGGGACGGAACATACAAGGCGAAATGTGGTTGTCCTAGTAGAACCTCTGCCTACCCCTTCGGGAAAAAAGGCGCGAGTTTATGTACGAGTGTATATATGTAGACAATTTAACGTTCTGGGTTGAAATCCTCGTCATGCCAGTGCACTGCAAGTTACGTATTTACATTATTACGTATTTCACGGTGTTGTTTGGTTTTCTACTGTCCATGAGCGGTCGTATCGCTTATCATCATGCGAATGGGATGCTCGTCTCGCCATTCAACGCAGTAAAATACAATAAAAGAATACCTATGCATACTCGTATTTTGATCCCCAGATTTGGACTAATATACCGGGTATATCAAGACCGCGACCGAAAACGAAGCCAGGTGGTAGTTTTAGTGGTTACACACACAATACTACTAAAAATTTCGCAAAATAAGCGACAGATTTTTCGTTGCAATTTATCAAATATCATCGTGTTTGGGTGCGAAATTCCTAGGTCTTGCGAATAAAGGAATTTAAACCCTCACGTACCATTGCGTCTTTAAAAATAAAAAGGTGTACATCATTATTTTAGGGAAACTATCTATTAATAACCCAAAAAAAGATAAGTAAAAAATTACAAAAAAAAAAACAATTATTTTTCGAAGTTTTTAGTTGCCTTGTATCTGAAGTCACTAATACTACCACCTGGCTTCGTTTTCGGTCGCAGTATTGATATACCCTGTATTTAAATGATAATAACACCGACCAGTTAAGCGTTGCAACTATTCTAATAAGGTGATGAAGGTCACAGAAGGTTGCAGTATGCAGAATACGTCCTACAGGACACCTATTTTGAAAGAGACGTGTGGAGGTTACTTATTGATACAGCAAATGGCTTGAATTCAGTTACTTTGTACGACCTTTGCCAATTCTGTCTTAGATGTGCGTATACATCACGTCTGATGAAAACTAAGTATGTTAACACTGTGGAAGGTATGGTCCTGTGTTAAATAAGAGGCCACCTAGGTAGGTACCACCGCAATGTCTATTTCTCCAACAAACAGCAGTGTAAATGCACTGTTGTGTTCCAGTTTGAAGGTCATTGTAGCCAGCGTAACTACAGGACATATTGAGACTCAACATCTTATGTCCCAAGATGGCGAGCGCAGTGGGATGCCAAGCATTGCTTTGTAATTCATGGTGTTGCTACTGTCCACGAGCGGTCATATTGCTTACCGTCAGGCGAATGGCATGCTCGTCTCGCGATTGATTTCGAGAAATAATGCAAGGTCGGAACAACATTGAGTTTGTCAGTTTTGAAAATCTTGTAAGCTATGGATTGAAATTGGGATTAGAAAAAAAATTACTAACGATTAATGATGCTTACACTTAAAATTGTGGGCAGGCAATCTTGTGAACTTTACGTGGAAAATGACCGTCATTTCGGCTTATCTTTTTAAAGACACATTCAGGAACTAATTTTAGAAACAATGAATGTATTACTTATACACGAATTAAATCTTGCACAAATTTGTATATCAAGAAAAGTGCTTTCCATGGCCAGAAGTGTACAAAACAGCTCATACCCCAATTTGATCAGAAAAAACTGAATCTTTACAACATGTCCGCTTCCATTGGCCTGCATTGTACAAGCAGACATTAAAGACACATCTCGCGCACGCTCCCTGAGTTTTATACCCGGACGGTATTTATACCGCAATTGTAGTTCTGTTATTTGTTTAGTAAATAGCTTGTATCAGTGGAAGAAAGGCTATAAAGGCACGGAAATTACTGCTTTTGCTGCATATGTTAGGTAAACGAACAAATGGTTAATCTGATGGCGATTTTCCTTTATGAAAATTATTGATTAAAAGATTTGATCAGAAGCCTTGAAAACTAAAATCGCGATTTCTGACAAAACTACCAGGCAGTTTTTTTCTAACTTGGTACAATGCTACATGTGGTCTTATTTACTAAATATACTAAATACTTATTCATTAAATACCATATGTCAACATCACCTTATAGTAGTAGTATAGTTATAGACTGCCTCGGTGGCGTAGTTGTATTACGATACGGTTACAAAGCTGAGGTCTCGGGTTCGAGTCCCGGGTCGGGCAAAGTGATATTGGATTTTTCTATTCATTATCAGTCCGGGGTCAGGAATTTGTGCCCGATATGGCGATAGGCTCGCCCCCTATCACATCATGGGACGGAACATATAAGGCGAAATGTGAGTGTCCTGGTGGCGCCTGTCTACCCCTTCTAAGATAAAGGCGCGAGTTTATGTTTATGTATGTATGGGTATTTTTATCAATCTATCCAATTAATGTGACCTGCACTGTATTGGCGGACATTTGGTGCATATCTGGCAACCTCGTGTCTGAGTTTTACTACAGTTTAGTTGCAAGAATAACTATAACATTGTTTTAGTTATAATTTTATTTATTTTTAGATGCAATATAATCACTTTTTCTAGTCAGATATTTTTTTGTATTTATCATTTTTACAAAATAATCACATTTAACATAATATTATCACAAAAAGTAAGCATTGAAAAAACAACAAAGATTTGTCAATCAATCTGATCTGAGTCCGTCATAGAAAATTGGAGAACACTGATAATACTATCGAAAGTAATTTTAACATTAAATAGAAGACACGAGGTAGGTAGGCGTAAAGTGTTTTAAAATATATTATAACAAATAAAATAAAAACAACAATAAAACCAATATGCTATTCAGTGTAAAGGAAATACAAATATAACAGTGCATTGAAAAAAATGAAAATGATCATTCAAATGAGATCCAAATCCTTATTGTTTTAGTAATAAAGACTACACACAGTATTTAGAATCTCCGGCTGTAATGTTAACAACATAGTTTCTTAATGGTTTCTTAGATTTACGCGAACGCGAACGGGGCGGACTGTCAGTCCGCCCCGTGACCACGAAAGCTGTAAAGTAATCGAAACGTCGGGAAGTTAAAAAATGTAAAAATTAAACCAAATCGCGATAAAATCCGTATAAAATAGTTTTATTTCAATGTTAAACATAGTTTCTATTAAATATGTTGTATATTTATCAAACTATTCCCTTCTCCTGTCCCGCACTGCACGGCCGGACATTAACTACACATCGTCCTGAGCTTTACAGCCAACACGAACAGATAACTCGCAAGAAAAACTCAACATGTTTTATATATGTTTTATTTACTTTTAACGTTGTGTGTGCGATTTACAATCTGTGTTTGATAATGAATAAATAAATACACCCAACAGTCACATACATAGCCCTGACCCCACCCTAAGATCGAGTCTTGTGTCGTGAGTATCAGAAACTACGAAAGACTTTTTGGTCTCACAAACACCCAGACCCGGAACAAATACCTGTGGATCACACAAACATTTGTTTCGGTGCGGAGATCGAACCCGCGGCCTCTCGTTTTACAGGCGACATCTAACCAGCTGCGCCACGGAGGCTGTCAATGGTGGAAAACTTTTTCTTTCAGAACAACGAAACAGTTTAATGGTTACCATTTCGACACGATCTAAGAAGTTCGCCAAATCATTTTTTGTCGTACCATTAGATTGCAGAAGAGTTTGCCTTCCCTTGAACCCTTGAATGATCCCTTTTGCTTATAATTTGGGGTTCTTTCGTCTTCCGCCAAACAGCAGTGTAAATGCACTGTTATGTTCCGGTTTGAACGACATTGTAGCCAGAGTAACTACTGGACAAAATGAGACTTAACATCCACTGTGTCAGGATGGCGAGCGCAGTGGAATGCCAAGCATTGGTTTGTAATTCATGGTATTTGGTTTTGCTGCTGTCCAAGAGCGGTCATATCGCTTACCATCAGGCGAATTGCATGCTCGTCTCGCCATTCATCGCCATCAAACCTTGAAATCCCTCTCAATCTGCACCGAGAGAAATCTTTGCGCGGCCCACAAATATTTCTCTCGGGTTGGGTGTTCGTGAGACCGAAAAGTCTCTCGTAGTTCTGATACCCGTGTTACAAGACTTAATTGACTTTAATATAAGACTCCAAATTCAGACATGATTCGAACCCGCGACCACCAATCGCGTCCTCAACACAAACCACGTATATAAAACAAAAATATTGCTATACGCAAACGGCTGCAAATGAGCCCATTCATCCTCTAACTCAGTTTGCTAAGGGCTATAGGGCTGTCATACATTTTATAGCCATTTAAATTAAACATACGGACTGCTTCGGCGTAGTTGTATTACGGTACGGTTACAAAGCTGAGGTCTCGGGTTCGAGTCTCGGGTCGGGCAGTAATATTGGATTTTTCTATTCATTATCAGCCCGGAGTCAGGAATTTGTGCCCGATATTGAGTGAGTACGATTGAGAGTGGTAGGCCATATAGTCCACCACGCCGGCCTCATGCGGGTTGGCGGACTTCACATATCATAGATTTTTTTATAAATCGCTACGGTATGCAGGTTTCCTCACGATGTTTTCCTTCACCGTTATAGTGCGTGCTGATTGACTAACAATGCACACATGGCTTGTTGGTAAACTCATTTCTACCATATACTAGCAGCCCGGCCCGGCTTCGCCCGGGTGCAGATAGTTTTTGAGTCCAGTTCAAATCAACAGCGAACGTTCGGCGCTAGATGTGTAACATTTTTTTGTTCTATCATCAATAGTTTTCGCAGCGCGTGCGATGAAAGATATTTTATAGGCATTTTTTTACACCTTGGGTAACATTATTGCAGTTTTAGCAGGAATCCATATTTTTTTCTTGCAATTAAAATAGCCTATATTAATCAAGGATAATGTAGCATTTCTATGGTGAAAGAATTTTTAAAATCGGTCCATTACTTTTTGAGCCAATTCGTTACAAACATACATACAAATCTTTCCTCTTTATAATATTAGTATAAACTAGCAAGACCTGATTTTAGCAGTTAGCCCGCAAGCGTGAAACTCGGCATTATCGAGCCGCTCTCTCTCCTCCTCAATCACATACAGGCACAGGTCTTCAATGCCCAAATTGTGGCCGTATTTGTAATGCACGAATTGGTCTAATAAGTCACCAGCGTAGGTGCACTGTCCCAATCTAACATTTCCAACAAACACAGAACATACGCTATTTAATCATCTTACGTAGATGTAAATTGCCAATGATGATGATGAGACTAGCAATACTAAAATTTATTACCAAGTGCCACCCCTACACTGGGGCGCGAGTGTAAAGGCCCTGAATATTAACCAGCACACACAGGCCAATCAACACTACGTGATATCGTATTTGTAATTGATTTTAAACTGACTATTAGGTGCGGGTGAACTGACAGATCTGACATCTGTATGCCCATATACGTCCGCAGGACACGAGCCTCCTCCACAATCATTATTAGGCCATTGAAATAAAACTATTTTTACTTATTTTATCGCGATTTGGTTTAATTTTTACATTTTTTAACTTCCCGACGTTTCGATTGCTTTTCAGCTTTCGTGGTCACGGGACGGGCTGAAATGGCCGCTTCCGAATAAATTACGTAAAAATAGTTTTATTTCAATGTGTAACATGCGTAAATCTAAGGCCATGTATACCACGCTGGCCTAGTGCGGCTAAACGGAGTTTTCATAACATAGAAATTATCACAAACCGCTATGGTGTGTCCTCATATTTTCCTTCACCGTTGTAGTGCATGGTGATTGACAATCATCACATGAGTCATATTCACACTTCAATGAATGGCGAGACGAGCATGCCATTTGCCAGATGGTAAGCGATACGACCGCTCAAGGACAGTAGCAAAACAAAACACCATGAATTACAAACCAATGCTTGGCATTACACTGCGCTCGCCATCCTAAGACATAAGATGTTAAGTCTTATTACGTCCAGTAGTTACTCTGGCTACAATGTCCTTCAAACCGGAACACAACAATGCATTTACCCTGCTGTTTGGCTGAAGAAATAGACATTGCGGTGGCACCTACCCAAGCGGACTTTTACATATGAGAGACCTACCACAGAAATGTTACGGTATAGCACAGGTTACGGACAAGCTAATTCAAATTAGTTCGAAAGGGATCACATTCGATAACTCAAATAGGTTTATAAACTGACTATGAATAAGGCCGTTGTTAGTCTATAAATAAAAACCCATATTTATCGAATGCAATACGGCCGCACCTTCATGAGCACACACCGTATGTTCAAACATTGTACAAGTTGCCGGTTAATTGCTTGGGTGTGGGCGGACTGGAATAATGTGTACCGTAAACATACATACATAAACACACGCCGTTTTCCCAGCAGGGGCAGGCAGAGGTGCTACCAGGTGCTATGTTCCGTGCCACGATGTGATAGGGGGCGAGCCTATCGCCATATCGGACACAAATTCCAGATTCCAGGCTGATGACATTGCCCGACCCGGAACGCGAACCCGAGATCTAAGCGTTGTAATCGTACCTAGTACAACTGCGCCACCGAGGTAGTCTGAATAGTTTAAAATGTAAGCTTTTTACAACGGCACGGCAAAGTGACTACAATGTGCCTGCTGGTAAGCGCAGTGCAGATAGAGTATCCACATGAGATTACATCTCTCGACACAATGATGCCTGATTGTATCCGGATACACAGAACCCGAAACGCGACACACGTGGCTCACTATGACGGCTCCTTAACCGCTGTGTACGGTGGTTATCCGGGTACAAATACCCAACCCCCCACTCCTTACTCTCTCTCTCTTTCTCTCTCTCTCTCTCTCTTTTCAGCCAGAAACATTTCATTTTCGAATAACCTGCACTCAACGCACCACAAGCCGTTCAAAATTCCACCCCAACGTCTATTTACGAAATAAATTCATTTCACAGAATTGAACCCGGGGCGCGGCGCGTGCGAAACAGTGTCTCTGTAACAATTGAACTCGTGTGCTGAATGACAAGTGGAGCTGGGTTAAGGGCACGTGCACATGGCGGGAGTAGGGCTCCGTTGTGGGAGACGATACGGTAATTATAACATAGGTTCTTTTTTTAATTGAAACATTTTTTACTGATTTTTTTTTTAACTTTATTGATGATTCGATTACGTTACAGCTTCCGGGGCCATCTAAAACGCGTTTATTTCGCATATAAAGCCACAACGGGATCGAACTCACGACTTCCACAGTCAGCATCATAACCAACGACCACATAACATTATAAGCTTTTTCAACTTGCTCTATATATACATATGTTTGGGTGGAATGTCGTAACTCAATTTTGAGGCAGATATATTTTTTCGACGGAGAATGCCCATTCATGGTATCGGTAAAAAATATCGTTGATCCCGATACCGATACTGCTTAAAATTCATTATAGCATTTGTTATGGTTTTTCCTTAAATGTTTTCCTGTTATCCCGGGCGACAGATTTTTATAAATAAAGTAATTATCATCACATTTTACGATACCACAGCCATTACTAAATGGCTACCAGAGTGACTGGACTTCAAGTTCATTTCCCCAAAATGTCCGGGCCTGGGTCGCAATTATGTTTATTTTTATTGAAAATATATACCGGGTATATCAAGACTGCGACCGAAAACGAAGCCGGGTGAAAGTTTGAGTGGTTACAGATACAATGCAAATAAAAACTTCGCAAAATAAGCGACAGATTTTATTTTGCAATTTTTTAATAACCATTGTGTTTGGATAGTAAATACCTAGTTATTGCAAAAATAGTAATTTAAACCCTAACGTACCATTGCGTCTTAAAAAATAAAAAGGTGCACATCATTATTTTAGGAAAACTATGTATTTATCACCCAAATACGACGATAAGTAAAAAAATACCAAAAAAAGTTGACGATTTTTTTTGAGAAATTTTTAGTTGCATTGTGTCTGAAGTCACTAATACTCCCACCTGGCTTCGTTTTCGGTCGCAGTCTTGTATACCCTGTATATTTCCCTATGTATATAAAGTATGTTTCATCGAGGGACAAAAATCTTCGCACCGATACCAAGTTTCATAGTAAAATGGGTATTCTCCTTTGCACGAAACGACATCCCGTATGTCGTGCGACAACGGGCACCCGCGGCCGTATCGACCCGCGCCTGGAGAAAACAAATTAGCCGCGCTCGCGGGACGCGCTCCCTCGGGAACTAGCGATATGTAGACGTTTACTCAACTATAAGGTGAATTATGCTAACTCGGTTTGAAGGAGACGAGACTATGTTTTGTTGGAGTAGTGTACCTGTCTTGTGGTAAGGGGGCGTTAGGATACGACTAGAAAGTCCTTAGGGGACGTTTCAATACTACCATGGCAACCCCTAATTGTGGTCAGACACTAATAGAGGCCCTTTTGGGTCACCCAATGTGACTTGAGATGCACACGTGTGTGTGTTGGAACGGGCGCCCATAAGTTAGCGGGCGTCCGAACAGTCCCGTATCGACCCGCGGCAGGAGAAAACAAAACAAATAAACAAATAACAAATTTGTTCAACAGCGGTACCACCTCGGTCAAGCCTATCCATCTATTTCACAGTCCACCCTGGCTCCTTGCAAAAGATTATAAGTCTCAATAAATTATAAAAAAAAATGTATTGAAACAAAACTATTTTTTACGGATTTTATCGCGTTTTGGTTTGATTTTTAAATTTTTAACTTCCCGACACGTTTCGATTGCTTTACAGTTTTCGTGGTCACGGGGCGGACCACGTGTCCGCCAAATCGCGATACAATCCGTAAAAAATAGTTTTATTTAAATGTAACATTCGCGTAAATCTAAGAAACCACTACAAAAAAACATATTTTCCAATTGCAATACTGCACCAGTTGGTTAGATGCCGGCCGTGAATCGAGATGCTGCGGGTTCGATCCCCGCACCGAAACAAATGTTTGTGAGGCCCACAGATATTTGTCTAGGGAGCGAATTTATGAGACCGAAATGTCTCTCGTAGTTCCTGATACCCACGACACAAGACTCGATCTTAGTGTGGGGTCAGGACTATGTATGTGACTGTTTGGTGTATTTATTTTATTTACTTGCACTCTTGTAGAATAATTAAGAAGTATCCAGTTAATTCCAAGAAAAAATACTAAAATAAAATTGAGGTCTTGGTTTCAAATTCCAGGTCATGCAATCCACTTTTTCAATATTTACTCGTATTTCGAAAATCTCATATTAGTTAAATATCCCGGGTCGGGAAAAGTGATATTGGATTATTCTATTCATAATCAGCCTGGAGTAAGTAATTTGTGACCGATATGGCGATATGCTCGCCCTCTATCACATCGTGGGAGAGAATACAGAAGGCGAAACGTGGGTGTCCTAGTAGCACCTCTGCCTACCATTTCAAGGATATAGTCATGTACATATGTTTGTATGTAATTAAGTACGACAAAAAATGTGAAATATTTATAATAAAATAAGTTAAACACTTTCAGGACTTGTAGTGGATGTGAGCACGGGATTAACTCTAAAACGTTAATTTAACACTTATAGGTAGGCTAAAACAAACACTAGATATTAACACTAGACCAATTCAAACAAATTCACCCACAATTGAGAACGGAATCACCCACAAACCTACAAGTCTGCACAATGGCCGTATTGGCACAATTTCCCCGTTTCGATTGGTTAATGGCGGGCGGATATGAGCGCGCCTGTGACGTCACGGCGCTTCCGGGAGCGACGGGACTGTTAGGCCTTCAGGATGTGAAGTTTGTACCTAGTGTATTTAGTATATTTTGAGGAGTTTTGAGAATTAAATCTAATGGAAATTGGCATGAAAAGGTTTTTTATTTGTATTTGAAATGGAAAGAACTATGTCACTACATTTTAATAACATAACTAAATAACGTATTGATTATTTGGATAACGTATGAATAAATAATAGTAATAAATCACATACTATTTTATTCTTATGACCTATCATATTTTCTTTGTTTATCTTCCCTTATTTGATTGTTTCAGAAAGAAAATTCTCATAGGGAACTCATGCAGGTTTTCTTACTTGTTTACGGTAACAAATTCAAATTAACTATAAAATATCACATAAGTTTTCAATAACAAATTGAATAGTGTGACCGCCTCCGTGGCGCGGTTGGTTAGACGCCGGTTGTGAAAAGACAAGCCGTGGTTTCGATCCCCGCACCGAAACAAATATTTGTGTGAACCACAGGTATTTGTTTCAGTTCTGGGTGTTTGTGAGACCAAAAGCTCTCGTAGTTCCTGATACCCACGACACAAGACTCGATCTTAGTGTGGGGTCAGGACTATGTATGTGACTGTTGGGAGTATTTATTTATTTTGTTTATTTTTTCGCACGATTTTCTTTACGATAAAGTTATGAAATGTCACAGAAATAAAAATTAACAACAGCCAATCGTCATACCCGTTGTACCGTCATAACACAATATCATACCAGCACGATGGAATCAAAAGTGAATTAAAAATCCGCCCCAATCTTGTCGGGTTTAAAATCACCCCCACCCTTTACGGGACCCGGGGGCCTAACCCCCCAATGCCGAAATGCGGCAAGGCGTGAGTCGCACGCATTGTTCCTGCTTACCATACCGCTTTTCTTTATTTTCCGTCGGTTTTTCCTTAATTGAAAGTTTTCCGTTTTTTTCGTGGGTTTATTTTTCAGTGGGAATTTAAAAACACTGGTGTTTTATGTTGAGTAGTATTGTAATTTTTGATTTTACAGGTGGCGAAAATTTAAGTTATTAAAATAAGTTATTAAAAACACGATGGAATTCAGTCGAAATGTTTTTGTTAAATGAGATATCACATATTAATTAAGTAATCAATATATGGTCAAGTAATCAATGATATTGGGTTTTTCTATTCATTATCAGCCCGGAGTCAGGAATTTGTGCTCGATATGGCCATAGGCTCGCCCCCTATCACATCATGGGAGGGAACATACAAGGCGAAATGTGGGTGTCCTTATGGGATAAAGGCGTGAGTTTATGTATGTATGTAACTCGCTCTGGGCCAGCGTGGTGGACTATGGCAAATCCCACTCATACTCATTTAGAAGCTTTCTGTTTGCAATTTAATTATAAATGTTGATTGCAATTTAGTTCTATAAAAAATCTGTAAATCATGACTGGCCTAAATCATTGAGAATACAGACCGCATCGGCTAATCCAGAAATAACATCACAAAGTGGAAAAAAAGGAATGAAAAATTACGTCTCAGGATGGCGAGCGCAGTGGAATTGTATTGTGTTTGGTAATGCTACTTACTGTCCATGGGCGGCGGTAAGCGAATGGCATGCTCGTCTCGCCAGTCAAACCAATAAAAAAATCATTTATTTTAAAATTTAATTTAGAAAAAAATATCTTCTATTTCAACCTATGAGTGTATGTTGTAACGATTAAATCTTGTGGATTATGACTTATTATTCAAAGTTTCTTACAACATACTTTATCCCCTAAATTAAACTACATCGCGATTCAAACCCACACCAACCGAGCATGACAATTGCCGAACAAAAACTCACTATTATTAAGAATAACACGATAATAATGTATTTGCTAATCCAATTATATTGTATTGTGTGCTTTCTTCCTGCCCACCCCACAACAAGATGGGATGGTTATTGTTTAGCTGTATTTGTGGATCACTCAACCGAGTTTGCATTGCGATTTTGTTTGTGGGTAGAAATATTTTATAGAGAAAATTAGGAGTTTTTTTGTAAGGGTAGAAATACAAAGATATATTTATTTATTTAAATCTTTATTGTATACAGTAAAATAACACACAGAAACAGAAAAAAAAAAAACAAAAAATAAACAGTACTAATGGCGGTCTTATCGCATAAAGCAATGTCTTACAGACAACCATGGGATGGATTTAAATATACTTAGTCTTACAACTCAAATTAATTTTATATTGCCCCAATGCAACTACAATATGTCTGATGATTAGTAATGGCTGCCACAAACGTAACGATGTAACTGTGCAAGTCTGAGTTTGCACTAGTATACTAGAACGTGTGTGGGCAAATAACTGCGCAAACTTCTTATCAATTTTCGATTCGAGACTGGTGCAAACTCGCATTTGCGCAATCGCACTTGTGTGGCGGCCGTAAGAGCCTAGATATTTTCCGATCTATACCAAACTACTCGAAACCGGATATGACGGGCTGAACCCAAAACCTGATTCTTTTGTTTGTATATTGATTTGCTCAACACATTTACGCATGAGTGACAGTCGGTCGACATATTATATGATGATTTATATACATACATAAACTCACACCTTTTCCCCAGAAGGGGTAGGCAGAGGTGCAACCAGGACACCCACGTTTCGCCTTGTATTTTCCGTCCCATGATGTGATAGGGGGCGATATATTTCACCTTTCATTTTAAGAAGCCGCTATTCTAATGTAGATTGTTCATGGTAGAACTTACCATCAGGTGAGCACTTCGCTCGTTTGCCGGCCCGACAATATGAGCATACGTCTGGTGTATTGATTTTACACCGCCCTCGGCAATCTATGCGCTGACAGCTCAATTTTGGACGAGGACAATGGCCGGGCCGATGTCGCGATTGGAACTTTTAAATATCACGCGTTGTACGGCGGGGCAGGCAGGGAAAAACCCTGTTCGTATCACTCGAAATATAGAAATCATAGAGCCTCCGTTGTTGTTAGACGCCGGCTGCAAAATGAGAGGCAAAGATCCCCACACAGATTCCATTCCAATTTTATTCAAAATAGTTTTGGGTGGATAATAACTAAATTAAACTGCGGTTACCAAAGCATTGATAGCAATTTTTTGTGAAATAATTCGCTCCATTCCACTGATTTAGCAATGCTACCAACATTAAGAAAAAAATTAAGACTTTGGAGACGCAAATATATGACAGCGCTCGCTCTATATCTATACTAATATTATAAAGAGGAAAGATTTGTATGTAAGTATGTATGTACCGAATTGGCTCAAAAAGTAATGGACCGATTTTAAAAATTCTTTCACCATTTGAATGCTGCATTTTCACTGATTAATATAGGCTATTTTAATTACCTCGCTATTTTAATTGACTGCCTCGGTGGCGTAGTTGTATTACGGTACGGTTACAAAGCTGAGGTCTCGGGTTCGAGTCCCGGGTCGGGCAAAGTGATATTGGATATTTCTATTCATTATCAGCCCGGAGTCAGGAAATTGTGCCCAATATGGCGATAGGCTCGCCCCCTATCACATCGTGGGACGGAACATACAAGGCGAAATGTGGGTGTCCTGGTGGCGCCTCTGCCCACCCCTTAGGGGATAAAGGCGTGGGTTTATGTATGTATGTATATTAATTACAAGAAATAAATAAGGATCCGCACTAAAACTACAATAATACTACCCAAGGTGTAAAAAAATGCCTATAAAATATCTTTCATCGCATGCGCTGCGAAAACTATTGATGATAGAACAAAAAAATGTTCTACAACATTAAAGAACATATCAATATCTACAAAAAATGTCGCGATAGCATGTGTCTAACTATTGTAGTTATGTCACTATAACTACTTTCTCTGATATGTTGTTGATGTAGACTGGACATAAAACTATCTGCACCCGGGCGAAGCCGGGCCGAGCCGCTAGTATTAAATACTCTAACGCCCGAATACTCAAACGCCATTTAAATATTAAGTTGCACTTAACTCTCCACGTCCCACTTAACCAGTAGATTTAAGCGGGACTTTCGTAGTTAAGTACAACATAATATTTAAGTAGCGTTTGGGTATTAGGGAGTAAGGCATGAAACTAGGTTCATAACCTTAATTAATTTTCTTTTCAGCGTCAGTCCACTGCTGAACACAGCCCCCTCCTCCCCCCTATATATATCTCCACATAGACCTGTTGGAGGCGGCCTGCATCCATCCTTCCTGCCTTCCTAACCAGGTAGAATTCACCCATAACTCGCTTTCTATTTCAAACCATCAATTTAACTAAAACCAATATACAGAACGCATAAAAATGGTAATAAAAACGCCGCGTTTTCTACGTCGAACGTGAAGATCTTAAACGGTTTCCCCTCGACATTTCTTAATGGAGCGAAAGATGTATATTTCAGTATGTCCGATACGACAGGAGAATTATTACTCGAAAACTTTATTAGGTAAATGGATATTTTATATGGGAGTCTGTGCAGTGAAACATAACATAAACTCACGCCTTTTTCCCAGAAGGGGTAGGCAGAGGTGCAACCAGGACACCCACGTTTCGCCTTGTTTCGTCCCACGATGTGATAGGCGGCTAGCCTATCGCCGTATCGAGCACAAATTCCTGACTCCGGGCGGCGACGAAGTGATGACTATGGAAAAGAAATGGGTTCGATCCCAGTAGAGGCAAATGTTTTAAATAGTAGTGGGAGCATTATATCACAAGATAAATACTGACTGCCTCGCCGGCGTAGTTGTGCTACAGTACGGTTACAACGCTGAGGTGTCCGGTTCGAGTTCCGGGTCGGGCACAGTGATATTCTATTTTTCTATTCATTATCAGCCCGGAGTTAGAAATTTGTGACCGATATGGCGATAGGCTTGCCCCCTATCGCCTTGTAGGACGGAACACCCAAGGCAAACAGTGCCTTGTGTGTTCCGTCGCAAAACATGCTGTGTCTCAGGTCTGGGTGTTTGTGAGACTGAAAAGTCTCTTGTTGTTTCTGATACCCACGACACAAGACTTAATGGATCTTAGTGTGGGGTCAGGACTATGTATGTGACTGTTGGGTGTATTTATTTATTTCAAAGAAATTTTGAATTCAATCCAGTAGTTCCTGAGGTTGGCGCGTTCAAACAAACTCTTCAACTTTATATACAGAGACTGCGATCGAAAACGAAACCAGTTGGTAATATTAGTGACTTCAGACAAAATGCGACAAAAAAATTCGCAAAAAAAGAGCGTAGTTTTTTTTTATTATCGTCGCATTTGGGTGATAAACACATAGGTTCCCTAAAATAATAACATTTATTTTTAAAGACGCAATGGTACGCAAGGGTTCAAATTATAATCTTAGCAAAATCTAGGTATTTACCCCTCAAACACGATTATATTTAAAAAAACTGCTAATAGAAATCTGTAGCGTTTTTTGCGAAAATTTTTAATTGCATTGTGTCTGTAATCACTAAAACTACCACCTGGCTTCGTTTTCGGTCGTAGTCTTGATATACCCGGTATAAAAAGACCAAAACAGCTAGTCATCAAGCCAGATCAATCAAAGAGTATTCAGACGGGAGACAAAAACCCGACGTCTCTAAACGAGACTTATCTAGGACTCCGGAATTTGTCTCTGTCAGTGGATTTAGTATTGGACGTATGCAGCTAGGTAAAATAAAGGAAAATTACTGGAATCGAACCTGGAACCTTTTAGTTTAGTAAACGTTTGCATATATTGTGATTGCGAGCATATTGACTATAAATATAAGTTATTCTCATGTCCTTTCGTGGTAGTGTGAAGTAGCTGTGTAGGCCGGCGAAATTGTTTGCATTGAAATAACTTTTTGTAATTAATACCGGGTATATTCAGACTGCGCTTGAAAACGAGGCCAAGTGGTACTTTTAGTGATTAAGACACAATAAAACTAAAAATGTCGAAAAAAAAGTGACATTTAATTTTAAAAAAAAACATCGTGTTTGGTTGGTAAATACCTAGGTTTTACTAAAGTTATATGTTAAAATATAGTCAGGGGACTATGTATGTGACTGTTGGGTGTATTTATATATTATTTAACACAATTCCGACCGAAATAACCTAGATTTGTCAAAGTATGAAAAATATTTAACCACCACCATTCCTAAAACTTGTCCATCCGAATAATAATAAAACGTCGAATTTATTTTGGCGTCCCACAAACCATTAGGCTAACGAGCCCCTTACCCCTATCGATGTGAAATATTCATCCCCAACATGGGGGATGTTTGTGAATGTTTTTTACAAATAACTATAAAATTGTCGTTTCGTCTAGACGGCCGGGGGTTTAAAAATGTATAAGATGCACTTAAGGGACCAAGTATGGGGTTGGAAAAGCGTTTTTCTTGTGAAAATTGTCACTGAACGGTTTTACATACATACATAAACTCACGCCTTTATCCCGGAGGGCTAGGCAGAGGCGCCACCAGGACACCCACATTTCGCCTTGTATGTTCCGTCCCACGATGTGAGCCTATCGCCATATCGGGCACAAATTCCTGACTCCGGGCTGATAATGAACAGAAAAATCCAATATCACTATGCCCGACCCGGGATTCGAACCCGAGACCTCAGCTTTGTAACCGTACCGTAATACAACTACATCACCGTGCAGTCACGGTTTTAAAGGATCTGAACGGTTTTAATGCATTTTCTTTGGTATATTGGTAGGGTGTTCGTATCCGGATGACCACCGTACATAGTTAAGGAACCGTCATAGTGAGCCACGTGTGTCGCGTTTCGGGTTCTGTGTATCCGGATACAATCAGGCATCATTGTGTCGAGAGATTAACATCAGTGGATACTCTATCAGCACTGCGCTTACCATTAGGCGCATTGTACCGACTTTGACGTGCCAGTGTAAAAAGACCCTGGAAACAAATATTTTTGGGCTAGACAAATATGGTAATATGGGACTAGATTATCGTTATACAACAGTTATATTCATAGAACTGTTAACTTATGATTTAAGACCGAAGAACATGTTTTACGTAATATATTGTTTAATAAAAAGAAGACAGTTCGTGTTGCTGAGGGAGTTTCTTGCGCCGTTTCTTCTTCATTACAACACGTTCAGAAGCGGTGGTAGCAGAAATTAACGATTCAAAAGATCTTGTAAAAGACTACTTGAATAAAGAATATTTTGATTTTGATTTCTATGATTTTAATTGTTAAAATTTATTTTGTGCACAAACACTTTCCTGGTACATGTATTAGTTGTTATATACTTAATGTTATATGTATGATTATTGCACAGTTTGTTTTCCAAACATAATAAAAGAATTTGAAATACATGACCCGACCTGAGCGACGAACTCATGACCACTATCCCCACCACCAATCACATCTCTACAAGGCAGATAACAATCCCAGAATAATTAGGGATGTGACGCTACAATCCCGGTATTAGCCGGGACAGCACGCCCCGGGATTACCCGTCCCGTTATCAGCGCTATCAGTAAGGGGGGGGGGGGGCATGTCAATATTCGGTCAATTATGCGTTGAGATAAAAATAATGTCGAGAAGCTTATTAACCAATATAAGAAAAGGAGAAACATAGGGGTATCAATTAGTATATGTTGTTATAACCCAGTTAAGTGAAATCTGGTGGTTGCGGGTTCAAATCCAGAGAATATCTCTGACTTTTCAAAGTCACAGATTAGATAAGTCAGCGTTGTGGACTACGACCTAAGCCCCCTCAATTGGACTCTCAGTTCTGGACGAGTTCCGTACACAATAAAGGCGATTATGGCCTGGCACAACAGTATAAATAAATAAATTAATAAAATAAAAAGCCTTTTATTTCATACAGATTGCGATGTTTGGTTAGTATTGCAAAAGTGACTTATGCTAATTTTATTAAAATAAAATTAGCTAATTTGAGTTATTTTTATTGACAGTATTATTTGCAATACTAGTATTTATTTTTTATCTGCGGCCTCTTCCAGAGATTGCCATACACTTCCGTTTTGTGCTACTTGGACCCTAAAGGGCCCAGCGGTTCTTTTAATTTCATCTTCCCAGCGCATCAAAGGTCGTTCTTTCTTCAGTTTCCCATTTTGGGACATATGACATGGTTTCCGATACAGTACAGTAATCTTCGTTTATTCTTTAACGGCGAAGGAAAACATCGTGTTACCTACATAAATAAATAATAATAAATACACGCAACAGTCACATACATAGTCCTGACCCCACACCAAGATCGAGTCTTGTGTCGTGGGTATCAGAAACTACGAGAGACTTTTCGGTCTCACAAACAACCAGACCCGAAACAAATACTTGTGGTTCACACAAATATTTGTCTCGGTGCGGGTATCGAACCCGCGGCCTCTCGTTTCACAGGCGGTGTCTAACAAACTGCGCCACGGAGGCTGTCGAACATACCTCAATGATCTTTAGTCCACCCGCAAAAGATCAGTATAAAGGACAGAGATTTACACTTCTTTTAATCCTAATCAGGTATCTTAAAAAATATCCAAACTTATTTATCAACAAACAAAAACACATTCCCATATTTTCAACTTTCAGCAAAACCATCCATTAGACCACTTTGCACTCGTGTTGCACGCCGCACTCTGCCCGTCCCGGGATGCCGCAAATCCCGGGATTACGGGATTACGTCCCGGGATGAAGTCGATAACATTGCCGCGCGGGCCGCGTCCGCAAAAACTAAATTGAATTAATTATGTACAATTTAAAACTTACTCTTAATTTTGGTACATTTGTAGATTTGAATTACTATGCAGTGTAACGATGAAGGGAAACATTAAATAAATAAATACACCCACCAGTCACATACATAGTCCTGACCCCACACTAAGATCGAGTCTTGTGTCGTGGGTATCAGAAGCTGCGAGAGACTTTTCGGTCTCACAAACACCCAGACCCGAAACAAATACCTGTGGATCACACAAATATTTGTTTTGGTGCGGGGATCGAACCCGCGGCCTCTCGTTTCACAGGCGGCGTCTCAACAACTGCGCCACGGAGGCTGTCACATTGTAGGAAAACTTGAAAACCCCAATAATAATTCAGTCTATATACGTCCCACTGCAGCGCACGGTCATTTATTTTTAATAACAATTAATGGCGAGACGAGCATGCCATTCGCCTGATGGTAAGCGATACGACCGCTCATGGACAGTAGAAAACCAAACACCATAAATTAGTAAGCAATGCTTGGAATTCCACAACGCGCGCATTCCTGAAACATAAGATGTTAAGTCTCGATATGTCCAGTAGTTACTCTGGCTACAATGATAAAGTTAATAGTAAAATTTATTAAGTGTAAAAAAATGTTTATGTATATTATTGTTAAGTAATTTAATTATAACTACATATAATCAATTAACTCATATGATTCGTGTAGTAGTTACTATTATACCACTGTATATTAAAACAACATGATATTATTATAATATATAATATTTGCAAACATAGCGAGCACGAATGCAGTTAAAAATTCATAACTGAATTTATGATGTTACGTCAAAAAGGCGGGCATTTGGACAACGCAACGACCCGGTGATGTGACTGCGACATGCATGCATTGGTGGTGTAGTGATGTCATTCGATTGTATCGAAATTGGGACTTTTTCTTGTATTTGCAGTGAATTTAACGGCTGTAGATGATATTGTGCAGGATTCGTCACATATTTTCGAAACTGACAACTTCTAGATATATAGGACATACATACATAAACTCACGCCTTTTTCCGAGAAGGGGTAGGTAGAGGCGCCACCAGGACGCTCCCATATTTCACCTTGTATGTTCCGTCCCGTGATGTGAGAGGGGGCGAGCCTATCGCCATATCGGGCACAAATTCCTGACTCCGGGCTGATAATAAATATAAAAACCCCAGTATCACTTTGCCCGACCCGGGATTCGAACCCGAGACCTCAGCTTTGTATTCGTACCGTAGTACAACTACGCCACCGAGGCAGTCATATGGCAGATATATAGGAATACTGGGAAATTATGTTGTCTCACTGGATTGACACGACTTGGGACTCAAATCCAGAATTTCAAAGATCAGTTAAGCAAGCCTGCGTAATTATATCGAATGCTAAGAAACTGCAAGTTTGTTAATGGATACTCCATAATGAAGACGTGGCTCCTGAGTGGGTTGTTGTGCAATATATTTGACTCTAAAAATGAAAGTAATGTTTTAATTTGTATCTATCTATTTAGCCTCAGGAAGTCCACTGCTGAACGAAGGCCTTCCCCAAAGATCTCCACATCGACCGGTTATTTCTTTTATTCAATGAAAGTATTTTTTTTTGCATTTTCTTATATCGTGAGGAAGCATGCATACTATAGCGACTTGTAAGAATTTCTATGGTATGTAAAATCCGCCAACCCGCACTAGGCCAGCGTGGTGGACTATATGGCCTAACCACTCTCAATCGCACCCTCGATTGAAGAGTAGGCCCGTGCCCTGCGCTGATACAATTGTTTTTCAAAAGAAAAATCCCACAACCTCGATATCCGACTCTGTGACATCACTACGCGACACGTAAAGTGCATTTTATGCACGACATTGAAAAACTGCGCATCGCGTACACGTTCGCATTGATATCCGCGGCTACGCTGCGAGCTACACGGCCGCTACGAGCGCTACGAATTGTGCCTACGATGCATTTAGGTACATACATAATGTGGTGCATAGTTGACGAATTGCATGCGACTTTGTTTGCAATTTTTATACTGGTAGTTGAAATAAATAAATAATACTGCCAATATACACACTAGGCCAGCGTGGTGGACTATGGCCTAAGCCCTCTCATTCTAGAAGAGCGGGTTTCAGTAGAGGTTGATAATAGGCTGATATATTGCAATCACACCCAACAGTCACACACATAAAAATCAAGTCTTGTATGAGAATTAAACATTACTAAAGACTTGTCGGTTTCACTAACCTATACAATTTCTTTGAAATTAAAATCATTTATGCAACATTGTTTTAGGGACTGCACAATTTTGCAGATCACGGTGCGGTGATCGAACCCGCACCTCTCGTTTCTCAGGAGGTTCTCGACCAACTGTGATATGGAGACTGCCAAATGAGCTTGTAAGAAATACAATGGAATTGAACTTATGATCTTACTTTAACGTAATTGAAGATGACATTTTGTTTTATTTTAACTTATTCCTACCACCTAGTCCCTTTCTTTTTCTCTCTTTAGCTCTAGTCCAATGATGAATATAGGTCTCCCCTAAAGATTTTCCTATTACCTATGAAATGAAATGAAAACAATAACACTGTTAGCGACAGAATTATCGAAACCCCATTATGACAACTACGGGGGTGCCGCGTCGGGGATCGGTGCCACTTGACACCGGGAGCGCGGCGGAGGAGCCGTGCGGGGTCCGCGACACCGGGCTGGCCGCACACCGACCCACTCAAGACAGTCCACACCGTTCTCCCAGAGCGTTCACTCATATACATATTTTATATTTATGTAACCGCTATTTTTATTGGTTAAATAAAACTTCTAAAGTCTCTGGCATTTACGTTCACACCTTACAAACACTATAACTACAGGAAGTCCAATGCTGGCAATCTCTCTAGGATTATTATTATTTATTATCTAACCTACAATCCGCATAGATTATTTATTATCTTATACGTAGGTATTAAAACATGACCAATTTTTTAAATAATATTTTTTTATAGTTTAAAAAATCAGACAACACACGACAACACAACACTACGTGTCGTATCGCCGCAGTAAAACATTTAAAAACGACGCACAAGCAAAACTATTAAAACACGCGCCGGTCGTTTCGCAAAAAGGCAGATTTATTGCCACAACCGCGACGTGAGAGCTTTTGATGTCGTTGGTCATTAATCATTATATAGGTATGTGTTTTATTCTTACATAATCATCACGCCTGTATCACATAAGGGTAGGCAGAGATTATGGATCGTCATTTTGCTCGAGTCTGACATTACCGCAATGGTTTCTTAGATTTACGCGAATTTTACACATTGAAATAAAACTAATTTTTACAGATATTATCGCGGGTTTGGTTTAAATTTTACAATTTATAGCGTCCCGATGTTTCCATTACTTTGCAGCTTTCGTGGTCAGGGGGCGAATTGTGTTAGTCATCCGCTTAGTGAATTTTACGAAAGCTACCTTCATTTTACATTTTTTAATATCTGGTAGATTGACTTATAGTTTACTGTGTATCTAGATATAATATACAATGTACAATTGTATGTTACCCAAAACAAAATATTAAAAAAAACTGAATTCAATAGTCGTTCGAAAGGGACAAAACATTCGATAATTAAAATAGGTTTTAAATCTGCCCATGAATAAGGCCTTTTAGAGTTTCACCTTGTGTGCGGAAGTTACTATCCGGGCGGAAACACATATCCTCCAACAAAATACTTCACTTTAGTTCCGCTGCATCTAAAAGATTCCAGCGTCAAAACTAAATAAAACCAGATGCTTAAATTTAAACTCGTACAAAGGCCAATAAAAACAAAAGTATTAGCACTGGCCGTTTCGTAGAAAATCGTATTAACGAGTTGTACCGTGACTTAAACCGTTTGATGTTCTTCTGTTTATAATTAATTCATGTATTTGTATGGGTTTAGTTGGAATTCGGATATTTACGGCTTTATTCATAGACTTAAAACCTATTTTAGTTATTTAATGTTTTGTCTTCTTCGCTCAAACTGAATTCAAAATCGTTCGAAAGGGAAAAGACATTCGATAACTTAAATAGGTTTTTAATCTGTCTATTAAGGTCGACAATGTGTACTGTTTGATGTGTGATGACAAAAGGTTCCATTTCCAGTGAATAACGAGACCCAAAAGCTTTAATACAGCTTGAAATAAAACTAATTTTTACGGATTTTATCGCGATTTTGTTTAATTTGTACATTTTTTAACTTCCCGACGTTTCGATTGCTTTACAGCTTTCCTGTCACGGGGCGGACCGTCCGAGTCAGTTTTATTTCAATGTGTAACATTCGCGTAAATCTAAGAAACTTTTATACAGCTGTTAAAAATGGGTCATAGTGAACCACGGAGGTGGCGCGTTTTGGTGCCAGTACCAAAATTACAATCAGGCGAATGGCATGCTCGTCTCGCCATTCATTTAAATTAAAAAAAAACAAAATCGTGATGATCAGCCTCCATGGCTGGTTGGTTAGATGTCGGCTGTGAAACGTGGACTATACGGCCTAACCCCTCTCAATCGATTTCGATTGTAGAGGAGGCCCGTGCCCTGCAGTGGGACGTATCCGAACTAATACAGACAGATTGAAGTAAAACTAATTTTTACGGATTTTATCGCGATTTGGATTATTTTTTTCCCGACGTTTCGATTAGGTACTTTACAGCTTTCGTGGTCACGAGGCGGACTGTCAGAAGTTAAAAAATTTAAAAATTAAACCAAATCGCGATAAACTTCGTAATAGTTTTATTTCAATGTGTAATATTCGCGTAAATCTAAGAAACCTGTGATACAGACAGTTTTGGTTCGGGTTTGGGTGTTTGTGAGGCAAGGTCTCTCGTAATTATACACGACACTATCTTAAAGTGAGGTCAGTATGTGACTGTTGGGTTTATTTAGTGTTTTTTGAATACAGTTACAGAGACAATTCTTCAAAACGTTAATAAACACGGCAGCTGGCGACGGGCACAATTATCACAACATCTCAATCAATTTGATGACGAGGCGTTTCGCGCGTCGTGATCAGACCGTTACATGGCGGCATATGCTCTGCTGTGTAGTACGCACTGTATAGGAAAACGCGGCGTTTTTTTTTTTAAATTATCATACTACTCGGCGTTTACTGGCTATCAGTTTAGATTTTAATGCTTCATTACTCTATGTTTATTTATATTTTGTCATAATTTCCAAAATTATTTAATAGGACACACGATTCTAAAGTGATATTTTAGGAAAGTTTTTATGTAATTCCAAAACTATTTAATAAAATAGTGCCTCGGTGGCGTAGTTGTATTACGGTACGGTTACAAAGCTGAGGTCTCGGGTTCGAGTCCCGCGTCGGGCAAATTGATATTGGTTTTTTCTATTCATTATCAGTCCGGAGTCAGAAATTTGTGCCCGGTATGGCGATAGGCTCGCCCCCTATCACATCGTGGGACGGAACATACAAGGCGAAATGTGGGTGTCCTGGTGGCGCCTCTGCCTACCCCTTCGGGGATAAAGGCGTGAGTTTATGTATGTATTTAATAAAACACGCAAATAAAAAAAATATGAATGACCTTCATATTTTCACAGACAGTAAAAAGGTTACAGAACAGAATATAATTAATAATTTTTTAACGTCAAAAATAATGACAAGTGTGAGTCGCTTAATCCTTCACATAATTGAAGATAGATGGCGCTTTGAGTTCAGTGATGCAATTAATTAATTTCAACATAAAGTATACATTACGTTCCTATACATTAAATATTATTTTTGTGAATTATCAAGTTAAAGTTAACGACATGAGTTGCAACATACATTTAAGAACGAAAAACTCGCGGGGTATATGCGTTGGGCTGGAATATGCGTCATACGTCTGTTCATTCTACTCAATCTTATAATTTATTTATTTTTTATGGACAACGAGTGGTTGTTTCAAATTATATTACACTAAAAAAATACAAAATATATTAAAATAAAAGCAACATCTGTTTAAGGCCGTCACAATAATAAATATCAAAATTAAAAACATCACAGCGTTTATACAAACGCAGCGTTTTCCAACCTAGTGCGAACGACAAAACAAAAATAACACTCTAAAGTCACAATTGGGGTCAAAAACGCAAGTCACAACAGTTAGCCGCGTAATTAATTGAGATTTTTGACTATTGTCGTTTTGGTGGGGTACCGTGAAAGATTTTGGACGCCATACTGTTCGTAATTGTGTAAATTGTTTGAGTTTTTATTTGTGACTAGCGGTCCCGCCCGGCATTGCCCGGGTGGCAGATACTTTTTGAGTCTAGTCAGTATTCTACATCAGCGCCATATTCCGACAACCTCCGTGGCGCAGTTGTTTAGACGCCGACTGTTAAACGAGAGGCCGCGGGTTTGATTCCCGCACCGAGAAAAATGTTTGTGACACTCGGTCTTAGTGTGGGTTCAGGACTA
This sequence comes from Deilephila porcellus, assembly GCA_905220455.2. NCBI lineage: Eukaryota > Metazoa > Arthropoda > Insecta > Lepidoptera > Sphingidae > Deilephila > Deilephila porcellus. The sequence goes on along the minus strand of LR999997.1, from coordinate 1,722,510 downwards.
CGTATGTGACTGTTTATTATTAATTTATATAATTTTGCGTACTAACTGTCCCGGTATATCGCGTCCTGCCTCGTCTCATTCTCATTCATTACTCAAGGCATGTAATCATGTCCTCTCCTGTCTCATCCCATTCCTTTGAGTTTGAAAGAGTATCAACTATATTTGAATCCCTTGCTCATCACCCGGGGACACTACCTTTTTCAGGACAAAAGTGGCCTATGTGTTAGTCCAGGGTGTCAGCTGCCTCCATACCTAATTTCAGCAAAATTGGTTCAGCCGTTTCTGATATTAGCGCGCACAAAGACAGAAAATCAGACAAAAAATATTCGTACCTGAGACCTCAGCTTTATAAACGAACCGTAGTAAAATAAAATCCCTTATATTTATCGTGCGTGTATAAAATCTATTTAAAATTATAATATAAACGCATTATCTTATCGAATAAAACGCAGTGACGCTAGCTTTATGGCTCGCTTAATAATTAAGTGCTCAACAAGTGTGAAATTATTATAATTATAATGCATAATGTATTTCTTCAACGCGATGTTATTTAATCTTAAATGGATTCTACATACATAGCTAAACTCACGCCTTTTTCCCGAAGGTAGGCAGAGGTGCTACCAGGACACCCACACCCTTGTATGTTCCATCCCATGATAGGGGCGAGCCTACTGCCATATCGGGCAAAAAATCCTGACTCTAATAAATAAATAAATACACCCAACAGTCACATACATAGTCCTGACCCCACACTAAGATCGAGTCTTGTGTCGTGAGTATCAGGAACTACGAGAGACTTTTCGGTCTCACAAACACCCAGACCCGAAACAAATACTTGTGGTTTTCACAAATATTTGTCCCGGTGCGGGGATCGAACCCGCGGCCTCTGGTTTCACAGGCGGCGTCTAACCAACTGCGCCACGGAGGCTGTCTGGGCTGATAATGTATGTATGTAGAATTTAGTCCATCACTCTGTATTATCTTCGATATTTTCTCTTCGCAACAACGTCCGAAGTTTTGTCAACCATAGTTTCGGATGCATCGCCACACGCAGTTCCACTAACAATATTAATATTTAATCGCACGCCGAGACGGTAGCACGTCATTTATCAACGGGGGGAGGGAGCAAATGACTCGCCCGGCGGGGGCTGCCGAAGGGATGAAAGCAGGGGCGCAATAGCTACAAAAATCAAGCGGACAGTTTCACAATACTGATGGGAAATATCAAAATATTTATAAAAGTATACTCTCTCTCTTCAGCCATAAGAAGTCCACTGCTGATCGTAGGCCTACCCCAAGGATCTCTACATCGACCTGTTGGAAACGGAGGGCATCTAGTCGCTTATTACATACATACATAACCTCACGCCTTTATCCCCGAAGGGGTAGGCAGAGGCGCCACAAGGACACTCATATTTCGCCGTGTATGTTCCGTCCCACGATGTGATAGGGGGCGAGCCTATCGCCATATCGGGCACAAATTACTGACTCCGGGCTGATAATGAATATAAAAATCCAATATCACTTTGCCCAACCCGGGACTCGAACCCGAGACCTCAGCTTTGTAACCGTACCGTAATACAACTACGCCACCGCGCTAATTACATCTTTTTTATTGCGATGAATGGCGAGACGAGCATGCCATTCGCCTGATGGTAAGCGACACGACCGCTCAAGGACAGTAGCAAAACATATCATAAATTACAATGTCAAAAAAGATAAAATCCCATATCATCGTGTTTGTGCTGATAAATACATACAGCCTTATTCATAGACAGATTTAAAACCTATTTTAGTTATTGAATGTTTTGTCCCTTCCGAACGACTTGAGATTTCAGTTTGAGCGAAGACAAAACGTTCGATAACTAAAATAGATTTTAAATATATCTATGACTAAGGCCGTATGTTTTTATCAACACAATCACGATAATAGGAGATAAACATTTTTAACACGCTTTTATTCGCTTCGCCTGTATGTATGTAACGGAATTTTCGAAGTCCATTTTCGAGTACTTCAAAACGTCTGATTGACTTGAAATTTTGCATACTTGTCAAGGACCGATGACAAATCGTGGAGTGCGTACAACAATTACTTATCCTCAAGCACTCTAGCTTTATACCCATAAAATGAATGTGTTCTAGTCTTAAACTCATTATCGATTATTTTTACTTTTTCATTTGAGTCTTTTACTAAAGCGTGTATTCAGTTTTTTAAACTATTATTTAATTGTGCAAAAATTTTAACTGTATTGTGTCTGAAATCACCAAAACTACCATCACACTCTGGATACACCGATAAAAATAAATGTCACTTCTTAATGCGTCTCTGCCGGCCCCCAATGACTCTCAAAGCGGTATGTCGTGAACCGCGGCAGTTTGAACGCAAGGGGTCCGCAAATGGAATGGAAAAGACGATCACATCAATACATTAATGTGTTGTTACTTATGTTTCGTGTCGTTTGGATGTTTGACAGACTCCGTGGCGCAGTGGCAGACGCCGGCTGTGAAACGGGAGGCCGCGGGTTCGATCCCCGCACCGAAACGAATACCAACGAAACGAATATTTGTGTGATCCACAGGTATTTGTTTCGGTTCTGGGTGTTTGTGAGACCGAAAAGCCTCTCGTAGTTACTGACATACGACACAAGACTCGATTTTAGTGTGGGGTCAGGACTATGTATGTGACTGTTGGGTGTATTTATTTACATTTAATTTAGACCGGGCTCTGTGGCGTACCTTGAGGCCTATGTCCAGCAGTGGACTGCAACGGGCTGATGATGATGATTAAATTTAGTTTATAATTGGATCGCAGAATAATTTACTCATTATCTTCCGTCGACTATGACTTATGACTGCCTCGGTGGCGTAGTAGTATTACGGTACGGTTAAAAAGCTGAGGTCTCGGGTTCGAGTCCCGGGTTGGGCAAACTGATATTGGAGTTTTTTATTAATTATCAGCCCGGAGTCAGGAATTTGTGCCAGATATGGCGATAGGCTCGCTCCCTATCACATCGTGGGACGAAACATACAAGGCGAAATGTGGGTGTCCTGGTGGCGCCTCTGCCTACCCCTTCGGGGATAAAGGCGTCAGTTTTATGTATTTGTATGTAATATCTTCCGTCGCTTTGTGCGTGAGAGCTGGTCATTACGCGTCGTCCCGCGGGTCCATCCCGGGATGCGTTGCGTTGACAAACTGCCCGGGGATAGTATTAAGCATCGCGTGATCTGGACTAGTTAGAGTGTTTTATATCGCTTTCATTGTGTTATTTAAACTGTTTGAGATACAAAGGATGAATTTTGTAAGCAATCATATTACTTAAGGTAGGTCTCTCATATGTGAGAGGCCGCCTGGGTAGGTACCACCGCAATGTCTATTTCTCCAACTAACCGCAGTGTAAATGCACCGTTGTGTTCCGGTATAATGGACTATAAACAGAGTATCTACTGAACATATTGAGACTTAACATCTGTCTCAGTGGAGTGCCAAGCAATGCTTTGAAATTCATGGTGTAGTTTGGTTTTCTACTGGCCATGAGCGGTCGTATCGCTTACCACCAGGCGAATGGCATGCTCGTCAAGTTATTCAACGCAATTAAAAATATACTATAGATTTATATTTCAATCATTTTTACAACCATGTTATTTTAACATATACGAGAAAAAAACATTTTGAAAATGTTCGGAGCAATGTTTTCTAACGGAATACTCGTCGTTTATATATGTAGATTCTTTATTTTTTTATTATTATGTCGTGTAACATTCGGCTGTTATTTTAACATTACTAAGGCTGATTGGGCTCGAACGAAAAATATCATGTTTTAACTCACTGATATTGAAGACGTATGTTTAGATAATTTTATAAGAGTATGTATGTAGCTGCCTCGGTGGAGTAGTTGTACTATGGTACGACTACAAAGCTGAGGTCTCGGGTTGGAATCTCGGGTCGGCCAAAGTAATATTGGGATTTTCTATTCATTATCAGCCCGGAGTCAGGAATTTGAGGCCGATATGGCGATAAGCTCACCCCCTATCACATCATGGGACCAGGACACTCTGCCTACCCTTTCTGGGATAAAGGCGTGAGTTTATGTATGTATGTATAAGTGTATTTTTTTAGGCATAGGCAAATAACTCTTTCTCTCTCACGACCTGTTCGAACTAGAATGATTAAATAGCGGTGCGAGGTTCGAAACTAGGGCACTTAACTTTTTTTCCGTCCTAACGTGTGATGGGATGAGTCCATCGCCTGTCGAACTTAAATTCTAAACCCACATATGAGAATTTAAAAGCCCCGCATAAATAGGAATCGAACCCTGATGAAGTATGAATAATAAATAAGATTATTTACACAATTGCATAAGTCCAGCGAATGGGTATACAAAAACTCACATAAAGTTGGCTGCCGTTGGAAAGGAATCCCAGGTTGACGTTTAATATTAAGTAAAATATTAAACATAAACTCACGCCTATTTTCCTAGAAGAGGTAGGCAGTGGTGCAACCAGGACCCCTACGTTTCGCCTTGTATTTTCCGTCCCACGATGTGATAGGGGGCGAGCCTATCGACCCGGGATTCCAACCCGAGACCTCAACTTTGCAATCATGCAGTAGCACAACTGCGCCACCGAGGCAGTCATTTTTCATATTTCCATCAATTTTCTATATTGACGTCAAGTCCCTCTCAGCAATACCTAACAATGACAAATAAGAGGCGAAACCGCACAATGATTTTACAATTCATTTTGGGGAGTTCTTAGAAAAAAATCTCATTCACACGTAATACATAAAAAGCCACTTTATTGTACGTGAAATACAATGAAAATTGATTTATTATATATTGGTAACAATGACAAATGGAAATAAAAAAGTCCGCTCCGTGACCACGAAAAAAAGCAACCGAAACGTCGGGAAGTTAAAAGATGTAAAAATTAAACCAAATCGCGATAAAATCCGTAATTTTTTATTTTTTATTGCTAAGAATGACGAGACGAGCCTGCCATTCGCCTGATGGTAAGCGATACGACCGCTCATGGACAGTAGCAAAACCAAACAACACCATGAGTTACAAGGCAATGCTTGGCATTCCACTGCGCTCGCCATCCTGAGACGTAAGATGTTAAGTCTAGATATGTCCAGTAGTTACTCTGGCTACAATGTCCTTCAAACCGGAACACAACAGTGCATTTACACTGCTGTTTGGCGGGAGGAATAGACATTGCGGTGGTACCTACCCAGGCGGCCTCTCACATATGAGAGACCTACCACCAGTAAATTAGTTTTAAAAATTCTAAAATTAGTTTTATTTCAATGTAACATTCGCGTAAGTCTAAGAAACCACAATGAAACATGACTTGGTTGAGGCTCGAGGCACATTTTTAATAAAGGTCCGGCAAAACGAGCAAACATGTCATCTGATGGTAAGTGGTAAGTGGTCACTGCACATGAATATCCACAACGCTTGGATCATGATGTGTTTGACCATCAAATAGGGGGGAAGGGGGGAGAGGAAAGGAATATAAGGCATATAGCGAAGAATATCTAAAGGTCACTCAAGAAACAGTCGTAATAAGGGATGGACCAGCAGGCGGGGATCTTAATGAATAAATTACAATAAATGTAGTCACTACTATATTGCAGGAGTGATTATTGCTAATTTTCTTCCAGTTAGGTTCGGGACACACTTGGAGATAATTATGAAAACCTGTATTTTATAAGTATCAGCCAATAAACGTCTCACTGGAGGGCACGAGCCTCCTCTACAATCGAGAGTACGATTGAGCGGGGTTAGGCCATATAGTCCACCACGCTGGCTAAGTGCGGGTTGGCGGAGTTTACAATACCGAAGAAATTCTTTTTAAATCGCTACGGTATCCAGATTTCCTCGAGATGTTTTACTCCACCGTTATAGTGCGTGGTGATTGACTATCAGTACACACATAACTTCGAAAAGTCAGAGTGACCTGGGATCTGAACCCGCGACCACCGTGAAAGGAAAATATATTATTCAGAAAATAGGTTTACTAATTTTAGTTTATCAATAATTATTAGTTAAACACACAGGTTCCTTTTATCACGTGGAATAGCAGTAAGGATAGATTTTGGCTGGGTATGACTACGACGCCGAGGGGTTCGAACCCCGGGTCGGGCAAAGTGATATTGGATTTTTCTATTCATTATCAGCCCGATGTTAGGAATTTGTGCGTGGTGACTAAAGATGTATACACAAAGGCTCCAAAAAATCAGAGGTATGCCCTGGGATTTGAATCCGCAACCACTGTAAACATGTTGGCAGTTGCATCTAGTGCGTTACCAACACGCCACCACGCATTTCTGTATCTGTATCAGCCTATATACGTAGGAAACCTGCATACCGTAGCGATTTTAAAAAAATCTACGCTATGTAAAGTCCGCGAACCCGCACTAGGCCAGCGTGGTTGACTATATGGCCTAACTCCTCTCTATCGTACTTTCGATGGTAGAGGAGGCCCGTGCCCTACAGTGGGACGTATATGGGCTGATACAGTTTCATAACGGAAAAAATATTACCTATAATATTCCTCCTCCAATTGTACCACCATCTTAACGTCCTCCGTCGCTTAACATTAGTATTTTGATGCCCGCGTGAATTATTCACAAATTCATAATTCACGACTCCACCCCCACACCCCGCTTCCCCCCCTCCCCCGCCGGCGTATCTAAATCATTTTGAGATAATTTAGAGAAAGACAGAACAAGGTGTATTGTAAGATCTCTTTGTGAGTTGAAAATATGTGTTAATATTTTATGGACTGTGGCTTCGATTACCAGTTCGAGTAAGCTTTTTTGTGGTGTTGTGAAGGAAGATTAATTATTTGATCTACTGGTGGTAGGTCTGTCATATGTGAGAGGCTGTCTGGGTAGGTACCACCGCAATATCTATTTCTCCAACAAACAGCAGTGTCAATGCACTGTTGTTTCCGGTTTGAAGAACATTGTAGCCAGAGTAATTTTACATAATGAGACTTAACATCCTATGTCTGAGGATGGCGAGCGCAGTGGAATGCTAAGCATTGCTTTGTAATTCATGGTGTTGTTTTGTTTGCTACTGTCCATGAGCGGTCGTATCGCTTACTATCGGGCGAATGGCATGCTCGTCTTGCCGTTCATCGCAATAAATAAAAAGTAATGACATAGGATTGTAAATAGGGATACTCGGTTCGATTCTCGGTTCAAGTCTGTTTAGTGGTGTAGTTTATTGTAATTTGAACTATTAATCATTCTACCAGTACCGCATACGATTGGGTTCGATTCCCGACTTAGAAATTTCATTTTCTCTTAATACTTCATTTTGTACGAGGTTATATTTCCCTGCCTAACCTAACTGCCTCGGTGGCGTCGTTGTATTACGGTACGGTTACAAAGCTGAGGTCTCGGGTTCGAGTCCCGGGTCGGGCAAAGTGATATTGGATTTTTCTATTCATTATCAGCCCGGAGTCAGGAATTTGTGCCCGATATGGCGATAGGCCCCCCCCCTATCACATCGTGGGACGGAACATGCAAGGCGAAATGTGGGTGTCCTGGTGGCGCCTCTGCCTACCCCTTCGGGGATGAAGGCGTGAGTTTATGTATGTATGTATATTTCCCTCCTCCCACAGAAGCGTATCCGAATCATCTAGAAATAATTAAGAGCGACACAGAACAACGTCGAATGTAGGATCTCTTTGTGTGGAAAATATTTTTTAATTGTATTAAATTGTTATTCTGAATGTAAGGTTGTGTGTTCCATTCCATGGTCGAGCAATTCTATTTGTGTTTATATTGCATTTTTAAAAGACAATGTTCAAGAACCCACCCGTCCCGAATCAAACCGTAGGCTTCGCGATAGTCAGCCCATACACACCGCCAAATGGATAGGTGTCGATTTTCCCTCAAACTACCGGTTTTTTTTAATGTAAAGTTGACTAAATGTACACTACTTACTTATTACTTTCTTGAATGTACGATGTTGTATCTGCACTTACCTGGACGAAACAAAACAATTCATTAATTTTATAAAATTAAAAAACAAATAAAATGTTAACGTCTGTACATACATACATAAACTCACGCCTTCATCCCAGAAGGGATAGGCAGAGGCGCCACCGGGACACCCACATTTCGCCTTGTATGTTCCGTCCCATGATGTGATAGGGGGCGGGCCTATCGCCTGAGGCGATAAATAAATAAATAATACCTCTAACAGTCACATGCACAGTCCTGACCCCACACTAAGATCGCATCTTGCATTGTGTATCAGGAACTACGAGAGACTTTTCAGTCTCACAAACACCCAGGGCCGAAAGAAATACTTGTGGTTCACACAACATTTGTCTCGGTGCGGAGATCGAACCCGCGGCCTCTCGTTTCACAAATCAATTTATCTAATAGCAACCCAGTATCTTGTTTATGTTATGTGGTACATCAGAAACTGCGAGAGTTTCGATCTTCCAAACACCAAACAACACACAAATAAACAAATGAGGATCGAACCCGCGGCCTCTCGTTTCACAGCCGGCGTCCAAACAACTGCGCCACTGAGGCTGTCGATAATCAAATGCATTTCCCGTAGGAGAAACTTTTTAAAGCTCACGCAACGATGGGGTTGCTTTTTAGTGAACAAAAACAAAAAAGCTTCGCATCTCATCGCTAGTCGGTTCAATTTCAAACTCAATTTAACTGCAAGCTTTAAAAAGTCCTAGATCAGGATAATCTACGGACCTGTGAATTTATAATTTTATTTAAAATGGTACGAAAATGAGATTATAATGCATTTTTTTTGCAGTGTATGGCGAGACGAGCATGCCGTGCGCCTGTTGGTAAGCGATACGACCGCTCATGGACAATAGCAAAACCAAACATGAATTACAAAGTAATGCCTGGCAATCCACTGCGCTCGCCATCCTGAGACATAAGATGTTAAGTCTCAACATATCCAGTAGTTACTCTGGCTACAATGCCCTTATTACCGGAACACAACAGTGCATTTACACTGCTGTTTGTCTCAGAATGGCGAGCGCAGTGGAATGCCAAGAATTGCTTTGTAATTCATAGTGTTTGGTTTTACTACTGTCTAGGTGATATCGCTTACCATCAGGCGAATGGCATGCTAATCTCACCATTCATCGCAAAAAGTCCTTTAACAATATTAATTGGGTCAATAAAAAACAATATTACTATAACTGATAACAGATACACATACATCTCGGTGCAGGCGCGTCGCCGATCAAATTAATGCAATCATGCGTCATTGCGCCCAACCTAACGGTTCCGATTACTGCTGTGTCGGTATCGATAATCGTGACATTGGATGAATGATTTATCGATAATTATTTTGTATGCAACTCCTGTAAGCCAGGATCAACAGTGGCACACATTTTAATGACACTGAGCATTGAAGCTCAGCGAGTCGCCGGGAATGTCTAGCTTGTCTTTAACCCGCAACGAAATCAATCATAAAGTTAAATTAATAGGACGAGTTGGTAATATATTTTTCCACTTTCCTCCGTATTATTATCCGATATTTTTGTTTATGACTAAATGACAACAATGCGTTGGTAAGTGCAGTGGAGTCCAGAGAATTCATTGACATTAAATGCCTATTTCACTAATCGATTGATTGTATCCGGATACACAGAATCCGAAACGCGACACACATCACTATAACGGCTGTATAAACTGCTATATACGTAGCTCTTTATCTGGGCAGCTGCGAGTTTCCTCTCTATCTCTTCAGCTGCAGGAAGTCCAAATATATGCTTTGCCCGAGGATTTCCGCAGCTAACAGTTGATGTATCCAGCGACCGCGACCTTAGCTAGGGCCTCTGTCCTTGTAGGCTGACTTCTGAAGCTGTATTTGCTTGGAGGCTACCCTCCATTCAAGAACTTTTCTGTACCATCGACCATCAGTCCGAACATTCTACCACCATCAAACTACACTACAGTTCAACTTACAAACTTAACTCCACCAGAAGATGCGAACACACTGAAACTTCTTTTGAAGATCGAATAATTTATGTAAATAAAGAAAATATTCTACTCAATGATATTGTTCGCTAACTCCGTGTTTGTAATGCTCCGATAACATTGAATAGAACACTGAAATAACAAGCTACTTTAATAACTATTCGTATATTTTTTGTTCATGTCGCGGTTCCAACTTGAATTTAATACGCAAAAACCTATTGGGCGCATACTTCTTGTCATCTTGTACTCTGAAACTATCTGTATTAGCTCACTTATTATTCGTCCCACTGCGGGGTACTAGCGTCCTCGAGAGTACGGTTGAGAGAGGTTAGTCTACCGGCTGGCCTAAATGCGGGTAGGAGGTTTTTTTATTGCCATGAATGGCGAGACGAATATGCCATTCGCTTGATGGTAAGCGATACGACCGCACATTGACAAGTAAAAAAATTCAAAATTTAAGTTTAAGTTAAGTCTTAGATAATATTAATAATATTATATGTGTGTATTGATAGTCAATCACCACGAACTATAACGGTGAAGGAAAACATCGTGAGAAAATCTGATCTTAAAAAAAATATATGTGTAGTCCGCTAATCCGCACTAGACCAATGTGGGGGACTATGGCCTTAACCATATCAATCAAAATATTGGTTGAAATGGACTTGTACAGCAGTGGGACGTATAGGGTCTGGATAACTATATGTACTTCAAAAATATTATTTTATTCGATAAAGCATCGATACATGGCACATCACTAAAAGTCCTGTCCCATTATAATAGGCGTTTTGTTTACAATGCCAACTGGAGGGGAATGTTATACTACAGAACCAAAACGACGTTAACATTTCACCACCACACAAAATTCAACCTCAACACGCAAGTTTTAAAAACCATTTTCCTGCACACCCATCTTTACTTAAACTTTCACTGTACTCCAAATCGAAACGTCGTAACAACCGTATAGGGTGCATGCTAAATTGAACTGTATTCTCTTAATAATAGAGCTGATAATAGCTTGGGAGTGTATATTGATATGAGTGAGATAAGTTATCAGTGGTGAGACAAAAAGATCGATAACGCAAATCGGTTCTCAGTCACCTAGCGGTTGAAATGAGAGCGGTCGCGATAAATTCTACTTTCATCTATTAAGTACTCGTTTTCAAATCAATTTGTTAATTTTTGAGACATATTTATTGCACTGTACTGTATCAGCTCAAGGGACTCCTCCACAACCGAGAGTTCGATTGAGATGGGTTAGGCCAAATGGCCGGCGACCGGCGGAGATAACAGTGTCTCGTTGGTATCGCTTTTGTTTTACAAACCGAACAACACAAAGTAGATTGCCCTGCCTAGAATTCGAACCCCAAACCTCACGGTTCACATGCCATGCATGACATGAGTACAATGACACGACGTTATAAATATAATATACATTTTGTCGGCTCGTGTGTTTGTTATTACTATTCAGTTAATTCTACTGTCGAAGCGTCAATGACACGACGTTATAACTATAAACGAATACATTTTGTCGGATCGTGTGTTTGTTATTACTATTCAGTTAATTCTACTGTCAAAGCGTCAAGTTTTTACGCAGGCCGGCATAATAGTCTCGACTGGTGAGAAATTATTGCCTGATAGTAGTAAATACTAAATAAAATATACACCCATCAGTCACATACATCAGAGGTGTGCCCTGGGATTTGAACCCGCGACCACCGTGAACATGTAGGTAGCCGCGTTTGGTCCGTTACCAATGTACCAATGTGTGTATTGATAGTCAATCACCACGCACTTTAACGGTGAAGGAAAACATCGTGAGGAAACCTGCACACCGCAGCGATTTTAAAGAATTTCTACGGTATGTAAGTCCGCCAACCAGCACTAGGCCAGCGTGGTGGACTATATGGCCTAACCACTCTCAATCGATTCCCTCGATTGAAGAGTAGGCCCGTGCCCTGCAGTGGGACGTATATGGGCTGATATAGATAGATAGTCACATACATAGTCCTGACCCCACATTAATGTCAATTAAGTCTTGTGTCGTGGGTATCAGAAACTATGAGACTTATCGGTCTCAAAAACACCCAGACCCGAGACAAATATTTGTGGGCCTCACAAACATTTTTCGGCGCGGGGATCGAACCCGCGGCCTCTCATTTCACTGGCGGTGTCTAACAAACAACAAACTACTAATCATACAATTAAGGAAACTGGCATAATAATGTCGATTGGCAACAAATATACTTCACATTAAGTACTTTAGCTAAACAGGTAAAAAAAAAACTAAAGCAAATTACCAGACTTGACAGCCTCCGTGGCGCAGTTGGTTAGTCGCTTGTGAAACGGAATCCGCGGGTTCGATCCCCGCACCGAGACAAATGTTTGTGAGGCCCACAAGTATTCGTCTCGGGTCTGGGTGTTTGTGAGACCGAAAAGTCTCTCGTAGTTCTGATACCTGCGACACAAGACTTAATTGATCTTAATGTGGGGTCAGGACTATGTATGTCACTGTTGGGTATATTTATTTATATACTTCTTTTTTTCTGAACTCGAACCTATGTCTTTCGCACCAGCTTAGCGATCACACAGTACATAAAGGAAGTGGCACATTAACACATAATGCGGAGCGTTAATCACGATGCATTATGTACGGAGAACAGTACAGCAACTTCCTCGGTGGCGCAGTTGTACTACGGTACGATTACAACGCTGAGGTGTTCGAGTCCCGCGTCAGACAAAGTGAAATTAGATTTTTCTATTCATTTTTAAGTAAGGAGTAAGGAATTTGTGCCCGATATGGCGATTGGCTCGACCCTATCACATCGTGGAACGGAACACAAAGCGACACGTGGGTGCCCTGGTAGCACCCCTGCCCACCCCTTCTGGGAAAAAGCCGTGAGTAAATCCAACGATTTAAATGTCATCTACGATATTCTGGCGCTGATAATACAGAGTTTACCAAAAAAACTGTGTATTTGCGTTATCAGTATTGATAACCATTCACAACCCATTCGAAATACGGCATACATCAAAAGCGACGCATGTGTACTGCTTAAACACTGCGAGAAGGTCATTCACCCCATATCACTCAGCTGTTTATCGCTTTAGAGATCGATTGTCAGTTTACCCTTGTTTGTTTACGTTTGATTATTCGTCACGTTACCTATATAATATGAAATTAATTAAGCCGTTTTTATAAATACTCCCAACAGTCGCATATACTCGTATGTATATGTCTATTTCTCCCGCCAAACAGCAGTGTAAATGCACTGTTGTGTTCCGGTTTGAAGGACATTGTAGCCAGAGTAACTACTGGACATATCGAGACTTAACATCTTATGTCTCAGGATGGCGAGCGCAGTGGAATGCCAAGCATTGCCTTGTAACTCATGGTGTTGTTTGGTTTTGCTACTGTCCATGAGCGGTCGTATCGCTTACCATCAGGCGAATGGCAGGCTAGTCTCGTCATTCATTGCAATAAAAAAAAATGTTTTATGTATAGTTCCAATCTCAGACTATGGATCATGTCATATGTCGTGTGCATCAGAAACTACAAGAGAATTTCCGGTTTAACAAACACCCAGACCTGAAACAAATACCTGCAAATCACACAACCATTGGTGTCGGTCACATGGCTCACCATCAGGCGAATGGCATGCTCGTCTCGCTTTTCATCGCAATAAAAAAAATGTAAGCTAGAATATATGTCCCTGAGAAATAAGAGGGCTTTTACACTGTAAAAGTACAATGGTTTCTTAGATTTACGCGAATGTTACACATTGAAATAAAACTAATTTTTACGGATTTTATCGCGATTTGGTTTAATTTTTACATTTTTAACTTCCCGACGTTTCGATTGCTTTAAGCTTTCGTGGTCACTGTAAAAGTACTTTTTAATTTTATAACAGTCGTACTGTTCTCCATTACCGACAACGGATAACATTCATTAGCAGTCGCATCAAAATGATTAGAAACTGCAGTACTGTGAGAGCGCTAATATGCAAACACTTTTTAAATTATGACTCAGGCTCATAGTCAGTTCACAGAGATAGAAATATGACGTAATGAATACAGGGTATATCTAGACTGCGACCGAAAACGAAGACAGGTGCTAGTTTTAGTGACTACCGACACGATGAAACTGAAAATTACGAAAAAACAAGAGACGATTTAAAAAAAAACATTAAGTTTCATTGTGTTTGGTTGGTAAATACATAGTTTTTACTAAAATAATAGTTTAATCCCATTCCTACCATTGCGTCTTTAAAAAAAAGGAAAAACTACGTATTTACCACCCAAACACGCCGATAGGTAAAAAAATCGACGCTTTTTTCCAAATTTTTAGTTGCATTGTGTCTGAAGTCACTAATAATATCACCAGGCTTCGTTACCCTGTATTTTCATGTCAGGAAAAATAACAGCTTAAACCAATTAACGATCTTGAAACCTGTTTAAAGACCCATTCTAAAAATAGATAAATCGGATCAAAGATTTGGTCACGCCCATATTCGACTGATCTTGATTGGTTAATTTGCAAAAGATCCTTACTTAAATAGGAATGAGGATAAATTCTTAATTTGGGTCGTTAATGTCATAGCAACCCCCTCTAATTACTTTAAAATAATTTGGCACACCACATTAATAAATAAGTCTTGTGTCGTGGATATCAGGAATAGCGAGAGGCTTTTCGGTCTCACAAACACCCAGACCCGAAACAAATACTGTGTATCACACAAATATTTGTTTCGAAGCGGAGATCGAACCCGTGGCCTCTCCTTTCACAGACGTGTAAACAACTACGCTATGAAGTTATGACTGTCAAATAAATATATCTAACATAGATATTGTAAATTCGTTAGATGGAGTCAAAAGGGTCATAATTATAAATCTAGGAGGTTGCTTCTACAAATAATTGTGACGATCTTTAGATTAAACTTTCATCAATATTACTGGTCAATATTATCAATTTACTGGTGGTAGGTCTCTTCAGAGGCCGCCTGGGTAGGTACCACCGCAATGTCTATTTCTCCCGCCAAACAGCAGTGTAAATTCACTGTTCTGTTCCGGTTTGAAGGACATTGTAGCCAGAGTAACTACTGGACATAATGAGACTTAACATCATATGTCTTAGGATGGCGAGCGCAGTGGAATGCCAAGCATTGCCTTGCAATTCATGGTGTTTGGTTTTGCTGTCCATGAGCGATTGTATCGCTGATCATCAGGCGAATTACATGCTCGTCTCGCCATTCATCGCAACTAAAAAACTCCCATCTCCGTTATTCGTTTTTTGGTTCTCAATTACCAATATCCTCTACAACCAAGTCCCTCGCTCCCAAAACCGTAAGCCTCCTTTGAAACTGGGTTAAGTTAAAACCCGAGGGACGCGAGCAAGCCCGGCGCAGACACAGCATCACTATCAAACTGTTATTTGCATGTATAATTCGATAAACGGCTTTCTATGGGTCTTAGAAAGTTTCTCGACACACGGGAGTGTATTGCGAGTGAGTACGCGGCGATTTTCTCAAAATTATTTTGTATATAAATGTTTTATACGATTTGTTAAATTAATTCGCGTGTAAATATTTTTGTTATAACTCGATGGTAATAGAAAATTACAGCCTCCGTAATTTATTCATTTAAACCTTTATTGTACACACATACACAAAAAAACACTATACAGAAACTAATATTAATGTTGAAACGAATTAAAACCGAGAATAAAAAGCAAATCTAAATCGATATTCGGATAATATGTTTGTATATATTGACAAGTTTTTCCTTTAAGCCCACGCTTATATCCTTCAAGATCACGGCAGAGGCGATAGCGTCATCGTCATTTCTCCATGCTCACTTCTAGGTTTTAGCTTATCGTCATGTCGAGAACAAATTCCAGTCCGGACTATATATCAGCTATTCGAACTAAAAAAACTACATTTTACTCGACTTGCACATCGAGCCCTGGACACCATAATTCACTGTCCAGATGTCACGACACTAGACCAAATTGACCACTGACTTAATGGTAAACCGCAACATCTCCGCACGAACTTTCATCCCGTATGTTTCCAGCGAAAGCTGGCTACTCCCAGAGCACCAGTTCTTGACAAAGGTTAACGCGACATACTTGTTCAAGATTTTAAGGCTTCTGCCGATCCCTGGTATTGTTTCAATTCATTTACAATGAATATAGGTTTCAATAATAGGTTTCAATTGAGTATAGTAATGTTAAGTTTCAAAAGAATAGGTTACACAACTGTACAAAATACAGATCATCTAATATCAATTTGCATGCGGCGAAATTTGGAACAAAAATAAAAATTTTAAAAATATATATTTAACGCATTGTTTGATATATGTTTTATAATACAAACAACAAGCATTTATACTCGTAATCGAATAGTATTAACATGTCCAATGTAATGAAATGTGAAGAAAGAAAGACTATTGTTATTATTTTGACAACAGGGCTTTCGGCGACATAAGATCGTGGAAGATCTATACTGCACTATATTCTGTCAGCCCATAACCGCCCACTGCAGGGCACGAGCCAACTCTACAATCAAGAGTACGATTAAGAGGGGTTAGGCCATATAGTCCACCACGCTGGCCTAGTACCAGGCGGACTTTACATACCATAGAAATTCTTACAAATCGCTATGGTATGCAGGTTTCCTCACGATGTTTTCCTTCACCGTTGTAGTGGGTGGTGATTGACTATCAATACACACATGACTCCGAAAAGTCAGAGGTGTGCTCTGAGACCACCGTGAAGATGTGGGCAGCCGCATCTAGTCCGTTACTCAGGACCTTCATAATACCAGCATAAAAAGGTGTTTATTGGTACATTCACTAAATTCATTCCCCTCAGGTTTATCGATATTCTGGACGTATAACTGTCACTATTTCAGTCACGTATCGCGATATCGATCGTACCGAAATGAAGGTTGTATATCATTTAGCTGCGGTATAAATGAGATGGACTGGAAGGTTTGAGAATGTGTTAGGTGTAAATCTCCCGGACATATTGAGACTTAATATCTTATGTCTCAGGATGGCAAGGGCAGTGGAATGCCAAGCATTGCTTTGTAATTCATGGGTTTGGTTTTGCTACTGTCCATGAGCAGTCGTGTAGCTTACCATCAGGCGAATGGCACGTTCGTCTCGCCGATCCTGGCAATAAAAAGAAATCTTCTGACCAATATAAATATTGAAGTGCGTGGTGGGCTGTTCGTAACGGACCCGACGCGACTGCCAATATGTTCACGGTTGTCGCGGGTTCAAATCCTAGATCACACCTCAGGCTGATTATAAACGTGAAGGAAAACATCGTGAAAAAACCTGCATACCGAGGCGATTTTTCAGAATTTCTACTGTATACAAAGTCCGCCAACCCCCACTAGGCCATCGCTACATGGCCTAACCCCTCCCAATCGCACTCTCAATTGTAGAGGAGCCCGGTGCTCTGCAGTAGGACGTACATGAGCTAACACACATACAGACATGTACAGAAATTACATATTTAGTCAGAGGTAAAAAAATAAGAAAAGTTTCACATATATTCACATAACAAACGTCACATTACATAATGTCTTGTCTTTATTTATTGACGGTAATGTTATCTATTTTATCGAGAAGCCACGCATCGTACGTCGCGTCAGTAATAACCTGTCCATTACCAAATGCTATAGAACAGAAAAAAATATATCAGTAAATACACCCTTGTATTATACGTCGGAAATATCTGTGGACCTGAATAATTGACGTCATTGGAACATAAGTTCAGCAAATTCAAAATATAGGTTAAACAAATTAAATTAAAATAGAAAAAAGAATAAAAAATAGAATTCGCATCCATCTCACAACGTTTTTAATGTAAAATAACATAGTAGATAGGGGAACACAAAAAAATTAAATGTGAACCGCATTCCAGCTAGGTTCACAGATATTTCCGATAGTCTATATGTAATTTGTTTTGACTACCTCAGTGGCGCAGTTGTACTACGGTACGATTACAAGGCTAAGGGGTTCGAATCCCGGGTCGGGCATATTGGATTTTTCATTTAATTATCAGCCAGGATGCAGTTTTAATTTGACGGAAGCAATCGCGATAGTTAAAAGTTTTAGAATTATTTTATATATGTCAGAAACTTACAATATAATGACTGCCTCAGAGGCGTAGTTGAATTACGGTACGATTATAAAGCTGAGGTCTCGGGTTCGAATCCCAGGTCGGGCAAAGTGATATTGGATTTTTTTATTCGTCATCAGCCCGGATTCAGGAATTTGTGCCCGATATGGTGATAAGCTCGTCTATCACACCAGGTAAGAAACACAGGCGAAACGTGGGTGTCCTGGCAGCATCTATGCCTACCCCTTCTGGGAAAAAGGCGTTATGTTTATGTATGTTCATAACCAGGTATACACAGTTTGAACTCGAAACCTGACACACTTACACTGCTGTTTGTTGGAGAAATAGACATTGCGGTGGTACCTACCCAAGCGATCTCTGACATATAAGAGACCTACTTAAATATTATCATATTATTTATACTTATATCTCGACCCAATAATCAATTAAAGTAAGCGTCGTACGTCATACGTATTATCAAAGCCGACAAAATACTTAACAATGGAAACACTACAATATCAATCAGGAAACAAGCCGTTCCGTGCGGCCGCAATAACGATACATTGCGGAAGAATTGCCGGCAAACTTATTTCATTACTTTATCGGAACACGTGTTCACATCGATATCACGCTCGTGTGAATGGGTGGGTAGAGAAGCTAACGGAAGAACATTAAAAACAATATTTATGAGCGAAAATTTTAATGTTTTTTTTTGGGATATCCTACCTTACTCCTACTAATATTATTAAAGCGAAAGTTTGTGTGTTTGTTACCTCTTAACGCTTAAACGACTGGACCAATTTCGATAAAATTTGGTATGGAGGTAGCAGACACCCTGGAATAACACATAGGCTACTTTTTATACCAAAAAATGTAGCCATCCCGTGGGATAACCAAGAAATTAAAATATATTAACTATCTTTCAACCTCAGAGGGCTGGAATGGGCAGATGACATTTCATCTATCCATATACCCGTTAGTAGGAATGAGAAGGGACGGGACGGGATGTAACAGGACGGGTAAAGCAGTATAGAGGACGACAGCTACCTTCCTTCCTTCCTTTTGAGACTTAATATCTCATGATGGCGAGCGCAGTCGAATGCCAAGAAATACTTCTTTATTCATGGTGTTGTTTGGTTTTGCTTCTGTCCATGAGCGGTCGTATCGCTAACCATCAGGCGAATAGCATGCTCGTCTCGCCATTCATCAATAAAAATAACAAATTCGGGTTATAATTAGTTTTATTTCAAAGACCTATTGTTAAGTCAAGCAGTGACGCAACATTCCTGGTAAACACGTCTTATTGCTTACATTTCGCTATTCGAGTACTTCCTGTACCGGTATGAATTCTGCTTTGTATTAAACACTGAGTATTGTTTTATAATGGTTTCTTTATATTAACATATTTTTTTTTATTGACGACCTCCGTGGCACTGTTGTTTCGAGGCCGGCTGTGAAACATGAGGCCGTGGGTTCGATCTCTATACCGGAACAAATATTTGAGTGTTCCACAGCTACTTGTTTCGAAGCTGGGTGTTTGTGAAACCGAAAAGTCTCTCGAAGTTCCTGATACTCACGAGACAAGACTCGATCTTAGTGTGGGGTCAGGACTATGTATGTGACTGTTGGGTGTATTTATATTGCGACGTGGGTCGCTAGTTCGAATATAGAGCATACATCTACGATTTTACTGATAATAAATAGAAAAATTCTTTGCCCGATCCGGGATTCGAACCCGGCGTTGTAATCGTGCCGTACAGCTGCGGCACCAAGACAGTCGATGAAACTTACATAAAAAAATGAATTATTATTAAATACGATTTTTCGTATTTCTATTATTCTAACATGACTATAGTGTATAAAATATTACAGTAAGGTAAGTCGGCGAAACGAGAGTCTCGGAGCGTACCTATCATTTGAACATCTTCATTTTATATTCTAAACGCAAATTTCATGAAAAAAAAATACAATTCCGCCCCCTCGCTGGCGTGTATTTGGACTGGCACTCTTGGAGGGCGCGGTGCGAGGGATAAGCGGGAGCGATTCCCATATATTTATTTTTGGGAGTTATATGCATATCTGCATATTCAAGATTTCTGTACCACGTAAAAGTCCGCCAACCCGCACTAGGCCAGCGTGGTGGACTATACGGCTTAAGCCCTCCCAATCGTACTCTCGATTGTAGAAGAGGCCCTGCAGTGGGACGTATATGAGCAGATGCAGATATTTGTTTCAGAAATTTTGTGAAACTGTTTAATCTGTCGTAGTTGTTGTAAATGGTCAGACTTGTTTAATAGTGTGGGGTCAGAAACATTTTTGGGCGAATGTAATTTTGTCTTCAGTGTCATTGACATATGGATTTATATATGTTTTTGAATGTCACTATTACACGATTATTTTTAAAGTGGCATGTCTCTTGAACCCCGCTCGTATCTATTATTTTATACCACCGCCAATTCTCGAGTCCCAGTTTATACCTTCACTACGTTTTTACTTGATAAAGTGTGCTTTACATTTTTTATTCCGTTAGTGTGTGCACGCTCTTATATTTTTCTTGTAATACAATTATGCTGCGTAATAATTGTTTCCTTTTTGTCCAGCAAACGGCCCACCTGATGGTAGCTGGTTAGAGCAAATGAATATCTGCTGCAATTGGATTACAGTTTCGTATCAGCCAAAGGAAGTCCACTGCTGAACACAGGCCTCCTATAGCTGAAAAGAGAGAGAGAGAGAGCTAGTCTTTCAAAATAGGAGGGAAAAGAGAATGAAATACTAATTTAAATATGCTTTTAATTTTAGTGACATTACCCCTTGAAATGGAGGCTCAGTGTAGTTTAAGAAAGAAAAGAAAATGGAGCAAAAAAAGACGGTGTTGCTGAGGGAGTTTCTTGCGCCTTTCTTCTCCACAGTTACAACACGAAGCGGTGGCAGCAGTATTTAACGATTCAAAAGGTCTAGTGAATGAATATTTTGATTTGATTTGATACCTTGAACCAGCAACATAGGTACAGTAGATTCACAGAGGTCATGAAGCCACGGCTTCGCTTGTCATCTTTCGTGCGAATGAGAATACCGAAGGCTTAGTAGCTCTTCCACCTCCAGTGCTATTTCATTTTATTGGATATTTATATTAATAATCACTTACTAGATGAGCGGTTTTCTCGTCTGGCAAATGGTATTAACAAAATCAAAGAGATGATTTCTATCAATCACAGATAAATTAGACTTAAATACTGATGTACGTGGCAAGATTTTCACGCCGCCATTCACTGCAATAATATAGCAGGAGATAACCATCCTACTACCGTATCAGATGCCATTCAGTCAAATTACCAGCTAGAATAAAAGTGTAAGTGTCGTGAGCATCCGTAAGTATCCTTCTGGAATGTGACATCAATTGAACCCCAAATTCAATCTGAATTATTTATAGTTATTAAAACATCCGGAACCGCTCTGTTGCTCCGCACTGATTTATGTCCACACAACAGCAGCACTACGAAATCATAGACGTTTTTATACGATATATACATACATATACATAAACTCAGGGCATTCCACTGCGCTTGCCGTCCTTAGACGTAAGATGTTAAGTCTCGTTATGTCCAGTAGTTACTATGGCTACAATCTCCTTCAAACCGGAACATAACAGTGCATTTACACTGTTTAGTGGGAGAAATAGACATTGCGGTGGTACCTACCTAGGGGTCTTCTCGCATATTCGAGACCTACCACCAGTAAAAGAACTAAGGGTAACTCTATATGAACTGCATTGCAAATAAAATCAGATGCATTGTAGTAACTATGATAAATCATACCAAGACAAAAAGTCCACAGAATATTTTTTTCAACGAACCAAAACATTCACAACGGACGACCGATTAGGAGAAATTTTATTGTTTCCGCGTGAAGCTAACGTGTTGTTTCCTCTGGAATCTTCCCTGGAATCACCATTAACTAAACCTTTGAAGTTTTTATTAGACGGAGGAAATGTTACTGTGAATAATGTGCGGTGAAGTGATTAAGATGTGTTGAATTGTCGAACTCGACAATCGACTGCCTCAGTGGCGTAGTTGTATTATGCTACGGTTACAAAGCTGAGGTCTCGGGTTCGAGTCCCGGGTCGGGCAAAGTGATATTGGATTTTTCTATTCATTATCAGCCCGGAGTCAGGAATTTGTGCCCGATATGGCGATAGGCTCGCCCTCTATCACATCGTGGGACGAAACATAATAGGCGAAATGTGGGTGTCCTAGTGGCGCCTCTGCATAACCCTTCTGGGACAAAGGCGTGAGTTTATGTATGTATGTATGTAAGTCACAATTTTACAAACAATTACGGGTCAAAAACCAGTGAAAATTAAATCGTGATTTCAATCTACACCTTACGATATAATTCAAAACGTTCCCCAACAATGGCGACTTGAATCTAAAGGAAAACATCTCTTAAAGTAAACAAGGCGTGCTCGCCGGGGACGTGAATCCGTGACCCGACGGTCGATGGGAGGCTTAACCGCCAAGTCATACCGTCTGCCCCTAAGCCTCGTGTAAATATACGACGCTATGGTGCTTCTGTTTTGATTTATATTTTTGATACACACGGTTGGTTCGCTCTGTTACTTCACCCGAGTTTTTATAACGATGAATGGCGAGACGAGCATGCCATTCGCCTGATGGTAAGCGATACTACCGCTCATGGACAGTAGTAAAACCAAACACCACCATGAATTACAAGGCAATGTTTGGCATTCCGCTGCGCTCGCCATCCTGAGACAGCTGTTAAGTCTTATGTCCAGTAGTTATTCTTGCTACAATGTATATGAGGTCTCTGGTTCGAATCCCGAGTCGGGCAATTTGAAGAGTATTATTAGATTTTTCTTTCATCAGCTTGGAGTCAGGAATTTGTGCCTGATATGGCGATAGGCTTGCCCCCTATCAGATTATGAGACGGAACATACAAGGCGCAATGTGGATGTCCTGGTAGCACCTCTGCCTACCCTTCTAGGAAAAAGGCGTGGGTTTATGTAAAAACATAATTCGCGTTCCATAATATGTCGTCGTATTTCGTCACCGGAACCATAAAGATAAGTTCAATAAATAAAGAGCGCTGTATTTCTTATCGAGTTACTCACGGTGAAGAAAGCAAACATTTGTCATCGGTTTCAGGAATTGTGTGTCATGAACGTAAATATATCATGTCTTTAAACGATATTATTAACGAGGTCAATTAGGAAGTAGGTACTTCTATATCAGCCCATATACGTCCCACTGCAGGGCACGGGCCTACTCTACAATCGAGAGAATCTATTGAGATTTGAGAGTGGTTAGGCCATATAGTCCACCACGCTGGCCTAGTGCGGGTTGGCGGACTTACATACCGTAGAAATTCTTTAAAATCGCTACGATATGCAGGTTTCCTCACGATGTTTTCCTTCACCGTTAAAATGCGTGGTGATTGACTATCAATACATACATAACTCCGAAAAGTCAGAGGTGTGCCCTGGGATTTGAACCCGCGACCACCGTGAACATGTAGGCAGCCGCCTCTGGTCCGTTACCAACAGGCCACCACCCACTTTTACAGTAAGTACCACGTAGGTACATACTGTATCGTATTGTATAACCTCATAATCAGCCAGTGTTTCGCTCAGGACTGCATAACCGGGAGTTCGATTGAGAGCGTTTGATTTTGATTTTATTGGGTTGAATAGCGAGACGAGCATGCTATTCGCCTGATTGTAAGCCATACGACCGCTCACGAATAGTAGCAAAACGAAACAACACCATGAATTACAAACTATTGCTTGGCACTCCACTGCGCTCGCCATCCTGAGACATAAGATGTTAAGTCTCATTATGTCCAGTAGTTACTCTGGCTACCTTGACCTTCAAACCGGAACACAACAGTGCATTTACACTGCTGTTTGTTGGAGAAATAGACATTGCGGTGGTACCTACCCAGGCGGCCTCTCACATATGAGAGACGGTAGTAGACAGCGACTTTTTTGTGCTGGACCCGTGGCATTGCGAATGACCATGACCATGTGATTACCTTCAGGCGAGCCGCATGCGAAACTGCGAAGGCAATGAAAACAACCACGCTGGCCTAGTGCGGGTTGGCGGACTTTACATACCATTAGAATTAACTCACTGCCTCGGTGGCGTAGTTGTACTGCGGTACTATTACAAAGCTCAGGTCTCGAGTTCGAACCTCGGGTCGGGCAAAGTGATATTGGATTTTTCTATTCATTATCAGCCCGGAGTCAGGAATTTGTGCCCGATATGGCGACAGTCTCCCTATGACATTGTGACTATCACATCATGGGACGCAACATACAAGGCGAAATGTGGGTTTCCTGGTAGCACCTCTGCCTACCCCTGTTGGGAAAAAGGCGTGAGTTTATGTATGTATGTAAGAATTCATACACATCGCTACGGTATGCAAGTTACCTCACGATGTTTTCCTTCACCGTTAAATTGTTATACGAGTATATCTATCCTTCAATACACACATGGTTCTGAAAAGTCACAGAAATTCTAACACCTCATAAAGTTAATTCACTCACCTTTTTCCCGGGATAGCCGCAACGTTCCAGGATACTTATTAGGTCAGAGCGGCTGGATCCCGCGGGATTAGGCGGGATGACGTGAATGCCAGCCCGAGCGTAATTGATTTTAAAATTTCATGCGTTTTTGGAAACTGTTAGAGAAAGAGATGATTTTAGTGGTTTGTATGGTTTTTGTAATTATCACACATATTACGTAAGGAAGTTTTTTAAACTAGGATTTTAATTTACTGGTGATAGGTCTCTCATATGTGAGAGGCCGCCTGGGTAGGTAGCACCGCAATGTCTATTTCTCCAACAAACAGCAGTGTAAATGCACTGTTGTTCCGATTTGAAGGATATTGTAGCCAGAGTAACTACTGGACATAATGAGACTTAATATCTTATGTCTCAGGATGTGCAATGCCATTGCTTTGTAATTCATGGTGTTGCTTGGTTTTGCTACTGTCCATGAGCGGTCGCATTGTTTACTTTCAGGCGGACGGCATGCTCGTCTCTCTATTCACTGCAAAAAAAAAAAAACGTAAAAAGACTTTAATAGAAACGTTTTTCCAATCCGCCCGCGGAACCCAACTCACCCGGAATTCGGCATTTAACCAAACGTCGGCGCGCCATTTATAATTAGTACAGACATACGACTCTGTCGACTCTATAGCTGTCTCCACCGCTCTATATTTCCGTCTTTGAATCTCTACACAGGGGATACAAGTCCCATGGAATTATTGTTGTTTTTTTAGACTGAGTTTTAAAATTGCGATGAGTTTATTAATTTTATTCTAATTGATTCATAGTTTCCTTCAAATCTTGAGTCACATGTATACATAATGACCTACACAACGATACATAGCGATTTGAAAGAATTTCTATGGTATGTAAAGTCTGCCAACCCGCACTAAGCCAGCGTGGACTATATGGCCTAACCCCTCCCAGTCGTACTCTAGATTGTAGAGGAGGCTCGTGCCCTTCACTGGGACGTATATGGGCTAATACGGATCGCTTACCTAATGGCATGCTCGTCTCGTCATTCATAGCAATAACAAAAGGAGATGCAGTTTCTTTATTCGTGGCATAGCGACTGCACTGCACTAGTCAGCGCAATGCCATCCAAACAGAGCATCGAATGACATCGGTAGTCCCATGCCAGTTTTGGCAGCCTCCGTGGCGCAGTTGGTTAGACGCCGGCTGTGAAACGAGGCCGCGGGTTCGATCCCCGCACCGAGAGAAATGTTTGTGCGGCCCACAAGTATTTGTCTCGGGTCTGGGTGTTTGTGAGACCGAAAAGTCTGTCGTAGTTCTGATACCTGCGACACAAGACTTAATTGATCTTAATGTGGGGTCAGGATTATGTATGTGACTGTTGGGTGTATTTATTTATTATTCGATACTATCACGCCAGCCCACACAGCTCCTTCTTCACGCTATGGCAGAAGAACCCAGGACTATAGCAAGGAACACGTGTGACTGCAAACCTTTCCACAACTTGACGGTGCGGCACAAAAAATAATTGGCATTATTGGATGTGGGAATATCCGAGTCTATGTTATAATGTTATTAACTTACTAAACTTCTTCATGACTGAACTTACCTGTAAAGAGAAAAAAAAATCGTTAATTGTATATTTTCATCATACTTTATGCACCTAATAAAGTAATACTATTTGTTCTATTAATTTGTATTTGCGCACTGCAGGCCAGTCCTTTTCAACTCGAGAGGTTTCGATTAAGATGGCTATGGCTAATGCAGGTTGATGGACTTATCACAAACATTGAATAACTTGTAAAATCTAAATACCACATAGACCTAAAGATAATTGAAGACACTGTGATAATACAAAGGTGTGCCCAAGAATTTGAACCCGCGACCACCGTCTAAGCAGACAAATCCGCTACCAACACACCAACACACAAATTAACTTTATGGTTCAATGTTATTATTTTTAGATAATAGATAACGCCTAATTGTACATAAAAACATGTCAACTAAACATACGAGTACATACATATAAGATCAAATTACAGCATGAGTTACTTCAGATCAGATTATTTAATTAGTATTAACCATCCATATTGATCAAGTACAATCAAATTCAATGAAACCGGAACACTTGACTCGATGCGATGTTACAATTGAGCTGTGGCCCTAGCACGAACGGCTATCGAAAAAGTATTCGTATCGCAATCGAGAAATTTTGTATGAGATTTCTTCAGCGCCTCTATCGTGCGTAAAAGGGACTAATTTTGCGAGCACGAATGATTATATCTTATTTTCGTATCGTAATCGAGAAGTAACGTAAACAAAACTCGAATTATACAGGGTATCTCAAGACCGCGACCGAAAACGAAGCCAGGTGGTAGTATTAGTGACTTCAGACACAATACAACTTAAAATTTCCCAAAAAAAAATCGACAACTTTTTTTTTGTAATTTTTACTTATCGTCGTATTTGGGTGATACATACATAGTTTTCATAAAATAATGATGCAGACCTCTTTATTTTTCAATACTCAATGGTACGTAAGGATTTGAAATATTATTTTCGCAAAAACTAGGTTTTTACCACCCAAACAAGATGATTTTTAAAATATTCTAAAAAAATATCTGTCGCTGTTTTGGTGAAATTTTTATTTGCATCGTGTCTGTAACCACTAAAACTACCACCTGGCTTCGTTTTCGGTCGCGGTCTTGAGATACCCGGTATAAACGACGGAATGTGCTTCGTGCTACGGACTACCGTCGTACGCTGGTTATCGTATCGAGTCCTCGATACGTTTACGTTACGAATTCGATAGTTTTTCGTGCTAAGGCTACTGTTAAGCGCATTACACACCATAGCCGCTGGCCCAGCGACTCAACCCGCCGCGCCTTCACAAGACAAGTCGGCGACTTATAAGAAAATAATAATGTCGGCAAAAAGCGCCCGCACGTGTTTATTTATTTATTTGGACAACCCATGGTTACTTTGCTAACCCTATAAGAATACAAAAAATTATAAATAAAAGTAACAACTTTTAAGGCTATCACATGTGTTGCCAGCCGACATGTCGGCGGCATGTCAAGCTCTGCTGACAGCTGAGTTGCCCGGCGCCACTCAACGTCATAAGAAGGTTCCTTATGTCATGTCTAGTGACCGACATGTCGCCAACATAGTTTTTCGACTTGCAATGAGTGAAGCCGCCGACTCGCTCGTCAAAAAAGTCGCCGACATACGCCGGCGGGTCGGCGGCTTCGGTGTGTAGTGTGCACACACCACACACCAATTTACTGGTGCAAACTCAGACTTGCACAGTGCGTTTCGCACAGTTTGCGTTACGTGTGTGGCAGCCATTGGTGAGCCAGGACTATGTATGTGAATATAGGGCATGTACTTATTTATTATTTAATACCATCAACAGCCATATTTATGCATCAGACTCCAAATTTAGATACAAATCTTATTTCGGCAT
Source organism: Deilephila porcellus (assembly GCA_905220455.2). Taxonomy (NCBI): domain Eukaryota; kingdom Metazoa; phylum Arthropoda; class Insecta; order Lepidoptera; family Sphingidae; genus Deilephila; species Deilephila porcellus. Next base: position 1,694,399 of record LR999997.1, on the reverse strand, counting down.
TAGAAACTAGGGGATTTTTCAGTCTCACAAACATTTGTCTCGGTGCGGGGATCGAACCCAGAGCGTCTCATTTAACAGCCGGCGGCTAGCCAACTAGCCACGTAAGTTGTCAAATTAAAAAAACACTACACTTGTCGTTTCAATTAACCAACATTTCGTAATCTTAAAATAATTAGTCACCTAACAAACAACGAGAAAAGACAGCCCCCGTTCGCCCCTATTTCGCCAGGGGCGAGGGGGTGGAAAAACGTTGATTATTCTTATACCTCCCATCAATATTGACACTGGCGTTATAATGAAATGCTAACTTAAACTCGAAAAATTATAATTAGCACTCAAATATTTGGCCCTCCCCCCCCCCCTTGAACAAGGGGGATGTTTTTCATTAGGAATTATCATATTTCTTTTTTCCGCGTCAACGAATACTTGATTTGACATTATTTATGTTAATTCTTAAAGAGGGCTTAGTAGCACGTTGTTCGATGTTTTTGACTTTTATATTATGACTTTTATATGTGATAGCCTCCGTGGCGCAGCTGGTTAGACGCCGGCTGTGAAACGAGATGCCGCGGATTCGAATCCCGCATCAAATATTTGTATGATCCACAGGTATTTGTTTCGGGTCTGGGTGTTTGTGAGACCGAAAAGTCTCTCGTAGTTTCTGAAACCCACGACACAAGCACGACACTGCACGCTGCATGCAGGCTGCCTCCAACAGGTCACCGTGGAGAGGCCTATGTTAAGCAGTGGACTTCCTTTGACTAATGGATGATAGATGATAGGAAGGTGATGTATTTGTATTGTTATATTTAATGCATTTAAAAAAAATACAGTTCGTGTTGAGGGAATTTCTTGCGCCGTATCTTGTTAACAGCTACAACAAGTTCCGATGCGGTGGTAGCAATACCATTCGAAAGATCTTGTAAAAGACTGAATGGGCTGTGAACCCTGATATCTTGAATGTCGAATTCTTTACCACGCAATCCACACTGAGATTTTGTTTTAAAAAATATTATATGATTTTAACTGGAATTTATACTGAACATAGCGGTTTTTTTGTAATAGAGGTTGATCAAGCCATTGGAATTCCCCCACCCCTCAGAATCACAAGCGTGATTATGCAATACCAATCACCAAAGCAGATTTCGTATTTCTCTCACGCACAACGTAAAACGAAAAGGCATTATGCATTAATCATAATTCAATTTTATTTTTCAAGCGTCGAGCCCGACGGAGAATTCTTAAGCGATGTTGTGTTTCAATTTTAATGTAATTTAGAGCCTTCTTGTTTCTTTCGTATCCAGATTTAATATTACGTACAATTACATTGTTGCTAGAGTAACTACTGGACATATTGAGACACATATTATGTCTCAGGATGGCGAGCGCAGTGGAATGCCAAGCAAAGCTTTTGTGATTCATGATGTGTGGTTTCCTACTGTCCATGAGCGGTCGTATCGCTTACCATAAGGCGAATGTCACTATGAGAGCATACGAACATTCTACCAATAAAGACACAATATGCAAAATTGTAATTCTATCGCGAATGTTTAATGTTTTTATTTTATTGCTACAAACGCCGAGACGAGCATGCCGCTCGCCTGATGGTAAGCGATTCGACCGCTCATGGACAGTAGCAAAACCAAACAACACCATGAATTGCTTGGTATTCCACTGCGTTCGCCATCCTGAGACATAAGATGTTAAGTCTCATTATGTCTAGTAGATACTCTGGCTACAATGTCCTTCTAACCAGAACACAGCAGTGCATTTACTCTGCTGGCTGGCGGGAGAAAAAGACATTGCGGTGGTACCTACCCAGGCGGCCTCTCACATATGAGTGACCTACCAGTAAATACCATAGCGCACGTTGGCAATTTCAAAACATAACTTTAATTTATAGCGTCGAAGTAGACTTATAATGACAAAGCCAATGCTCATTGAAAATTCCTTTGGAATCGCGCTCGGCCGGGTTATGTATGTATAGACACGGCAACTTGGCGGACGTTAACCGTTGAGACGGCCGCGGGTTCGAGTCCTAGGACAGTTTTGGAGTAATGACACAACAGTGAAAAGAATGCAACATGGTAAATGAAGTTGCGATAGATTAAATAAATTGTTTGGTTTTGCAACTGTCCATGAGCGGTCGTATCGCTTACCATCAGGCGAATGGCATGCTTGTCATCGCCATTCATTGCAATAAAAAAAAGTAAAGACCGCAAAATCAATCGAATCTTAGCTCAAAAGTATTGTTTCTATTTCCGGGTAAATATTCCAAAGATGAGATCTTTCAAGCAAACAAGCTCTACATTTTATTTTCTAAGTATTGATTAATAAATGTGATTGTTGTACATATAGATTGTCACCGAACGAAACATAATTACTCCACATCACTGGGAAAACATCATTAAACCTGTACCATGCCATTCCAGTAGCTTAGCACAACTGCAACTTATTCCCAGGTTCGAAACCAAACTGAAGGCAATTAAAACTGTCGAGCGAACGCGTTTGTTACTAGCCTGGGGGTGGAAGGGGGTAGGGGGTTGTCGGCGGCTTTTGTGTTCAAAAACAATATGTTTGGGGTTAACTCGCCAACGTACCAACTTCCGAATTTCAGGTGTTTGTTTGCCCGAAATTGTTTTGGGAAAAAGCAGCACCCTGTATAGCGTCCGTGATTGATTTCTGCGTGGAGGTTTATTTGCGGTTTCTAGTTTATTATAGGTTCGGTTTCGAACCTGTGACCTATAATCAGCCACTGACTTCTCTACAATCCAAAGTTACATGGAGAAAATACCATAGAAATTCTTGAAAATTCCATTGAATTTCATCACTATAGTTCAATTGAAAGGGGTAAGGCCATGGCCACGCTGGCCTAGGTCCAGGCGGGCTTTGCACATAGAAAATCTTGTTCAGATCGGTATGCAGAATTCCTCAAATATGGATTAAAAATATTTTTAAATAGCCATGTCTATACCTTCCTAGCTCTACAAAATCCAAGTAAATACATAATTGCTTATATTATAGACCTAACATTAGTCGTATTTCCCATAATTTAAATATACCTGTATCTAGATACATTTCCTTGTTATTTTGAATATTATAACTACCGACTCCCTCCGTGGCGAAGTTGTACTACGGTACGATTACAAAGCTAATGTCTCGGGTTCGAATCCCGGGCCGGGCGAAGTAACATTGGATTCTTCTATTCATTATCAGCCCGGAGTCAATTGTGCCATACATACAAGGCGAAAAGTGGGTGTCCTGGTATTTCTACATACCCTTTCTGCGAAAAAGGCGTGAGTTCATGTATGTAAAACTACCGTCAGTATTGTAATTGTGGTTTTATAACTTAATATTAAAATTTAAATACAGCGCCATCTATTGGGCCTATAAGTAACAGATCGATCTACGCAATTAATAACTGTCATGACCTCCCTTGCAAAATTCTCGTGAACAGTGAAGCATGTGTAAAATATAAAACAATGTACCTAAATTTGTAAGCAGTAAGTGTATTAAAGTTATTAACTGAAATACTGCGCGTCTTTATTTTTGACCTATAACTCCAACAAGTATTACAGTTGCAATTTGAGGTAGCATATTGTCTAAAGCCGGACTTTGGTAATATAAATGTCTGTTATACGAGACCACTCATTTGCTAGATATTTTCAGCCATTCCAATGGAAGTTTCCTGAAAACGCAGTCTGAATTTAAGAAATGAATACCGCTGACCCGAATTGGGCCAGATTTGTAAGGGTCATTGGTAGATTTGTAAGTTGGAACGGAGCATGCAGGGCGGAGTGTGGGTGTACTGGTGGCGCCTCTGCCTACCCCTTCGGGGATGGAGGCGTGAGTTTATGTATGTGTATGTTGTAAGGGTCATCAAGGTTTTTCCACCACCGTGTACGGTTGAGAAGACTGCCTCGGTGGCGCAGTTGCACTACGGTGCGATTATGACGCTGAGGTCTCAAGTTCGAGTCCCAAGTCAACAAAGTGATATTGGATTTTTCTATTAATTATCAGCCCGCAGTCAGGAATTTGTGCCCAATATGGCGATAGGCTCGCCCCCTATCACATCATGGGACGTAACATACAAGTCGAAATGTGGGTGTCCTGGTGGCGCCTCTGCCTACCCCTTCTGGGATAAAGGCGTGAGTTTATGTATGTATGTAATATGTATATATGATAACTCACATTTATACACACAGCTCACATTGATGAACACTAGCATCTAAACTAGGCCGCGCCTGTATCTGCCTATGACATTTTCTTCATATGAAGTCGTAACAAACCACAACTTTATTAATACTAATTTAATCGTAGGAACTTCACTGAATATAGACGTTCAATTCTAATAAGATATAAAAAGAACTACCCTTCAGTTTAACAGAATTCGCATCCAAATCTGCAAACGTACTCTCTATGTCTATATGTATGTGCGGGGGGGGGGGGGGGGCTATCCGTCCGTTACAAGCTGACCAAACTGTAACTAATGAAACAATGTTGTCGCCCCACAATCAAGCTCTGGCGGGAGGGTAGCCAGGGGTCGCATTGAGGGTGGGTGAGTGCGATTTTTTGTCGCGTTAATTAGTTTATTCGTTGGGTAATACTGGGATATACAGAATTGTGCAAAATGGTATGGCAAAAGTATTTAAAATAAAATTAAACTTTTCCTTTTATATTAAAATACTAAACACAAAACAGATACATCCATACATACATAAACTCAAGCCTTTTTCCCAGAAGGGGTAAGCAGAGTAGCAACCAAAGTACGAGTGACTTTTCAGTCTCACATACACTCAGACCCGAAACAAGTATCTGTAGTTTACACAAATATATGTCTCGGTGCGGGGATCAAACCCGCGGCTTCTCGTTTCACAGCTGTCTAACTGTCTGTAGTCCTAACCTCAGCTTACTGGAAAATGGGATTTACACAGGCAGAAAGCGAAAAAAGCACATTGACACACGTGTCACTATGAAAACGAATATCCTACATACAACGACACAATATGCAAAATTTTAATTTTATCGTTAACTTTTAATGATTTTATTTATTGCTACAAATGGCGAGACGAGCATGCCGTTCGCCTGATGGTAAGCGATACGACCGCTCATAAGCAACAGCAAAACCAAAGAACACCATGAATTACAACGCAAAGCTAGGCATTCCACTGTGCTCGCCATTCTGAGACATAAGATGTTAAGTCTCATAATGTCCAGTAGTTACTTTGGCTACAATGGCAATTTGAATATTATCGTGAATTTTTAATTTCTTTACTCCAGTGAATTTTTCTACAGCGTAATCAAAAGCGTCATAAAACCTTACAGTATCTTTTCCGACCAATCAAAACTCCACGACAAAAAATCGCAGAAACCTCACTCCAATGTGAACACACCACGCTCGCCCCTGTAAGTGATAGCCTTACGAATTGGTTTCGGTGGTAATTTGTGGGACATTACGCACACACACTTTCATTAAACACACATATGTGTGTGTGTAAATATGTGTGTGTGTGTCGGTCACGGGCAATTTGTCCTCTTAAGATGTATTGATTGCTTAGTTTCTTCCTGTTTGCTCGAACAGTAGGAATTAATGTGGCGTGTTATTGAGACAGTGGTCGCGGGTTCGAATCTTGTCTGTCATAGATGTTTCTAAGAGATTTTTTTGCTTGAATTCTTCTATATTGTCATAACGTCTTCGTCATGGTATGATTGCAAAGCTGAGGTCTCGGGTTCAAATCCCGGGTCGGGCAAACTGATATTGGATTCTTCTATTCATTATCAGCCCGGAGTCAGGAATTTATGCCCGATATGGCGATAGTCTCGCCTCCTATCACATCGTGGGACGCAACATACAGGGCGAAATGTGGGTGTCCTGGTAGCACCTCTTCGTGAAAATGGCGTGGCGTGAGTTTTATGAATGTAAAATAGGAGTTAGAAATAGTTCTTCAATCCATTTTGTTGTAAGTCGTACAATGAACTAGTATTGTTCCGTAATCGCTCCTATGTAAGGGACGAGTGTCGCTCCCGGAGCTCCAGACAAAAGGATATGGAGCAAGCTCAAGCGCGCTGTGCAAATTCTGACGGGAAGCTTCTTGAAGGATAGTTTTTGTAAAGCTGTGCTGCATTTTTATAAAAGAAAACCTTCAGTGATCCTTTCAATTGAGTCTATATTTATGACGACATAATTATTTTGATTCAAGTAGTTACTTTTTTATATTTGCACGGTGGTCGCAAGTTCGAATTAATGGACACGCCCCTGACATCTCGGAGTCATGTGTGTAATGATAGTCAATCACCACACACTATGACGGTGAAGAGGTAGAGGAAACAAAACCTCAAAATATAGCGGCTCCTCTTAGGACCAACTCTTAGAGGGTTGTGGTTGCATGCTCACGCGTATCCCACGCCCCCTGTTTTAAAGGAGATAGCAGTATATCACGGGTTTTTAGTCTGTAGGACGTTCTAATTAGTATTAGAACGGTGAGTCCGACATAACTATATGGATCCGTAAAGGGATTTCCTCATGTAAGAAAAGAAAAGGCCAGCGTGGTGACAATTATTTTTTTTTATTAAATCTCTCTGGTCGATATAATGATGCCTGATTGTATCCAGATATACAGAACCCGAAGCGCGACACACGTGGCTCACTATGACGGCTCCTGAACAGCTGTGTACGGTGATTATCCTAATACGAATATTGCCACTAGCTGACATATAAAAACATAAGCTTAATATACAGGGTATATCAAGACTGCGACCGAAAACGAAGCCAGGTAGTATTAGTGACTATTAATATCGCAAAAAAATCAGCAATTTTTTTTGTAATTTTTTACTTATCGTCCTATTTGGGTGATGCAAAGGTAGTTTTCTTAAAACAATGATGTACACCCATTATGTACACCTTTTTATTTTCAAAGACGCAATGGTTTTAATTACTATTTTCCCAAAACTAGGTATTTACCACCCAAACACGACGATATTTAAAAAAATGCAACGAAAAATCTGTCGCTATTTTGCGAAATTTTTAATTCATTATGTCTGTAACCACTAAAATTACCACTTGGCTTCGTTTTCGGTCGCAGTCTTGATATACTCGGCGTAAAACACCAGTCTTGTCCATCGTCTCTAGCGTCCCTCCAAGGGGCGTGCCGACATAACAGTGTCGGCACATATCTCACGCGGTGGGCGTGGAGCATTTTATCTCCGGTCGTTTCGAGAAATTATCCAGTTCGAAGATATCTTCCGGAGATTATTGCAGGTTTAATGTATTTTTGATTTAGTTAATGCATGACGATGTATCGCGAGACGAGCATGCCATTCGCCTGATGGTAAGCGATCCGCTCACGGACAGTATCAAAACCAAACACCATGAATTACAAAGCAACGCTTGGCATTCCACTGCGCTCGCCATCTTGAGACATAAGATGTTAAGTCTCATTATGTCCAGCAGTTACTCTGGCTACAATGTACTTCAAACCGGAACACAACAGTGCATTTACACTGCTGTTTGTTGGAGAAATAGACATTGCGGTGGTACCTACCCAGGCGGCCTCTCGCATATGAGAGACCTACCACCAGTGCTTACCCCTGACATTTCTACCTACGCCAAAATTATAAGCGTGTCCATTCGTTCCCGTTGACCCTTAATGTTACATATTATGTTATTTTAAGTCGCCCTTTACGTGAAGTTGTGACGTGTTTCGCCCAGTCTCGCAATTAGCATGCGGGATCATATATGGCCCAGATTAATATACGATCTTCATGTCTATCTAAAGATCGATCGTGAAAATAGACCAATGGGCGCAAGGTATTGTCGACACGTTCACATTTGATGTGTTCTGATTGGTCTATTTTCCGGATCGATCCTTGGATAGGGATTGGGATCGCTTATTAATTTTGTCCGTTAGACATATTCAGAACACGAGTGCGAAATAACCTAGCTTAGACTAATATTACACCTACTCGTATATTCGACGAATTTGGAGTAAATTATTTTAACGATAAAAGGATTAAGCTTGTGGCCTGTCGGTAATAAACCAGAGTCAAATTACCAAGACATTAAATAATAAATAAATAAATACACCCAACAGTCACATACGTAGTCCTGCCCCACACTAAAATCGAGTCTTGTGTCGTGAGTATCAGAAACTACGAGAGACTTTTCGGTCTCACAAACACCCAGACCCGAAACAAATACCTGTGGATCAAACAAATATTTGTTTCGATGCGGTGATCGAACCCGCGGCCTCTCGTTTCACAGCCGGCGTCTAACCAACTGCGCCACGGAGGCTGTCAAACAGTGGTCTTGGTCGAAGAAAAATACATACATAAACTCACGCCTTTTTCTTAGAAGGGGTAGGCAGAGGTGCTACCAGATTTCGCCTTGTATGCTCCGTCCCACGATGTGATAGGGGGCGAGCCTATCGCCATATCAGGCACAAATTAATGACTCCACGCTGATAATGAATAGAAAAATCCAACATCACTGCCCGACTCGGGATTCGAATCCGAGACCTCAGCTATGCAATCATACCGTAGTACAACGTCACCGAGGCAGCGTTAAAACATCCTACATCAACATACAAGCCTTAATATCCATTCGCACAGACAAACCGTCCCACCGCAGTCGTATATTGAAACATTACTTTGCCGGCGCGGAGTGCACGCGGAATATGCGTGGATCGAAAGCTTTAATTAAATTCTTACTATCCACGCCGAACAAACAAATCCGTTTTTACATAAAGGTGAATGCCCAATTTCTAGTATCGGAGCGATTAATCGGCTTCGGCTTTCAACAACTTTCGGCGAAACATTCGACTTCGGCCAAACTTTCGGCTTTGGTCAAAATAAGCAAACTTTTTTGCCGAATCTGAAGGTTTATGTTAATTATAAAATTTATATAATTTTAAGTAAATGTATTCTTTTCTATCTAGATATTTAAAAAAGTTTATTTACATGCACTTGATAAAAGCTGCAGGCTTGAAACTGCTCGTTGAAACCATTTCGGCAAAATTATGTCTACCGACGAGAAATAACTCGTTGACAGCCTCCGTGGCGCAGTTGGTTAGCCACCGGATGTGAAACGAGAGGACGCGGGTTCGCACCGAAACAAATATTTGCGTGATCCACAGGTATTTGTTTCGGGTCCGGTCGTTCGTGAGACCGAAAAGTCTATCGTAGTTTCTGATACACGACACAAGACTCGATCTTAGTGTGGGTCCAGGACTATGTATGCGACTGTTGGGTGTATTTATTATTTATTTATTATTAACTATCTCTGAAAACTCTCTGTACTGCGAAACACTTCTTACACTTATCAACAAGTAAATTACTGTTGTGTACGTTAGGACACATTCAGTGCTGGATTGGTGAAGTAAAAGAGTTTTCTTGAGATTTTTCTGTTTTCTTTATTCGTTGCTTTCTTGAGGTAAGGCCGCCGACGACTGTGCCGAACCAAAAACCCGGCTCCATATTTATATGATTTTGCGATAAACTTAAGCGGCGCTCTGATTGGCTAGCCAATCAGAGGGCCTACTTATTGACCAATAGGAGCGCGGCTGTATGTTAACTGTCGGGCGGCGTTACCATAGGGAGAGCCATCGTAACAATTAGGCTCTAAACTATTCTAAATACATAAATTTACTATTATATAATTAATACTGTTATGTACATTACTATAAGCGTACAGATATGTTAAAATCAAATTTTATTGTACAACGATAAATTATTAGATACTATCTCGTACATAATATACATTACTAGACACTATCCCGTACATTACTCCCGCCGTGCGACTGCGTCGCATCAAGTTTTGGTGCGGGTGTGTCGATCGTCGCTATTGGTAACACCACGAGTTTCTTCACTGGCCGCCGTAATACTCCTCCTTTTGTGCGGATGTCTACTGTTCGTACGACGTTGTCTGGACCAGGATAGGTAGCGATGACTCGTCCTCGGATCCACACGTTTCTTGGTAAGTTCGAGTCGACGACTTGCACAAGGTCGCCGATTTTTATGGGTGTTCCTCTTCCGTGCGGCTCCCGCCGGTGTTGCAGCTCTGGTAGATACTCTCTGACCCAGCGAGACCAAAATATGTCCGCTAGGCGTTGTGCAGCTCGCCAACTGGATCTGATAGAGTCGCATTCCTTAAACGTCCCTGGCTGTGGTACTAACCCTGGTCCCCCCAAAAGGAAATGGTTGGGTGTCAGGGCTTCCGGATCTTCGGTGTCGACTGAGACGTGTGTCAGCGGTCGACTGTTGATCGTATATTCCACCTCGGCAAGTAGTGTAGATAAGACTTCTTCTGTGGGGTGTCGCTCATGTAGCGTTGCTGCCAGTGCTGTTTTCACAGAGCGAACCATTCGTTCCCAAGCTCCACCCATAAAGGGTGCTCCTGGTGGAATGTAGCGCCAGGAGATGGTCTTTTTAGCGGCTTCTTCAGCTGTCGCCACGTCGATGGCTCGTCGAAGTTCCTTGTCGGCACCTTTTAAATTAGTGCCGTTGTCCGACCAAATTTCGGTAGGGCAGCCACGTCGTGCTATCATTCTTCTTAGTGCCATTATTGCGGAGTCTGTGCTGAGCGATCCAGCTAATTCTAAGTGTATGGCCCGAACTGTTAAGCACGTAAACAGGGCCACATATCTCTTCTGTTGAGTCCGACCGACGGTGACGGTGAGTGGGCCGAAATAATCTATGCCTGTATATGTGAATGGTCGTTTGTGGTGGGCCAAACGACTCGCCGGCAAGTCTCCAGTTCTTGGTTGCGGGGGAGCTTGAGTTCTCATTCTGCAGAACAGACATTTCTTCACGATCGTACGACAGACCGGTCGTAAACGTATGATCCAATATTGTTGTCTACACTCATTTACAGTGGCTTCTACACCGGAGTGATGTAGTTTGCGATGTATTGCTTCTATCCACAGCTTGACCGTTGGATGATCGCCGTCTAAAACCATAGGATTCTTCATTTGTTCTTCTATGTTTTCCGTTGCTTGAATACGGCTTCTGAGTCTAAGTGTATCGTTTATATATTCGACACTTAGGTGTTGTATGCGGCTCCCTCGTTCTATCTGCTTCCCATTATTTAGGTTTTCTATGTCCTCGGCGAAGGATTGTTCTTAAACGTTACGCATCAGGAGTTTTTCCGCCAGTTGGAGAGTTTCGGCTGAGATGGGTATGTATTTCCTATTTTCCTGGGTCAGCTTCTTCTTTGTTCCTTGTGGTAAGTTTATCAATGGCTTTTTTCGTTTGCTCCAAGCTGGGTCTTTTTCCTTGTTTCTCTTTGACCTCTTATAGTTGATGCTCTGCTTCTCCATCCTGCATATCTGGATGAAGTGTAGTACTCTTGCTGTTGCGTATCTAAGGCGCTCCCAATTGGAGAACCGCGATACCTCAGGTAGTGCTTCCGAGAGCTTCGGTTTGTTGGTATCTGATGTATGGAATACTTTTTCTTCTCCAGAGGGTTCTGAGATCGTTGTTGATTCGGTCGGCCAGAACTCATCCGTATCATAGAGGAACTCAGGTCCTTTGTACCATCTGTGTGCTTTTCCGAATGTTGCAGGAACGTCTCGTGTGGCGTCGTCAGCCACGTTAAGTTTGGTCGGGACCCAGCGCCATTCATTAACTTTTGAACATTCTTCTATTGCTGCCAATCGGTGTGCTACATAGGGCCTGTATGATCTGGACCCTGTGCGTATCCAGGTGAGCACTGTCTTGCTGTCTGTCCAGAATACTTTACGATCTGGTTTCCTTTCATGCTCTTGTATCACAGTTTCCGCGAGACGTGCTCCCATGACCGCGGCCTGTAGTTCTAACCTCGGGATGGATGTGAGCTTTAGTGGTGCTACTTTCGCCTTTCCCATGATGTGAGAGAGATTAACTTCGCCGTTTGGTGTAATTGTTCTCCAAAAGAGTACTGCAGAATAGGCGGACTCGCTTGCATCGGTGAAGACGTGTAATTCCAACGAGGGTGCGTCACTGTAGTTCAAGTAACACCTTGGTAGCGCAATGGTGTCTAGATTTTTCAGGTGAGTTATCCAGTTCATCCATTGTTCTGAAAGATCTTCGTCTATCTGGTCGTCCCATGCTGTTCCTCTGCGCCACACTTCTTGTAGAAGTTGTTTTGCCATTATCGTCACTGGTGAGGCGAATCCGAGTGGGTCAAATAATGACATGACGATACGAAGAGCTTCTCTTTTGGTGGGTGTTCTCCCTTCTATTATATTCTTTGGAATGTGAGTCATGTTTAATTTAAATGTGAATTCGTCTGTATGAATGTTCCACAGTATGCCGAGTACTCTTTCAGTTTTTTCTTCTGACCTGTAGAGTTCTATATTGTTTGTAGCACTATTTTCACCAAGTTCCTCTAATAATGCTTGTGAGTTTGATTTCCACTGTTTGAGTTCGAAGTGAGCCGTTCGGTGTATTTCTCGTACGCCCTTAGTTACTTCTTTGGCATCTTCGAGGCTTTTGAAGCTGTCTAGGTAGTCGTCTACATAATGTTTCTTGATTATTGCTGCTGCAGCTTTTGGATAAATATCTTCATATTGCCTTGCGTTCAAGTCCTTTATATAAATTGCTGTCGATGGTGAACTTGACGCGCCGAAGATCAAGGATGTCATTCTGTATTCTTCCGGAGGTTGATCGTCTCGACGATTTCCGCGCCACAAGTATCGTAAGGCGTCTCTATCTTCTGGTCGTAGTGTCACTTGCATAAACATTTCTTTTATGTCGGCTGTGACCGCCACGGCGTGTTGGCGGAATCGCATGATGACCCCCGGCAGTGACTGTAGCAGGTCGGGTCCTTTAAGTAGCATGTCGTTAAGGGCTACTCCTTTTGTTTTGGCTGCAGCGTCGTGTACAATCCTCAATTTTTCCGGTTTCATTGGATTGACCACTGCAAAGTGCGGTAGGTACCAGGTCTTGCCCTGGGTTTTAGTGTTTGGAGCTTTTTCGGCATATCCTTTCGTGATGAGTGCTTCCATGTGTTCTGTGTATTTCTGTTTCAGCTTGGGATCGCGGTCAATTTTCTTTTCTATTCCCAAGAGGCGTCTCAGTGAGCTTTCGTAATTGTCTGGGAATGTGACGTCTTCTTTGCGCCATAGAAGTCCTGTTTCGTACCTTCCTGTTTCTGTCTTCCTCGTCACTTTCTCTAGGATGCGCAGGGCTTGCTCTTCTGGATCGGATTTAGGCCTCTTGGGGTTGATGCACAGTGCATCCATCTCGAAATACTGTCGTACGAGGTTTTCCAGCTCGTCCTTGTTTCCGTCGGTGAGGTGTGATACGAAATCCACATCATTGCCTATTGTTCTTGTGCGGTTCCCATGTAATACCCAACCTAGTGGCGTGAGAGATGCCACTGGTTGGTTTTTGCTGCCTCTTCTTGTCTCTGTTGCTAATAATAGATGCCAATTGTCCTGACCAATCAGCACCCGAGGTTCTGCTTCTGCATAGGTGAGGAACTTGCGGATATCTTCTAGATGTCTGCACCCTTCTATTGTTTTCTCTGTGACTCGTTGCGGCGTTACTTGCAGTCTGTTTATGGTGCGTGCTTGTATTCTTTCTGTGTGTTCGTTGATGCCTCTCAATTTTATGTTGACCCTTCTCGAAGTTGTTTCTGACGCTTTCATATCGTTGATGGTTTCAAGTTTCAGCGGGTCCACCGGTCCTGTTGCTCCGACGCGTTCGGCTATGCTTCTATCCACTAATGTGACAGTCGATCCGTCGTCTAATAGAGCAAAGGTCTTCACGGTTCCGCGTGGCCCTGTGACTTGAATTGGCAATATTTTCAGATATGACTGTTTCCTTGTTGTCCATGCGGAATTAATGGTTTCTGTTGGTTCTTCTGTCTTGTTCTCTTTCTTTGTGTAATGCAGCATTTTGTGGTGGTAATGCTTGCATTCGTTGATACCGCATGGTACTGCTCGGCAACTATGAGTCTTGTTTCTGTATCGTAGACATCTGAAGCACAGGCGTTTTGACTTCGCTATGTCCCATCTTCCGTTTTCTTCTGTTTGTTTGAATTTTTCACAACCTGTTGTGTTGTGACCTATTTGATCACAAACGGGACATTTCGATGTGTGTGCGTTTTCTGTTACGTTGTGCACTTTCTGAGGTTTCCGCTGTGCAAACGTTGAACTTTGTATTGTTATTTGTTCCGGTAGCGCATATGGGGCGCACCAGTCAGCTTCACGCTTCAGAAATTTTTCTAACTTCATTAGCTCTGGATCTTCTTTGTTTTGTGTGTTCGCGAATTCGTAGTACCGGTATCGCAGTGCAGGTGGCAGCTTTTCCATCACTGTTTTTGATATCTCTGGGTTGTATAAATATTTGATGCAGCTGAGGGTCTTCAGTGTTGCTACTATGTTGGTAATCTTAGTGGCGAAGATACATATTTCTCTTGGAGAATCTACTAGGCGAGGTAACGCCCGGAGTGCTTCGATTTCCATAATTGCGATGGATTCCGGTCTTCCGAATCTTGATTCCAGTGTTCTTAGAATTTCTGTTGGGTGCGCACTCGTGACTAGTAATGCTTCGACTGCTTCTCTTGCTTTTCCTTTGAGGTTTCTTCTAAGACGGTTTGTATTTTCGACTGCGGAAAACATATCTTCGGTTTCTGTATATGCAGCTCGAAACGGTAGCCATTCTTGATGCGAACCACTGAAGATCGGTAGCTCTGTATATTTAGGACGTTGCGCGGCTTTGACTGCAAGTGTGATTGTCGTCGCTAGTCCTGTGAAGTCTGTTTGCGGAACTCCCGCCGGTATTGATCGTAGGTGACAAGACTGTTTCGGTTCTTGATCGTTTCTTACTATTTCTTGTTCGGTTGTAGCTTCTATTGCTTCGGGTTGCCTTGGTGCTTCTCGAGGTTTGTCGGTAATGGCAAGTATCGGACGTGGTACTTGTGATTCCAACCAGCTGTCAATTCTTTCGTTGACTTCTGTTTTTGATGATTCCGAACTCATGTCATCTTCGTTTGCGGAATCTTCGGCTTCAAGTAAGGCGAGACGTGCTGCTGCAAGTTCAACTTGTTTGCTCAATAGTTCTTCTTTTGCCTTCGCTATTTTGTATGCTTTCTTGCTGTAGGTGGACCCCCCTCCCCGTTTCCTATTATCGGAGACAGGGTGGTCCGGCGGTCCGTCTGTTTGTGGTGGACCCGAAACGCCTTTCATTCTTTTGACTGTCGAGGTTTCTTTGAAGGCGTCAATGACAAACGTTGGTGCCTCCTCTCCTGTTGGTTTGTCGACAATTGTCTTGGTGGTGTCCGTAGTCACGTTGGGTGCTCCTTTTTTCTGTTTGGCGGAGGGCGCGGTGGTCGATGAGCGTTCTGTTGGGGCTTCCGTCCCGGTAGTCGTTGTCGCTGTTCTGTCTGTTGACCCCGTGGCGGTAGTTCCCGTTTCGGCCGTAGTTCCGCTCGTCGAGGTAGTCAAGGTACCCTTGGACGAAGACGGAGTTTCTTCTGTAGGTTTGCATCCTCTTCCTTCCGAGCGTGTGACTGGCATTTTTCTTTCTTGATACTTCACAAAATCCGGCTCGAAGGACCATTAAATGTGTACGTTAGGACACATTCAGTGCTGGATTGGTGAAGTAAAAGAGTTTTCTTGAGATTTTTCTGTTTTCTTTATTCGTTGCTTTCTTGAGGTAAGGCCGCCGACGACTGTGCCGAACCAAAAACCCGGCTCCATATTTATATGATTTTGCGATAAACTTAAGCGGCGCTCTGATTGGCTAGCCAATCAGAGGGCCTACTTATTGACCAATAGGAGCGCGGCTGTATGTTAACTGTCGGGCGGCGTTACCATAGGGAGAGCCATCGTAACAATTAGGCTCTAAACTATTCTAAATACATAAATTTACTATTATATAATTAATACTGTTATGTACATTACTATAAGCGTACAGATATGTTAAAATCAAATTTTATTGTACAACGATAAATTATTAGATACTATCTCGTACATAATATACATTACTAGACACTATCCCGTACAACTGTCACTTTGTACAAAGAAACAAAAGATCTACTATTCAATTGAAACAATCTATACATTTTAAGCCATCTTGTTCCTTATCTACAATAGATAAGATAACTGTATTTATAAGTATTTAAATCAATTCATGAATACATTGCTTGGGGTTAAACTTTTAAAAATATACTTATGGAGAGATATCATATAGAGATGACACTACTGTAAGACATTGAAAAAAAAATGTGTTTGCATACAAAAGTCACATACGTATACGTAGTCCTGGCTTCACCCTAAGAGCATTCAGGCCTTGTGAACGTCCTGATACTACCACCTGGCTTTGTTTGCAGTCGCAACTCGCAAGTCTGGACACCCTACATATTAGTATAAAAGAGAATGACCATTTTACTATGAAACTTGGTATCGGTGCGAAGATTTTTGTCTCTCCAGTCAATCTGGTAACCTCATTTGAGGTAATGGCTGACATATCGCAAAATGTGATGATGATATTATTTTATTTTATAAAAATCCGTCGCCTGGGATAAAACAGAAAAACCTTTTAGGACAAACCCTAAAAAATGCTATAATTAATTTTAAGTAGTATCGGTATCGGGGTGAACGATATTTTTTACCAATACCATGAATGGTTATACTCCTTTGTCATTTCTTTTCTAAATCTACGATCTCAGTTACACAAACATAGCCGTAGATAATATCCAAAAAAGTATCCATCTTAATTAACCTTGACAACAGTTATCACTTTACACCGCACCATCCAAATATTGACGGCAATTGTCCAAACATCGCCAACGCCATCTCAATACGCATGTTTGTTTTGTCGGCCGGGCGTAATTGTGCAATGTTGGTTTGATATTCCATTGTCTGGCATGATAGCGTTTATTGAATGGTAGTTTATTCATGAGATGGGACTGAAATTTGGGGCTTGTTTCACAAAATTTACTGATACCCCCGGAGCCAAATTACTTTGAAAATCCTAAATCATTATTTTTTGCGATGAATGGAGGGAGCATGCCATTCGCCTGACGGTAAGCGATACGACTACTCATGAACAGTAGCAAAACCATCCAATGATGAGACACATATGAAATACTCCGAATTAAATGACCGACTCCTGAATAATCACTATATTGTTAACTGGTTTTGAAAAGAGCAACACTAGAGTTTTTTTGCCCGTTAAATTGCCTTCAGGGTAGCAAAGTAAAAAAATAAATCCAAATGCTGTATAACATCTCTATAGCTTTAATTGTTTTCATTCCATTCACGAGCAGGCTTATAATGTGGTTAGACTGACCACGTATCAATTATTTTAATTAGTTATACATTACGCAAACCTACCGGACAAATTGCATAACATCAAACATGACATCATTTAATTGATATGCAGGCTTTATAAGCAAGTATTTTTATATGGTCCTGTTCTTATCAACTTAATGAGTATTTTTTTTTAATTAATCGCAAGTTTTGTTGGTCACATCTAGATAATAATATTAATTAATTGGCAATTTCGTTCTTGAATTACGCGGATCCGAATCAAAACACTAGCGATAAAAGTTCACAGATCATGAAAATTAACATTTGGCTTATTATCAGCCGATGCTATTATATGAAGCAAAAAACTCTTAATTTTCTTTCCATTTAAACTATATGTATAGATAATTTTGTATGTATATTGAACATAATCGGGGATACATACATAAATATCTTATATAAATATCTATATCCGTCGGTAACAGTGCGTATTTATTTAAGCCGACGTAATTTGTGTAGGTGGATAACCGAAAAATTAATATTATATCAAGCAAAATAGGGCAAGTGCGGATCGGCCATGCATACTTACAGTTCCGTACGTTGAATCACTATTACCGACGTAGCAAGTCACAAATTGAAACTAACCAAAAATATTGATTTTTGACAAATAATATAAGAAAATGGACTACGTAGACTAGAAAAAGTACCCAAGATACAGACCGCCTATTTTGAAATCCCTGCTAGCCTTACTCCGTATTTTAATTGCGTGCTTTTTAAATTCCTTTTGCTTTTCTTTAATATAAAATTCAATTTATTTCATTAATAAATATAAATAGCCTTTTTTAATTTAATCATTACCTGTTTTAATAAAAATATGTTAGACAAAGCGTTGTATCAACTCCATACAGTTACCGGCATGTGTTGTGCACGTGAATGGTTCAAAAAACATCTACGATGTGATTCCAGGATGCCCTAATGAAATATTAACACATCCTACAATTAAACACGTTTCCGATATTATGGGGGTTACGTTTTAACCGACTTTGAAAGGAGGTTGACGTTTGAGAGCATGTGTATCTTAGATTAAACTGCGTATAAGGAAACTTTAAAATGAAATATGTTTTCAATGAGTAATTAGTGAAAATTAAGAAACAGAGGTAGGTTTCTCATATATGAGAGGCTGCCTGGGTAGGTACCACCGCAATGTCTATTTATCCCGTCAAACAGCGGTGTAAATGCACTGTTATGTTCCGGTTTGAAGGACATTGTAGCCAGAGTAACTACTGGACATATTGAGACTTAACATCTTATGTCTCAGGATGGCGAGCGCAGTGGAATGCTAAGCATTGCCTTGTTATTCACGGTGTTTGGTTTTGCTACTGTCCATGAGCGGTCGCATCGCTTACCTTATTCATCGGAATAAAAAAGGTGCAATAATAGACAGACCCGAAACAAATACTAGTGTTCACAAACAGAGAGTACTCTTAAAGAGAGTACTCTCCTTAAGGTAGGCAGCGACTTTGTTGTGCTGGACCCCTGGCACTGCGAAGTTCTCTGGGCAGCGGTAGCCGCTTACCATCAGGCGGGCCGCTAGCTCGTCTGCCTATAACGGCAATAAAAAAAAATTAAAATATACTTGAGTTTGTGTTGGGATCGAAGAGGCCTCTAGTTTCACAGCCGGCGTCTAACCAACTGCGCCACGGAGGCTGTATTCACATTATTGACTGTTTAAAAGCTTTTTCTTATCACCATTTAATGGCGTTACCTTGTTAGAGTAATGCATTGATAAGATAATATGCATCTATTCATTTTTGTTTAATTACATCAATATTCAAATATATGCGCACTGTTTCAGATTTCAAAGATACGTATTTCATTGAGATAAGATTGTTATCTATACCATAGATGTTACACACTGCCTCGGTGGCGTAGTTGTACTACAGTATGATTGCAAAGCTGAGGTCTCGGGTTCGAATCCCGGGTCGGGCAAAGTGATATTGGATTTTTCTATTAATTAATTATTATCAACCCGGAGTCAGGAATTTGTGCCCGATATGGCGATAGGTTCCCCTATCACATCATGGGACGAAACATACAAGGCGAAACGTGGGTGTCCTGGTAGCGCCTCTGCATACATCTTCTGAGAAATTGGCGTGAGTTTATGTTTGTATGTATGTACGGATGTTACAGACATGTTAAATATAATTTTAGTTTTTTCTCATTATTACAAAAACGAAAAACGAAAAAAAAACGAACTGGGCAAACGAACTGTATCTTAATATTTATCAGCCCATATACGTGCCACTGCAGGGCACGGGCCTCCTCTACAATCGAGAGTACGGTTTATAGGGGTTAGGCCATACAGTCCACTATCCAGGCATAGTGCGGGTTGACGGACGTTAGATAAATTTTTTTTCAAATCGCTATGTTATGTAGGTTTCCTCATATTTTCCTTCACCGTTATAGTGCGTGGTGATTACCCACACACATAACTCCGAAAAGTCAGGTCTGCCCTGGGATGTGAACCAGCGTACATAGACTTGGCAGCCGCGTCCGTTACCAACTGGCAAACACCTGATGGTAAGTGGTTCTGTCTGTATCTGTATCAGCCCATATTCGTCCCACTGCTGGGCACGGGCCTACTCTACAATCGAGAATATCGATTGAGAGTGGTTACCGTCCATGAAAATCTATAAACACAAAGAGACTCGGTTCTATTTGTGGCCGCGCTGGCGTAGCGGTTGTCGCCCGCTCGCCATCAATTCCCGGCCCGGCCGTTCTGGATAATTTGCCCAGACGTACAACCCGTCTGATTATTTATGCGACGTTCATTGCTTGTATATGGTTCTCAAACTTGGGGATAATGGTCTTAAAATTGTGCTATACTATAACGGTGAAGAAAAAATTGACAAAAAACCTTATATGTAAGCCATATGCAAGAATTTCTATGGTATATAAATTTTCTAACTCGCACTAGGCCAGGATAAATCAATAAATAAATACACTAAACAGTTGCATACATAGTCCTGCCCCCCACACAGACCGAGTCTTGTGTCGTGGGTATCAGAAACTACGAGAGACTTTTCGGTCTCACAAACACCCAGACCCGAAACAAATACCTGTGGTTCACACAAATATTTGTTTCTGTATTAACGTAAAGAACCCAAAACAATAATTTCTAGAACTTTTGTCTGTTTGTCTGTGCGATTGTGCGCGATGAACTCAGAAACGGCTTAACGGATTTCGATGAAATTTGGTATGGAGGTAGCTGACACCCTGGATTAACACTTAGGATACTTTTTATCCCGAAAACCGTAGTGTTCTCGTGGGATGAGGAAGGAATTCCGTTATATTTGTTATTTTATTTTACTCAAAGGGATGGGATAGGACTGCATTAAAATGCCTCGAGTAAGAATGAGACGAGACGGGCGGGATATAACGGAACTGGACCGGACGAGATGGAAAATTCCAAATAAATAAAATCACGCAGACTAAATTTTCGGGCAGAAGCTAGTAATTAAATAAATAAATACATTCTAAAGTTCAATATTGAGAACCACAGTCCCAGACGTCTCCTGACGGCCACTTTTAATTTTTATTCTCTGAGACGACGTCGAGTCATCGTGACTCGTTTCGTCACTAGTGACGTCATGACACTCCACCCCGTAATTAGGGGTGAAAAAGTGTCGAAAAACCCGTTGACGGTAATTGATAGTGAGGGATGCAAATTGGTCTGGACGTATATTGGCTATTGGTTATTTTTTCGACAAAGTGCTGTGTTGTGATGGAAATTGGGCGTAACAGCTCCTGTAGGATATTTTTATATTTTATAACTCAATAATTAAGTTACGTAAAGTACTGCCTCGGTGGCGTAGTTGTACTACGGTACGATTACAAAGCTGAGGTCTCGGGTTCGTATCCCGGGTTGGGAAGATGATATGGGTTTTCTATTATTTATCAGCTCGGGGTCAGGAATTTGTGCCCGATATGGCGATAGGCTCGCCCCCTATCACATCATGGCACGGAACGTACGAAATGTGGGTGTTCCGGTGGCGCCTCTGCCTACCCCTTCTCGGATAAAATTAACCAGTTTGTTCCAGTCATACAGTTCGATTCCCAGGTCAGGCGTTCCACTGTGTGTTTTTGATTTGACAAATCTGATAGCAACATCCTCAACCCCGTCACATGTTAGATGAAATTATGCTTCGCGAAATTTGAGTGTCTCTAAAATCTAAATGCAATTCTGTCTACCCCCTGGTTATACAAGCGTGAGCATATTTAGTAATATAAGAACAAGATAAACTATCTCATACTTTCTCATACCCACAACCATAAATAAATAAATAGATCCAACAGTCACATACATAGTCCTGACCCCACACTAAGATCGAGTCTTGTGTCGTGTATCAGAAACTACCAGAGACTTTTCGGTCTCACAAACAAATACCTGTGGTTCACACAAATATTAGTTTCGGTGCGGGGATCAAACCCGCGGCCTCATACCTTAATAAAGATAAAACTACATCAAAAGCAGTTAATATTAAGTTCTTAACCAGAATCGAACCCGCACGTTCACGCGCAACAAAGCACTAACTATAGTTCACACCTGAGCGAACATAATAAATTCGAATATACACGCGCGTCTAATTTCTTCCAGTCTGGAGCATTTCGAATGAACGTTTCGTTTATTCACGGGTCATTTCATAACAATGGTTTTTTTTTAATAAAACTAATTTTAACGGATTTTATCGTGGGTTTGGTTAAATGTTTATACTATAGCTTCCCGACGTTTCGATTGCTTGGTCCGCCCCGTGACCACGAAAGCTGTAAAGCAAACGTCGGGAAGTAAAAAATTGTAAAAATTAAACCAAATCGCGATAAAGTCCGCAAAAAATAGTTTTATTTCAATGTGTAATATTCGCGTAAATCTAAGAGACCTTTATAATATTTATAGTTTCTTGTATATTCATATAAACTGGAAACCTACCATTGGATTTTTTCTTCCACCCAATTTTGAATAATAAAAAAATCTTTAAGACAATGATGCCATCTTTATCTTATTATTATCTTCCATGCCCGAGACTCAAACCCGCATCCACCAAACAATACAATAATTCACAAATAATCCCCCAAATAAGCTGCTCGTTTATAAAAACATTATCAAAAACGGTCCAGCCAAATCCCGGTTTAATTCCTCGGGGGGAAGAACCACCGTTTGAAAATAATCTGCGGGTAGCTTTAGAAAACTTTGATGATAAATCAGTGCAGGCAAATCCAAAGGTTATTAACTAAGAAACGTTACAGGGCTACCACACACAATACAGGTGTGGCAACGTTAAAAATAATGAGAACAAAAAAAAATAAAAAATCGAACTCGTGTCGGTTGAAGAGGAGTCTCGTGGTCAGCAGTGGGCCATTACGGGCCGATATAGAAGAGTAAAGAGAAAATATTACAATCAGGCCGGCAAAATTGTGTCGACTTAGTTAACCATCATATCGGATGCTCTAGCTGCGTTGGCACTTACCATCAATTACATACTTATTTTGTCGGTACAAAAATAAAGGTACAAGATTCGAATTCCGGGTTGCGCACAGCAGCCCTGGCATCGAAGACAGAGGGAGGCGACGTCATAAATCCGAGAGCCCCGCCTATTGCAATGAATCAATCGCATAAACGAATGGAGACGCCATTGTACGTTACTATCCATATATTTTAACGAGGGAGTTCTTATAAAGTTAAAGACAGTAACAAAGTCGGAGTCTCGAGCCCAAAACATTTATTTTTTTTCAAAATCTATTACAACATAGAATCATTATTATATAAAATTTCTATGGTATTTAAAGTCCGCCAACCCGCACTAGGCCAGCATGGTGGACTATGTGGCCTAACCACTCTCAATCATACCCTAGATTGTAGAGTAGGCCCTTGGCCTGCAGTGGGACGTATATGGGCTGATACAAACAAACAAACAAACAAACAAACAAACAAACAAACAAACAAACAAACAAACAAACAAACAAACAAACAAACAAACAAACAAACAAACAAACAAACAAACAAACAAACAAACAAACAAACAAACAAACAAACAAACAAACAAACAAACAAACAAACAAACAAACAAACAAACAAACAAACAAACAAACAAACAAACAAACAAACAAACAAATAAACAAACAAACAAACAATTTATATAATATAGACAAAGAAAAATAAAATAAAAAGTCCACTCCACTCACGCCTCTATTCCTAACTGCATTTTAAACTCCCAGTAATTTATTTTGAACTTATTTACATAAACGTAGGGTGTACTTATACACAGCTTAAGTGTTACATTACTCGGTATAATGTATTTTTAACTGTGTCCATACTTTTTGACAGGGCCCCCTCTGTTACCATATGATGCTTTCAACACTCAAAAGAAAAAAAGCCAGTTTCCATACGGAATTTGGTAACTTCTACGTATTAATTAGTTTGTCTAGTTCTTCATCCTATGTGTATTTCTTAAGACTACGTTAGTCACAAAGAGCTTTGAAGAGCTTCGAACACGTCGCTCCTAGTTTTATTGCAGGAAAAATGGCATAAAACTGTCTTTTCAATTTCTACACGGTGAAGACAAACTAATGTTAGCTCTGTTTCCGAATTATGTATGACTCCTTCAAAAATAAATTCATTCACCCTGAAGCAAGCTGCAGTAAAGTGGACTACCACTATTAACAGAAATTTAAAAATAATGTAATGAAAGAGTTTACTCAGACACTCTCCAAGCCTCAGAGGAACTAAACAGTTTGCCACTCAAAGATTTTACTATTCAATCTCATAAATCCTCCACGAAAACCTATTTTACAATCATAAAACTGTCACTATCTATTTAAAACACAACTACCCTCTCTTACAAACATGAATGAACCGAAAACCGGTAGACATTTGTCTGAAAAAAAAAACCGTTCCATATTTAAAATCCGTAACACTTACGTCTAATAGCCGAAACGTGCCTCCTTGCTTAATTTCAAATATAGAACGTTATAAAGGCGCCATTTCCACAAATCCCCGCCTTATCCCGCGGCGTGCAACGCCATCTGTCATCGAGTTTGACAGTTGACAGTGAAACTGTTTAAAAATAGAACGCGCGAAGAAAGCTTCGGCGAATTGTAAATGAGTTTTTGTCGATGGTTCGCTTTTTTTTTTGTTTTGCGTCTATCAATTCCATCGGAGGATTGCAAGAAGGATAGTTCTTGGACGGGTTTTGTTGATGATAAATATTGTCTTAAACTGGGTATGAAAAGTTGTCGAAATTGTTTAATATTTTTCGCTATATTGTTTAATATTTATTAGTAAATTATGCTGTTATTAGTACCGAGCGGTGGGATATGACATTAATTGAAACCACAGATCAGACAGGATGGCGTCAACTGTTCCAACACCACAAATCATTAAATTATATATGACGGTATATTGCCTGGAGCTTTTTTAATAGGCAGACTAAATCTTACTATTTTTATGTCATGTTAATAATTCGCAATAGTATTGTCCTTTACATTTTTAGTGCTAAATCCAAAATAATGAAACCACAAGATTTTTCTCATAACACGAACCAACCCTGCTGATTGCCTTA
The DNA here is from genome assembly GCA_905220455.2 of Deilephila porcellus. NCBI lineage: Eukaryota > Metazoa > Arthropoda > Insecta > Lepidoptera > Sphingidae > Deilephila > Deilephila porcellus. The sequence continues at coordinate 1,669,552 of LR999997.1, read as the reverse complement.
CTGGTAACTCATGCAACGACCTGTCAACGGCAATCAAATATAAGTTTACGCCATCCAATTTGAAGTTGCTCCTCTAAAATAGGAATTATTGTACACTTTCCGTTCAGTATTAATAACATACTTATTACATACCATAGCGATTTGTAAGAATTTCTATGATATGTAAAGTCGTCCGACCCGCACTAGGTCAGCGTGGTGGACTATATGGCCTAGCCAGCCCCTCTCAATCGTGCATTCAATAGGGATGTTTTGTTTCGTGGGGATTTTCAATGTTTAATTTTGAATAGTATTTAATAATCACTGCAAAATATCCATTATAAAAAAACATTACTTACAACGAAACCATATACCAAAAAAATCGGCTCCGGAATCAAACCCGCGACGTAACTCGCTACAACCCGTCCCCGCATTCCCGGCAGTAATTTATTGTCTGTCGCCGGCCGTTACCGTCACTACTTTCAGACTAATGATCGCCAGTTGTTTTTATTTTGCTGTCCTCGAATTTGTATTAGTTTTGTTGTGACGACGCGTCGGCGCGTGTTTTAAAGCTTTTGATGGTTTAGTGGTGTTGAGAATAGAGAGGTTCTGAGTTTGATTCCTAGGTCCGATTAATTAGCATACATAAACTCACGCCTTTATCCCAAAAGGCGTAGGCAGAGTAGGGTAAGCATACTCGTCTCACCATTCAGACTATTAAAAAAAAAGAAAATTCTTGATCTCTATGGACAAAAACTGAATTGAGCTTTAAAAATTATCCCTTAGAAACTTAGTAATCGTAAACTAATAGGAACTCAGTAAACGTAACACTAAAAGCTATTCACGTAAAATCAAGCAGTTTGCTCATATGCTGTCATCAAGAGAAATGATAAAAGTGGTGTCAGTCGCCGCTCGTCTTCATCAGCTCAACAGTAACGACAGAAGAACAAACATGTTAAAATAGAATAGAAGGGCGATGACATGTGTATGATAAGTAGATTCTACCGTGGCGGGGTAACCGGCTGTGAAACGAGAGGCCGCGGGTTCGATCCTTGCACCGCGGCAAATGTTGTAGGTTCTGATACCCACGACACAAAATTTAATTGATGTTAATGTGAGGTTAGAACTATGTATGTGAACGTTGGATAAAAAAAATACACTTTATTTTTGACTATGCTGGCACGGTAAAACTGCACTGCCTGATAATGGTTTCTTAGATTTACGCGAATGTTACACATTGAAATAAAACTATTTTTACGGATTTTGTTTGTAACAGTCACAGAGCAGATGACTAATACCTCAGTCTGCCCCGTGACCACGAAAGCTGAAAAGCAATCGAAACGTCGGGAAGTTAAAAAATGTAAAAATTAAACCAAATCGCGATAAAATCCGTAAAAATAGTTTTATTTCAATGCACTGCCTGATATTAAGGGCACCTTAGATAGATTATACACACAGTTCTGCAAAACTTCGAACCTAGATTGAGAGCTCGTACACCAAACTGCGATGCGACTTCATCGTAAAAATCTACGAGTTCTCACAAACGCAAGGACTTGGGTATTGTTTCGCATCACGCATTCCTTCTTCTTTTATTTTCCTATACTTCCTTAGCAAGGAATGGTCACCTGAATCGTGGAAGGCAATTGTGGAACCCTTCGGTGGCCGTCGTGTGCTGGGCGACACTAGATACCTAAGGGCGAGAAGCAGTACATATCATAGTGTTGCAAGTGTTAATGTAATTATCCAAGGGCAACGCAATCTGTAGCCGCGTGGCGTCGCGGCGCGACATTCGCATTCCTTCGCCATTCCATTAGTCGATGGTTAGAGGAGCTCAAACTTTTTCATTAATGCTAAATATTTTGAGTTTTGCAGGAAATCATTGCATCTTACCTATTTTAATATGGTGGCGCGGTATATGGCGCAGAGACATGGACACAAACAACTGTGCATAAAATCAAAGTAGCACAAAAACAAATAAATAAGTAATAAATACACCCAACAGTCACATACATAGACTTTCTGTATTCTGGATTCGAGCAAGTAGCGTAATTCCAAGCATTGCACGTTCCATTTGACGTTGACAGCCTCCGTGGCGCAGTTGGTTAGACGCCGGCTTTGAACCAAGAGGCCGCGGGTTCGATCCTCGCACCGAGACAAATGTTTATGTGAACCACAAGTATTTGTTTTGGGTCTGGGTGTTTTTAAGACCGAAAAAAGTCTCTCGTAGTTCCTGATACCCACGACACAAGACACGATCTTAGTGTGAGGTCAGGAGTCCTGACTCAGGACTATGTATGTGACTGTTGGGTGTATTTATTTATTTATATTCAATTAATTTCGTTGCAAATTAAGGACAAGCTAGTCACTCTAAGAAATTCGCTAAGGCAACTCCTGTGAGTTTGGATCAACGGTAAAGAATTGACACCGAGCACTCAAGCTCGACGGTTTAAATATAGAAGTTATGAAAATGCCACCTGATTTTAAATGACTCCACAAGGAAACTCATTCAAAAGTCAAAACTTAACTTTAAAATAGCCAAAATTAATAATTTCCAACCCTCTTCATCAATCAAAGACGACAAAAGGCTTCTAAAAAGCCAAGTTTGAGAACCCTAAGTTCCTACAAGCATTAGGGTTCTAAACGGCCCGCGCGCGGTCTGGCGATGCACGGGTTAATTACATGGATAATTGTGGTCGTGCAAAGGGTTAACAATTAACATAGTGTGAACGGTGATTATTGTTCAACCCATCCGCGGGTCGAAGCGACCCAAACGGCGCGGCAATCTGAATAACTTTTTTGATTGCATGAAGGGTTATGTTTTTGTGAAAAGAATGCAATTTTAATAATACGAATAAATTGTAAATTTGTAATGTAATGTAACATCCCATAATCGTAATGGTTTCTTAGATTTACGCGAGTGTTGTTTTTACAGGTTTTATCGTGAATTTGGTCATATCGAGTCACACAATAACAAATCAAATAAAAAAAAAATACAAAATGGATTACCCAACCTGAGTTTGAACCAAGGACTTACCGATTCACAGTTCATAGTACCATTAAGGCGCCTAAAATTGATCGAAATCCTCTACGCGTTAAAAATACAAACTATTGAGACAGTACATTTCATACCTCCTTCCATTTTCCCCCTTATTCTTAAATTCACCCAATATTATATTTTTCTATGCGACGATTATCATCACAATTATAATTAACGTAATTACATTCAAAACATTAAAGGATACACTGCAGGCCATTAAAACCGTGCACTAGAAATACTAGAATATTCATGCCGAGATTTCTTCGTGGATTTCTTTCTTCCTTTTTCAAACCATGGCTCGTTTAAAACACATTACGACAAGCGGGTGAATGTACAACGCAACGGTTTTTATGTTAACTACTAAAAAAGATTGGATTTAAATATGAATTTTTAAAGGAAAATATTGAGGAAAGGTTTCGTGTTAATTCGTTAGTTGTGATGCTTGCAACTAGTAATTTAAACCTAGTTACTCTTCGTTCTGTAAAAAATCTTTCAACAAAAAATTTAGCATCATTTTTGCAGTCACCAGTCCCTACCAGCACTAAAAACACGAAACAGACAATATTGAAATTCACTAGGCGGGAGCAACGAAACCTTTATCCAAAATGGCGACCGCTTGACTGCTAAAAAGGCTCGAGATGTTTGCCTTAACCTCGGATATCGCTTCACTTGCATAATTCTAGAACCGATGACGTCATCGGTACAAGGAAGTAAAGGGGTTGAACAACTTCAAACAGTGTTGGTATAAAGACTTTTTAACAGTACAAAGTGACTACAAAGCCCTTGATAAATGCTGATAGAGTGTTTGACTTGAGATGGTTATATCGTTGGTTGACACAATTTTGCCGGCCTGATTGTACCCTAATATAATAGATTAATGTATTTTGAAGTTATACTTCTTTAGGCGCGTTATGAAAAAATGATGAGAGTGAAATTTTAAGATGCGCGCGCATCTGTGACACAAAATAATTAACAGTATGAAGTTGTCTGCTTAGCCGAAGCTACCAACAAAATAGAAATTGAACCTCGATATTAGTCGCGCATGTTGGTACGCTCGTCACCTCTGATCACTGTTTTCATATGTCAAACATTTAATGTTCATCCTGTCGATACAGTAAACTCTTCCCTCAAATTAAAGAACGTATTTAAATAAATGTTTCGAATCGACAACATATCGCTCATCCAATGGAACAATGACGTAATTACAAAAAAGTCGAAAATGACTTTTGAATGTCTTATTGAAAAGTTTTCTTGAGTTTCTCATGAAGTTATTGTAAATTATCATTGATAGTACAGTTACTTACATTAATATTAAAAGAATTTCATCAGAATGATTGGAAATACATTATATTTTAAATCTCAAACTTTTAAAAAGTTCTCCTGAAAAATAGCTAAGACGTAATTAAGTCATTGTTCTATTGGATGAGCGATATATCCACAATATTCGGATAATGGCGTATTTTTGATTTTAAATATGTAGAATAATGTTACTAATGAAAAAGGACTGACATTTAAATTGGTTGTCAAATATTTATGCGTGACTTCAGAAAGGAGATCGGTCGGATTGTGCTTATATACTTTTTCAAATGCTCCAATATAATTGAGGTTAACTATCCGTATGTATTATTTATTGATATAAATTAAAATACTTTTATTTAATATAATTAACACTAAATATTATTAAATTATTAATGTTAAATACTTATTATTGGTTATTTAATATTTACAAAATAAAGAAATAAATTTAATAAAACATTTAATAAAAAGTTTGTGATAAAAATTAAAATTGAACATCAAATTATAATATTATTTTTTAATATTTGCTATTAAATTGAATAAATAATAAATATTTATAAAAATAACTAATTAAATTTAATGAAATTTTTTTGATAAAAATGAAAAGTGATTATTAAATTAAGAAATCAATAAAAATTATTTAAAAAAATGACCAACCTTAAGTTCAATTTTTGAATTTATCGTATCATATTTTAGTTATCATAAGCCACTGATAACTGAAGTTCCGATTCAGACATTACCGGAAGATACTATGGAAGTGGACATCATTTAATTAAAAATACAATTCGAATAATAAGTTTTATGTTAGACTTAATGTAAGAAAATAAATATTTATTTATTTAATTTTTCAAATTTAAACTGAACTTTGTTGATTATCCTATTCCAATCCTTCTATTATTTAATTTTAATTAATTATTTGCATGCAATTAAAAACTATTTTTAATGATGTTAAAGAAGTATAACTTCTCACGCGCGTACATAAGTACACGCACCCATTTTTTTAATTCTGATACAATAGCTCGTTAACAATTGGACAAACCCTAAGAGCAAATTCATATCTGAATTAGAAGTTTCCCTAACATTATATTTATTTAGTCAATTTCAAAATTAATACTACAAAACAAAAATGACATTGCAGGACAACAAAATCTAATATTATTGTTATAAACTTCCCTAGCCCCTCAAATTACCGCAGGAATGACAAAAACACCACCAAAACAACATTAACACGCAACACATCCCATCTTTGTATTTACAAAAATACACTCGTGACCACTACAAATGACATAAAAAATAACATAATCGTTCACAAATTGTACGAAGACGCCGCACGGCGCGCCGAGTACGTTCAATTTATTTTATTGCTACACGCAGGCGATGGAATTTATTACGTATCGCGGCCGGTTTTCTTGTCCCGCATTGTATAACATAACATAAACATCACGCCTCTTTTCCAGAAGGGGTAGGCAAAGGTGCTTCCAGGATACGCACTTTGCTTTGTATGTTCCGTCCCATAATGTGATAGGGGGCGAGCCTATCGCCATGTTTTGATTTCGCCATGAATTAGCTGTATTAAAATAATTTAAAGTCATTTTACAAAAGCAGTCGAGGTGAAATTGACTATAATTGAGGAGACACGTATCGCTGACTCCAGCATTTTTTTGCAAAACAAATGAAAAATATACCTACAAATCATATTAGCATGTTTATGAAATAAATTGTTTTATATCATGTCGGAAATATCTGTGAACCTAGCTGGAATGCGGTTCACATTAATTTTTTTTTGTATTGCCCGATCTACTATGTTATTTTACATTAAAAACGTTTTGAAATGGATGCGAATTCTATTTTTTATTCTTTTTTCTATTTTAATTCATTTTGTTCAACCTATATTTCGAATTTGCTGAACTTATGTTCCAATGACGTCAATTATTCAGGTCCACAGATATTTCCGACGGGTTATACTAACAAGAAACGGAAATGAATGTAAGGTGATGATAAATTCCATATGAACGACTAATATCGGCGATTCATGCACTATTCGGTTAGTCATTCTCGTGGTGGTATAATATAAATGAAATTAAAATAGGATATAACTTGGGCCTATGCTAAACCACACAAAAAAGGAATAATTATATGAACTTCCTCCTTTTTTGAAGTCGGTCCATAGACTTGGAAATTATGCGTAAACATACTAACAAAAAATATACAGACGACTCGAGTAGCATCTTCTTATTTTCTAAATCGACTAACACATCATTAAACTTTTAAAACTTACTCTACCTTCTTCTTTTTGACTTACTCTAACATGTTTAAGTTAATCATTCCATGGGCACAACAAATATGAATTCATTAATATTACACATAAATTCGCGCTTAAAGTAACAAAATACTAAAATATATAAACTACAGTAATAAAATTATACTGAAACTAAAACTCACCATAAGAGGAATATACAGCCAATGACAGCAACACGAGCAGAGGCGCGAACACCCGCCCGAACCTCACTTGCAACGCGCACACCGCCATAGCGTCAAAATGGCGGACTACTTACAAAATTATAATTCACACTACACTTAATCACATAATAATATTTTGTAGATTAATTTTAACTTAACAGGTCGTCTTGACTTTAATTTTGATTGGCTTTGAGAATTCATTCGCGGTGTGTACTTGCTTCTGGAAAGAGAGAGAACATATGTTAGAAACGTTTGAAACATACATTTTAATAGATTATAAAAGTCCCGAGAAATATCGGGTTAATAGTTTTTGAGAAAATTGCGGACATACATACATATAAACACAGGTCGAATAAAGATTTTTTCAAGTTGGTTCAAATAGACATGTACAAATTAAAATAAAACTAGGTATAAGGATTTTTTTGGAAATTTTAGTTTTTTTTCACTTGTCGAAGTTTCGAAGACTCAAGTCAACACTTTAGTCACGAGACGAAATAAGGTGTTCGTCTTCTGAAATGATAAATAGGTACAATTACAAAATATAAATTGAAGGTTAACACAGGACTAATGTACATAAGATTTTTAGCCTCCTCAGCCTCCATAGCGCAGTTGGTTAGACGCCGGCTGTCAAACGATAGGCCGCGGGTTCGATCCTCGCACCGATACAAATGTTTCTGTGAACCACTAGTATTTGTTTCCGGGCTGGGTGTTTGTGAGACCGAAAAGTCTCTCGTAGTTCCTGATACCCAAAACACAAGACTCGATCTAAGTGTGGGGTCAGGATTATGTATGTGACTGTTCGGTGTATTTATTTATTTATTTAATGTATGAAACGAGGGAAAAAAGCAGAAGGTGAGAATATAATACCCGTAGTGACTACCAATTTAATATTGGCGATGACTTACAACTGTCGTCTGTGCTAGGTTATAAAAATATTTCTTCATTAGGTAAGATGATAGTAATACCTATAGAGAAAGCTGAAATATTCGTATCCGTTATATCCTAGGATATCTCATAGTATTATATTATAAAGAATATTTTTTCATCTGATCCAAATTAATATTATAAAGAGGAAAGTTTTGATTGTTTGTTTCCATTGAATAGGCTCTGAAACCACTGGACCGATTTGAAAAATTCTTTCACCTTTACAATCGTACATTATCCCTAATGAACATAGGCGATGGAATATTAAAAAATAAAGTGTATCAGCACCCGGGCGGAGCCAAGCCACGCCGCTAGTACATTAATAAAACGGTCATGGTGAAACACAGTACTGACTAGAAAACCATCGATCAATTATACACTAGATACAACATGAGCGCTTGAAAAATGGCACCGAAAAAGAGTGCTTAAATCACGAGTAAGCACTCTTTCGCCTTCAGTCGCGCGCCGACCGTTGCTTGTGACAATGCCTAAATGCTCCGCAAAAAAGTGCAAAAACAACACGCTTACTAAGCTTAAAACTCATGGGATTTCGTATTTTCGGTAAGTAAAATTAATTTACTTGCTTCCTACTTTAATCAATATGTGAAATTGAGTACCAATAATTAAATATAAATTAATTTAGCAACCTAAAATCAACCAGCGCTGCTTCGCAGTTGTCTCTTTCGACACGCTTAAATAGACAAGGATGAGTAGCGTCATGATTTGGAACAGAATATTCATGGAGTAGTTTTATTTTGTATTTTTTAGTTACTAATTTTAAATAATTTAAACTTATTATATACTAGCTTCTGCCCGCTAACTTCGTCTGCGTGATTAACTTTATTTAAAAAAATATACATGTATAGATTATTTGGAATTTGAAATCCCGTCCCGTCCCGTCCCGTCTCGTTATATCCCAACCGTCCCATACCGCCATATTAGTTTTTCTCATTTATCTTCCATTATAAAAAAAAACATCCTGTATGTAAATTAAATATATATCAGTTTTCAAGGTGGACCTGCAGCAATATAACTGTGAAAACTGCATCTCATTTGGTGCGGTAGTTTTTGAGTAATGTGCAAGCAAACAAAAAGAAACACCCTGTATGTGAATTAAACATATACCACTTTTTTAGTTGGACCTGCACCAATATAATTGTGGAAACTGCATCTCATTTTGTGCGGTAGTTTTTGAGTAATGTGCAAGCAAACAAAAAGAAACAGCCTGTATGTAAATGAAATATATACCAGTTTTCAAGTTGGACCTACACCAATATAACTGTGGAAACTGCATCTCATTTCATGCGGTAGTTTTTGAGTAATGTGCAAGCAAACAAAAAGGAACATCCTGTATGTTAATGAAACATATACCAGTTTTTAAGTTGAACCTGCAGCAATACAACTGTGAAAACCGCATCTCATTTGTTTCAGTAGTTTTTGCGTGATGCGCAAGCAAACATACAGACAGACAGACAGACAGACAGACAGACAGACAGACAGACAGACAGACAGACAGACAAAAATTCTAAAAAAAATTGATTTGGCTTCTGTTGCTGTTATAAAGACCCCTCGCGTTAAAATTTCTCAAATATCTTCCATGTACAGACATCGACCATTTACATTTTTATTATATGTATAGATTAAAAATTAACATCAGAAATATTTATTACAGATTACAGAATTGATTATATTATGTACAGACTATGTTAAAATATATTAAAAGGAGACATTGTGAAGTAAATATAAAAAAAATAGTTGTGTGTCAACGATTTTTGTTTCATTTGTTCATGATTTTGCCATATTCGTACAACATTTAACATAATGTAAAAGAAAAATAAACTTAAGTATATTTATTTATTTAAATCTTTATTGTACACAGAAAAATAACATACAGAAACAGAAAACCAAAAAAAATAATTATTTTATTTTTATTATTTTTTTCGATTTATCATTTTTTACAAAATTATCACATTTTACATATCATATCACTTTACCTATTATATTGTAGATTTATATGTTCATGTTAATTCATAGAAAAAATATGTAACAATTCGACTCCATTGCGCCCTTTATTCCGCTGTCCAACTAAAGTCATAAAATTTTATTACTTTCGAGGACGTCTCATTCAAAAAGGGACTTTATGCCCCAGGAATAAGGTGAAATTTGTGTTAATTTGTGATCTTCTTGTTCAGTTTTTTGTTTCAATGCATCGGTGCCACTTTTTAAAGGAACATTTACAGGGAACTGTGTATCTAGTGTATAATTGATCGATGTAGAAAACATTAAGAAATATAATACGGTTATTGCTAGTTTATTCCTAGCATTAATCCCCAACAAAAGATATTTTTCCACCCTAAGACAAGGGATGAAAGGGGCTGATCGCACAACGGTTCAAAGCATTGGTTTATAAAGAGCTATTCTAATAATATCGGGTTACCGGTGTGTTGTGCGAGTCTGTGCTAATGACGTGTTGTCTAAGAGCCTGCAGTATTATACTAAAAATTATCCGCCCATATAAATAAATAGAGGGCCGGCAGCGACTGGATGCGTGAAGCAGCAGACCGGGCTCTGTGGCGTACCTTGGGACAGGCCTATGTCCAGCAGTGGACTACAACGGGCTGATGATGATGATAAATAAATACATAACGAGACTTAACATCTTATGACTCAGGATGGCGAGCGTAGGAATGACTAGCATTGCTTTGTAATACATGGTGTTGTTTGGTTTTGCTAATGTCCATGAGCGGTCGTATCGCTTACCATCAGGCGAATGGCATTTCAATCATTGCAATAAAAAAAATACACCCAACATTCACATAGTCCTGACTTCAAGATCGAGTCGGAGCGGGGATCGAACCCGCAGCCTCTCGTACTTATTGTATTAATAAAGACACAGCCTTTCATTCAAAATTCTTGTAATCAAACTCCCTAGTAATTTCTAGACAGCATCCGTGGCGCAGTTGATTAGACGCTGTGAAACGAGAGGCTGCGGGTTCAATCCCCGCACCGAAACAAATGTTTGTAAAGCCAATAAATAATTGTCTCCGGTGTGAGTTTTTATGAGACCGAAAAGTCTCTCGTAGTTTCTGAATACACGACACAAAATTCGATCTTAGTGTGAGGTCACTATGTACTGTGGGTGCGTATTTTTTGTTTTAACCTCTCTAACTCCTGGACAAAAGAAGGGACGTCTAATGCACTAATTACTGCACTCTGTTTCGTCCGTATTTTTGTTTCATTTTCCCTCGGGCGCTGAGAGGGATGTGTTCGCTCCCTCTTGCACTCGTTGGAAATTAAATAAAACAAAAAGAGATAAACACAGACGGGACAGGTGTCTTTGCTTTTAAATTAGATGATGGTTGTTGCGCGTCGTTTATGCGTAGTGGGTTTGATTCCCAGGTTAAAATTAGTTGGAGAGTGTTATTATAACTTCAATAAACCAATGTTATTATTATGTTACACATTTTGCAGTTCAAATTAATTCAACATCGCACGATTGGATGACAATCTATTCGGGAGATTCAAAATGAATTTCCCGACTTTCGAATCGAACCCAAGGTTCAACCGATTTTACATACGCATGTGACATCAATTATACATAAGCTTACGCCTATATGCCCAAAGAGGTAAGCGTTTTTTATGCAATTAATGGTGTGACGAGCATGCCAAGCATTGCCTTGTAATTCATGGTGTTTGGTTTTACTACTGTCCATGAGCGGTCGTATCGCTTACCATCAGGCGAATGACACGCTCGTCTCGCCATTCAATGCAATAAAAAAAATTAAAACTACTACAATCCATGTAAAAAAATCTAAGAATAAAATACACAGAAAGTTTCTCATGACATGCCTATATTTCTTAGAAATCCTTGTCCTACCCCGAGGGCCTCTAAGTACAGAATTAAGAATTAAAAAGACATACATCCCTGAGGTTATACAACCGATTTCGTCATTATCAGAAAGATATGTACAATTTATATATTATATTGTACATAATAAAGGTCAAGTATTTAGCCTCAGGAAAATATACAGGGTAGGTATATCAAGACCGCGACCGAAAACGAAGCCAGGTGGTAGTTTTAGTGGTTACAGACACGATGCAAATAAAAATTTCACCAAAACAGCGACATATATGTTTTTAGATTTTTTTAAAAATCGTCTTGTTTAGGTGGTAAATACCTAGTTTTTGCGAAAATAATAATTTAAACCCTTTCTTACCATTGAGTGTTTAAAAATAAAGAGGTCTACATCATTATTTTAGGAAAACTATGTTTTTATCACCCAAATACGACGATAAGTAAAAACTTTCAAAAAAAAAGTTGTCGATTTTTTTTTGCGAAATGTTTACTTGCATTGTGTCTGAAGTCACTAATACTACCACCTGGCTTCGTTTTCGGTCGCAGTCTTGATATACCCGGTATATGCTAGGAATTTAACTGCCTCGATGGCGTAGCTGTACGGTACGATTACAATGCTGAGGGCTCGGGTTCGAATCCCGGGTCAAAGTGATATTGGATTTTTCTATTCTTTATCCGCCCGGGGTTACTAATTTGTGCCCGATATGGTGATAGGTTCACCCCCTATATCATGGGACGGATCACAAGGCTAAACATGGGTGTCCTGGTAGCACCGCTGCCTACCCCTTCCGGAAAAAGGCATGAGGGATTTGATATTCTTATTATTTTCACACCAGCGCTTTCGGCGACAGAATGTCGTGGACGATCTACATATAAAGAAATTATTAACAAGATTGTTTTGTTTTATAGGTTTCCTCACGATTTTCTCCTAAAGTGCGTGGTAATTGTCAGTCATACACACAAAACTGTCTTTTTGGTAAGAACCGTAAAATTCAAGATGGCGGTGAAATTAATCATTCGGTTGACACGACGTCAAGACGACGCGTTGAGATCGGTTTGTCTGCAGTCTTGCTTGTTTGTTTGTCTTGGGGTTGTAGTTAATCGTTTCTATAAATATAGAGCTTGTAACATAAATATAGTACCTATAGCCTAAGCTAAGTAAAGATACTGAAATAAAATCAACACTTTTGAATGCAAGATGTCTTACGAATTTAAAAATCCTCTGTCTATACTAATTTTATAAAGAGGAAAGATTTGTTTGTGTGTTTGCAATAGGCTCCGAAATTACTGAACCGATTTGAAAAATTCTTTCACTGTTGGGAAACTACGCTATCTCCGAGTGACATAGGCTATTTTATATTTTCAAAAAAATAGGGATTCTTACTTAAACTAGAAATAATGTAACCAAAGATGTAAAAAAAAATACCTAAAATATTCTTTACATCGCGTGCGCTGCGAAAGCTATAATAGTTAGTTATGTTGTTGATGTGAACTGAACTCAAAAACTATCTGCACCCGGGCGAAGTCGGGCCGAGCAGCAAGTATTCAAAAAAAAAGTTAAAAAGTTTTTGTATTTTTATTTTTGTATGTTGTATGGATTTAAAGGATCTACGCCTAATTTTAAGGGTATCTGTAATTAAGTTTAATCTAAGTTTTTTGGAAAAGAAATACCTATGCAAACTAAAAGAATATCTGCATCTGCTAACCGAAGCCGTACTACCCAAAAATATATATTTTTTGGACGTCATACCAGATGCATCCTTGCCGAACCAGGGAAAATCAATACAAAAAAACCTGGCGAACTCACAAAGACGTATGAGATTTAATTTGTCGGCATCTAGCCGCGGGTGATCCAGGGATTACTGTGTCGCATTCGGTCCGTCCGTTTGTTTGTAACGCTCCTGTCCTGCCCCGGGGTAACTCGTCCGGGATAGCTCGCCCCCTTTCAATAGGGTTCTCGTGTGCGGATTTTTCTAATGCGAATATTCGTCCGAAACGATGGGCCAGCTCTGCAAATGAAATATCTTTATCTTTTAAAATTTAAAGGTTTTGAGTATGTTTGTTTTGCTTTCCCGGCTAAACCATTAAACTGATTATCTTAAAATGTCGTATACACGTTGTCAGGGATACAGAAAAGGATATTGACTAATTTTTATACCGAAAATAAGTGCTATTCCCGAGGAATAATGACCATTAGGCGGTCGACCGGCAGCCTACTTATGAATGTTTTTCAAATAGCGTATTACATCTTAAAGGTCGGCAACGCATCTCCATGCCTTATGCAGATGTACATGGGCGGTGATCACTTTCCATCAGATGAACCGTAAGCCACTCGTGGACAGTAGAAAACCAAACAAAGCCATGAATTACAAAGCATTGCTTGGCATTCCACTGCGCTCGCCATCCTGAGACATAAGATACATACATACATACATAAACTCACGCCTTCATCCCCGAGATTTTCTGCGACATAAGATGTTAAGTCTAAATTTGTCCAGTAGTTATTTCAGCTACAATGTCCTTCAAACCGGAGCACAACAGTGCATTTACACTGGTGTTTGTTGGAGAAATAGACATTGCGGCGGTACCTACCCAGGCGGCCTCACATTTGAGGCAACTACACGAGTAAAGCCGTGAACAAAACTAAACTAATAACATTAAAATCACAGCACATAGACGCAAGAAATCATTACCGGCCCGTTTGTCCTCTCATGATTTATGTTCGGGCGTTTTTGTTTTGTTTTTTCAACGCGCCCTCTCGACTTAGCGGTTCTCATTAGAGCTACGAATCTTATGGAGATGTTCATTTAATTTATTTAACATCTGTTAGTCTTGTGGTAAAGAATATTCACTGTAAATTTCGTAAAATTTCGCCAAAATTCGTAAATTGGAGATTTTTTTTAAATAACTGACGTTGGAGAGTTAAACGTTACTGTTGACCGTGTACGTTAGTTAAGGCATAAACACTATACAAAAGGGGTAAAGATAAAAATATTTGTTATAAATCGTAATATCTGTCTCTTTCATTCCAGCGACAGCGACACTGTGTTCCCTCTCTTTCCACTGGTTTGCCGCGTGGCTAATACGCATGTACAGGTTTGTTCACGATGTCCGATATACATACATAAATAAAATCACGCCTTTATAGAAGGGGTAGGCAGAAGCGCCACCAGGACACCTACATTTCGCTTCGTATGTTGCGTCCCATGAAGTGATAGGGTGCGAGCCTGTCGCCATATCGGGCACAAGTTCCTGACTCCGGGCCGATAATGAATAGAAAAACCCAATATCACTTTGCCAGACCCGGAATTCGTAGACTTCAGCTTTGAAATCGTACCGTAATAACTACACCACCGAGGCATGTCAGAAGTGTATTTGTTTGATGTGTATTTGATTAGTGTTATTGTAACATCGCGAAATCGACACGCGATGTTACGGGTGACTTTAACTGATGACTAGTCTAATCAACAGTTTACTTGAAGATGGTGAACGAGGCCCTAAGTCTATTAATCCTTTCACAGCCCATACCTTTAAAAACAATTCCAAAAACTCGTTTAATGTGACATCAACGTCGGCATTCACAAAGCCACCTCTGTGTGTTTGTACGTCTGTGCGCCGTCGTCTTTGATGTGTCCGCCGAGTTTATAATATTTTACGAGCTCCAAGGAAATCTTTGTATAGTTCGTATTATATTCGATTGTTTCCGGTGTAGTGGCTGTCGAATGAATTCGTATCGTGAGGTGACGGGTTCGATTTTTAAGTTTGGGGACATGTTTTCATATTCCAATATTTTACTATACCGGGTATATCAAGACTGCGACCGAAAACGAAGCCAAGTGGTTGTTTTAGTGGTTACAAACACAATGCAACAAAAAATTTCGCATACGTGTTTTGGGTGCTACATACCTAGAAAAAAAGTAATTCAAACGCTAATGTACCATTGCGTCTTTGAAAATAAAATGGTGTACATCATTATTTTAAGAAAACTATGTATTTTATACCCAAATACGACGGTAAGTAAAAAAAAGGCGATTTTTTTATCGATATTTCTAGATGCATTGTGTCTGCAGTCACTAATACTACCACCTGGCTTCGTTTTCGGTCGCAGACTTCATATACCCTGTGTATGTGCTGTACTTCATCAGTCCATATACGTCCCACTGCAGGGCACGGGCCTCCTGTAAAATTGACAGGACGTTTGATAGAGGTTAGGCCATATAGTCCACGACACTAGTCTAGAGCGGCTTGGCAGACTTTACATAATATGGAAATTCTTAAAAAACGCTAAGGTATGCAGGTTTCCTCACGATGTTTTCCTTCACAGTTATAGTGCATAGTGGTTGACTATATCAATACACACATGACTCCGAAAAGTCAGAGGTGCCCTGGGATTTGAACCCGCGACTACTGAGAACATGTTGGCAGCAATGTCTGGTCAGTTACCATTAGACCACCACTCGCTTACCTTAAGAGCGTTTCTTTCTCCATACAGAGAATATACTTTTGCTTTACACGTTCATAATTGCATCGAATGGTACGAGACTACCGTCTGATACCATTCGATGCTCTATCTGGACGGCATCAGCACTTACCACCAGGAGCAATGCAGTCACTGTGCCGTGAGAGAATAAAAAACACGGTCTTGGTGGACTACGATCAGCGGGCAGATTCTTAAGATACTTTCCACTGATTGACAAATATTTATTGATGAAATTTTCGTGAAATTACAAACAGGAGACATTTACATATAATGTACGTTATTACTTTAGGCGTATTAAAGGTTAATTGGGATATCCCGATAGTTCAATCATTTGATGTAATGGTGAAAGTATTTAACTTAATAGCAAATAAATACACCTAACAGTCATACACAGAGTCCCGACCCCACACTAAGATCGAGTCTTGTGACGTACCAAAAACTACAAGAGACTTTTTCGTCTTATATAGGAGTAAGATTATATTCGTATGAAGGAAAATAAGTTTAAAAATCAAATATCATTTTAGAAATCGGTTTTATTTTTAACCGACTTAAAAAAAGGAGGAGGTTTTGTACTTACCATCTAGTGCAATAAAGGCACTTTATCACAGTATAAAACCTCTTGACACTTCAATGAAATACCTATTTAACTGCAACATTGTAAACCCATCAATCAATTAAGATAACAATACGAAGAAAAATGGTCGAGTGCCGTATCGAAAGCTGTGTCCAATTCGATGATGTTTTGATTAAATAACCATCGGGGAGTATTGAAAAATGGAGATTTAATTCGGGCTAAGGGACTATTCATAATGTATTATCTGAATACTTTTGTGTATGGACTGTTGATGACGATGCGCTGAGATTGTGGTCGCGGGTTCGAATCCTAAAGCACCCGTGTAATCTTTTTTGAGTAATGTTTGTGTTGATAATTGGTAACTACGTAATTTAAAGGTGAAGAAAAACATAGTGAGAAAAATGTAAACCATATAGGTAGTTATTTTTATAAGAATTTCTTAAAGTACATTATCATCATCATTATCAGCCTTTTGCAGGTCACTGCTGGACAAAGGATTCTCCCAAGGTAGGCCACAGAGCGCAGTCTGCTGCTTTATACATCCAGTCGCTGCCAGCCCTCTTAACAGAACAGATAACCGCTGGAGTAAGCGTGTTCTTGAAAATAAAATGAAATGAAAATAATTTATTGAATCCATTCATTAAAATGTTCAACATTATTTAGATTCAGTCATTTTTTAAACTACCACACGGTTCGGAAAGCGGTTTTCAATAGAGAAGAACGGGCAAGAAACTCTCGTGTTGCTCTTTCAAACCCAGTTTACAATGTAGTGATTATTACAAAAATTACAAGTTGGTTTAAATTAGAGCAGTTCATTAATAATATGTTATAATTTGCAAGTAGGCTATATTTTTAATACGAATATGTTTACTTTACATATAATATCGCTGAGAGAAACGAAGTATACGAAGAATCAGTATACTTTGTTTTGCTAACGCAATAAATAATTATAAAAGCGTTAAGTGGAGACTGCGTCTTAAAGTACACTAAGATAAGAATCAAACTGAATCAAGAAAGTGGAATAGATTTATGGTTTCGTCTATGTTCTGGTGTCAAACATACCTGCATAATTATTATGACTGACGACATATATCTATGGATTTTGATTGCACCGCAATCAAAATCTGTACTGTAATGTACTGTATCTGCCCATACACGTCCCGTGGCAAAGCAGGGGCCTCCTCTACAATCGATAGATTTGAGAGGGGTGAGGTCATATAGTCCACCACGCTGGCCTAGTGCGGGTTGGCGGACTTTACCATGGAATTTCTTGCAAATCGCTATGGTAAGTTTCCTCACGATGTTTTCTTTCA
Organism: Deilephila porcellus; assembly: GCA_905220455.2. Classification (NCBI taxonomy): domain Eukaryota; kingdom Metazoa; phylum Arthropoda; class Insecta; order Lepidoptera; family Sphingidae; genus Deilephila; species Deilephila porcellus. Next base: position 1,651,636 of record LR999997.1, on the reverse strand, counting down.
CCATTATAGTGAGTGTTGATTGACTCAATCATTTACATGAGTGTAAAAAAACTAAAACTATTCCTGAACTAAACAAACACAAATTCAAGGAAAAGTTTCGCTGGTTTTTTATACTTTAAAAGCTGCACAGGTTATAAAATCGACGGGTAACGATTACCGAAACCGCAGCGTGACCTCGTGACCTTTTTCCGTTTTTTTAAACGACGCAAGCAGAAAAATCTTGCTACCGCTCAACGCGACTCAAGTGGAGTAGGGACGGGACGAGCGGTGCGAATTTTTATCGATGCTTTCAGATTTATGGCCTCAATTTATAATAACTTTTTATTAATTCATGTTCTATAAATTAGTATTGCAACGAGAATGCATGAAAAGATTAATGAAAGAGGAGGATGCGAAAATTATATTTTAGGTCGTACAAAGAGGCTAACCGTTATCGCTGCCTACCTCTATGGTATGCAGGCGTGACGGTTATGTGTATATTTCTATGATTTTAGGAAAATATGCGTATTACTTAAACATTTTACTGGATATACACCTAGCAATTGATGGTTTATTCAGTTTTGAATAGGTCTGTATCATTGTTTCAACCAGAAAAATGGTTATTTCTCGTCGCTAGAAACACTACGATCTGGACTAAAGGAGAATGACCATTTTACTATGAAACTTGGTATCGGTGCGAAGATTTTTGTCCCTCGATTAAACCTGAATTTTAAGCAGTATCGGTATCGTGGTCAATGATATTTTTTACCGATACCATGAATGATCATCCTTTACCATCAAATATTTTATACTACCAATATTTTTCCGGAAACTATCGACATCCATTATCGACAGCACCCCACCCCTGCCAATTCACCTGTATAATTTGAAGGGCCATAGACTGCACTCGCCAAGCGACCCCTTTACCATGTCTACGGCATTCTTCAACCCTTGTGCAGCGTTTAAACTCGAAAAGCCGAGGGGTTGAACATACCCCTTTCGGATATGTGAGTTTTTATTCAGGTTCTACAGCTCACCTGAGGGTAATGTTTAGTTTAAATATAGGATCTCCGAATCCCAGGGCACACCACTGACTTTTCGGAGTTATGTGTGTATTGATAGTCAATCACCACGCACTTTAACGGTGAAGGAAAACATCGTGAGGAAACCTGCAGACCGTAGCGATTTTAAAGAATTTCTACGGTATGTAAGTCCGCCACCCCGCACTAGGCCAGCTTGGTGGACTATATGGCCTAACCACTCTCAATCGATTCTCTCGATTGTAGAGTAGGCCCGTGCCCTGCAGTGGGACGTATATGGGCTGATATAGATAGATAAATAGGATCTATTGTCATACAATAGACCAACAGCCCGTGGCCGTCAGACTTTCGTCATTTTATAAAAGCTTTGAAGCTTTGCTTAGTAAGTTTACCCTTGCCTATGACATAGGCATCACACGATCAGCTATTATGAATTTCCGTTCGTGGTGGCTTTGGAAGTTATCAGCATTTCTGGCAAGATGAAGGAACCATCAAAAGTGTCCAGATGCAAAGGAAAGATCTTTTGATAGTTGCCTCAACATATATAAAATTTAGCTTTAGTACTGGCTGATCGTGTGATGCCTATGTCAGAGGCATGCGCAGACAAACTTTCAGTTTTTACAAAATTATGAAAGCCTGGCGGCGATGACTGACGGCTGACGGGTTCTAGCTCTAATAGGTTACACCCAAACAGCGACACTTGAGAATGTCACTATGACGTCTTTAACCGTTGTGTAAGGTCACTATTTGGGTGGAAACGAATATACGGTATCAGCTCAAATACGTCCCACTGCAAAGCCCCGTGCCTTCTTATATAATACGGATCAAGTATGCAGTTTTAGTTTTCATCAAAATCGGGCTCGTGGCGCTTTTCAGTATTTTTCGCTATTCCTCATAATTTCGCATTCGGCCATCCACGCCCACTTGAAGAACTGACCCTGTATAAGCAAGTAAAATATGAACATACATTAAATTAAACATACATGGATTTAATTATAAATAAACATACACATACAGATGTATAAATACATCCATTTATATACATAATATGAACACACATAAGTGCACACTACACATATTTATTTAAATATATAAACAATTAATCGACGAGTGTGGTTGTTAAAGAGGCAAGTAGTGTTCTTTGACCATTCTTTTGAAAGACAACAGTGTTCGTGCCCGTCTCACTGCACTATAATACGTTTACGTAACCTTTTTTTTTGTCGTGGGAAAATCCTCATTGGGTACCCGACTATCTGGATAGACCAGGCATGCCGGACTCTTACCGGCTAAAAAACCCCATGTCTCCATCTGCACTTTGGAGGCACTTTGGACGTTTTCGTAACCTAACAATCACATATCTTCGAAAAATTGTGTGCCTCAGATTCGAACATACGACCACCTATTTGTCAGTTCACCTTCGAACATTCCATTTATGAATCATATAGCACATAAAAGTATGATTTATTTACAATACTTTCACCGCTCATTACATCAAATGATTGAACTATCGAAATATCCCAATTAACCTTTAAAACGCCTTCGTTAAATAACATACATTACATGTAAATGTCTCCGGTTTGTAATTTCACCAAAACTTGATCAATAAATATTTATGTCAATCAAACGAAAGTGTTCATAATTAAGACGTTTTACATCCAGTTACGAAAGTAATTGAGATCTGTATCTGTTTTTGTATCAGCCCATATATATCGCACTGCAGGGCACGGGCCTCCTCTACAATCTAGAGTACGATTGACACTGGTTAGGCCGTATAGTCCACCACGCTGGGCAAGTGCGTGTTGGCGGAACACACCATAGCGTGTGTAAAGTAAGTGGTAACGGACCAGACGCGGCTGCCAACATTTTCACGGTGGTCGCGGGTTCAAATCACAGGACACACCTCCGACTTTTCGGAGTCATCTGTGTATAGATAATAATCAATCACCACTATAACAGTGAAAGAAAACATCGCGAGGAAACCTACATACCGTAGCGACTAGCCAGAATTTCTATGGTATGTAAGGTCCGCCAACCCGCACTAGGTCAGCGTGGTGGACTATATGGCCTAACCCCTCTCAATCGTAGTCTCAATAGGACGTATAAAGGTTATCGTTTGATTATAACATTTTTCATGTATTATAAAAATCATCATCATCAGCCCGTTGCAGACCACTGCTGGACGTTATAAAAATACATATTTATAAATAGTTTGAACAGAAATTATTTATTATTTAAGCTGTAAAGTATTGGCAAATATAAAGACTGGTTCATGACTAATTTCAGTAATTACATTACAATCACAGGACTACCACTGCAGAAAATAGGTCATGCAATTATTTTCAACCTTTATGTCCATTTTCAATGGAAAATACACGGTTTATCTAGGATTCCATTTAAAATCCCTTTTAAGAGTTCTATAGAGTAAAAACTAGGCCGCAAAAACACCCTCATTTCCCCAAACCGTAAAACAAAACTGAAACTACCCACATTTTAAAACCACATTAAATATGAAATCAAAACTACACAGCAAAACACTCGCGAGTACATAAAAGAAGCGCAAATCTTTCTCCTACCTAATTACGGGTTTAATAACAGTCTATCTCGCTCGCACATCAGCAGATTACTACATCCGTCTCTTTCTCCATAAAATTTAACCGCCCGAAATCCGCGCTGTTTCCCGCCTCCTTTCGCCTCATATTGTGAGTCGTAAAGCTGGTATTATGAGTATAAAAAGCCCGTAACACATGCTTGGTGGTGCAACGAATGGTTATCAATAAGGATGGTTAATAAGGTAGGACATTCGTATCCGTTTGTATAGCACGGATAGTTCTTTATTAGTTGGCGAAACAGAATATACTGATTCTTCGTTATGGGCTACTTCGCTACACTGAGCCATATTAAATGTAACGTAAACATATTTGTAGTAAAAATATACCGGGTATATCAAGACTGCAACCGTAAACGAAGCCAGGTGGTAGTTTTAGTGGCTACAAACACGATGGAAATAAAAATTTCGCCAAAACAGTGACAGATATATTTTTGGAATTTTTAAAAAATCATCGTGTTTGTGTGGTAAATACCTAGTTATTGTGAAAATACTAATTTAAGCGCTTACGTACCATTGCGTGTTTAAAAATAAAGACGTGTAGATCATTAATTTACGAAAACTATGTATACCTATACCACCTAAATAAATAAATAATAAATTATAAATTTATTATTAAAATACTAATTTAAGCGCTTACGTACCATTGCGTGTTTAAAAATAAAGACGTGTAGATCATTAATTTACGAAAACTATGTACATATATCACCTAAATACGACGATAAGTAAATAAATACAAAAAAAAATATCGATTATTTTTGCGAAATTTTCACTTGCTTTGTGTCTGAACTCTGAAGTCACTCATACTACCACCTGGTTTCGTTTTCGGTCGCAGTCTTGATATACCCTGTATATATATTACTTACAAATTATAACAAATTATTAATGAACTGCTCTAATTTATACCAACTTATAACTTTTGTTAAATCACTATATTATAAACTGGTTTTGGAAAGAGCAACACTAGAGTTTCTTGCCCGTTCTTCTCTAGCGAAAACCGCTTTCCGAACTTTATCCAAATTGGGCGGCAATTAGATATCGATAACAGTGGAAAATTTGACGGAAATATTTTATTATTTATTTGTTTTAGTGGGTATATTTTTAATCGACTTCAAAAAAGGAGATTATCAATTCCTGTATGTATGTAATATTGTCAGAATTGCACAATTTTTGGATATGTTAGTCTATAACAGCTTCTGAACACGTGTGCCAAATTTCATAAATGTATGTATGTTTATATGTTTGTCCACGCATAGCTCAAAAAGTATAAGTTTTTTTATAATAACGGTAGCAGGATCTATTGGCTTTCAATAAAATTCATCCCCAAATTAACTTCCCATCTAAATTAATAAACATAGCTTTTAGTCAATATTTCAATTTACAAGTACTAGGGCAATGACAAACATTTGATCCAAAATCACCATCTGGGCCAAACTAGGGCAAACCTATAAACAGAAGATGCGACAATACGGTTTTGCGTCATAAATTTAATCATAAACTATACGCTCCATAAACATTTTATACGTATTTTAATTCACGCACACGGCCATTTATGGGGGGGAAGGGGGGATGTTGAGGAAGTTGTGCATTGATTTATACAAGCTACTTTAAGATAGTTCTTCCTTGAAAAGACTAAAGTTCTCCTGATGTCTAGATATAGCATCATTGTGTGAGATATGTGTATTTCTCCCGCCAAACAGCAGTGTAAATGCACTGTTGTGTTTCGGTTCGAAGGACATTGTAGCCAGAATAACTAATGGACATAATGAGAGTTAACATCGTATGTCTCAGAATGGCGAGCGCAGTGGAATGCCAAGCATTGCCTCGTAATTCATGTTGTTTGGTTTTGCTACTGATGGCATGCTTGTCTAGCAATTCATCATAATAAAAAAAGTGTATCCCCTTGCTGGCAAATATCTATACCAGTTTGATTGTAGCTTTAAATACATAAATGAACCTGAAATGCGACACATATTCTGGAGACTGTCCTCTCACTCCCGCCACTGCAACTCCTGTGTCTCAGGATCAACAGTGGCACGCATTGTAATGGCACCGAGCATTGAAGCTCAGCAAGTCTCCGGGAATGTCTAACTTGTCTTTAACCCGCAACGAAATCAATCAAAAAGTTAAATTAATTGGAGTTGGAAATATTTTTATCACGTGACACATTTATTAAAAATTTTATTATTTATTAAAGTAGATAATAATTATAAATAATAAGCTTTTATTTGGCACAAGCATAGGTACAATAGAAAATATTAATTGGGTAACATTTACATGGGTAACCACAATTTCCTATCTTCCCAGAGAATTCGAACTTTCTACCTAAGTAAACAAAACTACCCTTCTCAACAGACTTCTAACCCCACCGAACAGCGCAAATACGCTCCACTTACGCGAAATTAAATTTTAAATTGTGGGTAGTTTTGCACAGTGCACCTAGAACGGTGGCCGCTAATTGTTCGTTGAGCTATTGAGCCAAATTGCCGCAATTACCTAGACTGTACTGTGGAGGTTAGAGGGGGGACTAACGGTCTCTAACGGTTATTGAGTAACATAGGAGAAACTTTTTCTAAGTGCTTAATCTAGTAACCGTTGAGAGCAGCCCAGTGCCCTGCAGTGGGACGTATATAGGCTGATACAATACACTTCTATCAAACGACACTTGGAATCGAACTCACGATCTATTTTAAATAGGTAAATAAATACACCCAACAGTCACATACATAGTCCTGACCCCACATTAAGATCAATTAAGTCTTGTGTCGCAGGTATCAGAACTACGAGAGACTTTTCGGTCTCACAAACACCCAGACCCGAAAGAAATATTTGTGGAACGCACAAACATGTCTCTTAGTGCGGGTCGAACCCGCGGCCTCTTGTTTCACAGCCGGCGTCTAACCAACTGCGCCACGGAGGCTGTCAATTCTATTCCGCATGTCATTTACTTTATATTGTACTTAATTTGTATCATTCACCAAATAAACTAATATTGACACGTTCATTGAAGATATTGTAACCTGCTGACCTTTTGATAAACTTGTTTGATATTCCCACAACTGTTAAAAAGTCGCCGCTCTGCTGATAGGCATTAGTGATAAATATATTAAAAAATGGTAAAGATATACAAGTTTTTTTACTATAGGGATGTTTTCAATGTTTAATTTTGAACAGTATTTAATGATCACTGCAAAATATACATAATAAAAAAAAACATTAATTGAAAACAGCATCAAAATTGGTCGTAAAATGATAGTGAAATTAATATTTTAGTAGCGCAGTGGGGACAGTCGCTTTCTCTTTCGCACGCACGCGCCTTATGGAAGATGACGCCAAAGCACTTATTTGCATCCTTTTCTATTCCTCCTTCCACCAATTTTTTAAGAAGTGTAAGTTGTTTATTATCAAACTCATTTAAAAAAATCTTTCTGTTTACGAATAAATATATATAAATAATAATAAAAATTGATTGAACATCCTTATACTCGTAGTAGGTATGACTCGATCGGAGAACCACTGTCTTTTTTTCGTGATGAATGGCGAGACGAGCATGCCATTCGCCTGATGGCATGTGATACGACCGCTCATGGACAGTAGCAAAAGAAACATGAATTACAAAGCAATGCTTGGCATTCCACTGCTCTCGCCTTCCTGATACATAAGATGTTAAGTCTCAACATATCCAGTAGTTACTCTGGCTACAATGTCCTTCAAACCGGAACGCAACAGTGCATTTACACTGCTCATTTTCATTTCCAAATTTTATAATTCTATGCCAATGAAATGTACCATATAGGTTTTTCTAATTGGCGGACCACCAAGTGATCCTACATGGGCTCCATTTTCCATTTTTAGTACGGAGACATAAAAATAAAATAAAAACTACACATCAAACCGAACCTAATGGCATCCGAGAATAGGTAACAGGATTCGAACCGACGTCAACGCTCCGAAAACCGTAACACTATACCAGAGCTAATGCATTCCGTGTACTGTCGAACAGGGATTTACTACGGCGGTACGAGTATGTTCACGCCTGTATTAAGGAAGGTAGGCATAGGTACTAGTAGGACCTGTGGTGGAAGAAGGAATGGGAAGCCTTTGCCCAGCAGTGGGACAGTATGGGCTAAAAAAGGCTCTAGACCTATGCCCTTTTTATTAAACTTTTTTCATGTTGATCGTCTTGCCTTTTTGTCCCATAAATGCCCGTATATAATTTTTACTTTTCGTTTTCGGATAAAATATATGTGGTAAAATAAATACTATTTAAAATGAAATAATTAATTCGAACTCGCGACATGAGCACACGTACTATCAACTACGCTATGACCACTTTATTAACATCAGTGTCCGAGCGACCGCGTAAGGTCAGCGACCGCATAGGATGCTGTAACCTAATCCTATACGTAAAACCTGTTCTCTGAGATGGAACAGGTACCTAGCCCCGCGCACGGCTTAGAATCTAGACTTGAATATAATTCACTTAGCAATAGTTGTGACCTTAGAGTAAGATTCTCAGTTACATACATATATAAACTCACGCCTTTTTCCCAGAAGGGGTAGGCAGAGGTGCTACCAGGCACCCACATTTCGCCTTGTATGTTCCGTGCCATGATGTGATAGGGGGCGGGCCTATCGCCATTCTCCATTTCTCAGTTACTATTAAATAAATACCCAAAAATCCAGACACTGGTTTACTGGTAGGTCTCTCATATGTGGGAGGCCGCTTGGGTAGGTACCAATGCAATGTCTATTTCTCCACTAAACAGCAGTGTAAATGCACTGTTGTGTTCCGGTTTGAGGGACTTTGAAGCCAGAGTAACTACTGGACATAATGAGACTTAACATCTTATGTTTCAGGACGGCGAGCAAAGTGGAATGCCAAGCATTGCCTTGTAATTCATGGTGTTGTTTGGTTTTGCTGCTGTCCATTAGCGGTCATATCGCTTACCATCAGGCGAATGGCATGATAGTCTCGCCATTCACAGCATTAAAAAAACACTACAGAGTACAGACCTAATCTTGGGTTTTTTTTATAAGAAATTATGATATAAATAGGCACTACACAGAGAGAGGTCGCACTAATATGCGTAGGCAATCTTTACCTCGATATGGGGATCTAAATTGCGGTCTCTCGTTTTACAGTTCTCCAGGAGTCGCTATGGAGACTGTCCAACATTTTTCCTTGAGCCAATACTGTGTCTGTACCAGCCCATATACGTCCCACTGCAGAGCAAGAGCCTCCTCTACAATCGAGAGTACGATTGAGAGGAGTTAGACCATATAGTCCACCACGCTGGCCAAGTGCAGGTTGGCGGACTTTACATACCATTTAAATTATACAGCCAACCCGCACTAGGCCAGTATGGTGGACTATATGACCTAATCCCTCTCAATCATATTTTCGATTGTAGTGGAGGCCCGTGCCCTGCAGTGGGACGTATATGGGCTGACACAGAAATTATTACAAATCGCTATGGTATGCAGGTTTCCTCACGATGTTTTCCTCCATCGTTATAGTGTGTGCTGATTGACTATCAATACACACGACTCCGAAAAGTCAGAGGTGTGCCCTGGGATTTGAGCCCGCGACTACCGCGAACATGTAGGCAGTCGCGTCTGGTCAATTACAAACAGACCACGATGCACTTAAAAAAAGAATGTTAAGAGTCTTGGTATAGGTCTTTAGAGCTGCAGCATTGAAGTACATAGATAACAAAAGACGAGGCTGTATGTGGAAGATCCTTTTGCCTTCCCAACAAATAGGAAAAGGAATTTAAAAAAAAATAGACTTACTATATTTGACATGAGCATGGTACAACTGTCACACTAAAATATAGTGTGATGTAGGTTTAGTTTTCAGTGAGTGAGATTTTTGCAGACTGTTGCATGATGGTACACATCATGCCAGGGCATAAACAGGAAAACGACTCACACCTTTTTATTACTAATCGGTGTATGACACGGCACTGCACTTGACATCCTATTATGTTAGCTGTTAATGCTTGATAATCACCAGTTGCAATTTGTTCAAACTGAAACCGAACTCAATTACAAAGACCATACAACCACAATCCCCAAATATTGAAGAATAATTATGATCAATTTGTATCAGCACATTTTATTGCTTGTTGAAACTGAAAGGACTTCATTGTTATAATTTTATTTATCATCTATTTTTTTTTAGTATTCAGCTTGGAAAAAAACATTCATTATATCTATAATAAAAGTTGGTAAAAAGAAATACATCCCACAGTCACACACATAGTCCTGATCTCCCATAAATATGTGATTCTAGTGTTGTGCATTACAAACTACATACATATATAAACTCACACCTTTTTCCCAGAAGGTGTAGGCAGAGGTGCCACCAGGACACACACATTTCGCCTTGTATTTTCCATCCCACGATGTGATAGGGTGCAAGACTATCGCCATATCCGGCACAAATTCCTCACACTGGGCTTTTAATGAATAGAAAAATCGAATATTACTTTGCCCGAACAGGTATTTGAACCCGAGACCTCAGCTTTCATAAGAAAGTACAACACTACCGAGGCAGTTATAAGTATAGAATAACTAATAAGATTATTTAGTTAATTCACACTAACATTTGTATCAGAGCAGGGATCAAACCCAGAACAGATTGTTTTACAACAAGATTAACTAACTATGCCACAAAGCTTATCTTAATATAATATCCAGATACTACATATAAAATATAACATGTGTAAATCTAATTAAAATCATATGCCTTGGCAATCTGCTACATAATATAGATAAGATATGTGTAACAATATGTTTAATTAAATTTGCAATAATAACACAACATCAAAATGATTTAAAGATAATTGCTATACCAATAGATTTTAATTTTTATGATCAAACAATTGAGGATGCTGAATATGGGACGAAATTGCAAAGATTGACATTGACTTTGGCTCGGATAATCCTAGGTCAAATTAATGAACATTGTAATCCTACAATGTGCACTCTTATACTACAATACTCTTGATACAATACAATACAACAATAGAGAGAAATCGGGCCTCAGTCCATCACACTGGCTTATTGCAGCTGGGCAGATTTCACACACCATACAAATTCTTGTAACAGTCTCTATTCCCTTAGGTTCTAAAAATTCTGGTCGGTATATTTGTCAGTTTAGATCTTAAAAACACTTATACCTTAAACTATTGATGCAATGCACCAATATTATAACTATAGAACTTAAGTCCAATAGACCAAAGTCTATTGGTTTATTGGTCTATTTCTATTGTCTATGTTTAACTATAGACAATAGAAAAATATAGCATATGACAATGACATGTTTATAAATCAATAGGATATGCTTTAAATTGCCTCTTTGTACTCTCATCCCAATTGACCATATTTGTTTTAAAACATTCTCATTTTAAATGCTTATAAATTTACATCTCAAGTATCATATGATGGGTAATCAGGTGTTAAGTTTAAATCCTTACACAGACAATCTTTTTCAAAGGATTTTCTATTCAAAATCTTTGTTGATCAGTTGGAAATTCCCACAAATGTATTATAGCCAGCAACTAAAAAAATAGTTTTTTAAGCAAAATCAAGTTATTCTTTTATGGATCCAATGGTTGGATGTTTGTGGAACAATAAGTGGAATTTAATAGATTTTCTTAACATATTTGAGCAATAAGAAAATGTCATTACTCAGCCATGTATATTGTATAAAAATGATTCATGAATAAGAATCATAATAAATTAAACATAAGTTACAAAAGTGAGTCAAAAAGATGACAAATATGGGTATAAAACATAATATTATGATCAGGCTTAGCAATAGAATGAATTATTCATTCATAAATATATAGGTATAACTGAACTACAGATATGAAGTATCATTAATAGTATTCAAGAAATGATAGACATTGAATAACATACTTATAAAATTAAACAATATAATAGTAGAGTCTGATACAAATCTACTAGGTTTCAAAGTTGTTTAAAAATTGGATCTCCTTTGCCCATAGCTTTATGAAATAAAAGTTTCAAGATTTTATTCATAGAGTCAGTACTTAGGATTCTGAGGTATTATCAACAGATTTGAATTGGTTTTTTTCTATTGTCTAAATAAGAATATTAAGCCAAACATAAAAAAAAATTAGACTGTTCTCCAAAATTAATGACAATTAATTGAATCTTATTACTATTATTTATATGATCATAACTTTTGAAAAATATCGTACTTAATTGTAATTAAAAATATATAGGTATATTATAATATTGAAAACTGAAAAGAATGAAAGAGAATTTTGCAGATAAAAACATTGCAATTGTTTTATCTCAGACGAAGGAATTACGAATAAACGGTCGACACGGTATTATTTTCACACCTCATTTTAATTGTACCATTCACGCCCAAAAACCAAGAGTATTTTCCAGAGATTTTCTTTTACGTAAAGATATAGAGAGACAAAAATCCAGCGCGATTGGTAACAATGAAAATCTGCGCCAACACCTCTGACATAACGTTGATAAGGCTGGGAATTTGACACAAAAAAACACTATTGTTTACTAACCTGACGATGATTTCACTGACACATTCTAAAACTAATATTTTCTTTAACCATCACTCAAAACACTCAGTCATCAGAACACAAACTCTCGCAAATACTTGATTCAACACACCGGTCGTTCGCTACGACCTTATGAAACCGTAGGATAAATATGCATTTTTTATTAACTTATATCGATTATTAGCGGACCACTGGCCGTATGGGATCCCCGCGGACAATAGGATGTCTCGCGTAACAGTCTGTTTGGTATAACTGCCGAGCACCTTAGTAATTTCATTAATAACATATAAAAATCGATTTCACAGTTCACAACTCAAACATCGGTTGCGGTCCTCGTGTTTAATACATTATTTTTTTATCTACAGCACAATTAGCACAGAATACTTGAACAGGCTTTTTGCGATTGTGATATAATGGAACCGCGTCGAGTGATTTTTTCCATATTCCAACTATACAAAGGTTAAAAACATTTTTTTCAGCGGCGATAGCATGCACGACTCAAGCCACGCACGCTCGCGATGAAACTAAACTGATCATAGATGTCGCGTTACGGCAGCCATCATAGAAAATGGCGGACGACATTAGCCGTCAAGTTACTGCATTTGATTATAAACTTTAACACATACTAATAAAGCTGAAATTCATATCAAATTATATGACCCCACTCTGCAATTCGATCGTATAATGCGACTTAATAGAAAAGTCTCAAATGGTGCCGCGGTTGATTGCAACACGAGTCCTTCCCGTATGTACGCGTTAAAAAATTAATGTTTTTTGTCCCTTTTTTTCTCGTCGCGATTTCGAACAAATATTTTATTGTGGGTGCGCTTGCGCGAATGTACTCCAATTTATGTTTGAATATACGAGCGAATATGAACTTTAAAACTATGGGTCAAGGTGTACCGATATAAGATTTATGGCATCACAAAAATTGTTTATGACATGACTACTTTAAATGCAGGTAGTATTTCTACCTGCCTGTGCTACTTTTGACAATAGTTGTGTAGTCAAGACCTATTCTGGTTATTAGATATTATGACACCGCATTCGTATTTAATTAGTATTCTGTGATTTAATTATATCGCTTTGATCCTTAGTATCCAAAGAAGCCATCCCGTACACTAAATTCGTAAATAAATTAAAACATTACCTATACCCATTTCAGTTTCGATCTACGTCGGGTAACATTCTTTAACGCTCGTAATTACGAACACAATTTTAAGCATTACAATCACAATCATGTAAACGAAAATAATAATAAAATAGAATTAGAAATCAAGCTATATTCAATAAAAATATACTTAAATAATTATAATTTATTGTAACGCAAACGTAGTTCGTACATTGTCACAAGAATGTCTATTTTTTTTCTTAGTGCCAAAGGGAACTGTATACGGCCAGTTTACTGTTGTATTTCAAAGTAGGTTCTATTAAAAAAAAAAAAAATTAAATATTAATATTAGTTGAATGTAAAAATCTTATGAATTTTGGAAATTAAGATCGTCTCGAGGTGTTGACTGTATTTATAAAATAATATTGAGCAAAAATTTAATTCAATTAAATGTGAAGGGCAAAATAAATTAATTAAACAAGCACGTTTTGTTTTAGCAATCCTGTATCACTCGATAATAATATTGGTCATATGTTTTTGTCAAAATTGATTAAAAAGTTTAACATATTAGGCAAAAGTAGAAATCTATTGTACAACCTGCTAACGAGCAGTTCGACCGTGACGCAGGTTATTATGAAGCCGGTTGTGAGAACCCGCGGCTTCGATTTTCGAACTGTGACAAATGTTTGCACAAGCCACAAATATTTGTTTCGGGAGTGGGTCTTTTGAGAGTCTCATGGTTTATTATCCTCATTACAGCTGACTTGATATTATCTTGTAGCCAAGACTGTGCGGGTAACTGTTATAAATAAAATAATTATTCACGTTTGAGTAAACACTATAATAATTAATTAGGTAAATACAGGAACAAAAACATGTATCATTTGTCGTCACACTAGCGCCATCTATTAGCAAGAACACGAAAATAGGTTATACTATTATTTTATCCGTTAAATCACTCACATAGGATCCGCACATGTTTTTAACGATATTGCAGAATTATCTGGCCTTTATTTTTACGAGTAGGCTTCTGAAATATTTTCAAACGGGCTTTTTCAACATGCTAGTCGAATGTATGTATTTTCTAAGTTCTAACTAAGGACGATTTTGTAGGGAATATTTTTATTGTGATGGATGGCGAGATTCGCCTAATGGTTACCGATACGACCGCACATGGACATTAGAAAACTAACGAAGCATTGCTAGGAATTCCACTGCGCTCGCCATCCTGACACATAAGATGTTAAGTAATGTGTACTATGTAAGTAATATGTCCTTTGTTTTTTACGGTGTTCTCGCCAATATACTGACAATTAATGAACTTTTCCCACTACACACCCACCACTCTGACTTCTGTCAGCCAGAATCAACAGCAAATATTTCACACAGCACTGAAGCTCGGCTAGTCTCATAAGTCTTAGTGATATTAGTGCGGCTTTAACAAGCGACCAAATAAATAAGAAAGAAAATAAACAGGAGAAGTTTGCTCATCTGTCTGCCTCAGTCGCGTAGTTGTACTACAGTACGACTACAACGCTGAGGTCTCGGGTTCGAATCCCGGGACGGGCAAAGGGATATTGAGTTTTTGTATTCATTATCAGCCCGAAGTCAGCAATTCGTGCTCGATATGGCGATAGGCTCGCCTCCAATCACATGGTTTGTGAACCACAGGTATTTGTTTCGGGTCTGGGTATTTGAGACCGAAGTCTCTCGTAGTCCGTGATACTCACGACACAAGACTCGATCTTAGTGCGTGGTCAGGACTATGTATGTTACTGTTGGGAGTATTTATTTATTTTATATTGGGTTGCTGGTGAATTATTTGGGATTAGTAGATTTTACCAAATGCTTTGAAGTGACAGGTATAATTCAGTGTTTAATCGTAATAAATTCTGCCTCTGATATTACTCCTCTTAATAAAGCGTAACATTTACCAGCAGGTGAAAATACTATTGCCGTCATTTTCGCACAAAAAAATCACTCTGACATTTCAAAAGAAAACTACAAAAACATTGCTGCTAACAGACACCTCAAGGATTAACCAAGCTCGCCCTTCAATGATTTTCCACTACAGTAACAGAAAGGATCAAAAGAGTCCGCCCGCCCCCGGCCACAGCTCTAGTTTGAAATTAATTTTTACATTGCATTTGAACCTCGAGGCTACGCTTTGAAAACTTCCCTGGCTCAAGAAAAATGTGCTTAACTGTTTATTTTTGTGTTAAGAACAGATTTTTGATAAAACCCCGATTGTTCTAGAAGTTTTTTTATAAAAGTGTTTTATAATTTATTTGCTGTGTTTGTAGGTAGGTTAAGGAATAATAAATTAATAAGAATACTTACACAACAGGCCCAGTTATGCTCCAAACAAAATCTATACTAATATAGACAGCCTCCGTGGCGCAGTTGGTTAGACGTCGGCTGTGAAACGAGAAGCCGCGGGTTCGACACCCGCATAGAGACAAATGTTTGTGAGGCCCACGAATATTTGTCTCGGGTCTGAGTGTTTGTGAGACCGAAAAGTCTCTCGTAGTTTCTGATACCCACGACACAAGACTTAATTGATCTTAATGTGGGGTCAGGACTATGTATGTGGATGTTGGGTGTATTTATTTATTTATTATTTATTATATAATTTAACTGAGTTTATTTGTACGTAAAAGTAAAGTGTCGGTGGCCTGCCTGCAAGGTGGACTTACGATCTGGTGAAGGTTGCAGGAAGTCGCTGGATGCTGCCTTCAACAAGTCGATGTGGAAATCCTTGGGAGGCCTGTGTTCAGTAGTGGTCTTCCTGTGCCTTAAGAGAGAGAGAGAGAGAGGGAGACAGAGATTGTTTGTATGCGCAAATCTCTGGAACGTCCAGATATTCGAAAAATTGTTTTAATTTGAGTAGTACAATACTTGAAGAAAATTTGTGTTTCATGTTTGTGGTTAAATTACGGTAAAAACGGATGCAACAAAGTGGAAAGTGGAGTAATGTTACCCTGGTAGAATTGTATGGGACCACAAGAGCGTAAGATATCTGTTTTTATCGTGGGTATCCGAAACTTCCGGAGACTTTTCGGTGTCAACTATTAACACCGCAAAAAAATGGAATTATTAAAGAAACAACAAAATCTAACGATATCTATAGCAAAAAGGATTATATTGTTTATACTAGCCGGTAACACGTTCTGTCTCACTCAATTTTTCTGAATGATAATTATTTCGTAGACATCTTTATGATTCCAGCCCCTTTGGTCTAGCACAATTTTGTACAAAAGCTAGTCTACACTCAAAACGTTATTCGGACCCCTGGGTTTTTGGCACCTATGACGAATACCCGTAACGCGTGCCCTTGCACCTCTCGTTTTCACTTTTTACAGTCGCACCTACCCTACAACTTGTCCAATGACCCCAAAGGCCCTTTGTTTACGACAAGCTGGGAATACTGACAGAGTACTAACGCCCTCTTACCACAGCGCAGATTTTACGTACATTACAATTCCTTAAGCCATGTCACAGAATACTATTATTAGTATTCTGTGGCCATACCAACGTTTTATTTGCATGCAAATATTACACTAGCGACATCTAGACTCTAGTGTAATTAAAAAAGTTTCAAATAATAACAGCTATTTTCTTCACATATAGTTTAAGGTTTCATCGCTAGATGGCACTATTTACAATTTAATATATTTACTGGCGTCAGCCCCGTCGATGCGAAGACCGACTTCCTTAATACTAAAATGGTTAACTTGCATGGGAGAAAGTCCATTATATCATCACTAGATGGTGTTAACCATAGAATAACTTGAAAGTACAATGGCGAACTCCGACAAAAGTTGTGGCCATCGATATCAATATTATTTGTAACACTTTTGACACAAGCAATATACAAAAATTATTGGATTCTACTCTATTATGTAAATGCGAAAATAAAAGTCAAGCGTTAAGCTTTATGAGAATGAAAGTTGTGGGAGATCCTGATACATAAAATAAAATTACATTTAATTCAATTAAGTAAAAAAAAACGAAGAATTCGACACGAAATACTTTAATATAAATAATAATTTGAAATTCTTCTTTAAAAATATTCCTAATTTTTCTCTTCGAGCCTCAGGATGTTTTCTTTCTTTCCAAAAGCCTTTGATAGCTCTGAAAAAAAGCATAATTTGTTTTCTTTATTATAAAAAAAATATGTTTTATAGATATTTGGGTTGAGAATGCAGTACCCTTTCATTATTTCTTTCGTTTGATTAAAACTTACAGTGTATTATAATTACGTATCTAACCGCAGTTAAACCAAGTATTTTCGTATTTTAGTATGATAATTGTCATTGGCCACAATTATCTATACATATAATAAATTTGTAACCGATCGATGTCTGTACATGGAAGAGAAACGAGAAAAATTAATATCAGGGGTCTGTACGTAATAGAATTTTTGCCTGTTAGTCTATGCGGTTGTTCGCGATGAACTCATAATTAATATATTTCCAAAATATTTTTAAATCAAACACTAATTTCGGACTTCGAATATTAAACAAGGACTTCCTATTCAAATATTAATAAAATTATGTTATAAAAACGGAATAATTAATAAATGACCTCTTCAGCCATTTTGTAGAGCATAGCGGCGGTCTCTCCCCCTGTTTGTTCGACTAACGTCTTGAATATGCTCATTGCTTCCGGTTCTGACGTTTCTGACCTGAAAAAATATTACATACATACATAAACTCACGCCTTTTATCGCAGAAAAGGTAGGCAGAGGTGACACCAGGACACCCACATTTCGCCTTGTATGTTCCGTCCCACGATGTGATAGGGGACGAGCCTATCGCCATATCGGGCACAAATCCTGACTCCGGGCTGATAATGAATAGAAAATCCAATATCACTCTGCCCAACCCGGGAGTCGAACCCGAGATCTCATCAGCTTTGTAATCATACCGTATCACAACTACGACACCGAGGCAGTAAAAATATTATTATATATTAAAATATTCATATGGGACTAACAACCAATATACATGACGAAAAATCGTTTTAATTATACAAGTTAAAATAATCTCAAACAGCCTTATTCATAGACTGTTTTAAATTAAAATTTTCCCATAAAATAAAGGTAGTGTAGTCTGTCGGTACCTGTAGTCTTTGTAGTCTAAAGTGTACAAACCTGCCAGAATACGTCCTGATTCGTTCTTGATGATTTTGATACTCGAAGTCCTCGGGAATTGCTAATGGCGCCTAGAATAAAATAAAATAAAATTGTGTGTGTGTGTGTGTGTGTGTAATTCACACACGGCAGACGTGAAACTTTGTAAACGTAACATACGAGAGAATGCAACTAGAAATTTCGCAAAAATCGCGACAGATTTTTTTTGTGCAATTATTTAAATATTATCGTAAATACCTAGTTATTGCGAAAACAGTAATTTAAACCGTTGCGTTCCATTTCGTCTTTAAAAATAAAAAGATGTACATTATTATTTTAGGAAAAACTACGTATTTACTCAAACACGCCGATAAGTAAAAAAATCCAAACAAAATCGTCGTTTTATTTTCGAAATTTTTAGTTGCATTGTGTCTGAAATCACTAATACCACCACCTGGCTTCGTTTTCGGTCGCAGTCTTGATATACCCGGTATCAGTGAAAAATGCAAGTAGAATATAGCACAACAATTTGTAAGTTCAGTGGTGGAGATAGTTTTCTTTAACTATAGTTTTAAATCACGAGTAAAAGTTACCTGATTATTAGGGAAATGGGATCTATTCGGCGGCACTTCGCTATGAATTTTCTCTCCTTTATGCAGAAGTTCGAATGGATGTCCAGACTCTACTACACGACCCCTGAAATTGCATTATTGATTATAAATTATATCATATTATAGCATCGCAGATATATATTTTTAATATACACCTTAGACTGCCCTCTCATTTTCCTACATCCAAAGGTTGCCTGTAAGAAATTGCCTAGTGTGATAAGGCCGCCTCTTGTACTATTATTATGCTATGTTTCTTTTTGTGCAATAAAGGATTAATAAATATGAAATTTAGGGTTTAATACAAATCTCTGACTGAAATACATTCATCTTATTGTTACAAAGCGTGGGGTGCTTACAATTCAAGCACCCTAGCTTTTTAACCACAAAATGAATTTGTTTCAGTCCATTTCCTAATCTTAAACTCATTATGAATTATTTTTACTTTTTGACCGACTTCAAAAGAGGAGGTAATCAATTCGACTGATTTTTTTTTTTTTTTTTGTATGTTTGTTACTCGATTACGCTGGTATTAGGGAACCGATTTCAAAAATTTCTTTTTTGTTGAAAAGCATGATATACTAGGTTGGTACCATAAAAAATTGGTGAAGACCTGATGAATATCTTCGGTCCTAAAGAACAGAACTCTTCAAAATAGAACGGTACAGCTATAATTCTTTTTGCACCTGGTTCAGTATAAGTGTATTACTACAAAGGGGGGCTTAAAAGGGGGAAGGGGTGTAGGGGGGGGGGGGGAGAAAATAGATACTAATGTAAATACTCAATATCTCTGGCAGTACTTAAACGATTAAAAATAAACTATTTTGTCGACAAGTATGATATGTTACATTGGTGTCATTAAATAATGGTGAAGACCTGATGAATATCTTCGGACCTGAAGAGCAGAACTCCTCAAAATTGAACGGTACAGCAATAATTCTTTTTGCACCTGGTTCGGTATAAGTGTGTTACTGCAAAGGGGGGGGTTAAAAGGGGAAAAGCGTGTAGGGGGGGGGGGGGGGGTTAGATAATAGATACAATTAATTTCAGTTTTCAATATAAAAGTTTTACTATAAACAGTAGGTGAAGAAGAGGGAGAGTGAGAGAAATAGATACGTAAATTACCGACGTAAACTAAGAGAATCCGACCTGGTCAGTGTCTAACAATAGCGGATATCATGATTTTAATGACTTACAATCTTCTCATAATTTCACAGCAATAATATCATGTTTGGTCTGAAGAATTCGTAAATTTTAAAGACATTGTTTTGATTATATCATAATCACCTTTCTCATCATTACGATGCCTATCAAAACTAAAAAGGGACAAATAAAATAATTTTTAATAAAAAAATAAAAACCGACTTCAAAGTGCCACTACAAAGTAACAAATAATATATATTTCATCGTACTAGTACCCAATGATTAATGTTCTTATTGACTTGACTAGCTAACAAATCTTAAATACGTAATATTTTGAAGGCGGGTCGCTAAATATCAAACACGTATAAATTTAAGCAAATGTTACACCATTTGATATTACATGTAGATCCTGCAATGTTGGCTCAGAAAGGCACATAAGTAAATTAAACACAAATGAATATAATGTGCTAATCCTACGTGTAAATTTATTGAAGTTTTGATAGAATTTCTATGTGTCTTACATGTGTGTGGTAGCCTGTTGATAATTATCTAGATATGATCCACGAGACGGTTGACCACCGTCTCGGTTATAATTCCAGGGTATACACCTCCGGAATTATCGGAGTCACTTGTGTGTTGATGATATTCAATTACCAAACTCTTTAACAGTGATATATTTCAATCATAGTCAGGAAACCTGCATGACATAAAGGCCTTTAAGTACAAGAAAGGGTATGTTGTGTCCCATGCTCAACAGTGGACGATTACGGCCTGATATATTAAGGCAAATTAATATTCCATGTAAATCTTGCGTGTTTTTCGCTATAATTACTTACACAAATTAATGTTAAGCTTAAGGCGTACATGTTCGGCACTTAGCGACCCGCCTTCAAAATATTACGTATTTAAGATTTGTTAGCTAGTCAAGTCAATAAGAACATTAATCATTGGGTACTAGTACGATGAAATATATATTATTTGTTACTTTGTAGTGGCACTTTGAAGTCGGTTTTTATTTTTTTATTAAAAATTATTTTTTAGTTAGGTTTTTTACTAAAGCGTGTATTTTAGTCTTTTAAACTATTATTTACATTTATCCTGCCTCGGTGGCGTAGTTGTACTACGGTATCATTAGAAAGCTGTAGTCTCGGGTTCGAATCCCGGGTCGGGTAAAGTGATATTGGGTTTTTCTATTCATTATCTGCCCGGAGTCAGGAATTTGTGCCCGATATGGCGATAGGCTCGCCCCCTATCGCATCATGGGACGGAACATACAAGGCGACATGTGGGTGTCCTGTTGGCGCCTCTGCCTACCCCTTTTGGGATAATGGCGTGAGTTTATGTATGTACGGATGTAAGTTCTTTATTAATTTAATACTTACTTATCCATAACAATGACTCTATCGTAGTCCATCACAGTATTGAGGCGATGAGCGATAGTCAGAACCGTAGCGGACGCGAACCTACTGCGAATGGTTTCTTGAATGTGCTTGTCTGTTCTGAAACAAGTTATTTCACTTTATTTAACAGCCTCCGTGGCGCAGTTGGTTAGACGCCGGCTGTGAAACGAGAGGCCGCGGGTTCGATCCCCTCACCGAGACAAATATTTGTAAGGCCCACAAGTATTTGTCTCGGGTCTGGGTGTTTGTGAAACCAAAAAAGTCTCTCGTAGTTTCTGATTCCCACGACACAAGACTTAATTGATCTTAATGTGGGGTCAGGACTATGTATGTGACTGTTAGGTGTATTTATTTATTTTTTACATACAGGGTATATTAAGACTGCGATGGAAAATGAAGCCAGGTGGTAGTTTTAGTGGTATCAAACAGAAAGCAACAAAAATCGTTAAATTCTTTGTAATTTTTTACTTATCGGCGTATTTGGACGGTAAAGACGTAGTTTTCCTAAAACAATGATGTACGACTTGTTATTTTTAGAGGCGCGATGGTACGTAAGGGTTTAAATTAAGTTATTCTCGCAAAAATTAATGCAAAATGTACCGTCGTTTTTTTTTGTTGCGAATTTTTTTTATTGCATTATTTCTGTTACCAATAAAACTACCACCTGGCTTCGTTTCCGGTCGCAGTTTTGATACACCCGGTATTTTATAATAACTTTACTGTTTTAATCAATTTATTTTTTCCATATTAGACAATACTATATAGTTAATAGTAGCAGCTCATAATCCGACACAGCTGAGCACGGAACTCCTCTATAACTGAGAGTTCGAATAAGAGGGCTTAGGCCATAGCCCACGCTGGCCTAGTTCAGGTTAGTGGATTATAGATTAATTCTTATAAATATCAATATAGTTTAAAGGAGTTTTATTACTCAGAATCTCAACGTTAGCCGACGGTTTATCAAGTATGACGGGCTTCCTATGGCTGAAGAACGAGAGACACACAAATACACACACACACACATACTGTTTATTAACTTTGTTTTATTTTAGTCTTTAATTATAAGATCTTATGGTAGTTTATTGGCCGGCGTTCGCATGTCACTCTAGGTGACCACTGAAAATCAGCGTTGCGCTGTGGTTCGTGCCTTGGTGCAACATCTAAGCTGAGTGGTCACCTACTTTGTCACAGCGATGCGACGTGCATTCTCATTAACAGTAAATATTATTGTTTTTTTTATTATTATGTATGTACATTGTATGTGTTAATTTTTCGTAAGCGAGTATGTCCGTTGTTTGTGTGACAAATAAATATGCCTTTCTTTCTTTCTTCTTCTTTCTTTACATAGAGAGAGTTAACTTACTCAGTATCAACATTAGCAGTGGCTTCGTCAAGTATCAGAACATTGGAGCCGGTGAGGGCCGCCCTAGCGAGGCAAATCAACTGCCTCTGCCCTGAAGACAGGTTGCCCCCACCATCCCCCACTTTAGTACTCAGCCCTGCCGGCATCTTGGTCACCATGTCTTGTAGTTGCACCTGGAAGGAATAATAATAATAAATAGACCCAACAGTCACGTGCACAGACCTTTTTCTTGCGAAAAATAAATATGGCCTACATTGCGTCAACTTAATAATTAAATGAAAGTTGGGGAAGGCTGAATGGGTAGTGACCACCTTGTCATTTCATAATAAAAAAAGTAATTAATTTAATATATTTACGGAATTTTCTAGTTCAAGTCCGCCAACCCGGACTAGGCCAGCGTGTAGACTAGCGGCTGTTCTGTATATGCTATAAATAATAAATAAATACACCCAACAGTCACATACATAGTCCTGACCCCACACTAAGATCGAGTCTTGTGTCGTGTATTAGAAACTACGAGAGACATTTTCGGTCTCACAAACACCCAGACCCGAAACAAATTGTGGATCACACAAACATTTGTCTCGGTGCGGTGATCGAACCCGCGGCCTCTCGTTTCACAACGTCTAACGAACTGCGCCACGGAGGCTGTCTAACATAAATTATAAGACATAGGATGTTAAGTCTCATTATGTCAAGTAGTTACTCTGGCTACAATGTACCTGGTCTAAAGCAGCGTGTATTTGTGCATCCGTGTACTTCTGCAGAGGATCCAGGTTGTCCCGGAGCGACGCTGCGAACAAGGCAGGTCGTTGAGGCAGGGCACACAGCTTGGACCTCCACGCGCGAAGACCCGCTATGTCTGAGGTTAGGCCGTCTACGCTGACCGTGCCTGTGATGCGGCTTAACCTGGGTAATTTATTTAGTAAATCTATACAGGGTATATCAAGCCTGCGACCGAAAACCGAACAAGGCAGGTCGTTGAGGCAGGGCACACAGCTTGGACCTCCACGCGCGAAGACCCGCTATGTCTGAGGTTAGGCCGTCTACGCTGACCGTGCCAGTGATGCGACTTAACCTTGGTAATTTATTTAGTAAATAAATTAATCTATACAGGGTATATCAAGCCTGCGACCGAAAACGAAGCCAGGTGGTATTATTAGTGACTTCAGACACAATGCAACTTTTTACAGAATGTTGTATTTGGGTGATAAATACATATTTTCCTAAAATAAAAATGCACACATTTTTATTATTAAATACGTAATGGTACGCAAGGGTTTTGATTACTATTTTCGCAACAACTAGGAATTTACCACCCAAAAACGATGATTTTTAAAAAATAGCAAAAATATATCTGTCGTAATGGTTTCTTAGATTTACGCGAATGTTACACATTGAAACAAAACTATTTTTTACTGATTTTATAGCGATTTGGTTTGATTTTTACATTTTTTACTTCCCGACGTTTCGATTGCTTTCAGCTTTCGTGGTCACGGCGCGGACTGAGGTATTAGTCATCCGCTCACTGACTGTTACAATTTAACTACCCTTCATTTACAATTATTAAATTAGTTATTAGAAAGTTAAGTTTGCGATCCGATCTACGCAGAAGGATCACTATGTCTTGAGGTCTGGCAGCTGGTCTTTTGGGTTCCAATTTAATTAAATGTAGAATTGGATCCGCTTGTGCAAGCTTCATTCACATGTCAACAAGTTGTTTGTTTTGTTGTTTTGTCAAAAAGTATTTTGGAAGTGGAAGAGCTACGTTGTTATGAGTCATGGCTCAGCATGAATGGGCAGGCTCGTCCGGGGCGGTACTACTGTCTCACAGGAGATCGACGTGTAGCGACAGATTGGCTGTCGTTTCGTTCGGTGAGTGAGATTGTCGGGTGCCCAATACCCTTATCTTCTTCCCATCCTTTTTTCTTCCCGCTCTCCTGCAATTTGATGGGCCAACAACACATCTATGATACCATGATGTGCCGAACTTTTGAATAAAAAAGTACCGCGCGGAGCTGGATCGCTAGTTATTTATTACACTACAGAAACTGAACAAAAAAATACATTAAATTAGATAGCAGTACAAAAGGCGGTCGTATCGCTCGAGGCAATCTTACCGACTACCTTGGGATGGAAATAAGAGAAGGATAAAAGAGAGAGATCTCGCTAGTTATAAATAAACTAACCTATATACTAATATACTAACCCGCTTTATTAGGGAGGGAAGTGGACAATAATTTATTTCCAACTCCTCCTATTAATTTAACTTTTTGATTGATTTCGTTGCGGGTTAAAGACAAGTTAGACATTCCGGGAGACTCGCTGAGCTTCAATGCTCAGTGTCATTAAAATGCTTGCCACTGTTGATCCTGGCTTACAGGAGTTGCAGTGGCGGGTGTGAGGGCGGGACTGTCAAAAAATATACTAACCTGAAAAGAGCATTGATGAGCGAGCTCTTCCCCGCGCCCGTTCTTCCCACCACGGCCACCTTCTCAGCTGGTCGGATCCTGAAGCTCACCCCCCTGATGGCCACCACCGGCTCCACCTTCGACTCCTCACCATCCTTCTTCGGAGGCCGCTCGTATTCTAGTGACACGTCTTCGAAAATTATCTCTCCTGGAATGAAAAATAATCGTAAACATATATAAAATCACGCTTATTTTCCCAGAAGAGGTAGGCAGTCGTCCAATAAATAAACATCAGCGAGCTGGTACACGCACCGGGCCAAAGATACCCTGGCTCTTTGACCTCCAGATAGGGATACCTCTGGAAATACAAGAAATTTATTAACACACACACATGTCTTTATCCCAGGAGGGGTAGGCAGCTGTGCTACCAGGACACCCACGTCTCGCCTTGTGTGTTCCACCCCACGATGTATATATACCGGGTATATCAAGACTGCGACCGAAGACGAAGCCGGGTGGTAGTTTTAGTGGTTACAGACACAATGCAAATAAAAATTTCGCAAAATAAGCGACAGATATTTTTTGGCAATTTTTAAAAAATCATTGTGTTTGTGTAGTAAATACCTAGTAGTGTACATCTTTATTTTAGGAATACTTTGTATTTTTTACTCAAATACGACGATAAGTAAAAATTTACCAAAAAAAGTTAACGAAATTTTTTGCGAAATTTTTAGTGGCATTGTGTCTTAAGTCACAAATACCACCACCTGGCTTCGTTTTCGGTCGCAGTCTTGATATACCCTGTATATACCTTTATTTGGCTTTATATTATTTAAATCTGCGTGATTATAATATTGTTAAACCTGTTGGTCTTTTTAAATATAAAAATAAATGTTCCCAAGCGAAGCTGGGTCAGGCTAGTCTTAATATATTCGTACCTTTAGTAGGCCACTTTTCGAAGTCCAAGTTTGGGTGGTGTTTCTTCAAAGCCACCTGGTCTACTTCCACTGGACTTTCAGCAGGCAGATTGGCGTACTCCAAGATCCTCTCCACCTGGCAGAACCAAGGGTTAGTCGTGAGTTCAAATTCAAGAGAAAATAACTTCAAAAATGCCGCTTGGCATTCTATTTGAATACCATTCCCAGATGTTTCGCTCAAGATATCAATTAATTGAAAGGAACTTAAAAAAATCCTTACCGATAAATATTTTTATTCGGTAAATGAATTCCTGGATCAGTACTTATAAGTACTAACTTTATATACCTGAGTCAAATGTAGAGAATTAAATTTAAATTGTAACCTCTACACCAACATTTACGAATAAATTATTTTGATTTGATTCGGGTCTGGGTGTCTGTGAGACCGAAAAGAATCTCTTAGTTTCTGATACCCACAACAAAAGACTTGATCTTAGTTTTCAGGATAATGTATGTGACTATTGGGTGTATTTATTTATTATTTATTTATATAGACAGCCTCCGTGGCGCAGTTGGTTAGACGCCGCCTGTGAAACGAGAGGCCGCGGGTTCGATCCCCGCACCGAAACAAATATTTGTATGATCCACAGGTATTTGTTTCGGGTCTGGGTGTTTGTGAGACCGAAAAGTCTCTCGTAGTTCCTGATACCCACGACACAAGATTAGATCTTAGTGTGGGGTCAGGACTATGTATGTGACTGTTGGGTGTATTTATTAAATTTACATAGGCTGAAGAAGAAGAATTCGGTCTTTCACTAAAGCGAGTTTTTAAGTACATTTAAAGTATTATTTATTTTTTAGTCAAACGCCTATCATATTAAAGGAAGGCAATCCTGAAGGTCCTGTTAAAGATAATGTAACAAACTTTTTAAATTATTGTGATGTCATTTATTTTTGTTAAGGCCCCATTTACATGGGGAGTTTCTCGCCGCGAGAATCGTATGCGGTTATCGCATGACATAACCGCCATAGATTATTGTGTTCTGACAAACGTTTACACGATGCAACTATTTTATATACGATAATGCTATCTTCGAGGCAAGAAATTCCTCCCTGTAAATAGGGCTTAAGTGTGCAAAGTATCAATTCAAGGATGGATTCAGAGAAACCGTTACATACATACAGGCAAAGTTAATAAAAGCATTGAAGTTAAATAGTAAAAACTTACGCATGTCATGTCGTTTTCCACTTCAGCAGTCTGCGTCATCCCATACTGGCACATTCCGACTAGCCCTATCACTTGGGAGACAGCTAGACCTATATTCCCTCCCATTGAGCCTGAAACGGACAATATTCTTGTATAACATTAAAGCAATTCATAATATTTGAGCAGCAACCGAGAGTTCGATAATGCGGGCTTAGGACATAGACCATGCTGGCCTAGTGCGGGTTGGCGGACTTCACATACCATAGAAAATACCAAATAGAAACATACAAGGCGAAATGTGGGTGTCCTGTTAGCACCTCTGCCTACATCTTCTGAGAAATTGGCGTGAGTTTATGTTTGTATGTATGTATGGATGTTACAGACGTTAAATTAAATAGAATATAATTTTAGCTTTTTCTCATTATTACTTGGACAAACGAACTGTATCTTAATATTTATCAGCCCATATACGTTCCACTGCAGGGCACGGGCCTCTTCTACAATCGAGAGTACGATTTAGAGGGGTTAGGCCATACAGTCCACCATCCAGGCATAGTCTTCTGAAAAAATCTTTCAAATCGTTATGGCACTCACGATGTTTTTCTTCACCGTTATAGTGCGTGGTGATTGACTATTAATACTCTTATAAAAACGAAAAGTCAGAGGTGTGCCCTGGGATTTAAACCTACGTCCAAGGTCTCGGCAGTCACGTTCAGTTCTTTACCAAGATTTCAATTTTTACATACGGGTTCTGTATCTGTATCAGCCTGCGCACAGACCTCTATAATCAAGAGTACGATTGAGATGGGTTAGGCCATATAGACCACCACGCTGGCATTATGCAGGTTACCGGATTTCTCATACCATAGAAATACTTACAAATCGCTACGGTATGCAGGTTTCCTCACGATGTTAAAATGCACTTAACAGTCACATACCTATATATATTGTTGTTTTCTTTTTGGTTTTCTTTAAGTATTAAGTTAAGTTTTCCTTGTTTGTTTTTTTATGAGTGTCTTATTTATAAGTGCTGTGTACTCCCATAACTGGTATATGCATACAAGAACTTAACTAGCTAAGAATTGTGTTAATTGTGATTATGTATGTGTGGGAGATGCTTGATTCAATAAATAAATAAATATAGTCCTGACACCACACTAAGATATTCTTATGTATATCAAAAACTACTATAGACTACGGTTTCATACGGATTAATAATTAATACTTACCATCGCCAGTAAATAAGAAGAAACTAAACGTGACGAGCGCCATGTATAAACAACACACCATGTCCATCCAGAAGCCAAACGCTCTGCAAAAAAATACATATAAATAATAAATAAATACACCCAATAGTCACATACATAGTCCTGACCTCACACTAAGACCGAGTCTTGTGTCGTGGCAGAAACTACGAGAGACTTCTCGGTCTCACAAACACCCAGACCCGAAACAAATACCTATGGATCACACATTTGTTTTGGTGCGGGGATCGAACCCACGGCCTTTAGTTTCACAGCCGGCGTCTAATCAACTGCGCCACGGAGGCACATCGTCACATACATAGTCCTGACCCCACACTACCCCCCACCTTGAGAAGTGGTAGAGCCACGCTGTCTATTATCATTCAGGATGAATATGCTCGTCCGGTGCGGTACCACTGTCTCACAGGAGATCAAGCAACAGCTTTTCTGTCGCGTTTGAAATGAAATTAATTTATTGAATCCATTAAAATGTTCCGTCTTCCATCCATAGGAGAACTAAAGTAGCCGACATAACCCAGCGGATTAGTAAGTTGAAGTGGCAATTGGCGGTGCACATAGCGCGGAGAACTGATGGCCGATGGGGCCAAAAAGTTCTCGTTGGCCACGTAGCGGAAAGCGCAGCGTAGGACGTCCACCCACAAGGTGGTCAGACGACCTGGTAAAGGTGGCGGGACGTCGCTGGATGCAGGCTGCCGCCAACAGGTCACTGTGGAAATTATTGGGGGAGACCTATGTTCAGCAGTGGACTTCCTTTGGCTGATGGATGGATGGATGATAAAAATGTTCCACATAATTTAGATTCAGTCAATTTCTCTACCACCCGATTGGGAAAGCGGTTTTCACTAGAGAAGAACGGGCAAGAAACTCTAGTGTTGCTCTTTTCAAAACCAGTTTACAATATAGTGAAGTTTATTTCGGTGAGTGAGGCTGCCGGATGCTCAATGCCCCTTCCCTCTCCCCATCCTTTTTCCTTTCCCCTCCCCTCCCGATCCGATGGACTGGAATGATATGATCCAAGCGTTGTCACTTAACATCAGGTGACCTGTTTGCTCGTTTGCCGTACCTATGCAATAAAAAAAATATAGGCAATATAAATGCAGACCTAATTACTGAAGCATTTTCACCAGTCAAATGTAATGGGGCAGAGAGAAAACTTGGTAGGCCTTTATATGCCTTTCTCTTCAGCTAAAGGAAGTCCACTGCTGAACATAGGCCTCCCAAGGATCTTGTTGTCTGTTGGAAGTATCCAACGACTTCCTGCAACCTTAACCAGGAGGTTACTCTATGATCCGAAACGAAATTCGAATGTTCGAACGTCGTGCCTAAAACTGTATGAATATAATCCAAAAAATCTTCGAATCCTCTGTACGTCGTAACCATAGACTAAGTTCGAAGTGAATGATGAGTATCATAGAGAATAGTATTTTATTTTAGAAGTGGAAAACTTATATCTTACTTTGGACGTCGAACATTGGAACTTCGCTTCGGATCATAGAGTAACTACCCCAGTCTTTCGTACACCTTGTAAGCGGGCGGTCGATACTTCGCTTGCCTGTTTACATACCTAGTAGTATACAATTCTAGCGCATAAGTAGAACTGTTCAGATCCTGTAGTTTGTCGAACTCCCTCGCCAGGGTGCGCTGGTGGCGCGTCGATCTGATGGTGGTGAGACCCGTCACGCTTGAGGATATGTGGTTCAGGAACTGGCTTCGGGCTGGAAGAAATATTGAGCGATGTCTGAGGACTGGGCTTGTGATATTCAAAAATCTTAGTGGATATATTTTGAAGGATATATTATACAGGGTGATTTTTTCAAGTGGGCGTGGATAGCCAAATCCGAAACTATGAGGAATAGCGAAAAATACTGAAAGGAGTCACGAGCCCGATTTTGATGAAAATTAAAACTGCATACTTGGATTTTCGATAAATCAATATTCCTAGCGAGGAATCGAACCCGATGATTTCGAAAAAAATAACACATGCTGTATTATTAAACCATTCGATAATGTTGCTAATAAGGATCAAATTCTGGGAATAATGGTGTAGCGGGTTAATGTAGGTTGCCTATGAGGTATAGGCAGCGATTACTAATAGTAGTGCGCCGTCGACACGGTCGCGTGTAGTGGTGTCAGGTGCAATGTAAGGGCGTAATTAAAGTTCTACACCAAAGTTCACAGCGTTTATTACACAGCACAACACATATAATGAACAGTCACAATAAACAGTTAGGATACCAGTTCTTAATACTACACTTATTATCTACTAGAGTTTATTGTCTTTACACTACACACTACAGAAGGATAGAAGAGCGACAGTCTATATAAAGCGAGAGATAGAAGAGCAGAAAGAAGATATTATAAAACACGAAAGCGGTCAGAGCGTACGATAAGCTAGCGGGTAAGCGGTACGTGGCGCAAAGCGTTAACAGGAGCGATGTACCGAGTGTCGCGCACAGCGAGCAAAGGGCAACTGGCGCGGCGGTGCGACGGCCGGCTGCGCGGGCGCAGGCCGGTGACGTCATATCTACCTGAGCCGGCCGGTGCTCAGCTGGTTGACCGTTATTGCGTGTGTATATATAGTGTGTCTGCTGTCCGAGTGTTTGTAAATTTATTTATTTTATATGGAGTGTAAATTTGATGTATGACTGCGTGTATATTATGTGGTGTGTGTGTTGTATGTATGAGTGTGTGCGTGTGTTATGTATAGTGCGGGTCTCCCCACAATGGTATACGGGAAACTAAAGGAAAGAGGTCATTTTAAGCAAAATACTATTATTATGTCCGTTGCCTTAATACCTAGTCTCCTTGCGTTGGGAGTCGCGTTATTTGTCTCTTTTTGATGTCGCTTTTTCGTTTCATCGATTATTTTTTATTGTAACGGATTTAAAGTACACTCAAATAGTTACCGATAGCATCAACACGCTTCAGATCTCGGCTGGTAGACAGATACACATCTCGCAGCAACATCAGCAGTACTACCAACACGGCTGTGGGTAACAGCAGCCACCAGTTCACCAGGCACACCACTACCAATATCGCCACGCCTTCCAGGAAGAACTGGGGGGAAACCATACATATAAATAAAATAATAAATAAATAAATACACCCAACAGTCACATACATAGTCCTGACCCCACACTAAGATCTAGTCTTGTGTCGTGGGTATCAGAAACTACGAGAGACTACCCAGACCCGAAACAAATACCTGTGGATCACACAAATATTTGTTTCGGTGCGGGGATCGAACCCGCGGCCTCTTGTTTCACAGGCGGCGTCTAACCAACTGCGCCACGGAGGCTGTCAAATATATGGACATTTTGAATGAGATTCTATAAACTGTAAACTCATATTTCTGTTCCACCATTATATCCTATGTCTTGGAGGTTGTTACGGCTGACATCAAAATATTTTTCTTCTGCTCCAATTTTGACCACCCTGTATGAGTCTTTTTACCGCATAGCTGAAATTCGATTCAGTTCAGGAATTTACCTGAGCGGTGAAAAGAGTCGTACCTACATGGGGTGATCAAAAGCCTTGAAAACAGAAATCGCGATTTTTGAAAAACAATGCTGTCGGATTTCGTCCAAAGTACAATGTTACCGGGGTGATGAGGAACATGTAGGTTAAATTAAATTTAATATGTCAATATCATCCTGTATATAAAACACAAGTAGACTCACAATAACGTCAAAACTGCATTTCCCATCGAGTCCAGTATTTGTCTTACTATTAAAAAAAATCGACTTACCGAGAAACATTCAACCAGAGACATCGGCAGCAAAGTGTCTATTTGACCCAGGTCCTTGGAGAATCTGTTGAGGATCCGCCCTGAAGGGTTGTGGTGGAAGAACCACATGGGGGCGTTCGTCACACCCCTGAAACCAATGGGGGCAAGTTATTACGAGCTTATCTTAGTGTGGGGTCAGGATTATGTATGTGACTGTTGGGTGTATTTATTATTTACTAGCTTCTGCCCGCAAACTTTGTCTGCTTGGTTAACTTTATTTGAAATCTCCCATCCCGTCCCGTCACGTCCCGGTATATCCCGCCCACACCGTCTCATTCTCACTAATGGAATGTAATCCAGTCCCATCCCATCCTCTTGAGTATAAAAAGTAGCAAATATATCGGAATTTCTTCTTCATCCCACGGGAACACTAAACATTTCGGGATAAAAGTATCCTATGTTACTTCTAATACCTCCAAGAATATGTGAACAAAGTTTCATGATGATCGGTTGAATAGTTTTCGCGTGAAAGCGTAACAAACAAACTTACATTCACATTTATAATATTAGTAGGGATTATTATATTTTCCCTTTAAAAGTGCCCTATGGCATCCTCGATAAATGGACTATGCAGCACTAAAAGAATTTGACAATTCGAAACAGTAGTTCCTGAGATAATAGCGTTCAAACAAGCATACTTTTCAAGGGAGTTACTACATAACACGACTTCGATATATCGAGCGATTCTTCGTAATAAGTTTTACTGGTATTGACTTTGTTTTCACTATGATGCCGATGTGTATTCTTTATCTTCATCATATATCATTATGTATTAGCCCCTTGCGTTAGCTAACACCCCAATGAGATTTTTGAATAAAACCACTCTAACGTCCCGACCTAAGGTTTGTCAATATCAATGTAGTGACAGCCTTAATGTAAGTATAAATAGGGTATATTTAAAGAAAGCCAAAAAGTTGTTGTTGCTTGTGGACTAGGCGTCCGGATGTCACACTGACCCTCCATTGAAAATCAGCGCTGCAGTACACCTGCGTTGTATTGCAGCATATAGCTGAATGGGGGTCATTGTTGTCTGGCCATGCGCATATAATGGCATATTGTTAATTACCTTATATGTTACATTGTCCTTGTTGTATGTGTTGGCCATGCAATAATAAATGTTTTTTCTTTCTTTCTTTCTTTAAAAAATCAAAGAATTATAATGAAATCTCACGCGGTGACAGACCGTTTTTAAGATCCTGCTTTTTATATGATGCATTGGTATGCACGTGTGCGAGGCGGGGGGCGGGCGGAAGAGTATACTTGTACCGGCCGGCTCTAGTTATATCAAAGAGCGACCGTCAAGCGCCGGAATTTTTTTTAGTAGTCATAGAAACCAGCTCGACGAAATTTTTGTATTTTTGGGATTTAATGTAACTTACGTTAAAAATTAGTGCAAAGGATTCTTATCAAAATAATTTCGGGTATAACGTTGTATATTTGCATAGATATTCTCACCTGAACATATTATCGTGAAGGTTAACAGACGCCCTGATGCAAGTATTGTAGAACAGCACCAGATTATTGCAGGTGAACACCATGCTCACCACTATAAGGCTAGCGTATATATACAAACATTGAGCCCGAGTTAAACCGAATGTGTTGCTCGGGACCTCTGCGAAATTCACATCTGAAAGAGGAATAATAAAAAAACACGGGGAAAAAATAACATAGCTGGTTATATGTCCGCGGTGGTCTGTTGGTAACCAGACGTGGCTGTCAAAATGACCACGGTGGTCGCGGGTTCAAATCCCAGGGCACATATCTGACTTATCGGAGTCGTGTGTAGTCAATCACCACGCACTATAACGGTGAAGGAAAACATCGTGAATCCTGCATACCACAGCGATTTGTAAGAATTATGTGAAGTCCGCCTGGTACTAGGTCAGCGTGAGGCCTAAGCTAATGAAGCTCTCGGTTTTAGAGGAGTCCTCAGTCAGGAGTCAGGAGCCTATTTTTGACAGCCTCCGTGGCGCAGTTGGTTAGACGCCGCCTGTGAAACGAGAGGCCGCGGGTTCGATCCCCGCACCAAAACAAATATTTGTGTGATCCACAGGTATTTGTTTCGGGTCTGGGTGTTTGTGAGACCGAAAAGTCTCTCGTAGCTTCTGATACACGACACAAGACTCGATCTTAGTGTGGGGTCAGGACTATGTATGTGACTGTTGGGTGTATTTATTTATTATTATTTTGGGCTGATACAGTAAAGCGTGTAAATGGTAGTTTCTTACCTGGTGGAGCAGTGCCAGGAGTATGGTTCATCCTTTCTAACATCAAAGCACCGTTGGCTTCTTCTAGATTTACCCTGGAATTAACTTTCAACTTAGTAACTTACTTAATTAACTATTATATTACGCCGTTACTGTCTCGGTGGTGTAGTTGTACTACGATTACAAAGCCGACGTCTCGGGTTCGAATCCCGAGTCGGGCAAATTGATATTGGATTTTTCTATTAATTATCAGCCCGGAGTCAGGAATTTGTGCGCGATATGGCGATAGGCTCGCCCTATCACATCGTGGGACGGAACATACAAGGCTAAATGTTAGTGTTCTGGTGGCGCCTCTGCCTACCCCTTCTGGGATAAAGGCGTGAGTTTATGTATGTATTATATTACTCCAACCCGCAGTAAGCCAGCGTGGTGGACTAGCTTAACTGTTCTTCATCGTACTCTAGATTATAGAGGAGGCCCGTGCCTGCAGTAGAACGTGTATGGCGTCTCAGCAGGCCGGCATGATTGTATCGAATGGTATGAGACTACAGTCTGATACCATTCGATACTCTATCTGGACGGCATTAGAACTTCCCAGGTGCAATGCAGTCACTATGCTAGAATAAAAAAAGCGTTGGAGCAGATTTAGTATTATACTAGCTTCTGCCCGCAACTTCGTCTGCTTGATTAAATTGAAATTAATTTTATTTGAAATTTCCCATCCTGTCTCGACCCGTCCCGTTATATCCCACCTGTCCCGTCTCATTCTCACACAAGGCATGTAATCCAGTCCCATCCCCTTTGAGTATAAAAAAGTAACAAATATATCGGAATTCCTTCCTAATTCCACGGGAACACAAATATTTTCGGGACCAAAAGTAGCCTAAGTATTAATCCGGGGTGTCAGTTATCTCCATACCAAATTTCATCGAAATCCGTTAAGCCGTTTCTGAATTCATCGCGCACAACCGCACAGACAAACAGACAAAAATTCAACAAATCATTGTTTTGGGTTCTATCACGTTAATACGGACCCCATATTTTAGTTTTTCTCATTTATGTTCCATGTACAGACATAGATCGGTTACAAATTTATCATACCGGGTATATCAAGACCGAAAACGAAGCTAGTTGGTAGATTTAGTGGTTACAGACACGATGCAAATAAAAATTTCACCAAAGCAGCGACAGAATATTTATTTAATATATTTAAAAATCATCTTGTTTGGGTGGTAAATACCTAGTTTTTGCGAAAATAATAATTTAAACCCTTACGTACCATTGCGTGTTTAAAAATAAAGAGCTCTACATCATTATTTTTGGAAAACTATGTATTTATAACCCAAATACGATGATTAGTAAAAAATTACAAATAAAATTGACGATTTTTTTTGCGAAATTTTTAGTTGCATTGAGTCTGTAACCACTAATACTACCACCTGGCTTCGTTTTCGGTCGCGGTCTTGACCCTGTGTGTATAGATTCCAATGAACTTACCATTCCTTCAGCCAGATATCACTAGAGGAGTAGAGCATCTGCGCGATGGCGAAGAGCGCCATCACCAGCACCATGGAGAGCCTGGAGCCTCCGCTCTCCATGTATGACACGTACACCTTGTTGTCCACTGAACCTTCGTGCTGCTCTTCCTCTACAATAAATCAATAAATGGCCTAACCCTTCTTAACCGAGTTACGGAGGCCCCCCTGCAGTGGGACGTATATGGGCTGATACAGATACATATAATTAATTTATTTGTTTACAGCAATAACATACACGCCCGGGATAGTTCCGTATTTCGGTTCAAATCAAAAAGAGATTGATCGGAAATTCTTTACTATAATATTTATTTATTCTCTTTAATTGAGTTGTTGTACGTCGTTCACGCCTTCCAAACTCTTTTCTCTTATTCAGTCCTTTCATACTTATCTTAATCAATCATCTTCTAGCTCTTTTAATCCTTATACGTCATCTCTAAGTTCATCGCACACAACCGCACAGACAAACAGACAAATATTCGAAAAATCATTGTTTTGGGTTCTATTACGTTAATCGAGACCCTCCATAATAGTTTTTCTAATTTATCTTCCATGTACAGATATCGATCGGTTACAAATTTATTATAATATGTATTGATAATGTTACAGGGGTTCTAATATGTAATTCTATGCAATTATCCCTTTCAAACAACTTTAGAATTCAGATCGAGCGACGAAGACAGAACATTCGATAACTAAAATTGGTTTTAAATCTGTCTATGAATAAGGCCGTTATAGAATAGTATCTTCAGCATATTAAACGATAAATGAGTGAATTCTTTGTTATACCTTCATATTCGGGTATTCCGTTATCACTATCTACGTTGAAAGATTTCTGAGTTGTAGTCGATAGAGACCTCTTGTATTTTGATGCAGCTGTGCGATCCTGAAATAATATTATATTCATTGGTAAATACTATACATATCTTATAGCATATGTTTGATATTAAAAAAAACATTGCCTCGGTGGCGTAGTTGTATTACGGTATGGTTACAAAGCTGAGGTCTCTGGTTCTAGTCCCGGGTCGGGCAAAGTGATATTGGATTTCTCTATTCATTATCAGCCCGGACTCAGGAATTTGTGCCCGATATGGCAATAGGCTCGCCCCCTATCACATCGTGGGACGGAACATACAAGGCGAAATGTGGGTGTCCTGGTGGCGCCTCTGCCTACCACTTCGGGGATAAAGGCGTTTATGTATGTATGTTATATATGTATGAATGTATGTAAAAAAGACATATAATATAGGTCTTAAAAGCTACATTACCGGGTATATCCAGACTGGGTCTGAAAAAGGCGGTAGTTTTAGTCACTACAAAGAAACGATTTCTGATGGTAGGTCTTTCATACGTGAGGCGGCCTGGGTAGGTACCACCGCAATGTATATTTCTCCAACAAACAGCAGTGTAAATGCACTGTTGTGTTCCAGTTTGAATGACATTGTGGCCAGAGTAACTACTGGACATATTGAGACTTAACATCTTATGTCTTAGGATGACAAGCGCAGTGGAATGCCAAGCATTACTTTGTAATTCATGGTGTTGTTTGGCAATGCTACTGTCCATGAGCGGCCGTATCGCTTACCATCAGGCGAGCGGCATGATCCTCTCGCCATTCATTGAAATTAAAAAAACACAAAATTTCGAAATTAAAAAATAAACCACGATTTTTTTTGTAATTTTTTAAACAACATTTTTGGGGGTAAATACATGGCTTAACCTAAAATAATAATGTAAGCCTTATTATTTTTAAAGATGCATTGATACGCAAGGGTTTGCATTGAACCGTAGACAGCCTCCGTGGCGCAGTTGGTTCGACGCCGGCTGTGAAACGAGAGGCCGCGGGTTTGATCCCAGCACCGAAACAAATATTTGTGTGATCCACAGGTATTTGTTTCGGGTCTGGGTGTTTGTGAGACCGAAAAGTCTCTCGTAGTTCCTGATACACGACACAAGACTTGATCTTAGTGTGTTCAGGACTATGTATGTGACTGTTGGGTGTATTTATTTATTTGAATTGACCGGGTGTATTAGTTACTTACTCCTTCTGAGTTGTCAACAGAGCCAGCTCGCTTCAGTTTCTCGTTCTCATCCTTGGGTTTGTCGCCGACTTCAAGCAACGCCTCGAATTCAGGCACGCTGGATTTTAGCTCGCTGTACTTGCCTTGTCCTATTATCTGGGGGGAATGTACAGAGAAATTATAAGAACATAACATACATACATAAACTCACACGCCTTTATCCCCGAAGGGGTAGGTAGAGGCGCCACCAGGACACCCACATTTCGCCTAGCATGTTCCGTCCCACGATGTGATAGGGGGCGAGCCTATCGCCATATCGGGCTCAAATTCCTGACTCCGGGCTGATAATGAATAGAAAAATCCAATATCACTTTGCCGACCCGGGATTCGAACCCGAGACCTCAGCTTTGTAACCGTACCGTAATACAACTACGCCACCGAGGCAGTCGAGAAATTATAAGACCTTAATAATATTTGGATAGAGTACTTAATAATATTTCGATCTTAGTGTGGGGTCAGGACTATGTATGTGACTGTTGGGTGTATTATTTTTATTAAACAGAGAAACAGAATATTTACCCGTCCGTTCCTAACAACGCACACGTTGTCGGCTTGTCTCGCGTATTGTACATGATGTGTCACTAGTACTGTCGCCTTTTCGCGCAGGAACCCACGGATACACTGCTCGTATATGGCTTGGGCCACCTGTAGACATAAACAAATAAATTAATACCACTTTCCTCTTCCCAACCTTTTTTTCAAACCTCATCATCATCATGATTATTATCATCATCATCATCACCACCATCATCATTATTATCATCATCATCATCATCATCATCATCATCATCATGATTATTATTATCATCATCATCATCAGCCTACACTAGTCCACTGGACATAGGTCCCACAAACGGTGTAAAGGTTTTTCGAACTTACCGTACACTAATTCAATACACTCGAACTCAATTCAAAGAATACTAACATACCGGGTATCAGTGGCGTGCCTAGGGTTTTGGAGTAGGGCAAGCCCAATATTATTTTAGGTTTAATACATATTTATTTAGTAGAAAAAAAGACTAAGAACGACGA
Source organism: Deilephila porcellus (assembly GCA_905220455.2). Taxonomy (NCBI): domain Eukaryota; kingdom Metazoa; phylum Arthropoda; class Insecta; order Lepidoptera; family Sphingidae; genus Deilephila; species Deilephila porcellus. Next base: position 1,612,247 of record LR999997.1, on the reverse strand, counting down.
AATCGAATTTATGGCGCGGCGGCAGACCTATCACACAATCTATACAATATTAAGATTAGGTAATACAAATATAGATAGCTTGTGGTCATGCAACCGTAACTTTTTACTGCACTAACTACTGAGCACTTTTAATACCCGGCATTACACTAGCACAACGATAGCTACTATGGTCCCGTGTTTGACTGCGCAGTTAACCAAAATTACGGACAGAAATTGTTAAAAATACATTAAGGTTAAGTTTTTAAAAGTAATTTTAATTACAAGTAATAGCATGTTTTTTGAAAGGACCACAATATCATTGAAATCATTAGAATTAATCAAAACATTCTAATACACAAGTGTCCCTTGAAAAACATATGAAACACGACTGTTTAATAACCTATATGAAGGGGAGCATGTAGAAATCGAATAACGTAGTTTAGTAAACTGAACCGATAAAATGCCTTTTGTGATTTATCACGAATTTAAGAAATGCACAAACTCGGCGTAGTTTTCGCGCCAGTGTCAATATAATTTAATAAATTACCTTTATAACGGCAATGAATACTTTCACCGTCACAATTCACACTAAAACCATCACAGGAAACAATACAAATCATTTTCGTATCAAAAAGTTTAAATATCATTAAAAAAACGAATAATTAACCTAAAACCTGTGCCTAAAACCGAACTATTTACAATTATTGCACAATAGCAAAATACTTATGAAGTTAGTAGTAATTTGTACAGTATTGCTAGTAAACGAAAAAATAAACATTACAACATGCAATTATATTTTATGAAAAAAATATAAAAACCTCATTATATGTATTAGAAAAATGATTAAATAATTTTAAAAAGAACCAACATAATTTAATAAATGTACAATTTAATAAACCAACAAATAATGTTAAACATGACGACCTTCAAACGTACGATGTTCAGTCAAAACAATTCTGTGGTCAAAAGCTGGGCTTTTGGTTTAGTACATTATTGCTATATATAAATATCTGTAGCTATACATTCGTAGTGCCGGAGTATAGCATTTCACCCATAGATGTAGTATAACATAGATCGGCAATGTATCATTTTGAGTGAAACCAAAACGAGAATATGATAGTGTGCGTGAAGTTTGCATGTGTGCGTGACAGATAATGCTGCGCCATGCTCTGTCGATACTATTATATCGATACACCTAACGGCCCAACCAATAAAATTAAATTTTATAGATATATATGAGACATTTCATGGTATTATAACAGAAAAATAATGATTGTGTTTATTTCAACACAGATACGTAAACACAAGTAAATAAAGATAAATCTTCATATTTGAGAATAATTTTATTTGACAAGTTTTGTAAAGCATTCCTTATAATAATATCTAATGTTCTATTGTTTTATTAGAATGGCAGCCTCCGTGGCACAGTTAATTTGAAACCGGCTCAGAAATGGTAAATTACGCACACGAAATATTAATTAATATTTAGCAAATATCAATAGTGAATAAATAAAGTGAAGTAATAACTGTTATTATAGAATTGATGTTATACTACGAGATTATAAAATGAAGTGAAACCTCTATGGTCATTGACTATTTTTATCGACATAATATTATTGATCGAAACTGTCAATCAATCTCTAGCAAATCTTGGTTGAAATTATTATAAATTCAATAGGCAATGGATGCTTTCTACGCATTTAAATAATGAATAAGGACATTCTATTCTACCGATATACATACAAGGTTTGTCTTACAATTCTACAATATTGTCACTAAACAACATTGAAAAAAGTGATACGATCTTATGAAAAACTATGATTATTCGGGTTTTTACACTAAAATCAATCACATCCAGGCACTGGACAACTCACCATAATAAATTACATTTAATAAAAGTAGCTCAGTACTGAAATATTAAATAAATCAAGAAAATAAGCGAAATTTGTCGTTCGCTTAAATGACATATTTTCACACAAATCTCTATAGAACGCTCTCCGTGTAAACCATAGATGTAGCATAACATAGATCGGCAATGTGAAAGAGATAGAATGATTTAAATCATACATTAAAGCGAGACGCATGATGCGACCATGCGTTTACACGGAGAGCGTTCTATAGAGATTTGTGTGAAAATATGTCATTTAAGCGAACGACAAATTTCGCTTATTTTCTTGATTTATTTAATATTTCAGTACTGAGCTACTTTTATTAAATGTAATTTATTATGGTGAGTTGTCCAGTGTCTGGATGTGATTGATTTTAGTGTAAAAACCCGAATAATCATAGTTTTTCATAAGATCGTATCACTTTTTTCAATGTTGTTTAGTGACGATATTGTAGAATTGTAAGAGATACCTTGTATGTATATCGGTAGAACAGAATGTCCTTATTCATTATTTAAATGCGTAGAAAGCATCCATTGCCTATATAAAATGATATCATATACGTGAATTTATATTAATTTCAACCAACATTTGCTAGAGATTGATTGACAGTTTCGATCAATAATATTATGTCGATAAAAATAGTCAATAACCATAGAGGTTTCACTTCATTTTATAATCTCGTAGTATAACATCAATTCTATAATAACAGTTATTACTTCACTTTATTTATTCACTATTGATATTTGCTAAATATTAATTAATATTTCGTGTGCGTAATTTACCATTTCTGAGCCGGTTTCAAATTAACTGTGCCACGGAGGCTGTCATTCTAATAAAACAATAGAACATTAGATATTATTATAAGGAATGCTTTACAAAACTTGCCAAATAAAATTATTCTCAAATATGACGATTTATCTTTATTTACTTGTGTTTACGTATCTGTGTTGAAATAAACACAATCATTATGTTTCTGTTAAAATACCATGCAAAGTCTCATATATTATATCTATAAAATTTAATTTTATTGGTTGGGCCGTTAGGTATATCGATATGATAGTATCGACAGTGCATGACGCAGCATTATCTGTCACGCACACATGCAAACTTCACGCACACTATCATATTCTCGTTTTGGTTTCACTCAAAATGATACATTGCCGATCTATGTTATACTACATCTATGGTGTAAACGCATGGTCGCATCATGCGTCTCGCTTTAATGTATGATTTAAATCATTCTATCTCTTTCACATTGCCGATCTATGTTATGCTACATCTATGATTTCACCCGTAAATGTGAAAGAGATAGCATGCGTTGCCTAAAGCCTCGTAAAAGCACACGAGAGAGAAGAAGGCAGATATATGTTTTGCGCGTACCGTCTTTTAAAAAATGCGTGGAGCTACGTTCTACGTGAGAACTGAGAGGTAAAATTATTGAATGAATTTATTACAACCGTTGAGCAGCGCGGGCGGCGCTACGGCTCGCCGTCGCAGGCGCTTCATTGAAGGGCGCCATGCCGCGACGGAACGCGGTAAATTCAAAAATGGTAGATGTTTCGTAATTACTGTTTTGTATTGAATGTAATTGTTTCGTTCAGAATGTAGTATATACGTATTAAGTAGGGCAAGCCGGGCTTTTGGGCTTGTATGGAAGTACCGCCACTACCGGGTATATCAGGACTCCGAAAACGAAGCATGGTGGTAGTTTTAGTAGTTACAACTTACAGACACAATGCAATTAAAAAGTTCGCAAATAAAGTGACAGTTTTTTTTGCAATTTTTAAAATATCAATTTATTAAGCTATAGTATTACTTGCATTTATTAGTAGTACTTGCATTTTCAACTTATACCGGGTATATCAAGACTGCGACCGCGATAACAACGCCAGGTGGTGGTATTAGTGATTTCAGACACAATGCAACTAAATATTTCGAAAGAAACGACGATATTTTTGGATTTTATTACCTATCATCGTGTTTGGGTGGTAAATACCTAGTTTTAGCAAAAGTAGTAATATAAACCCTTGCATACCATTTTAAAAATAAAAGATATGCATTTTTATTTTAGAAAAACTGTATTTATCACCCAAATACGACGATCAGTAAAAAATTACCAAAAATATCAATTACTTTGCACAATTTTTAATTGCATTGTGTCTGAAGCTACAAATAATACCACATGGCTTAGTTTTCGGTCGCAGTCTTGATATACCCTGAAAAATAGAATGGTTAAAACACAGGTAAATACAGACCTTAGCATCGACAGCAGCAAGCGGGTCGTCCAATAAATACACGTCAGCGAGCTGGTACACGCACCGGGCCAAAGATACCCTGGCTCTTTGACCTCCTGACAGGGATACCCCTGGAAATACAAGTAACTTATTTACACATACACTATACGGCCTAACCACTGTCACTCGTACCCTCGATTGTAGATTAGGCCCCTGCAGTGGGACATAAGGGTGAAATTCAAATTCAACACACACACATCACGCCTTTTCCCAGAAGGGTTAGGCAGTGCTGCCAGGATACCCACGACTTTGTATCTCCATCTCACGATATAAGAGGGGACGAGCCTATCGCCATATCGTTACATTCCAGACTCCAGGCTAATAATGAATAGAAAAATCCAATATCACTTTGCCCGACTCGGGATTCGAACCCGAGACCTCAGCTTTGTAGTCGTACTGTACAACTGCGCTACCGAGGCAGTACTTCATTTAAATTTAGGGTGCTAAATACATAATTTACTTACCTTTTTCACCAACAATAGTCTTGTCTCCATGCGTGAATATTTTGAGGTCGCTTTCTAGCTGACAGCATTTGATGACTCGCTGGTACCTTTGCATATCTAACTCTTGGCCGAACAGGATGTTTTGTCGTACCTATAAGAAAACGCCAAATAAAAACATACATACATAAACTCACGATTTTATCTCAGAAGGGGTAGACAGAGGCGCCACCAGGACACCCACATTTCGTCTTGTATGTTCAGGCTCATGTGATAGGGGGCCAGCCTATCGCCATATCGGGCACAAATTCCTGACTCCGGGCTGATAATGAATAGAAAAACCCAATATCACTTTCCCCAACCCGCGATTCGAACCCGAGACCTCAGCTTTGAAGTCGTACCGTAGTACAACAACGCCACCGAGGCAGTCACTAAGCCACCGAGGCAGTCAAATAAAAGCATTTTAATATATTGGTGTGTTAGACCTAATGTATGGATAAGCTGGACAGTGCTGGTAACACTATTGAGAAATCGACGTGTGTAATATTAAGGTGAGAAATTGCCGGAAGCATAAAACTAAAATATTATTTTGCTAAAACGGCATTATTAAATTTGCCGCATGACTTTTCTTCCCAGAAATTGAACCTTAGTAGCAACGTGATCGAATGGTGTTATAATACAGCAAACGTTATATTTTGCAAAATTCTCGGGTGAGATTTCTCGCTAGCAATAACAAATTTCCAAAAACCAACTAAGCAGATTTCGTTTTCATAAAAATCGGGCTCGTGACTCCTTTCAGTATTTTCGCTATTCGTCACAGGACAGTCATTGCAGCCAGAGTAACTACATATATTGAGACTTAACATTTTATGTCCCAGGATGGCGAGCGCAGTGGAATACCAAGAATTGCTTTGTAATTCATGGTGATGTTTGGTAATGCTACTGTCCATGAGCGGTCGTATCGCTTACCATCAGGCGAATGACTTGCTCGTCTCGCCATGCAAAGCAATAAAGAAATACAGTAGACTCTGAAAGCAACCTCTTACCATTACTTCCCCTCATTGCATCCATTCCTTTTCCTTTAAACGTTGGCAACACAAATTGTGGGTTACAGCAGATATAACTGAAGAAACTGTTTATATTTTTACCATATAAATCTACTTACCGAAGCCTCAAAAAGCCATGGGTCCTGTGCTGCGTACGAGACCACTCCGTTGACCAGCAGCTGCCCACTGCTGGGCGACAGTTCACGTAGCATCGCCTGCAGTATCGTGGACTTGCCGGACCCCACTATGCCCACTATCGTAGTTAACGTTTGGGGGTGGATCTGAAATCATCATCGTAAATACATACATACATAAACACACGTCTTTATCCCCGAAGACGTAGGCAAAGGCGCCACCAGGACACCCACATTTCGCCTTGTATGTTCCGTCCCACGATTGGATAGGGGGCGAGCCTATCGCCATATCGGGCACAAATTCCTGATTCCGGGCTGATAATGAATAGAAAAATCCAATATCACTTTGCCCGACCTGGGTCTCGAACACGAGACCTCAGCTTTGTAACCGTACCGTAATACAACTACGCCACCGAGGCAGTCAAATATCATCGTAAATACACCCAACTATCACATACATAGTCCTGACCCCACATATAAGATAGAAGCCTTGCGTGGTGTCAGAAAACTTTTCGGCCTCACAAACACACAGACCCGAAACGAAAACTTGTGAACCTCACGAACATTTGTCTCGATGCGGGGATCGAACCCGCGACTTCTCGTTTCACAGCCGGCATCAAAACCAACCAGCTACGGAAACTGTGAAAATATGCTTATAAAAATCACTTACAACTAAATTAATATCTTGTAATGCCGGTACTGTCACTTTCTCTTCTTTTACACTTCTCTCTTTCTCTTTCTTTTTTTCTTTTTCTTTGTCTTTTTCATCAACATTCTGCCAGACAGCACTGAAGGCCTTCATTACTATTAAGCCTTCAGTCTTTGAGACTATATTGCTAGATTTAACATGGTTGTCTTCTCTGAAAAACAAACACAAACACTAATGGCCATATTCATAGACGGATTTAAAACCTATTTTAGATATCGAACGTTTTGTCTTCTACGCTCAAACTGAATTTTAATGTTGTTCGAAAGGGACAGAACGATTCGATAACTAAAATAGGCTTTAAATCTATCTATTAATAAGGCCATAAATAAATATGAAGATGAAAAAGACCTTCCTTCCGTCATTAAGATACGTAAAATTAAATACCTCAAAAGTCGCAAATGTGGTATCGGAAACTACGAGAGGCTTTTTGACCAAAATAAATATCTGTGGATTTCGTAAATATTTGCTACTGGTGAAAAATCGCGGGCTCTTCTTTCACATGCTTCTTTTGAACCAAAAGGACCATCAAAGTCGTTGTAAATGGTAAGAAATAATTTTAAAAATTCGAGCGAACCCTGTTTTCCTCAAGATTTTTTTCTTCACGTGGTAATTACGTATTTACTAAGAATACAAATTCCGAAAGGCAAAAAGCTATTAGTCATAGAACCTAAAATACTAAAAGACCATACTAAAAACAACCTACCTAGTACTGATCAGCTCAAAATCACCCTTCCTTATTTTCCGATCATCAATAACAGCCAGATCTTCAGCATTATTGACCTCAGGAAGCAGTAGAAACTCCTGTATCCTCTTCACACTGACGTAGGTCTCCAGGGTGAACGATATCGCCATGGGAAAGAACTCAACCAGGGTCAACTTCAAGATGTCGTAATACAGGAATATGACGAAAATACTGGCAGCGGTGAGAGCGTTTCCGAAAGATATGTAGGAAATGATGCTGAGCAGGATAGCTACCCTAGTGTTAAGCTTCACGAAGCCCAACATTACTGCGTGGAGCCAAGACGATTTTTTTATTACTTTCATCTCTTTTCTGTGAATAATTATGAGGGTTTTACTTATCAGGTGAGTACGTGGTAGACATTTTTAGTCTCCCAAGGCAAAATAACTGCGGTGCACCTAATGGTAATCGCAATGCCTTCTAGACAGACCATCGAATGGCAAAAGACCACCGTTTGAATCAATTATGACGGCCCAGTTAGCTACTTCTTCACGGCTAATCCATTTTTTTTTATTGCAATGAAAGGCGAGACGAGCATGCCATTCGCTTGATGGTAAGCGATACGACCGCTCATGGACAGTAGCAAAACCAAACAACACCATGAATTACAAGGCAATGCTTGGAATTCCACTGCACTCGCCATCCTGAGACATAAGATGTTAAGTCTCAATATGTCCAGTAGTTACTCTGGCTACAATGTCCTTCAAACCGGAACACATACAGTGCATTTACACTGCTGTTTGGCGGGAAAAATAGACATTGCGGTGGTACCTACCCAGGCAGCCTCTCACATATGAGAGACCTGCCACCAGTAAACCATTTATAATAACTGTATTTTCACCGTTAATAGTGCTCAAAGATGAAATACCCGTCTAATTTAACTATTTGCCAGGGATTCTATAAAAGGTCGTAAGATATTTGTATCCACACCGTAGGAGGTAGCGGCAAGCCTGCTTATATTTGAATTTCAACCCTCATTTCAACAACTTTAGGCAAAAATATAGCCTATGTTCAACAGTGATAATGTAGGATTCTAATGGTGAAAGAATTATTCAAATCGGTCCGGGAGTTTCAGAGCATATTCAATGCAAACAATCAAATCTTTCTTTTTTATAGTATTTGTATAGAAGTAGTAGTTAGTTTTTATAAGTCACTTTCGTAGTTAGTTTTTATAAGTCAGGCGTTTTTGAACAGGTCTGGAGACTGCGATGTGGTGAGAATATTGATATACCTACGGTTCCAGCAGGCGAGTATACTTCTTCTACTACTGCTGCACTGCATTACCATCAGGATTGTAGTCACTTTGCCAATAATAGAAAGATTGCTGACTTATAGGGTCTATGGTATTATAAACTTACTTTCTAGCCGCTCCAATGATCTTAGCGAATGAATTCTCCCAAGCGTACATTTTGATGGCTTCAATGCTCTGTATCACCTCATTCATTAGTCGTATTCGGTTGTCTGTGCACAGTGCGGTTTGTTTTCGAAACCTACTTGAGACTTTGCCGAGATATGCTAAAAACATCATACATAATTATTCTTTTCTTGTGTCCTGCGGTTAAAAATGTCTAGTGCGATAAAACCGCCTTTGGACTTCGTTTATGAAGTTTTATTTTAATGTATTTTTAATGAATATAAATAAAATAAGATCACCTACAGCCTACAGGGTGTATTAATAGTCAATTACCAGCCTCTCTAACTGTGATGTTAAATTTTGTGAAAAAAAATAATTTAACAAAATTGAACCGACTTTAAAATTGTAATTAAAAACAGAAATAAATTAATCTTTTCAAACTCTTAAATACCTAAATATGCCAAAAAACTTTGAGGTCAGTGCCCAGCCTTAATATTTGGGACCAGCTGCGCCCCGCGGTTTTACCCGCGTAATCCGTAGCGTGATGTTAAATAGCTTATAGTCATCCAGCTGGCACCGACCTCAATTTTTTTGGCATATTTAGTTATTCAAGAGTTTTAAAAGATTAATTTTATTTCTCTCTTTTTAATTACAATTTTGAAGTAGGTACAATTTTTGAAATTATTTTTTATTAAAAACCGGCATGTCACTATTTTTTCAAGAATTTCTGTGGTATGTGAAGTCAAACCGCACTAGGTCAACGTGGTAGACTATAAATGTTACAACACGGATTATAACTTGATTCAGTTTGAAGTTAATACTAACCTTGCAAAGGAATAAAAGACAGAAGAAAGGCAACTCCGATGAGACTAGCGGCGCCCAGCCTGGTGTACATCAGAAATATGATGATAGAACTCTCAATAGGAGTCCGGATGAGATCTGGTATGAAGAGGCACGCGGTATCGAACCTAGACGCGTCTGACGTAAGCAGGTTCACGACATGACCCGCTAGACCTTCCGAGGCCTTCCCCCCTACCTTTAGATCTAGTTTGAGGAGCTGGGGGAAAGAATTGTAGTTTATTTATACAATAGGTTCGGCAAACGAGCAAGCAACGCTTGGATCATAGATGTGTTGCCAGACCATCATTCATAGACAGAGTTGAAACCTATTTTAGTTATCGAATGTTTTGTCTTCTTCGCTCAAACTTAATTCTAAAGTCATTCGAAAGGGACAAAGCATTCGATAACTAAAATAGGTTTTAAATCTGTCTATGAATAAAGCAGTGGGTACATACTAACCTTTCTATAGATTAGAGAGCAGCACCCGATCCTGATCTTCATGGCGGTGGTGAAAGTCCATAGCAACATGGGATGAAAGGTTGAAGCCGCCAAAGCCATCAAACTGTAGGAAGATAAATAAATAAATACACCCAACAGTCACATACATAGTCCTGAACACACTAAGATCGAGTCTTGTGTTGTGTATCAGAAACTACGATAGACTTTTCGGTCTCACAAACACCCAGACACGAAACAAATACCTTGCCAATGCCCCCTTCTCCCATCCTTTTTCCTTCCCGATTTGACGGTCCGGCAACACATATATTATGATCCAAGGGTTGTGGGTGTTCATGGATGTGATCACTTACTATCAGATGACCTGTTTGTTCGTTTGTCGCACTTATTGACTAAAAAGAGAGAGACTTACCCAACAACGCCCAATGCATATAAGTAGGCATCTTGCCGCGTGATTCCTCCATGATTGGGCGAGAAATATGTTATCAAACCCTCTAGGCAAAGTGGGAGGACTAACCTGAAAAGAAATGGACATTTTATTATCATAACAAAACACACGTCACGCATTTCGCCGACTCGAAACACCTGTGGAACACAAATATCTGTCTCGGTGCGAGGATTGTCCCGCGGCCTCGCGTTTCACAGCCGGCGTCTAACTGCGCCACGGAGGCTGTCAAATGTATGTATGTATGTTTTAGTACTTCAAGTATACTTACTTACAGAATGTGTCGACGAGCGAAAATAAAACATCAATTATAACGAACTTGAGTCCATATATTCTAAGTATAGCCAAGATCAATGAGGGATTGCCGCCTTTCTCTGAAAATAAAGATAAATATATTATCACAGTGTTGTGGCCTGTTAGTGAAGCAGACACGACGGCCAACATGTTCACGGTGGTTGGTTCAAATCCCGCACACATCTAACTTTTGAATGTCTTCTTCTGACTTTTGAAACTCCTATGAATTTAACTTCGTAATTGATTTCGTTTTTAAGTCCAGTCCACATCAACACATAGTTTTCGGAGCGCACGCGATTTAAAGAATATTTTAGGTTATTTTTACCTGTGGTTACATTATTGGAAAATATAATATAGCCTATGTCACCCGGGGATAATGTAGCTTCCAAACAGTGAAAGAATTTTTCAAATCGGTTCCGTAGTCTCGAAGCCTATTCAATGCAAACAAACAATCAAATCTTTCCTCTTTATAATATTAAAGTACAGATTAGGATAAACCACAACAGATCAGGACAAACCACAGTGTATATTAATGCAAATACATACAATTATTGTACTTGTGTTTTATACAAATAAATTAAAAAAGAAACTAATAATATATCTGACCTTTTTTAAGTAGTTCTTTCTTCCATTCCCGGTAGAGTCTGTCACCATGAGGCGCCGCTCTGTGGTCTGGGCTACATCTGCCAAAAAATACATAATATTATTTAGAAGCCTAAACATACATACATAAACTCACGCCTTTATCCCAGAAGGGGTAGCAGAGGCGCCACCAGGACACCTACATTTCGCCTTGTATGTTCCGTCCCATGATGTGATAGGGGGCGAGCCTATCGCCATATAAGGCACAAATTCCTGACTCCGGGCTGATAATGAATAAAAAACCCGATATCACTTTGCCCGACCCGGGATTCGAACCCGAGACCTCAGCTTTGTACCGTAGTACAAATACGCCACCGAGGCAGTAGAAGCCTAAACAATTTTTTTCTTCTTCTGACGGTAACCACAATACCATTTAGCTAAAGTATGTTTTGGCACAAGTAATCTCTCATTAGATACAATTATAACGGCTTATGGTCATAATGAGCCACGTGTGTCGCGTTTCGGGTTGTGTGTATCCGGATACAATCAGGCATCATTGTGTCGAGAGATGAACATCTCATGTGGATACTCTATCTGCACTGCGCTTACCATCAGCCGCATTGTAGTCACTTTTTCGTGCCAGTATTTTTTTTATTGCGATAATTGGCGAGACGAGCATGCCATTCGCCAGATGGTAAGCGATAATAAATCGTTTTTCTTTCTTTCTTTTCTTTCGATACGATAGCTCATGGACAGTAGCCATGTAGAAACCAAACACTATGAATTACAAAGCAATGCCTGGCATTCCACTGCGCTCACAATCCTGAGACATAAGTTAAGTCTCATTATGTCCAGTAGTTACTCTGGCTACAATGCCCTTCAAACCAGAACATAAAAGCATTTACACTGCTGTTTGTTGGAGAAATAGACATTGCGGTGGTACCTACCCAGGCGGCCTCTCACATGACCTACCACCACCTATAAACAATATAAACTACAAGAGACTGAATCACAGAAATATTAGTTGGTGTTTCGGATCGTGCCGGCCTCTCGTTTCACAGCCGGCATCGAACCAATTACCCACGGAAGCTGTCAATAGTATATATTGTCTTACTTGTACGCATCTGATATTTGAAGATTTCCTCTCCATCCTTTTTTGAATATGGGTAAAGTATGCCTGTGAAACAAAAACGATATTACATAAACTTACATCGTTTTGCCACAAGGGGTAGGCAGAGATGCTACCAGGACACCGACGTTTCATCTTGTGTCTTCCTTCCCACGATGGGATATGGGGTGAACCTATTGCCATATCGGGCACCCGTTCCTGACTCCGGGCTGATAATGAATAGAAAAATTCAATCTTGCGCTACTTTGCGCGGCCCGGGATTCGAACCCGAGGTCTAGGCTTAACGAAAACGATATTAAGAAAACATAAATATAACAAATCCAGTAACACATCTGCCTCGCAGGCGCAGTTGTTCTACGGTACGATTACAACGCTGAGGTCACGGGTTCGAATCCCGGGTCGGGCAGTGATATTGGATTTTTCTATTCATTATCAGCCCGAAGTCAGGAATTTGTGCCCTATATGGCGATAGGTTCGCTATCACATCACGGGACTGAACATACAAGGCGAAATGTGGGTGTCCTGGTCTGCCTACCTCTTCTGGGAAAAAGGTTTATGTATGTATGTAAAAGTAGTACACTCACCAATATAAGAATTTGGAGAATATATTAGCTCTCTCCCTGGGATTTTGTTCTCTCTCTGTGTCAAAATATCCTGGATCCATAGTATCTTATTTCATCTACTATTAAATAAATAATTTGAATGTTCCTAAATTATTCCTCGAGGTATGAAATCTGCAAAGAATTATTATTTTTATAGTCGCATAGATTGTGCGTGGTAATCATGGTAACCAAGCGTCCGGATAGTGGATTCGTGTCCCAGGGCACACCTGAGAGTCAATTATTGTGTTAGTCAATTACCACAGCCTTCAACGGCGAGGAAAAACATCGTGATAAAACCTACATACCATAGAGGTTTGGCGTTTACCAGGCGAATGGCATGCTCGTCACGCCATTCATTGAAAAAAAATATAATTATATATTTTTTTATTGTGATAAATGGCGAGACGAGCATGCAATTCGCCCGATGGTAAGCGATACGATCGCTCAAGGACAGTAGCAAAACTAAACAACACCATGAATTACAAGGCAATGCTTGGCATTCCTCAGCGCTCGTTATCCTGAGACTAGTTACTCTGGCTACGATGTCCTTCAAACCGGAACACAACAGTGCATTTACACAGCTGTTTGTTGGAGAAATAGACATTGCGGTGGTTCCTACCCAGGCGGCTACTCACATTAGTGAAACCATAAAGTCTCCTGATACTCACGATATAAGACTTGTATCAATGTGGTCAAAACTATGTATGTGACTTTTGATTGTATTTATATACAGGGTATATCAAGACCGCGACCGAAAACGAAGCCAGGTGGTAGTTTTAGTGGTTACAGACACAATGCAAATAAAAATTTCGCAAAATAAGCGACAGATTTTATGTTGCAAATTTTTAAAAATCGTTGTATTTGGGTTGTAAATACCTAGTTATTGCGAAAATAGTAATTTAAACCCTAACTTACCATTGCGTCTTAAACAATAAAAAGGTGCACATCATTATTTTGGGAAAACTATTTATTTATCACCCAAATACAAAGATAAATAAAAAAATACCAACAAAAAGTTGACGATTTTTTTTTACGAAATTTTTAGTTGCATTGTGTCTGAAATCACTAATTCTACCACCTGGCTTCGTTTTCGGTCGCAGTCTTGATATACCCTGTATAATAATATACAGGGTATATCAAGACTGCGACTGAAAACGACACACAACGCTAGTTGCGTTTGAAGTCTAAAATTTCGCAATAAAAACTCGCAATATATATTTTTTTATTTATTGTAGTATTTGGTTGATAAATACGTAGTTTTCTGAAAATAATAAGGTACACCTTTTTATTTAAAAAACGCAATGGTACGCAAATTTTAAATGACTATTTTTGCAATAACCAGGTATTTAGCACCCAAACACGATGATATTTAAAAAAATGCAAAGAAAATCAGTCCTTTTTTTTCAAATTTTTTAGTTGCTTTGTGTCTGTAAGCACTAAAACTACCACCTGGCTTCGTTTTCGGTCGCAGTCTTGATATACCCCGTATATAATTTAATAAGGCTCTGAAAGAGATGCCCGATGAGCAAGTTCCTAGAGTTATCATTGATAACTTTCTACAGCAATAAGGTAAATATGAATTAAAGACCTGACCTAGAAATCGAACGCCGGTCGTTTCAGGTCAAGGGAGACACGTAACAAAGCTAATTAATGCTAAGGTCTTGATACGGAATCTTGAGAACTATTTGAAAATAACTATCTAGATATTATTAACTAACGACCCATATTTATAACCTCTATCGTTAACACGATGTTAAAGTATCGGCATATCGGGCACAAATTTCTGACTCCGGGCTGATAATTAATAGAAAATTCAGTATCACTATGCCCGACTCGGGATTCGAACCCGAGACCTCAGTTTTGTAACCGTACCGTGATACAACTACGCCACCGAGGCAGTCAAGTAAAGTCTGTATTGTATATTATTAAAGACATAATATAGACATGCCCTTAAGCCCTGGTCTGACGAACGGTACGTGCGGCACTGCGGCAAGCAACGGAGTTCAAGCAACTAAGGAGGTTTCACAGATAGGTTTCACTCTGCGTAAATCCGTTGACCAATGGAAGGGCCGAAACTTGACAACAAATGTTATTATGACAATTTTGCATTGAAGTCTTCACGGGTCTCCATGACAACGGATAACAATTATTTGAGTTCAAAAATATATAAAATTATATTTTTTATTTTTTATAATTGTTTGTGCGTCATTCTAAACGAAGTCGGTAAAAAGGCTCATAAGACCATTTTCTCAAATATTGATACGTGACATAATTAGTTTATATTTTCTCATGTAAATTAGCGTGCTATTAACTATATTATTTTATTTTTTCTGCTAATAAACCTATTCGTTGATCAAGTTATATTTCACTGGACTTGTATAGATACCTACTCTTAAATGTCCGTATTTATGCAAAAAGGAACCATGCAGCAAAAACGCACTTCTGAGATATCAAAAGATTTACAAAAACATGTGCAGCTCTGTTAGATTAAGTAAAATTACTATTTATTTTATTTAAATTTAGTGATAAATTACTTATTCAACTTTGTGTATATAAATTTACTCTGAATACTCTTAAACTTTCTAGATATTTAAGAAAATGTGCATGTGGTTCCTTTTAACATTTACTAATTGATAGGTTTTCTCATATGCAAAAAAGAACCACAACGCAGGGACTTCCTGATATAAATGAAAATATGTATTTATATTATCGTAATAAACCTTTAATTCACTAAAAATAAAAAATTATACATATTATACGTTTAATCGACGTTATCATCAAATTGGATTTCGAAATCCACCGTGTCTAGTCCATCTATGTCGTCTTCTATTGCATCATCACTAACGAGACCATTGTAAAAACTCAGTGCATCTTGTGGAATGAGATGTAATATGGACTGAAAACTAAAGGGGGACAAGTTTTCGAGCAGTTCTAATACCGGCGAGGAATATTCTTCTAAGCGATCTGGCGAAGTTGAAATGTTGCTTGAAGGTAAAGAAAGCTTATCCAGAGGTTCCGATGTACCAGGTTCTTCGTTACCTTCTGCTGTAATAAATTAAAGCTTTAAAATTAAAGCAACAAAACCGTAAGGTTTTATATATAAATGACGATAGCAAAATATTATGAGTTCTTATAAAGCCCCACTAGGCGACATTAGTCGAGCAACGTGTGTCCCCGGTGACATCGGGTGATGACGTTGCCAGGCGGGTGACATGGGGAAATATCGCCTAGTGGGGACGCGGCTTAATGTCACTTCAAAAAGTATGTTGTACATGCGCCTTGTATAAAAATCATGCAAAAAAAACTTGTTAATTTTTAGCTATCGCGGCACCGCGACAAACCACACACAATTAGGTGACTCACTCCACAATAGGGAATAAATCAAATGTGGATAAAGCGTACAACTCAGATTCATTAAGTACTTAAATGCACTAAATAAAACTACTTACCTGATGTATGTTCAAAATTATCTTCGGTGTTCATCTCCAATGCTTTATTTACTAATTGCTTGCTTCTACTCAAAATTTTCACACTTAATTTAATTAGAAATTAATAAAAACAATAGAACTTTCTTCGCGGAGAAAAATAACGGTTGTCACTCAATCATTCGAACTATTTCGTTGAATGTCACCTATTTTGACAGATGTTCGACGTTTTACTTTAAAACTTTGAGTTATTGCACTTTGAGCCATATATGCAATGGAATAAAGTTAATATTTCGTTGTTTAAAGATGAGAGGCATGTAACAAATCATGTCATTTGGTACCTTTGAGCGATGATGGGTTTCAAAATGTTATATGCATAATGGAATCACATGCTAGTGGTTCTACTGTTTTACAATATTTATTAATAAATGATAGAACCGAATGCTCGTGATTCCATTTTGCATAAAAATGTCAGCAATTAAAATATGAATTTATTTTACGCATAACCATATCACAGCAACTTGGTTCCATTTGGGGTATTTAAAATAATTGTTAATAATAGAAATATGCGTAACGTATAATGGTACCAAGTATGTGTGGATCTGTTTTGTATAATATGACATGGTAATAATATCGTTTATTTGTTTGAACAATCGAGTTCCATTGTGCTGTGGTTCGGTTTGGCTTTATGTATAATGTTTGTTTCTGCTGTTGGTTCTATTCAGCTTTTAGTATACCTTGTTTTTAAGGGAAAAATCGTGTGGTTCTTTTTTGTATAAGAATTTAGAGCACGTTTAAATTAGTATTCTTCAAAAAAAGCAAAAAACGATATTTGTCGTGTGGTTCCATTTTGCATAAATACGGACAAATTATCGCCGATTGTACCGTAATTTGATAAAAACAAATTGTATTATTATTAGAAAATAAAATAATTTTGTTATAAACTATCACAAGCAAAACCTGGATCAATACTGATGGACACTTTTTACAATAATCATTTAATTGTACTTTTTATCTAAATTCACAATACGGAGCTCAAATAATAGACGTAGGTATAGGTAGGTAGTTGGTATATATGTATCTGCACAACCTCCAGCACATCAGCAGTTCTTGATCGTAGGTTTAACTTTATTTGCATACATATATAGAAGATGTTATAGATCTCAGTACATTTGTTGAAATCCGCAGCTTTATCAAAAAGGAACTAAATAGTAGGAGTTAAAAACAAAGAATCGTCTATTTCCCTCCATTACAAAGTGAAAGACAATTAAATATTGAATTGACCGCTCAAAAATACGGGCTGGAGAAGCTAGATGTAAAGCAACACGGACTAATATTAACAAGGGTCGTATGGTACAAGCTGCGAATTTGCTTTCTATAATATGTACGGAAAAATTTAAGAAACATTTTTCAACTGTAATATATTATTATAAGACGCTCATCGGATGAACTAGTGATATTTTCCTAATTGCTCCGACCACCGTACACGAAGGTGGTAAACTCGTCAATGACACATGCAAATATTTCGTGTTTCTAATATCGGTTTCCAAATATGCTTTCGAGCAGGGTATCATAATAGTGTTTGACGGCAAGAGCTGATTATTTCTTGCTGGTGGATATTGTAATTGGATTTAAAATTGTAATACATCAGATGCGTTGCGGTTACATTTTGGTGCCCATATGAAAAAATATGGGCACACTACCATCGGAGATTTGTTCCCTTTTATTATCAAATGTTAATGTGTTCTTTCTATCTTGATATAAAACACAAAGGCTCCTGCTATTATTTCTGTCAAATTATCGACAAATAAATCCATGCCGCAATGTCGCACGCCGCAGCGATTTGACGAGAATGACTGCGCGCTGTGCGGTGTATTTTCATATAAATCTGTGCCGCTACCGCAAACCGCTGTCAGTTTCTATCAAGCGACCAAAATGTTATAATGGAGTTGACCCTTCACCGTGCGCGCTGGTTGACGCATACCGCAATAGAACAAAAGACAAATGATGACGTTTTTCATACAAAACCGAGTTTGACATCGCATTGCGTGCAACGCAGTGCCGCGCGTACCGTTCCACAGACCAGGGCTTTACACAACAATTAAATGTTATTGGCGCACCATGACTAATACATACATTGCACAACTTTGCTTCAAGTTTACCATCGGTCCCGCGCCGGTCGGAGATTATACTCCTTGGAAATAGTTATAATAGTCCACCACGCCGGATTATTATTAATAAACTTAACATTCCGTTAGTAGTATTAAATGTAGGTTAAATGAAATTAAAATTATCCTTATACAGTTAAACAAAAAAATTTACATTCGAGACTTCCATTCGGAATTCATATTCGCGGACTCCAAAAATAATTGTAAACATCTGTTTTTACTGGGCAAATGAATGGAATATTACAGTTACTCACTATTTCTGTATCGAGTTAAACTTATATAAAAGTAATACACAAATCACAAATCACTACACTATTATTGAAAGTTCGTTTAACTAATAACATTTCTTCAATACGTGTTGGTTCGCTCAAGGTTAGCGCGCGAGTCGTGAATCGCGATAGATCATAGAATGTAAGTTTTTACGATCTTTTTTGTATATAGTTCCGTTCCATGGCAACACAGACGCATTTCAAGTTATTTAGCATTAAAAAATCTGAGTTGGAATGCCATTAACTCCAATTAAATAGCGTTTGTCTTACAAAGATATAAGTCGACACTCGAAAGTCTCCGTGGTGCAGTTGGTTGAAGGCCGGCTGAGAAAAGAAAGGCCGCGGGTTCGATTCCCGCACCGAGACGAATAGTTATGTGAACAGGTATTGTTCCGAGTCTGGGTGTTCGTGTGACCGAAAAGTCTCTCGTAGTTCCTGATACCCACGACACAAGACTTGATCTTTGTGTTGGGTCAGGACTATGTATGAAACTGTTGGAAAAAAAAAGAAGATACAGGTAACACTGAACTAAATATTTAAGTCAGCTATATTTAATCAAATGCTTATTAGTATAGCTGAGCGCCGCGCGCTCTCCGCGCTCTACGCGCTCTCTCTCAAAAACGGTTAATCGCACAAAAAAATGTCACAAACAAAATTTGAAGAGAATTTAATGCTCTACAATTTTGTAGTAGATGAATAAATCATTAGAATAATAAGAAGCGAGATGTTTGCAGAAAACTTATTTATTTTACTTTGATATCTCGCGATGCGACGCGGCGGCGTTGAGATTCAATGAGAATATTAAGACACTGTTTGTTAAGAATACCAAAATGATGGTGTATACAAGTTTACAGCTTATTATCTATCATTGCCTGGTAAAACCCTTATTTGATCCTATATTCGGGACCGGGCTAAGAAACGAGAGGTCGCGGGTTCAATCCCCGCGCCGAGACGAATATTTTTTTATAAAAATATTAAAACCTATTTATTTATCACCCAAATATTTATCACCCAGAAGTCACTAATACTACCACCTGGCCTCGTTTTCGGTTGCAGTCTTGATATACCCTGTATATTGACCAGCAGATCTATACCTTCTCCTGTGTAAAGGAATCGACGTCAATAAGCATTGTATAGTGGACAATGTAGTTAGTTTAACGTATATTAATATTATAGTGCGTGGTGGCCTGTTGGTAAACGGATCAGACGCAGCTGCCAACATGTTCACGGCGGTCGCGGGTTCAAATCTCAGGGCGCATCTGACATTTCGGGGTCATGTGTGTATTGATTGTCAATCTCCACGCACTATAACGGTGAAGGAAAACATCGTGAGGAAACCTGCATACCATAGCGATTTTAAGAATTTCTATGGTATGTTAAGATCGCTAACCCGCACTATGCCACATATGTACAGATGTGCCGTATCGATACAGATATTAATATAGCGATGGGCTCGGTCCCTATCACATCATGGGACGGAACATAAAAGGCGAAATGTGGGTGTCCTGGTGCCGCCTCTGCCTACTCCTTCTGGGATAAAGGCGTGAGTTTATGTATGTATGTATGTACAATGTAGTTAGATTAAAATATGTGCGTCACACCACAGATTCATACTTAGAACAGCCCTCGCATTGCGTCGGGGATTGAATTGAACGTACAATTTATGGAATAGCGGAGGGTGAGTCCGGAATAAGGGTTTATTTCGACGTATTCACCCCAGCCGAAATAGCTCAGTCTGTTAGAGCATAAGGAGGATGGGCCTTGCGGTCCCTGGTTCAAATCCAGGTTTCGGCGTAACACATTTTGCTGAGAAAATTGTTTTGTTTTCGTTTTTCTTTTTGGAAATATTGTTTGGTCATCGATATCAATTTATAGACAATTTGTGCAGTTTCTGTCTTGGTATTGATATAAATATATCTTAAGTATTTTTACAATTTAAGTTTAAGTAAACTATTATTTGTGCTTCAATTTTTTTAACTGATTTAAAAAAATATGGTTAAATTCGGTTTATTTTTTAAGTTTGCTGATTCTAAACCGAAGTACAGTAAGCAAATAAATACGTAGATATATGCCACATTATAATTAACTAACTTATTGTCCTCGTTAGTGCTTTAGTCTCAACAACCTAAATTCGTCGTTAAGTTGGTTGTAATATGTTGGCGGCCATTTTAAACCTTTTATTGATTGATCCAATACCTGTAAAAGCCAACATTTGACGTCTTCGGATATCTATTTCGAATTTCCTTGTTGTAACTACAGATTATTTTATTAATAAAATGTTTTGCGTGTTGGCCTAAAAGTGGACTTTCGCCTTTTGCCAAAAACCGCTGTCTCATGATTGCCAAAAAACGAATTTGCTTAACCTTCACGAGTGTCGACTTATTGTGAATCTCATCATGACAGTTGATGTTTTAATCATCAACTTGTAGTCAAAAAGGCCTACACGATTTGGGTATTCTTCAATTTTGTACTTTAAAACTGGGTGATAAAGTACAAATTGTGCAGTCGAAAATGTGATTTACGCTCTTTGATTACTGGATGCTTGACGCATGCGAAATAGTGACGTAATAAAGATGGCGAATTAGATATTTTCTAGATACAATTTATTGGTTACTTACTTACTACTGTAGTTAAACAAAACGTTTAATTTGTTGATACGTCGATATACACGTAAAAAAAAAACATAAATTTTAACTGTTTTTAGATTGTGATGAGTGGCGAGACGAGCATGCCATTCGCTCGATAGCAAGCCATACGACCGCTCATGGACAGTAGCAAAACCAAACACCATGAATTAAAAGGCAATGTTTGTCATTCCACTGCGCTCGCCATACTGAGATATAAGATGTCAAGTCTCATTGTGTCCAGTAGTTACTCTAGCTACAATATATTTATAACTATCAGACTTACACACTTCATTTATTTTTTTCTTTCTCTCTTCAGTTACAGGATGCCCTGAACATAGATTCCCCAAGGATCTCCGCAGCAAACTGATCTCTTTTTCAATATTGTCTAATGAAACAAGCTGTGACTAATTTGAAAATCCCTACGGATATGTAGTAAGCTTGTATCAATTATTTCATGAAATAAAGCTTTCCGTAAGTAATTTTTTACATAAAAACCGTTTGCAATAATTATTTCGGAACAATCTGAAATCAAGCTATGGCAAGTTACAATTCATCAATTAGTAAAACGTCCTGAAATTATAACAAAGAAATTTATTTACAGAGACAATTAAAATACACATAATAAAATTAAAATAAATAACTATAAAACTAGAAAAAAAAGGCTTACACAAAAAAATATACAAAATAAATCGCATGTCCGGCAAGACCATTGAAAATATTTGGCAAAAAACAAATATTAATAAAAAACTACGCACACGAGTATTTGATAGTATATGTAAAATGTCTAATGATATTAATATTAAATAGGTATTACCCGTCGAAAATATCTACGCACCGAGCTAATTGACGTCTTTGGAACATAGGATCAGCAAATTCAAAATATAGAGGTTAAAAAAACTGAATTAATATAGGGAAAATATTGATACCAAAAATATATTTCGCATCCATCTCAAAATGTTTTTAGTGTAAAGAACATAGTGGATATTTATTCCAGCTAAGTCCACAAATATTTCCGACAGGTTATACATCCAACGGTCCTCACCCCACATTTAGATACAAATCTTGTGTAGTGGATCTCAGAAACGGCAAAAGACTTTTAGGTCTTAACCCAGACCCGAAACAAATACTGTTAGATCATACAAACATTTGTCTTTGTACGGGAATCGCAGCCCTTCGTTTCACAGCCACAACCAACCAGCCACGGAGACTGTAAAATGCTGTTCTCTGATGTTTATTTCAAACAGTTTTCATGTCCATTTCATTATATAAATCCCTCTCTCTCTCTTCAGCCACAGAAAGTACCCTGCTGAACATAAGCTTTCCTCATGGATCTATAATATATAATCTAAATCTATAATATAGTTATATTACATTGCATCTATTCTCTACTGATCATTAACTTTATTTGATGACAGCCTCCGTGGCGCAGTTGATTAGACGCTGGCTGTGAAACGAAAGGCCGCGGGTTCGATCCCCGCACCGAAACAAATATTTGTGTGAACCACAGGTATTTGTGTCGGGTTTGGGTGTTTGTGAGACCGAAAAGTCTCTCGTAGTTCCTGATACCCACGACACAAGACTCAATCTTAATGTGGGGTCAGGACTATGTATGTGACTGTTGGGTGTATTTATTTATTTATTATTTATTTCTTTCATATTTCGGCTTCACTTTAGCATACAAATCTTTAGTTTCAGCACTTACTACAGCATAAGGACTTTCTGTATTCCCATTACTTCTCATAACTCCCCTAGCATCATCTAGATTCAATTCTGCATAATGTCCTTCATCTATTTTACCTTTGGTCTCTTTCTCTGCGTTGTAAGGGACGCTGTACGGGTTGATCTCTTCATAAACGTCAGCTGGTGACATGTATGGGTCTACTAATCTGGTAGATTCTTTACAGGGTTCTGGTTGTCGTCTTTCCAGTTGGGTTATGAGACCGCATGGCAAGTTTGCGTAGTCTATTGCACACTGATCACACTGTAAAATAAATAACATACATACATATATAAACTCACGCCTTTATCCCCGAAGGGGTAGGCAGAGGCGCCACCAGGACATCCAAATTTCTCCTTGTATGTTCCGTCCCACGATGTGATAGGGCGGGGGCGAGCCTTTCGCCATATCGGGCACAAATTCCTGACTCCGGGCTGATAATGAATAGAAGAATCCAATATTACTATGCCCGACCCGGGACTCGAACCCGAGACCTCAGCTTTGTAACCGTACCGTAATACAACTACGCTACCGAGGCAGTCGTGTTGATAAGATCTCTGTGGTTCGCAGGTTTCCCTAAGGCGCAGTTTCAACTAACTTTGACGATAACTTTTATTTCGACAATGTCATCGCCATACATTTGAGACGTATTTGAGATTGCAAGTAAGAGATTAACATTTTCAAAGTCAAAGTTATGGGCAGAGTTAGTTTGAGCAATTGGGTCTAAATTTTTTCATTTGTCATTTAAGTAGTAGTTAGTTAATAAGTATATAGCAACATAACTTTGAATTAATTTTTTTTACGATTTTTATCGCGAATTTTGTTTTTTTTTATATTTTAAACTTCCCGACGTTTCGATTGCTTTCTAGCTTTCCCACGAAAGCTATAAAGCAATCGAGACGTCGTCACGGGGCGGGCTTGTGCAATCGATCCGTAAAAGTTAGTTTTATTTCAATTCAACATTCGACTTAATCTAAGAAACCATTAACATACCTCTAAAGCACGTTTCCTTCTCTTTGAGTATACTAGAATAGCGCAAATAATAAGAATAAGTAGGATTAATAATGCACCACCGGTCACTTTCATATAATGCTTCTCGAAGAAACTGGATGCTAAAACGAATAATTAATTAAATACACCCAACATTCACACACATAGTCCTGGCCCCACACTAAGACCGAGTCTTGAGTCGTGGCAGAAACTACGAGAGACTTATCGGTCTCACAAACACCCAAACCCGAAACAAATACCTGTGGATCACAGAAACATTTGTCCTTCGCCACAGAGGTTGAGAATAGAATGTAATTGAATAAAGAATATTGTAATAACCTGTTGTAGTTTGAATATCCGAAATATCTCCAGGAATTATAATGTATTGGAATATTATCGAGTTATTGCGTGCACATTTAAAACGAGAAATATCCATTAAAGTATTCAGTTTTTCAATATGGCTTGTTGGTATCACCGCTGGTTCTATCTGTTCATGTCTTTCATTTGCTTTGAAAACACCTGAAATGTAAAAGATAATTATTTCAATGCAAGCAGCAATTAACTAGTTTCTCAAGACACAGGCAACGCCTAATTTGAGCACCCTTCCAATATTCTTTATGTAAAATTAATATTTTCAAAAAAGATAGATTCAAGGTTGAAGATAAAATGCCCTTAGACATTAAGTCTGCCTGTACCATTGAAATGTACAAAGTGTTAAATAAATAAATAAAGATTTTTTTCATTTTTTTTCATTTTCAAAGTCTGGTCACAGAGAGATTGGAGTTTCATTCTCACCACCCCACATTATTTGTATCCGCCCGGAAAACTACCGTTCACAGCGGTTAAGGAGCCGTCATAGTGAGCCACGTGTGTCGCGTTTCGGGTTCTGTATATCCGGATACAATCAGGCATCATTCTGTCGTTGAAAGATAAAACCAAAATAAAATATGTACCTGCGCATGTAAGGTCTTTGTAAAATCGCAGTGTCCATTTTTTGTCTTTAACAGTGCAAACAAGTTTATTTGACCTGTTTGTAGTTTCAACTGATGTGCAGTTACCTACAAGAAAATCATTTTTGAAGTGAAACTTCTTTATCGGGGTTGGAAAAAATTTAGCGTTCGCGTCACATTCTTCCGTTACGCGCCGTCTTTTTTTATTTAGTAAATTAGTACCCACTTCAGTAAGCCACACCCCCAACCGTTTCCAAGCCCCACCCAAAATTTTAAGTCCCACCCACTTTTTTGTAATTTGATCCTTACCCTCTGGCCTTCCCCCACCCTAAATCCAAAACAGTGCCTAATAGCCTCCCCACGAAACCTCCCCCCCCCGCTTACCCCCACCCTAAAATTTTTACCTCACCCCCCCTACTCATATCTCCGGCATTATCCATCGTAGACCCACCGACCTTGGGTTCATTGGAACCGGCTCGGTGAGGGCTACAATCCTGCCCCAACAGAATTCCCGAATTCCCCCTCCACAACTTTCCCCACCCAAAAATATTTTAAGGTGCCCAATAGCCTCCCCACGAAACCTAACCCCCCCCCGCCCCTACCCCCACCTAAAATTTTTACCTCACCCCCCCTATTCCTATCTCCACCAATATCCATTGTAGACCCATCGACCCTGGGTTCATTAGAACCGGCTCGGTGAGGCCTACAATCCTGCCCCAACAGAATTCCCGAATTCCCCCTCCCACAACTTTCCCCACCCAAAAATATTTTAAGGTGCCCAATAGCCCCCCCACGAAACCTAAACCCCCCCCCCCTACCCCCACCTAAAATTTTTACCTCACCCCCCCTAAACCTATCTCGGCCAATAAAGGTCGTGGACCCACCGAGCTTGGTATCCTCGGAACCGTCTCGGTGAGGGCTACAAATTGGCCCCGATAGAAATCCCAAATTCCCTCAAAAATTTCCCCCCTCCTAAACTTAAACTTTATTTAATTTAAGTAGCTTTATTTTACCAATTCTGTAAATTTGTAAATAGTAGATCATTTTTCGAAAAATGATGTCATAAAGAAGTTTCACTTCTTACGTGTGTACACTAATACACACACACATTTTTTTTTTAATATAGAAACACACACACACACACATCATATTGGAGGACTTTTTAGCGTCAAGAAAAAATGTTTATACATGTACATAACATAAAAAATGTACACCTTTGATGTATGTATTTTAATTACTCGTATATTTCTTGTTATATATTATAATCCAGCTCTTATACGTTCCACTGCAGGGCACGAGCCTTCTCTGAGGGCCTAGGCCCTTAGGGCCTTTGGGCCTAGTGCCAGGCAGACTTCACATACGATAGAAATTCTTACAAATCGCTGTGCTATGTAGGCTTCCTTACGAGGTTTTCCTTCACCGTTATAGTGCGTAGTGATTGACTATTACAAGTCAGAGGTGCGCCGGTATTCAAAACCCGCATAAGCCCTCTCAATCGTACTGTCAATTTTGAGGAGTCCCGTGCTCTGCAGTGGGAAATTATGAACTGATTCAGATAAATGGCACTATTTTCGTACATTAGGGCGTCAAGTATTCGATATCGAGTATAAAAGGTCAAGCCGGAAAAATAAAGCCAGGCTTTTCGGCTTCTATAGAAGCATCTTATAGGCTTATTAGTTACTGATAATACTTACCATCGCATTTCACTGTAGGCAGAACTCCCGAGTACATAAAAACTAAAGCTGCATTTTCATTTGGTCTAACATTCAATCCATTGATTTCAATCATGTCTGTTTCTGAAAAAATAGAAGAGTTTTAACTGATATTGAAATAAAACTATTTTTTAAGGACTGAGCGCCCCGTGACCACGAAAAATGTAAAGGAATCGAAACGTGGCGAAGTTAAAAATGTAAAAATTGAACCAAATACGCGATTATTCTTAAAAAATATTTCTATGTGTAAAATTCGCGTAAATCTAAGAAATCATTATATATGTATAAGAACAGTACCATAAAGTTTCTTTTGGCCCTATTCATGGACAGTTTATAAACCTATTTTAGTTATCGAATGTTTTGTTCCTTTCGAATGACTAAAATTCAGTTGGAGCGAAGAAGACAAAACTTTCGATTGTTAAAATGGATTTTAAAACTGTCTATGACTAAAGCCATTGGACACTAGAAAAGAGTTGTATCTTAGCGTAGAGTCAAGACTATACAGAATTAATCTTTCAAGTCGTGGATAGCAAATTCCGAAACTATGAGGAATAACGCAAAATTCTGAAAGTACCTAGTCAAGAGTGCGATTTTGATGAGAACAATACTGCATACTTAGATTGTTGATAAATCAATATGCCTAGCTTAGAATCCCAGCCGATGATTTTGAAAAAAATAACTCGTGCTGTATACACCATTTGATAATGCTAATAAGGATCAAATTTTGCGAAGTAAAGACGTACGGCAAACTAAAGGACTTACCAACAGTCACACACATAGTCCTGACCCCACACTAAGATCCATCGTATTGATTATCAGAAACTAAGAGAGACTTTTCATTCTCAAACCCCCAGACCCGAGGTAAATGCTTGTGGACCTCACAAATACATTATTTTCCCTCGCCCCCGTTACCTTAACACTCAGTCTCCTTGCATTATTAAGCTACTTACTGTCTGTATCTTCCGGGATTGTATAAATTCTAAGTACAGTTTCCGTGCCATTTTCAGCATTAAATTTGCAGTCAACGTGGTTCTTATCAGTCAGTATCATTTGATATTCTATTGCGTCAATCAATTCTGGCTCGTTGGAGTATTCTGCAATACGAAAAAAGCGGTTCAGAGGAAAGCAGACGCTGAAATCGTTAATGACCACTGATATGTACTATGGTAAATACTAATAAAATATTATAAACATTAAATACACCCAACAGTGACATACACAGTCCTGACCCCACACTAAGATCGAGTCTTGTGTCGGGTATCAGGAACTACGAAAGACTTTTCGGTCTCACAAACACCCAGACCCGAAACAAATACTTGTGGTTCACAAAATCATTTGTCTCTGTTCGAAGACCGAACCCACGGCCTCTCGTTTCACAGCCGGCGTCTAACCAATGGTGCCACGGAGGCTGTCGAATACTACTGGCATATGCTGGGAAAGAGCGTCGAGCCCTGTTGGTAACGCACCAGACGCGGCTGCCAACATGTTCGCAGTGGTCGCGGGTCTACATCCCAAGGCACACTTCTGACTTTTCGGAGTCATGAGTGTATTGCCAATCACCACGCACTATAATGATGAAGGAATTCATCGTAAGAACCCCTGCGTACCATAGCGATTTGTAAGAATTTCTATGGTGTGTAAAGTCAGCCAACCCGCACTAGGCCAGCGTGGTGGACTATATTCAGCCCTCTTAATCGAACTCTGCAGTAAGCGTGTTCTGGAGTGGAGACCGCGTCTTGGCAAACGTAGCGTGGGACGTCCTCTGGCCAGTTGGCGGGACGACTTGCACAAGAGGTAGCGACTGCATGCGTAAAGTAGCAGACCAGGCTCTGTGGCGTACCTTGGGAGAGGCCTATGTCCAGCAGTGGACTGCAACGGGCTGATGATGATGATGTATCATGATAGTTATGGAACAGTTCTGTGGTCAATAGAGGGCTATATTAGGCTGACATAGTAATATACATACGTTTTTCTCCATCTATGTATTGTATTGTTCCTCGTTCTTTTGTTGGCTTAGTACATCTGATATTCACCAGTTCATTCGGTCGAAAATAATAAAAGGCTTGCGCGTCCACGTCCCAATCTTTTTTGTCTTTATCATTCTCCAATAGTTTCCCATTCGCGTAAGCTTTGAAACTCTCTGAAAATTTATAAATAAATATATATACGTAGCCCCGACTTCAAGCTTAGGCCAAGTTTTGTGTCATGCGTTTCAAAAATTACGAGAGACTTTTCGGTCTCACAAACACCCAGACCCGAAACAAATACCTGTGGATCAAACAAACATTTGTTTCGGTGCGAGGATCGTAAGGGCTTCTTATTTGCAGGCGTATTAACCAATTGTCACATTAGCTGTTGTCTCATTAGCTGATTTTTTCCCGATTTCAGGGTTAGCGCTGTAGTAAAAGTTGTTCATTAAAATGAGCATCCCCCTTTCAGCTTTATATACTCTTTATAACGAACCTTGTAATATACAGGGTATATCCAGATTGTGATCGAAAACGAAGCCAGGTGGTAGTATTAGTGATTTCAGACACAATACAACTAAAAATTTCGCAAAAATAAAGTGGCAATTATTATGGTCATTTTTTTTCTTATCCTCGTATTTGGGTGGTAAATACATAGTATTCCTAAAATAATAATGTATACCTATTTATTTTTAAAGACGCAATGGTACGCAAGGGATTAAACAAATATTTTAGCAAAAACAAGGTATTTACCACCCAAACACGATAAAAAAATGCATTTTTTTATTGCATTGTGTCTGTAGTCAGTATAACTACCACCTGGCTTCGTTTTCGGTCGCAGTCTGGATATACCCGGTATAGGATTCACTGCATCCACCAGGCGTCTTAAAGTCAAGTGTTAAAAGAAAATACTCACCCAAATATTTAACTACGATGTAAAAGCTACAGATAACAAGCTTGTTACGTGTAGCCGGATCAAAGTCGATGTGGAAATCACAAGTGATGCGACCGTAGGAAGCATGACGTATCTTTAAAAAAGTAATATATATATACAGGGTATATCAAGACTGCGACCGAAAACGAAGCCAGGTGGTAGTATTAGTGACTTCCGACACAATGCAACTAAAAATTTCGTAAGAAAAATCGTCAACTTCTTTTGGTAATTTTTTACTTATCGTCGTATTTGGGTGATAAATACATAGTTTTCCTAAAATAATGATGTACACCTTTTTATTTTTTAAGACGCAATGGTACGTTAGGGTTTAAATTACTATTTTCGCAATAACTAGGTATTTACCACCCAAACACAATGATTTTTAAAAAATTGCAAAAAAAATCTGTCGCTTATTTTGTGAAATTTTTATTTGCATTGTGTCTGTAACCGCTAAAACTACCACCCGGCTTCGATTTCGGTCGCAGTCTTGATATACCCGGTATAAAAAGTACAAATTATTATTCTAATATGTATTTAAAGCTGGCAATATTAACTAGCGATCCTTATTATTCGACTGTTTTGTAGACCATTTTAAGATCCGGCAAACGAACAAACAGATAACCTGATGGTAAGTTATCACTCCATTAACATCCACATCGCTTGGATCATAGATGTGTTGCCATCAAATCGGGAGGGGGGAGGTAAGTATTGTGCAGCCGGCAAAAATCCACACGCAATCCATAGCCATCTATAGTTTTTATTATGAACGATATGGTATTTAAATCCATTTTAATAATAGGGTATTTGACTATGATCGATTTTTTGTATTATTTTGCGTCCGAACACAAATAATATTAAAATATATAAGTACAAAACAGTATTAAAGTAGCTTGTAACATGAGGCAAATTATTAATATTAAAAAAAAAAAGAGTGGGAGTGTGGTGGGAACATCGTACTGTCTCTTTCACACGCGCACACTGTAATGCATATTGAGACTAGTGACGTCACTAGTTTTGTTATGCATCCCTTTTCTTTTACTCCCACTACAAGATTTAAAATGTTTCTAACTTGTTTAATTCTGAATAGATTTACAAAATTCTTTGTTTCCTAGATTTTGAGTATGGATATCTTTTGATATACATATACAATCAAAAGAATGGAGTCAAATACCCTATTTTATTTACCAAAAGTTATCTATATCCAATTCTAGTAAACAAACAATTTTGTATGATGTAGCCCGTACGCTTCACCTTTTTTTTAAATACTAATATTTGCCTTATGTTAAAAGCTACTTTTATACCGATTCGACAGAATTAGCTTTTTTAATGGTATTTGTGTTTGAACGCAAAATAATAGAACAAAAAACTCTTAATGGCAAATATCATAATTTGTCTTCGTCGTGAGTATAAAAAATTTGAGAGACTTCAGTTCTTACCTCAGATCTCCATGTGAAACTATTTCTTTGAGTGAATTCTGTTAACAACAGCGTTTGTCGGCTATTATTGCCTACGTGGCATCTGAAAATATAAATAATTATTTGAATAAAACATCCACTGCTTCGGTGGCGTAGTTTTTACTACAGTACGATTACGAAGCTGACATCTCGGGTTCGAATTCCGGGTCGGGCAATGTGGTATTGGGTTTTTTTTCATTATCAGCCCGGAGTCAGGAATTTGTGCCCAAAATGGCGATAGGCTCGCCCCCTATCACATCATGAATCGGAACATAAAAGGCGAAATGTGGGTGTCCTGGCGGCGCTTCTGCCTACCCCTTCTGGGATAAAGGCGTGAGTTTATGTATGTCATATAAAACATACATTTTAGTTATAAAACTATTTTTATGTGTATAACTGAAAAATGGATGATAAGTGCAATAAAACCACACACCGATATAGGAATGGCCAACTACTTTTTTTTTTTGTTAAGAATTATTTTTAATTTTTTACTAAAGCGTGTATTTTAGTTTTTTAAACTATTATTTATTTCTTTTACTAAAAAACGTCTATCAACGGCTATCTTATCAAAGGAAGGCAGCTGCGCGCAAATTATCAGCTTTTAATTTTGTTTCAAAAACAGTAAACTGAATGTTCTGGTTAGGATAATGTCACATGCGTTTTAAACCCTTGCATTGTAATCGATCCTTGATAAGTATGCAAAATTTGGGTTCAGTTGCACAAGCCAATTTTGCCCATAACTTTGACTTTAACAATGTCATCGTCATACATTTGTGACTTATATGACATTGCTAATCTATGAGATTGACATTTTCAAAGTCAAAGTTATGGGTAAAGTTAGTTTGTGCAATTGGCCTTAAAGTCAATCCGTCGTTTTGAAGTACTCGAAAATGGACTTAAAAGATTCCAATACATACATACAGGTGAAGCTAATAAAAGCGTGTTAAAAATGAAGTTACCTTGCTGAGTGTATGTCGATTATGTTTGATAAAATCATAAAAATGTTGAACCCTTCCTTGTAGGTAAATTGTGGCCTTCTATTACACTCTAATTCGCCATTTGTTCGATTAAATTTTATTCCTAATTCTATATTCTGCTGTCCTTGATCTGAAAATATATTAATGTTATTTACCCAGTATTTACGTACTTTTCCGTGGCGCAGTTGGTTAGACGGCGAATGTGGAATGACGGGTCGCTAAAATCCCCACACCGAGACAAATGTTTGTGTGATCCACAGGTATTTCTCCCGGGTCTGGGTGTTTGTGATACAAGTCTCTCGTAGTTTCTGATACACGACACGAGGCTCGATCTTAGTGTGGGGCCAGAACTATGTATGTGACTGTTGGGTGGATTTATTCTAATTTATAAAGCAGCCAAGATCGGTATGATCGGTTTTTCCATTTCTAAAGAAATCCTGTTTGATGCATTGACTTATATTCTACCGATAGACGAGACACGCCAAAGAAATAAAGTGCCCCCGTATTTTAAAAGCTCACTGCAATATTACATCACTTACCTGGTATTTTATTAAAATATTGAAACTTCAGGCGATTTGCTTTCGGTATGACGGCGAAACATTCATTTTACTTTTAAATTTACAAATTTACTTTTAAACGTACCTATGCGATAAGGCGTACTGCACTGTCACTGTCACGAAGCAAACTGATTCATGTGTGGTGCATGCACCGCAAGTAGGTGGGACACATTTTTTGTACTGAATGTCTTATCTAGTGTAACATTGATATCGATGGTTTGATGCAACTTTTATAAGAAGTAAATATTACTTACAAGCAGTTATAAATGGGACTAGGCAGATCAACAGGAACCACTTCCACGACATGGCGGTAACACACATCCGCCCCTTCCAGACAGTCATACAATACTATCCGATCCTTATATTAAGAACGATGACATAATTCACAAATGACGATCAGTTTCCTCATTATATTTGAATCACATTCATAACAGGAAATTTATTATAAAATAAATTTTGGGGGTTAACTTCACTCGCGTCCGTAGGCTTTGACTCTAGTTTCCCTAAACGTGATCCCTGGGTAGTGCCAAATGAGTGACAGTTCGTGGTGGTAGGATGCTTGCATCTGCCCGGGTAGCGACCACCGTTAATGCGGCATAAAGACCGCCATAGTGATCCCCGCAAGGGATCCGGGATCAGCCCGTTCTGCCCCGGTTTCTCGAGGGGCCTGTATCTGGGCATGAGGTTGTATCGTATGGGTATTTGCGGTACGCTGTCGGTGGGAGGAGTGTTGACCCGCCGGCCAGGGAGACCCGTAGAAACAGTTGTCCGCTCGCCGCCCGCGGTACAGTACAGAGGCCCAATCGTGGCTAACCACCACGAAAGGCTGCCTCACCATGCCGCGCATAATCTTGGGTGAATCCTTTGTGCCGGTTGGTGACCGGATGTAAGGTCCTGGTGGCCCATCCCAGGAGCATCTTCTTCGTCTGCGTGATTAAAATTATTTTAAATTAACTTTATATGAAATTTCCCATCCCGTCCCGTCCCGTTATATCCCTCCCGTCTCATTCTGACTCAAGGGATGTATTCCAGTCTCATCACATCGCTTTGAATATAAAAAAGTATCAAACATATCGGAATTCTTTCTTCATCCCACGGGAACACTGAATTTTTCGGGATAACAAGTACCATAAGTGTTAATCCAGGGTGTCAGCTACCTCCATACCATTTTATCAAAATCCTTTAAGCCGTTTCTGAGTTCATCGCGCACAACCGCACAGACAAACAGACAAAAATTCTAAAAATCATTGTTTTGGGTTCTATTACGTTATTACAGATCCCCCATATTAGTTGTTCGCATTTATCTTCCATGTGTAGACATCGATCGGTTACAAATTTATTATACAGGGTATATCAAGACCGCGACCGAAAACGAAGCCAGGTGGTGGTATTTAGTGACTTCAGACACAATGCAAGTAAAAATCGACAACTTTTTTTTTGTAATTTTTTACTCATCGTCGTATTTGGGTGATAAATACATAGTTTTCCTAAAATAATGATGTAGACTTCTTTATTTTTAAACACTCAATGGTACGTAAGGGTATAAATTATTATTTTCGCAAAAACTAGGTATTTACCACCCAAACAAGAAAATTTTAAAAAATTCTAAAATTATCTGTCACTATTTTGGCGAAATTTTAATTTGCATCGTGTTTGTAACTACTAAAACTACCACCTGGCTTCGTTTTCGGTCGCAGTCTTGATATACCCGGTATGTATAGATTTTGGTGTTTGCATTAAGTAATTGTTCAATTTGTTCTGGAGTGGAGACTGCGTCTGGGCAAACGTAGCGAGGGACGTCCTCTGGCCAGATGGCGAGATGACACTTCGCTTGCCTGTACGTGGCCTCCGCTCTAGAACTTCACATACACAAAATTAATGAAAAAAAAAAACAATTTGACCAGCAGGTATATTAATAAATTGTCACATTAGTTCTCATTTAATAATTTGTTAGGAATTTATCCTTGTTTTTGTAATTGCATTATTGCTTCGGTTTTCCTATATTAACGACATTTTCATTGCAAAGTAACAATTATAAAATAAAATGATGGATCAACATAAAGTGATCAATTTTTATACTTTCATATACAGTTTTAAAACCTATTTTTATCCTACCTATTTTGTCTTCTTCGCTCAAACTGAATTTAGAAGTCATTCGAAAGAGACAAAACATTAGATATCTAAAATTAAGGCCGTGACAGCTTTTATACCTGCGATATCGAAGGTCTGAAGCTCAAGCGCTCTTGTATAATTTACAATCCAGACTGGACTGAACATACCATCAGGCGAATTGTCCCTTTGACATGCCAAACAGGATATTTATTTAAAACCAATGGTATTATGAGTAATATGCGGTAAACGTATTGGTTATTTGTGAGCTGAGGTCCATTGTAATAAGTCGACATGGCGGAATCAAATATTTAAAGGTGACTTAAAATATGTGGTTTTTGGTGGTGCTAAATTTAGTGCTATATGCACACGCTGGTATGTACTAAGTGCCTATTTATTTATATCTATATAGTATATAATAAATTTGTAACCGATCGATGTCTGTACATGGAAGATAAATGAGAAAAACCAATATGGGGATCTGTATTAACGTAGTAGAAACCAAAACAATGATTTTTAGAAATTTTGTCTGTTTGTCTGTGCGGTTGTGCGCGATGAACTCAGAAACGGCTTAACGGATTTCAATGAAATTTGGTATGGAGGTAGCTGACACCCTGGAATTAGACTTAGGCTACTTTTTATCCCGAAATATGTAGTCTTCCTGTGGGATGAGGAAGGAATTCCGATATTTTTATTATTTTTTATACTCAAAGGGATGGGATGGGACTGGGTTACATGCCTTGGGTGAGAATGAGACGGGACGGGCGGGATATAACGAGACGGGACGGGACGGGATGTGAAATAACAAATAAAGTTAATTTCAAATAAAGATAATCACGTAGGCGAAGTTTGTGGTCAGAAGCTTGTTTATTAGGAACTTAAATGTAGATTGATGCCGCGGTTTCCTTCAAATTTATGCAGTTTTTTTTTAATTTGCTGGGACGTCACATCAATATTTTACTGATATAAGTTTCCTTCCATTGGCTCGAGGCGAAATCAAAGTATTTAAGCTGAAGAGTTTGTTTAAAGGCGCTTACCTAAGCAACTACTGGTTCGAATTCAAAAATTATTTTAATGTTAGATAGTCCATTTTTAGAAGCAGGCTATATGCTATTTAACATCACGCTATACACAATGGGAGCGGAGCAATAACGCAAAACGTATTCCCCGCCAAAAAGTTCTGCATCCGGCCTAAGCCGAGCCGGGCTACTAATATTTATTTTTGAGCTGATTTTTATTTTCAGGTTATGAAGAAAATATCGTCAGAGTTAATATAGAACAAAACACAACGGGTACCAATTTATTATCATGTTATACTTCACCCAGGAAACTAATGGAAGACGAGAAGGCTTTTATCGATGTTTATGTCGACAATACTGATAATTTAAATCATCTAGATAAGTAAGTCGAAGGAATCTATACACACCTTACTGCTAATTTACTGGTGGTAGGTCTCTCATACGTGAGAGGCCGCCTGGGTAGGTACCACCGCAATGTCTATTTCTCCAACAAACAGCAGTGTAATTGCACTTTTGTGCTCCGGTTTGAAGGACATTGTAGTCAAAGTAACTACTAGACATTATGAGACTTAACATCTTATGTCTCAGGATGGCGAGCGCAGTGGAATGCCAAGCATTATAATTCATGGGGTTGGTTTTGCTACTGTCCATGAGCGGTTGTATCGCTTACCATCGGGCGAATGGCATGCTTGTCTCGCCATTCATCGCAATAAAAAACAATAGAAATGCAAGCGAAAATACAGGCAACAGTAAATATAGGTTAATGAAAATCCAGGCAATGGCCCTTTCGGCACTGGCGACCTAGAACCGACGCCCAACCGCTCCATACCCCAAGGGTAGCCCTGGGTCAGAACTATGTATGTGACTGTTGGGTGTATTACTTTATCATTCGAAACTACTATGCCCAGTGGCGGATTACCCCTTAGGCAAACTAGGCACGTGCCTAGGGGCGCGAGGTTACGCAGGAGCGCGCGTGATTTCGGATATCTTCGTTTCTATGCAAAATCATCTAGAGTGACTGAAACTGTTTCTTCTTTAATATAGCAAAGTGTGAAGCGATGTTCTTCTCTCATTTATACCGGGTATATCAAGACTGCAACCGAAAACGAAGGCGGGTGGTAGTTTTAGTGGTCAGACACAATGCAAATAAAAATTTCTCAAAATAAGCGACAGATATTTTTTTACACTTTTTTAAAAATCGTTGTGTTTGGGTAGTAAATACCTAGTTATTGCGAAAATAGTAATTTAAACCCTAACTTACCATTGCGTCTTAAAAAATAAAAAGGTGTACATCATTATTTTAGGGAAACTATGTATTTATCACCCAAATACGACGATAAGAAAAAAATTAACAAAAAAAAGTTGAGGAATTTTTTGCGATATTTTTAGTTGCATTGTGTCTGAAGTCACTAATACTACCACCTGGCTTCGTTTTCGGTCGCAGTCTTGATATACCCTGTATAATAGTACAATCACCAACTATTCAATAAGATGATTCCTCGTTCCTTTGAAGTATTTTTTTAAATATAGCTGCTAGAGGGGCGCCTTTGAGGTGCTTGCCTAGGGCGCTCTCAACATTTAATCCCTGACTATGCCTAAATAACTTCTTCTTTGCGCTACAACGCAAGGACCCTGATTTAAAAGAGAGAACAAGTGGACAATCAAAGGTAAAATAGTTCTTAATATAGCGACCGTACACAGCGACTAAGGAGCCGTCATAGTGAGCCACGTGTGGCGCGTTTCGGGTTCTGTGTATCCGGATACAATCAGGCATCATTGTATCAAAATCAAAAATAAAAATATTCTTTGTTCAAATTGTCTTTTACAAGATCTTTTGAATCGTTAATAACTGCTGCCACCGCTTCGGAACGTGTTGTAATGAAGAAGAAACGGCGCAAGAAACTCCCTCAGCAACACGAACTGTCTTCTTTTTTTGCTTTACTTTTCTTTCTTTTTCTTTCTTTAAAGACCATTTATAATAACAATGGTTAATTTGTATAAATGTCACAATAATGTATCGAGAGATGAACATCTCACAGTGGATACTCTATCTGCACTGCGCTTACCATCAGCCGCATTGTAGTCAAAGTGACTACAATATTACTCCAGTTTATATAAAAAATATGTCTAAAACTGTTTTTCTTTGTTTTCAGATGTATTCCCATTAGGGGCGCTAAAGAATTGAAGCTAGAAATGGTAGATAAGAATAATACTTGGAAACGATTTAAGGTACCTACATGATATAGACTTATTATTTTTTTTAGATATTGCGACACCTAAATCCTTACTTAACCTTACCTCATTCATAGACAATTTTAAAACCTATTTTAGTTATCGAATGTTTTGTTTCGAACGAATTTTGAATTCAGTTTGAGCGAAGAAGACAAAACATTCGATAAATAAAATAGGTTAGATTGTGGTTGGAGTTTAAAATGTCTAGAGGGAGCGCTCGAGCTTCAAAAACTTGGATGAAAATGTTGGGGTCGGACCACTATTTTCTGACCTCCTATTAGCTAACATTTGACTGTGCTGGAATACTCACGAGATATTTGTACTGAGCTGTATCAGCCCATATACGTCCCACTGCAGGGCACGAGCCTTCTTTACAATCGAGTGTACGATTGAGAGGGTTAGGTCATATAGTCTACCTCGCTGGCCTAGTGCGGGTTGGCGGACTTTACATACTAAAGAAATTATTACAAATCGCTATGGTATGCAAGTATGCTCACGATGTTGTCCTTCACCGTTATAGTGATAGTTAAAGTGTAGTTTAGCGCTATCGAATTCCGTTTAAATTCGTTTTGGACGAATAAAAACAAACTAAAATATACAGTGACAAAAAAACGAAAAAGGTGTTATAAGGCAACTTAAATGAGTTCTATATTAAAAGATCCTTTTCACATATGATTATTTATTCTAAGCTTACTGCCAAGGTGAAAATATATTATTT
Source organism: Deilephila porcellus (assembly GCA_905220455.2). NCBI lineage: Eukaryota > Metazoa > Arthropoda > Insecta > Lepidoptera > Sphingidae > Deilephila > Deilephila porcellus. The sequence goes on along the minus strand of LR999997.1, from coordinate 1,573,490 downwards.
ATTCATGTTAATATATTTCAGATAGATGACATCGAACCCTGGATGAATCAGAAATGGATATGTGATTTGCTTAAAGACGGAACATGTATTATCGACATACACGTAAGGAGCAAAGGTAAGTAAATAGTAATCAAATCAAATCAAATAAAGTAATTATCATCACATTTTACGTTACGTCAGCCATAACTACAAATGGCGCTACCTGAGTGACTGGACTTCAAGTTAATTTCTCCAAGAACTCCGGGCCTGGGTTTATTTCTATTAAAAATTTTTTTTTTCCTTACACAAAAAAGTAGGTTTCATCGAGGGACAAAAATCTTCACACCGATACCAAGTTTCATAGTAAAATAGGCAATCTCTTTTTTAAGCGTATTTTTCTTTACAGATATTCCTGAAATGGATATAGGTTCCAAAGAAGTTGTAATGGATCGGACACATTCAAGTATAGTCTACGATGCATTAGGGACATACCACTTCAGTGAAAATCAAATTGTGAGAATAAAATGCAAAAGGAAAGGCGACGGCTTAATCAAATTCGATTTGGAAGGTGAAGCGTCTTTTTTAATTTCAATGAATGGCGAGACGAGCATGCCATTCGCCTGATGGTAAGCGATATGATCCTCATGGAAAGCAGTCAAACCAAACAGCACCATGAATTCCAAAGCAATGCTTGGTATTCCACTGCGCTCGTCAACCTGAGTCATAAGATGTTAAGTCTCATTATGTCCACTAGTTACTCTGGCTACAATGTCCTTCAAACCGAAACACAACAGTGCATTTACACTGCTGTTTGTTGGAGAAATGAATATGAATAGACATTGCGGTGGTACCTACCCGGGCGGCCTCTCACATATGACGGACCTACCACCAGTAAAAAACTTGACATGAAGTTTAAGCTTGTTAAAATTTCAGGTGAAGCCGTATTAACTGGTTTCATTGATCGTGATAACATAACAATGTGGATGAAGATGACAAATGAGACAAATAATAAATACATAGATTGTACTCAAATGAAGGAAGGTGTGTTGTCTACTATACGAGCTGTATTGAAGCTCAAACCAGTCGTTGCGGAGAATGGTAAGTCTATTTTAACACGCATAAATATCAGCTACGCCTGTATATGTCTGTCTGTATCCATATACATCCCACAGCAGGGCATGGGTCACCTCTACAACTGAAAGTACGATTGAGAGGGGTTAGGCCATATAGTCCACCACGCTGGCCTAGTGCGGGTTGGCGGACATTACATACCGTATAAATTCATTTTTTGGGATGGGGTGGGATGGAACTTACAAGGCGATATGTGGGTATCCTGGTAGCAACTCTGCCTACCCCTTTCGGGAAAAAGGCGTGTGTTTAACCCCTCCGGTGTCGATGGAGCTCATACTAGGCTCCCTGACAAGATTTATGTGACAGCTCTCTATTATTCTCTATTGTGTAGACTATTGTGTAGAGCTGTCAAAAGTCTATTGTCTATACATGGACACCCGAGGGGTTATGTATGTATTTTAAAAAGAGCTTGTAAATGTCTTCAATACACCATTTTTGTTAACACTTTGGAACTAACAAATATATTTATGTTGCAGACCTTTGGAGGGTAGAAATCAACAATCAGTTTTTGGACACGGCTGGTATCAAACCACCCTTATATATTAACTATTATTACATCAAAGGAGAAACGCTGGACATTTCCTGTCAAAAAACTAAAGGTATTGTTATTATTTTAAACCTAATAGGGAATATGCATGTATTTTTAATATTAAAAGCCAATATTTATATTTTTAGGGAAAAACTAACACCAAAAAACAATATTATTACAAACATCAATTTTAGGAAATGATAATTATATACATGAAGTACATGGTGGCATGCTGGTAACGGACCAGACTCGGTTGCCAAAATGTAGCTTCTTATACCCACGACACAAGACTCGATTTTAGTGTGGGGTCAGGACTATGTATGTGACTGTTAGGTGTATTTATTTATTTAAATTTTTTTTAACCGACTTCAAAGTTCAAACCTCATAACTTTGTACTGGGTGACCCGATTGTGATAATTCTTTCTTTTTAGTAATGATTTTTACTGAAGTGTGTTTTTATATTTTTTTATCAACGATATTTTCTAGTGATACTTGAATAGCGTTCAAAAACATTAGAAAAATCGTTATTGGTGGTTTATAAAATGTCTTTGTTATGCAATTTGAAGAATTTTCTTCTAGTTATACCATTTTGTTTCAGACTGGAATTCGACCGAAGAAGGATTCCATAAAATATGGCACACAAACATACGGAATGACATGCTTAGTCCAATATATTGTCCGAGTAACATACAGAATGACTATACAAATATCTACGCTGAAATAAAACCAACCGAAATAGATACCCGAGGTATTTATATGTTTTTCATTACACGGTGAATGTGCAAACGGCTCGAAATTGAAATCCATACATACAGGGTATATCAAGATTGCGACCGAAAACGAAGCCAGGTGGTAGTATTAGTGACTTCAGACATAATGCAACTAAAAATTTCGCAAACAAATTGACAATAATTTTGTATTTTATTTCAATAATTTTGTCGTATTTTTTTACTTATCATCGTATTTGGGTAATAAATACATAATTTTTCTAAAATAATAATGTACATATTTTTATTTTTAAACACGCAATGGTACGTTAAGGTTTAAATTACTATTTTCGCAAAAACTAGGTATTTGCCACTCAAAGACGATGATATTTAAAAAATCTGTGGCTTTTTTTGCGAAAATTTTAGTTGCATTGTCTGTTAGCACGAAAACTACCACCTGGCTTCGTTTTCGGTCGCAGTCTTGATATACCCGGTATAATTATGTAACTGATCGATGTCTGTACATGGAAGATAAATGAGAAAAACTATTATGGGGGGTCTGTATTAACGTAATAGAACCCAAAACAATGATTTATAGGATTATTGTCTGTTTATCTGTTTGTCTGTGCGGTTGTGCGCGATGAACTCAAATATGGCATAACGGATTTCGATGAAATTTGGTATGGAGGTAGCTGACACCCTGGATTAACACTTAGGCTACTTTTTATCCTTAAAAATGGTGTGTTCCTGTGGATGAGGAAGGAATTCCGATATATCTTTTACTTTTTATACTCAATGATGGAATGGGACTGGATTACATTCCATTAGTGAGAATGAGACGGGAATGGTAGGATATAACGGGACGGGACGGGACGGGAAATTCCAAATAAAGTTAATCACGCAGACGAAGTTTGCGGGTAAAAGCTATCAATGATATTTGGTAAAAATAAGTCTCATCTCGTTATGACATGGGTGAAGGTCGATCTTCTTTGAATACTTTTTGATGTGTAAAAATTTGTATTATAATTTATTTTTCAGGATTACAAGGCTTACTGTCTAGGAATATAAGATTTCTGTATGTCAATAACACGGACATTCTAATTATACATTACGAATATGCGGATAAGGATAGTTTGAATTTGACCTGGATGGTAAAAAAAGACGACAATGGTAATACAAAATACACTGTTTACAAAAATGGTAAGTTGTTTAATCCGACTATCTCATACAGGGTATCTCAAGACAGCGACCGAAAACTAAGCCAGGTGGTAGTAATAGTGACTTCAGACACAATGCAAGTAAAAATTTTGCAAAAAAAAATGGTCAACTTTTTTTTTGTAATTTTTTACTTATCGTCGTATTTGGGTTATATTTGCATAGTTTTCCTAAATAATTATGTAGACCTCTTTATTTTTAAACACTCATTGGTACGTAAGGGTTTAAATTATTCTTTTCGCAAAATCTAGGTATTTACCACCCAAACAAGATGATTTTTAAAAAACTCTAAAAAATTATTTGTCTCTGTTTTGGTGAAATTTTTTTTTTCATCGTGTTTGTAACCACTAAAACTACCACCTGGCTTCGTTTTCGATCGCAGTGTGGATATATACTGTATTATTTTTTATTGCAGGTGAATTAATTGAACCCCAAGTACATGATACTGAAGGGGATCCTAAAATTTACGTTTCTAACATCAGTCTTAGTCATGAAGATCATCACAGTAAAATTACATTCGGCTGTAAAGATACTAAATACCGTTCAAAATATCATGAAAAAATAAGAATAATACTTTACAGAAAAACTATTGACGAATTGCCAGAGGAAAAGCCGCTCAAATTAGGTATGTAGCATAATTGTTGATTTTGACATTCTGGCACGACAAATAAATAAATACACCCAACAGTCACATACATAGTCCTGGTCCCACATTAAGATCAATCAAGTCTTGTGTCGTGGGTATCAGAAGCTACGAGAGACTTTTTCCTCACAAACACCCAGACTCGAGACAAATACTTGTGAGCCTCACAAACATTTGTCTCGGTGCGGGGAACGAACCCACAGCTTCTCGTTTCTCAGCCGGCGTCTAACCAACTGCGCCACAAGGCTGTCGTCAAAGCGACTTAATCGATGGTAAGGCAGAGGATCTACCAGGACACCCACATTTCGCCTTGTATGTTCCGTCCCATAATAGGGGGCGAGCCTATCGCCATATCGGGCACAAAAAACTAATATTAAGTAATTAAAATTCATTTTATTTTATAGTTTTCAGAGTCGGTGTTGGCGTTTTTAGTGGTCTTCTAATAACAATAGTGATTGCAACATGTTTCATAGTCAAAAGGAGTAAAGCACGAAAAGTAAGTCGTAAATACAGTTTAAAATTGTATCGTTCTTCCCACTTATTTGGTGTCACACGCTTTTAAATAGATGACACAAGTTTTCAAATGTATGAAAACTAAGCGTGTAAGTTTATAGCTGTCTATTATGCCTATAACATTGTTTTTTTTCTCACTGCGGGATGAAGAGTTCGCTTTTCGGCGCCTGTATGCGGGGAGAGAACGAGTCACTTTAGTCCCGCATACTGGGGCCGAAAAGCGAACTTTTCATCCCAGGGTAAAAAAAACCACGGGAGAAAAATAGGGCATCCTGGCCCGTTGTCAGACAAAATTTCGCGGGCTAGAATGCACTAACTTTCTCCCTAGGTGCGTATTATACAATTATTTATTTATTTGGATTTCAAATCCTAATAAATTATCAGATTATACTTTAAATACGGTGGCCGGTCATTCGTAATAACATTCACTGATTATACACAGACGCACACGCATGCGTATACTGTGTATAAGTGCTAGTTCAAAGCCTTATAAATTGTTGTTTAAATAATTCATCATTCATCATTTTTAATTAAACCATTGCTTGTTTGAATTATTCCATGTAATATTAGAATCACGGACTAAAACAATATAAATTACCAACGTAAATGTCAGCCCTGACTTACTTGGCATTCCACTGCGCACGCCATCCTAAGAAATAAGATGTTAAGTCTCATTACCTCCAGTAGTTACTCTGGCTACAATGTCCTTCAAACCGGAACACAAGAGCGCATTTACACTGCTGTTTGTTGGAGAAATCATTGCGGTGGTACCTACCCAGGCGGCCCCTCACATATGAGAGATCTACCACCAGTACATTATGCAACTATTGGTTTTTTTTCAGAGTGCATCTTCAAGCCATACTTATGACAATCTTCTCGGAGACGAAAGTCCTATAAACTCGTTCCCGCCTCAATGGGACAGGGTAGCCACCCAGGACTTGAATGAACCAAATTACGCACAAGTAAGGGACAGCTACACCATCCCAGTACCCAGAAGATTAAGAAATGACAATGCAAGTGGATTTCGAGACGAATTCTACGGAGCAACTGAGACCCGCGAGAATTCTTTTTATGACAAACAACCTGACAATATCTACACGTACGTTGAGGGTAATAATAGGGAAGAAAACCTTTACAGTGAGATTAATAACTGAAAATTGCTTTCATCCCTTTGATTTAGAGTAAGTGGTGGCCTGTTAGTAATTGATGCGACTGCTGAAACGGTACATCCCTACTAATATCATAAATGTGAATGTGACTTTGTTTGTTACGCTTTCACGCGAATATTACTCAACCGATGATCATGAAACTTTGTACACATATTTTTGGAGGTATTAGAAGTAACATAGGATACTTTTTATCCCGAAAAGTTTAGTGTTCCCGTGGGATGAAGAAGGAATTCCGATATAATTGCTAGTTTTTTATACTAAAAAGGATGGGATGGGACTGGATAACATTCCATTAGTGAGAATGAGACGGGGCGGGCGGGATATAACGGGACGGGATGGGATGGGAGATTACAAATGAAGTTAACCACGCAGACGAAGTTTGAAGGCAGAAGCTAGTACATAATACATAAACTCACGTCTTTTTCCCAGAAGGGATATGCAGATTTGCAACCAGGGCACCCACGTTTCGCCTTATATTTTCCGTCCCACGATGCGGTGGGGGCGAGCCTATCGCTATATCGGGCACAAATTCCTGACTCCGTGCTGATAATGAATAGAAAAATCAAACATCACTGCCCTACCCGGGCTTCGAACCCGAGACCTCAGCTTTACAGTCATACCGTAGTACAACTGCGCCAACGAGGCTGCCTGAACGGTGGTGCGAGGTTTAAATCTCAGTGTATACCTGACTTTGTGTCTCACGTGTGTTCAGGTATCAAATGATTTGGTACTTAATATGGTGTTAAAATTCAAGATATCCATGATCCTGCCATCTTGATATCAATCCTCTTTTTCACTCCCTTTGCCCTCTCGTTTTAAAAGGCCGGCAACACATTTACGATGCAATTGAAGATTCATGTACAAATTAACATTAGGCGAACCGTTTTCTCGTTGCCATACCTTTAATAAAAAAGGTAAAAAAAGTCAAAAACATAGGCGAAGACGTCACATTTAACAGTAACTTTTTAAACATTTTAATGTAAATATTTGTAAAATAAATTAAATGAGTACACACAAATTTTAATTTTCTTTATTCAAGATTAACAAAAATATTGCTTTATTTAAACTAACAGATAATTTCATTACATTAAGTAGAATATTTGCAATATATCTTTTTATTTATATTTTATATTTATTTATTTATATATGAGGTCCACCAACCGCGCCACATATCATACAGTGTAAAAGAAACATTATCAAAGTTTTAGTCCGATATGTGCGCTAATCACAGGTGTACACAACGTTCATAGAAAAAGAAAACAAAAACAGCTCAACATAATTACATAAATAAAATTAAAATTAAAACTTATCCACAGAATAACAAAAACAATGTGCAGTCTTGAACTACAAAATAACTAATTCTAGGAAAAAGGAACAAATAATGATGAATACATTTCACATAAATAATAAGTAATGTGAACAATTAAACAAAGATAAATATAACACAAGAGTAATAATTATTTTTTAGGACATTCTATTATTATACATGAAAGTGTAATAAGTACTCGTAAACGCATATAACAGTCTCCAATACATTTATGAATTAAATCGGGCTTGCAACGAAAATTCTACCATTATTCGGTATTTGACCTATACGAATATCCGAATCATTATGCTGAATTTCGGGTATTCGGTGTTGCCGAAAACACTATTATTTGCAAGTATAATTAATGTATTACAAAAGTATAATAAGTAACAAATATCACAGATAAAATATAAATTATTTAACAACGTGAAATGCTTTGCATGTAAATAATTGTGACAAATATATTATATATTAAGGTGTAAACTAAAACGAAAGACTTATTCAAAGTCTTGAGTCAACACTTTAGTTCATTGCAGGTTGCTTTTTTTATTGCGAATAATGGCGAGACAAGCATACCATTCGCAATGATAAGCGATACGACCGCTCATGGACAGCAGAAAATAAAACACCATGAATTGTAACCAAAGCTTGGAATTACACTGCGCTCGCCATCCTGAGACATAAGATGTTAAGTCTCATTATGTCCAGTAGTTACTCTGACTACAATGTCCTTCAAACTGGAACACAACGGTGCATTTACACAGCTGCTTGTTGGAGAATAGACTTTGCGGTGGTACTAAGAAGGTTTACACTTCAAAATAAGTCTTTAGTTGTGAAATAACGTCTACACACGATTCAGGTAATAGACTAGGTCTAGAATTATGCCTAAGTATTGTACTATTTAAATACGCTACAACGATGTACTCCACAACGGGGTAAATAGGGACTAAACAAACTGGTTGTTTAACTATGAAAATAGGTATATGTTCATATTCAAAATCACAATGACTTTTTTTTAATTCCAGAAAGAGTGTAATACAAATATATAATATAACCGCTTCGATCTTAAAACAAGACGACAGTTTTTTCCCTAATTACTCCCGCGTTTCTATTTACCCCGTACAGCGGTGCTTGCTGTAACATTTTTTTTATAAGCAGGAATATATTTAGCCAATCACCGCGCGCGCCATGTACTCACGAAGTTTATCTGTTATTGGTTAATTTCGTCAATATGGCGACCGCTGCTTGTCACTTGACATGTCTATGATCTGAAACGTTTTTATTCGACAGCCTCCGTGGCGCAGTCGGTTAAACGCCGCCTGTGGAACGAGAGGCCGCGGGTTCGATCGCCGCACCAAAACAAATATTTTAAGCTACGAGACCGAAAAGTCTCTCGTAGCTTCCGATACCCACGACACAATCGATCTTAGTGTGGGGTCAGGACTATGTATACGACTGTTGGGTGTATTTATTTATTGGGATTGATTATTCGTAACCATAACACATTTAGATATGTATTTTACTAAACGTTTCACCGCGCAGAAAATGTTTGTACAGCTCATCTAAAATCCATTGGCGCGTGGTGAAATTTGGAACTACAATTCTAATTCTAATTTCAAAATACATAAAATTATATTTATAGCATTGTTTGATATTTGTTCTCAAGATATAAACAACAAGCATTTAAACTCGTAATCTAATATTATTAACATGTCCAATGTAATGAAATGTGAAGAGAGAAACTATTCTTATTATTTTGACAACAGCGCTTTTACGATACAAGATCGTAGACGACCTATAACAAACAGTACATGTGCTGCTATTTCTATCTCTGTTACTCTTACACAATCACAATATTATCTATCACTCTCTGTTCCTGCGTGCTGGTACAATAGCACTTGTTTTCTTATAATTTACTTTTCTCCTTGGCGATGTCTATCCAAAACTTTCGTCTCTCTTCATCTCCGTCATTTGCCAATGTAATTTCTTCATCTATAATTAGTGTATGTCTCGCCTCTGGCTTGTAAGGAAGCCAGTCGAATTTCTGGCTTTTCCATGTAGGTTTACTGAAACAGATATTTTTACTATAGTGCATCTACCATAACTTTGCATGTGGCGAAATTAGGAACTACAAATACAAGTGAAAAATACATGTTTATCGCATTGTTTCGACAGCCTCCGTGGCGCAGTTGGTTAGACGCCGCCTGTGAAACGGGAGGCCGCGGGTTCGATCCCCGCACCGAAACAAAGGGTTTTGTGATCCACAGATATTTGTTCCGGGTCTGGGTGTTTGTAAGACCGAAAAGTCTCTCGTAATTTCGGATACTCACGACACAAGACTCGATCTTAGTGTGGGGTCAGAACTATGAATGTGACTGTTGGGTGTATTTATTATTATTATTAACTTACCCAAATTTAGCAAAATTGCACCAGGCTTCGCTGAAGAAATCTACAATCTTCAAATCTCTTTCAGTGCTTTTAGAAGCTTTGTTTTTTCTATAAAACTGATATTGTATCATGTCACCATGCGTTGCTCCTACAATACCTAAATTCTTCATCACTCTAGTATTAAGATTCCCAGCGAAGTTGAATTTATAGGCATATAAGGGGTTGGTAGGTGAAAAATATTCAGCAAAGTAAATAGTGTCTTTGGAAAAGTATGCATCAGAAATCATGTTCAGATACTCCAATTTTACATCATCCGATATTTCTCTGTTGTCCAAATAAAAGGATCTAAGTTTATCAATAACCCTTTTAGCTTTCTCGCTATCATTTTTTAAGTCTCTTGGAACGAAATAGAATAGATCTTTGACGTATTTTATTTTACCATTATCATCTTTCCATAGAAATAGGGCCGCTTCGTATGCGTTCATACCAGTCAAAATAGGGACTTTGATGTGTCTGTTCTCTCTAATACATTTTATTGGGTGTTCTGTGAAAAATCTTTCCACATTTTCGAATTCCTCTTCAATAACTGGTAGGAAATACGCATTTATAACGCCAGGAGGTCTGTTCAACTCAGCAGCACTGAATGCGTATATCAAATCCTCTATTGGAACGTCGACTAAAAAATCATATAAAGATCTTGGATCGTCCAATTCTTTGCCTAAAATCGACGCGACATTCCTAGCTTTTTCTATCGGATCTTCTTTGATTAAGTACAAATCAGATAAGGAGTTGCCTGACTGTGCTATTACTTTGGAAAACAGTCCTTCAACTATTTTTGTAGTTAAGTACGAACAGACGATAGCAGCTCCCGCGCTCTCGCCAAAAACAGTCACATTACTAGGATCTCCATTAAAATTCACAATGTTCCTATTCACCCATCTCAAAGCCATCGCTGTGTCTTTCAACCCCACGTTTCCTGGCGCTTCGGGGATGTTCAAGCATAAAAAGCCTAATATATTTAATCTGTAATTAATTGTCACTAAAATTACGTCATGGCGCAGATAATAATCGGGGGCATAATAGTCCCCATAGCCAAATATAAGTCTGCCCCCATGGACGAAGAATATAACTGGCAGTTTCTCTATTTTTTCGCTTGGCAATACTGGCGTGTATATGTTGAGGTATAAACAGTCTTCAGCGCCCTCCAGTGGCGTGCTTGAGTATGGATTCAGTTGCATGCATTTGCTTCCTGGATGGGTAGCGTCGCGGATACCTATCCATGGCTCTGGTTCTTCGGGATTCTGTGGGTAAGAAATATGAAAATCATGGTTTTTTATACTGGCATGACAAAGTCACTTCAATCCCCTTCTGGTTCAGTCCAGATTTTCGGGTATTGTACTAGAGTGGACCTTGGCAAAAGAGAATTAATAAAAACAGTACTGTTGAGTTATTAGAAGACGCCAAAAGTGGCCTAACCATGCGGGATCTCTTGCAGAGTAGGCAGAGAATATGAATCTTCAGTATGCGCGATGCTGAAAGATTTTCGCTACGTCTACTTCTATCAATAATTTCATGCATTCTCGTCGGTTCAGGGTATTTCTAACCCAACATTTGTTCGACTCCAACATAACCTTCACCCCCCTCCCCCAGGGATTACGGGAAGGGAGCCATAATTAGATTTCCCCTCGATAAAAAAGGGTGTCGTCATATAAATACATACATACATACATAAACTCACGCCTTTATCCCGGAAGGGGTAGGCACCCACATTTCGCCTTGTATTTTACGTCCCATGATGTGATAGGGGGCGAGCCTATCGCCAAATCGGGCACAAATTCTTGACTCCGGGCTGATAATGAATAGAAAAACCCAATATCACTTTGCCCGATCCGGGATTCGAACCCGAGACCTCAGCTTTGTAATCATACCGTAGTACAACTACGCCACCGAGGCATACATATAAATAATATTTATATTATTGCTCTACTGTAAAGCACGGAACTCCTCTATAAACGATAGACCATGACCACCAGACTAGCATAGTGCGGGTTTGTACTTTGTGGACTTCACATACCTTAAAAAAATGTCAAGATTTCTGTAGTATGTAGGTATCTCTTTATTACTCACCCGAAATCTAAGCTTCCCAACAGGCGGTTTGGCATAAGGAATGCCCTCAAAACTGTAATATTTCTTGCCGTAAAAAGTGGTGCAAACTTTTCCTTGTAGAACTCCTTGCTGGACTTTCACTCGAGGCTCCATATTTACTGAAATTGTAAAATTAATAAATTATTGTTATTAGCATCTCTCTCTCTCTTCAGTAAGTTCAATTCTGGACATAGGCCTCTCCCAAGGATCTCTACAGCGACCTGTTGGAACTGGCATCCAGCCACGGGTTTTCAATCGTTTACCAATATTTTGTTCTTTTTTATTAAGATGAATGGCGAAACGAGCGTGCTATTCGCCTGATGGTAAGCGATAAAACCGCTCATGGACAGCAGCTACACCAAACAACACCATGAATTACAAAGCAATGGCATTCCACTGCGCTCGCCATACTGAGACATAATGTTAAGTTTCATTATGTCCAGTTGTTACTCTGGCTACAATGTTCTTCAAACCGGAACGCAACAGTGAATTTAAACTGCTGTTTGTTGGAGAAATAGACATTGCGGTGGTACCTACCCAGGCGGCCTCTCACATATGAGAGACCTACCACCAGCAAATAGTTGATGCAAATAATATTCGAGTTAGTAAATATAAGATAATAAAGTAATTATGGACGAGTTAAAAATAATAAAGCACAGATTAAATGAATATTCAAATGAACGTGAAATTACGTGTTCCAGTCTGCTTAAACTTCAAGATAAAGTTGAAGGTTAAAACATTTGCGCACATTGAGTGTTTTTATTAGGGTAATTTGTAATTTTTAAGCACTTCATCTGAAACACTTCTTAATTAACAATTTAAAACATAATACAATCCTAAATAACATTATTCTAAAATATTTTATGAGATATTCATTTATTTGAAATAATTTATAGATAAATAAATACACCCAACAGTCACAACACATAGCTGACCTTATTCTAATGAACGCCACACACGTAAAGATATAACTGTGCAAGTCTCTGAGTTTGCACCAGTATACTGGAACGCGTGTGGGCAAATAACTGCGCAAAATTCGTTGACATTTTCGATTCGAGACTGGTGCAAATTCGCGTTTGCGCAAACGCAGAAGTGTGTGGCGACCGTAACATATAAGGATTTTGTCGTTTCAGAAACTATGAGGGAATTTTCGGTCTCAAAAACACTCCCGAAACAAATACATGTTGGGCACACAAACATTTGTCTCGGTGCGGGAATCGTAGCGACCTCCCGTTTCACAGCCGGCGTCTAACCAACTGCGCTACAGAGCCAGCCACTTCGAACACAAATATTTTGTCTCTCGCTTTAAACCGACTGCCTCGGTGGCGTAGTTGTACTACGGTTTGATTACAAAGCTGAGGCATCGGGTTCGAATCCCGGGTCGGGCAAATTGATATTGGGTTTTTCTATTCATTATCGGCCCGGAGTCAGGAATTTGTGCCCGAAATAACGATAGGCTCGCCCCCTATCACATCATGGGACGGAACATACATGATACAAGGCGAAATGTGAGTGTCCTGGTAGCACTTCTGCCTACCGCTGCTGGGAAAAAGGCGTGTATTTATGTATATATGTTCGCTATATATATTATTATCTTCATCGGAAACATTCAGAAACCTTATTATCACGATGCGACAAAGTGATTGCTTCTGATAGTAAGTGCAAAAGTATTTATTGATAAACAAATTATCTTAGGTTAGTCCCATCAAATACAATTTATCATTTATCAATACTTATATGCATATTATCAATAACGCAGTTACATAGATAAGGATCTGATCAGAAAAAAAGGAAAGAAGATATTATGTAGACTATCTACAATGGCGACTGCCTCGGTGGCGTAGTTATACTAGGGTACGACTACAAAGCTGAGGTCTCGGGTTCGAATCCCGGGTCGGGCAAATTGATATTGGGTTTTTCTATTCACTATCAGCCCGGAGTCAGGAATTTGTGCCCGAAATGGCGATAGGCTCGCCCCCTATCACGTCTTGGGACGGAACATACAAGGCGAAATGTGGGTGTCCTGGTGGCGCCACTGCCTACCCCTTCTGGGATAATGGCGTGAGTTTATGTATGTATGTCTTCGACCAAAAAATAAGTAAGCAACCTCGGCCACTTTTAGCATGTGATTTTGTTCCCGACTCTGTATCTAGTATATATTTGATCGAAGATGTATGTAGACAGAAAATACTCAATAAGCTTTGACAGTCTCCTTGGTTAGACGCCGACTGTGAAACCAGATGCCCCTACGATCCTGCAACGAGACAAATGTTCGTGCGGTCCACAAATAATGTTTATTGATGTTTTATTTTGTGTACAATAAAAACTAGCATTTTTATTTTGTTACTAACTTCTGCCCGCAAACTTCGTCTGCGTGAATAACTTTGTTTGAAATTAACTTTATTTGGAATTTCCCATCCCGTTCCGTCCCATTATATTCCGCCCGTCCCGTCTCAGTCTCACTCAGGGCATGTAATCCAGTCCCATCCCATTCCTTTGAATATCAAAAAGTAACAAATATATCGGAATTCCTTGCTCATTCCAACGGGAACACTACATTTTTCGGGACAAAAAGTAGCCTAAATGTTAATCCAGCGTGTCAGCTACCTCCATACCAAATTTCATTGAAATCCGTTAAGCCGTTTTTGAGTTAATCGCGCACAACCGCACAGACAAACAGACAAATATTCTAAAAATCATTATTTTAGGTTCTATTACGTTAATACAGACCCTCCATATTAGTTTTCCCATTTATCTTCCATGTACAGACATCGATCGGTTACAAATTTATTATATGAATAGTTTTTTGAAAATGGTAGTTCCGCGCTATCGTCAGTCATGACTGAGCATGAACGGGCAGGCTCGTCTGGCGCGGTATCACTATCTATCTATCTATATCAGCCCATATACGTCCCACTGCAGGGCACGGGCCTACTCTACAATCGAGAGAATCGATTGAGAGTGGTTAGGCCATATAGTCCACCACGCTGGCCTAGTGCGGGTTGGCGGACTTACATACCGTAGAAATTCTTTAAAATCGCTACAGTATGCAGGTTTCCTCACGATGTTTTCCTTCACCGTTAAAGTGCGTGGTGATTGACTATCAATACACACATAACTCCGAAAAGTCAGAGGTGTGCCCTGGGATTTGAACCCGCGACCACCGTGAACATGTAGGCAGCCGCGTCTGGTCCGCTACCAACAGGCCACCACGCACTTGCGGTATCACTACCTCATAGGAAATCCACGTGAAGCGCCAGCTTTGCCGTCGCGTTTCATTCAGTGAGTGGGGCTACCGGATGCCCAATACCCTTGTTACCTGTCTGCTCCTCTCCCAATTTGATGGGGTGATGACACATCCATGATCCAGCGATGTGGATGATCATGTGCAGTGGTCACTTATCAGGTGACCTGTTTGCTCGTTTGTCGTTTAAGGGTTCATAACGCCCAAATACTGGAACGCAACTTAAATATAACTTGCGCTTAACTACGTTAATCCCGATTAAATGTACTGGCTAAGTGAGCCGTGCGCTGTTAAGAGCAACTTATTATTTGAATGTCGTTCCAGTATTCGGGCGTTACTCCACTAAAAGTTTTCATGTACTTATAATAATAACCTTTCGGAGTTATGTGTGTATTGATAGTCAATCACCACGCACTTTAACGGTGAAGGAAAACATCGTGAGGAAACCTGCATACCGTAGCGATTTTAAAAAATTTCCGCCAACCCGCACTAGGCCAGCGTGGTGGACTATATGGCCTAACCACTCTCAATCGATTCCCTCGATTGTAGAGTAGGCCCGTGCCCTGCAGTGGGACGTATATGGGCTGATATAGATATAATAATAATAATTATAAGTACAATAACTATAACTGTAACTTTTTACAATTTATTATTTCGATACAGTTCAACACAATCTTATCCTCTTTACAAATTGTTCCTTGTGTCTATGTAGAATGCACCGGATGTTTTATTTTGTCTCCTCACCCAATATTGACTCAATCAGGAAGTATATATTAATTAATTCATGATCCATTTTCTATTAAATATTTTCAAAATCACACGCCAAATTACTAATGTCCCATATTATTTTTAAAATTTTGATATCTAAACCTAACAGTCGGAACTATGCAATGAAAATAAAAACAAAAAAGGACTAAACTAATGAATATGCTTGGAGTTCTCCGAGCCAGGTGTTTCACTGAATACATATTTTTAAATAATTAATGTAAATTGTGTTAGTTGTATTAATTAATAATGAAATCCTAATAGACAGGTCGAAAACAAAACTTTCACAACGCACCTCGACACTCTGTCTCCACGTGAGTAGCCTCACTCTGCCTCAAGTAGTGTTTCGGTGCGAGGATCGAACTCGCGGCCTCAAATTTTACAGCCGGCGTCTAACTAACTGCGCTACGGAGGCTGTCAAATTATTCTTCATTTATTGCAAATTATGTTTATTTATTTATTGACCGACTTCAAAAGAGGAGGTAATCAATTCGACTGATTTTTTTTTTTTTTTTGTATGTTTGTTACTCGAGTACGCTGGTATTTGGGAACCGATTTTAAAAATTTCTTTTTTGTCAGAAAGCATGATATACTAGGTTGGTACCATAAAAAATTGGTGAAGACCTGATGAATATCTTCGGTCCTGAAGACCAGAACTCCTCAAAATTGAACGGTACAGCAATAATTCTTTTTGCACCTGGTTCAGTATAAATGTATTACTACAAAGGGGGGGAGGGGTTAAAAGGGGAAAGGCGTGTAGGGGGGGGGGGGTTAGATAATAGATACAATTAATTTCCGTTTTCAATATAAAAGTTTTACTATAAACAGTAGGTGAAGAAGAGGGAGAGTGAGAGAAATAGATACGTAAATAACCGACGTAAACTAAGAGAATCCGACCTGGTCAGTATCTAGCTATAGCGGATATCATGATTATAATGACTTACAATCTTCTCATAATTTCACAGCAATAATATCATGTTTGGTCTGAAGAATTCGTAAATTTTAAAGACATCGTTTTGATTATATCATGATCACCTTTCTCATTATTACGATGCCTATCAAAACTAAAAAGGGACAAATAAAATAATTTTTAATAAAAAAATAAAAACCGACTTCAAAGTGCCACTACAAAGTAACAAATAAAATATATTTCATCGTACTAGTACCCAATGATTAATGTTCTTATTGACTTGACTAGCTAACAAATCTTAAATACGTAATATTTTGAAGGCGGGTCGCTAAATATCAAACACGTATAAATTTAAGCAAATGTTACACCATTTGATATTACATGTAGATCCTGCAATGTTGGCTCAGAAAGGCACATAAGTAAATTAAACACAAATGAATATAATGTGCTAATCCTGCGTGTAAATTTATTGAAGTTTTGATAGAATTTCTATGTGTCTTACATGTGTATGGTAGCCTGTTGATAATTATCTAGATATGATCCACGAGACGGTTGACCACCGGAGTCACTTGTGTGTTGATGATATTCAATTACCATACTCTTTAACAGTGATATATCTCAATCATAGTCAGGAAACCTGCATGACATAAAGGCATTTAAGTACAAGAAAGGGTATGTTGTGTCCCATGCTCAACAGTGGACAATTACGGCCTGATATATTAAGACAAATTCATATTCCGTGTAAATCTTGCGTGTTTTTCGCTATATGTAATTACTTACACAAATTAATGTTAAGCGTAAGGCGTACATGTTCGGCACTTAGCGACCCGCCTTCAAAATATTACGTATTTAAGATTTGTTAGCTAGTCAAGTCAATAAGAACATTAATCATTGGGTACTAGTACGATGAAATATATTTTATTTGTTACTTTGTAGTGGCACTTTGAAGTCGGTTTTTATTTTTTTATTAAAAATTATTTTATTTTCTATATTGTCTCCCCTTTCTACGAAATAATTTCACCTTTTTACTTGGTTTCAAAATCACGTTTCACCCGATAAATTCGTTCCAATTATTATTATCTATATCAGCCCATATACGTCCCACTGCAGGGCACGGGCCTACTCCACAATCGAGAGAATCGATTGAGAGTGGTTAGGCCATATAGTCCACCACGCAGGCCTAGTGCGGGTTGGCGGACTTACATACCGTAGAAATTCTTTAAAATCGCTACGGTATGCAGGTTTCCTCACGGTGTTTTCCTTCACCGTTAAAGTGCGTGGTGATAGACTATCAATACACACATAACTCCGAAAAGTCAGAGGTGTGCCCTGGGATTTGAACCCGCGACCACCGTGGACATGTAGGCAGCCACGTCTGGTCCGTTACCAACAGGCTACCACTTACTTATTAATACTTTATTTATTTAAATTTGTTTTTCTATTCACCTCATTGAACTCATTTGCATTTGACTTCAGTACAATATCAAAGAATATTAATTAGCTACATTTAACTTTATCATTATAGTCGTTTTATGGCCAAAACCTTTTTGAGCATTTAACTAAAAACAATCATTTATTTTTATAGTCATTGACACATTTAAGACTATTCAATTTAAGTATGCTTTTGTATTGAAATAAAACTATTTTTTACGGATTTTATCGCGATTTGGTTTAATTTTTAAATTTTTTAACTTCCCGAAGTTTCGATTAATTTACAGCTTTCGTGGTCACGGGGCGGACTGAGGTATTAGTCATCCGCTCAGTGACTGTTACAATTTAACTACCCTTAATTTTCAATCATTAAATTAAAAAGTTAATTTAAAAAGTTAACTAGATTTTGCGATCCGATCGGATAAATAAATATCTAAGTTTTTAGTTTAATATGTATAGTATACCTATAGAATATGGGTAGACAAAATACATATTTACTTTTCTTTATGTTCTTGGATTATATTTTTATCAATCTCTTCGTACTTTCTCGTCATAAAGGTTCCAGAATAGATGGCGTTCCTGTTTAAAGTCTTAATTCTAATCCAGAGTCATCGATTATTTTTTCACCTACCCAAGAATCGAATCCAGAATAAGTTACAGGCCTATCAAGAATTATACACAGACGTTTACTACCACTAAACCAAAAACAGTCTCCGTGGCGCAGTTGGTTAAACACCGACTATGAAACAAGAAGCCGCGGGTTCGTTTCCCGCACCGAGACAAATGTTTGTGCGATCCACAAGTATTTGTTTCGGGTCTGGGTGTTTGTGAGAGCGAAAAGTCTCTCGTACTTTCTGATACACGACACATGACTCGATCTTAGTGTGGGGTCAGGACTATGTATGTGACTGTTATTTATATAAATATTTAATTGACTTGATATTCCAGTTTCCTTTAATAGAAAAACATGATAGAAATAAATTGCTCAATTTCCATTGTATTGCCGTAATAATATATTGAATACGACATGTAAAACTGATTGCGATTATTAAATGTAATTCATCGTTATTAAAAACAACATTATATTCTTATGACATAAAAAGACTGATTTTAATTAGTAGTAAAGAAAGATATAAATCAATATAAATATCAAGATAATAAATCGTTTTTCTTTCTTTCTTTCTTTTAGTAGTAAACTTGTGTCTGCTCGAATAACTATGGTATACAGTGGCTTAGCATCTCTCAGTGACAATATTAAATTAACATAATTTTTTTTTTTAATTGTCAATGTCAGGATATTGGGAACTTTGATCCATTTACCTCAACAGTTTTTGTGCATACTGCTGGCAGTTCTATGTACAATAGAAAAAAAAACTTGTATGGATTCCAATTAGGTTACATACATGTATAAACTCACGCCATTTTCCCAGATTGGGTTGGCAGGAGTAACTAGGCACACATTTCGCCTTGTATTTTCCGTCCCATAATGTGATAGGGGCGAGCCTATCACCATATTGGGCACAAATTCCTTACTTAATCCTCCATTATTTCCAACTCCTCCTATTAATTTTACCTTTTTGATTGATTTCGTTGCGCGTTAAAGACAAGTTAGACATTCCCGGAGACGCGCTGAGCTTCAATACTCAGTGTCATTAAAATGCGTGCCTGTTGATCCAGGCTTACAGGAGTTGCAGTGGCGGGTGAGAGAAATTCCTTACTCCGGGTTGATAATGATTAAAAAATATCACTTTGCCCACCCCAGGCCTTGTACCTGTGACCTCAGGTTTACAATGATACTGTAGTACAACTGCGCTACTGAAGCAGTTCTAATTATACCATTGTCTAATTACAAATTATAGTTAAAATATAACATAAAGATATAATAAAGATGATTAAAAAATAAAAAAACTTGTAGGCAACTTATGACGGAAGATAAAGATCAGGTGATAATAATGATAATGGTTGGTGGTCATTTTATAAGTAGTAAAATATAATTATACGTTAATAAATTATAATGTAAAAAATAATCAGGTTAGTTAACAATGGTGCCCTTTGCCCAGCATTAAGAAGGCTTTATTTTAAAATAAATATTGAAAAAACTAAGAGCATAAAAAATATTGAAAATTAAAAGATTATTAAATGTTGGGGATCTGAAGTCAAAATGTTGGTTAAAGATATTGGCCGTCGTCTTAGAGATCTGGGTAGGGACTATCGCTCTGGGTGGTTCCTTACGCAAAGGATAGCTATCGCCATCCAAAGAGGAAATGTCTCCTGTATTTTGGGCTTGTTTGCTCCAGGAATGATGACGAGTGGTTTATTTGATTAAGGGGGTGGGGTTGTGACCTCTATAAATATAATATTGGAATAATTTAAAATGTATAGTAGATATTTGTTCTATTTTTGTTAATTTGTTCTAACTTCTAATTTTATGCTTATGAATCTATCATTTCATGTATTTATTTTGTAAATTAAAAAATAAACATATTAAAAGATTTAAGTATCTATTGTTAAAAATACATGAAAATAAAAATAAAAGTAATGCATATTACTTAGATATATAAAAAATGGTTGCAGTAAAATTTATATCCATTTAAAAGAAATGCCCAGTACATTTCATCATCATAATTAGCCCGTTGCATTCCACTGCTGGACATAGGCCTCTCTCAAGATACGCCACAGAGCCCGGTCTGCTGCTATATGCATTTAATTCACTTAAATAATCATAATTACGATACACACTTGGTTTATCTGCTCGTAAATTTTCTTTTAATAATTTCAATGTGAGATTAGATAAAAATAACTTTATATCTAGATAAAAACATTTACAGAATAATTAGAGATTTAAAAAAATATAACGAAATGTAGAAATTTTCAGATTTTTAAATATCCTGCCAACTCAACAAAGATAATTTTACTTTAAAGTTTAAATTTAAAATATCCAATTAGAAAATAATTCTCACGGCTTACTCCTAGATATTATTGCCATAATTTAAAAATATATAATTAAAGTTAACTTACATTAAAATGTGAGCGAGTGACTGCCAATTATTAAACGCGCTACTTTTTCAAACTATACCGACAAGACTGCATTTGAATAAATACAATGAGTTTTGGACTTTGTAACCTATGTTTTTTTGTACACAAAACACAGCACAAAACGCTTATCAACACTTGTCAAAGAAATTGTCAATCTTCAATGTTAAACATCAGCTGTTATTTTTTGGTAATAGCAATAAAGAAAATTTTTGGTGGTACCAGTTATGAACACCACATACTTTGTCTTTCAATTCTATAGTATTCAATAGAATTTATTGAGTCATTATTCAATGCACAGACTAAGGAGTAATTATCAATGTATCACTAACCAAAGACTAATTTTGGTGGGTGTTTTACTTGATTACAGAGAGAATATTATTAAGTAAACAATTTAACGATCCAACACGGGCCTCCTCAACAATCAAGAGTGCGTTTGAGAACAGGTAGTCTCTAGTCAATGATTAAAGATCCTCTCACAGACTATGGACCCTCTCATAAATCCATCCAATGGTTGTCTGGTAGAGATTTCCCAATGATTATTATTCTTTAATCATTGAGATTGTGTGCGATAAGACCGCCATTTGTACTTTTTTGTTTTGTTGTCTCTATAGACCTGTTGTTACATTTTGTGTACAATAAAGAATATAAATAAATAGTCCATAAAGTCCAGCACCACTGATTACATAGTATCCACAGACTAAGGAGTAAAATAGTATCCAGCACGCCGCGGCTAGCGTAGTGTGAGTTGACCGAATTGATGGACTTTACATACCATAGATTTTTTTACAAATTGCTATGGTATGTAAAGTTTCCTCACCATGTTTTCCTTTACCGTTGAAGTCGTGATAGATAGATATCAAAATTCGTTAATATAAAATTATGCTTTCATTCAGATTTCCTTTGGCCAATTTATTAAATAGTTAAGGCAATTGCTTAATCATAATATGTAGCATATTGTAGTATGGACTCAACCTTGGCATATATTGAAAATAAACTATCAGACGCGCATTTCGATGCGGTTAACCTAACCATTGATTCTTTTATTAACTGCACGTGCGCATTATCTTATCCAGCATTGTAGAAAAATATTTTAATGACTGGGTTAAGTATGGAACTCTGTCATCTGTGTTATAGTAATAATCGACTAAAATACTCTATGTACGGGAAGTCCGCAATTCAACTCAACATCTACTATCTAGGTACTTACTTCACATCACTATCAACTACAAACTGTCATGGCCGCGGCCGCCATTGCGACATATGTGCGTGACAAGTCATGTCATTGGCGTGCATGATACATGAGAAATTCCAATGGCAGATTCTTTTTTCGGGTTCGATACTTCGATATCGGTGAGTACAGATAATATTCTGCGCTTTACACAATTCAATTTGCCACCAAACACAATCAACTTGCGACGCCGTCTTACTTTGCCAACACGCCACTGTCTTTTTCCAAGTGGACTTTTTCACCATTTTCTCGCCTTTCTACTCGTGGATACTGTGCTAAACACAATTTCAACCTTTATAGGAATGATTTATTAACTTTTTTGTTCCTTTAGAGTTGTGTTTAAGGTGTTATTACGCGTAAATGAAACCTCAGTCGCAACTTTCGAAACTGTTGGTGATGTAGTATATGTCATAATTTGTTTGTATCTTACAAACGTTCTCGAGAAAACACGTAATGCGCCCACGGATCGCTTATCTGCCGCCTTGTGTTGCTGTTGTACGTGTTCAACTGTTGTTTTCGCTCATTTTATGCTTATTTTCGTATTTCGTCGTACTGAAATGAATTTATTGCATTGAGTCATCCCCCACATAGGTATACTTACTGTGACATAGAGTTGAGACACTCGATTCTCGATGAAGACTGATTGAAACAACTTTTACTGTTTTTAGAACCTCGTGGGATCATTGACACAGTTATAAAAGTGCAATTAACAACTAAACAATGCTTTGTTTATCTTATATAGGTTATCTTCAAAATAAATGTCGTTTGAATAATTGTCAGTACAATGTAAGTGTGACAAACAGCCAAAGTTTAAGAATAATCCATTGTCAGACCTTGTTTATTTATGGGAAAATACCTATTTCAATACAATTGAGAACTTGGGACCCGTAATAACTTCTAGTGTCTTCTATCTTACAGTTTTTTATAGTGTCTTTAACTTATGAGGGTGGTAGATTTGCAGTAAGCTGGTGCAGTTGTTATCAATAATAGATTGATAGATGTATATTCAAATGAATAAATTACACTATCACTATAATCCAAAATGCCTATGCCTGTTTGTTTTATTTTAACTTTAACTCGCAAATTAATTAATCAGAAAGAAAATAGTGACAATCAAAGACATATACGGGTCAGTTTTCCCAAACCAATGGAGGAAATATTCAAGAAGTATTTGATTGTTTCATTTTATCAATTGATAAAATAACAACCATTACTTAACCTACTTACTAACTTACTTACTAACAACCATTTACTTTCTTTATGTATGTACTGTAGATGTGAAACTATGTGATTTCAATTAATATTATCATGTCTTTACCCATCGATATAGTATACAAGCAATATATACTATATTGTATATAAGTAAGTGGTATTTAATATTCTGACTCATATTTCATGACTAGTAATCCATTACATATGTCGACTGATAATGCACACTTATACTAATTGCTCATTAAGACTATGTATGTAATTACTTATTAAATTTTAATTATGTAATGTGGTAAATAGATGACATATTAAAATAAAATGACAGCCTCCGTGGCGCAGTTGGTTAGACGCCGCCTGTGAAACGAGAGGCCGCGGGTTCGATCTCCGCACTGAAATAAATATTTGTGTGATCCACAGGTATTTGTTTCGGGTCTGGGTGTATGTGAGACCTTAAAGTCTCTCGTAGTTCCTGATACCCACGACACAAGACTCAATCTTAGTGTGGGGTCAAGACTATGTATGTGACTGTTGGGTGTATTTATTATTTTTTATTTTAATATATAAGTACACCTAACAGTCACATACGTAGCTCTGACCCCACACCAAGATCAAGTCTTGTGTTGTGGGTATCAGAAACTTTTTTTTAATATTTAATAAATAAAGCATTTATTTCCATGAATTTGTACATCAATAGGTACCTAATACTTAACTAAACAAAGTTGAGATCAAAAGTATGTAAAATAATATAAAATCTACTCAACATAAATAATTTAATAAATGTACACCAAGAAAGATTACCAGTGATTTTCAGTACAATGTACTTAAGAGAGATATTTTTAGTCTCACTAACACCCAGACAAATATTTGTCTTGGTTTGAGGATTTTAGTTATTTTAGGCTATTAATTTTTCAAACATAAAAGAAATATGACATGTAATAAAACAAATGTTTTTAAGAGTTATATTAAAACTCATGTCATTAAATAAATATTTCGTTAGCAAATATGCAGATGATTGTTGTTAAAATACATGTTTGCACAACTGTTAAAGAAATTTAAAAACAAAATATTACGATACAATATTTAACTTTGCAAGTTTACAAATTGTATAATCACATTTTTAATGTTGAATTGTAATATTGAGCATCTATGGGCCAAATTTCTCGCTGGTTGGCAAAACTATGCTGGCTGAATCCGGTTATAAAAAGGTGATCTCAAAACGCGACACACAGTAACTTATGGTTGGCGCTATACAAATAAATGAAATGAAATGCGTTTATTGCTCACATAGGCAATTAAATAGGTCTTATGACAAGTCAGTACATAATACTTAATCTCTATTTACAAAACAATAGATATAATATTATTTGGTTTTCGGTAGTAATATCCTACCATACCATCTCTCTCTCTCTCTCTCTCTTTCTCTCTCTCTTCAGCCACAAGAAGTCCACTGCTGAGCATAGGCCCCAAAGATCTCCACATGGACCTGTTAGTAGCCTCCAGCGACTTCCTGCAACCTTAACCACGTCGTCTGTCGCAGGATGCAATTTACAAATTGAAATATTTCCCTATTGAATAGACTGCCTCGGTGGCGTAGTTGTATTACGGTACGACTACAAAGATGAGGTCTCGGGTTCGAATCCTGGGTCGGGCAAAGTGGTATTGGGTTTTTCTATTCATTATCAGCCCGGAGTCAGTAATTTGTGCCCGATATGGCGATAGGCTCGCCCCCTTTCACATCATGAGACGGAACATAAAAGGCGAAATGTGGGTGTCCTGGTGGCGCCTCTGCCTACCCCTTCTGGGATAAAAGCGTGAGTTTATGTATGTATGTATGTATGTAATATTTTCTAAAGGGTAGGAAGCTGCTGGCATCCAGCCACTTCCTGCAACATTTGAATATTATTTATATCTTGAAATGTGTCTTTACGTGTTCGCCCCGTGACCACGAAAGCTGTAAACCAATCGAAACGTCGGGAAGTTAAAAAATGTAAAAATTAAACCAATCCGCGATAAAATCCGTATAAATTAGTTTTATTTCAATGTGTAACATTCGCGTAAATCTAAGAAATCATTATTTACTTATTTGTTGCAGAACTTAAATGACGACGAAGGAGGCGGCGAGCCGTCTGAAGATGAGTATGATGCTCTCAACGATGAGACCTTCGGTCATGGCTGTGAGTATATAAATACCTATACGGGGTCAATGTTTGAATTTAGCATAAACGGCTCAATCAAAAACTATGAGTAGCGAAAAATGCTCAAAGGAGTCATGCCAGATTTTGATGAAAACTAAAACTGCTTGCTTCAAATTTCGAAAATCGATATGCTTTTTCTTATAGAATAGGTCCAGAAAACATGTCGCCTGATGATAAGTGATCACTGACGCTCATTAACATCAACGCTTGGATCATACTGTCGCCATCAAATCGGGAGGGGAGCCGGAAAAAAGCAAAGTAGGCATCCGGCAATCTTGACGTGGATCTGCTGTGAGACTGGTACCGCCTCGCACGAGCCTGCCCATTCATGCTGCGTGGCAAGCGTGGCTTCTGACAGTTTGTTCTGTTCTGTAGCGGACGAGCTGGACTGGGAGATGGAACATGAACACCTGGCGGAACAGCTCGAGAGCAGTCGCCGGCACAACTATTCACTGGACGAGACCGGCTCGCAACTCGGTATGTATTATACACATAGACCTATACAAAATACACCCAACTGTCAGAGACCAGACCCCACACTAAATACACGTTACAGTCATAGAGACCGAATCCCATAGTAAAACACCCAACAGTCACATACATAGTCAATATTTGACAGCCTCCGTGGCGCAGTTGGTTAGATGCCGGCTGTGAAACGAGAGGCCGCGGGTTCGATCCCGTATTTACTACCCAAACACAATGATATTAAAAAAAATGCAAGAAAAAATCTGTCACTTATTTTGCGAAATTTTTATTTGCATACATATATACATAAACTCACGCCTTTATCCCCGAAGGGGTAGGCAGAGGTGCCACTAGGACACCCACATTTCGCCTTGTATGTTTCGTCCCACGATGTGATAGGGGGCGAGCCTATCGCCATATCAAGCACAAATTCCTGACTCCGGACTGATAATGAATAAAAAAATCCAATATCATTTTGCCCGACCCGGCACTCGAACCCGAGACCTCAGCTTTGTAACCGTACCGTAATACAACTACGCCACCGAGGCAGTTTTTATTTGCATTGTATCTGTAACCACTAAAACTACCACCCAGCTTCGTTTTCGGTCGCAGTTTTGATATACCCGGTATAAAGTACATTAACACGACCAGCAGGCTACCATGAACTAGACTAGAAGCACAAAAAATATTTTCATTGTATTTCATGATGGTCATTTTTATTATTGTTCACAGAGGCATCTCTATCTCAGCTAGTTTTGGACGAGACAGACGCGCCGCAGTCGCGAATCCTGGGCTCCAGCGTATGGAGGAACGATCTGCCCTTCCCGGCGGCGCCTACTGTAAGTAAAACTTATATAAATAAATAAATAATAAATAAATACACCCAACAGTCACATACATAGTCCTGACCCCACACTAAGATCGAGTCTTGTGTCGTGGGTATCAGAAACTACGAGAGACTTTTCGGTCTCACAAACACCCAGACCCGAAACAAATACTTGTGGATCACACAAATATTTGTCTCGGTGCGGGGATCGAACCCGCGGCCTCTCGTTTCACAGGCGGCGTCTAACCAACTGCGCCATGGTAGCTGTCCGTGGCGCTGCGTGTGGAAGATATGCAGGGTGTGTCTCCATTGGGCGTCGATGGCCAATTCCGAAATTGTGAGGAATAGCGAAAAATTCTGACAGGAGTCACGAGTCCGATATTGATGAAAACAAAAATGCTTGTGATTTTTGAAAAATAAATATTAATATAATACGCCGACTGTGAAACGAGAGGCCGCGGGTTCAAATCCCGTAATGCATACCGTAGCGATTTTAAAGAATTTCTACGGTATATAAGTCCGCCAACCCGCACTATGCCAGCGTGGTGGACTATACGGCCTAACCACTCTCAATCGATTCTCTCGATTGTAGAGTAGGCCCGTGCCCTGCAGTGGGACGTATATGGGCTGATATAGATATATATAGATTACAAATGGCCCTTAATAATATGTTAATTCGTTCCCAGCCCGTGCCAGCACTCAAAAATGTGTGCACGGTGGAGGAAATCGAACGGCAACTTAGACAGAAACAGATGCAATCACAACATCAAAACCAGCCGTACAGCGCTCAGAATTACTATCAGGTATGTGCTTTTTAATATACTGGCTTGTCCGCCTACCTGAACTAGGCCAGTGTAGGGAACTATACGGCCTAACCCCTCTCAATCGTACTCTCGATTGTAGAAGAGGCCTATGCCCTGCAGTGGGACGTATATGGACTTATACAGATCCTGGCACGAAGAAGTGCAGTACAAATTAAATTCAGCATATATTGAATAATTATGGCGTCCTGTTCCGAATATTATATTTAAGCTGAATACTAAAGTTAATTCATAAGAAAGGTTTTCATCGTCGTGTATGATCTATAGCAAGGCTTTGTCATATACGAAAATATAATGGAACTTATTAAAAAGTTGAGGGTCTTTAACAAGTTATTTTTATATATTGATTTTGTACAAATTGAATCTGATGGTATGTGTAATGAAATCCAATTTAATTTGATTAATGGGAGATCTTTAGCCTTTTAAATTTATCAAATTCAAATTTAAAATACCCAATTGTTACTGACTCGTTCAGTAATGCAATTAAAATTATCAATTTTATACTTTCCAGCCTAGATTTCCACCTGTTATCCTACAAAGACCGCCTGGTTTACAAGCGCCGGTACCACTACCCTTCGCGCCCCAACAATCCATGGCCCACAACATCAACCAAATGGGCCAGCCGCTCAACAAACTGATGAACCAGAGCAACCAAATGGGCCAAACCAACCAGCTCATGTCCAACCACGTCGGCCAAGGTTTGAACCAACTGGGCCAAAACCAGTTGGGCCAAAACTTGAGCCAGTTCATGCAGAACACGAATCAGTTTCAAAACAACCAGGGAAACATGATGAATATGTCGCAAATGCAAAATGTACACATGAATCAACCTAATCTCCTCCAGAATCAACTCGGTCAGAATGTCAGTCAGAACATGACTATGAATCAGATGGGTCAGAATCAGATGAGTCAGAACATGATGCAACTAGGCCAAAATACGAATCAAATTGGCCAGAACATCAACCAAAACATGCAGTTGAACCAAAACGTTTCAATGAACCAGAACATGAGTAAAATGGGCCAAAATATCAACCCTTTAGGCCAGAGTATGGGGCCGATTGGTCAAAACGTGCCCCAGATTAACCAGAACGTTCCGCATTTGACTCAGAACATGCCTCCAATCAGCCAGACCATGCCCCCAATGAGTCAGAACCAGATTGGTCAGAACATGAACCAAATGGGCCAGAGTATGAACCAGATGGGGCAGAATATGAACCAGATGGCTCCTAACGTGAACCAGATGGGGCAGAATGTGAACCAGATGGGTCAGAACGTGAATCAGATGATGCCCAACGGGAACCAGTTCGGCCAGATGAACCAGTTTTCGCCCCATTCGATGGGACAGCCTAGGATGATGGCGCCGCCGCCGGGAATCAACATGCCCAGGCAGAATTTTAGTCCTGGCATCGGTCAGTTCAACCCGAATTTTCGTGTGAGTAAAAAATTTTGTTAAGTAATTGTTGAAATCTGATTATATCTTATGGAAGTGGTTTTTACAAGGTCGTCATTTCGTCTATTAATTACATATCTTAAAGGCCTTATTCATGGACAACTTAAACTCAGTTACGTTTCATAACTAAAATATGTTTTAAAACAATGTTGAATAAGACCGTGAATGTTTATCTTTATGTTTTATCTATACCTTGATTAATTACCTGTATATATTTAAGTATATACAGGAGTGCCACAATTATTTTTTCTAAAAAAAACCTTGTTTTTCAAATTATTATTTTGATACAAAATATAAAACTATGTCAATTCCCTTACTCAATTATTTTTTATTCCAGGGACCATCAATAAAACCCGAGCAGCAACAAAACATGCTCATGAACCAGCAACTAATGAAACCGATGCAAAAAATCAACCAAATCAACCAATCACCACAGAACAAAACGGTTACCGCTAAAAAGGTTGACAACAAACCGAAGACCAGAGTTTATAACAACAGTAACAACAAGAACCTGACGTCTCAGAACCTGGTTCAGATAATACAGAACACCCATCCGATACTGCAGTTTAATAATAGTTATCACAATGCGAACCATCATCCGATGCTGAATAGAAGTATGTACAGTCAAGTCGGGCTACCGATGATGAATGCACAGAGACAGAATGGAACGTATCATAACAATAGGTGAGTGGTAGGTCATGTAATTTAGGGATGTTATATGATATCTGACAAAATAATTATTTAAAAAAATATTTTTAAATATATATTTTTTAGTACAAATACATGGAAATCAGATTTCTAATCATTCAGCCAACGATCCATTTTGCATTGCATAAAATTGGAATGTGATTATTAAAAAATATATACGTAAATATTGTATTGTTTGATCATACGAACAAAAACTAAGCCAGGTGGTAGTATTAGTGACTTCAGACACAATGCAACAAAAAATTTCGTAATTAAAATTGTCATTTTATTTTGTAATTTTTTACTGATCTTATTTAGGTGTAATACATAGGTTTCCTAAAATAACAATGGACACCTGTTTATTTTTAAAGACAATGGTACGTAAGAGTTAAAATTACTATTTTCGCTAAAGCTAGGTATTTACCACCTAACCACGATGATATATAAAAAAAATTACAAAAAAAATCTTTTTTTGCGAATTTTTTCAGTTGCATTGTGTCTGTAACCACTAAAACTACCACCTGGCTTCGTTTTCGGTCGCAGTGTTGATATTCCCCGTAATTGACAACCTCAGTTGCTCGTTAGTAGACGCCAGCTGTGAAACGATAAGCTACGATCCCTCACACAGGCAAATATTTGTATACACAAGTATTTGTTTCGGGTTAGGCCGAAATGTCTCGTAGTTTCTAATACAAGACTTGTTTGTTAATGCAGCGTCAGGACTATGTATGTGAATGTCGGATGTATGTATTATAATAAATTTTCTGCCCCAAGCTCCCTGAACGGCGACGACATGGGGAGCGATTGCGACGAATATGCCGGCCTCATGACGCAGCGGGAGAAACAGTGGCTCATCAACATACAGATGCTGCAGCTCAATACTGGAACAC
This sequence comes from Deilephila porcellus, assembly GCA_905220455.2. Taxonomy (NCBI): domain Eukaryota; kingdom Metazoa; phylum Arthropoda; class Insecta; order Lepidoptera; family Sphingidae; genus Deilephila; species Deilephila porcellus. Next base: position 1,542,608 of record LR999997.1, on the reverse strand, counting down.
CCTATATACACGACTTCTACTATACCGTGAGTATACTGAACATCCTGTATACACGACTGCTATACCGTGAGTATAGAAATTGAACATGCCGTATACACGACTTCTACTATACTGTGGGGATACTGAACATGCTGTATACACGATTTCTATTTTACCGTAAATTACAAATTGAACACCCTGTATACTCGACTTCTACTATACCGTGGGTATACTGAACATGCTGTATACACGATTTCTATTTTACCGTAAGTGTACAAACTGAACACCCTGTATACTCGACTTCTAATGTACCGTGAGTATATTGAACATGCTGTATTCACGATTCTATCGTGGGTATTTTAATATAATTTGCTAATGATGATAGATTTTACCATAATTTTGAAAGCGTAAGTAACAGTTTTGGGAGACGTAAAGTAAGATAGGTCAAGTAAGTCTTTAACACGTCTTAAGACAACAAAAATATTTTTATATAATTTGAACGTTTTATACTTATATTGTATTTAGTGTTGAGGGTAGGCGGAGGTTTTCATAGGCATTTCATGACAAAAAAGTCATAGGGTGCGAAACTATCACCAGGCGGCAGAAATTCCAGCCCCAAATGAGATAATATAATGCACGAGTCCTTTATTAGTCTAATTTTGTCTTCTGATTTCCAGGTATTCCTTGAAAGACAAGCGAGGAAAGAAAAGGAAGGGGTGAAAGAGGCACACAAAGCAAACCAGCAGAATCATCCCTTCTACAGCGGGGGTAGGCTATATGATTTTTTTAATTAAAAAAAGGCTTGGAGGCCCAAAACAAGAAATAACATTATTGTTTTTATTCCCAGATAAAAAGTCTATAAAAAAATTGATGACAAGTAAATGCGTTCCATTACCTTCTTTAGGATGTTTAACATTGGAAATTGGAACTAGTGAAATGTAAAAAGAAACTTTTATGCATCTTTGAATTTTAAAGAAAACTAGTGCTGTAAAAACCTTAACGCAAATACATTTAAGGACAGCCTCCGTGGCGCAGTTGGTTAGACGCCGCCTGTGAAACGAGAGGCCCCGGGTTCGATCCCCGCACCGAGACAAATATTTGTCTAATCCACAGGTATTCGTTTCGGGTCTGGGTGTTTGTGAGACCGAAAAGTATGTCGTAGTTTCTGATACTCGACACAAGACTCGATCTTAGTGTGGGATCAGGACTATGTATGTGACTGTTGGGTGTATTTATTTATTTATTATTTATTAGCTAGTCTTCAAATTCAGACATAAATATATTTTTTTGCCTGGCAATATGTTTCACTGGCAAAAACCAATGCTTTACGTATATAAATTAAATTAACATAACACATTGTATTACAGCTGTAATGCAAGAAGGCGTCCCTCACCGGGAACGTCACAATTCGAACCGGCACAATTCAACAAGTGAGGACGGCGGCACGCCCCGCGCCTACGTGCCTGCGCAGTTCGAGAACTCATTGGGGAAACTACAGGTATGAATATAACGTTATGTATAATATAATGCACTGTAGTCTACAGTGACTGCCTCGGTGGCGTAGTTGTACTACGGTACGATTATGACGTTGAGGTCTCAGGTTCGAATCCCGGGTGGGGGAAGTGATATTGGATTTTTCAATTCTTTATTCAGTCAGGATTTTTTGTCTAATATGGCGATAGGCTCGCCTTCTAATAAATTTTGAGACGGAATACACAAGGCGTAACGTGGGTGTTCTAGTAGCACCTCTGCCTACCCCTTCTGGGAAATAGGCGTGAGTTTATATATATATGTAGTCTGTTTACTACAATACCGCGTAATCGGTAACGTAGCGTTTAATTACACTGGACTAGAAGTGTAGTGCATAACGGAATTGAATTATTAATGGAGTGTAGTGTATTACGTATTGTAGTGTACGTGTTGTAATATGACGTAGTGTAGTATATAGCGTATTTGGCTCTATAACAGCGTTTTTGGGACTAGAAGCCGGCTGAGAAACGAGAAGCCGCTACGGTCCAAACATAAACTAATATTTGTGTGATCCACAGGTATTTGTTTGTGAAATCAAAAAGTTTATCTTAGTCTGATACGACACACGACTTATGCATTAGTGTGGGGTCAGGACTATGTGACTGTTCTATATATTAATGTATTTTATAGAGTAGTATGTATGTGACTGTTGTATATATGTATGATTGTATGCAGTGCGGCAGTGTGACGGCGCCTCGTAAGATCATCGACGTGGAGGTGGTGGCCGCCGACGCCGCCGCGGAGCGCGCGCCCAGCCGCGCCTCCGTCACTACCGCCGCTGAGGTACATACACAACTATTACAAAAAAACCAGTCTAATCCACGACGCCCATTCGGGTATATCAAATGTAGTATTAAAAAAAAGCAATAAATATTTAAAAAAAGTATATTTATTTATTATTAAGGATTTTATTAAGGATTATTTATTTAGTATTAAGGATTTTATTAAGGATTTTATTAAGGATTATTTATTTATTATTATTTATGTTATGTGAAACGGATTTTATAAATAGAACATAATAATGATCCCTGATAACACCTTTACCGATTGGACAGTTTTTTTATCACTCTTGTACATACATAGAACAGAATAGAAATAATTTATTTGCACCATATTACAGAAATACAAAACACTTAAATATACCATATGACAATATTGATTAAATCTGATGCCCAAATAATGATTTAACTTGTGGTATAACCAGGGATTCAGATCGTACATAGCATTTGTTTATAACAATATATTCAAGCTATAGCATGCTATGCTATACCAGCTCTAGCAATAGCATGATAATAGAAATGAAACAAAACAAATATATCAAAAATCAACATTAAAAATATAAGCTTCATCTTATGAGTTAGACAGCCTCCGTGGCGTAGTTGGTTAGACGCCGGCTGTGAAACGAGAGGCCGCGGGTTCGATCCCCGCACCGAGATAAATATTCGTGCGGCCCACAAATATTTCTTTTGGGTCTGGGTGTTGGTGAGACCGAAAAGACTCTTAGTTCTAATACCTGCGACACAAGACTCAATTGATCTTAATTTGTGTGGGCTATGTATCTGACTGTTGGGTGTATTTATTATTATATATGAGTGGAAATTTATAGAATACTAAAAGTAATTTTAACATTTTTCAGGCACCCCGAGAAGTGAAAAGGACTAAACAGCTCCTACTTGACATTGAAGCGCTGTATCTCATACTGTTGCGATTGGAGGAGCTCAACGACCCGTTGGCGATCACCAACGCGCTTATATTGAAGGTATGTATCGTTTGAATAATATTCTGTCTCCGTAAAGTGACTACAATGCACCCAATGTATATAAATACGGTATACACAAATATGATATGGTTATTTCTACCGGTTATGACCAATATAAACAGATTTTTTGTAATCAGTATGGTGGAAAATATGGCCTAACCCCTCTCTCAATTGTACTCGATTCGTACACTTTGCCTTGTGGTTGTTATCCAATTACTTATAACCTATCACCAGAAAATTTGTGTGACTGATAGGTCCATTTTTATTTTTATACTCATTAAAAATTACTACACAATACTACATTTAAAATTATCTAATATTTTAATAGGAAAGAGAAGAAAAGCACAAACAAATGGAGGCCGCTCAAAAAGAGCTTGAGAACGAAGACGATGATTCGAACCTGTTCCTCAAGAATATTGAGTCGGTGCAACGGAGGCCCAAGCAGGACAGCCCCAAGAGCGAGAGCATAGACAAGAGACAGGTGAGTCATAGACAATCCGTCTCGAAAGACCAACTTTTGTATACAGGCACGACAAAGTGACACCCTTTGTGGCGCAGTTAGTTAGACACCGGATGTCAAACTCGAGGCCGTGGGTTAGATCCCCGCACCGAGACAAATGTTTGCGCGATACGTAAGTATTTGTTTCGGGTCTGGGTGTTCTGAGACCGAAATGTCTCGTAGTTTCGGTATTTATTGTGGGGTCAGGACTCAGGACTGCCTCGGTGACGTAGTTGTACTACGGTGAGAATACAAAACTGAGGTCTCCGGTCCGAATCCCGGGTCGGGTAGTGATATTGGTTTTATCTATTCATTATCAGTCCGGAGTCAGGAATTTGTGTCCGATATGGAGATAGGCTTGCCCCCTCTCCCATCGTTGGGAGGAACATACAAGGCGAAATGTGGGTGTCCTTATAGCGCCTTTGCCTACCCCTTCTGGGAAAAAGGCGTGAGTATATATATGTATTTATATATGTCAGAACTACATATGTGACTGTTGGGTATATTTGTATCTTATTTTTTTCAGGTGGTAAACCTAGCGGTGAGTCAAAAACAAGCACCGGTGAAGAACCTTCTAGACGAGGATAAAGACGACCTGGTGAACAAGATGTATGCCGGCCTACTCCACGGGGACAGGCTGCAGCAGATGTTGACTGTTAGAAAGGGACGGGTTAGTGGACAGTATACTTCTTGTGGGTCAGTCGGTTAATTGGGGCTGTGAAAAAAGTGTGCTTGTTTGAAAGATAAATTTAGGAACACTTACCTACTGCTACTATTCTCTAAATCCCTATATCTTATCTTATACGTGAAAAATAGTTTTATTTCAATGTGTAACATTCGCGTAAATCTAAGAAACCATTATACTCTTAATACCTTTCCTAGAATTTTATAATAAGCATTTGTAATTTTTTGATGCAAATGTTTGTATGTCATAAATATTTGTCTTGTTTCTGTGTGTTGTGAAATTAAATTTCATTGCATTTGTTAAATATTTACTGTCATATAAGCGTTTTGGTGTGCTTGTGACCTTATATTTGATTTTGTTAATAAGTAAGCATTTTGATGAAGAAATGTGTGTGTCTTGTATACAGGCGCTGTTGGTTCGATTCCTGCGTCGGGCAGGCGTTCCCACGGCGGGAGCTGCGTGCGGTGGCGTACGAGCATTGTGGTCACGTGTGTTGCGAGCATTACCATCTGCTGCGAGAAGAGACGCCGCGGGACTACACGCCCTCGCGCACCATTACCGCACGTGTGTATACTTTTATATTGCACTACGTTACGTTATAGACTACAATTAGTTATATAGCAATGTGTTATAAGACTACAGTACCTTAAACAATACACTATATTACGTTATACTCCACACTAAATTACATACTACATTACATTTTACTCTAAGCTACGTTATGTGTGTAGTACATTATACACCACGCTACGCTATGTGTTTACACTACATTGCAAGCGCGCCAGAGGCAGAACACCAGCCAAATGGTCGGACATTGTGAAGAAGGCGGTTGGTGGTAGCCTATACCACGCGGTCCATGCCATCCAGGACCGAACACGTTGGAGGGATATCATATGTGGTCGCGATCCTCAGTAGTGAGGGAACGATGATTAATAATAATGTTGTACACTACACTTCAGACCACCGAGAGTTCTATTGAAAGGGTTTAGTCCATTGCTCACCCCGCTGGCCTAGTAAGGGTTAGCGGACTTCACATGTCATAGAAACTATTGTAAACTACACTACATAACGTATTTTTTGCCTACACTACATTATGTGTTTCTTTCTTAGTTATAATATGTTTATTATCGATAGGCTCGCCCCCTATCACATCATGGGACGGAACATACAAGGCGAAATGTGGATGTCCTGGTGGCGCCTCTGCCTACCCCTTCTGGGATAAAGGCGTGAGTTTATGTATGTTTATTATTACAGATACATACAAGCGACGAACGGTTGGTCGGCGATACAAGAGTCATGCGCCATCTTAGCCGAGACTCTGGACCCGGCGCGTACTCCATACGTACTCACAACGGCGGTGAGTCCATTATACAATTCAACCCACGTCACATTTAATTTAATTCAGACAGCCTCCGTGGCGCAGTTGGTTAGACGCCGCCTGTGAAACGGGAGGCCGCGGGTTCGATCCCCGCACCGAAACAAATATTTGTGTGATCCACAGGTATTTGTTTCGGGTCTGGGTGTTTGTGAGACCGAAAAGTCTCTCGTAGTTCCTGATACCCACGACACAAGACTCGATCGTAGTGTGGGGTCAGGACTATGTATGTGACTGTTGGGTGTATTTATTTATTTATTATTTATTTAATTGTCATTACTCATGACATTGAAAAACATCCGAAATGATTTTTACTGTAGGAAACAGGAATAGGGTATTTGACTCATGTTTTTTTATTATATTAATCAAAAAGTATCCATATCCAAAATGCAGCAAACAAAGAATTTTGTAAATTCATTCAGAATTAAACAAGTTAGAAACGTTTTAAATCTTGTAGTGGGGGTAATAGATAAGGGATGCAAAACAAAATTAGTGACATCACTGTGCATTGTAGTGTGCGGGTGTGAAAGAGACGGTAAGATGTCCCCACTACGTCCCCACTCTTTCATTTAAAATACTAATATTTGCCTCATGTTACAGGCTACTTTAATACTGTTTTCACAAAAATGTTTTGTTTTAATGGCACTTGTGTTTGTCTACAAAATAATACAAACATTCGATGATAGTCAAATACCCTATTGTCATTACTCATGACATTGAAAAAAAAATCCGAGATGAATTTTACAGTAGGAAACAGGAATTGGTACACAACTAATAGATAACTATGTATATGTCTGCTTGGTGTATTTATGTATTTATTTAATTCCTTCACAGTTCACCCTAAGTGCAGTATGCGCTCTGGTGGAGAAGGCTGCTGCCCTTGTCAACACTCCGGAGCCGAGCTCAGGCGAGAGGCAATGGTACAAATTCCTCAAAACCCTGGCCCGGGCACTCAAACACACCAGCCTGCCAGTGGCGAGGCCAGGCCAGCCGCTGCCCGAGGCCAAGCTGGTCCACCACATCAGACAACTGGAGTCCAGGAGTACAGTGGAGATTCTGCAACGGGGAAAGTCAGCCGAGCTAGAGTTGAGTAAAGCGGAGATAAGTGAACAGTTGGTGAAGTATTTGTGTTGATATCGAGCGCGTGCGGGGGGCGCGGGTCCCAGGTGACAGTGGGCCCCGGGGGACAGGGGCCCCGCGACCCCCGCCGGTGCATCATGTGTATGGAGCGGGGGGCATGTATACACTGTAATTTAATATTTTTATTTTTACTCATCTACGGATAATTCTTCGAAACCCGGTAAAATATTAATTTATAATATGATTTTCGTTTCAATGTGTAGCATCGCAAACATTACATTAGCCTTCAAATCATAAAATACTATAACATGTAAAAATCGTATTCCGCTGACGCCAAGTAAATACGAGATAAAAAAATATTATATTTACTATTAACCTTAATTTAAATAATTTTATCACCACTACAGTTTTCTCAACTAAAATCAACTTAGAAATTATTACAGAGTTTTGTTCCAAAAATAATAATTAATTAACGGTTGTTATATTATTCAATTGCTTTACACTACTAATTTCAGAATTTTAAAAATAATACCTATATTAATTAAATAATCCATTTTTACATACTCCGCCGCTCTATATGGTGAAATTATAATCCAGCTCGACTGCCAATTGACAATCGAGAGTTCTCGAGATATACCCACGTGGTAGCAGATGGTAGCACGTGGTAGCAGATGGTAGCACGTGGTAGCAGATGGTAGCACGTGGTAGCAGATGGTAGCACGTGGTAGCAGATGGTAGCACGTGGTAGCAGATGGTAGCACGTGGTAGCAGATGGTAGCACGTGGTAGCAGACGATAGCAGCTACCACCACAGTTAACGACAGATAATGCGAATTTAAATCGATTTATTGTAAATATTAAGTGCAGATTATAATGTTTTTACCCTGTGTACACTAGCTGTTTAATTTAAATAAATATATATAGTGACAGGAAGCCGATGCGGGTAGGTATTGTTTAGAGATTTGTTAATGATGATAATATTTTAATCAGAGGGTGAAGTCACTTACCCGCCTTTGGTTCTCGCCGACAGCCGCCCCTCGGGCTTCGACGCAAAATGTTTTTGCAAAAACAAAAAAAAAACAATTGCGTAGCGTTTTCACACGCAGAGAAAAAGGAAAAAATGTTTTGCTCAAACTTCGAGGGGCGGCGAAAAGCTTTTTTTATTAATGCTTTAGACAAAATCCATTTAATTATGGTAAATATATGTTTTGTAATCCATAATTAATTAATGGACTCGTGCGGGGGCTGAGTTTTTTTTTCTATTTTTTTTATAATTTAGTTGTTGCAAATGTCTGTGATTGTACGGTTTCGTTTAAATTTCTTTGGATATTGAAAAGTCAGCCCCCTAGTAATCACATGTTGAATATGTTTTGTTTAATGTGATTATTGTAGTGGTACGATGTGAGCGCGCGGCCGTCGCTTCAGTGCCGGGTTGGGAATATTTTTCAAATAACAAATTAGATTTTTTCAAAATTTTTGTTCATGCTTCAATAAGCTGTTTAAAGTAATGTATTTGTTCAAACTGACTTTTTCTAAAATATTTAGTATGTTATATGAAAGTATATAAACATACATTTTTAAAAGTAATACGAAGGCACTGAAGTGTGGTCCTCGCGTCGAGTTTGAGAATTCTAGGCAATTGACGCGTTTTTTTAATAGTAAAAAAGAAAAAAAAAAGAAAAAAATCTGTATGAAGGCTTTTTGAGCAAAAATGGGAAATAAATTCCAAAATATCTTTTGGTATTCATAATAGGGTTATATGTGAAAGGCCGGTTCGAATCCCGCGTGGAGACAAATTTTCATCACAAATTCCAGTCAATTTATTTTATTTAAATTATTTACTTTGACAATTTTACGCGCAAAATTTTGTACCTTATTGTTATCTTGAACAATAATAGCCAATGCAATTTAAGCCTTATTACTATCTGTTTAGTTTTCAAATACAGTAATATTTCGATAATAAAGTTGGCCTTTTCACACCTAAGGTCACGGGTTCGATCCCCGCACGGTTAAATCTGTGGCTTATGGGTGTTTTCAGAATCGAAAAGTTGCGTTGAAATCGTTGTAAACGCACCTATGATAGCCAAATCGTTCTAGGATAGGCCAACTTGAAACCGAAAAATCATTTGTATATTTTATTTCCCACTTTATTATAGAAAACGTAATTCACATACAGAAATAAATGGCTTTCGCTTTAGCTTTTAGGAATAATGTCAATTTTGTGTTTAATTCCTGTGTCTAGACCAAGGCGTTGTAATTTGTTTGTTAATGGCCTGGTCTCGCTTCGAGTCCCGGGTGAGGCACACCCGAGGCAGAGCGCGATATAGCAATAAGTTTTACTGCATCGTGGAATATCTTAGATAGTAATTAATCTCAGGGCTGATTTTTCAGTCAATATTCGTCGAATAAAGAAATAAAAATGAGTTTGAGTGAAAATTGTAATTTATTCCACGAACTGACAATGAAAAATCGGCCCTAAGTGGATAGATATAAAGATTTATTTACAATGCTAGAGGTATATTTTGTCCGCAATGGACGACAGAGCGAAGTTCATATACAAAGTCCTAAAAATATATTTAATAACGGACTGTTTGTTCCCGATGTTTTGAAGCTTGCTTGTCGTGTTGAATGTCTGTCTACCCCGTGACACGCGTGATGATACAACCGTTGTTGCGCACTACCCTTCTATGGACACAGGGAGGGGGTGAAAATAATAATTAAATAAGAATATATTGATAAATTCAGTGCAAAAATATGAAAAATCAATTAAAACATTGTTTTTAATAAACTATTTATAAATGTAAATCGTTTTACAAAAAGGACATTAGTGTATAAGAATTTTAACACGAAAGCGATTGAATTTCAACCCCTGTAATAACTCAAATATTTCCTCCCCCTTAGAAGGGTCGTGCTAGTCTAGTTAATTATACAGCTTGGCAATTATGCTGGGTGTCCACAAGGGGCGGTTGAAATCGCGCGGTGCCGTGCGCGAATTCAGAAATAATGAATCGTAAATTCAGAGCCGCAGTGGATACTCAGCTTAACATGTGCAATAAGAATGTCTTCAGTGTGTTAGATACAATTTGTTAATTATTATGGTATTGGTGAGTGCAAAACTTTGTGAAAACTAACATAAGCGTAGAAAATAAAACAAATCTATGTAGTTAATAAACAACCTCAATATCTAAGAATCCGGAAAATGGACCAATCGGATCGAAGATTTATCGCCACGCCCACATTTGACTTGTTTTGATTGGTTTATTTTCGGGATCGATCTTTAGGTAAAGATTAGGGTCGTTTCATATCAGCTGTATACAGTAAATGACATTAGCGTCTTATGAAATACGAGGAAAGATAAAACTGGTATTATGTTAATCACAAAATACTAGTTGGATAGTGAAAATCAAATATAACGTTACAGAAATCTCAAAAAATATTTGGAGTGATAAAATCTACTGAAGAACAGTTCAAGTTGATTTTTGAGGTTTTCGCTTTTTTGCAAAAACTTTTTTCCTAGTTTTGCACTCACCAAAACTTTTTTTACATCGGTTGTCACAATTTCAATTTACAAGACCAATACTAGTTAGATATTGTTGTTATGCTTTTAATTCTTTTATATGCGCCAATAACTGTCTCTTAATAATGTAGCATACCATGAACGTGCTATGATCGTATCAGGCAACATTAGGAACATCACTTGCCGTCGATAACACGGTCTTGTGGCATTCATTAGTAATTTATACAAAGATTTTTGTCTGATACGTTCATAGCACGGTCATATTATGCTCCGTTGTAACGCAGAGACTTTGAACTTGTATATCTTGGGCCTTAAAATATTTTCGCAAGTGCATATTAGAATAATTTAATAATGGAACCGAAACACAAAATGATGTATTTTACAATTAACATTTACAATACAGTTGCGTATAATAAATTTGAAACGAATGTGTAAATATTTTATTTTATTTTACATTTTTAGCCTCGCTTGGCCTTTTGGGCTTTAATGATACCGATAAGGCCGCGCGTCAATTGTCTCGCAGGTGTGAAGATTAGCAAGTCGCGTTTTAGTAAAGGGATAGGCGTCTCGGTTGCTTCTGTGAGATTGCAACCACTAATTTTGCGACCACTGTGCAAGTGTGCTACCATTATGTGAAACTGATACCATGGTATCAAACATACAATTTTGACTTTACAATCGACTATATTAATGATTTACTCAAAACATTTGTATATTGGTGTAATTTTTATTTAAGTTATTGACATAAAATGGGGGTGATTAGGGATGAACCAGACGCGACCGGGACGCAATAGATTAAAAAAATATATAAAAATAGAATGTAAATATACAATCAACTGCCATGGAGCGTAACGTTAATGTTTCAGGTTTTTACGATGCCTCCTATATCAGGGAGGGTTCTATAATTTTTTTTACTGTACGTAGTTTTTAGTTCTTTTTTTAATCCATTATAAATAAATAGACGATTTGTTTATAGTAATGTGTGTTTTATTTAAAATAAAAAAGGAAGACTGCCCGCCGGCCTTGGTGGCGTAGTTGTACTATAAAGCTGAAGTCTCGGGTTCGAATCCCGGGTCGGGCAAAGTGATAATGGGATTTTCTATTCATTATGAGCCCGGAGTCAGGAATTTGTGCCCGATATGGCGATAGGCTCGCCCCCTATCACAGGGGACGGAACATACAAGGCGAAATGTGGGTGTCCTGGTGGCGCCACTGCCTACCCCTTCTGGGATAAAGCCGTGAGTTTATGTTATATATGTTTCTAAAAATCGGAGTCAGCTGAATCAGATTTTTGGTTTGGACTGTTATCTTGTCACGACTCCTGAAATTGATTATTTTGAGAAATTTCCTGTCCAGTAATATCTGCATTGGGGTGAAGCTCAGGCTATAATTATATAAAGGATAAAGGCAGGCAAAAATGAAACGAATATAGTCGAAACATATATTAGGCGTAGCTCGACAGCTTGAGTTCTTGTAGCATGTCGAACACTGTCTCTACCAGACGGTACTTCATGTTGAAAGTGGTCCTTCTCGCGTCCACCGAGCCATATGACATGTTAAGCGTGAACAAATCCGGGAAGAACTGGAAATAAGAGAAAACAGATACAGATCATCTAAAAGCTATTGACGTGTGGCGAAATGTGGACCTACAAACAAAATTATAAATAAATATTGAACGCATTGTTTAAAATATGTTTTTATTAAATAAACTAGAAGTATTTATACCCGTAATCTAATAGTATTGACATTTACCATTTATTAAAATATGGAGAGAGAAAAACTATTCTTTTTATTTTGACAACAGCGCTTTTGGCGACATTAGTTCGTAGATGACCTACATTTATATTCATATCTGTGTCAAACTTTGACCACACCTGATTTTTCCTCGGGGTTAAAACGTACGGACAATTTGTAAAACATCAGAGGGTGAAACTAGATTAGGGGTTTATTTCGAAGTTTACACCCCAGCTATAATAGCTCAGTCTGTTAGAACATAAGGAGGTTGGGCCTTGCGGTCCCTCGTTGAAATCCAGGTTTCGGCGTAACACATTTTGCTGAGAAAATCATTTTTTACGTTATAGGTATTTTATCCCAAAAACATTAAATTTTCATCAAGCTGGTTACAATTTAACATGCTTTTATTAGCTTTCTCTGTATGTATGTATGCAACGAAATCTTTAAAGTCGATTTTCGAGCACTTCGAACCGTCGGATTGACTTGACTTGTCAGCTACCTCCATACCAAATTTCATCGAAATCCGTTAAGCCGTTTCTGAATTCATCGCGCACAACCGCACATACAAACAGACAGACATTCTAAAAATCATTGTTATGGGTTCTATTACGTTAATACAGACCCCCCGTATTAGATTTCTCATTTATCTTCCATGTACAAACATCGATCGGTTACAAATTTATTACATGTATAGATGAAAGCATTTTAAACAAGTTATTTCGAAGTCATACCGGCAGGCCCGCCATCGGTTGAGTATTGAAGTCCTGGGTCATCTCGTTTGCTTTCAAAATGGTCGCCCTTTGAGGTGTCACAAACAGTAGTTGGAACTTTGCCTGAAACAATTTATTAAACGCTGATGTTTATGGTCATTCATGTCTCTCATATGTGAGAGGCCGCCTGGGTAGGTACCACCGCAATGTCTATTTCTCCAACAAAAAGCAGTGTAAATGCACTGTTGTGTTCCGGTTTGAAGGACATTGTAGCCAGAGTAACTACTGGACATATTGAGACTTGACATCTTATGTCTCAAGATGGCGAGCGCAGTGCCTAGCATTGCTTTGTAATTCATGGTGTTTGGTTTTCTACAGTCCATGAGCGATCGTATCGCTTTGAATCGAGTTCATTAATTCCTCCGCTTACCTGACGTAGTGCGAATTAGCTATCAAAATCTAATCAGACGATTAAATTAAGTCCTGATAAAAGTGAAGCTTAGTTATGTCGTCACGGTTACGACTTTCATACGAATGTTAATAAAATGTCCTATCTTTTACCTTAATCTTGGAACGATAAAGTGACTACAATGCCCGATGGTAAGCGCAGTGCAGATAGAGTATCCACTGATGTTCATCTCTCGACACAATGATGCCTGATTGTATCCGGATACACAGAACCCGAAACGCGACACACGTGGCTCACTATGACGGCTCCTTAACCGATGTGTACGGTCGCTATCAGGGCGGATGGGAATATCCCACCAGGAGCAAAATTAACTGAGGGATGGTGTCAAGTCTGAAGCAGGTCGAAACAATTGCATCAATTGCTAACTAACTGTCTCTTTGACAGCATCCGTGGCGCAGTTGGTTAGACGCCGCCTGTGAAACGAGAGGCCGCGGGTTCGATCCCCGCACCGAAACAAATATTGGTGTGATCCACAGGTATTTGTTTCGGGTCTGGGTGTTTGTGAGACCGAAAAGTCTCTCGTAGTTCCTGATACCCACGACACAAGACTCGATCTTAGTGTGGGGTCAGGACTATGTATGTGACTGTTGGGTGTATTTATTATTTATTCTTAGTAATCTAATTTATTTCCAACTCCTCCTATTAATTTAACTTTTTGATTGATTTCATTGGGGGTTAAAGACAAGTTAGACATTCCCGGAGACTCGATGAGCTTCAATGCTCAGTGTCATTAAAATGCGTGCTGTTGATCCTGGCTTACAGGAGTTGCAGTGGCGGGTGTGAGGGCGGGACAGTCTCTAACTGTCTCTTGCTAATGAAATAAATAAAAGACTACACTCAATATTCACAGACATAGACCTGACCCCGCACTAAGATCGAGTCTTGTGTCGTATCAGAAACTACGAGAGACTTTTCGCTCTCACAAACACCCAGACCCGAAACAAATATCTGTGGATCACTCAAACATTTGTCTCGGTGTGGAGATCGAACCCGCAGCCTCTTGTTTCACTGCCGGCGTCTAACTAACTGCGCCACAGATGCTGTCAAATCTACCTGGACACTGCAATGACCACCAGATAATTCTAGCACTTTGGCGGATAAACAACGTAATGAATATCATATCGCTTATCAAAAATTTATTTATGAAAGAAATGGTGCGTTACGTTTATAGATATCTTGTCTAAATCTTAATTTATTATTTTATTAGAAGTTTTAAAATCTTTATTGTTGTTTATATGGCGTAAAAATTGCAGATCGAAAATAGTGTAGTGGTAGTCTTGCTGTAGGTCTTTAAAGCTACAGTAGAATGTAACAGCTTAATCGGGGTATTACTGTCTCACAGAAAATCCGCCACGAAGTAACAGCTTGGAATCTTAGATTTACGCGAATGTTACACATTGAAATAAAACTATTTTATACGGATTTTATCGCGATTTGGTTAATTTTTTTTTTACATTTTTTAACTTCCCGACGTTTCGATTACTTTACAGCTTTCGTGGTCACGGGGCGGACTGAAGCTGTAAAGTAATCGAAACGTCGGGAAGTTAAAAAATGTAAAAATTAAACCAAATCGCGATAAAATCCGTATAAAATAGTTTTATTTCAACAGCTTGGAAGTTTTTTTTATTGCCTTGAATGGCGAGACGAGCATGCCGTCCGCCTGATGGTAAACGATACGACCGCTCATGGACAGTAGCAAAACCAAACAACACCATGATTAAAAAAGCAATGGTTGGCATTGCCTGAGACATAAGATGTTAAGTCTCAATGTATCCAGTAGTTACTCTAGCTACAATGTCCTTCAAACGGGAACACAACAGTGCATTTACACTGCTGTTTGGCTAAAGAAATAGATACTTTTGCGTTTCGATCGATGAGTGAGATTGCCGAAGACCCTGAATCTGGTCGATATTCGTATCCAACCCAACAGCAACTACAAAAAAACCCATTAAATAAATACACCCAACAGTCACATACATAGTCCTGACCCCACACTAAGATCGAGTCTTGTGTCGTGGGTATCAGAAAGACCCGAAACAAATACCTGTGGATCACACAAATATTTGTTTCGATGCAGGGATCGAACCCGCGGCCTCACGTTTCACAGGTGGCATCTAACCAACTGCGCCACGGAGGCTGTTTATGTGAAAGACATAACGAAAAAGTACTAAAGTGTAAAAGAGTTAGAGCCTAGAGGTTGAATGATTAAGATAATGAAATATGAAAGGATGGGATAAGAGAGCACAGTTTGGAAAACGTTGAGGACGACGGATGACGACTCAATTAAAGATGAAGAAGACTTCTCTTATTGAAGAATATCCAAACAATCTTCGTTTGATTTTGACCCTAACGGAACTATTTCCACATATTATACCTAACTGTTTAGTAAATATCGTGATGTTATACCTCTCTCTTTGTATCGACCGCTTCTCGAAGTTGCATTATAATGTTCCTAGAGCCCGCTGCAGCATTCCACCTAAAATAAATGTTTCAATAAATATAAATACAACTTTGCCAGTTGTAGGTCTCTCATATGTGAGAGGCCGCCTGGGTAGGCACCACCGCAAGTCTATTTCTCCTGCCAAATAGCAGTGTAAATGCACTGTTGTGTTCCGGTTTGAAGGACATTGTAGCCAGAGTAACTACTGGACATATTGAGACTTAACCTGTTATGTCTCAGGATGGCGAGCGCATTGAAATGCTAAACATTGCTTTGTAATTCATGGTGTTGTTTTGTTTTCTACTGTCCATGAGCAATCGTATCGCTTACCATCAGGCGAATGGCTTGCTCGTCTCGCCATTCACTGCAATTAAACTGATGTTATAGACATTCGAACTCACTATCAGCCGACTTTAAGTAAGATACAGTCTTATCCGCTCACAAACCTACCATTGGAATAACTGTTAGCTAGGATCCACAGCAAAACATGCATCATCATCATCATCAGCCCGTTGCAGTCCACTGCTGGACATAGGCCTCTCCCAAGGTACGCCACAGAGCCTGGTCTGCTGCTTCACGCATCCAGTCGCTGCCGGCCCTCTTGTGCAAGTCGTCCCGCCATCTGGTCAGAGGATGTCCCACGCTACGTTTTCCAAGACGCGGTCTCCACTCCTGAACTCTAAAAATGCATAGTAAAAGATAAAAGAACTGGCAATTTACCTGCTCCACTGAAAGTTGTAAGCCCTGGACAGAAAGGCCATGGCATGGTAGTTGTGCCGCTCGGAGACCCACTCCTTAAGACAGCTCCCTTCCACGTGGTTGTAGCCGTCGAAGTCGGGGAAGAAATCGCACGCCGCTTCACGCATTATCTTAAAATATTAATTATAATTAAAAAAAAAATATTTTTCAGCAATTCGATTTTGTTACCATTATGTGGACATTACGTGATGCGCAGAAACAAACTAACCGTAAGAATGTAAACAGACAAATATTTCGGAGAAGTTTCAACCTTAATCGATCTACAGTTTGCTGTTTAACACTATTTGTTACAATAATTATATTAAATAAATACACTCAAAAGTCACACACATAACCCTGGTCCCCTACATAGATAACTTCTTGAACTCTTACAACCCAGACCAGAAATAAATACTTGTGGATCATACAAACATTAATCTGTATTTAGGATCGTATAACTACCGGCACGGATCTTAAGCGCTGGCCGTTACTTGCGCAGATGTCGATTTTTGGGTCTCTTTAGGGATATGAAGGGCTTTCATCCCATAAAATAAAATAATAATAATATATAAGTAACTAAGAATAAATTAATAAAAATAAATCGGTATACATTTATTTTGTCCTTAAGTTCACGATGCGCAAAGAAATCCCCACTCTGTCGCCGAGCGCTCAAGATCCGTGCCGGCGGTTATAGTAGCTTATCGTTTCACAGCTGGCGTCTAACCAACCATTGACGGTGGCTGTCAATATGAAAGACCATGGCTTTCCGAGTATTTCTTTATTCCTTTCCATTGTTCTCACCTGCACCATTCGCTTCACGCTGTACGGCTTGTTAAAGTGTTCTTTCAAAGCCGGAGTGGTAGCGTTAGTGATCCATTTCAAACGAACAGAGTTGCCGATACAAGCCCAAGTTACCGTCACACACACTCCTGTCACCGTTATTATAACGCCTTTACTGCGAACACAGTGTAAAATACATAGAAATAAAGGATACTACAGGGTATAACAAGATTGCGACCGAAAACGAAGCTAGGTGGTAGCATTAGTGACTACAGACACAAAGCTAATAAAATTTTCGTATAAAAAAGCGACAATTTTTTTTTCGTAATTTTTTACTTATCGTCGTATGTGGGTGGTAAACACATAGTTTTAGGTTTAAATAATTTATTCTCATAAAAACATACAGTTCACTTACAATGAGATATAAATCAAATCAACAATACAACTTATATCTAGGACGCTGGGTGCACAATACAGTCACACTTTACACACATATTTCTTAAGTCTGTTTTTAAACTGTTTTATTGGGTCACATTCTTTTATGTCGTTAGGTAATTTATTAAACAGTTGCACTCCCTCAAACAATATAGGTTTCTTCCCATAATTAGTGCATACATTAATTAACTGAAGTTTTCCTAAAATAATAAAGTGCATCTTTTTTTTTAAAAGACACAATGGTACGAAAGCTTTTAAATTATAATTCTAGCTAAAACTAGATATTTACCATCCAATCTAGATGACATTTGAAAAAAATCCAAAAATTAACTGTCGCTTTTTCGCAAAATTATCTCTTGTTTAACCTCACCTTTCTGGATCTGGGCGCAGATCCCAACCTTGATACGGCATATTGCTGTATTTCAGAGTCGCGATGCCAATTGGCCCTGAAAATAAAATAACTGAATATATCTATATAGGATTTAAATGATATGATAAAAGATGAATAGAATGAAACGTTAGACGAATGGCTGATATTGAACGTAGTTTATGTAAAGGAGATGACGAATAAGGAGTAAAAGAGTAAGAGGATGAATGTTAAGACGTTAAATATGAAAGGACGGAAAAAGAGAGAACAGTTTGGAAGACGTGAACGACGTACGACGTAAAGACGAATTAAAAGAGGAATTAATTAAAGTGAAGAACATCGGAACATTCGTTGTTTTGATTTTGACCCTAACGGAACTGATCTATATTATGCTTTATTTAGTCACGTTCCACTTTCGACATTTATTTCTTTGCGATGCGACTATTCTTCAAAACATGTTAAACTTGAAATAGATTACTCTTAGAGAATTTTATCACTAAACTGCTGCCGATGCCACAGTAGTTAGCAAAACTAATACGCGTAATTTTCACACATTTGAATCTAAATAGGTGATGCAACCTATTTAGATTCAACTACTAGACATAATGAGACTTAACATCTTATGTTGGCAAGCGTTGTGGAATGCTATGCAACGCTTTGATTCATTGTATTATATGGTTTTGTTACTGTCCATGAGCCGTATCGCTTACGATGCTAATGGCATACTCGTCTTGGTCATACTTTTTACTGGTGGTAGGTCTCTCATATGTGAGAGGCCGCCTGGGTAGGTACCACCGCAATGTCTATTTCTCCCGCCAAACAGCAGTGTAAATGCACTGTTGTGTTCCGGTTTGAAGGATATTGTAGCCAGAGTAACTACTGGACATATCGAGACTTAACATCTTATGTCTCAGGATGGCGAGCGCAGTGGAATGCCATGCAACGCTTTGATTCATTGTATTGTATGGTTTTGTTACTGTCCATGAGCCGTATCGCTTACGATGCTAATGGCATGCTCGTCTCGCTACTCATCTAAATGAAAAAATTATGTCTGTGTGATATTATAGGTTCTGGAGTGGAGGCCACGTACAGACAAGCGAAGTGTTGGAAAACACCCACAAGTTGGACGGACGTCCCGGATAAGGTTGATGGAAGTCGCTGGATGCTGCTTCCAACAGGTCGATGTGGAGATCATCAAGGCCTCTGTTTAGTAGACTTCCTGTGGCTGAACAGAGAGAGAGATAAAGAGAGTGATACTAACACAGTACTCCCGTCCTGAACTGAACAGTCAGTTTGTCCTCATTAAATTTGTAGTCATTCACGTAGTTGCTGGTCCAAAGCTTTCTCTGTTCTTGCCACTGACATATAATGGGGGGTTCGGACCACATCACGTCCTGAGGTAGCCTGCAACAACAGTATCATGATCATCAGGAACTCCACTGCTAAGCGCAGGCCTCTTAAATTCCACGGCAATTGCTTTTAACGACATTGAAAAGTTTAAAATGGCGGTTGCAAGTTTCAATTTTTGTTAAGGATTTGGATTATCAGAGCTCAATAGTGATAATGGCACGGGTTTCCTCTTTTCTTTTACCGTTAAAGAGCGATAGAATTAACAAGTAATGCACAATTCACAAATAACAGGGCTAAAGCTCAAACATCAAACTTCTTATTTGTCTTTCCCGACAAGCTACAAATCTCTCGAAAGTCGTAAGTATAATCTCTGACACTATTATCTTATATGGCATATCACCGGAGTTCTTTGAAAACAAATCTAATACTAGGAATTAAATGACTCATATCTTTGATGCTGCATAGCCGCGATTGATTATATACTTTAGAAAGAAGCGCCAAAATACATACATATATAAACTCACGCCTTTTTCCCAGAAGGGGTAGGCAGAGGTGCTACCAGGAAACCCACATTTCGTGTTGTATGTTCCCATGATGATATAGGGGGCGAGCCTATCACCATATCGGGTACAAATTCCAGATTCCAGGCTGATAATGAATAGTAAAATCAAATTTCAAATTGCCTGACCCAGGATTCGAACCCGAGATCCCAGCTTTGTAATCGTACCGTAGTACAACTACGCCACCGAGGCAATGATGCTACACACCGATAAATAATATAAGTCGATGCTATTTAAATTCCACGACGAGTTTCTAGAAGCCGGATTTCGAAAATACTTAGAAAGAGGCGCGAAAATATCCATAGTTAATGTAACTTATTTCTGTTACATACGTTTCACATAATCATCAGCCCGTTGCAGTCCACTACTGGACATAGGCCTCTCCCGCGGTACGCCACAGAACCCGGTCTGCTGCTTTACGCATGCAGTCGCTGCCGGCCCTCTTGTGCTAGTCATCCCGCCATCTGGCCAGAGGTCATCCCACGCTACGTTTTCCAAGACGCGGTCTCCACTCCAGAACACGCTTACTCCAGCGGTTATCTGTTCTGTGACATATGTGGCCAGCCCATTGCCACTTCAACCTACTAACTTTCAGAGCTATGTCGGTCACCATGGTTCTCTGGCGGATCTCCTCGTTCCGAATTTTGTCCTTCAGAGAAACTCCGAGCATAGCTCTTTCCATAGCACGTTGAGCGACTTTAAGCTTATGGATTAGCCCCACAGTCAGTGTCCACGTCTCGGCTCCGTACGTCATTACAGTGTACATTATGTAATGACATACGTTTGTGGCTTGTTAATTACGGATCCGACGTGGCTGCCGCGATGAGCGCAGGCTCGAATCCCAGGTCATATTTCTGACATTTCGAAGTCATGTGTATTGATTGTGTGACTTCACATGATAGTTGTGATGATTAAATTGATTAGGATGATAATGATTCTAATGACGTGTTCTCGAGTGGAGACCGCGGTCTGGCACACGTAGTGTAGGACGCCCTCCAATCAGGTGGAGCGTCGATATTCGTAAGGTTGGTAGCGGTTGGAGACGATGGGCTGAAGATCGAGCCCATTGTCGTGCTATGGGAGAAGTCTATGTCCAGCACTGGACGCAGAAGAGCTGATTTATTTATTTATATAAAAGACACACCAATGACAGGGACACAAAACATACAAAAATTTATAACACTAAAGTTATGGACAGTGTGTTCTATCCTTATAGGTGTATACAACATGATGATGATGATGATGATGATGATGATGATTCTAATGATGCTGCTGTTGCTGCTGATATAAGTGTTAATTGTGACCCTAATGCTAATGATCATGAGAATAATACTGATGAATACCGGATGCTCAATATCCCTTTCCTTTTTCCATCCTTTTTCCTTCCGGCTCCTCTCCCAATTGAGCCGACAACACATCTATAATCCTATTAAATAAATAATATTAAACCTCTCACATCAAAATCGAACCCACTCTATAAACACGAGAGCCAGCTTCTCGTACTCAGCTTCCACTCTCTTGATCTCCTGCTCGATCTCCTCGGGGGTGCGGGTGACCCCTGGCGGAGGGGGGGAGGGCGCCCGGTATTGAACCTGGTACTTCATCGGCTGCAGGGTCTTGGGCAGCTGGACTGGAGACAAAAAACATTAAGTGTGCATAACCAGTAATATATTCTTCGTGCCCCATCTGGTCAACAAACCTTAGATTTCGCGATTTACAGCCACGGATGCATTTATTTATTTATTGAATTAAGGATTTCCCACAGTAGATACATTATCACAATTAACACAATTCTTAGCTAGTAAAGTCCTTGTTCTGATGCATATACCACTTATGGGAGTACACAGCACTTATAAATAACATACTCATGAAACAACAAACAAGGAAAACTTAACTTAATACTTAAAGAAAACCAAAAAGAAAACAACAACAAACTAATAATAGGACTAATTCATACATAATAAAAAATAGTACTGGCATTAAATTCAAGTATAAATGCTTATTTTTAATATTAAGATATACATACCGGGTATATCAAGACTGTGACCGAAAACGAAACCAGGTAGTAGTTTTAGTGGCTCCAAACACGACGCAAATAAAATTTTCGCCAAAACAGTGACAGATATGTTTTTAGAATTTTTTAAAAATCATCGTGTTTGGTGGTAAATACCTAGTATTTGCGAAAATACTAAGTTTAAAACCTTACGTGCCATTGCGTGTTTAAAAATAAAGAGGTGTACATCTTTATTTTAGGAAAATTATGTATTTATCACCCAAATACGACGATAAGTAAAAAATTACAAAAAAAAGATGTCGATTTTTTTTTGCGAAATTTTTGCTTGCATTGTGTCTGAAGTCAGTAATACTACCACCTGGCTTCGTTTTCGGTCGCGGTCTTGATATACCCTGTATATTGAAAGACAATCTAAATGATGAATTATGCATTGACATTTGAAGCAGTTTATTTTCTCGTGGTGCTTTACAGTTCAACTAGCTCCTAAAAAAATCCAGATTTACCCTATGGAAATAATTTAAAGGGTTCCCGGCTTTTTAGTTATCCCATTATGGGCGTGACTGCCTCGATGGCGTAGTTGTACTACGGTATGACTACAAAGCTGAGGTCTCGGGTTCGGATTCCTGGGTCGGGCAAAGTGATATTGGGATTTTCTATTCATTATCAGCCTGGAGTCAGAAATTTGTGCCCGATATGGCGATAGACTAGCCCCCTATTACATCATGGGACGTAATATACAAGACGAAATGTGGGTGTCCTGGTGGCGCCTCTGCCTACCCCTTCTGGGATAAAGGCGTGAGCTTATGTAGGTATGTATTATGTGCGTGGCGGCCACCGAGGGGTTTTAATCGGTATGCTGGCGTAGAATTTGTAAGGGGGGAAAGCGTATTAGGCTGAAAGGCAGGCAACACTGGCATAGTATATTGGGCCGTCCCGGAAAACTTTAAAAAGATCTTTAAAACTTTCCTCTCGTAAAAAAATATACATAGAATTAATAATCCCTATTTGCCAGGATTATTTTCATTCCAAAACAGACGAGCATGTTATCAACAGAAAATTCCATTCATCAAAATAAATCAATTTAAATTCGTAAAAAACATCTGGGTATCGAACTCAAACTACGATTAACAGCACACACGATACCGATTATATTTGCATAAAAAATATAATCCCAATAAATAACAAATATTATAAATAACAAAGCGAGTAATCCTTGTCTCGGCGCAGTGGTCAGATAAGATAACATATCACCATGCTCGTTAGATTACTAGATATCGTTTCGCACGACCACACAAAAACACATTATTCACACAAATACACCGTAAGGTCGACTTTGGGACGTGAATATCGGCAAAAAGTCGACACCGGCACAACCCCGCGTTCGAAATTCGAATTTGTCCGCACAAGTTCGCTGTAAAGTCGAAACCGGCCAGTGATGTGTGGGTGAAGTGTTTGTGTCCGTAAAAAATGAGGATTTGTTGAAATGTTATTGCGGATTCTGTAAGTATTTTTATGTCAATTAATTTGACATTATGTGATAATGACCTAGCGATAAGATCGTAGATAAATGTGACGTCAGTATTGTTCGCTTTGATGGTACAAGTTAAGCGACGTTTCTTCTGAGTGGAGATGTATAATAAAAGGCCTATCGCAAGGACATTTGTGTTATAGATGCGTCACCATGTAATTGCGTAGTGGCTTGTATGTAACGGACCAGACGCAATTGCCAAGGCAGTGGTCATGGGTTCAAATAACATCTGACTTTTCAGAGCGATTTGTGTATTCATAGTATATAAATATAGTCAGGTCAATCAATCCTTGAGGAGGTCTATGTTCCGCACTGGACTTACTGTGATTGATGAGAGAGAGAGAGAGTCAAATATAACTTTAACGGTGAAGGCAACCCGAGGAAACAGCTGTCTACCATAGAGATCTTAACAAGATTTTCTATATGTGAAGTCCGCCAACCTGCACTAGGCCAGCGTGGTGGGCTATATTGCCTAACCCCTCTCAATCGCACTCTCGATTGTAGAGGCTAGTGCCTACTCAAATCCCTACTTTAATATATAGATAGATAGATTGATAAAAACGTTTATTTGAGAGTTATTAAGAGTGGTTAGGTCATATAGTCCACCACGCTGGCCTAGTGCGGGTTGGCGGACTTTACACACCATATCTTTCATACAAATCGCTATGGTATGCAGGTTTCCTCGCGATGTGTTGCTTCGCCGTTAGGCGTGGTGATTGGCAATACACACATGACTCCGAAAAGTCAGAGGTGTGCCCTGGGATTTGAACCCGCGCTCACCGTGAACATGTAGGCATGCATCTGGTCCGTTACTGACAGGCATTAAAGGTTAAAATTGATAAACAATCATTATTATGCATGCTCGTCGCGCCATTAATCGCTATAAAAAAACAAACAATAATTAAAATTTAACAATTTTATCAATTGTTACCATATGTTAGGCAACATTACCTAACATACACTAACACGGCAACATATAACTTAAATAACATTTTATAATCAGATATTGCTCAGTAACATTTGACAGCCTCTGTGGCGCAGTTGGTTAGACGCCGGCTGTGAAACGAGGGGCCGCGGGTTCGATCCCCGCTCCGAAACAAATATTTTGTGTGAACCACAGATATTTGTTTCGGGTTTGGGTGTTTGTGAGACCGAAAAGTCTCTCGTAGTCCCTGATACCCACGACACAAGACTTGATCTTAGTGTGGGATCAGGACTATGTATGTGACTGATGGGTGTATTTATTTATTTCTTAACAAAAACTGCGTACGGGTGCACCATAAGCCTTTTGGTCCATGTGGTCTATCAATTCCTATTACTCATATCTAGATCCTATCAATATCTCAACTGATAACGTGTTTTGTATCATTTATGACTACGTATGCAATCACGATTATAAAAACGAATCACCTGTTTTCGTAAATAAATAAAACTTAATAGCTGCACGTATGTATGTTTCAACCTGCTTCGGTGGCGTAGTTGTATTACGGTACGGTTACGAAGCTGAGGTCCTGGGTTCGAGTCCCGGGTCGGGTAAAGTGACATTTTCTATTCATTGTCAGCCCGGAGTCAGAAATTTGTGCCCGATATGGCGATAGGCTCGCCCCTATCACATCGTGGGACGGAACATACAAGGCAAGATGTGGGTGTCCTGGCGGCGCCACTGCCTACCCCTTCGGGGATAAAGGCGTGAGTTTATGTATGTATTTTTCAACCTACAATACGATACAAGCCTTGTTTTGTAACAGAAACTAACGGCCTTATTCATAGACAATTTTAAGACCTATTTTAATTACCGAATGTTTTGTCCCTTTCGAACAACTTTTGAATTCAGTTTGAATGAAGAAGACAAAACATTCGATAAC
Source organism: Deilephila porcellus (assembly GCA_905220455.2). Taxonomy (NCBI): domain Eukaryota; kingdom Metazoa; phylum Arthropoda; class Insecta; order Lepidoptera; family Sphingidae; genus Deilephila; species Deilephila porcellus. The sequence continues at coordinate 1,517,195 of LR999997.1, read as the reverse complement.
TAAAATAGGTTTTAAAACTGTATATGAATACGGTGGGAAATAAATAAGTACACCCAACAGTCACATACCTGGGCCTCGGGGTCTCTATGATCCGAAACAAATATCTAACGTTCGAACGACGTATGAAAAGCTGTACGAATGTGACTAGGTACTCCTCAAAATTTTCAAATCTCGAACGCGATAACCATAGACATAGAATTGTAAGTGTCATAGAGAATCATTGACTTATATTCTACCGATAGACGAGACACGTCAAAGAAAGAAAAGTGCCCCCGTATTTTAAAAGCACACTGCAATATTACATCACTTACCTGGTATTTTATTAAAATATTGTAACTTCCGACGATTTGCTTTCGGTTTGACGGCGAAACATTCATCTATTACTTTTAAACATATGCGATAAGGCGTACTGCACTGTCACTGTCACGAAGCAAACTGATTCATGTGTGGTGCATGCACCGCAAGTAGGTGGGTCACGTTTTTTGTACTGAATGTCTTATCTAGTGTAACATTGATATCGATGTAGAGAATAGTATTGATTTTCAAAAGTGGAACGCTTATAACTTACTTCTGACGTGAACGTTCAAGTATTCAAACTTCGTTTCCGATCATACAATAACCCTAAACTAAGATCGTGTCGTGTATCAGAAACTGCGAAAGTCTTTCTCACAAACGCCCAGACCCGAGAAAAATATTTGAAAGAAAGAAATAAAACACATTTATTATTGAAACACTTATATGCGGATCAAACATTTGCCAATGTACGGGGATGGAACCCGTGGCCCCTCGTTTCACAGTAGAACAATTTCTTAACCAACTGCGCCACAAGGGCTGTTATTTGTTAATCTATTTTCTAGTCTTATTTGACACGTGCCAGATAAGTATACCATGATAAGCGTAAAATAAACCGATAGTGCGTTATGATCTGTTGGTAACAGACCAGACGCGGCTGCCAACATGTTCGCGGATTCAAATACCAGGGCACACCTTACTAATGGTTTCTTAGATTCACGCGAATGTTCACATTGAAATTGAAAAATGAAAAAATTAAACCAAATTGCGATAAAATCCGTAAAAACTAGTTTTATTTCAACACACTTTACTTAATAAATAAATAAACATATTATAGTTAGCTTATTTGTTGTTTCAGAGGCGTCTTCCTGCTATTTTCACACGCAGAGCCAAAGAGTAGACCATCATGTGTGACGGGCTACATGACCGACGTTCAGAACTGGGTCGATGAGGATGGCGTGCTGACCAACGCTATAGGTATGTCTCCATTATTCGACAGGAAAAGCTAATTGAGCTTCCCTTTGGATACCCCAGGGAGGTCAAAATGGGTAAGTCAATGTCGAAGGGCTTCCTACCCGGCACGCTGCAGTTGCGGCCAAGCCGGGTCCTTAATAAAACCTACGCTAGCATGCCGCCTAAAAACCCTTCGGTACCGTCACACGCATTATGGGGGCCACCGGACATCCCAGGGCGAGAAGTGCCAGGATTTATGTCCACGTTACCGCCCGACAGGTATTTCTTCTGCCTGTATTCTCTTCAGTCATAGGAGGTCATTTGCACATAGGCGCACATCCGCATACCATAGATTCCCAAGACATTTTATGCTACCGTAAAATAGTCCTTCTTTTCTCCCCTATGGATAATTATGCTCCAATTCTGTTAAATGTTTTATCTCCTGATATGTAACAAATTGTACCAAAATGAATGAATATATCTTTGGTTTGATTTCAAATACATAACTTTTATCATTTTACTTGTTTTGGTCAATCCATAATAGCAAAAAGGCAAGCTGTGTCAATTCTGGAGCATAGTTAGACATAGTTAGACACAGTTGAGATCAGTTGACAATTGTATGTAGGAGCAAAGATACCATGTCAATGGGTATCTTTGGCTCCGTATTCAGTGTTCTATTTATATAATAAAATAATTCGTAACGTTTATTTACCAATAAAATATGGTACTTAAAATGTTGTTCTTTATACAAATTTTTCTGAATATATTTCATAATCAAAAGTTTAGAAAATATAATCATTTCCTGAAATTTTGGAGTATGTGGGACCATTTTACGGTACGTGAAGTCAGCAAACTCGTATTAGACTAGCACCACGCTAGTCTAGTTGGACCATGGCCCAACCTCTCTAAATCGAACTCTTGGTTCATAAGTCCTGTGTTTAGGTGGGACGTTTATGGGCTTATACAGTACAGATGTACAATACAAATGCGTTATCAGGATTTAAGATGAGAGCAACGTAAGAAGATAAAGGTTTCCGGCATTTATGGATAACATAAAATGCGCCGACACAGATACATGTCGATTATGTATCTATGTGCTAGTTCTATAAAAGCACCACAAATTGACAACCACTCATTCAAAAATCAACTAATAACGTATTGTATATGTATTAGTCCATACACGTCCTACTGCAGGGTACGGGCCTCCTCTACAACCTAGATGACGATTGAGTCTGTGGTGTAATGATTGACTATCAATACACACATGACTACGTAAAGTCAAAGTTATGTGGATTTTGGTAAGTACATAATACCAAGAGTGAAAAACTACTATGGTGACAGAACAATTAAAAAACGGTTACCATATATTTTTAACAGTATGCCTCCTGAAATCAGAAACGATACGAAGCATTCAAGCTTCAAAAGAAAATTAAAAAAAACATCTACTAATGACTCCAACTGTATACAATATTGTTTAGTTTTTTTTTTTGCTTTTTAGTGTTATTTTGTTATTTTAAGTTTAGGTCTTTTTCCGTAATTGTTTAATTTCTGTTTAATAGTTAAATTTGTTTAAAGTTTAATATTTGTTTAATTTTTATTTAATGTAGGTATAAGTTTAAGTGAGACTCACACTCAAACGTGATTCCACGGTCAAACCGAAATACGGTTTCGTGGGACCTATGCATAAACTTTTGTATTTCTTTGTATTTTATAAGTAAATAATAAAAAAAAAAACCTCTCCCACCGTGAACATGTTAGCAGCCGCGTCTGTCCGTCACCAACAGGCCACCGCACAGTTTTAAATTGAAATTGAATTTTCCAGATGAGAAAGATGCCATAGACTTGTCGGCCCAGTTGAACCCGGTGGCGGAGTTGCACAAGAAAATGGATATGTTCAGATCCAAGCCACACCGACGCGTCAGGTACCTCAGTATGGCGAAGTGCTGGCTCAATAGAGTACCGCCGGTGAGAGATTGTTTATACATGCTTTAGATCTCGGGTTCGAATTGTGAGCTGGCAAATTGGTATTGGATTTTTCATTATCAGCCCGGAGTCGGGAATTTGTGCCCGATATGGCGATAGGCTCGCCCCCTATGTACTATAAAGCTGGCAAATTATATATTACGATACTTATACTTTTATACAATGTTTTGCCAGTGTCTTACCGGCCTTGCGGAAGACCAGCGTTGGTTTATACCAGCACATGCTGAGCTTGAGCAGTTTTGTTGACAAGCACTGTTATACGAGTATATGTATGTAGTAATTACTTAAAGCTGTAAACCATTGCTTGTTACAAATAAATGTTTCTTTCTGTCTGGCGGCCACGGGGTCTTGGTCTATTCATGCATTCTCTTCAGTGAAAGATTCTTGAAGGTTTTGTTACTGTAGGTATTCCAAGTGGCGGACTCCAACGGTCGCCTGCTCTCGCAGACGGTGGAATACATGACGTTCTTCGGCAACATCTTCGTGGACGTGGACCCGCCTGGCGAGAACTACTATAGTAGCATGAATGCCACAGACGCTCAGGAGTTGGGAGTCAATGCCCCTTACAATAACAAAAACCAGGGTATGTTCTTTACCTTCATTCATTTAGATTTTCATAGTATACGTGGAAAATTTGTAAACGTGACCAACTTGCGTTTATCTTATTTTAAGAATGCATAAACAACTGCGTTTAAATTCAAGTGTTTCGTTATTATAAATCTGAATGAGGTATTCAATAGATACATGAAAAACTTGACATAAACTTGTCTTATTTGATAAGAATATAGCAATCAACATTTAATTTCTCTTGCCTTTATTAATTATTTTTTATTAATTATAACTTAAGTTTTCTTAATCTCTTTTCTTTAGTTGCACTTGCTTTATTTATATCCACATAAAATGTTCTTAATTTTGCAGTAACATCAATATGGTCGACGGGTCTGCAAGTGACATCATTTCCAAAACTAAGAGAACTGGACTTAAGATCGTGTTCCATAAGAACTCTAACTAGAAACATGTTCCGGACAATGACTAGCTTAGAAGCGTTATATCTTGGAGAAAACCTTATTCACTTTATAGAAGCTGATGCCTTCGCCAACCTGATAAGCCTCAACCATCTGGACATTAGCAGAAATGAGGCTTTCGACGAGAACGGTAACCAAAAGCCTCTTGAAATTGGGAGGAATATTTTCGACAAGCTTCACAATTTGGTATCACTGGATTTTTCGTTCACAAAACTCACTCAAAGGAACTTGGTTGTCTTGAAAGGGCTTGGCAAGAATCTCAGGAGGTTGTCTTTATGCAATGCGGGACTAACTGCGTTAAGAATTGGAATGTTCAGTGGTACATCGTTAAGAATACTTGATATATCCAATAACAACGGAGTTCTAACTGAGACTGGAATCTTTAAAGGTCTAGAAATGAGTCTGCAAGTTGTTTACGCTAATAACGTGGGCCTGCAAAATATTGAAATTTTCAGGGGCTTAAGAAACCTTGAAGTTTTAAATCTAGCCAACAATGAGGTGACACTAGTATCGCAAAAGACTGCACGCACATGGAATTCCTTGCAGATTTTGGATCTAAATAAAAACAGAGTAAACTCGTGGTACAGATCCACTTTCACATTTATGCCGAACCTCAGATTTCTCTCTTTAAAAGACAATAATATCAACGTGATATCAGAAGAGATGATCAGGGACATTGGTCACGTGAATTATTTCGCAATGTCTGGCAATTTTGTCGTGTGCAATTGCCACACTCGTGATTTTTACGAACTAGCTGCCTATAACGAGAAATCCAACCAAAATGTCACCTTGAATCCAAATAATTTTGGTCCGCATCCTAAATACCAGTTCCACAAAGGGTTTGACGATTTCAACAGGCTAATATCGAATCGGAGAAGGCTCAAATCTGACTGTGAAGATTGCGCTGATGAGTTGAAAATTGACGGGTACTTCGTTTTGGTAGACTACACGCCTTCGAACTATATGTGTATGTCTTCCACTTTAAGTCAATCTGTATTGTTTGGCGAAGTGGTTGGCTGTCATAACCTAAGGGATATGGATTACGGTGACGTCATGGCGAGGGGCGAGACTAAGTTGCTGGCTTTGTTGGTGCTACCCTGTGTATTGTTGCCGATGTTCGTGCTGTTCATATTCAGGAGGAATTTGAGATACTTTGTGATCACTATGAGAAACTCTGCTATGCTGAGCCTGATTAACAAGAATGAGGTGATCGATGGTAAGATTCAAACTGTTTTTCAATTTATTACTAGCTTATCTATAGATAAAAGTTATGTTAGACCCATATGCGTTTCGATCGAGGATGTTCATTTTATATTTGAAATACAGCTATTAATCGATCTGCCGCGTATAGCACGGTAAACTGTCTTCGCAATCTAATTCCGTTATAATGTTTCTTATAGCGAATTTTTTTTATTGTATAGTCTATCCGATAAACTAGTAAACAGATCTCTTGATTGTAAGTGATTATGTACCGCCATTTATCAGCATCTACACCTTAAAATACCAGGGAAAAGGGCTAGAAAAAGGGGGGAGACAGGCCTCAGGTAATCACGCTGATTAAAAGAAATGTGAAATAAATTCTACCAAATTACAATTTGGCTTCCACTTCCGATCACTATTTCTATTGCAGATGCAGCAATATTAAACCACCCATGGCTGCTTTCCAAGCTACCTCCAGTTGTACGATTTTAAACCCTAATTCCGTTCCAGATGGTGCAATATTCAACTACGACGTGTTCGTGTCGTACTGTAACGAGGACCGCGGGTGGGTGCTCGACCACCTCCTGCCGCATTTGGAGAGTGACTGCAGCATCAGCGCCTGCCTGCATGAGAGGGACTTTCAGGTAAGCGAGAGAAAGAGAGAGATTGATAACATTATTGAAGAATTAAAAAATGTAGGCAAAAACGTTGCTTAATTCAACGACAATTTACAGACAGAAGACAAAAATCATAGAAAAGCACATCAAAAACTATAATCTACTCCATACTAGTGATGGGTGGGTGAGAAAATTAGTGTTGTGTACCGGTAACAGATAAAGTAAAATTAAATTATTAGAACAAAGATAGACTCAATCAACTGTTTTAATTAAACCTCTCAGGTGAGAGAGGGAGACAGCATCATTGATAGCATCAGGCAGTTTAATTAGTGAGTTTTTTATAAGGCAGGCAAACGAGCACGTTACCTGCCTTTTGGTAAGCAATCACCGCCGCTCATGGACCTTCGCAGTGCCAGGTCGCTGGCTGCCGTAAGGAGAATACTTCCTTAAAGAAGAACAGGTCCTAGCGTTCATAGTACATTGAAGCAGGGAGTTCATTCCAGAGCTTGCACATACATGGTAAAACAAAGGTGGAGAACCTAGTTAAGGTTGCCAGCAGGTCCCAACAGGTCGATTTGTTGACTGAAGACTTGGTAGAGAAGTGGATACTCCTCACTCAACCCACACAACTAGAAACAACAGGTGCAGTGCAGCCTTTTCAGGATAATTGATAAACCATTGTTGTTACAGGTCGGGCTTTCCATATTGGAAAACATAGTGGCTTGCATGGACCGTTCAAGATCGATTATGCTGATCATATCCCAGAGGTTCCTCTTGAGTCAGTGGTGTCAGTTCGAAATGCATTTAGCACAGCACAGGTAATTATGCTTTGTAATTACTACCCTTCCAATTTTGGTGTTTTGGTGGAGATAGCTCTTCGCACCGGACAGTCGAAATAAAGGTACATTTCGAAGTTCCACTAAAGATGCTAATTTTAAGATACTTGGTATAAAAAAAAGAAAATTTTAATTCTGTTTGGTAATGAATATGACCCCGGATATTGACTATAAGATCTATTATTTACTGGTGGTAGGTCTCTCATATGTGAGAGGCCGCCTGGGTAGGTACCACCGCAATGTCTATTTCTCCCACCAAACAGCAGTGTAAATGCACTGTTGTGTTCCGGTTTAAAGTTCATTGCAGCCAGAGTAACTACTGGACATATCGAGACTTAACATCTTATGTCTCAGGATGGCGAGCGCAGTGGAATGCCAAGCAATGCCTTGTAACTCATGGTGTTGTTTGTTTTTGCTACTGTCCATGAGCGGTCGTATCGCTTACCATCAGGCGAATGGCAGGCTCGTCTCGTCATTCATAGCAATAAAAAAAAAGAAAAGGTCAAAATGACCACTATTTTTCATTTTTAAGTTCCGTGTGTATTCCAGTTAATTTTAGCTCACTTTAATACTGAAAATTTCGTTAAAGTAAAATCTCCCAATTGTACAGGAGGCTTGTAACTAGTAAAAATTATATTTACTGATAACAATTGAAGAGATTGTAGTGAAATATATGTACCCAGAAGGATATTAAGCATCGTGGAAAACCCATTACAATGATCCACAAAAATTTAACGCTTTGTGGGTTCTGTCATGCATACCTGGTCTCGGCCAGCGTAGTTATATCGACTATCCAAAGTTTTTACCTCTCACCAGTGAATAATCTACGTCAATCATGTTTAACATCAGATCCATTGTAGTCACTTTATACTACCATTAGGAAAAAAAATGACGGCCACGGTGGCGTAGTTGTACTACGGTACGAGTACAAAGCTGAGGTCTCGGGTTCGAATCCCGGATCGGGCAGTGATATTGGCTATGTCTATTCATTATCATCCCGGAGTCAGGAATTTGGGCCCGATATGGTGATAGGCTCGCCCCCTATCACATCATGAAACGGAACATACAAGGCGAAATGTAGATGTTCTTGTAGCACCTCTGCCTACCTACTGCGAAAGGGCGTGAGTTTATGTCTGCAAGAGAAAATCGGTATATTTTTACTAACACGGAAGCACGCTAATTTAAAAAAATCGTTTGTAAAATATTTTCCAACTCAATTTTCCAGATTACTAGAAACGCGAAGAGAAGATCTAACCCTCGTGCTTTTAGAGGAGATACCTAGGCGTCTGCGGCCGACGACACTACACTACCTCATGCTGACTAAGACCTACATAGTCTGGCCTGAATCGGACACTGAACGAGCACTATTCTGGAAGCGGCTGAGAAAAAGTCTAGTCACACAGAAATTAAAGCAGCCTGAAGGAGTTTCCATAGCTTAGGAATTATTTGTGATAAGTACAGACCGGATTTTACGCAACATAAAAAGTTTAAAATATGATATAACTACATATTTTCTTTTTCAATTAAGAGCGTATTAGCATTCCCTGCGCTATTTTGCTCAATAAAGCCCGCTGCCCACGACGCTTGTTTCGCTGCAGGATAGCTTGCTAGAATTTGCTGCTGGGTTCAAAGTTGGCTGTGGCGCTGGGTGCAATGATGGCTCTCTTGATATGTTGGCTTCACACGGTGCTTGCAACTACTCGCCGCTAGGCGTGCATGCGAAGCGACGTCGCCATTAAATACACGAGTATTCCTAACCTCTACAGTACCATGGACGCTCGAGTACAACAAACTATTGCAGCTGAGATAATTCGACGTAGAAAAGCTATTATTGTGGCAGCTGCAGTTATTGCTTTTAAACAGAAACGAGAGCTTGAACAACGAAAACGTCGATTATGGAGTCGCGAGTGGCTGTTACGGCGTGATACAGGAAAGAATGTTCTAAACCTGGTATTTAGTGAGCTCGGGTATTTATATATAACATTTCAACTTTATTTGTTATACTACAAAAAAGCCCAAACACGCATGCAAGCTATCACGAAAAATAGCACGCGTTCGATCACCGAAATCCAGCACGCGACCACGTTTCAGAGACAGCATTGACGTCACTTTCTCGCAGCGCTGCCAGCAGAGCAGCCATCGGCGAACCCCGCAAGCAATCTAGCAGCAAAACAAGCGTCGTGGGCAGCGGGCTTAACAGTCCGTTTCGAACCAGTTTTTATCTCAAACATTACTCAGAGGAAAAAATAATTACAAATAATTTCAGTAAATGTTTTCATCTAAATATTTTGGTGGTGAACATTTTAGATTATTAGTTAGAAATAAATCAATATTCTTAAATTTTTCAATAAAAGTGAAGTATTAAATTGCATACAGAGCTAAGTTTTTGTAAATTCATATTGTAAATTTATAATTTATTTATATATTAATAAGAGAAACTAGATCTTATTATTAAATGTTATTTTGACAAGGACTTTTTTATTTTATTTAAGTATTTTTATATTTTATGTGCGTGGTGGCCTGTTGGTAACGGACCAGACGCGGCTGCCTACATGTTCACGGTGGTCGCGGGTTCAAATTCCAGGGCACACATCTGACTTTTCGGAGTTATGTGTGTATTGATAGTCAATCACCACGTACTTCACCGAAAACATCGTGAGGAAACCTGCATACTGTAGCGATTTTAAAGAATTTCTACGGTATGTAAGTCCGCCAACCCGCCCTAGGCCAGCGTGGTGGACTATATGGCCTAACCACTCTCAATCGATTCTCTCGATTGTAGAGTAGGCCCGTGCCCTGCAGTGGGACGTATATGGGCTGATATAGATAGATAGATAGATGTGATAAATAAGCTTATATCATTTAATTATTAAAATGTATTCCTTAGTATCAATAATGCGTCATCTGTTTAAATATATTGATGTATCACATTTAAGTGATGGTAAAACACTGCATACTGTATTGATAGTCATTCACCACGCACTATAACGGTGAAGGAAAACATCGTGAGGAAAGCTCCATACCATAGCGATTTGTAAGAATTACTATGGTATGTAAAGTCCGGCAACTCGCACTAGGCCAGCGTGGTGGACTATATGGACTAACCCCTCTCAATCGTACTCTCGATTGTAGAGGAGGCCCGTGCCCTGCAGTGCGACGTATATGGGCTGATACAAAACCTTACTAGGTAGACAGAAGACGTAGCTTAGGTTGTTAAGTCGCTAGATGTCGCTTTCAACAGGTTAATGTGGAGAGAGAGAGAGAGAGAGAGAGAGAGAGAGAGAAAGAGAGAGAATACTTACAAGTCGTCAACGTGACACATCCAGTCAATCTTTTGGGCTGTGGCGGAGTCATTAGAAGGTCTAAGTTGAGTACACCTCCGCAAATTCTGAAAAATAATGAGAAGTATGAACAAGGGATAGATATCTATTAGATACAATAATATTTGGTAGTAGTTTAACTTATGTAACTAACTAGCTTCTGCCCGCAAACTTCTTTTGCGGGATTAACTTATTCCGCATTTCCTATCCCGTCCCGTTATATCCCGCCCTTCCCGTTTCATCTCACTCAAGTCATGTAATCCAGTCCCAACCCATTCCTTTGAGTATAAAAAAGTAACAAATATATCGGAAATTCTTCCTCATCCCACAGGAACACTAAGTTTTCTGTATAAAAAGTAGCCTAATTGTAAATGCAGGGTGTCAGCTACCTCCATACCAAATTTCATCGAAATCCGTTAAGCAGTTTCGAGTTCATCGCGCACAACCACACAGACAGACAGACAAAAATTCTAAAAATCATTGTTTTGGGTTCTATTACGTTAATATAGACCCTCCATCATACACCCCACATATCCCCCAAAGGAATCCCGTGCGTGCCCTGGGCGATAATGGGTGGTATAATATCAAATAATTCTAAATTATTTATGAACTGCTCTGAATTTAACTGCGCTGCAACCTCTGTATAATTACTGTATTGTAAACTTGTTTTGCAAAGAGCAACGCTAGAGTTTCTTGCCCGTTCTTCTCTGACGAAAACAGCCTTGTGAACCGGGTGGTAGTGGAAAAAGTGACTGAATCTAAATAATGTATGACATTTCATGGGTTCAATAAAATATTTTCATTTCATTTCAATAATACCTGTATTTTCTTAAGTTGATTTCTCCCCCTCTTGTCCTTGTCATGCAAGTCTTCAAGAATTTCTTGAAATTCAATTCTGAAACATAAACAAACTTAACAATATTTTTCTACTGCAGTTTTTTTCTGGCACCGTTGATTAGACGCTGGCTGTGAAACGAGAGGACGCTACGATCCCCGCATCGAAACAAATAATTGTGTGATCCACAGATATTTATTTCGGGTCTGGGTGTTTGTGAGACCGAAAAGTCTCTCGTAGTTTCTGATGATCGACACAAGACTCGATCTTAGGGTGGGGTCAGGACTATGCATGTGACTGATGGTAGTAGAATTTATAAAAAATATAACTGACACTGAGAATGATACCAGATAATATTTAAATTCCTTACCGTTTTGATCGGCGAAATATGTTCTTGGATCTGGCATAAACGGAGGTTCTGCCATATTGCAGTTGTCTAATTCATCTTTTTCTTTCTCATTTTTTGTGTACCTGAAAGAGCCTCATGTTATTTATTTATTTTATTTTTCTTGGTACACCAAATAAATCTTAACAACTAAATGATTATTTAACATAAAAGTACAAATAGCGGTCGTATCGCTCGAGCCAATCGCTCTAACTACCATGGGATGGACATAAGAGAAGGAAAAAAAGAGAAGGCAAGTGTACTTTTAGAATAAATCTTGAGCCTTGAATGATAAAAATGGAAAACAAAGAAAATACACTACTCACAAAAATTAAAGGATATTTTTTTTGATCAATTTTTTTTTGGTGTTTTTTGAGAGTCTGTATCTTGGAGAAAATTGATTGTTAAGAAATTCGGAAACTAAAACTTGGAAGCTTGAAATGTCTATTTTGCAGATCTGTGCTCTATTTCTTGATTCCTTGCTAAGTTGTTAAGCAATCGTAAGAAAACCAACGAGAAAAAGAAAATCCAAAGTTTTTCTGGATTTCAAAACCGTGCATTTACTTGGGTAGTATTTTTTTGGTAACATCATTATAAAATTCCCGTACATAATTTAATTGCCTTTAATTTGATATACCAGAAACCTCCGTGACATGATTTAGAGCTGACTTATGGTAAATCAAACTAAAAATGGCCTATCACACTTTGACATTGGATTACTCCATGAATATCAATCATGGGGAAACCAAAATCAGAATTTTAGTAACTTCAAAACATGTTCTATAAGATGGTATTAAATTCTTATGATAATGAATAGTATTTCTAAATAAAATTGTTGACTGAAAAAAAGGTAAGAAAATGGTTATTTCTGGATATTCGGAAAACACTGCATATCTTTGGATAAAAGAAACGAACGAAGGATATCGTCGGTAACTTTTCAACCTTAAAGTATTCTAAAGACACTCTGAAAATTTCAAACTGCTCCGATTTGATTATCTTAGTGTTCGGAAGGTTTGAACTTACTGTATTCGTCAAAATTGTCGTAATAAGCATTTTTCGTATGTGATCGATTTTTGTCACTTCAGAATGCTTTTTTTGGTGATTATCCATATTCTTTTAATCAAATCATTTTTTCTAACGTTTTCGCTATTCTCCGCAATTGTAAAAAAAATACTGGCACTGTTTTATTATGAATCCGACCACGCAACCTCCCCATAGTACGCTTTGGGTAACGCTAATGCCGGCGGTAAAACAGTGCCAGTACTTTTTTTACAATTGCGGAGAATAGTGAAAACGTCAGAAAAAAGGATTTGATTAAAAGAATATGGATAATGACAAAAAAAAATAATTCTCAAGTTACAAAACCATTAGCATGCGAAAAATGCTCATTACGACGATTTTTGCTGAATACAGTAAGTTTAAACCTTCTGAACACTAAGATAATCAAATCGGAGCAGTTTGAAATTTCAGAGGTTCTTTGGAATACTTTAAGGTTGAAAAGTTACCGACGATATCCTTGGTTTGTTTCTTTTATCCAAAGATATGCAGTGTTTTTCGAATATCCATAAATAACCGTTTTTTACCTTTTTTTCAGTCAACAATTTTACTTAGAAATACTATTTATTATCATAAGACTTTAATACCAACTTATAAACCATGTTTTGAAGTTACTAAAATTCTGATTTTGTTTTCCTCATGATTGATATTCATGGAGTAATCCAATGTCAAAATGTGATAGGCCATTTTTACTTTGATTTACCATAAGTCAGCTCCAAATCATGTCACGGAGGTTTCTGGTATATCAAATTAAAGGCAATTAAATTATCTACGGGAATTTTATAATGATGTCACCAAAAAAATACTACCCAAGTAAATGCACGGTTTTGAAATCCAGAAAAATTTTGGATTTTTTTTTCTCGTTGGTTTTCTTACGATTGCTTAACAACTTAGGAAGGAATCAAGAAATAGAGCACAGATCTGCAAAATAGACATTTCAAGCTTCCAAGTTTTAGTTTCCGAATTTCTTAACAATCAATTTTCTCCAAGATACAGACTCTCAAAAAACACCAAAAAAAATTGATCAAAAAAAATATCCTTTAATTTTTGTGCGTAGTATATTACTAACTTAATAACATAACATGACTAATGTTATGTTAATGAAAATTAAGAAGAAAATAATTTATTGAATTTATACCGGGCATATCAAGACTGCGACCGAAAACGAAGCCAGGTGGTAGTTTAAGTGGTTACAGACACAACGCAATTAAACATTTCTTAAACAAAGCGATAGATTTTTTTTGCATTCTTTTAAAAATCATCGTGTTTGTGTGGTAAATTTCTAGATTTTACGAAAATAGTAATTTAAACCCTTACGCACCAATGCGTCTTTAAAAATAAAAAGGGGTACATCATTATTTTAGGAAAACGATGTATTTTTCACCCCATTACGACGATAAGGAAAATTAATCAAAAAATAAATTTACGATTTTTTTGCGAAAATTTCAGTCAGCATTGTGTCTGAAGTCACTAATACTACCACCTGGCTTCGTTTTCGGTCGCGGTCTTGATATACCCTGTATGTAAATGTTCAAAATCATTTAGCATTGCGCCACCGATGCGGTAGTAAGAATTTGTTGTATTACGGTACGGTTACAAAGCTGAGGTCTCGGGTTCGAGTCCCGGGTCGGGCAAAGTGATATTGGATTTTTCTATTCATTATCAGTCCGGAGTCAGGAATTTGTGCCCGATATGGCGATAGGCTCGCCCCCTATCACATCGTGGGACGGAACATACAAGGCGAAATATGGGTGTCCTTGTGGCGCCTCTGCCTACCCTTTCGGGGATAAAGGCGTGAGTTTATGTATGTATGTATGTATTTTTACTTTTTAGTTAGTTTTTTTAGAGGTCTGTTAATTTTTTTACTTACGGATTAGCTTTAAGAAAGTTCTCCAATTCTCGAATCTTTTCCCTTATTTCCTTGTAGAACTTGTTTCGTAGTTCGTCTTGCTCTTTCTTTAATTTATACGTATCTATATGTTCTTTAACGTTGAACACGAACAAATCTGTAAGGAAAGTTAATTTTTAGATGATGTTTTACACTTAAAGAGTGTAGTCATCGATATCAATGTTACACTAGATAAGACATTCAGTACAAAAAAATGTGTCCCACCTACTTGCGGTGCATGCACCACACATGAGAGAGAGGAGTTCTGTGCACAGCAGGAGGTAATTATGAGCTGATACGGTAGAGCACATGCTGTAAATACCTTCGGGTCCTGTAGGTATGAGCCGGGTTACGAAAAATTTAGAGCCACGTTGTTGTCACTGACAGCATGAACGGGCAGGCTCGTCCGGGGCGGTACCATACCGCATTCATTTGATAGAAACACTTTCTTCAAGGTGTTCCCTTTATTTCCGTACGGTCTACAAGTAACTTGGACTCACCCACATATCTATTAGGCATCTCAGCAGCCAAGGCGAAGGTCCTGGAGCTCTCGCTGACCAGGTCGATCATGGATCGAGCAGCACGCACACATACGCAGGTCCCGTCTATAATCTTGGGCAATTTTACTCCCACCTTCATTGCTGGGAAACTTAGCTCCACTGGTTCTCTGGAAAGAGTATTGAGAAAATTATTGCATTGCTCATGATGGAAAATGTTGTGTAGTTCAGATACCTCTTACCCGGTCTTAACTACATTATTTTTACCCAAAAACGGCTTAAAGCTTAAAGGAAAGCTTAGTATTGCCCTATAATTGTACCTGTGTTTTTTTAATTGCATGAATGGCGAGACGAGCATGCTATTTGCCTGATGGTAAGTGATACGACCGCTCATGGACAGCAGCAAACCAGACAATGAATTAGAAAGCAATGCTTAGTGTTCCACTGCGCTTGCCATCCCAAGACATAAGATGTTAAGTCTCAATATATCCAGTAGTTACTCTGGCTACAACATCCTTCTAACCGGAACAAAACAGTGCATTTACACCGCTGTTTTTTAGAGAAATAGACATTGCGGTGGTACCTAACCAGGCGACCTCTCACATATGAGAAACCCTTACCAGTAGATTTACCATTTGCCTACCAACAAAGTCCATGAAACCAGATAGACCATCTACTCACGGTTCAGGTTCAAAAGGCTTTGGTTTCCGAGTAGGCATTCTGATCGCCACCCATATATTCAGACGTAGGCCTTTGAACTCCCGTTCGTACGTGGCCAGCTTTATGGACTCAAAATTGAGGTTCTTCTCCAGGTCTCGGAGTAGGGTGTGTGAGGCTTCTTGGATTGCGTCTGAAAGCTGTTCTCTAAGAGCCAGTCTCACCTGAGGATGTAAAATTATCACCTTTATCTACATACATACATAAACTCACGCCTTTATCCCAGAAAGGGTAGGCAGAGGCGCCACCAGACCACCCACATTTCGACTTGTATGTTCCGTTCCATGATGTGATAGAGGGCGAGCCTATCGCCATATCGGTCACAAATTCCTGACTCCTGGCTGATAATGAATAGAAAAACCCAATATCACTTTGCCCGACCCGAGAACCCGAGACCTCAGCTTTGTAGTCGTACCGTAGTACAACTAAGCCACCGAGGCATCTTTATCTTACTTTTTTTAATTCAAAGGTCCGGAATATTAGCAAAGAGGTCGTCAGGAACGGGCCTCCCGGTGAGTTGGCTCACATATTGCCCTCCCTAAAATTATTCATTCGTTTCGAAACTGTGCGCATTTCAAGTAGCTAAGACTAGGGGCGGATAAATGTTGAGAGCGCCCTAGGCAAGCACCTCAAAGGCGCCCCTCTAGCAGTCATTTAAAAAAAAATACATAGATTACATGAATGTATAGTTCATTTAGCGAACGAATGCGATTCGTATGTAACATAATTATAACATTAGATGGTTTTGCATAGAAACGAAAATATCCGAACTCATCGCGCGCCCCTTTGTAACCTCGCGCCACTATGCACGTGCCTAGTTTGCCTTAGGGATAATCCGCCACTGGCTAAGACACTTGGAAACTAATTGATTACGCATATCGATACGGAATGGCAACAGATTGATTTTTTACCAAACGATATTCAAACTTATCTGGTCCTACCAGATAAGTTTGAATACGACATAGATTCCAAAGGTTTAACCGCCGCGGCATCGAGAAATACCTTTCGAACGAAATCCCTAGCATTTCGTCCTGGTCTGCGTAGGTCTTTAAAGTTGCTTTGTTTTTCATATAGTTTAGAATAGTTCGTTATGGAGTTTTTAGTTTTAGAATGGCAAATATTTAGTAAGAAAGCGGACCCATTGTAACAGTCGAGATAACGCAAGATAAAAAGAACAAAGACCAATTCTATTTGAGTTTTGTTGTGAATGGTAGATGTTGGTTTATTAGTTTAATGAATGACTGACCATATTGTGGTTTTAATATCATGTTAAAACCTACTACTTACCTCATTGTAACTCTGGGCTTGTAAAGGCGTGTACTGTCTCGAATTCGCCACAAATTCTTCCAGCATCTCCAACATCTGAAACGTAACGCGTTTTTAGGGATTCAAAATTATAATTCAGAAGTGAATGGACCAATACTGTTGTTTATTTTGGTACATTAGGTTTAGTTCCATTTCTTTCATTTTATGGCGACACGAATTGCACAAGAGGGCCGGCAGCGACTGGATGCATAAAGCAGCAGACCGGGCTCTGTGGCGTACCGCGGGAGAGGCCTATGTCCAGCAGTGGACTGCAACGGGCTGATGATGATTACATTTCCTGAAGATTATGGGATTGTTTTAGAGCGATTAGTATGTGATAAATTGAGCATTGAGCAGACTTGATGGTAGCTCGTGACTCACAAGTTGACATTGCTTACAAGTCACATTGGATTGTGAAACGAAGTCACATTTAAGAAATATTGTTTGACCTCATTGTGACATTAACTAGTTTTTCTACTCTCTACTTACTCTTACTTACTCTTTTGACTCTACTATTTACTCTAACTTATTAACGGGACATTAACGGCCTTATTTATAGACAAGTTTAAAACCTATTTTAGTTATCAAATGTTTTGTTCCTTTCCAACGACTTTGGAAGTTAGTTTGAGCGAAGAAAACAAAACATTCTATAACTCAAATAAGTTTTAAATTTGTCTATGTATAAGGCCGTAATTACTTACTTACACCATTAAATCAATTACTTTATTAACTTATTAGGGGAAATAACGAACGAAATGCTTGCAATAAACATACCAATTTCTGTTTGTCACTGTCACTCCAACACACTCACTATCTTCCATCCCTCTCTTTTTTCTAACCATCTGCGCCAAGACAGCTGATACATTACCGGTAACACTTCAACGCATCGCTTGTCAAGTTCCCCATCATCGCAGAACTTGTTCAACTGCCACAGATGCAGGTAGGTGTTCATTTGAGTGACCACTCGAGGATCTGGCAGACCATCACATCGCAGATATTGTTGCCACTGTCAAAGCAATATCATCATTAACAAAGACAGAAATGCTTTTGCCACTGCAGATGAAAATACTATAACGGTGAAGGCAAACATCGTGAGGAAACCTGCATACCGTAGTGACTTGTAAGAATTTCTATGGTATGTAAATTCCGATAACGCTAACAAGGCCAGCGTGGTTACCTGTATGGCCTGACTCCTCTCAATCGTAGTCACGATTGTAGAGGAGGCCCGTGCCTTGCAGTGGGACGTGTATGGGCTGATACAGATACCTACAGATGTGAAAATATCATTTTCAGCCACAGGATGTCCAGTGCTGAACATAAGCCAAGGACTTCATTGTGATGTGTCAGAAGCAGGCTGAATTTAGATGACATTTTGCTTTATTAAATAGGTTCTGTTAACTTCGTGAGTGTCAAATATTAAATATGAAGATTTAAGATTTATTTTCTTCTCCCTTTCATGATAGATGGTCCAAGAAGCCATGGCTTTGCAGTCTCGTCCATCTTGGTTCCAACTAAGAGGTTTCCTAACTTATATTTCTTCCGCACCAATATTAATATTATTAACTAAATGATTCTATAATATGAATAGATTGAAAATAACTTCAGAACTTTCCCTCGTCTCTTAAAGTATATGTTTTACATAATTTCAAAATCAGTTAAAATGCTTACCTCTGCTTCCAGCTGTTTCTTGTTTTCGAATCTCATTTTCTGCCTCTCGAATTCTGCAATAAAAATCACCATACAAACATTAAGGTTAAAGCAAGTTTATTTGTAACAGTTACTGAGCGGATGACTAATAACTCAGTCCGCCCTGTGATCACGAAAGCTGTAAAGTAATCGAAACGTTGAAAAGTTAAAAAATGTAACAATTAAACTATATCCGTGATAAAATCCGTAAAATAAGTTTTATTTCAATTAATACCGGTATTCAAAACTTACTCTGGAACAAATTCACAGCCTTCTGCAGTATGTCCCTTCTTATTTCTTGCTCAGCATTATCTTTTGCCATGAGCTCTGCTCTTTCCCGCGCCAATGTAGCGCGCTTCTCTTTCGCACCCGCCAGGATTGCTTGCCTGAGGGAAAGGGACGGATATAGAATAACCATTGATATTTCTGTCTTCCTGACCTGTTACTTTGGCTCTGGAATGGTTTAGACCTCGGTTCAGAGTATAGTCAATGGACTAACAACGCTTACTAGCGGCCCGGCTCCATCCAGGTGGAGATACACTATTTTGAAAATATTCTATCACCTATGTTTATCAGGGACAATGTAGGATTCTAATGGTGTAAGAATTTTTCAAATCGGACCAGTAGTTTCAGAGCCTATTCAGTGCAAACAAACAATCAAATCTTTCCTCTCTATTAGTTTAGATGCTCAATGTTGTAGTACAAACACTGGCCATATAACGATTTGGCAAAGCCGTATTACCAACCATAATTATTTGTATAGATTTTTACAGCCTTTGTAGCTAATTGGTTAAATGCTGGCTGTGAAACGAGACGCCGCTACGATCCTGAACCGAGACAAACGTTTGTATGAACCACATGTATTTGTTTCGGTTCAGTTGTAAGACTGAAAAGTCTCTCATAGTATGTGATACATGAAAACTTGTGCTTTTTCACTTATTCTTGTTCCCCTGACATGAAAGTCAAAGCCTTTTCGCACAGTTTTTCTTTATATATTAAATTTTAAATTTTTGATATTTTTAGTTATTTAATTTTTTATGGTCTTCGCAAGCGGACGTGCATGTGGCCCGCCTGATGGTAAGCGGTCAACGCCGCCCATAGACCTTCGCAGTGCCAGAGGTCCAGCACAACAAAGTCGCTGCCAACCGTGAGGAGAGTAATCTCTTTAAGCCTCGCTTAGAGGACAGGTCATTGCGCTCAGGGAACACCGAAGCAGGGAATTCATTCCAGAGCTTGCACGTGCGTGGTAAAAAGGAACGCTAGAAACGTACCGTTCCGGAACGGATAGTTTCCAGGTAGGAATGAAGTATTTAAGTATTGTTTCCTATCTATAAGTACCTATTCCTTTGGACATCCCTACTTATCTTTTGTGTTGTTACTAAGTACTGTGTCTAAACTACATATCTAAGTAACAGTATTTGTGTGTTTTTCTGTATTTGCCGAATATTTTATTTGTCTTTTACATTCTTGGAGTGAAATATTTAAGTATTGTTTCCTATCTATACGTACCTATTATTTTGGACATCCTTACTTATCTTTTGTGTTGTCACTACTGTGTCTAAACTACATATCTAAGTAACATTGTTGCCTATATTTGTGTGTTTTTCTGTATTTGCCGAATATTTTATTTGTCTTTTATATTCTTGGATTGAAATGTTTAAGTATTGTGTCCTATATTTACGTACCTATTCGTTTTAATATAAATTCTTACTTATGTATCTTTTGTGTTACTACTGTGTTATAATCTACACTAATTATCTAAGTAATATTGTTGTCTATAACTATTTTTGTGTCTTTTTTATTTGCCGAATATTTTAGTTGTCTTTTACACTGTTCATTCGACATTTTTTTACCTATAATACGACAAGATTTGTGTTGTGGTGCGCGATCAGGGCAACGTGTATCTATTTGGTGTTTTTATAAGGAGGATAAGGATAAATAAGAGGAGTGTAAGGATGAGGATTGAGAAAGGAAGAACTAACTTTTCCGCTTCTTTCTCCGCTCTCCAATCTTCTATTCTCTGCACCATCCAAGCTTCTCTTTCTCTTTTGTTCATTTTTTTCCAATTCGACGGCTGTTGGAGTCACTTGTTTAATATAATTCATTTTTTTGGATTTTAAAAGTATTATTTTAATTAAGAAATATGTAATTAAGGTTTTGAAATTGCCTATAAAAAAATTCAAAATGATTTTAAATTTTTTTTGTGAAACTAGAATTTAAATGGAATGCTATTCTTTTCTAAAGCCCTGGTCTGTGGAACGGTACGCGCGGCACTGCGTTGAACGCAATGCGATGTCAGACTCGGTTTTGTATGAAAAACGTCATCATTTGTCTTTTGTTCTCTTGCGGTATGCGTCAGCCAGCGCGCACAGTGAAGGGTCAACTCCATGATGATATTTTGGTCACTTGATAGAAACTGACAGCGGTTTGCGGTAGCGGCACAGATTTATATGAAAAACGTCAAGTATTGCCTTTTGTTCCGTCGCAGTATGCGTCTGCGTTGAGGGGCAAGCGGTGATGCGGGGGGTGGATATAACGCACGGCGCGCAGTCATTCTCGTCCAATCGCCGCGGCGTGCGGCATTGCGGCATGGATTTATTTGTCGATAATTTGCCAGAAATAATAGCAGGAACCCTTGTGTTTTATATCAAGATAGAAAGAACACATTAACATTTCATAATAAAAGGGAAAATATCTCCGATGGTAGTGTGCCCTTTTTTTTCATATTAGCACCAAAATGTAACCGCAATGCATCTGATGTATTACAATTTTAAATCCAATTACAATATCCACCAGCAAAAAATAATCAGCTCTTGCTCTCAAACACTATTGTGCTAGCCTGCTCGAAAACATACTTAGAAACACAAAATATTTGCATGTGTCATTGACGAGTTTACCACCTTCGTGTACGGTGGTCGGAGCAATTACGAAAATATCACTAGTTCATCCGATGAGTGTATTATAATAATATATTACAGTTGAATAATTCGCAAATAGAATCTCGTGTTGCTATTGGGTGTGGCAAATGGATAAATCTAGGAAGTGTTTTTTAATTTTTTCCGTATGTATAATATTATAGAAAGCTAATTCGGAGCTTGTACCATACGACCCTTGTTAATATTGGTCCGTGTTGCTTTACATCTAGCTTCTCCAGCCCTATTTTTGAGCGGTTAATCCTTAGTTCAATATTTAATTGTCTTTCACTTTGTAATGGAAGGAAATAGAACATTCTTTGTTTTTAACTTCTACTATTTAGTTCCTTTTTGATAAAGCTGCGGATTTCAACTAGTTAATATGCTGAGATCTATAACATCTTCTATATTAAAATAATGGTGTGCAAATTTTCCAATTACCACGGCTACATTTACAGAGTGCGAACGGAGTGCGATAATTTTTTAAGACTGCCTCGGTGGCGTAGTTGTACTACGGTACGACTACAAAGCTGAGCTCTCGGGTTCGAATACCGGCTCGGGCAAAGTGATATTGGGTTTTTCTATTCATCATCAGCCTGGAGCCAGGAATTTGTGTCCGATATGGCGTTAGGCTCGCCCCTGTCACATCATGGAACGGAACATACAAGGCGAAATGTGGGTGTCCTGGTGGCGCCTCTGCCTACCTCTTCTGGGATAAAGGCGTGAGTTTATGTATGCAAATAAAGTTAAACCTAGGATCAAGAACTGCTGATGTGCTGGAGGTTGTGCAGATACATATATACCTACTACCTACCTATACCTACGTGTATTATTTGAGCTCCGTATTGTAAATTTAGATAAAAAGTACAATTAAATGATTATTGTAAAAAGTGTCCATCAGTATTGATCCAGGTTTTGCTTGTGATAATTTATAACAAAATAATTTATTTTCATAATAGTAATACAATTTGTTTTTAACAAATTACGGTACAACCGGTGATAATTTAAGAGTAGGTATCTATATAAGTCCAGTGAAATATAACTTGATCAAAGAATATGTTTAGTAGCAGAAAAAAATAAAATAATATAGTTAATAACACACGAATTAACATAAGAAAATATAAGCCAATTTTGTCACGTATCAATATTGAGAAAATGGTCTTATGTGCCTTTTTACCGACTTCGTTTAGAATGACGCACAAACAATTTTTTAAAAAATTCTATATATTTTTGAACTCAAATAATTGTTATCCGTTGTCATGGAGACCCGTGAAGACTTCAATGCAAAATTGTCATAATAACATTTGTTGTCATGTTTCGGCTCTCCCATTGGTCAACGGATTTACGCACAGAGTGAAACCTATCTGTGAAACCTCCTTAGTTGGTACATGAACTGCGTTGCAGCGGTGCCGCTTACCGCAGTGCCGCGCGTACCGTTCCACAGACCAGGGCTTAAGCGTGATCATTTCAGTAAAATAAACATATTTTCGAACAAAAAAACATCGCTTTAACTTATTTTTTTTAAACCTAACAAGGTCAACAACCTAGTCGTTTAACTAATATAAAAATGCACGATACCCGATACACGAAACGTCAGTACCTTGTCACTGAACTCCATGTGTGTTTTTTTGCTTCACGACAACGCGTGTTACCGCTTTACGAACGCGACGAAATATGAAATTCATGACTACTTTTATTTACAGCCTTCGAAAAGACAAAAGTATTTTTACGACCAGACATTTATTGCAAAACGTCACGCGATGATAAAAATAGAATATTTGTTTTGTTATGGCGATTCCAGTGATGTAGTTTCTAAAAATAGTAATTTGGGGTCGCTGGCACATTGCGGTTGCGGTGCGCCCTCACCTTTAGCGACTCTCAGATGAGTGACAAAGCGCGTGGCCTCGCATCTGTCGTAGACGCCCATAATACCTTAAACAGGCGTCCAAACTCAGATGTAACTGGAACATCTTACTCCTCAATTACCTAAAGCGGACGTCCAAACACAGTTGTAAATGGGGCCTCTTACCCCCAATTAGAATCAGTAATGGTGGTACAGTGATTACATAAATATAAATCAGGGGCGCTTCTTGGCCTGGGATGTCCGGTGCTACCCTTATACGTGTGACGGCCACCCAGAGGTTTTAGTCGGTATGCTGAGGTAGAATTTTCTGGACCCTGCTCAGTCACAGCATCCGCATTTTAGCCTCCCCGGGGCACCGAATGTGGATTTAAAACATTAATTTAAGTATGATAAATATGTTACTAACCTTTTCAAACTCTGGTATTTCTTCTTTTTCTTTGTCTTTCCCCTTTTTACCTTTTTTCCCTTTCTTTTTTTCCGCTTGTTCTTCTTCTACCTTTTGTTCCTCTGTATAAAATAAAAACTATTATTAGTCAATTTTTGTACTGAAGCGATGATCGGAAATGTAACAATTCGTATAAATTCAGCACTAGTTAGATATTTTTTTATTTCACAAGAATGGAAATTGTTAGCGTTTTACGCAAGGATTGAACAGACTTAATAAATTAATATTTATTATTCTGTAATTGTTATAAATGCAAGTTCCGAATATATCAACAAAGCAATCAAATGCATATTTTCATGATCATTGTTTATAAATTTCTCTCTCCTTTCTCTTATCTCTATCCAAAAGGTCTGTAAGAGATTGCCTGAAGCAATAAGGCCGTCGATTGTACTTACATCAAATATAGCTATAATTATTTTCTCTTCTTTTGCTGTATGTATGTACAATAAAGAAAAAAATTAAGCCATGTCGCTTTTACAGATTTGGCCTAAAATTTCGGAGACCCTTCAAAACGGTTGAGCAGTTAATCTTGTTTTTGTTTGTGTGACCGAAGTTTGTGGGACCGTTATATCTCACGTACTCTCAGAACGACACAAGACTTGATATTAGTGTGTGGTCAGGACTATGTATGTGACTGGTGGGTGTATTTATTTATTTAAAATTGTAAATATATTAACCAGCTGGTAAGGATTCCATTGACCATTGTAGCATTTCACTACTCGTCTTCTTGGCGACTTCCACAACCTATAAATTAAAATACTTATAAGTATTGGCTTATCATCTCATAAGACCTATCTCTCTCCATCTCTCCCTCTCCCTCTCTCTCTTCAGTCACAATAACCACTGCTGAACATAGGCCTGTCCCAAGGATCTCAACATCGAATGTCGGAAGTAGCATCCAGCGAATTCCTGCCTTAGCTAGGTCGTCAGTCCTTTATTTTATTTTGTTCATTTTATATTATCCACCAACAAATAATACAATAAGTAACTTAAATATCTATACCTACAATAAATTTTAGATCTTCTTGTATTGTTCACCTAGTTATAGATGGACCCATCTGCATTAAACAAAGATAAGGAAAATAAAAATAAGGAATGTCAAGTAGTGCAGTGAGTTTTTTTTTTACATATTATTTCCTTCTAAGACGTCCGAAGCTTCCAGATCTAAGATAGTGATGGAAACGCTCGAGAAAATGAAAGCAGGCGATTATACTAACCATACCTGAGTGGGTGAAAAAAAAATCTTTTACAATGTTTTATTAGCATTTAAGCTAGTTACGTTAGTCGCCTTCGGAAGGAGGTTTTTAAAAACACAAATTTAATTAGGACAAAATTTAATATAATCAATTATTACAAATTGAACTAAAACTAATTATAAGCACTAATAAATTTGGTTGTCGCGACTTCCCTCGACGGCGATCGAAGAAGAAAAGCGTTGCTGCCCGGTGATGGTGGTCCGACGATGCAGGTGGGTCATCGGCGTGACTTATTAGTATGGAATCTGCCGATTGTGCAGATTCGTGGGAACTTTTTGGGAGTTTCGTTAGGGGCGACACGTAACACCTCCCCTCCTAGACCGACAACTATTTGCCAATGTTTAATGCAAATGTTGCGGCTCTTCTATCTTGAGGTGACATTTCTATGGCAGTTGTTGGAACATTCTCAATTGTATGTGCTGCAATCGCAGATTTCTTCAGTCTTCTCCGAATGTATATCATAATAACGACAGCGAATACGATAGTCAGGATTACGAAAGTGTATACTGGAACTGTGATGGGAAGAATGCTTGATGAGTCAATAACAGGTGGCTTCATTGGAATTTCCATGGAAATTTGGTTTTGTATGTTATGTAATTTATCCAAATCAATTGTTGTTAGATTATATATGATTCCAGTGTTCTGAGAAATTGCAATATCTGGAAGTGACATAATTTCTATTGGTTTCCCGCGGAGCTGGTTGTAGATGTTAGTCAAAGTGAATTCAGGTGTTCTAATCTTGCAGTTTTGAGGGATAGTTGCTAAGAAACTGCCTTCTAGGATATGGTGCTGCTCTTTTCCACATAATATTTGAACTTTAGTAGACTTTGGAAACGATATAATGTAGTGTTGGTTATCTAGCTCGACTAGAGCTTCCTTATACAAAGAGATAGGCGTGGGTTGACACGTTTCATCTATCTCCTGTGAAACAATGAGACGGTGAATGCAGTCCTTCTGAGTCTTCATCTGATGATTAACTTTTTCTTCACATAGAAACCAAGTATCTATCTTCGGGCATTCTGCCTCTATGTACACATATTCGTTATTATTGGTTGCCATATAAGGAAAAGGGGATAGGATAACATTATGATTTTTATTAGGGACAGGACAGAGTCTGTACAAATTGTAAGTAGAGGAAGTGGTAATTGGGAATTTTAGAACTACCACGATCTTTGATTTTATAAAGTAAGTGCCTATCCTAATCATATTATAATAATATCTTATGTCTAAATTTAAAATTTTATCTGCACTATAAATATTTTTCAATGTGCTTAACATACTCTTTATTTCATTTATTCCAAGAATTGAATGGTGTAAAGTGCCAGTAATACTAAAAGCTAATAATATGTTTTCTAATCTGATAATTTCGTCAGACAAATCTTTGACGTTTTCACTTATGATAAGAAATAGTTGCGACAGTTTGGCATAAAATGTAACTCGATCGTTACCTATACTTGTAAAATTAGTAATATAATTTAATGCCTTAATTATTTTCTGTTGATTCATAGTTAAATTGCTAAGTACTTCAGATTGTTTCGCGGTGATTTCCTTAAATAAGCTTATGTGTTTATTATAAGATGTCGACAGTTCAAGATCATTGTTCTGTAAGACTTGTAGAGAGTGTTCAAATCTTAATGCGTCATCGTGATCAAGGTTCCCCGTTATGCTTTTTATGAATGTTCCGAGAGGGTTTATTAGTCCTCTCTTAATGCGAACTGGTTCTAAAGAATCGAGCTGACGGGATAACTTATCAAGTTTATCAAATAAATGTGTAATCTGATATTTGAATAGAGTAAAATTACTGTTCGGTAGTTTGTTTGAGGAGTTAGTGAGTTCTGAGTATAAAGAAGTAATATGATGGCGTATGGTGTTAAGGTCAATTTCCTGGAGGAATGTGTGGAAATGGGATATTATTTTGGTGGGTCCTAACTTGAAGGGTAATATGCCAGGTCCGTCACGAAGACTGTTAAGTCGGATTTCTTGTGCTTGGGCCAGGGACATCAGGCTCATTGGAATCCTGTAACGGATTGGAATTATTAGTTTTAGGGAGTCTTTTTATTCTATTTTTTGCAATACGACCTCGTTTCTTTGAGGTGTATATATGTATAGGTAAATTCGTAGTGACTTTATCATGAGTGTATCTAGCCGCTACCTTATTTCTTTGAGCTATCGGGTTTTTAATAAAAATTTCTTGATCTTGTTCATATTCGATTACGGGATCACGCTTACTGTTACGTTGTGTCATGATTGCTTCGCGATTCAATTGAGATGACTCACTGATTAGTTTGTACACTATTTCCATCTTATTACGGTGGTCATATAGGTACTGTTGTAATAGTCGTTCTGTCAAATTTAAGTCAGTTGGGTCCCTAGGGTCAAAATGTCCAGTTATGAGATTAAATGGTCTACACTTAGTTACACTATGTATCGAACTGTTGTACGCTATTAATGCGTATGGGATTAAGTTTGAGATTTGTTCGTTTTTATGCTGCAGCTTGAGCAGTCTAAGGTGTTCTAATAGTATGCCATGAAAACGTTCGATCATACCATTTTCATTTGGAGCATTTGCTGCTGTGGTGTGATGTTGGATTTTGTGCATTCTTAGGAATTCTGTTATTACTTGATTTGTGAATTCTGTACCTTGGTCGGTTGTCAATGTTAAAGGAAATCCGTGATGAGTGCAGAATGTTAAAAGGGATCTAAGAATGTTAGGGGCAGTACAGTCAGGTATTTTATAGACTTGCGCGTATTTGGAAAATGAGTCTATGATCGTTAAATATTTGTCATGTTCTATAGTTAAAGTGTCGGCATGTATTAGTTCAAGTGGCTTCGAGGGTGAAGGTACTATTCTAAATTGTTGATTTAAGGGGTTACGTTCGTACTTTCCGCAACTGCAAATGACACATTCTTTTATGTACTGCGAAATAGTATCCTTCATTTTAGGCCAAAAGTACCGTTGAGATAGCGAAAGGAAAGTTTCATTGATACCTCTGTGATTTGTCTTTCCTTCATGGATTTTCTTATAATGTCTTGTTGGTTTAAGAATTGAGTGATATCTTCAAGATCGCGCTTTACTAGAATTAAATTAATGGATGAACTTTTAAAGGTTTTCTGGATTATCGGAACAATACTATACATTTTATCTAAGGGTTGTACTAAAATGGCTGTTCGGGTTTTCGGGTCGACATATCTTTTAATGACATTGACTACGTCGTCTTCTAAGTTTCCTTGGGACACTTCAATTACTATTTTATTGTAAGTATCAAAAGGCTTTGTAATTTTTGGTTTGATACTAGCTCTATGAGGTACTATGTTAATGACGATCTGTCTCTTGTACTTATTTAAGGGATCGTCTACGATGGGTATTTCAAGAATGGGGTTTTCTACGCTTGTGTGTACAGTAGAGGTCGTGTATGGTGTATTATTCTGGACTGACTCATTAAGTTGTGGACTAATTAATGGTTTTATGCTGGGTGCTGTGTTAGTAGACGATGTACTCATAAGTGGTCTAAGACTAGGTGCCGTATCAGTAGATGATGCGCTTATCAGAGGTCTATCGTCGGGTGCTGTCACTGTGGAAGACGAACTCTGGGAATCAGATATGTTAACTATTATTGATTCTATTTCTTCATTATGAATTTCTATGCGGGAGAGTGCATCTGCGTTACAATTGTTTTTGCCTTTTTTATAAACAACTGTAAAGTTAAATTCGGAAAGTTTTAGTTTCCACCTAGTGAGCCTTGAATTAGGGTCTTTTAAGTTCATAAGCCAGAGTAAAGGTTTGTGATCTGTTACTACTTTAAATTTACGTCCAAAGAGATAATGCCTAAAATATTTGGTAGCCCAAACAATTGCAAGGAGTTCTTTTTCTATAGTGGAATAGTTTATCTCGCTATCGTTAAGAGTTCTTGACGCATATGCAATAGGTCGATCGGAACCGATGGATCCTTGAGACAGAATAGCACCAATCGCGACGTTAGAAGCATCTGTGGTAAGTATGAAGTCCTTTGTAAAGTCAGGATATTGTAATATAGGGTCATTAGTCAACAGTATTTTACAGTTTTCAAAGCATTTTACGTATTCGGGGGTTAAATTTATCTTTGCGCCTTTTTTTAAACATTTAGTCAGAGGTTTCGTTAATCGGGCAAAATCTGGTATAAATCTACGATAATACCCTAGTAATCCTAAAAAACTTTTGATTTGTTTTGTAGTCCTTGGTATGGGATATTTTAAAATAGCGTTTATTTTATCTGGGTTAGGTTTTACGCCTTCAGGTGTTATAATATGGCCTAAATAAGGAGTCTCATGCTTTAAAAATTCAGATTTATCCATTTGAATTTTAAAGTTTGATTCACGTAGTCTATGAAAAATTTTCTTAAGATTCACCATGTGTTCCTGTAGTGACGTGGAGAAAACCAAGATATCATCTAAATAGACTACACAAATGACATTTTGGAGACCTCTGAGCACGTTGTCCATTACCCTTTGGAAGGTGGACGGCGAGTTTTTTAAACCCATTGGCATACGTAAAAATTCGTAATGGCCATGGTCAACATTAAAAGCTGTTTTATGTATATCTGAGGGATCCATTTCTACTTGATAAAAACCGCTAGCTAGGTCTAAAGTGGTGAAATACTGACATTTGCCTAGTTTGTCTAGAATATCGTTTATATTGGGAATGGGATATTTATCGTCTATGGTTTTTTCGTTAAGTTTTCTAAAATCAACTACTAACCGCCATTTAATTTTCCCTGAGGCATCAGTTTTTTTTGGTACGATCCAGATAGGTGCGCTCCAAGCGGATGTCGAGGGTTGAATAATTCCCTGGTCTAACATTTTTGAAATCTGGTTTTGGACTTCTTGCCTATGTACTTGGGGATATTTATAGCTTTTGCTAAATACTGGGCTTTCATCTGTTGTATTAATTCGGTGCTTTATTTTATTAGTGAAAGTTAGGGGTTCATCTTCTAAATAAAACACGTCTGAAAATTCCTTACATAATTTTGATAAATTAGCTGTCTCCTCTGCATTTAAATGGTCCGTGCGCAACTTTGATAACACTTGTCGCGTGCGCTCATTCGAGGAATTTGTTACAGGTGCAAGTTGTTCGTAATTAATATGTGTCTGGTTCTTAGAAATCAATGCGTCAAGTTCCTGATTGTCTGTTAAAATTGTCTGTTCGTCTAAAGTTAATATGATGTCATCACAGGTGGGGTTTCCTATTTCAATTATACCGTGGCAGTTAACTACTGAAGTTATGCATTCGGGAATAAGGCAATTGTTAACCACTTGTTCCTTTATCAAGATATCTCCATCAGATACATTTAAAGGAACTTTTACGAATTTTGATGTGCGTGCCGGTATAACTTCTTTAAAGCATATGGAATTCTGAGAAGTGTATTGTAATATCGTATTATGTGAGAATTTAGTCTTTAATATAAAATCTTTAAGGTCGATTTTAGCTTCCCATTTTTTCAGTAAATCCTGTCCGATAAGTCCGTCAAAGTAACTATGGAATTTATATACATATAATTTAATGTATTCTGGGGATCTAAACTCTGGAAAACATGGAATTGTAATAGAATAGTTGTTTCTAGTG
This sequence comes from Deilephila porcellus, assembly GCA_905220455.2. Lineage (NCBI taxonomy): Eukaryota > Metazoa > Arthropoda > Insecta > Lepidoptera > Sphingidae > Deilephila > Deilephila porcellus. The sequence goes on along the minus strand of LR999997.1, from coordinate 1,486,524 downwards.
GTTGCGTGCACATTTGTAACTTCGAATGGATCAATATTAAGTGGTATGTCTGAAAAATACTTCTGAATGGCTTCAGGACTAATAAAGGATTGATTAGCTCCTGTGTCAATAAGTAGTTTCAAGGGTGGGTTTTGAATCTGTATGTATGGTAAATGCCTTTGACTGTGTGTATTTAACTCTATTCTGGGGCATTTGATTCCGAGTCCGAGTGAAAATTTGAAGAATTTTCTTGTGGGTTTACCGATTCTTGATTTTGTGGGTTGGGATGGTTATAGGAATTATGGTCGTAAAGTTCATACTCAAATGGTGGGTAAAGTCCGTTATATTCAGGTTGAAAACTATTGTAATCATAGAATTCGTCTACGTGGGGATCAATAAAATCATTTAAGTCATTTGTGTTAATTTCCCTTGTTTTAAAATAATTATTTGGCGGTGGGTTACCATGCACTCGCCAGTCATGCCTTAAAGGAGGCAATGTGCGTGCTACGGGGTGACTGATGCCACTCATTGGCTGAGGATAGTTATTATTAGTAAGGGGTTGGGATTTGGGTGGGATTCTAAATCCTGTTGTCATGTTAGACCGTGGCAGGGATCGGAACATTTGTTGAGTCCTGGATGGTCCTTGCATGGGATGCCCAAATTGTCGTTGTACATTGGGTTGTAAATTAGTGTGACCTTGAAATTGGGGATGAAAATTTTGTGTTGGTCTAGGGTTAAAGTGTAAGGTTGGTGAGTTCAGGGGGTGTGAGTAAGGGTTAAGGGGTATGAAGGGTTTCCTACTCGTGTTGCTAATGTGTGTGCTTACCTGCTTATTTTGCATGTATAGAATATTGAGTTCTTCTTGAGCGTACTCTAGGGCAAGCTCTATGGTGTTAGGTCGCATGCATCGGATGCGTGAACCTAGAGGCTCTCGTAACCCTTTCAGGTAAGTTTGTAATGCTATTTTTTTATAAAGTTGCCTTTTGGCTTCTATTGTGGTAGCTAAAGTCTCGTGCAGCTGGATGTACGTTGAAATAATGCTAAGTAAATTTTGGACTCGCTCATAGAAAACACTTGGGGTATCATTGTCTTGTTTTAACATTGAAAGATCAGTATATAAAGATGACTCATCCCTATGATCTGAAAAAGTATTCACTAATGTGGTCCTTATACTTTGCCAATCACTGGGGGTACCATTTGTGGCTAATGATCGTGCGGCTGGCCCTACAATTTTATTAAGTATTCCATTGAGTAATGAATAATTTTGGAGATCGTAGCCAGGCGAAAGGTTTACATACTTTAATACTAATTCATCACATATTTGCAGAAATCTAATGAGTACATTACTATCTCCGTTAAATTCTGGCACGAAGCGTAAAGACTTATAAATCTGATCAATAATGTCGCCTTGACTTGCTGGACTTTGCGCGACTACCTGTTGAGGCCTTTCCATTTCGTCAAAATTCTCTTCTATGCTACTTAAATTACGATACGCGTCTCTTTGCTCGGTGCGAAGAGCGCTTCTTCTATCAACTATAATTTCCCTACTTGATCGTGGGTGGAACATATAAATTCTAGGAATTAGGATCAACTACTCTATATACTAAGGAAAATTAACTAGGAATGACAACCAAATCTATAAAATTGTGCAACTCACAGTATGTATTTAGCAAAATACATGGTCTCGTGGTGATGGACGTCGATGTCTGGAAGTCTCACCCGGCGGGTCCTTAATCTGCGTCTGGATCCTCGATGGTCCTGCTCCTCCGATGGCTTCCCGTTCGTTGAGATAGTCGACGCGTCGACGATACGACTATCAGCGCGGTTACGATTTATGGATACACGCACTGACTCGACTATCCTACCGACTGCGCCAGTTACGTTAGTCGCCTTCGGAAGGTGGTTTTTAAAAACACAAATTTAATTAGGACAAAATTTAATATAATCAATTATTACAAATTGAACTAAAACTAATTATAAGCACTAATAAATTTGGTTGTCGCGACTTCCCTCGACGGCGATCGAAGAAGAAAAGCGTTGCTGCCCGGTGATGGTGGTCCGACGATGCAGGTGGGTCATCGGCGTGACTTATTAGTATGGAATCTGCCGATTGTGCAGATTCGTGGGAACTTTTTGGGAGTTTCGTTAGGGGCGACACGTAACAAGCTCCATAATGTTAGTACAGCTTAATAAAGATATTTTTATTAAAACCACAACATTAAAAATGGTGAAACACAAAATTTTTAATGATCGAGAGGGTATTAAGTTTTTCGGAACAGTTTTACAAGCACCCGACATGGGTTGTGAAATATAAGTTTATGGGTTTTCGGGTGAGGCAATCTACTTTGTATGAGCTTTTCGATTTGATTATTCTTATGAGTTATCTGGGACGGGATTGTGTACTCGGTATGGAGATAAACTCGCCCTTAATTATATCTTGGGAATCTATTTATTAAGAGTCCAAGAATCTCCACATCCACCTGTTTGAAGCAGCCTGGATCCAACTTCCTGCTAATCTAACCAGGACGGGACGGAAATAAGCACAGCAAATTATGGGTCATTCTAGTGACAGTTCTATCTGTCAGGGATTTGCAGGCGTGAACTTATTTTAAGTTATTTTTCTTACCGACTTGCCCTTCTCTTTCTTGCCCTTCTTCTTCTTGGCTTTCGGTTCTGAAATTAAAAAGTACATCATCATCTCTAAAATTGAAAGGGAGCGTTTTGGACTGAAAATATGACAGAGTCAACCCGGTTGGTCTACCACGGGGTATAACAAGGAGTTATTAGAAAGAAAAAGGACATGTAACTAGGTCATTAAGCAGGAGCAGTTGTTAAAATGATTTGCAATAATTTCTATGGTACGTAAAGTCCGCCAACTCGCACTAAGCCAGCGTGATGGACTATATGGCCTAACCCCTCTCAATCGTACTGTGGGTTGTCGAGGAGGCGTGTGCCCTGCAGTGGGATGTATATGAGCTGATACAGATACAGTTGTTAAAAACAAAGCAATGACTTTTCGCTCTTGTTTCTTGAAGAACAGGTCATCATCGTATTAGCTCATTGCTGAGCACGGGGCTCCCTGTACAACCGAAAGTTTCATTCAGAGGGTTTAGGGTAATCCACCACACTAGCCTAGTGCGGGTTAGTGGACTTCATGAGACATTCTTGCATAGATGTCTATGATGTGGGTTTCCCATTAAATTTTTCTACACTGTTATAGAAAAAATTTAAACGCCCGTAATATCTCTTGACAAATTGCTAAGTTTGGAGTGTGTGGTGGATGGTAATGGACTAGACGCGGCTGCCAACACGTTCACGGTGGTTTCGGGTTCAAATCCCAGGGCACACCTCCGACTTTTCATGTGTGTTGATAGTCAATCACCATGCACAAGTTATAACGGTGAAAGAAAACATCGCGAAGAAACCAGCATGCTTTAGCGATTTCTAAGAATTTCTATGGTATGTAAAGTCCGCCAACGCATAGTGGACTATACGGCCTAACCCCTCTTAATCGCGCTCTCAATTGTAAAGAAGGCCCGCGCCCTGCAGCGGGACTTATATGGGCTGATACAATACAGTACAATTGCTAAGAGATCATCAAGTCATAGAGTTAAAAGAACTGATAAAAAGTTGTTGTACACACCCTTCAAAAAGTTATGGATGTCATTTATACATGGGAGTCACAAAATCGATGGTAAAACAATAAAAAAACGAATGTGTAGTGTAACTCACCTGATCAGGAACGCACGTTGCTATAGCAACCGTGGTATGGACCCAACAACGAATATAAGCTCTCATGCTTGTCACCCACTGTACTTTTTAAGACCGAGGCAAAATCGGTTGGATTCGCTCTATTACAAGTCCAGAATACTTTATTTATAAAATTCTATCTTTATTAAAATTGACATAATACTTATCATATGAATGTACCAGAACGCCCCCCTCTTCTCAAAAGTTTTATTTAAGAATAAAAGTAGCTTCAATACCCGCTCCATGGTTATCTCTGTGCCAAATTTCATTACAATCGGTTTAATGGATTACTCAATTTTAATAGACGAAGCTTCTTTGTCAGTTATCGATAGAATCCCTTTGGGAACCGAACGGTATATCCATCTCTCCTCGATAGTTATTCCATCTGGACTGGTGCCATTGAGAGATGCATTGTGGTTGCTTTGTCGCCCATACTAATATTACAAAGATGAAGAGTTCGTTTGTTTGTACGAGGTAACCTCAGGAACTACTGGTTCGAATAGAAGAATTATTCAAGTGTTGGATGTCACATTTATCGAGGATGGCTATAGGCTACATAAAATCACGCTATGAATAGGAGCGAAGCATCAATGGGATATGTTGCTAAGACGGAGAAAATTTACCCTTGGTTTTTGGTGTGGAATTGAGTATCTATGTTGAGTATTGTGTTCCGGTTTGAACGACATTGTAGCCAGAGTAACTACTGGTCATATTGAGACTTAACATCTTATGTCTCAGGATGGCGAGCACAGTGGAATTGCAAGCACTGCCTTGTAATACATGGTGTTGTTTGGTTTTGCTACTGTCCATGAGCGGTCGTATCGCTTACCATCAGGCGAATGGCATGCTCGTCTCGCCATTCATTGCAATAGAAAAAGAAATCTACACCCGGACAAATCTGGACCAGGACGCTTATTACTCATTCTCAATTTTTACTATAAAGCCTGGGATGAAAGCTACCTTCAATAACAGGTGGGAGGGACTCGAAGGAAGCGCTGGTGTATGAAGTGTCTGTGAACTGGACTTCCTCTGGTTCTGGTTCCAGGTCTGTGGTGGCCACCAGGACTTCCTCCTGGATCTCGGCTTCTAGAAGACGAAAATGATTATTAGCCACAGAAATTCTGCTGACCATAGAACCATATGGTCTTTCAAGCGAAAGGTAGGAAGGAATCTTCTGGTCTTTATTTATTTCTGGTAAGTGTATTTGTTGGGTTTTGACATTGTTTCTAACTTTCTAGTTACGTAGGCAGCTTCAGTGTTGCAGCTGGTTGAGCCTGTCCTTCTTGATTGCAACCTTCAATGGGTCATCTTTTCACCTTGAGGGAAGATAGATGCTGCATTTTCGGGTACTTTCGTTATAATAATTTAATACCAATACTTAATAAAATAATGGAATAATTTTATTGTTCTTACCTGCCTCACTCTCATCCTGAAAATAAGACCAAATATCATATTAATTAAATCCATAAAAATGTTATGGCCATCACGCACGTTCAAGTGCGTTTGCGCAAACGCGAGTTTGCACCAGTCTCGAATCGAAAATTGGAACGAAGTTTGCGCAGTTATTTGCCAACACTCGTTCCAGTATACTGATGCAAACTCAGACTTGCACAGCTATATCATTACGTGTGTGTGTGCCATTACAGAAACACTGTTACTTTGGACTACGGTAGGAATGGGTCCGACGTACCACTGTGTCATTAAACCAAAATGAAGTAGATTTACTGTAGCATTTCTTTCGGTACTCCCATCCTTTTCCCTCCTATTTAAAAAGCCTGGCTATAATACAGGTGCTCGCAGATGCTCAAGTGCGGTTTCATTTACCATCAGCTGAACCGCTTGCTCGTTTCTCATCATCATTTTATTATCACCAAGATGTTCAGCTTAAAGTATAATGTGGGTGTTTTGCCCCAGTAATTACTCTTCATTAAAGATCAACCTCCGTGGCGCAATTGGTTAGATGTCGGCTGTGAAACGAGAGGCCGGGGGTTCGACTCCCGTGAATGTTTGTGAGGCCCACAAGTATTTGTCTCGGGTCTGGGTGTTTGTGAGACTCGAAAAGTCTCTCGTAGCTTCTGATACCCATGACACAAGACTTATTTGATCTTAATGTGGGGTCAGGACTATGTATGTGACTGTTGGGTGTATTTATTTATTATTTATAGATGAAATTTACTTCTTATTGCACCACGCTCGCCTAATGCGGGTTGGTGGACTTTACAATAGAAAATCTTTTAAAGATTTCTATGGTATGCAGGTTTACTTACGATGTTTTCTTTCATCATTAAGGTGACCGAAATAGGTCCAAGTTCTTTAAAAATCAGAGGTCTGCTTTGGGTTACAACAAATTTTCCAAATTATATAAATAGAGGCGCATGACATACCTTCCCTTTTTTGTCTTTCTTAGCCATTATACAAAACTAATTAATTTATTATCAAAAATATATGTAAATGATTTCAAAGAATTATCAAATGCGTCAGCTTTGACGCACGACCGTCATCCATTGCAAAAGGTTTATTTACTGGCCTTCATATTAAGCGCTCTGTAAACTATCAAATTGTTTGTCAACTTTTACGTGTTTGTCAAATTATTTGACATTATGCAGCTTTGTTTGACGCGTTTGTCAAACAGGCTACGTGTTTGACGTGTTTGATGAAAATCTGGATTGACGGCGCTTTTGGCCTAGTAAATAGTTATCTGTGACCGAATCTACAAGCAAAACGTTTGGTCTTTTGTTTGATGAAAACGTGAAGTTTGACCAACCAATTTGCCAAACATATTTGATTGTTTACAGGGTCCCTTACGCATAAGTTGTAGAGGTCACATTTTACATACATAAGTTACGCCTGTAACCTTGTAAGGATAGGCAGGGGTACCACTCTCTCTCTTCAGCCACTGTAAGTCCACTGGACATAGGCCTCTCCCAATGATCTCCACATCGACCTGTTGGAACCAGCTGCATCCAGGGACTTTAGTACCACTAGCTTTGGGATATTCGTATTTCGTGTCCGCCTGGATATCTTGCATTCACAGTAGTTAAGAAGCCGTCATAGTGAGCCACGTGTGTCGCGTTTCGGGTTCTGTATATCCGGATACAATCAGGCATTATAGTGTCGAAATCAAGAGACTACGCCTGTGGATCATCATCAGCCTATATTAGTCCATTGCTGGACATAGGCCTCCTCAAAATGCGCCATTTCACCCTGTCTTCGGCTTGTCGCATCCCACATCTGCCAGCGACCTTTCGCAAATCGTCACTCCACCTAGCTGGAGGGCGTCCTACACTACGCTTGCCAAGGCGCGGTCTCCACTCAAGAACACGTTTACTCTAGCGGTAGATGATGATAATGATGAGAACCACGCAGTTGTCAGTCATGACTCAGCATGAATGGGCAGGCTCGTCCTGGGCGGTACCCCTGTCTCATTGGAGATCGACTTGAAGCCGCAGCTTTGTTGTCCCGTTTCGTTCGGTGAGTGAAATTGCTGGATGCCCAATAACCCTTTCCTATTCCCCTCCTTTTTCCTTCCCTCCCCCCTCCCGATTGAATAGGCAATACAACCATGATCTAGCGTTGTGGATGATCATGCAGTGAACACTTACCAGGTGACCTGTTTGCTCGTTTGGGCTTAGGTAATAAAATAAAACAATCAGGATTGTGCCCATTTTGAGGTTATTAGGTAAATTAGATTCGCTTTTATTGTGTACCTACGTATTGTATTGTTAAATAGACATCATAAATATTAAACAGATGACGAAACTGCCTTCAAATGTATGAAATGTTAGATTTTTCAATTTGTTTTATTGCAAAGAATACTAGTACACTGCCACAAACTTAACTGGCCCGGTGGCCAAAAGAGGAACTAACGACGCCATTTTGAAATGGCAATCTGCTTGCCATTCGCTGACATTACGCCAACATTTTACCCATGTACTTTCTTTCAAATTGCCAGGTGTTTAACGTCAAGTCCAGATACATATTAAGTAGTGTGTGCGTATTCTCATATTTTTAACGAACTTCAAACTAGTAGGTTATGATTTAGTCACATACCAATGTATTATTAATGGAACTGCACTATATATACATAATAACATAATAGTATCTTGGATATTATTTTTAATTCGACGACTTATTTACCCACTTTGTTGCTTAATTTATTTTTACTGGCAACACCAAATGCGATAACAGCGACTCTCTCACCGGGTCAGAAAAGTTTGTCTCACTATAATAGTCGGTAAGAGCGATACGACCGCTATTTGTACTTTATTATTAAATATTCGTTTTGTTATTTTGATTTGTTTTGTGTCCAAAAAAGAATAAATAAATAAATAAAGAATGGCGAGACGAGTATGCCATTCGCCTGATGGTAAGCGATACGACCGCTCATGGACAGTAGCAAAACCAAACAACACATGAATTACAAAGCATTGCTTCGCACTCGACAGCGCTCGCCATCCTGACACATTAGATGTTAAGTCTCAATATGTCCAGTAGTTACTCTGGCTACAATGTCCTACAAACCGGAACACAACAGTGCATTAACACTGCTGTTTGTTGGAGAAATAGACATTGCGTTGGTAACTACCCAGGGGCCTCCCACATATTATATATGAGAGACATTTACCACCAGTACCTCCTTCCTATAATTCTGGGCCCTTCCTTCGTGGCGAGAAGAAGCATTTTCGCAGGCCGGCATTATTGTGTCGATAGGCTTTCGATACTCTGTCTAGACGGCATTGCACTTACCGTCAGGTTCAGTGCAGTCACTTACCGTGGAAAGATAAAAAAATATCTATTTCACACACATATATACATAAACACACGCCTTTATCCCAGAAATGGTAGGCAGAGGCGCCATCAGGACACCCACATTTCGGCTTGTATGTTCCGTCCCATGATGTGATAGTGGGCGAGCCTATCGCCATATCGGGCACAAATTCCTGACTGCGGGCTGATAATGAATAGAAAAACCCAATATCACTTTGCCCGACCCGGAATTCGAACCCGAGACCTCAACTTTGTAGTCGTACCGTAGTACAATTACGCCACCGAGGCAGTTTCACGAAACCAAGTATTTTCATGTTCAACCTTCGACTTTGTTCAGTATGTTTTGAAGAAAATGATACCACATTATACGAGTAGAATAACCAATAAGGAATTGTCAAAAAACGGTGGGACATAATTAAATAAAACATTATTGAATTATCAAAGTATACATACATTACAAGTACTTATACTACATTTGACAGCCTCCGTGGCGCAGTTGGTTAGGCGCCGGCTGTGATACGAGAGGCAGCGGGTTCGATCCCCGCACCGAGACAAATGTTTATGAGGCCCACAGATATTTGTCTCGGTTCTGAGTGTTTGTGAGACCGAAAAGTCTCTCGTAGCTTCTAATATCTGTATAATATCTGTATAATCTTTATTGTACACAAAAGAACATAACAACACAAAGAAATAAAATAATACAAAAGTACAAAAGGCGGTCTTATCGCTCTGAGCGATCTATGCCAGACAACCTTTGGATGGATATAGGGGAAGGAGAGAGAGAGAGGGCAGTGTAAAATAAAGAATAAATGCTCAAAAACAAAAACAAAAAAAAACAAATAAGTAACTGATTCAAATACTATTAATACATATATGCAACAAGATAAACATACGATATATAAACACATATAAATTTATGAATATATAAACATACATATACATACATATATAAAATATATATATATATATAATTATTATACTATGAAATATATAATATGAATGACAAATAGCAATAGAGAAAAAACAGTATTGATCAATGTTTATTGCGAAAGGTAATACTCTTTCATCAGCTTTTTGAAAGACGACAAAGTTTGAGCCTGTCTCACCGCTATAGGAAGAGCGTTCCATAATCGGACAGCTTCGACAGTAAAGGATTTATACGTAAATGTTGTGATGTGTACGGGCATTCTCAGTTTCAGATTCTCTGACGATCTCAAGGATCTCGTATGTGACTTATGAAGAAAAATAAATCGGTCTTTAAGGTAAGAAGGGGACAGAGGATTAAATAAAATATTGTATAAAAGAGAGAGAATGTGAGTATTCCGACGAAGCCGTATAGGTAACCACTTAAGCTTAGCACGAAACTCAGAAACATGATCATATTTGCGTAGTCCAAATATAAATCTGATACAGAAGTTTTGGAGACGCTCAAGTTTATTAAGTTGGTCTTACCCACGGTAATACCCACGACACAAGACTTAATTGATCTTAATGTGGGGTCAGGACTGTGTTTGTGACTGTTGGGTGTATTTATTATTTAAACCAAGCTTACTTTGAACACGTGAAGAGTCCACCGTGGCCTATTAACATTCGTGTCAGCGTATTGTTATGTAAAGTATTGTGGCCGTGAGTTGTTTAATGCTTATTAATCATTCATTTGGCTGTGGTGTCGAAATATGCTGAATCACTTAAATGTTAAGTGGAAGAAAACATTCAATTTACGCTTAGCGAACAAAAGTCCGCGCACACGAGTCGGGCATTAGCAATGCGGTAAAGGCATGTTGTTGTCATTCATGACTCTTCTTTATGACTTTTCTTCTAATATCATACATACATACATAAACTCACGCCTTTATCCCCGCAGGGGTAGGCAGAGGCGCCACCAGGACACCCACATTTCGCCTTGTATGTTCCGTCCCACGATGTGATAGGGGGCGAGCCCACCGCCATATCGGGCACAAATTCCTGACTCCGGACTGATAATGAATAGAAAAATCCAATATCACCTTGTCCGACCCGGGACTCGAACCCGAGACCTCAGCTTTGTAGTCGTATCGTAGTACAACTACGCCACCGAGGTCTTCTAATAAATATTTAAATATACTTTGTTACTAGCTTCTGCCCGCAAACTTCGTCTGCGTGATTAACTTTATTTGAATTTCGCATCCCGTCCCGTCTCATTTTTACTCAAGGCATGTCATCCAGGCCCATCCCATAACTTTGAGTATAAAAAAGTAACAAATATATCGGAATTTCTTTTACGTCTCACGGGAACATTATATTTTTCAGGATAAAATGTAGCCCAAGTGTTAATCCAGGGTGTCGGATACCTCCTTATCAACTTTAATCTAAACCGTTTCTGAGTACATCGCGCTCAACCGCACAGAAAAAAATCTAAAAATCATTGTTTTGGGTTCTATTCATCGATATCAATGTTACACTAGATAAGACATTCAGTACAAAAAATGTGTCCCACCTACTTGCGGTGCATGCACTGCACATGAATCAGTTTGCTTCGTGACAGTGACAGTGCAGTACGCCTTATCGCATTCGTTTAAAAGTAATAAATGAATGTTTCGCCGTCAAACCGAAAGCAAATCGTCTGATGTTACAATATTTTAATAAAATACCAGGTAAGTGATGTAATATTGCAGTGTGCTTTAAAAATACGGGGGCACTTTATTTCTTTGACGTGTCTCGTCTATCGGTAGAATATAAGTCAATGGTTCTATTACGTTAATTCAGTTAATATTAGTTTTTTCATCCATCTTCCATGTACAGACATCGATCGGTTTCAAAATTATATGTGTAGATAATGCAAATGTTTTACCAAAGTACTGTAAACTAGAATTTTAATTGAAATAAATAAGTAATTTTCAATTTCAGAAAGTCAATTGCTAAATTTTTAAAGTAACTATTTTGAAAAAAATAATTATCAAGAAATGAAAAAGCAAGAAAAGTTTTACACTAAAAGGCGAATTGCCTAGGTATAGCTAGCTGAAAACCACAACAAATTAAACAATAAACATAAAAAATAATAATATACACTCCGAACATACAAAACTGGAGACAATATACACTCCGCCTAGTCAATTGCACACAGCTAGAACATAACTACAAATAACAATAGTAAAACAATATTTAAAGTAAAATCGACTCACCGTAACAGCTCTCGAAGTAGTAAGGTCGCCGGCGAGTGGTGATTGATGAAAATGTCGATATACAGCGCCAAAAAAACACATGTACCTAGTGGTATTTTCTATTTGCACTATTTTCTACTCTACAGACTTTCGAGATATCGAAACTAAGCTCACAACATTGTAAGATATGGATAGAAAGCAAACTATCCTAAACAATTATCTAATCACTTATTAAATTTAACCTAGAAATATAATAAAGGAACACTATTACACTAACCTATATGAACACTATTTAAAAATAGACGTGAAAAAAATGGAGATCAAATACACACCGTACATATTTGTATGGGTATGTATATTAGAGTCTAAATAATAATGGAAATGAAAAAACAGACACACGCTGAAAATTGTATTGTACATAGCTAGGAATATCACAAAAGTAATAAAACAATGTACAGAAATATAAGTAAAATCTACTCACCGAAATACCGCTCTCGAAGTATGGTCGCTGACGACTGCTATAGGTAAACAGCACGAAAAAACACATCACCATTGCTCACTAAACTATAGACTTTACGCGAGAGATCCAGCAGCGAGCACGTCCGGAGCGCTCAGCTGCTTGCGAGAGACTGACTGAACTGTACGATAGATCGAGAAGGAAGAGACAAACTACCCTACAACTTTGAAGTGGCAGGATTTTCTTCACACCTGCTATTTATTTTTATTTTTCACGAAATATGTTCGACAAACGACCCATCTGGTGGTGATTATTTGTTTAAGTTTTTTATGACCTATGTTTGTGTAGTGATTAAATTATTTATCATTTGGTAATTTATTATCGCCCGGTAACATTATGAACACTTGGATCAATCAAATTGATGAAGGAAAGGGGCAAATGAACAATGTAAAATGTTAATAAGTTTTGCCTACTCATTTTTACTATTAGTTGAAGAATGTGACGATGTAAGGTTTTATTGTACAGAGGGTCCAGCAAGGAGGAGGACTTCGCTATTTGATACTAAGCTTTATTCTTTTCACGAGAGGCCGTGGGTTCGAATAAATGTTAGTGAATTGTAAATGAATCAATAGCTATTTATTTTGGGTATGTGACATGTGTATTGTACAACTAAAAATGTCTTAGCTTTTCATATCCAACAAAAGATCAGTGTAGGATCAGCACTATTTGGGACAATAAGTTATGTTTTAGATGAAAATAAATAACATAACTTTCCAAAATTTTAATAATAAAATGTTGAAATATTCGCCTTAACTAAAATTGCAAATCACCTTTATCACTTGAATGACATCAATGCCCAGTATTACTTTTCAACAAGTCGCTCGTATTACGATTTAATAATACAATTTCTGGTTTACCATGGGTTTTCTTGAGGAAAGAGATTTGACAGATGTGCCAACAATCCCTGAATATTTTAAGGGAAAAGTGGTTTTAATTACGGGAGGTTCTGGTAAGATTCATTATAATATTTATAATAAGTTCCTACTTTTTGCAAGGAAAGTATGTTATAAAAACATTTGCCAAGTTTACCTGTTTCTTTTTTTTTTAATTTTTTTTTGAAATAAAGTACATTATGTTTTAAAATAGTCTCGCAAAACCAAATGCTTGGGAACTTTGAACTTATGATCAAACATAAATATAACTTTGACTTTCCAGTCGAAACAAGACATTAAAATTGGACACAAACTAATTAACAACAAAATTATCACATTATTGAAAGCATTTTTTGGTATTTTTTAATTTATTCGTGAGGATTTGTAATTAAAATGACAGAGATACCTCTCTGTACAATCTCACTTACTAAACGAGAAGCGACAGACAGCAAAGCTGTTAATTAGCGTTGATTTTCTACGAGGCAGTGGTATCGCCACGGACAACCATGTCTATTCATGCTGAGCCTTGACTGACAACAGCATGGCTCTACCGCTTATCAAACACAAGATTTGTATTAGTTTGAGTTCAAGACTATGTATGTGACTGTTGGGTGTATATTTTATGATAAGCCCAGTCAAATATATACCAAGATTAGGTATTTTCAAATAGTTTATGATAATTTGTTTTATTATGTAAATGAATGTTACTTGTTTTATAAGAAATTTGTGACTTTATTTCAGATTTTATATTTTGTTATTCTCCTTAGCAATTGGGTAAATCAACTTTTTCTTGCTTTGGACAACCGTACCAGGTCCCAGATTTGTATTAATATAAATAATACCAAAACGTATTTTCTTTATAATACATAATCAATGAATACACACTTAAATCAATGTATTTAAGGCAAAAATATATTTTTTATTATTGTGTCACCTTCATTTGAGAGTGGTCCGGGGGACATTTGGGTAATTTTTATGTCAAATTCTGTGTCCCCTTCACTACTTCTAAACTAGAAACTCATCTACACCGAAATAAATACTCAGACGCAGTGAATATAAAATCATAGAACAGATATTTATGGTTTTTATTTTTAGGAAAACATTTTATAAAAAAAGAAATGTTTTTATTTTATCTATTTTTTTGTGAATTGTTCTTGTCCCACAAAGTTAGTGCATTGTACTGAGTCATTCGGACAACTAGTCTTTGATTACAAATCCAAAACAGAGATGGCCCTGTAGTATCTGAGATAACAAGTAAGTCTGTCTAGTAAACAATAGTTCAAGCCGCAATGTTGAATTAACGTCAGCGAAGGCGGCAGGCGGCCGAACATCGTGACGCGGAGTGGGTGTTTTTATTGTTTGTCCCCTGGACCGGCGCGAAAATTGAGTAAGTAGATTAGTTACATTAATCAATTGCTATTGCTCAGTTCACTTTAGTTCTGCACTTTATGTTAACAATGTAATCAAGCACAGTTAACAAATACTCTTTATGAAAAGACACATAATTTAAAAAATGTCACTCGGACAACCAGTCTTTTGGACAACTAAATCAGTTGTCCGTGGGACTTTAAAAGTTGTCCTTAGGACAAATACCATGTACCCAACACGGGATGATCGGTTTCTTGTGAGTCGCGCATTGAGAAATCGCAAGTCTTCGTATGTGTACCTTAAGAACAACCTCGAAGAAGTAAGAAATGTGCATATTAGTCTATGGACGGTCAGGAGGAGGCTTGTCGCGGCCAATATACGCAGTCATCGCCCGGCCCGCGGCCCTACGTTACTCCGTGAGCACAGAGTTGCCAGGCTTAGGTTTGCTCGAAATTGTGAGTCATGGACTCAAGAAGACTGGAATAGGGTATTGTTCTCCGATGAAGCCAGGATATCTCTGTTCGGTGAAGATTGACGTCGGCGAGTGCTACGAAGACGAGGAGAACGCTTTGCAGAGGCTTGTTTTGAAGAAATCACACCTTATGGTGGGGGCTCTGTTATGTTTTGGGCAGGAATAAATTCAATGGATCGTACAGAGTTAGTCTTCATTGAAAACGGCTCACTGACTGGACATCGATACATAACGGAAGTTCTAATTCCTCATGCACAACCCGCATTGGCCGCTTTAGGCGAAGACTCAATTTTTATGGACGACAACGCTCGCGCCCACCGGTCTGGCGATGTGGAAGCGTATGTGCAAGAGGTCGGCATTCGTCGTTTGGATTGGCCAGCTCGAAGTCCCGACCTCAATCCTATAGAGCATGTCTGGGACGTTCTGAAACGGCGCGTGAGATCAGTACAACCGGCTCCGTAGACCATCAGAGAGCTGAAGAATGTGATTACCGCGGAGTGGGAACGTATTCCGCAAGCAAGTATCCGGGATATCCTCGCTAGCATACCCAGACAAATTCAAACTGTGATTTCATCTAGAGGGGGTCACACTCGATACTAAACATTTATCTGCTTTTACTTTATTAAAGAAAAAGCAAACAAAAATCTTTTTTTTAAACTTTTACTTCACGAGCATATGCACTACTAGCGAGCATACACTACTAGTGAACTTAGCATTAAAACCCATACATTTTATCAAAATTTTGTGATAATACTGACGAAAACGATTATTTGCTTATTAATTTACAAAATTGTGAAAGTAAAACTACCTATAATTATCAAACAAACCAATAGTAACATTTGAAATGGTTCATTGCTTAAGTGCCCGTTTTTTTTGCAAATGAGTTTATATCAAACCCAATTTTCCTATGGACAACCAAAAGTCCATCGGACAACTATGATGTCCCCATATAAAAATGGAATCAAATCTCAAATAATTTTATTTTAAACATTTTATTATGTAAATTTCATATATTGACGGGTAGCTAAGTATAAAAGCAACATAAATATATATATATATTTAATATTTTCTGGTTTAATACTATGTAAATTAAACTTTTAACGTCATACAAAATTGATGGTTGTCCAAGAGACACTATTTCTTAAAATATTAGGAGTACTATGCGTAATATCTCAAATTGACTACTTTGAAATTTAGATATACACCCGACTTGATTTATAT
Source organism: Deilephila porcellus (assembly GCA_905220455.2). Taxonomy (NCBI): domain Eukaryota; kingdom Metazoa; phylum Arthropoda; class Insecta; order Lepidoptera; family Sphingidae; genus Deilephila; species Deilephila porcellus. The sequence goes on along the minus strand of LR999997.1, from coordinate 1,470,438 downwards.
TTACAGTGTTAAATTACAGATAAAAAAATATTCACACTAAAAAAAATATTGAACTAGTTGTCCAGGTGACTGATTTTATAAGACTTCAGTGCGCTTACAAGCTAAAAATAGCCAATTCTGAAAGAAAAGTGCTCTGCTGTATGCAGATTCGTAAAGTAGAATATATATTCTAACTTCTGAAACTATTAAATATTTAAAAAATCAATACTTGAAAAAATATGGCAAAATCATAACCTGTGCACTAAATAGTTGATTTACCCAATTAGTCTTTTGATATTTAGAATGTAAGTACTTTGGATTAAGTCTGTAAACTTGCATTTTATTAATAAATAAATATGTATGATTGCAGGTTTCATGGGCAAGATTCTGATAGAGAAACTACTATACTCCTGCTCCGATTTGGACAGAATTTACTTACTAATGAGGACTAAAAAGGGAGTACTACCAGAGGACAGATTAAATAAGATTTACTCAGCTGGCGTAAGTAGAATTTTACTAAGTTTTGTGTGGTTTTGGGTAAAGAACATAGCGCGGGGAAATGTTATGTACCCCTAATTAAAATATAATTGATTAATTACATTTACCATTATGTTACACAAGAGGGCCGGCAGCGACTGCATGCGTGAAGCAGCAGACCGGGCTCTGTGGCGTACCTTGGGAGAGGCCTATGTCCAGCAGTGGACTGCAGCGGGCTAATGATGATGATGATTATGTTACCTTATGTTATGTTTAGTTTTTCCACTTTCAAATGTATTTATAATGTATTGTCTATCTATTACTTAATTTAAATTCATAACTTAACGTGAACATGTTGGCAGCCGCGTCTGGTCCGTTACCAACAGGCCACCACGCACTTAGGTGTGTGTAACTGTATGTTTTTTTACAGTGCTTCGACCGCTTGAAGCAGGAGAAGCCAGATATATTTAAGTCCAAAGTGACAGTAATTCCTGGTGATGTTATGGATCTTGGTCTTGGTAAGTATATCCATTTGAGTTATTTAATATAAATAATATGAGTGAGAGCGAGTATGAGAGAGAAGCAAAGAGAAGGAGAGAGATATTTTGAGAGCCAATGGTCTTACTATTGACTATCACCACGCACTTTAACGGTGAAGGAAAACATTGTGAGGAAACCTGCATACCATAGCAATTTTAAAGAATTTCTAACGCATGTGAAGTCCGCCAACCCGCACTAGGCCAGCGTGGCGGACTATATGGCCTAACCCCACTCAATCGTTCCCTCGATTGCAGAGGAGGCTCGTGCCCTGCAGTGGGACGTATATAGGCTGATATGACAGGTCTTACAGTCGAGGATGACAAATATGGAAATGACGAATAGTCCAGTCATCTGGTTTCACCTGAATTGTTTTCCGGGAGTTTTGGAAATGAGTGATTTTATAGTTTTTGAAGTGCTCTTTTCGAATTTACCCTTTGCGACCTCGTATCTTTGCCGCTCATACCGCCATATTGGAAATTGGCATCCAAAGCAGTTATTTGACGATATCCTCTTTCCGAATAATAATATTTACGAGGAAATTATTTATGTACAAAATTAAACGAGAGAAAATTTACCACAATTTAGGAAAAGAGCACCTCAAAATCTATAAAATCACTCATTTTCAAAACTCCCGGAAAACATTCCTGGTATTCCCCCTTTTTGAACCAGATGGCTGGAATAGAAAGATAACGCTAGATAGAAAATATTGAACAGGAAAATAGGCGTCATAAATTATATATTGGTTAGTATGTTATTAACTATAGGCTGTGTTTCATGAGGCCCTGGGTTCGAATCCCTGGTAGAGCAATCCACTATTACGATTTTTCCGTTATAAATAATGTCTTCAGTAGCTCATCACTTCAATTATTGCATATTAATGGTCCATCTACAAGATGGACAGATTTAATGAAAGTTACATATATAAACATCACCCTTTATCCTAGTAGGGGTAGGCAGAGGTGCCACCAGGACACCCACTTTTCGCTTTATGTGTTCCGTCCCACGATGTGATAGGGGGCGAGTCTAACGCCGTATGTCTGATCCCGGGCTGATAAGGAATAGAAATCCAATATAATTTTTGCCCAACCCGGGATTCCAACACGAGATCTCAGCAGTGTAATCGTAGTACAATGAATGATTGTTGTCTGGCTAGAACCTTGGAGGATAATGTTCAGCAGTGGATTATGATGGTTGAAGATAAAGTTGAATATCTTTTCCACAGGGTTATCAGATGAAGATCGGGCCCTGTTAATAAACCAAGTAAATATAATTTTTCATGTAGCTGCAAGCGTTAGGTAAGTTTTTAAATCCACTATTATGAAAAGCCATATTTTTCATGCCTTTATATTATTATGGTTACAATGATGATTACATAACTATTAACTGTTTCGACCATTAGACAATTTATAATGCCAATTTTAATAAATAATGTTAATTATTATCAATAACATTTAGACATACCATTTAGAATAACATTTATTAGGATTCTATTATGTTTTCAATGTCTATTATTTAGAATGAAAGTGTTTTGGTGTTGTATTAACTTGCATTAAATTTTGAATAAATAAATGAATTAATTAAACATTTATCGCCAGTGGATGCTCTTTTTGAATTGCAGTGCAAATATTAATTTTATCAGATGAATTGTAATCACTTTGTCTTGACCTTTTATAATGCTAAAATAAAATTTAAACGTGAAAAAATGATAATATTTTTATCTGTTTGTCAGATTTGATGATACTTTACCGTTTGCTACAAAACTGAACCTTCGAGGTACACGGGAAGTAACAGAGCTGGCTAAAGAAATAAAAGATTTATCGGTAAGTAAATTAGGCACAAATTCCTTTACTTCTTTATTACCGGGAATGACGAGACGAGCATGACGCTCGCCTGATGGAGCGCGTCACGCACGTAAACACAACACGAGCTACTTATTACTCAGCAAGGCACAACCTCACAACACTTTAGTAGTATTATTGTCCAATAATTATAATCACTGGCTACAATGAAAGCCTCCGTGGCGCAGTTGGTTAGACGCTGGCTGTGAAACGAGAGGCAGCGTTCGATCCTCGCACCAAGAGAAATGATTGTGCGGCCCACAAATATTTCTTTTGGGTCTAGGTGTTTGAGAGCCCAAAAAGTCTCTCGTAGTTCTGATACCTGCGACACAAGACTTAATTGATCTTAATGTGGGGTCAGGATTATGTATGTGGCTGTTGGGTGTATTTATTTTTTTATTTATGTGGGAATATTTCCGTGTCGGGTCAAAATCAAACAATGGTCGTTTAGATATTATTATTTACACTTTATTTCGTCTTTATCGTCGTACGTCGTTCTCGTCTTCCATCGTCTTCCAGACTGTTCTCTTCTATTCCGTCCTTTCATACTTGACATCTTAATCATTCATCCTCTAACACTTTTACTCCTTATTCGTCATGTCTTTCACATAACACGTTCCATATCAGTCATTCTTCTAACGTTTCATTCTACTCATCTTTCATGATAACATTCAAATCCTACATTTAATGCCCTTCATACCTTTTTTGTATAGACAAAACAGTGACTAGAATAAATCCCTCAGATTTTTGACCCACCCGTATAGCTACGACTATTTTTACTGATCAGCTAAGTCCCGAACCGAACAGAAGTTCAGCTAAACGGAGTGATCAAAAGCCGAAGCAATATTGATGTCAAGTATAATAGTGACTACCTCGGTGGCGTAGTTGTACTACGGTATGTTTACAAAGCTGAGGTCTCGGGTTCGAATCCCGGGTCTGGCAGAGTGATATTGGGTTTTTCTATTCATTAACAGCCCGGAGTCAGGAATTTGTGCCCGATATGGCGATAGGCTCGCCCTCTATCCCATCATGCGACAGAACATACAAGGCGAAATGTGGTTGTCTTGATAGCACCTCTGCCTACACCTTCTGGGAAAAAGGCGTGAGTTTTTGTATACATATGTATGTATGGGCACGTGGCTAGATGCACTGATGGCAGGTGGAGTAAGGCGCTTACAGAATGGTGGCCAGAACTGGGTAAGCGCAGCGTTGGCCGTCCGGCAGCAAGATGGGTCGACGACATTGTCAAAGTCGCAGGCCGAACCTGGATGCGACTGACAAAAGACAAATTAAAGTGGCATAGTATGAGGGAGGCCTATACCCAGCAGTGGGACCCTACAGGCTGTGAATGATGATGATGATGATGTACATATGTATGTATAAAAGTGTATAATTCATTTTTCCTTTTAGGCCCTGGTTCATGTATCGACGTCATACTCGAATACGAACACAGACCCAGTGGAGGAAATAATTTACCCCCCTCACGCGGACTGGAGGGACACTATCGAAATCTGCGAGAACCTGGACGAGCACACTATAAGAGTCCTTACACCTAAGTAAGTATACAGGGTATATCAAGACTGCGACCGAAAACGAAGCCGGGTGGTAGTTTTAGTGGTTACAGACACAATGCAAATAAAAATTTCGCAAAATAAGCAACAGATTTTATTTGCAATTTTTTTAAAATCATTGTGTTTTGGTATTAAATACCTAGTTATTGCGAAAATAATAATTTAAACCCTAACGTACCATTGCGTCTTAAAAAATAAAACGGTGTACATCATTATTTTAGGAAAACTATGTATTTATCACCCAAATACGACGAAAAGTAAATTACGAAAAAAAAGTTGACGATTTTTTTTACGAAATTTTTAATTGCATTGTGTCTGAAGTCACTAATACTACCACCTGGCTTCGTTTTCGGTCGCAGCCTTGATATACCCGGTATCAAATAAATAACATACAACCTAATGTTTTTAGATTTACGCAAAGATTACACATTGAAATGTGTAATGGTGGTAGGTCTCTCATACGTGAGAGGCCGCCTGGGTAGGTACCACCGCAATGTCTATTTCTCCAACAAACACTAGTGTAAATGCACTGTTGTGTTCCGGTTTGAAGGACATTGTAGCCAGAGTAACTACTGGACATATTGAGACTTAACATCTTATGCCTCAGGATGGCACAAGTGAAATGCCAAGCAACTTTTTGTAATTAATGGTGTTTGGTTTTGCTTCTGTCCATGAGCGGTCGTATCGCTTACCATGAGGCGAATAACATGCTCGTATCGCCTTTCATCGCAATAAAAAGAAATTGTAACAGTCACTGAGCCGACGACTAATACCTCAATCCGCCCCGTGACCACGAAAGGTGTAAAGTAATAGAAACTTGTCGAGAAGTTAAAAATGTTAGGTTAAAACAAATCTGCGATAAAATCTGAAAAATTAGTTTTATTTCAATGTAGGTAAATCGACTTCTTACTTCTTCAGGTATCTTGGAGAGTTGCCTAACACCTACACTTTCACGAAACAACTGGCTGAGCACGTAGTTTATGAAGAAAGGGGCCGTCTTCCAGCCGTCATCATCAGACCTTCAATTGGTAAGACTTAAACACTACCGACGTTATATAGACAGTTTATAAACCTGTTTTAATCACCGAATGTTTTGTCCCTTTCGAACGACTTTTGAATTCAGTTTGAGGGAAGAAGACAAAACATTGAATAACTAAAATTGGTTTTAAAATTGTCTATAAAGCCGTAAATAGTTGGCATGGTAACATTGAAAGTCTCCGCCGTTGGTTAGACGCCGGCTGTGAAACGAGAGGACGTTACAGTCCAAACACAGACGAGTGTTTCGTTACCCATTATTTTTGGCATCGGGTTTTGTGAGACCGAAAAATCTCGTAAAATGTCTTCGTTATACACGACCCAGGACTTGGAGTTATTAGGGAGTGCATTAAGTTCGTGGGGTCGCTGTTTGGCAGTTTTTCCTTCACTTATCTTATGCTCAGTTGCATAAAATAAACTAACTTTGACGATAACTTCAATTTTGACAATGTCATCGCCATACATTTGTGACGTATTTGACATTGCTAATGTATGGGATTGACTTAGTCAAAGTTATGGGCAAAGTTAGTTTGTGCAATTAGCCTTTAGTGTAATAACTTAGAGCCAGTTGAACAAACGTATTATGTGGAAATAGTTCTGTGTCGGGTCAAATCAAAAAATGATCGTTGAGATGTTCTTCGATATACTATATTACGATTTTAATTAACTAGAGTTTCTTGCCCGTTCTTCTCTAGTGAAAACCGCTTTCCGAATCGGGTGACAGATCATAAATTAATAAAAAAAAAAAAATACACCCAACAGTCACATACACAGTCCTGACCCCACACTAAGATCGAGTCTTGTGTCGTGGGTATCATAAATACCTGTGGATCACACAAATATTTGTTTCAGTGCGGGAATCGAACCCGCGGCCTCTCGTTTCACAGGCGGCGTCTAACCAACTGCGCCACGGAGGCATCATGATCATAAAATGACTGAATATAAATAATGTTGAATATTTTAATGGATTCAATAAATTATTTTCATTTTTCATTTCATTTTCATTTTGATTCGTCTTTACGTCTTCGCCGTCGTACGTCGTTCACGTCTTCCATCGTCTTTCAGACAGTTCTCTACTATTCCGTCCTTTCACGCTTAACATCTCAATCATTCATCGTCTTACTCTCTTACTCCTTGTACTTCCATTCGTTATCTCTTCCACTTATACTACGTTCCATAGCAGTCATCCTAGATGTATGTATTATGTAAATGTTTTTCTTTTTCAGTGATATCCAGTTATTTAGAACCAGTGCCAGGTTGGATTGACAATTTCAATGGTCCAGTTGGTTTGTTGGTGGCGAGCGGAAAAGGTTCGATATTGTCATATGGTATTTAATTTACATGATTCTTATCATCCCAGGACCCAGATGACATTTTACAACAATTTAAATAAGATCGAAATATATATTTTTTGAAAAATCGTGGTTGTAGTTTTTACGATTTTAAGCCACCCTGTAGGAATTTTACGAATTAATTAACAAATAATTACTTATTCATATGTTTTTATTTATTAATTTTACGAAGATTTTACTGCTTAGCTAAACTTCAGTTCGTTTCGGGAACATACATGAGCTGTGAAAACACTCGCTATACGGGTTGATCAAAAACCTTGAAAATTAAAATCGTGCTTTTGACAAAACCGATAGTTTTTTTCAAACTTGGTACGATGTTACCTGGGGTGGTTAGGAATATGTGGTAACACACACACTCACACACATCTACATATGTATATCGCTATGTAGACGGAGGTGCCTTATGTTATTACCCGTCGGAAATATCTGTGGATCTGAATAATTGACGTCATTGGAACATAACTTCAGCAAATTCAAAATATAGGTTAAACAAAAATTAAAATAGAAAAAAGAATAAAAAATAGAATTCGCATCCATCTCAAAACGTTTTTAATGTAAAGAACATAGTAGATAGGGGAACACAAAAAATGAAATGTGAACCGCATTCCAGCTAGTTTCACAGATATTTCCGACAGTTTATACCTACATATATTTCACATAATTAGTAATTTAAGTTATTTTAAAAAAGTAATGGAAGGGAAGCAAAGAAGGAAGGAATATGACGATCATTTTTAACCTTGTTTTTTTTTGTGAGACCGAAAAGTCTCTCGTAGTTTCTGATACTCACGACACAAGGGTCGATCTTAGTGTGGGGTCAGAACTATGTATGTGACTGTTGGGTGTATTTGTTTATTTATACTTCCAGGTATAATGAGGAGCATGTACACAGATCCTAATTTAATAGCAGATTATGTGCCTGTGGATGTGTGTATAAATATGATAATAACAGCTGCCTGGGCCCGAGGAACCACCAAGTAATATTTTTTTAATTTCCAAAAACTATTCTTCTGTATCTGTATCAGCCCATATACGTCCCACTGCAGGGCACGAGACTACAATCGAGAGTACGATTGAGAGGGGTTAGATATAGTCCACCACGCTGGCCTAGTGCGGGTTGGCGCGTTTCACATGCCATAGAAATTATTAGAAATCGCTATGGCGGGTTTCCTCACGATGTTTTCCTTTACCGTTGTGAAGCGTGGTGATTGACTATCAATACATATCTACATGACTCCCCTAGTACGTCACTCTATAACAAATTGTTTTCTAACATATTTGTAGGTTAAGCATGTTAAATAAATTAAAAAAAAAGCTTAAAAACGGACTGGTTATGGGCTATGTTTTTTTTTTAGAAGGAGTTGAACATGTCGTTCTGTTGATTTTTTTCTGACCTATCATCAAACGTATAATTAATACTATCGTATTTCCTTAACACCCTGTATATCTGTGACAGCCTCCGTGGCGCATTTGGTTAGACGCCGGCTGTGAAACGAGAGGCCGCGGGTTCGATCCCCGCACCGAAATAAATATTTGTGTGATCCACAAGTATTTGTTTCGGGTCTGGGTGTTTGTGAGACCGAAAAGTCTTTCGTAGTTTCTGATACACGACACAAGACTCGATCTTAGTGTGGGGTCAGGACTATGTATGTGACTGTTGTGTGTATTTATTTATATTTATCTATTGAATTATACTTTCTAGACTTTCGCCATCCGATGATATACCAGTATACAACTGCGCTACTGGAAAACTGTACAACATAACATACGGGGATGTGGTGGAAATGGGGCGGAAACTGGCGGTCGAAACACCCCTAAGTGACGCCCTTTGGCGAGTCGGGGGCAATATTACTACGTCGAAAACGATACATTTTGTCAAGGTACGTATGCAATTGAAATTAGATTTTTTGTGCGGACAAAAAAAGCAAAAAAAAAGTTTTTGAAAAAGAAAAAAATGGGAAAATTTATAAAGAAGAAGTTCAAAAGAACATCTTTTTGTAGTTTTGGGGGACATTGATGGGTTTTGTTACAAAAAAAACTTTTTTTTTCGAAAATATATTTTTTTTTCAGTTCATCTTCCTTCACTTACTGCCGGCTGTGATCGTTGATTTCGTACTGTGGGCTATTGGAAGGAAACCGATGTAAGTAAAAATATACCGGATATATCCAGTGACGGACAACGAAACCAAGTGGTAGTTTTAGTGGTTACAGACACAATGCAATTAAAAGTTTTGCAAAAAAAAAACAACAATCTTTATTTTTAATTTTAATTAAGGTATACATCCCTTAAAAGGATTCATTCGAATTGTTATCATAATATCAACATTTAAGATTCGCTTTAGGCGTTACATGCACAATCTAAAATCTCTCTAAGGTGCAGATAATATTTTTTTAGTAATTCATTTTTCATCCAGGTAAAATATTCTGTTCACGAGATAGATAATAGATAGGAAATACGATAAGATAGGGAATAGATGATATAAATACGAAACAAGTTATGTCTCTCACCTTTTCTTCATCATCATCATCATCATCAGCCTTTCTGCCTTCACCTTTTCTTGGCTGATCATTAAAGTTGAGATTTGTATAACTTAAAAAATATCTTGACAAATATATACAAACACTATTGTTGTTTCCAGGTTGGTAAAGCTACAACGCCGCATCTATATAGTGAACCTTGCTCTTCAGTACTACATAACACAGCAATGGACATTCGCCAATGAGAAAATGCTGCAACTTCGAAACAGTGTTAAAACTGAGGACAAAGAGATATTCAGCCCGAGTGTAGAAGGAATGGATATTAACAACTTCTTGTACCAATCGTTTATGGGTGCAAGAAAATATTTGTTGAATGAAAAAGATGAGGACTTACCAAAAGCCAGGGCCCATGCGAAAAGGTACCTAATCTATACTGACACGATTTATAATAATACACCCAAAATGTCAATACATAGTCCTGATCCCACACTAAGATCGAGTCTTGTGTCCCGTATTAAGAATTACGAAAGACTTTTAGGTCTCACAAACACCCAGATTCGAAACAAATATGTGGATCAATCGAAACAAAGTGCGTGGTGGCCTGTTGGTAACGGACCAGACCCGGCTGCCTACATGTTCACGGTGGTCGCGGGTTCAAATCCCAGGGCACACCTCTGACTTTTCGGAGTTATTTGTGTATTGATAGTAAATCACCACGCACTTTAACGGTGAAGGAAAACATCGTGAGGAAACCTGCATACCGTAGCGATTTAAAAAAAAAAGAATTTCTACGGTATGTAAGTCCGCCAACCCGCACTAGGCCAGCGTGGTGGACTATGTGGCCTAACCACTCTCAATCGATTCTCTCGATTGTAGAGTAGGCCCGTGCCCTGCAGTGGGACGTATATGGGCTGATATAGATGTGAATTACACAAACATTTGTTTCGGTGCGTGATCGGACCCGTGGCTGGGGTCAGCACTATGCATGTGACCGCTGAGTGTATTTATTATTTAAATTCTCTTACAGAATGTTGATCCTGGATTATGTCGTGAAGTTCACCTTTTACTCCTACCTGGCTTGGCGCGTCATGAACTTGGATTTCTGTGTTTTTTTCTGGGAACGCATGTGGTGTTAAATGTATTAAAATATTAACTTAGTAAATTGTTTTTATTTCTTTTTATTCCGCTACAGAAATTCCGCTGAAAGGCTCCCAAAATATTCATAGCGACCTATTGGAAGAATTATCTTACAATCTTCTGTTATTTCTCCCGCCAAACAGCTGTGTAAATGCTCTGTTGTGTTCCGGTTTCAAGGACGTTTTAGCCAGAGTAACTACTGGATATAATGAGACTTAATATCTTATGTCTCAGTATGGCGAGCGCAGTGGAATGCCAAGTATTGGTTTGTAATTCATGGTGTTGTTTGGTTTTGCTACTGTCCATGAGCGGTCGTATCGCTTACCATCGGGCGAATGGCAAGCTCGTCTCGCCATTCATCGCAATAAAAAAAAAATTAAAATAGATGATAAATGAAAACACAAAATATGAATCTTATTTATTAACTATAATTATAAGAAAATAAATAGGCATTTATGATCCACAATAGTATAAAATTATAAACCTATTTTAGTTTTCGAATGTTTTGTCCCTTTCGAACGACTTTCGAATTCAGTTTGGGCGAAGAAGACGAAGCATTCGATAACTAAAATAGGTTTTAAAACTGTCTATGAATAAGGTAGTTAGACTACTTTGGTCTCTATCATCGATACACTAAATTGAATGGAAGAACAATACACTTTTAAAAAGTGAAATCTATTGAAATATACAAGAGAGTACAAAGCGATCAAAATTTAATATGTACCGCTATATGCACCTCCCTTTCACTCTCACACTGACACTATATTCCGTCTCGCTTTGTTTTCCCGCGCTACTACATGCTTCAATGTCGATACAGCTTTCTCTTTCACTCCTACACATACTATCTTCCCTTTCGCTCTGGCTTTCGTGGCGCGCGCACAGATTTGCCATCTCTGTCACACCGTCAAACACACTATCTTCTTTCTTGATTTGAATTAGATTGTACACGCTGCAGCTGGCCTCAAATGGGCGGACTTTAAATATCATAGTAATTTTTGAAAATCTCTGTACCGGGTATATCAAGACTGCGACCTGAAACGGAGCCAGGTAGTTTTAGTGGTTAAACACGATGCAAATAAAAATTTCGCCAAAACAGTGACAGATATTTGTTTAGAATTTTTTAAAAATCATCGTGTTTGGGTGGTAAATTACTAGTTTTTGCCAAAATGCTAATTTAAACCGTTACTTACCATTGCGTGTTTAAAAATAAAGAGATGTACATAATTATTTAAGGAAAACTCAAATACGACGATAAGTAAAAAATTACAAAAAAAGATGTCAATTTTATTTTTGCGAAATGTTTACTTGCATTGTGTCTGGAGTCACTAATACTACCGCCTGGCTTCGTTTTCGGTCGCAGTCTTGATATACCCGGTATAAAAAAAACTAATGCCATTTGCATAAACAATGACTGAATAATAAATACACGGAGGCGACTAACAAATTGCCCAGCATTATGGGGAAACCTATTTTGAGATACTCCATGAATGTGAAACGGTATCCATGTTGCTCCGCCACCCCCGCGCATACTACGTTGGCACTGGCTCCTATCAATGTTCCGTTGCCTGTAAAACGAAAAATATAAATAGTTAAATCCATATTGAAGCATCCACACCGCAGTTATTCAAATGAAACTTCTATAAAATCGTTGTGATTTGAAAATTTATGAAACGAAAAAGAGACACGAAGAAGGCAAACTGAAAAAGTTTATAATATAATAATATGAAAGTTATCTTTTAATATTGCGGGATGTAATATATTGTAATATTTCTGTCCGATTGGTCCCAAATTCGATGTGTGTGACCCTTTCTTCCTATATTATACATATATTCATGGTTAGAATTGAACATTTCGATCGCCATTTTGAACTTTTTAGTTATTGATCTGATTGACTCCAAAATCGATATCTGTGGGATCCTCACTTCCGATGTTCTAAATTGATAGTCAGAATTGAATATTTTGAGCGCTATGTGACTACTTTTGTGCAAAAAAAGCTTACCTCCAAGACAAGCTCCAAAGCTTAAAGCCCAGGTGAGCGGCGCGAGGGGTAAAGCTAGGCCATCTGGATGTCCTAGTGCTTCTATAACCCGCACCATCATTGTTGTTAGTGGTATGTTGTCAACGAAAGCTGACGCCAGACCAGATACCTAGGAACAAAAAAAATAGGTCTTTTGCATGAGAGATGCTGTAGCCTGTAGGTAATAAATTAATATAGTTTTTATGTCTTCGTATTTTATTACATTGGACATTTTAATACTATTTAAATCGAACTTTTTGACAGCATCCGTGGCGCAGTTGGTTAGACGCCACCTGTGAAACGAGAGGCTTCGGGTTCGATCCCCGCACCGAAACAAATATTTGTGTGATCCACAGGTATTTCTTTCGGGTCTGGGTGTTTGTGAGACTAAAACGTCTCTCGTAGCTTCTGATACCCACGACACAAGACTCGATCTTAGTGTGGGGTCAGGTCTATGTACGTGACTGTTGGATGTGTTTTTTATTTATTTATTATTATTATTAATTTCGAATGAACTTTCGCCATCTGTTTATATTTATGGCTGTGAAATTAAGGGCCTCGTTTACCATATTCAAGTAAACCGTTGATTAGTTACTTTTTAATTAACGTTAATTGCCAAGTAAATGTGCATAGTATCTTCCGTCGATTTCACAAGTGAAAATAAAGTAAAGTGCTAATTAAGTGAATGACATAAGAAATTGAACGAATCATTCGTTCAATATTTCGTCAAATGCAATAATTAATTATAGAATATTATTATTTAATCATTGGTCAAATGTTCCCCACCCTGCCTCCCGCTGAAGTGTCAACGTGTTGTTTTCTTATAAAATAAATAAAGAGGTTGATATTTTAACCTTATTTTAACCATCAAGTAAATACGCTAATTAGCAGACGATGTAGCCAGTAAAGTACTGATTAGTGTAATCATAGGATTAGTGTTACTGGAGCATCGTGAAATCGACACGTGATGTTACGGGTGACTTTGACTGGTGACTAGCCTAATCAACGGTTTACTTGAAGATGGTGAACGAAGTCCTAAGTTTATTTACACTTACCCATAGAATAAGCATTATAGCTACAGCAAGTCTTGACTCTTCATTTACCTGAAGAATGACGGCTTCCGTCATCCTGCCTATCCAGGATATTAGGCCTAACTTGGACAAGGCCTGGAATAAAAAGGTTAAACCATTATTTCTGAACTAAAAGGATCACTTTATCTGTTAAATTTTATGAGAAAAAGGGCATTGAGTTATGTTTTGTATTCTAAAAAGGGGGTTATAAATTATTTTAAATAGAGGAACCTGTTATGCCTAGGAAACTTTACATTTACGGCTAAAACTAAAGAGAAAGAGATTTTTTTCGTTAATTTATCTCACAAAAGATAAAAATATAGACAAAAACAGAGTCCAGAAATTAATTTTTATTCAAGGAAATGTCTTTCCTACTTTCGTACGAAACACTAAAAACAAAATCTTACCTCCATTAGCACAAACAGCGCTGCAAAGAACAGCAGAGTAGACCATTCTACTCTCGCTAGAATTGGTTCTAAATCATCTCTCTCTGCTAGAAGTAGTAGTAACAGAGCTCCCAATAACGCAGTCCAGCCGAGGGATAGACGCTCTGAAATAAAAAAAAACAAAAAGAATTGTCAAACTGCCTGGTGTCTTTTGATGGTGGCAGTGAAAGGAAAGGCATATAAGTTATAATAAGAAATAATATTTTATGAAGCTTAATTTTATTACAATTTGATTGGTAATAGTTCTCTTATATGTGAGAGGCTGAGAACCACCGAAAGGTCTATTTTTCCCGTCAAACATCAGTGTAAATTGTTGTACCGGTTTGAAGGACATTGTAGCTAGAGTAACCACTGGACATATTGAGACTTAACATCTTACGTCTCAGAATGACGAGCGTAATTCATGGTGTTATTTAGTTTTGCTACTGTCGTATCGCTTACCATCAGGTGAATGGCATGCTCGCCATTTCATGTGCAGTAATCAGGTGAATTATACTCACTATATATTTTCTAATGAATACAACTTACGCAGTTCTGGTATAGCGTGGAGGAAGAATACTATCACAACGAATAGAACGCAGGTAGCCGACTTTATGAGAAGCTGCTTGTCTCTTATACGATACTGAAACAAAATAAAACGGGATGGGGGATACAATAATAAAAAATCACTCCCAAAAGTCACACACAGTATCGTAATAGAATAGTAATAGTAAAATTTTGTATGGGAATTTAAACAGCGCCATTGTGAGCGTATTTGGAACTAAAAATTTCACAGCGGGAAACGTTTACTTTACTATACGAGAATTACTATACGATACTTCAAAATGTTCCGGCTAGGGGCACTGACCCCACACTATACAATTAATTTTGTGTTGTTGTATCGTATCATAAATTCTGGCGATCATAACACTCACACTGGAAACCTATATTTGTGGAACAACAAAGTGTTTCCGTGCGGGGATCGAACCCACGATTTCACATTTGCCACGGCTCTCAACCAGCTACGCCATGGACGCTGTCAAAGGTTTAACACTTTACGATTCTTTGCGCATAAAATCGTTTAATTATCCAGTTCTTCATCGCGATAAAATCTGCATAACTGATATATATTTTGCAAAAATTCTAATGGCATGTGAAGTGCCCTAACCCGCACTAGGCTAGCGTCTATATTTGTGCTTAAAGAACAAATATTTTGTATTACCTTTTGTTTCATATGCGCCAGAGTGGAGCAGAACCTCGGGTCGGACTTCGAACCCCCACCTCCGGCCTCTCGTCGGGCCAGGTTCGAGTTCAATTTGTCCACCTGAAACACATAGGTTCTTACATATTAACTAGCTCGTGCCCGCAAACTTCGTCTGCGTGATTAACTTTATTTGGAATTTTCCATCCCGTCTCAATCTCACTCAAGGCATGTAATCCAGTCCCATCCCATCCCTTTGAGTATAAAAAGTAACAAATATATCGAAATTCCCTCTTCATCCCACGGGAAAACAATTCGGCATAAAAAGTAGCCTAAGTGTTAATCCAGGGTGTCAGCTACCTCCATACTTAATTTCATCGAAATCCGTTGAGTCATTTCTAAGTTGATCGCGCACAACCATCAGAGGTACGTTAAAGGTTATATGTAATTATTTCAGAAAACAATGTTCCCAAGGGATACGAAAACCATTTTCAAGCGGTCTTCCGAAAAAATAACAGTATTCAGGCATAAAAGCGACCTAATTAACCTTAACTTAAAGTACCTTTTTCTCCAACGCTCTCCGAACGATATCCTCATCTTTTGAATAAGATGCTAACGATGCTGCAGCTCTTCTCCATACCGCAATCTCTTGCCGTAGTTCTGTAACATACATTACCATCACGCCTGCATTCTTTAGGGTAGGCAGAGACTATAGATCTCTACCACAGACACGAATCTAAATAGATCCTGCAAATTCTTTCAGTTGTATGAAAACTAAGCGTGTTACGCCCGAATACTCAAACGCCACTTAAATATTATGTAGTATTAACTACGCAAGTCCCGCTTAAATGTTCTGGTTAAGTGGGACATGGGTGGTTAAGTACAACTTAATATTTAAATGTCGTTTGAGTATTTGCGCGTTAGTTTGCTATCTACTAT
Organism: Deilephila porcellus; assembly: GCA_905220455.2. Classification (NCBI taxonomy): domain Eukaryota; kingdom Metazoa; phylum Arthropoda; class Insecta; order Lepidoptera; family Sphingidae; genus Deilephila; species Deilephila porcellus. The sequence goes on along the minus strand of LR999997.1, from coordinate 1,454,382 downwards.
GAAATGAAATTCTCTGTACGTGCGAAACTAATTTAAACTGTATGTATGTTTCGAAGATAAAAACATCGCAATGTAATAAAAAAATGTGTGCAATTTACAGACGGAAGTAATGAAACTTCCGAAAAGTAGCCTACGAGAGAATGAGATAAATATACGCCCGAATACTCAAACGTCACTTAAATATTACGTTGCACTTAACTACCAAAGTCCCGCTTAAATGTACTGATAAAGTGGGACGTGGGTAGTTAAGTGCAACTTAATATTTAAATGGCGTTTGAGTATTCTGGCGATAGAGTATCAGGAATATTAGGATAAATATAAGGTTTACTATTTTTATAATATTTTTACCAAGCTCGAAAAATGACTTCATATTTAATATAAAATATTACATTTCAAAAAAAAAGAGGAAAAAAAGACAGAGGCGACGAAGATTATAGGAAACACTTTTATTATATCTTATTCTCACGCAGGCTAAATCGTATTTATGGATATATTTGTGTCTTTTTGGTGTCGCTTTCTCGTTTCATCGAATTTTCAAACCGCAACAGTGCTAAAGTTTTTCAAAAATTTCGAGTAGTCGAAGTAAACTATGCGAGGTTGTTTACCTCTTTAGCTCATTGTTTTTTCACCCGCTTTATTAGGGAGGGAAGTGGACAATAATTTATTTCCAACTCCTCCTATTAATTTTACCTTTTTGATTGATTTCGTTGCGGGTTAAAGACAAGTTAGACATTCCCGGAGACACGCTGAGCTTCAATGCTCAGTGTCATTAAAATGCGTCCCACTGTTGATCCTGGCTTACAGGAGTTGCAGTGGCGGGTGTGAGGGCGGGACAGTCTCCTAGTCGAAGTAAAACTTACCTTGTATATCATTTGGCACGCTGTGCCTCAGTTTGTTGACGTCCCGGAACATATACCTGAGCTGTACGTATGTCTGAACACATATTAGAAGTATCCCCACCCCCATATGAAGTGTGAAATTTGTGAAATTTATATTCTGGAAGGAAATAGATTTTGATGTTAAAATTGTGTTTTATGTATTTTTCCCACACATAATGGAATCTTTTATAAAAAAACGCTTCATTACAAAGGAATTATATTAAAAAATTTAATGTAGACATTATTCTGAGGCAGTAAAATTAGGAAATAAAATCTTTCGTATTTGAATCACGTGGGGATTTTCTATTGTTAAACCAATTTGTAACGTTTCTTAAGAAAATTACCAATGCTTTCTTGTATGTTTAGACCCAAATTTTCGATAGTTTAATTACCCTTAAAATAAATAATAAAAAATACGTTAACCTCATATAATTGATAATTTCTGATACTAATCGTATTATCTTACCTCTCGTAGAACGAACGGTTGTGTAGCTATGATCACGTTTGGGGGGTCACCTACAGGCGTGGCCGCACCCCCCACGTTACTGAATATGACCATTGACATCAACACAGGGACTGGATTCAGGTGCATCACTTCGCATAACCTGAAAAAAATGTAAGTCCATATAACCCGATTCCCACCGGCTTCCATATTATTTCTCTCTCTCTCATAAGCCATAGGAAGTCCACTGCTGAAAATATGTATTATAAAGTATTTTTAAATACGTCATATTTCAGTTTAGGCTTCCTTTTGAATATTTTCACTTTTCGCTAATACCAGATAGGCTTTCCACTGGCAAGAAAGGGTTGTCGATGGCCAGTCGGCAAAATCACGCCGAACTCCTCAAAGCCGAATGTACACATGAAAGCAAAAGGCAACACAAATGTATTACATCACTTACGTTTTTCCATTCATGCGTAGTCCTACTTAGTGGTTATAAAAATGCTACCAAACAAACTGCGCCTCAGCATAAAAAATTAAGGGCTGGAAGCGACTGGATGCATAAAGCAGCAGACCGGGCTCTGTGACGTACCTTGGTAGAGGCCTATGTCCAGCAGTGGACTGCAACGGGCTGATGATGATCATGATAAAAATTGCTTTGTAGCAGTAAAAAGTAGGAGAAATGAAGCTCACCTAATGGTGACTGGAGTCATTAATAATACAGTGGTAACGTTATCCAGAAACGTTGAGAAAAACGCCGTGAATACACAGAGGCAGTTGATGAGAGGCCAGGTCTGACCTCCTGTCACCTGGGAGAAATAAATAAATACACCCAACAGTCACATACATAGTCCTGATCCTGTATCAGCCCATATACGTCCCACTGCAGGGCACGGGCCTACTCTACAATCGAGAGAGTCGATTGAGAGTGGTTAGGACATATAGTATACCACGCTGGCCTAGTGCTGGTTGGCGGACTTACATACCGTTGAAATTCTTTAAAATCGCTACGGTATGCAGGTTTCCGCACGATGTTTTCCTTCACCGTTAAAGAGCGTAGTGATTGACTATCAAGACACACATAACTCCGAAAAGTCAGAGGTGTGCCCTGGGATTGAACCCGCGACCACCGTGAACATGTAGGCAGCCGCGTCTGGTCCATTACAAACAGGCCACCACGCACTTTGGTCACATCCCACTAACATATTATAAATCTTGTGTAATATCAGAAACTAACAAAATCCTTAATACATACAATCTATTGGAAATATACATAGCGATTTGACAGCCCATCAACAAATCTATGACCGCAGTATTGTAGATATTCTTGTGCATCACTTACCATTAGGTTACCTGTTTGCTTGTTTTCCGGAATTATTGCATAGAAAAACTCCAGTAACGAAATAACATACATCAAACAGGATACCTCAAAAGCCAGCACGGCCAGGCGATCGAACAGCCCTGTCTCAGCGAGGATAGCGACTAGAACCATCATGCTGAACAGCAGAAGTAGGGTTTCCACGTCTAGCCAGGACACCAGCTCCGGCAGCGAGGGTCTGGAGCCGCTCAGCGCTAGGACAGCTACCGAGAGGGACGAGGAGAGCAGAGCTGCTATTGTGCGATTGACTATCTGAAGGAGAACGTATAATTGTTATTGGCAGAAGAATCGGTAGGGATCGATCTCACCGAAGCTACATCATCCAAATCGGTGATACCCTCAGGGTCAGTTCAAAAGTACCCTGAATAGGCGAGAATGCATGAAGAGATTGATAAATGTGGATGAAACGAAAGTAACATTTCAGGATCGAGCAAAGTGGCGATCCATAGCCTCTGCCTACCTCTATGGGATACAGGCGTGACGATTATGTACGTATGCATGACAGCCCTGTTGCAGGCGATCTGCTTTTCTAAGCTTATATAACAGAAATGTAGCCAGAGTAACTACTAGACATATTGAGACTAGTGGCGGTACTTCCATACAAGCCCAAAAGCCCGGCTTGCCCTACTTAATACGTATATACTAAATTCTGAACGAAACAATTACATTCAATACAAAACGGTAATTACGAAAAATCTACCATTTTTGAATTTACCGCGTTCCGTCGCGTCATGGCGCTCTTCAATGAAGCGCCTGCGACGGCGAGCCGAAGCGCCGCCCGCGCTGCGCAACGGTTGTAATAAATTCATTCAATAATTTTATCTCTCACATAGAACGTAGCTCCACGCATTTTTTAAAAGACGGTACGCGCAAAACATATATCTGCCTTCTTCTCTCTCGTGTGCTTTTACGAGGCTTTTGGCAACGCATGCTATCTCTTTCACATTTACGGGTGAAATGCTATACTCCGGCACTACGAATGTATAACTACAGATATTTATATATAGCAATAATGTATTAAACCAAAAGCCTAGCTTTTGACCACAGAATTGTTTTGACTGAACATCGTACGTTTGAAGGTCGTCATGCATGTGTAACATTATTTGTTAACTAAATTATATTTATTGTTATTAAATTATGCTAGTTCTTTTTTAAAATTATTTATTCATTTTTGTAATACAAATAATGAGGTTTTTATATTTTTTTCATAAATTATAATTGCATGTTGTAATGTTTATTTTTTCGATTACTAGCAATACTGTACGAATTACTACTAACTTCATAAGTATTTTGATATTGTGCAATTGTAAATAGTTCGGTTTTAGGTTAATTATTCGTTTTTTTAATGTTATTTAAACTTTTTGATACGAAAATGATTTGTATTGTTTCCTGTGATGGTTTTAGTGTGATGGTGAAAGTGTTCATTGCCGTTATAAAGGTAATTAAATTAAATTATATTGAAACTGGTGCGAAAACTACGCCGAGTTTGTGTATTTCTTAAATTAGCGATAAATCACAAGAGGCATTTTATCTGTTCAGTTTACTAAACTACGTAATTCGATTTCTACATGCTCCTTCATATAGGTTATTAAACAGTCGTGTTTCATATGTTTTTCAAGGGACACTTGTGAATTAGAATGTTTTGATTAATTCTAATGATTTCAATGATATTGTGGTCCTTTCGAAAGGCATGCTATTACTTGTAATTAAAATTACTTGTAAAAACTTAACCTTAATGTATTTATAACAATTTCTGTCCACAATTTTGGTTAACTGCGCAGTCAAACACGGGACCATAGTAGCTATCGTTTTGCTAGTGTAATGCCGGGTATTAAAAGTGCTCAGTAGTTAGTGCAGTAAAAAGTTACGGTTGCATGACCACAAGCTATCTATATTTGTATTACCTAATCTTAATATTGTATAGATTGTATGATAGGTCTGCCGCCGCGCCGTAAATTCGATTTCGTCGTTCTTAGTCTTTTTTTCTTCTAAATAAATATGTATTAAATCTAAAATAATATTGGGCTTGCCCTACTCCAAAACTCTAGGCACGCCACTGATTGAGACTTAACATCTTATGTTTCAGGATGGCGAGCGCAGTGAAATGCCAACCATTGCTTCGTAATTCATGGTGTTTTGTTTTGCTACTGTCAATGCGGTCGTATCGCTTACCATCAGACGAATGCCATACTCGTCACGGCATTCCATGCAATAAAAATAAAAATTACCTCAAATATAATCAATATGTACAAGGTAAGGAGTAAAGCGATGGAGTAAATGATGCCATCTTCTTCTTCAAGAGGATGGAGGTCGAAGGTGACCGTCAGTGGTACGGTGGCGTTGCTTGTCGTACGCATGCGGAGTGTTGTGGTCCCTGCAACATCACATATTTATATTACATTTATAGGTACATACATACATATACATCACGCCTTTATCCCAGAAGGGATAGGCAGCGGACTATCAATACACACCAGACTTCGAATAGCCAGAGTTGTGTTTTAAGTTTTGAATTCGAGAGCATCGTCTCTGCAGCCGAATCTGGTCCGTTACCAACAGGCCACCACACATTTACATACATATACATATACTCATGCCTCTTTCCGAGAAGGGGTAGGCAGAGGTGCTTCCAGAACTCACGTTTCGCCTTGTGTGTTCCATCCCACGATGTGATAGAGGCGAGCCTATCACCATATCGGGCACAAATTTCTGATTCCGGACATGAATAGAATAATCGAATATTGACTGAGACTGCCTCGGTGGCCTAGTTGTACTACGGTACGACAACAAAGCCGAGGTCTCGGCTTCGAATCCCGGGTCGGGCAGAGATATTGAATTTTTCTATTCATTATCAGCCCGGAATCATGAATTTGTACCCTATCACATCGTGGGACGGAACATAAAAGGCGAAATGTGGGTGTTCTGGCACCTCGGCCTACCCCTTCTGATAAAAAAAGCGTGAGTTTATGTATGTAATCCATTATTACATTGTCCATCTCGGGATTCAAAACTGAGACCTCGGCGAAGCTGTGGCTACACGCCGATCTCCAGCGAGACAGTGGTACCGCCCCGGACGAGCCTGCCCATTCATGCTGAGTCATGACTCATGACTGACAACAGCGTGGCCGTTCGAAAAAGGTTTTAACCTTACCATTACTATTTTTGTAATAAAACTATTTTATACGGATTTTATCGCGATTTGGTTTAATTTTTACATTTTTTAACTTCCCGTCCAGTCCATTCAGTCCGCCCCGTGACCACGAAAGCTGTAAAGTAATCGAAACGTCGGGAAGTTAAAAAATGTAAAAATTAAACCAAATTGCGATAAAATCCGTATAGAATAGTTTTATTTCAATGTGTAACATTCGCGTAAATCTAAGAAACCATTATTACTATTTTTGTTCCACGACGAGAATAGGACATGTTTGGTATAGTTTTCTCTCCGGTACGTTGTGGGTATGTTTCCGTCTAAGATTAGTGTGTTGGTCTCGGAGACACCGGGCGCGAAGTCCAGGGTTCCTTCTGGTTGTAGATGCACTATCCATGTTGAAGAATTCTGAAAGAAAAAGACATTGAAAATTCTGAAAGAAAAACACATAACAAATACATACATGCATAAATACGTAAACTCACGCCTTTATGGATGGACACCCACATTTCGCCTTGTATGTTCCGTCCCATGATTTGATAGGGGGCGAGCCTATCTCCATATCGGGCACAAATTCGTGACTCCGGGCTAATAATGAATAGAAAAACCCAATTTGCCCGACCCGGGATTCGAACCCGAGACCTCAGCTTTGTAATCGTACCATAGTAGGTACAACTACGCCACCGAGGCAGTAAGCAGCATAATAAATACTATTCTATTAAACCCGAGTATTTAATATTCTTTGTGTGAAAAACAACACGAGCAAATTGAAAATTGAGACAGCAATGTAACTAATCTTAAATACTAATAATATAAACCTGAATTGTATGTTTGTTTGTACGCGTTAATCTAGGGAAGTACTGGTTCGAATTGAATTGATGTTTTAGAGTTCGACAGCCCATTTTTCGAGCAAGGCTATAGACTAAATATCATTACGCTATAACCAATAGGAGCGGAGCACTCATAAAAAAATGTTGATTAAAGTTTTCCCAATCAAAAAGTATCTGGGCGAATCTGGCCGCGCCCCTAGTTGAGTATAAGTGTAACAACAAATATTTGTAGTCTTCTTGAACCTGTTATGTAAATGTTTATAACAAACGTATTCTGCATACAATAGCACGTTTACTATTCGAACGTGCGATCAACATGGGCCCACATGCTAAGCACACTCATAAATATTGATGTTTTGACAAATGTGCATGTTTTGATGGCGAAATGTGCGAGGCACTTGCAAACAGTTTTAAACACGACAGCCTCCGTGGCGCAGTTGGTTAGACGCCGGCTGTGAAACGATGCGCTACGATTCCCGTAAAAAAACTCATGTTTGTGTGATCCAAGTTTGTTTTAAATTTGGTCCTAGTTTCTTAGTTTATGTATAAATGCATCTCTAGTTTTTAAGCTATCCCTTTGTTAAATGTTATTAATATTAGTTCAGTGGATTAGACAGCACCAGATGGGGAGAGCTCGATCGAAAGAAAGCGATGCATAAAGTCACAACCAGTGGCGGATTACCCCTTAGGCAAACTAGGCACGTGCCTAGGGGCGCGAGGTTACGCAGGAGCGCGCGTGATTTCGGATGTCTTCGTTTCTATGCAAAATCATCTAGAGTGACTGAAACTGTTTCTTCTTTAATATAGCAAAGTGTTAAGTGATGTTCTTCACTCTTTCATATAATACAATCACCAACTATTCAATAAGATGATTCCTCGTTCCTTTGAAGTATTTTGTTTAATATGGCTGCTAGAGGGGCGCCTTTGAGGTGCTTGCCTAGAGCGCTCCCAACATTTCATCCGCCCCTGGTCACGACCCTCAATCTTGAGGAGAACGACGCCAGGAGGAGGATTAGACAAGTCAAGGAACAGAGCTTCTTCCTAATTTAAAAATGACTATCATTCGGAAACATAATGTGTTATATAGTATCCAAAATTGAAGGAAAACTATGTTTTACGGATTTTATAGCGAATATGGTAGTTTTTTTTTACTTCCGCCCCGTGACCGCGAATGTTGTAAGGTGATCGAAACGTTGAGTTGAGTTAGAAAATTTAATAAATAATAAATAAATACACCCAACAGTCACATACTTAGTCCTGACCCCACACTTAGATCGAGTCTTGTGTCGTGAGTATCAGAAACTACGAGAGACTTTTCGGTCTCACAAACACCCAGACCCGAAACAAATACCTGTGGTTCACACAAATATTTGTTTCGGTGCGGGGATCGAACCCGCGGCCTCTCGTTTCACAGCCGGCGTCTAACCAACTGCGCCACGGAGGCTGTCGTAATGAAAAATATTTTTATTTCAATGTGAAACATTCGCGTTAATCTAATAACCTATTAAGTATTTTAAATTTTATAAACAAACACTCGTATGTATGGTGGTTTACCTGTTGTATTTCTTCCCCATTATCAGAAGTTATTTTCCTTTGCAGCCACAATTGTAGTTGTTTGTCGCTGTCGTTGCCGACCTGGTTGAAAGGGCCGGAAAGGGTTAAAACCGCTTTCACCCTTTGTGTATAAACTGGCAAGGGATATTCTGGAAAACAAATTCATTATTTGTGACTACTATTTTGACTGCCTCGGTGGCGTAGTTGTATTACTGTACGGTTACAAAACTGAGTTCTGGGGTTCGAGTCCCGGGTCGCGCAAAGTGATATTGGGTTTTCCTATTTATTATCAGCCTAGAGTCAGGAATTTGTGCCCGATATGGTGATAGGCTCGCCCTCTATCACATCGTGGAACGGAACATACAAGGCGAAATGTGGGTGTCCTGGTGGCGCCTCTGCCTACCCCTTCGGGGATAAAGGCGTGAGATTTTATGTATTTTTCGCAGTAGGAGTTTAAGCCGTGAGATCATGGGTTCGACTTCCAGGAGAGATACACTAAGCGTATACAGGGTGTACAAGAGAATGGCGCACTAGCTAAGTTGGGTGCAAGGGTATAATATTAATATAATAATAAAAGAATAATATTTGGAAAATACTTATCCGTTTTGGAGTTATGATCGTTTAAAGTTTTAAGTATTATCATCACATTTTCGCAAAAAAACAATTGAAATGGGTAAAGAACAAGATTTTAACATATACGTATTTTTTCGTTTCGTTGTTAATTAAATAGGTAACGAAATATACCACGAAAACATATTTTATCAGCAACAAAAATTTCATAGACTTCGCCTTAACATATTTTACAAATAGGCCAGGTCATTAACTCTCAGCTGTATACTTTATCCTTCTCTAATTTTACAAAAATGTATTTTTTGTTTCATTTCAAAGTAATAAAACAGTTAAACAGGGGCGTACTTAGATTTATAGCGTCAACAAATTCACAACATAATAACTAGGTAGGTATAGTTGCATCGTGCATGGATCGAGTGTTTTGTCATTATTTTCCTTAAGGTGTCACAAATCTAAACTCTAAGATACCAATAAATCACGCTGGTCCTCGGTTAAACCATGTTGTACCATGCAAATTTATTAATTACAAACGTTTTAGTAATACGTTATTTAAATTATCTAAGTAATTAATATTCATTAAAATTTCTTTTTACGCAATTACACAGATAAATAAAAAATAAGATATTAAAATGATTGCAGAATTCGGCCCATTTCTTAAAGGAAGCCGAAGGTCACTGTGTACTCGTCGGAACTTTGTCGGAACTAGCGCGGCTCGATTATTCTTCCTTTGAGCTCGCCGCTTCCGAGTTTGAGTGACACTAATACCATTGGCGGTGTTTTGTGTGCGTTACTCAAAGGATGACCGCCACGTTAAGGTGTGTTCACACTTCACACTTAGTACAACTTAATTTGGTTAGGTACTTGGATAATTAGAGTTACGTAAAAATGGAAGATTATAATGGATTGATAAAATGATCGTTACTCTCCCCAGAGATATTAATCTTATTTAAATGTGTTAAAATAGTTACATAATTTAATCCATTCAGTTACAAGACTGCCTTTGCTTATGATTTAATTAATATTAATAATGATGTTGCTTTAAAGTGATAAAAATGTACTAAAATCTCATACTACAAGCGAAATTTAAAAAATCATTGTAGCCGAATAAATGGTGTTTACTTAAGAAATAGCATATTATGATTTTAAACTAGTCATAACAGTAAAAACGTGTATCAATTTTGGAAAAAAAAAATAACTGAAATAGGTGTAAAGGTGTCTAATGTGAACAAGCCCTTATCTTTCGTTTTTCGAAAAAAATATTTATATTTTATTAGTTGAATTCGGACTACGTTCGGGTATACATGTATTTGTCGTGTATATTAGTATTATTAACTCGTTTTCAGTTACTTTGATTGAATTTTATCAATTTTGACGTAGGTACGGAATATCCCATGGTATTTATTGTGAAGTGTTAGTTTAATATCTAAGTGTATTTCGGGCATTGCAATGACGATGAGTTCGTGGCTAAAACGGTAGAAAACTTTAGTGAGTTGTGCAAAATTACGCGAAGTTGAATCAAAGACGTTGCATTGGAATACCGAGCGACGGCTTTATGTACACATAGTACACTAATGAAGTGAATTATAAACGTAAAAGTGTTGTATGTTATCAAATTGTGGCAGTGCTTTCGTGTGGGATTTTCCAGCACGTACCTCCTTACCTAAGGTACCTATTTACGGCTTAAATTATAGGGTTAGTTATTATTTATTTTATGATCATTAGCGGCACTTAAGCAGTACGCTTGAATTATTGTAGGTCTTCTGCCCATGTTCTCTAGATACCATATTCTACGGTTCGTTCAATGCTAAATTCTTATTGCCTAACTATGTACACTAAGTGGCGTTGCAATCATGTAGTTTTAATCACCTATTATGGAGAAGTATTCCTACTTATCTGTTGTGGAGTGACCCGTTCAGTTGTAAGGTTCAATCACTTTGGCGTAATATGTTAAGGGGAAGCACGTGTGATGGTAATTCTTGATTTCTCGGCATCTTTGTTATTATCAGAGTACGCTACGAAAATGCATCATAAACTAGACGTAATCACGATTTACTAAAATGTATATTAGCAGGTGCGCCATTCTCTTGTACACCCTGTATATGCATATTGTACACTGATATAGATGTATTTAGTTTTATGTCCAGCAGCGTTCTAATCGTCATTTTTGGAAAATACAGTATTAAAATAAGTAAGTGTAAGTTGAATACAGCATAGTCAGCTTAACCATTGTACCACTAACTCACAGAAAACTAAAGAATGCAACAGCTTTGTTTTTATATATATTCATTGTGTAAGATAATAAATAAATAAATGAATACACCCAACAGTCACATACATAGTCCTGACCCCACACTAAGTTCGAGTCTTGTGTCGTGGGTATCAGGAACTACGAGAGACTTTTCCGTCTCACAAACACCCAGACCCGAAACAAATATCTGTGGTTCACATAAACATTTGTCTCGGTGCTGGGATCGAACCCGCGGACTCTCGTTTCACAGCCAGCGTCTAACCAACTGCGCCACGAAGGCTGTCGTCGGGGATTACTCGGCATTCCAAAACTAGTGGATATACGTTAAAAATGCTGTCATATTATTTTTATTGCACAAAAAACATAATAATAATAAACAATAAAAACTATTTATTTTAAAACACCATACAGTAAACAAAATAAAAGATAATTACTAAAAACCATAAACATTAAAGTGCTCGAAATCGGCGGTCTAAAACTAAAAGCGATCTCTTCTAGACAACCGTGCCAGAAGAGGAGAAAAGCATGTATAATACGAATTGATATAAAAATTACAGGCGATTTCTTTCGGACAACCCGTCACCCAACCACGAAAAGTCACGCTTCGGGTTCAACCTTTGTGGGCACCTATGTTCATCACTTTTCGAGCAAGCAAAGAAAGCCATCTCTCACGTCTATGTCTATCTGGACTACACTACAATAAACATCAAATGCATTGTAGTATAATCACCTTTAATCTCCCCCTCTTTGACAGCGGTGTGAAGAACAATATCCGTTCGTTCCCGGTTGAGTAACAATGAGACGGTGAGCAGCACCCAGCAAGCCACCAGAGCGCATAGCTTTATCACCCGGAATATCCTCTTCAACTGGAAATAAATAATAATATGGGAATAGTTCCGTTTGGGTCAAAATCAAACAATGATTGCTTCAATATTCTTCAGTTTAATCTTAATTGTTATAATTCGTCTTTCCGTCGTTCGTGGTTTCCAAACTGTTCTCTCTTATTCCGTCCTTTCATATTTCAATATCTTAATCATTCATCCTCTATCTCTTTTACTCTTTAGTACTTCCATTCCTTATTTCTTTCACACGTTTCATATCAGTCATTCTTCTACTTTCTATCCCGAGAAATTTAGTGTTCCCGTGGGATGAGGAAGGAATTCCGATATATTAGTTACTTTTTTATACTCAAAGGGATGGAATTGGGACTGGATTAGTTTGCTTTGAGTGAGAATGAGACTGGACGGGCGGGATATAACGGAACGGGACGGGACGGGATGGAAAATTGCATATTAAGTTAATGTAAAAAAAGGTTAATCACGCAGACGAAGTTTGCGAGCAGAAGCTAATAATAAATACACCCAACAGTCACATACATAGTCCTGACCCCACACTAAGATATATATGATCATGAAAATGTATTTTCTACGTTAATTTAAATTCTATGCAAGTTTTCATAAAGTTGATTATTAATCTATCAACGAATTACAGAACAACCTCGTCGAAACCAGAAGAATCGCTTATTGCGCTTTGTTTCATAATTTACCTGTACGTTTCCATTTGATTTAATTTTTTTCTTATCCTCAGCTTGCATCGGCTCAATTAATCTGTAATAAAGAGAATATTATTACTTCCCTCCACTGTATCATAATAAATCACTTTATTAATATCGTGAGGAAACCTGCATACCGTAGCGATTTTAAAGAATTTGTAAGTCCGCCAACCCGCACTAGGCCAGCGTGGTAGACTATATAAATAAATAAATAAATACACCCAACAGTCACATACATGGTCCTGACCCCACACTAAGATCAATTAAGTCTTGTGTCGCAGGTATCAGAACTACGAGAGACTTTTCGGTCTCACAAACACCCAGACCCGAAACAAATACCTGTAGTTCACACAAACATTTGTCTCGGCGCGGGAATCGAACCCGCGGCCTCTCGTTTCACAGCCGGCGTCTAACCAACTGCGCCACGGAGGCTGTCTAATGGTCCCATTGTTGTCTGCAAGATATTACCTTGAATGATAAGACAGTAGTTGGGACTTTTTTGGTATGTTTTTTACTTTTTTATATATTGTGTATTTGTCTCTGCGTCAGCCCATATACGTCCCACTGCAGGGCACGGGCCTTCTCTACAATCAAGAGTAAGATTGAGAGGGGTTAGGTCATAAAGTCCTTTATTACCCAAGTACAACGATAAGTAAAAAATTACTACTATTTTGTTTTTTGCGAAATGTTTATTTGCATTACCGTATGTCTGAAGCCACTAAAACTACCACCTGGCTTCGTTTTCGCAGTCTTGATATACCCGGTATAAATGGTTTACAATTTAATTTAAATAAATCTATATTGCTAGTGTTAGTCACCAACCTGAGGGCCCCCTCAATGTTTTCCAATTTATTTTCATTCTTCTCTATCTCAATGCTCGTTTTCTTATGAAATATTTCTTCTTTCACGTCTTCGACGTCTGTGGGTTCTACTTTTCCTGAAATAAACATAAAGAGAGTAGGGTAAGCAGAGGTTATTATCGTGAGATCACTTTATTTAATAAATAAATAAATAATAAATACACCCAACAGTCACATACATAGTCCTGACCCCACACTAAGATCGAGTCTTGTGTCGTGGGTATCAGGAACTACGAGAGACTTTTCGGTCTCACAAACACCCAGACCATTTACTTTTTACTTTTCCAAAAAAGTGGTTGGGGATTTATTTATCGGCTTGACGGGTGCAAATTTCAGGTAACTCATATGCGAATTCTATAACTAAAAACTTTCACTAAGTAGATTACCTGAACAGGGAATCGGACCCAGGACCTCAAGTTTACACTGCATAGGTACAATAAGAACAGATGAATTGTTTAATGTAAATCAAAAGCTAAATGATTCTATCTTTTTATATCATGGTTTTAGGGTAATATTGATACTAAAATGTATTTTATGAGTTATGATTTTCTTCGTATTTTTTAATACTACAATTGATAAATGCACGTCTCAGATCGAACAGGATTTTTTTGTTATACTGTATGCTTGATAATACACAACTCACCATGGGTCTCCTCATACCGCTGCTTGAAGGGGGCCAGGAGGGGGTCGTGTCTGATCTCCTCGGGGAGGTCGAGCCACACCTGCAGCGCCCCTGGAGTCACCTCGCTGTAGGACACGGTGGAATATACACTGCGTCTCCCTATCCTCCCCTTACCCATACTACGGAGTTTCACGAATATGTCCATAGTTCACGGGTTTATTTATTTATTTTTTATAAATTATTTGTGCTGAGAAATCTAAGTGTAATTTATAGTTACGTAAGCATACATAAACTCACGCCATTTTCCCAGATGAGGTAGGTAGAAGTGCTATCATGACACCCACGTTTCGCCTTTTATGTTCCGTCCTACGATGGTAATAGGGGGCAAGCCTATCGCTATCTTTGACATAAATTTATCTTTTGCCAAACCCGGGTTTCGAACCCGAGACCTTAGCATTGTCGGTAACTATAATGACCTTAGTAAAACTACGCCAATTATATTATTATATTTAATTCTTTATTAATTTGATTACTCATTCCTGTAAAACATGGAAAATACTTGAAAATAAACAAGCAAGATTCAGAAATGTTCTACCATATTGCTAATTATATCCCGTCCTGTCCCATCTCATTCTGTCCCATGACTCAAGGCATGTAATCCTGTCCTCTCATGTCCCATCTCATCCTTTTGAGTCTAAAAGACTAACAAATTATTTGAATTCCTTGCTGATTCTGATTTCGGTCTGGGTGTTTGTGAGACCGAAAAGTCTCTCGTAGTTTCTGATACCCACGACACAAGACTCGATCTTAGCGTGGGGTCAGGACTATGTATGTGACTGTTGGGTGTATTTATTATTATTATTTATTATTCAACACTTATTCTTCAGTAGCCTACGTATTAATCCAGGGTTTTAGCTAGGTACCTCCATACCAAATTTAAGCGACATTGGTTCAGGTATTTTTAAGACAAGCGCGAACTAAGGCACAGATAAACAGACATACAGACAAAATTTTAACAATCCTTGGTTTGGGTTCGATTACAGTGCCCTATAATAGTTTTTCTCGCATATCTTTCATGTACAGACAATATCAAGATCAATAAAAAAATATTATATTAAATGTTTAGATTATAATTATATTTTCTATTGAGGAACCTTAATAAATAAATAAATAAATGTAACGGACATATTGTACCGGAAACACAAGGTTAGATTGTTGGAAACAATT
Source organism: Deilephila porcellus (assembly GCA_905220455.2). Lineage (NCBI taxonomy): Eukaryota > Metazoa > Arthropoda > Insecta > Lepidoptera > Sphingidae > Deilephila > Deilephila porcellus. The sequence goes on along the minus strand of LR999997.1, from coordinate 1,439,073 downwards.
AAATATAATTTTCCTTGTATATATTATTGTTTTATCTCTCATACGTTTCAATGTAGTTAATGTAATTTTTTTTATGTCAGCCCATATACGTCCCACTGCAGGGCACGGGCCTACTCTACAATCGAGAGTACGGTTGAGAGTGGTTAGGCCATATAGTCCACCACGCTGGCCTAGTGCGGGTTGGCGGACTTTACATACCATGGAAATTCTTAAAAATCGCCATGGTATGCAGAATGTAACATTAACTTGAGTTATGAAAAGTAAATTATACCAAATACGTAGTGAAAGCCGTAAAATCAATTTTATTTTGATGTGTAACATTCGCGTACATCTAAGAAACCATCATAATTGTTTATAGATATTTGGGTCAAGAATCGAACCTACATAAATGTCTTTGGTTTAACCTCAAAGCTTGTATTTGTCACGTAGCAACCGTAAACTTAGTGAAGTTAATTTCATTTGTCGTGAAAATAATTACTAATCGATTTTGAATGCTTGATAACGAATATTCAATATTATATGCTGCCTCGGTGGCGCAGTTGTACTACGGTACATTACAAAACTTAGGTCTCGGGTTCGAATCCCGGGTCGGGCAAAATTAGATTGGATTTTTCTATTCATTATCAGCCCGGAGTCAGTTTGTCCGATATGGCGATAGGCTCGCCCCTATCACATCGTGGGACGGAACATACAAGGCGAAATGTTGGTGTCCTGATAGCACCTCTGCATACCGCTTCTGGGAAAAAGGCGTCAGTTTATGGACGTATGTATGTAATATTGTATGTTGTCAATATTATGTAGGATATTCGCGGAGCCGTCATAGTGAGCCACGTGTGTCGCGTTTCGGGTTGTGTGTATCCGGATACAATCAGGCATCATTGTGTCGAGAGATGAACATCTCATGTGGATACTCTATCAGCATTGCGCTTACCATCAGGCGCATTGTAGCCTCTTTTCCAGTATGTAAGTTTCATTGACGAAAAGACAGAAGTTTTTATATCAAATTCGACAGCTTTCGTGGCTGGTAGAGACGCCGGCTGTGAAACGAGATGTCGCTACGATCCACAGAGTCAAATGATTGTGAACACAAGTATTTCGAGTCTGGGTGTTTGTGAGCGCGAAAAGTCACTCGTAGTTATATGCGACTCAAAACTATGTTAGTGTGGGGTCAGGACTATGTATGTGACTGTTGGGTGGATTTATTTATTTTTATGTATAAAGCAAGCGATATGATTAATAAAATAATTAGCATATAAAGCGGGTGTATTGATAGTCAATCACCACGCACTATTACGATGAAGGAAATACCGTGAGGAAACCTGCATACCATAGCGATTTGTAAGAATTTCTGTGGTATGTAAACCGCCAACCCGCACTATATACAAAAAGCAATGATGATGATTTTAAAAATACACAGAAAAAAAAAATCTGGTATTTTTGGCTTGTATAATTTTTTTAATTTTTTTTCAGTTGCTTGACCGTTATTCACACTGATTCATTTTATATTATTTCTCTTTTATGTATTTACTGTAACTTATACCTGTAATTGCTTTATTTACTTATTTATAATTTGCGTGCCCAGCCAGGGTTGAATACAGAGAAACTTTGTACCTACGGAACATCTGTAATAATGTAACCTATATTCTGCAAATAAAGAGATTTGATTTGATTTGAAGCGAGGTCAAATGCTACGCGAACAAACTATTGGTTGAATACCGTGATTCATCTTCCTTGATAAAAATTATCAACAGGGCATTTCAATTAGTATTTTAATTGATTGATTCATACATACATCTCGCTGGTTGCACCAGTCCATATATGTCACGCTGCAGGGCACGAGCCTCCTCTACAATCGAGAGTACGATTGAGAGGGGTTAGTACACTCCACCACGCTGGCCTAGTGCAAGGACTTTACATACTATAGACATACATACATACATATACATAAAAACTCACGTCTTTATCCCAGAAGAGGTAGGCAGAGGCGCCTCCACAACACCCGCATTTCGCCTTGTATGTTCCGGCCCATGATATGATAGGGGGCGAGCCCATCGCAATATCGGACAGAAATTTGTGATGCAGTTGTACTACGGTACGATTACAACGCTAAGGTCTTGGGTTCGAATCCCGGGCCGGGCAAAGTGATATTGGATTGTCTATTCATTATCAGCCTGGAATCAGGAATTTGTGCCCGATATGGCGATAGACTGGCCCCTATCACATCGTGGGAACACACAAGGCGAAACGAGGGTGTCCTGGTAGCGCCTCTGCCTACCCCTTCTGGGAAAAGGCGTGAGTTTATCTATGTAGGTAACTTCAAAGGAGAATTTGGTTCTCTCTTCACAATGGCGTTAGTGTAACGTAGCAAGTTTCGTTTACAGATACACTGCCGGTAAATGTTAAATATTTACAAATTAATTTATAACAAATGACTTGGTTACAATGGTTTTATCGTTTGAGTAGAATTTAAGGTGTATTTACTACGATATTAACGTCTAGTCCTGACTCCTGATTTCTGTCTCTACTTAAATATTGTTTTTGTCTTTTAAAACAATTTTATATGTAGGTTATTTTTATTTATTATTTGAAATAAATAATAGATTTAAAGTTTAATTGTTTAAGCAATAATAAAGCCAAGAAATATACCGGGTATATCCAGACTGCGACCGAAGACGAAGATAGGTGGGGGCTTTAGTGTTAAAGATACAATGGAACTAAAAAAGGGACAGTATTTTGTTGCAATTTTTTATATACCGTCTTATATTTGGGTGGTAAATACCTAGGTTTTGCTAAAACTATTTTAAACCCTTGCGTACCATTGTGTCTTTAAAAATAAAAAGGTGTGCATTATTACTTTAGGGAAACTATGTATTTACCACCCAAATACGACGATAAGTCAAAATAGACAGCCTCCGTGGCGCAGTTGGTTAGACGGCGGCAGTGAAACGAGAGGCCGCGGGTTCGATCCCCGCACCAATAGAAATCTTTGTGCGGCCCACAAATATTTCTTTCGCGTCTGGGTGTTTGTGAGACCGAAAAGTCTCTCGTAGTTCTGATACCTGCGACATAAGACTTAATTGATCTTAATGTGGGGTCAGGACTATGTATGTGACTGTTGGGTGTATTTATTATTTATTTATTTATTATTTATAAGTTTAAATTACAGAATAATGTTATCGCTTTTTTTGCGAAACTTAAATTTGCATTGTGTCTGAAGTCACTAGTTTTCGTTTTCGGTTGCAGTCTAGATATACCCTGTATAGACACAACCCAATTTCTATGGGAGGAAAATTGTACTCGGGAGCTTATGAAATTATTGCTTTGCTACCATTATCGATTACTCCACAAAAACTATACTCGATATCAGAGAAGGATAAAGTTTACTAGCACGGGTTTGTTATCAAAAAATATATTGTTACTTAGTAATACTTTAGGCTGCCTCGGTGGCGTAGTTGTACTACGGTACATTACAAAGCTGAGGTCTCGGGTTCACATGCCGGGTCGGGCAAAATATTGGATTTTTCCATTCATTATCAGCCTGGAATCAGGGATTTGTGCCCGATATGAGATAGGTTCGCTGCTGTCAGATTATGGGACGGAACATACAAGGCGAAATGTAGGTGTCTGGTAGCACCTCTGCCTACCCCTTCTGGGAGAAAGGCGTGAGTTTATGTATGTATGTAATTTTTTGGTACGCGTTATTGGTAAAGCGCAGAGTTGTATAACATACAAATATTTGAAGGTTTTTAAATTCGATAATTTATAAATTTTTCCTTTTATTGTACTTCCATATTATGTATGCAATAATAGTCAGCAATACCAAATAATTAAAAAATATATTTTGCTTGCTTGTAGAAAAAAAAGCAAAAATAATCGGAAAAAATACAATGATTGTTCTCCGAAACCCGAAACACGTGTACCTGCACGAGACATTTAAAATTAACTCTTATACCATGGAGTTCAGGGTTCAATACTCAATTCGGGAAATCCAATTAGAATTTTCAGTTAGGAAAATTACATGACCTGCCCGGGAATAGAATGTCTGACACGGCGATTGACTCGCTCTTGTCAAAATGTTACTCTGTGTCTGTTGCTACGTGGAAAGGCTAAAAACTTTCCAATTTACAATACGAACATGACATGTGGACTACTTAAAAAGAAATTAATATAGGTAATGCTATATTACCAACTCATAAATGCCCGCAACTTTGTCTGTACTTTATTTATATATATTTATAAAGCTTTTATATTATGTTTTTTATTTACTTGATAAGAAACTTGGATACCAGATAGCATGGCGGTTATCGTAGTTATATATTGCGATAATAATATAATAATAATTGTATAGAAACGGAGTGTAAAATATTTTTAACGACTTTAAAATGAGATTGAGTTAGCTTAATTTTTCCAAACAAAAATCGAAAAAAAAAACAAAACAGAAATGCACGATTTTTTGCAAAAACATTACCAAATATAATTTATTTTAATGCTATTTTTTGTACATAAATCACTTTTTCAACCACTTTAGTTGCAAGAAAAGTTCACAAACGACATCTATCGGTATTTTTTTTATATAATCGAGCGCGGGTCATCGAACGGAGCCGGTGTGAACCGCCGCGATCCGGCTGTGACTGGTTCGAGCCAGTTGCGTCAGAAAATTCTAGATACGCCCGCCATCTTGTTACGTTTTATAGCTCTGTTTGCATACGTGAATTTGTATCGGTTTAACGGTTTGTGGAGAATTATGAATTTAAATGGTTGAAAAAAAGTACAAACGTTTCATTAATTAATGATTTACCTAAGCCATATTTCATAAGTGGACCGTATTATTAAATAAAGAAAAAAATGCATTGAAAAAATATGTCAAATAAGTACTGTAAAAAATGAAAATAATTATGAAATTAAATAAATATATACACCCAACAGTCACATACATAGTCCTGACCCCACATTAAGATTGAGTCTTGTGTCGTGGGTATCAAGAACTACGAGAGACTTTTCGGTCTCACAAACACCCAGACCCGAAACCGTGGATCACACAAACATTTGTTTCGGTGCGGGGATCGAACCCGCGGCCTCTCGTTTCACAGCCGGCGTCCAACCAACTGCGCCACGCCTTTCTTTCAGTTTTCATACGTTAATTTAAAAAATATAAGAATATCCAGGTAACAAACTTAGTTCATTCTTTATATTCTAAAAATACCGTTGTATGCGAAAACATTCAGGAACTTTTAAAATAAGTATAAAATATTTTCGAGCCCAGTGCGATGGTATAGGAGAGGCCTGTGTCCAGCAGAAGGGATGATGATGATGGTCATGATGATCATGATGATGATGATGTTGATGATGAGAAGCGAAACCAGGTTCCATCCCCGCACAGAACAGGGAGAAATGTTTGGATTGTATCGTAACACAGTTTTTGATACTTCTCTCTCTCTCTCTCTTCAGCCACAGGGAGTCCATTGAACATAGGTCTTCCTCAAGGATCTCGACATCGACCTGATAGAAGCGGCCTGCGTCCAGCGACCAACTACAATATTATATATTTTTAAAGGCATAGGCAGAATTGCGACTAATAAATAAATAAATACACCCAACAGTCACATACATAGTCCTGACCCCACTAAGATCGAGTCTTGTGTCGTGGGTATCAGGAACTACGAGAGACTTTTCGGTCTCACAAACACCCAGACCCGAAACAAATACTTGTGGTTCACACAAACATTTGTCTCGGTGCGGGGATCGAACCCGCGGCCTCTCGTTTCACAGGCGGCGTCTAACCAGCTGCGCCGCGGAGGCTGTCGCAATATCAATTATCAACAAACTCTCTCCCAGCTAATCCATTCTAAAATATGATAGTACATCAATCTACTACTATCTGTATCAGCTTAAATACCCACTGCAGGGCACGGGCCTCCGACACAATCGAGATTTAGAAGAGTATCTACTATATACAAAAATGTTCCCCTTATAAAACCTCAAAATCTCGATGACCTAAAGATGATTAAAGATGACCGACCTAGTCTCGAACCCAGGGCAACAGTTCTCAATCCATACGCACTACACCAAGGCCTCGTTGTTATGAAATCGCCCGGTTAGTTTCCATTAATTTGTAAACACAGCTAACCTTCGTTTAATGAGTCTTGTTAACGCTCCGTTTGTCCCCATTAACAACGTGAATGGTTGATTTGTAATTTTTTGCAAAAACTATTTTTTGCCTCTGACTGCCTCGGTGGCGTAGTTGTACTACGGTACGACTACAAAACTGAGGTATCGGGTTCGAATCCCGGGTCGGGCAAAGTGATATTGGGTTTTTCTATTCATTATCAACTCGGAGTCAGGAATTTGTGTCCGATATGGTTATAGGCTTCCCCTATCACATCATGGGACGGAACATACAAGGCGAAATGTGGGTGTCATGGTGGCGCCTCTGCCTACCCCTTCTGGGATAAAGGCGTGAGTTTATGTATGTATGTACTATTTGCCGGTATAAAATACATTACACCTGATGGCAGGGGCAGTGCAGATGTATCTAGATAATTCTTCTAAATCTTGCCATTACACGAAAAAAAGAAAAAAAGGAAAAAGAAAATGAAAAAAAAACTTTTAAGTACGAGTCGATTTCGCGCACTGATGGTTCCGTACCCATTCTGCCCACCATTTTGGGAGCACAGGTGTGAACTTATTACTTAATTTAAACATGCTTATTATGCTAACAGAGTATTGCATAGTCTCATTGTTCAATTAATTTAATAAGCCATTTACATATTTGTGTAAATTTAAACGCTGCAATTTAACTAATTATCATATACAATGAAATATGACTTACATTGTCTTAGCCGGGACTCGCATGGGTAACATATAAACTCTCGTAGTTTCTAATACCAACGATATAACACTTGGATTATAATCTGGGGAGAGGACGGTGTATGTGTGGGATTTATTTAAATAAATAAATACACCCAACAGTCACATACATAGTCCTGACCCCACACTAACATCGAGTCTTGTGTCGTGTATCAGAAACTACGAGACTTTCCGATCTCACAAATACCCAGACCCGAAACAAATACCTGTGGATCACACACACTCAAAATGACTACAATGCGCCTTATGGTAAGCGCAGTGCAGATAGAGTATCCACATGAGATGTTCATCTCTCGACACAATGATGCCTGATTGTATCCGGATACACACAACCCGAAACGCGACACACGTGGCTCACTATGACGGCTCCTTAACCGCTGTGTACGGTGGTTATCCAGACACGAATATGCAGCGAAAACAGTGAAAATAGCGAGTGAAGAAACACATACCATTCGCAATCCGTGCGTGAAATATCTGCATCGTTGCTGGAGCTGTTCTTCCCGACGCCACTTCTTCCGAAGTAGTTATCAGAAGAACTGGAGTCGATTATGGACACCGTCGATGAGGACATATCTCTCTCCATATTGTTTCTGAAATCATTACACCCAATAGTAACACATACTTAGTTCATTATTTTATTGTGATGAATGGCGAGACGAGCATGCCATTCGCCTGATGGTAAGCGATACGACCGCTCATGGACAGTAGCAAAACCAAACACCATGAATTACAAAGCAATGATTGGCGTTCCACTGCGCTCGCCTGAGACATAAGATGTTAAGTCTCATTATGTGCAGTAGTTACTTTGGCTACAATGTCCTTCAAACCGGAACACAACAGTGCATTTACACTGCTGTTTGGCGGGAGAATTAGACACTGATATAAGTTTTGTGTCGTGTATCAGAAACTACGAGAGACTTTTCGATCTCATAACAATCATTTGTCTGTGTTTAGCGTCGTAGCGGCCTCGCGTTTCACAGCTAATTTTTTCCAGACCCTTTTAAACTAAAAAACTCAGTGAGAGGTTTTTGTATCAGCCCTTATACGTCCCACATCAGGCACTGGCTTTTATAACCCAGAGTACGATTGCAAAGGGGCCATAGTCAACCAAGTCTAAATAGAGGTTTTGTGACTCCTAAAATTTAGTTGGCAGGTCCCTTGTATGCGAATGTGTTTGTGTAGGTATCGTTTTGTGTATTTCTGTCAAGCAGCAGTGTGTATTGTGTTCATTGAAGGATATCATAGTGATTACTGCACATTAAGAGACTTGAGTAATGTGTGAGCTTGGGCCGTGCAGTTAATGATCAGTAGTGAGTTTCTGTTTATGTGCAGGCGTGACGCTCTATCAGGCGAGCGTCATGCTCGTCCCGTCATTCTCACTTATAAATGTCTATACGCGTAAAACTTAAAAACACATATTTACGTCACGTATAAATCACTGATTTGCTTTAAAAACTTTTCGTATTAAAAATATGATAAATACTCACATGAAGCTCTTCAGAAACATACAGTGTTTATGTTTATACACACAATAATGTATTTAAAAGGAAAATATGAAGCACCCATGATTTTGATTTATTTTATGGATTACCCACTTAAGAAATTATTGTACAAGTGCTGCCCTCACGCGGCGGAAAACGGAACTGATTAATTTAATAATTTGATTAAGAGTGATTTTATAGCATTTACGTTGTGGCTTTGTAAATAGGCGTTTCTTTAGGTATGCGTAGGTACGATATTGAAAATAAATTGCATTGCATCAACCAACTGTTGTTGAAAACATTTATAAGATATTACATAAAAAAATTATTATTTTGTGTTGTAAATTCCTCAAATATTGTAATTTATTTTTACCTTTACTCTTTTTTAATGCATAAATATTGTAATAGTCGGCTCTGAGACCACAAAAGCTTAGTAAAATCTTAAGTAGTTTTCAAAACGCCGGGAACCTTAAATCAAGACAAATATAAAAAATCAAGGATAAAATCCACAAAAAGAGTTTTATTTCAATGTGTATTCGCAGTAAACATAATATGAAATCACTTATATGTATTGGTTTTCGAATATTTTAATATTGAGGTTTAGCGCCATCTATTGTCACTTCTGAACACCATTTTAAATTTCTCGTTTCAATTTAATTGTGTTTAAAAATATTCTATAGATATAAAATATTATATTAGTACGAAATTGTCCTAACCCCAACCTTGCCCCTTGTTTTTTGTGCTATTTTCAAAACTGTTAAATTCAGCGCCATCTAGTATACGGGTATCTAGTATATCACTACAACTAAAATGGGTTACATGATTTGAAAATACTTTGCAATGGTGATTATAGATGTCGCTGTATCTAACATTTATTTTGCAGGGGGAAATAATGCAAGCTACCGATTCGCCTGCGGTAATGATTGTATTTCAAAATATTTCCGTCTCACATAGTCCTTTTATTTAGAAAGAGACATGCTATTTATGCCCTCATTCCCTTCTAGTAACTGGGTTGTCAACGGCGCCGTTTCTCCCTCAATGCGGGGAAAATATTTCGTTTATTAAACTAAAAGGTTTAAAAAAATATTGGTTTATTTTATTTATCTTTCTTTGAAACTCTATTTATTTTTAAAGCTAGCTTACTACGTAAGATCGTCAAGAATTGTGCGTATTTATTCACTTACAATCGCTTACGTTAACCGTTTAATTTGCTACAGTGTGTTTTACATGTGAAAATTCACAGGCTATAAGTAAAACCCATTAAATTTTTGATTCCTGTTACATATTGCGACATAACAACATATTATATATACATTTCGTCTGAATTTAAATTTTTAAAACATACTTTGTTATAGAAAACCCGAAACCCGCATACTTGACAGTTTTTAACATTTTCAAAGGTATGTAAATTTTCTACCAACACGGATTAGGTTAGCTTATTAGACTATGACCTCCTTTTCAACCATAAATGAGGCCTGTGTTAAACGGTAGGACATATATTTATATGGGTGGATATAATAATCAATAAGCACCAAAAATATATGTATGTATGCTCCAAATATCGTGTCTCAATAACTTCGTAATTAGTAATTACCCCATAATTGAACAATTCAAAACGGGTAAATGCCGCCACAATTCCTGGCAACACTAATATTGTTTCCATTTTCCTTCCCAGCCGAGTTTTGTTTGCTATAATCGGGATTTATAAAACAAAATATATCAATTGTTGTACGAATGAATAATAATGTCTACAAAAATGTGCAGTGAATGCAATATTACAGTAATTTCTTGTGTTGTGTGTGTTATCGATTTTACGCGAAAACATTTGTGATTTACATGCCACACGTTTCGAGGTATTTATTATTTTATTATTAGAACAGTTAATAAAGGATTTATAAGGATATTGAGAACATTTCCCGGTGTTTGTTTTATATATCAATGACCGCAATTCGTTATTTTCAATACAAGTCACACAATTGAAATTAAATCGATAGTTTTGCTTTTTGGTAAATAAAGCTTTAATGTTAGCAAAATATTGGAATTTGCAGATACAGTGGAAAAATTAAATTATTATAGGCGTTGCGCTAAAAATATAGGTAAAATATGTTAATGTATCAAAATTTGAATTTTAATACATTAACATATTTTACTTTATACTGATCAAAATATTTACTAATACTGAATGATTAATTAAGGAAAATACTCCTTATTTATATATCTATCTTTGGTAATTTAGAAATATGGCATTGTAGCAATAAACTGAGTATTCCTTTTTTATGCTTGTTTTGATTAAAGTTCCTGTTTTTTAATCTATGAAAAATATATTGATTTATGTAATCGCGATTGTTGTGTGCATCGATTCTTACATGTAATGGGGTTCGATTCCAAGGCTAGGCAATCTAGGTTTAGTGTCGCGTTTTTGTTCTATTGACCTACATTGTTTGTTAATTGTGAGATTCGGAGTTCGATTTCCGATTTATGTCATACGCTCATGCCTTTGTCCTCAAAGGAGTAGACAGAGATGTGTGACCATTGCTATTATAGCTATCGATGTTATTTATTAGGAGGCAAACTTACTTCAACTTTATTCATTTTTTCCTATCCATGGCAAGTCATGTAAGATTTTTCAAACCGAAACTCTTTATAAAATCGATCGTCCGACAAGGGACTCGAATCTACGACCTCATGGTTTATTTTCTATAAATGCTGGCACCAGACGAAAATATTCGCGCGATATTTAGCAAATGTTCATTCCACACGAGAATCGAACCTAAGCTCACGGTTTAAAAGTGAAACCTTTCCATTACACCATTCATTAATGATATATGTACTTAAATCAGCCCATATACGTCCCACTGCAGGGCACGGGCCTCCTCTACAATCGAGAGTACGATTGAGAGGGGTTAGATATAGTCCACCACGCTGGCCTAGCGCGGGCGAACTTTACATACCATAGAAATTCTTATAAATCGCTATGCTATTCAAATTTCCTTTCTTTTCCTTTACCGTTATAATGCGTGGTGATTGACTATCAATACACATCGAAAAGTCAGATGTGCCGTGGGATTTAGACCCGCGACCATCGTGAACATGTTGGCAGCCGCGTCTGGTCCGTTACCAACAGGCCACCACGCACTTTATATTGTACTAGCAGCCCGACCCAACTTCGCCTGAGTGCAGATTTTTTCACCCTATGTTCATCAGGAATAATATAGGATTATAATGGTGAAATAATCATTCAAATCGGTCGAGTAGTTTCAGAGTTTATTCAATGCAAACAATCAATATACTTACATAAACTTACGCCTTTATCCACGAATAGGCAGAGGCGCCACCACGACACCCACATTTCGCCTTGTAAGTTCCGTCCCACGATGTGATAGGGGACGAGCCTATCGCCATATCGGGCACAAATTCCTGACTCCGGACTGATAATAGAAAAAACCAATATCACTTTGCCCGACCCGGGACTCGAACCCTAGACCTCAGCTTTGTAACCGTACCATAATATAACCACCGAGGCAGTGCAAACAAATCTTTCCTCTTTATATTAGTTTAGATGAAAATTGTTTTCGTTCCACCAGCCTGACGATGAAGACCCGATTGACTTCGGTGACGTACTTGGGGTACACGGCCATGGACAGAAGGTTCTCGAACGCGATGCTGCCGTGGCTCCTGCGGGAGATACGGGCCACAGGAGTAAGGGATAAGGTAGGTAACTATGTATGTATTTCTTATGTATATGTATGTATTTCTTATTGTCTCGCTTCATCTTTCGTACACCTCATGTTACCCCAATATTGTCGTTTTCTCTTATCCATCCTATGGTTGGTTGTCTGGAAGAGATCGCCTCGAGCGATAAGACCGCCTTTTGTACGTCTTTTTGTTTATGTATTGTGTTCTATATGTATGTCACAGGTGTACGATAAAGTTTTAAATAAATAAATAGGTAACATTTATAGAGGGGACACCGTGGATAAAATATTTAGCTGGTTTGGTGTCCGTTCGTCACCAGGGCGATCACTGAAAATCAGCGTTTTGTTGTGGTTCGCTCCACTGCCCGACATTATAATGCTGAGTGGTCACCCACCTGTCACAGCCATGACAAGCCAACACTACCTTTTTATTTATTTTTAATTTTAATTTTGTGTGTCGGTTATTGCTTTTGTTTATTTTTAATTTCTACCATTGTACATTTTTGTTTTTGTAGTTGGTATCGAGTTAATTTTTTCAATTCTTTTTTCGTGTCTGTGACAAATAAATCAATTTTCTTTTTTTCTTTCTTTCTATTTAATGCGATGAATGGCGAGAAGATGCCATTCGCCTGATAGTAAGCGATACGACCGCTCATGGACAGTAGTAAAACCAAACACCATGAATTACAAAGCAGTGTTTGGCATTCCACTGCGCTCGCCGTTCTGTGACATAAGATGTTAAGCTTCATTATGTCCAATAGTTTAGAGTCTGCTGGTCTATCATATGTGAGAGGCCGTGTGGTACCACCGCAATGTATATTTCTCCCGCCAAACAGCAGTAAATTTCCATTTTTGGAAACAATTATTGGAAATTTGTTAAGCCACACGTTATTTACGTAATACTAATGTACGAATGAATTCAAAAGAGGTCAACTGTCACAGAAAACTCGATATAAAATGACGATTTGGCGTCCTGTTTCAATCGGAGAGATTACCAAAGACCTATTCTTTTTTCCTCCCCAATTTTGAGAGGCCGATGCATTTACGATCCATTTGTTGTGGATGATCATGTGTGGTAATGACATATCATCAATTGCTATTTGCTCGTTTGTCGGATCAATAGAAATAAGTAAATACCCATTCTTGAAAGCCTCCGTGACGCAGTTGGTTAGACGCTGGCTGTGAAACTTGAGCGGTTCGATCCCTACACCGAGACATAGTTGTGTGAACCACAAGTATTTGTTTCGGGTCTGGGTGTTTGTGAGACCGAAAAGTTTCTCGTAGTTTCTGATACACGACACAAGACTCGATCTTAGTGTGGGGTCAGGACTATGTATGTGACTGTTGAGTGTATTTATTCATTATTAATATTTCTCTTTCAGTTAAGCATTGCCGTTGAAGAGGGTCACCTGAAGGCCTACAATGGGAACTTTGAGCCAGTCATTGTCCATAGAATAGTCGATATTATAAGGTAAGTCTTACGTCTTTTTTATATTTAAGCTCATGCTTCCATCCCTGAAGATGTAGGCAGAGATGCTATTAGTGCTGTTCGCAATTCCGTTCGCAAATTGTAAAAAAGCTTACAACAATTATTTATCCTCAAGCACTCTACCTTTTTAACCATAAAATGAATGTATTTCACTCCATTTTCAAATCTTAATCACATTATTAATTAATTTTACTTTTTTAGTTTTTTACTGAAAGCGTGTTTTATAGTTTTTTTTTAACTATTATTTGTAACTTTAGCCCAGTATGTAACAAAAACCTCCTTCAAGGATTTCCCCAGCGATATGATGGAAACTACCTCAATGCAGCGCCTTCCTACCTTCAGTTGGTCGTAAGGATTAGAAATTTAATAATCCGCTGGAATAATGGTTTCTTAGACTTACGCGAATGTTACACATTGAAATAAAAACTAACTTTTACGGATTTTATCGCGATTTGGTTTAATTTTTTCATTTTTTAACTTCAGTGACTATTAACGCTCAGTGACTGTTACTGAAACGTCGGGAAGTTAAAAAAATAAATAAACCAAATCACGATAAAATCCGTAAAAGATAGTTTTATTTCAATTCGTTGGTACTTGAATATGTACTGTAGTCTGTATTGTATCAGCCCATATACTTCCCACAGCAGGGCACGGGCCTCCTCTACGATCGAGGCTACGATTAAAAGGGAATCCTATTAAACTTATAAAATAGTCCAAGAATAAAATAAAAAATGCCCCAGGTTTTGTGTAAAGTGTATAGTTTGGACTATAACAGTCTGGTGTTGTTCCCAGGGCTAGCCAAGTTCCCGGTAGACCTGAGGAGTTCTTCTACATACTCCTCAATGAGAAGGAGGGTCTGCTGAACTGCTACATGTTCCGAGCCGCCTCCATCAATGAGGTAAGATTGTTTTTATATATTGGCAAAATTTATCTACAGCACTAAGAGACCACAGAATTACGTATTTGATATTGACTTATCGCTATACTCATAGACAGTTTTAAAATCTATTTTAGTTATCGAATGTTTTGTCCCTTTCGAACCAATTTAGAAGTCAGTTTGAGCGAAGAAGACAACATATTCGATGATTAAAATGGGTTTGAAAACTGTTTATAAATAAGGCCATTAGAATTTATACCTCAACGTCTCTTCGGACAAACAGAAAGACGACGGAGTTGTTCTATAAACAATCAATTATTCCTTTGAAGATAATAAAAGAGAAAGATAATAATTTCTCGATTTTGAATAAGCCATCATAATAATGGCGGCTGGTGATAGATGTCTTTGACAGCCTCCGTGGCGCAGTTGGTTAGACGCCAGCTGTGAAACGAGAGGCCGCGGGATCGATCCCTGCACCGAAACAAATATTCGTGTAAGCCACAGGTATTTGTTCCGGGTCTGGGTGTTTGTGACACCGAAAAGTCTCTCGTAGTGTCTGATACACGACACAAGACTCGATGTTAGTGTGGGGTCAGGACTATGTATGTGACTGTTGGGTGTATTTATTATTTATGTCGTAGTTTCTCATCGATACTCTACTCGGAGCCTACACACACCAATTCTGGCGTCCGTACAGTCACTTTGACGTGCCCGGAAAAATATACCGGGTATATCAAGACTGCGACCGAAAACGAAGCCAGGTGGTAGTTTTAGTGGTTCCAAATACGATGCCAATAAAAAATTCACCAAAACAGATACATTTTTAGAATTTGTACATCATTATTTTATGAAACTATGTATATATCACCCAAATACGACGATAACTAAAAAATTTTTTTGCAAAATTTTTACTTGCATTGTGTCTGAAGTCACTAATACTACCACCTGGCTTCGTTTTCGGTCGCGGTCTTGAAATACCCTGTATGATAAAAGCAACATTCTCATGTTTCATGAAGACTGGTGTAATGCGATCAATATTATTACTTTATTACCGATTACAACGACCTAAAAGGGGGCGTTGTGTGTCCCAACAAAGGTGTGTTTGTTCTGACAGCGATCTGTCAATGTCACGTGACAGATTAGGATGACAGATGACAGCTGATAGAGCAAACATTGAGCCCACGCCGAAAAAATAAATTGGGTTTGTGACGCCCATAGATGTAGTATAACATAGATCGGCAATGTGAAAGAGATAGAATGATTTAAATCATACATTAAAGCGAGACGCATGATGCGACCATGCGTTTACACGGAGAGCGTTCTATAGAGATTTGTGTGAAAATATGTCATTTAAGCGATCGACAAATTCCGCTTATTTTCTTGATTTATTTAATATTTCAGTACTGAGCTACTTTTATTAAATGTAATTTATTATGGTGAGTTGTCCAGTGCCTGGATGTGATTGATTTTAGTGTAAAAACCCGAATAATCATAGTTTTTCATAAGATCGTATCACTTTTTTCAATGTTGTTTAGTGACAATATTGTAGAATTGTAAGACAAACCTTGTATGTATATCGGTAGAACAGAATGTCCTTATTCATTATTTAAATGCGTAGAAAGCATCCATTGCCTATATAAAATGATATCATATACGTGAATTTATAATAATTTCAACCAACATTTGCTAGAGATTGATTGACAGTTTCGATCAATAATATTATGTCGATAAAAATAGTCAATGAACATAGAGGTTTCACTTCATTTTATAATCTCGTAGTATAACATCAATTCTATAATAACAGTTATTACTTCACTTTATTTATTCACTATTGATATTTGCTAAATATTAATTAATATTTCGTGTGCGTAATTTACCATTTCTGAGCCGGTTTCGAATTAACTGTGCCACGGAGGCTGTCATTCTAATAAAACAATAGAACATTAGATATTATTATAAGGAATGCTTTATAAAACTTGTCAAATAAAATTATTCTCAAATATGACGATATCTTTATTTACTTGTGTTTACGTATCTGTGTTGAAATAAACACAATCATTATTTTTCTGTTAAAATACCATGAAATGTCTCATATTTATCTATAAAATTTTATTTTATTGGTTGGGCCGTTAGGTATATCGATATGATAGTATCGACAGAGCATGGCGCAGCATTATCTGTCACGCACACATGCAAACTTCACGCACACTATCATATTCTCGTTTTGGTTTCACTCAAAATGATACATTGCCGATCTATGTTATACTAAATCTATGGTGACGCCACATAGAAAGTATAAGTGGTAAGGTGACATGAGGTTATTTTGTATAGGAATGTGCTCGACCGAGGCGCCAGTGCCTCACTGAAAACCGACATGAAGCGACACAACGCTGTCATGTTTTGTTTAGTTTTTTTTAATTGATGGCATTATTATAAAGGATAATAGATTATATAGATTATAAAGGTACATTGTTTAAATTTCTAATTAATTAATGTTATTATAGTTTGAATGATTTTCTTAGTGATAATTGAAATGTAATAATACTTTTAGTTTGTTTTCTATAGTATTAATATAGTTTTGAAGTTAGATTTTATTAGATTTAAGTTCCATTATTGTATGCCAACACGGCGGGTCATAGTTATAACACCATCCTATGTACCACAATAAAACATATTTGAATTTTTGAATTTGAATTTGATGGCAAATAGGGTTACTGTTCGCCTGATGGTAAGTAATCACTGCCCATGAACATTTTCATCACCATAGCATGGAGATGCGTCGCCGGCCTTTAAGATGTAATACGCTCGTTTCTTGAAGGTCGCCAGGTCGTATCATTGATTGAGATTGCCGATGGCCTAATATACTTCCTTTGGTCCTCTTTTCTTCACTTTCTCGTCTAATTTTATTAAGCAACCAATGTATACATGCTTCATGTGTCATAAAGTGAGCGGCGTGGTTACTTCCATTATGAACCGTTTGCCCATTTACCAGTTCTATTCGGAAAAAAGCAATATATATTTATTACATACATACATACATACATAAACTCACGCCTTTATCCCAGAAGTTGTAGGCAGAGGCGCCACCAGGACACCTACATTTCGCCTTGTATGTGATGCCGTCCCATAATTTGATAGGGGGCGAGCCTATCGCCATATCGGGCACAAATTCCTGACTCCGGGCTGATAATGAATTGAAAAACCCAATATCACTTTCCCCGACCCGGGATTCGAACCCGAGACTTCAGCTTTGCAGTCGTACCGTTGTACAACTATGCCACCGAGGCATTCTAGTTTATTTTTGTGTGTTTCAAATAAATACAGTCACATACATAGTCCTGATCACACACTCATGGCCGCCACACGCGTAACGATATAGCAAAAGCCTTAATATAAAGTATAATCCCACAAGATGTCTTATGTCTCAGGATGGTGAGCGCAGTAGAATGCCAAGCATTGCCTTGGAATACATGGTGTTGTTTGGTTTTGCTACTGTCCATGAGCGGTCGTATTGCTTACCATCAGGCAAATGGCATGCTCGTCTCGCTATTAATGGCAATAAAAAAAAAAACCAGACCCCCTATGCTAGTGTGGGTTCAGGTCTGTGACGTTTTTTAAAAGGACAATATCCAATGTTGCCTTCGATTTACTTCCGCCATAGTTGACGAACTGTGTACATGCGGTTACTAAAGTGATTTCATTTTTTTTATCATATTTTTAATATTATCTCTACTATTAAGGGAAGTAAGGAAGGGAGCGACAGCTTAGTTTGATAACAATCGGCTGCCAAATCGGAGTTCGCGGGTTCAAACCCCAGTGATTTTTCGACGTTATGTGTGGATTTTTGGATAATCAGATTTTTACCTTATGGGGAATATAAAGAAATAAATACACCCAACAGTCACATACATAGTCCTGAATCCACACTAAGATCGAGTCTTGTGTCGTGGGTATCAGGGACTACGAGAGACTTTTCGGTCTTACAAACACCCAGACCCGAGATAAATACCTGTGGATCAAACTAACATTTGTCTCGGTGCGGGGATCGAACACGCGGTCTCACGTTTCTCAGCCGGCGTTCAACCAACTGCGCCACAGAGGCTGTACTATTGTGAACTAACCTGCTTATCTGAGAGCTCTTCATAAGAATTTCGAGGGTGTAAGTCCACCCACCGCGGTAAGACAGCGTGGTAGATAAAGGCCTCCTTCCTAAGGCCTTACCAACAGCCAAACTTTAAAGCCAAATAATTTTGCAACTCTCTCTCTTCCAAGCTAGGAATCCCTCATGGTGATGGGGTCTGCTTTCTTCGTTTTTCTTCTCCACTTCGCTCTGTCCCTAATGTCGTCTTCGGAGACCTGACATTCTCCCATGTCCCTCCGCACTACATCCATCCACCTGGTCTTCGGCCTGCCTCTGTTCCTTCGGCCGGTGTAATCTGTCAAATAATTCTGCATCATGGATAAATATTCATGTCTGTGGCTAGAAATTTAACAGTATTTCTTCAAAAAATTACAGTTTTCAAGTGCTAATGTCCAATTGAATATAAATTAATTATAGTGATCGATTGTAATGAAATTAACCTATAATTAAACTTTAATAGTTGTGGCGTATTAATTACAAAAATAATTATATCATAAAAGTTTTAATTCAAATTTTGATAAATGCATCCTGCGACAGTCCAATTTTTTGTATATAGATAGTGCGCCGGCGCTGGCCACGCCCATCGTGCCCGGCCGGCCACCGCGCAGCGCCGATCGGCGATCAGTTAGTCACGGCTCACGCACGAGCCACGGTGGTCGGTACGGAACGCCCGTCGAGCCGCTTACGCACCACAATATCGTACATCTCACCTTCCATATTCACCTTCCAGTTCTAACTTATAAGTAGCGTTAGTGTTTGATCGTAAGAGTGGACAATAAACACATTATTAACGTACGCCTGAGTTTTTATATTACACCGCTTAAATAACAGAATACAAACGAAGGAACGCTACAAGTGGTGACCCCGAACTGTTCACGAAATAAGAAAATTGTGGCCATGGAAAGCGGAAGAAAACTAGATCCTGGTAGCTGTGGAGAAACGTGCCGCGTAGGCATAAAAGTCCCACCATTCTATCCCGAAAACCCGATGCTATGGTTCGCCCAGCTAGAAGCACAGTTTACACTAGCTAACATCACCAGCGATTCCACTAAGTATTTTCATACCATTAGCCAGCTAGATCTACAGTACGCAGCAGAGGTCGAAGACATTATAACAGCACCACCAGAATTAAATAAATACGATAAGCTTAAGGCGGAACTTATCAAACGGCTGTCCGCATCCCGGGATAAAAAAGTGAAACAACTTCTCGTTCACGAAGAACTCGGAGACAGGAAACCATCCCAGTTTGCCCGATATTTACAAAGCCTAGCAGGGCCAGGAGTGCCAGAAGATTTCCTCAGATCAATATGGACTAGCCGTCTACCGCAAAACATGCAGGCAATAATCGCATCACAAACGAAGGCATCGCTAGAAGAGCTAACCGACTTGGCGGACCGAATACACGACGTAGTCAGCCCCAACCACCAAGTGGCATCAACGTCTTACAATATACCCCCAAGCGGCAGTGCCGTGGCAACAATAGACCAGAAGATTGCCACACTCACTGAGGAAGTTATGGCCCTAGCTACGGAGGTACGACGATCCCGTTCTACTAAGAAGGAATATTCGCAAACCAACCGAGAACAACGCTCTAGAAACAGATCAACGTCCAACTTTCAACAATATCCAACATGCTGGTACCATTATAAATTTGGAAAAAAGGCCAGAAAGTGTGTTAAGCCCTGTGATTTCGCGGAAAACGCTGCGGGCGGTCGATAATGGCGACAAGCGAACGCCCCAGCACCGGTCGCCTGTTTGTTACAGACTTTAAAACTAAAATTCAATTTTTAGTAGATACAGGTAGTGATTTATGTGTATATCCGGTATCTCATATTAAGGAACGACGTTACCCTAAAACAAATTTTGATCTGTGTGCCGCTAATGGCAGTAAAATAAATACTTACGGGTACATTACACTAAAACTTAACCTAGGGTTGCGTCGTGACTTTACTTGGAAATTTATTATAGCAGACGTTACAAAGGCGATTATAGGTGTCGATTTTTTATGTTTTTTTAATCTGATTGTCGATTGTAAGAATCAACAGTTAATTGATAGAAGCACTAGTTTAATTGTACCTGGCTCACCTGCCTGCTCATCCGATATTGTTCCATCCGTAAAAGTGATCACAGGTGATTCTGTGTATCATGATATCCTGAAAGAATATCCCGATATTACACGTCCGTCTGGTACACACCATACACCCAAACACAACACCTTACACTATATACGTACCACACCGGGTCCACCAACATCATGTACTCCACGCAGATTGGCTCCTGACAAGCTGAGAATTGCAAAGGATGAGTTTGCCACTATGCTGCAAATGGGCATAGCCAGACTATCCGATTCACCTTGGTCGTCCCCACTGCACCTAGCTCCAAAAAAAGATAATGGTTGGCGGCCATGTGGAGACTATAGGATGCTCAATGCAAGAACCATTCCAGACAGGTACCCTATACGTCATATCCACGACTTCGCGCACAGCCTTTCAGGATGTAGAATTTTCTCCACTATAGACCTGGTAAAGGCATACAACCAAATACCAGTGAACTCTGCTGATATTCCAAAGACCGCAATAACGACACCATTCGGACTTTATGAATTTCCCTTCATGACGTTTGGTCTTAGAAATGCCGCGCAAACCTTTCAGCGATTCGTGGACGAAATGTTACGCGGATTAGATTTTTGTTTCGCATATTTGGATGATTTTTTGGTCTTCTCTCGTGACGAGGAGACCCACAAGAGTCATCTGCGGAAAGTCTTTGCCAGACTTAAAGAGTATGGCATGATAATAAACATACCAAAATGCAAATTTGGAGTTTCAGAAGCAACATTCTTAGGATACCATATTTCTAAAGAAGGTACAACACCACTTCCTGCCAAGGTCCAAGCCATACAAGATTTCCCTATACCAAAGACTGCACGGGAGCTAAGAAGATTCTTAGGCATGCTAAATTTTTACCGCCGGTTTATACCTAATGCTGCTCAACACCAAACTCGCCTTAACATGCTTCTTCAGGGAAACGTAAAAGGTTCGCATGCTATCGAATTCACGGAACTTGAACATGAAGCCTTTAAAGCAAGCAAAGAGTGCTTATGTAAGGCTACCTTATTGGCCCACCCTAATATCCAACTTAAATTGGGCGTAGTAACGGACGCTTCTGAAACCGCCATAGGCGCAGCATTGCAACAGCAAGGTGACGACGGTGCTTGGCAGCCGTTAGCTTTCTTTTCAAAAAAGTTGAGCCCATCACAGCAAAAATATTCACCCTATGACAGGGAACTGCTGGCAATATATGAAGCTATAAAGCATTTCCGGCATATGGTGGAGGCCAGGGACTTTGTGGTATATACCGATCATAAACCTCTATCGTATGCTTTCCACTCCCGTAAAGAAAATTGCTCACCAAGACAATTCCGGCACCTCGACTTCATATCCCAGTTTACAACTGACATTAGACACATAGCTGGTAGGGATAACGTGGTGGCGGATACATTATCCAGGATCGAAGAAATCGTCCAGCCAGTAGACCTACAATTCTTGGCAAAATTACAGGAAGCAGATACAGAGTTGAAGCTATTACTGGGCAGTAACACCTCTTTGTCTTTAAAAAAAATCGAAATGCCGAATGTCCAAACAACGGTTTACTGTGACGTAAGCGGTAACACCGCCCGTCCCTATATTCCCCAGGACCTCCGACTACGCGTTTTTGAGAGCCTGCATTCTTTAAGTCACCCGGGAGCAAGAGCATCTGCCAAACTCGTTGCAGATAGATACGTTTGGCCAGGCATAAAAAAGGACTGCAGAAAATGGTCGCAGGCATGCATAGCTTGCCAAAAATCTAAAATATCCAGACATTGCTCACCGCCTATTGGCACATTTGAACTGCCACGGATGAGGTTCGCACACATCCATATAGACTTGGTAGGACCACTTCCACTGTCACATGGGTATAAATATTGCCTCACCGCCGTCGATAGATTTACACGGTGGCCCGAGGCAATACCACTCCACGACATCACAGCCGAAACCGTTGCAAATGCATTACTTCATGGGTGGATCGCCCGTTTTGGATGTCCGTTGGATATTGTTACAGATCGTGGCACTCAATTCGAGTCCGTCTTATTCCGGCGCCTTGCGGACCTAGTAGGGTTCCAACACAAAAGAACAACAGCTTACCATCCAGCCTGTAACGGACTGGTAGAGCGATTCCATCGACAATTCAAAACAGCAATTATTTGTCATGGAACCAATAACTGGGTGGAATCGCTCCCATTAGTCCTTCTTGGAATAAGAAGCGCGTACAAGGAAGACTTATTAGCCTCTTCAGCGGAACTCATTTACGGAGAACCACTTAGATTACCCGGGGAATTCTTTAACCCACAGACGAATGAATCTTGCGATATGACGAACTACTTGTCCCGGATCCGAGCATTCGCGAACAAACTCAGACCAAAGCCAGCCTCGCGTCACGGAAAACGTGACGTATTTGTTTTTAAAGATCTAGCTTCGGCGTCACATATCTTCCTTAGGGAAGAAATAAATCGTAGTTGCCTAAATCCCGCATATACGGGCCCCCACCAGGTAATCAAGACAGGTAATAAAGTAATTAGCATCCTTCTTCACGGAAAACCAGTCACAGTATCTATAGACCGCGTTAAACCGGCCTATATATTGTTTGACCCAAACACACATACAGACACAAGCACACATACAGACACAAACACACATACAGACACAGACATACATACAGACACAGACACACATACAGACACACACTCGTACAAGCGTACACTAAACACGCCACGAAACACACTACAACTACCCCAAACGTCCAGTGACTCAGATCCAAAATATGTACCAATAAGAACACGATCAGGTCGCCCTGTACGCCTACCTAAATATTATCGCCCGTAGGACGGTCTCAAGGAGGGGGTGATGTGGCGTATTAATTACAAAAATAATTATATCATAAAAGTTTTAATTCAAATTTTGATAAATGCATCCTGCGACAGTCCAATTTTTTGTATATAGATAGTGCGCCGGCGCTGGCCACGCCCATCGTGCCCGGCCGGCCACCGCGCAGCGCCGATCGGCGATCAGTTAGTCACGGCTCACGCACGAGCCACGGTGGTCGGTACGGAACGCCCGTCGAGCCGCTTACGCACCACAATATCGTACATCTCACCTTCCATATTCACCTTCCAGTTCTAACTTATAAGTAGCGTTAGTGTTTGATCGTAAGAGTGGACAATAAACACATTATTAACGTACGCCTGAGTTTTTATATTACACCGCTTAAATAACAGAATACAAACGAAGGAACGCTACAATAGTATTATATATTCTAAAAAAATATGCATAATATACTACAAGAAACATTCTATTTAAAAAAAAAAACGACTTCAAACCCTTAATTAAAAAGAGAGAAATAAAATTAATGTTTTAAAACTCATAAATACCTAATTATGCCAACTATTTTTTGAGGTCGGTGCCAGCTATAGACTGTTAGCTATTTCAAATCACGCTACGAACTACGCAGGTAAAACCGCGGGGTGCAGCGGGTCCCAAATATTGAGGCTTCAGGCTGGTTAAAATAGTGTAATTCTGACAAAATTACATACAAATAGCTCGAATTAATAATATCCTTTTTTGAAGCCGATTAAAATATTTTTTTTTATAACACGGAAGTGACAAGCCCCTTGTCCACCCGACTGTACCTAATCATTAATTACTGAATATTCATTCATACATAATCAATTGATGTACCCGCGCGACAATCGCGCACAAAGAGCCTTGAACCAATTATAAATTTAGAATCTGTTTGCATGTCGAATTCTTATTCTTCGTGCTGCTTGTCCGTCGCATAAGTGAAGTGTTAAAAAAAATAAAAAAAGTTTATTAAAAAAAAATGCAGTAATTCGAAAAATAGTGTTGATTGGCCAGTGTTTAAAGATATAAAAAAAAGAACAAAAAAATATATTTTAAAAGTGTATTTCCAAATAAAAAAAAGTGTGCTGAGAAGAAAAATAAGGTCATCGTGGTCAGGACAAAACTAATTTTAAATACTAAACAATAAAAAAGGAACAAAGATTTTGTTTATCGTTTCTACTATGGAAGATATTCTTGGAACCATTTTTATGGTTTTAACCATTCTGGCTCGGAGTCATTCTAATAATCCTTGCGTGTGAAATGGACTTAATATATTTCCACATTCTAAACAACTTGGACTTCTACCGCTCGTGATACCAACCTTGAAACGGGAATTTTATTCCGAGGAATGTTTTGAAAATAGAACGCTGATGTGTGCCAACCGCGCGAAACATCCGCTATGGATTGTTTTTAAACAAACTCTGAAAATTTTGAAGAATATGTTTACGTTAGTGAAGTGAATATTATAGTGGAAATAGACATCGGAAATATTTTAGTTAAAATTGTGGATATTTAAAGAAAGTGCGAGTGTATGAAATTGTAAACAGAAAACACATGATGCGCACACTGTGCAAAAACGAATAAGGGTTTTCAACGTGCGTTTTTCATTTTTAATATTAGTTATTAAAACTGGCTGGAACTAAACAATAATTGGACGGGGATTTAAAATTCAATTACGTTTTATTAATAACTGGTTGTGTGTAAAAAATTAAAAAGAAAAAGAAAAACAATCTCTGCATTTGTATTTCGAACATGTCAAGTGTTCGAATTTGGAACTCTACGACGAAAATTTGAATATCGAACGCGATTTCTATTTGGAACACTTAAATCAATGTGATGGTTAATTAAGATCGTTAATGGTGTTTTAATGTGTTGTGACGTCAGAAAGCATCCAATGCGTTTTTTTGTTGTGTATAAAAAAGTGACGTAGCTCAACGATCTTTGAACACGTGAGTACGTCGTTGTTTACATGTCGTAGGTGTGTGAGTAATCCGGTATTATGTGAAAATTCTGTTTTTTTTTATTACTCGCAATTATCTAAATGAGGTTTTTATGCAAATGTAACGAAAATTGAGTTGCTATGTTGTAGGTCAAAAAGGTTGGAATTAAAGATGTTTTTTGGCAATTACTTGGTTTCAAGCTAGCTGTAGTCTAGTAGAGGATCGAACTTATATCGGTCGTGGTTTTAATCAAACACGCTATCCTTACGTGTGTATTCTTAATTCATCGCTCATTTTAACGGTGAATGAAAACATCGTGAGGAAACCTGCTTGCTTGAAAGTTTTTGACAAGAATTTCAAAGATAAATAAAATCCAACAATACAGAGACTTTCCAGCCCACACATCCACCGCTGCAACTCCTGTAAGCCAGGATCAAAGCATTGGCACCGAGCTCCGGAGCGAGCCGAGTCTCTTAGGGACACTAGCTTTTGACTTTGCTAGGCCAATGTTTTTTTTATTGCGATGAGTGGCGAGACGAGCATGTCATTCGCCTGATGGTAAGCGATACGACCGCTCAAGGACAGTAGAAAACCAAACAACACCATCAATTACTGTGCTTGGCAATCCACTGCGCTTGTCATTCTGAGACATAAGTGATAAGATGTTAAGTCTCAGTAGTCAGTAGTTACTCTGGCTACAAAATGTATGAATGTAAATTTTCATGTAGTTTTTGCATCAGCATACAATCGGAACCACTATTTTATTTGTATAGATGTTAATATCCACATATATGGTTGTTTAATGTTTCAAATGTTTTACGTAAACAATGTGTTACAAGTTGTTTACTTAAATTTGACTGTTAAATAACCTTTGAAATTAATTATAAATCATGGTTTGTTTATTCTATTACGTTACTAACATAAGTTCAAGCTTGTATCCTTGGAAGGTTATACATAATTTTCAAATATTAATATAATATTCGTTGGGAATCATTAATAATTAAAATTGCTTTCTAATTGATAATGATTGGTGGCCTGTTGGTAACAGACTAGACGTGGCTGCCTACATGTTCACGGCGGTCGCAGGTTCAAACCCCAGGGAATCCGCTGACTTTTCGGTGTCATGTGTGTATTGATAGTCAATCACCACGCACTATAACGGTGAAGGAAAACATCGTGAGGAAACCTGCATACCATAGCGATTTGTAAGATTTTCTACGGTATGTAAAGTCCGCCAACCCGCACTAGGCCAGCGTGGTGGACTATACGGCCTAAACTCTCTCAATCATACTCTCAATTGTAGACGAGGCCCGGGCCTTGCAGTGAGACGTATACAGACTTAAATACACCCAACAGTCACATACATAGTCCTGACCCCACACTAAGATCGAGTCTTGTGTCGTGGGTATCAGAAACTACAAGGGACTTTTCGGTCTCACAAACACCCAGACCCGAAACAAATATCTGTGGATTACACAAATATTTGTTTCGGTGCAGGGATCGAACCCGCGGCCTCTCGTTTCACAGCCGCCGTTTAACCACGCGCTGCGCCACCTGCGCCACGGAGGGTGTCAAATGAAGATTCTATAAAATAACATCTATAAAATCCAACAAGAATCTTTATATGAAATGATTCCGCCTATTTCCCAGAAGAGGTGGGTAGAGTTGCTTCCAGGACAGCCACGATTCGACTTGTGTGTCCCCACGATGAGACAGAGGGCGAGCCTATCGCCATATCGGGCACAAATTCCTGACTCCGGGCTGATAATGAAAAGAAAAATCCGGTAATTTGCCCGACCCGGGATTCGAACCCGAGACTTCAGCTTGGTAATCGTACCTTACAACTGCGCCACCGAGGTAGTCCATGCCCGAACTATGTCGGAATAATATGTTTTATTTATGGATTGTACTAAGCTCTCTCATCTGAACTTTGTACCGCGTTTCGAACAAAACATGTTTTGATTGTGAAAATGCGTGTTAAGATTTAGACTTTGTTTTATGACTTTCATGTGTACATTGTTGTACATATTTTAACGGGTTTGGCTGTTTGTGAGGTCGAAAAGTCTTTCGTAGTTTCTCATACACGACATAAGACTCGATCTTAGTGTGGGGTCAGGACTATGTATGTGACTGTTGGGTGTATTTATTTACTTATTTATATTGAAGTTGGGTGGATCACATTCAAAATTTCACCGAATAGTTGCAGCCATAGCGATTTAAAAATGCATTCGTTATAGTCAGGGGCGGATAAATGTTGGGAGCGCCCTAGGCAAGCACCTCAAAGGCTCCCTTCTAGCAGCCATATTAAACAAAATATTCCAAAGAAAGAAAGAAAGAAGTTGTAGTATTTGTATATTGTTGTAGTATTGAATAGTTGGTGATTGTACTATATGAATGAGTGAAGAACGCCACTTCAAACTCTGCTATATTAAAGAAGAAACAGTTTCAGTCACTCTAGATGGTTTTGCATAGAAACGAAGATATCCGAAATCACGCGCGCTCCTGCGTAACCTCGCGCTCCTAGGCACGTGCCTAGTTTTCCTTAGGGATAATTCGCCTCTGATTATAGTTGTAATAGTCTTCAGCGTTATCAAGTCCAAAGCCTCGCTTTAAGCATATTATGTAAGAGACTGCCTCGGTGGCGTAGTTGTATTACGGTACGGTTACAAAGCTGAGGTCTCGGGTTCGAGTCCCTGGTCGGGCAAAGTGATATTGGATTTTTCTATTCATTTTCAGCCCGGAGTCAGGAATTTGTGCCCGATATGGCGATAGGCTCGCCACCTATCACATCGTGGGACGGAATATATAAGGCGAAATATGGGTGTCCTGAGGCGCCTCTGCCTATCCCTTCGGGGATAAAGAGTGAGTTTATGTTTGTATGTATGTATGTAAGAGATAATAATAAATTGACTAGCATAATCGGGCTTAACATCTCATGTCTCAGGACGGCGAGCGCAGTGGAATGCCAAGTATTGCTTTGTAATTCATGGTGTTTGGTTTTGCTACTGTCTATGAGCGGTCGTATTTTATCATCAGGCGAATGGCATGCTCGTCTCGCCATTCATTGCGATAAAAAAGTGTTGCTTAGTATGTCTTTGGATTTATTTGAAGTTGTTTCTTTGTGTCCAAAATGGAATTATAATTTAGCATATGGCATGCATATATTTTTTTTTGTTTAAACCTTCAACTTCAGAAAACAATGGATTGCTTATTATCAGGATAAATATGAATATATTATGAAAATATAATTGAAAACTTTAAGTAAAATTTCAGATTTGGTAATTCTTGAAAGGTGTCGACATACATATAACATACATACATACATAAACCCACGCCATTTCCCGGAAGGGGTAGGCAGAGGTTCCTCTGGTAGCAACTAGGACACCTACGTGTCGTCTTGTATTTTCCGTCCCACGATGTGATAGGGGGCGAGTCTATCGCCATATCGGGCACGAATTCCTGACTCCGGGCTGATAATGAAGGTAAAATCCAATATCACTTTGCCCGGCCCGGGATTTGAACCCGAGACCTTATGCAATCATACCGTAGTACAACAGCGCCACCAAGGCAGTCATTTAACAAATTCTAAGATACAAAGAAACTATACAACCTGTCATTAGAAGTATGGGAAGAACTGCGTACAAAATGGACGATGTATTTTGTCCATTTCCGAGGACGCCACTTAAAATAAATTAGACGGTATTCTCAGTGCGTAATAGGAAGTCCAGGCGTAAAATCTACGTCTTTCTTTATTAAATATTAGACACAAAATTGAAATAAACATATTATATGACTCATTCGTTCAACCAGACACAATGTCTTGAAGATCAACTTCGTCGGTCCACCTCATCAAAAACCTGCCCCGGTTTCTATAAATAAAATAAATAAATACACCCAACAGTCACATACATAGTCCTGACCCCACACTAAGATCGAGTCTTGTGTCGTGTATCAGAAACTACGAGAGACTTTTCGGTCTCACAAACACAGACCCGGAACAAATATCTGTGGATCACAGTTCACACAAACATTTGTTTCGGTGCGGGGATCGAACCCGCGGTCTCACGTTTCACGGGCGGCGTCTAACCAACTGCGCCACGGAGGCTGTCCGATAATCTATAATCGGTTCTTGGTCTCCATTCTAGCACTGAAAAAATTAGTAAACTAGAAAAAAATTTTTGATGAAAACATTTTGCATCATGAAAATTGAGATTCAATAAAGAGATTACAAGAGATATGATTATGGTGGTAGGACAATTATACCGCATAGGGATCCCAATACAGGAGGTAAAAAACCTAAAGCGACACAATCATCGATATCAATGTTACACTAGATAAGACATTCAGTACATAAAATGTGTCCCACATACTTGCAGTGCATACACCGCACATGAATCAGTTTGCTTCGTGACAGTGACAGTGCAGTACGCCTTATCGCATACGTTTAAAAGTAATAAATGAATGTTTCGCCGTCAAACCGAAAGCAAATCGTCTGAAGTTACAATATTTTAATAAAATACCAGGTAAGTGATGTAATATTGCAGTGTGCTTTTAAAATACGGGGGCACTTTATTTCTTTGACGCGTCTCGTCTATTGGTAGAATATAAGGCAATGGACACAATCTAATCTTGTTTTAAGTTCAGCCTGTGTATATCAGAACTTTGTCGACTTGAGTGCGTGGTGGCCTGTTGGTAAACGGACCAGACGCGGCTGTCATCTTCACGCTGGTCACAGGTTCAAATTCCAGGGCACACCTGTGAATTTTGTCATGTATGTATTGATAGTCAATCACCACGATTATAACGGTGAAGGAAAACATCGTGAGGAAACCTGCATACCATAGCGATTTGTAAGAATTTCCATGGTATGTAAAGACAGCCAATCATGACATAGGATGTTCATCAGTTATCTCTCCTTGGTTGAAATATTTACGTCAAAATACAATCAGATGAGCTGTTTGCTCGTTTGCCGTACCTGAGAACAAATCATTCACCTTTCGCATGAACCAAACGTCATATTCACTCTGGCAGCCGATTTTGAGCCAAAAACCGACGGGAGCGTTTGTATGCCTTCTTGGAAAATGCTTGGACACAGTCCAATGCCTTCATGCTCATTATTTGGTGATGTCATAACAGTCTTTTGTCGATCTTTCTTTTGTTAACTATTGAGAATGATACCAGGTCCCTAGCTTGATGGTTAGGGTCTGTACTTCAGGAGCAATAGGACAAAAGACATATTTTTATACAGTAGAATCGGCAAACGAAATCCATGCCGTTTCTGAGTTCATCGCACACAACCGCACAGACAAACATACAAACAGACAAAAAATCTCAAAGTAAATGTTTTGGGTTCTATTACGGTAATATAGACCCCCTATATTAATTTTTCTCGTTTATCTTCATGTACAGACATCGATCGGTTACAAATTTATTATATGTATAGATATAGAAAACGAAGGAAAAGATAAAATTCATTTCATTACATAATTATTATGATTTGACAAAAATCCGAGCCTCCGTGGCGCAGTTGGTTAGACGCCGCCTGTGAAACGAGAGGCCGCGGGTTCGATGCCCGCACCGAATCAAATGTTTGTGTGATCCACAGGTATTTGTTTCGGGTCTGGGTGTTTGTGAGACCGAAAAGTCTCGTAGTTCCTGATACCCACGACACAAGACTCGATCTCAGTGTGGGGTCAGGACTATGTATGTGACTGTTGGGTGTATATTTTTTATTACATGTTTATATAAATGAAGTTCAAAAAGGTGGTAGTAATTTTCGAAACTGAATTTGGATTATCCAAATATTAAATCCTTTATATATTGCTATCAATTCAATAACTATAAAGTAAAAATGGCCGCTACATTTTCCCGTTTCTTATAAATACTAAAGCTACAAAAAACACGAAACAAAGCAAAAAACGCTACCTAAAATATCTTAACGTACATAATTGATGTAACATGCAGACTTGCATACATTAAAATATGCTAAGTTATTATTATGCTAGACATTTTCCTTTATTTATCGGTTATGCCGCTTCGCTGAGCAAATGTCGAGACCAACTTGAATTCCATTAATATTCATATTATTGTTAGCTCATTGAATGTGCTAGGGAAGGAGAACGGACGGGAATAATATGTTATTTTATCAAGTTTCACCGAGTATTTAAATTCGTACAAAGTGATTAGAACCTGACTGCTTCGGTGGCGTAGTTGTATTACGGTACGGTTACAACGCTGATGTCTTGGGTTCGAATGCAGGGTGGTCTTGGGTCGGGCGTACCGACGTGAAGCGACAGCTTCGCTGAGGTCTCGGGTTTGAATCCCGGGACGGACAATGTAATTTTGGATTATTCTATTAATTATCAGCGCAGTGTCAGGAATTTGTGCCCGATATGGCAATAGGCTCGCCCCCTACCACATCGTGAGGAACATACAAGGCGCAATATGGGTGTCCTGGTCTACCACTTCTAGAAAAAAGGCATGAGTTTATGTACCTAAGTATGTATATAGATATGTTTTTAGTAACTGGACTTCAAGTTCATTTCTCCAAGAACTCCGTGCCTGGGTCGCAATTATGTTTATTTTTATTGAAAATATATATTTTTGTCTACACAAAAAAGTAGGTTTTATCGAGGGACAAAAATCTTCGCACCGATACCAAGTTTCATAGTAAAATCGGCATTCTCCTTTAAATATTTTGTCGGTGATAGGGGTGATAGCCTAGATAGGGGAGATCTACTTCAAGGGCGATTGTAATTGCTTAGCGATGTGATAAAATAAAGGCTTGAGATTGGAGTTCAAACTTAAAAGGCTGGTCACTCATGATTTTCAAAATCTATACAACCAATATCAAAGTTTTTGTTCACTAAAGTTCCGACCTAGGTAACAGGCGACTTTAGGGTTTATCTAATCAATGCCAAAGTTTTTGTTCACTAAAATTCCGACCTAGGTATTGAACAGACGACTTTAGGGTTTATCTAATCAATGCCAAAGTTTTTGTGCACTAAAATTCCGACCCGGGCATCAAACAGGCGACCTCACGGTTCAAAATCTACCAGATCAATACCAAATGAGGAAAGTATAACTCGTTTATTGAACTCGATAATATTCGGAAATAGTGTGTGGTTGTTATTCCTGTTTAGATAACTTGTCTTTATTTTTTTGGTTAGTTTGTACTTTGCACCTTGTTGTTATTGTCAAAAAAAAAATGTATGAAAAACGTTGAAGGTTAAAATACCCGTTTTTTTGTTTTGTAGGCATGTAGGGAGGTCGGACGAGAGAGCGCTCTTGCGTTTGCGCGTGCGCCTGAGCACTATAATATCTCCTGCGTATCCGACCGCTTATGTTTATCACATAATGAAAAACAAAGAAATTTATGGAGTGCTGTACTGTATCTGCCCATATACGTCCCACTGCAGGGCTCGAGCCTCCTCTACAATCGAAAGTACGATTGAGCGTTA
This sequence comes from Deilephila porcellus, assembly GCA_905220455.2. Lineage (NCBI taxonomy): Eukaryota > Metazoa > Arthropoda > Insecta > Lepidoptera > Sphingidae > Deilephila > Deilephila porcellus. Next base: position 1,406,189 of record LR999997.1, on the reverse strand, counting down.
GGCCATATAGTCCACCACGCTGGCCTAGCGCGGGTTAGCGGACTTTACATACTATAGAAATTATTACAAATCGCTATAGTATGCAGGTTTCCTCACGATGTTTTCCTTCACCGTTACAGTGCGTGGTGATTGACTATCAATACACACATGACTCCGAAAAGTCAGAGGTGTGCCCTGAGATTTGAACCCGCGACCACCGTATACATGTTGGCAGCCGCGTTTGGTCCGTTTACCAACGCACTTGACGTTATATGGCCTAACCCCTCTCAATCGTACCTTGATTGTTGAGGAGGCTCGCACCCTGCAGAGGCATATGTATGGACTAATACAGTACAGTACACATATGACACCGTAATCTGTGGCGTGGGATTCGAACCCGCGACCACCAACTCACTAGTCTTCATTCAGTTGCCAACAGACCACCTTTCATATATGCAGGTTTCCTGACGATGTTTTCCTTCACCGTTAAAATGCGTATGAATAGTAATCTAAGTGAAAATTTTACTTTCCAACAGATAGAAAATGAATCCCACACGACCACTATTCGGATCCCACTCAGACACATCGACCATCAATTTAAAAAATATGGTAAGGTTTAGCACGATTTCATGCAATGTTCGTTGTCTGTTGGAATGAAAACATTGAAAATAACCATGCAACTCTTGAAATTGAAATAACCGTATGCAACCATTCGAATTGAATAACTAAAGCTAGATTAGATAATATAACAGTAAGCTAACCAGTAACCTATAACTTGAAAATAACCTAATGAAACATTTGATAACATAATAACCCCATGCAACTTTCTGCAAATTTCTGGTATCTATAACATAAGTCAAATCTTACCTTGGATACTAGTGTTCAAAGACATTTCAAAACTTCTACTATAAGTTTTTCATTGTATTCTATAATACTTAATTCTATTTGTAAGTGCTATTGTATAACCATCAGATGAAGATTAAAAAAAAATTGCTTTATGTTTTTTCGTGTATTAAACTTTTGACGTCTGATAAGAATAACCAATGAAATATTTGAAATTGATATAACCTGATTTAACCTTTGTAGTTGGAATAACCCTATGCAACTTTTGATGTGGGATGATAACCGAGTGCAATCGTTAATGTGAGATGAAAATATCCTTCTATACAGCGTGTATCCAGACTGCGACCGAAAACGAAACCAGGTGGTAGTTTTAATGATTACAGACACAACGCAACTAAAAATTTCGTAAACAAAGCGATGATATTTCTTTGTAATTTTTTAAGTGTCATCGTGTTTGGATGGTTAATACATAGTACTTGCTATAATAATAATTTAAATCCTTGCTTACCATTGCGTCTTTAAAAACCAAAGGGTGTACATTATTATTTTAGCAAAAACTATGTATTTACCACCCAAACACGACGGTAGGTAAAAAATTACAAAACAACCTTCGCTTTTTTTACGAATTTTTTAGTTGCATTGTGTCTGAAGTCACCTTGCTTCGTTTTCGGTCGCAGCGTGGATATACCCTGTATAACTATTTATGTGGGATGACATTTAAAATAAAAAATAACACTATGCAACTTTTGAGATGAAAATAACCTTATGCAGCCTGTAGAATGAAAATAACCTCATTTAATTATCGAAGTGAAATGGAATAATCCTATACATAATTCGCATATAACACAATGCAACCTTTGAGTTTTTTGTATGTCTATAGAAACACTAATATATTATAACGTTATTTAGTTGTACGATAACAAAGCTGAGGGTTTCGAATCCCGGGTCGGGCAAAGTGATATTGGATTTTTCGATCTTTTATCAGCCCGCAGTCAGGAATTTGTGCCCGATATGGCGATAGGCTCGCCCCCTATCATGGGACGGAACATACTAGGCGAAATGTGGGTGTCCTGGTGGCACCTCTGCCTACCCCTTCTGGGAAAAAGGCGTGAGTTTATCTATGTAGTACTAACCAATAACAAGGAAACATTAAAATTTCCACAAATAGTCTTATATATACCTTGTGAATCATTCATTGAAATAATTCCTTCATTTACTTATCTACTATAAACCCCAGACATATTTTGTTGCTGAACTAAAAAGGGCATCGATTGAACACGTCATAACCATTAGCCTAATTAATCACTCCCCAAACATTGATGGTATGTCGTTTATAGCCTCGATTTCTGTCTATTTTTATGTTAACGAAGTATTCCCTGAGGGCAAAACAGTTATAGCCTTACTCATAGTCATTTAATAAACCTATTTTAGTTATCGAATGATTTGTCCGTTTCGAACGTCTTTTGAATTCAGTTTGAGTGATGAAGACAAAACATTCGATAACTAAAATAAATAAATAATTGCACCCAACAGTCACATACATAGTCCTGACCGAACACTAAGATCGAGTCTTGTGTCGTAAGTATCATAAGCTACGAGAGACTTTCCGGTCTCACAAGCACCGAGACGCGAGACTAATACTTGTGGTTCACACAAAAATTGTGTCGGTGCGGGAATCGATCCCGCGGCTTCTCGTTTCACAGCCGGCGTCTAACCAACTGCGCCACGGAGGCTGTCAAAATAGGTTTATTAAGTTACTATGAACACTTTTGATGGTCCTTTCATCTTGCCAGACACATTAACACCCGAATACTCAAACGCCACTTAAATATTACGTTGCACTTAACTACGTAAGTCCCGCTTTAATGTACTAACTGGGACGTGGGTAGTTAAGTACAACTTAATATTTAAATGTCGTTTGAGTATTTGGGCATAAAGCTGATAACTTCCAAAGCGACCACGATCGGAACTTCATAATAGCTGACCGTGTGATGCCTATATCAGAGACTTGCGTTGCTTTCAGCTTTAATTAAAATGACGAAGGTCTAGCGGCCACGGGCTCTTGTTTTTAAATAACATACTCTCATGAACACTTAAACTAACCAGCAATCAACAGAGTACGTCAGACAGTTTTTATTGAATCGTCTTCAATTATCAAGCAATCAATTCTCTCAATGATAGAACGAAGAATTGACGCAAACTGCAAACCAGTTAGCGCCAATTAAAATGATGGAGCTCGTGCGGGCCTGTAAACACTGCTTATACGATATTCAGTCGCCGAAATGTTCTCATAAAGTCAATACACAATGAACCTATTGCAAAAGTACCATTGGATCCTACTCAATTTAGAGGAGTTCTACTCTGCAGGTCCGAAGATATTTGTCATATCGTTATAGATTTTTAACGGGACCGCCTGTGGACAAAAAAGAATTTTCCAAATCGGTTCAGGCGTCTTCGAGTAATTTGTGAACATACATAAAAAAACCGACGAATTGAGAATTGAGAAATTATTTTTGTGACGTTGGTTAAAAATAATAAGAATTTTCTCTCTTCACATTTTATTACTTTGGACATGTTAATACTAGAGTACTAATATAAATGCTTGTTGTTTATATGAAAACATATTCAAACAAAGCGTTAAATAGATTTTTTAATTTTCATTTTTAGTTCCAAATTCCGCCACATACCAATAGATTTAAGATATGTATAAATATGATCTAAACACATGCCACTTTTTGTATAACCTGTCGGAAATATCTGTGAGCCTAGCCGTAATGCGGTTCACATTTAATTTTTTGTTCCCCTATCTACTATGTTATTTTACATTAAAAACGTTTTGAGATGGTTGAGAATTCTATTTTTTATTCATTTTTCTATTTTAATTCAATTTGTTTAACCTATATTTTGAATTTGCTGAACTTATGTTCGAATGACGTCAATTATTCAGGTCCACAGATATTTCCGACGGGTAATATGCAATGTTATTCAATAACGTTGAAAATCGCGTCACCCAGAGGCGTGTTATGGACGCGCAGCATTATCGCTCACGTGTCGGAGACGAAACATTTCATTACCACAATGACAGCTCATTTGTGTTCATTTGTTTGTGACGTATGACATGTTGAATTGAAAATTATAGCCTGAAATTGTAAACAGACGATTGTTCGTTATCTCTAGCGGGAGTGTTATATTTATTCCTTTGACATAAAGAATTAAAGTGCCTCATTCGAAAGATTGCGAGTATGGCTGTAATTTGTGAACAATAACGTCTTGAATTCGATTTCCGACTATGGCAATTTACTTACCAAAAATTCGATTCGAAAATTTTACAAAAATTCTAAAAATAATTGTTTTGGGTTCTATTACGTTTATAAAGATCATCAATATTAGATTTTCTCATTTATCTTCCATGTACAGATATGGATCGGTTACAAAATTATATGTATATTAGATAAATAAGTTTAGGCCAAGAACACCTTTTGTACTTCGTCCTACAAGAAAATTAACAATCGAATAATGATAATCTAGCTTTTGACATAATGTTTTCTACTGACCGCATCATAGACCAGGGTATTCAGCTTATGAAATAGCTTACAATTTCCCATTCCAGGTGATAGACCTCTTCGGGCAGATGCGTGAGCCGTCCTCAGGGGGGCCGAGCCCCGGGGGCTCCGCCACCTCGCTGGCCAACGGAGCCGTCACCAAGAACATCGGATTCGTCCAGCAGAATGTCGCAGAACACGCTCCTTGGAGTAACCCAGCTATTACATTGGCTGGGAACTGTAATAATAGTAACTTGTAAGTTTAAGTATTAGAATCTCCTCTCATTGTTCTTATAGTAAGAAGCGGCAAGTAGGAGCTGTAAAGTACAGGGTTCAAATCCCAAGTCAAGCAATACATTGTATGTTTTTCCACTTGAATAAGTGCCGGAACTGCGAATACCATCCTATATTTACATACATACATAACCTCACGCCTTTATCCCAGTAGGGGTAGGCAGAGGCGCTACCAGTACACCCACATTTCGTCTAGTATGTTCCGTCCCATGATGTGATAGGGGAGCCTATCGCCATATAGGGCACAAATTCCTGACTCCCGCTGATAATGAATAGAAAAACCCAATATCACTTTGCCCGACCCGGGATTCTAACACGAGACCTCAGCTTTGTAGTACCGTAGTACAACTACGCCACCGAGGCAGCCTTTAGTATGGATAAAAGCTTAGCGATTTTTTAAACAGTAGCACTTCTGCCTACTCTTTCGTGAATAAGTATGACTCCGTGGCTGGGTGGTCAGACGCCGGCTGTGAAACGAGAGGTCGCCTCGATCCCACACGAAACAAATATTTGTTTGTTCCACAAGTATTTGTTTCGAGCGTTGGCTTATATTCTACCGATAGACGAGACACGTCAAAGAAATAAAGTGCCCCCGTATATTTAAAGCACACTGCAATATTACATCACTTACTTGGTATTTTAATAAAGTCTTGTAGCTTCAGACGATTTGCTTTCGGTATGACGGCGAAACATTCATATATATTACTTTTAAACGTATGCGATAAGGCGTACTGCACTGTCACTGTCACGAAGCAAACTGATTCATGTGTGGTGCATGCACCGCAAGTAGGTGGGACACATTTTTTGTACTGAATGTCTTATCTAGTGTAACATTGATATCGATGGTTTCGAGTGATTGTGGAACCGAAAAATCTCTCGTTTCTGATACAATATGCCTTTCTTTCTTTCATTCTTCTTTCTTTCTTTCTGATACACGACACAAGACTTGAATGTTAATGTGGTGTCAGGACTATGTGTGTGACTGTTGGTATGTTATTTCAGAGGATGCGAGGATCAGCCTCCCTTGGTGCGCAGCGTCAGCAACGCGTCAGCTCTGACGTCACTCTGCGCTGATCTTTCCCTGTCAGACTCGCATTTTTTCGAGGTAATTATTTAGTAGGGTTACGTAGTCGAATTCCTCATATATTTTATAGTTATAATTAAAAGATAAGACATGATCCTTCAGGACCATTAAGATATTATACAATGCAATGATAAATACAAGGTTCTTTTAGGACTACCTCAAATCTTGCGCTCTCGCTGTACATAAATGCAAGCCGTAGAATTAAACAGGCGCTTTGAACGAATTTAGGGACTTCATGCAACCTTTATTAAACTGTCATATACGTCCCTACTGCAGGGCACGGACCTCATCTACAATCAAAAGCACTATTGAGAGGGGTTAGGCCATATAGTCCCCCACGCTTACGATTCCAGTGCGGGTTAGCTTACCTTAAGTAAATAAAGCGTTTTTATTTCAGGTGCTATACATAGGCAAGGTGAGAATATCGCAGAGAAAAGTTCCTGAATCTCTCATCGATGATGCTCTCACCAAATTCGCGCAGCATGAAGCAGAGAAAGCTTTGAAAAGACGGCACAGTCTTCTGTCTTCTACTGGGGTAAGATCATTTCTTGTATGGAAACTTGTAATTAGCAATTTTCTTTTTAACTATTGTTGTTATCTTTTGTTGTTTTGTCTGTAAGCTTGCCTTAAATATAATTTAAAAATATTTATCTAAGCTGAAACGAAACGATTCAGTAAGATTTTCATATCAATTTTTAACTGTATTTCTTTTTTTGTATAGTAATTTTTGACCTTTAGAGTTATTAAGAAATATAAGTATTGTAGCCGCCATTTAGATACACTTTTCAAGGAAATAAGGGTACGGTTATGTTTAATTTACGTTTTTAACATTTTATTTAAGTGTATAAATCTTATCTCATCGTCATAATTAATCTTGAACTGTCCTCATTTGTACTTTGTATTTATAGTTTTCAAATATTACGGTACCCTCAAGCAATACGGATTAAATAAAATATTTTAATAAAAATATTTCCTTCTCAGACATCTCTATACAGCAGCGATTCAACTGACAATCTCACTGAAGATAAAAAGTCAGACCCGTCAGAGACAAAGAAAATCGTATCACCAAGCACAACACCCCTAGAACCCATCAAAGGAAACTCGTGGAAAAGCGTGGAAACTCTATCGGAAAACACCAAGCAAATAGACGATGAATTCGACATATTCACGAAAGAGCGAGTGGAGAAAATAAAAAAACCAGCTCAGACGCAGGACCCTCTATCGCTTAACCTCAAAAACAATCTCGGAACGGTCAGAGAAGATGAAGAAAAAGCCGAAATAGGGTCAGTTATCTCAGACACGGCGAGTTCAGTCACGCAGAGCGACAGATCCGAATTCGAAAACTCGAAACTTTCAGAGTCAAGGTCAGACATCGAGAATCTTAATTCTGAGAATGCGGATAGAATCGCCGATCCATTGATGAAAGCGGAAAGGAAAGATATGAGAATAAATTTCAATGAGATCTCTAGGAATTCGAGTGGAGGTGAGATGAAGAAAATGATGGAAAATAAACCTTTTTTGAGGGATAGGTCGGCGTCTATAGGGACTATTAGTAATAAGACGCCCATAGCACACCTTATAGGGGAACAAAATAGGACTATGCTGTTTCAGGTGAGAAATTTTTATCATAAAAAGAGAAATTGACTTGTTTGTCTAATAGCTTTAAGTAAATATTTTGACCTTTTCATGGTGTGTTTGATATTAAGGATGTAGTTTTGAACTCTTTGGATTACCATTATGTTGGAGGTGCAAGCTGATCCCCATAATTGTATTCCATATGTCCAAAAATTACGATGGGCTGAAGATCGAGCCCAGTGGCGTTCTATGGGAGAGGCCTATGTCCAGCAGTGGACGCAGAAGGGCTGATGATGATGTCCAAAAAATGATTAATAAATATAGAAGTAAAACCTGATCCTTATTCCAGGTGGGAAGATCAGAGTTAAGGCTGATAAGTCCAGACAGGAAGCAGATCCTCCTCCACCGAGCGTTCAAGGACGTCGTCAGCTGCGTAGTGGGCCGGCATAATAAGGACCACTTCGGCTTCGTGTGTCGCGAGACCAACGACACTTATGCGTGTTACGTTTTTAAATGTGAGAGCGATGCTGTGGCGGGAGAGGTGGTCAATGGTAAGAATAGATGGTAGCTATAGAAATCTAGATAGGAAAATCTATTAATTATCAGCCCGGAGTCAGGAATTTGTGCCTGATATGGCGATTGGCTCGCCTATCACATCGTGAGACGGAAAATACAAGGCGAAATCTGGGTGTCCTGGTAACACCTCTGCCTACCCCTTTTAGGGAAAAAGGCGTGTCTATGTATGTAGGAAACTATATAACAATATACATTACGTTTTTAATATGGTAACTGTTATTTACAACAGCAATAAAGCAAGCATTCTTCGCGCACGCCGAGCTTCTGAAGAAATCACGAGAGAAGTCGCCGAACATGACGTGTGAACACTGCCCTATGCTGTGGTACCATCGACTGTGCCATGATATCGATGGTAAGTTCATTATTATTAAAAAAACTAAAACACACTACACTACTACACGTTTTTTGGAATTTATTATTATTACTAATTTTTTTTTCTGTTTTTTCTTTAATCTTTATCTCCATTGTAAATTGTAATAGTAGGTTTGTCATTTATTTGTTTTAGTTTTGTATCAGTGTATGTGTACTTTAATGTACAAATATAAGTTTTTCTATTCTATTCTATTCTAACATTGCAATAGTAATAGTACAGAGTTAGCTTCTTCGTCTGCGCGATTAACATTATTTGGAATTTCCCATCCTGTCCCGTTTTATCCGGCTCGTCCCGTCTCGTTCTCACTCAAGGCAAATCCAGTCGGGTCCCATCCCTTTGAATATAAAAAAAAACAGCCTCCGTGGCGCAGTTGGTTAAACGCCGCCTGTGAAACGAGAGGCCGCGGGTTCGATCCCCGCACCGACACAAATATTTGTGTGATCCACAGGTATTTGTTTCGGGTCTGGGTGTTTGTGTGACCGAAAAGTCTCTCGTAGTTCCTGATATCCACGACACAAGACTCGATCTTAGTGTGGGGTCAGGACTATGTATGTGACTGTTGGGTGTATTTATTATTTATTTATTTATTATTATTGTTTCATTTAGCACAGAATTGACTAAACGTATTACAGATTTACCCATGATCGAAGTAATTGTGAAATAAAACAATAATTTTCAATTTACCTCATATACCTGTCCAGGGGGTTTACTCTATGATCCGAAACGAAGTTCGAATGTTCGAACGTCGTACGTAAAACTGTACGAATGTGCCTAGATACTCCATAAAATGTTCCAATCCTCTATCGTACGTAACCATAGACTAAGTTCGGAGTGAATGATAAGTGTCATAGAATAGTATTGATTTTTAGAAGTGGAAAACTTATAACTTTTTACTGGTGGTAGGTCTCTCATATGTGAGAGGCCGCCTGGGTAGGTACCACCGCAATGTCTATTTCTCCCGCCAAACAGCAGTGTAAATGCGCTGTTGTGTTCCGGTTTGAAGGACATTGTAGCCAGAGTAACTACTGGACATATTGAGACTTAACATCTTATGTCTCAGGATGGCGAGCGCAGTGGAATTCCAAGCATTGCCTTGTAATTCATGGTGTTGTTTGGTTTTGCTACTGTCCATGACCGGTCGTATCGCTTACCATCAGGCGAATGGCATGCTCGTCTCGCCATTCATTGCAATAAAAAAAAAAAAAAAAAAAAAAAAAACTTACTTCGGACGTCGAACGTTCGAATAGTTAGTCGTTTGGAATCATGGAGTAACCCTCCTGAGTTAGTAAACGAGTAGAGTTCACTTGATGGTAACTGCACATAACGAAGCGTATTGAGCCTCCGGTAAATGTATGTTTTCAGGTATGAATGACAAGAAGACCCACGCGTTCATTCTCCGGCGTATTGAACAACTGCCTGATGATGAGCAGGAACTCATCGTCACTAAGTACCAGGGTGGAACCAACCACATATACGAGGTATGTATCATATACTGCAAATTGGCTACATATATCAGCCCATATACGTCCCACTGCAGGGCACGGGCCTACTCTACAATCGAGGGAATCGATTGAGAGTGGTTAGACCATATAGTCCACCACGCTGGCCTAGTGCGGGTTGGCGGACTTACATACCGTAGAAATTCTTTAAAATCGCTACGGTATGCAGGTTTCCTCACGATGTTTTCCTTCACCGTTTAAGTGCGTGGTGATTGGACTACCAATACACACATAACCCCGAAAAGTCAGAGGTGTGCCCTGGGATTTGAACCCGCGACCACCGTGAACATGTAGGCAGCCGCGTCTGGTCCGTTACCAACAGGCCACCACGCACTTTTTTTTTGACTACATTAAATAATAAATAAATTGGCTACAATAAATAATAAATAAATACACCCAACAGTCACATACATAGTCCTGACCCCACACTAAGATCGAGTCTTGTGTCGTGTATCAGGAACTACGAGAGAATTTTCGGTCTCACAAACACCCAGACCCGAAACAAATACTTGTGGTTCTCACAAATATTTGTCCCGGTGCGGGGATCGAACCCGCCGCCTCTCGTTTCACAGCCGGCGTCTAACCAACTGCGCCACGGAGGCTGTCAAAGGCTGTAAAGTCATGCTGAATCAAGTTTTTATTATACACTGTTGGTTTTTGTTTGCAGACGAGTGAACACAACGCGTTTCTGATGATGCTGTTGCGAGCTCACTGCGAGGCGAAACAGCAACGTCATGTCCACGACACGGCAGAGAACAGGTCAGTGTTCCCATTGTAGAATGCTATAATAGTCCATATATGGACAGCTTCCGTGGCGCAGTTGGTTAGACGCCGCCTGTGAAACGAGAGGCCGCGGGCTCGACCCCCGCACCGAAACAAATATTAGTGTGGTCCACAGGTATTTGTTTCGGGTCTGGGTGTTTGTGAGACCGAAAAGTCTCTCGTAGTTTCTGATACCCACGACACAAGACTCGATCTTAGTGTGGGGTCAGGACTATGTATGTGACTGTTGGGTGTATTTATTATTTATTTATTTATGATAACGCCCCAGCTAGTTGTAGGAGTTCGATAGACACTAAGAACTGGCTATTCTGACAATTCACTTAGGGGCCGTCCATTAATCACGTGAGGCTCGAAAGGGGGGGGGGGGGAGCGGGTTTAGCAAAATTCACGAAATATCACAAGAGGGGAGGGGTGTAGTAATATATCACGTGTATTTATTTTTTCGTCAATGCGCGACTTCTAAACCGAAAAGAGGCGTGTAGTGTGAACTTGACTCGCCGTTATCAGGCAACGAAAGAAGTCCTAGATTGTCCTTTACTTATACCTGTATTGAAAGATGATATTCTAAAAAAAAATAAGATTCTTTGTAGGTACTTAAAAATATACGTGATTTTGGGTGGGGGGTTAGTCTTAAACCTCACCACGTATCACCTAGGGGGAGGGGGAGGGTTAAAAGTAAACATCACGTGATTAATGGACGGCCCCTTATTAGACAAAAAACGAAAGTTACCAAACTAAAACGGGTCTGAATCGTGAAGAACTTGGTTCATTAACAAGGTGTGAATATTTGATTTAGCCCATCAGACATAATATATTATATTAGAAACTTAAGAATTACTTTAGATTGCAATAAAAAATACATTTTAAACTTTTGTTACTCAATTTTAAACTATTTATGCCCGTTCATTCATAATTTTTTGACTGCCTCGGTGGCGTAGTTGTATTACGGTACGGTTACAAAACTGAGGTCTCGGGTTCGAGTCTCGGGTCGGGCAAAGTGATATTGGATTTTTCTATTCATTATCAGTCCGGAGTCAGGAATTTGTGCCCGATATGGCGATAGGCTCGCCCCCTATCACATCGTGGGACGGAACATACAAGGCGAAATGTGGGTGTCCTGGTGGCGCCTCTGCCTACCCCTTCAGGGATAAAGGCGTGAGTTTATTTATGTATGCATTCATAATTTTCTTACCTTTAGTTAGATTTATTATCTTGATACTTTTTATCTAGCACATTCAAAATTCAAGGTAACTGAGTACTCATTTTAAGTTTCAATGCTGGATCTAAACCTAGATTAAAATCTTTAATTTTTACACAGATCAGAGTTCCTGAACCAGTACCTAGGTGGCAGCACTATATTCATGAAGGCCAAGAGATCTCTATCCAGCGGCTTTGATCACTTACTTAAACGGAAAGCTGTGAGAGATGAATCTAGTACTACATTGCAAGTTAAAAAGGTAAGGTTATCTTGACTGCCTCCGTGGCGCGTTTGGTTAGACGCCGGCTGTGAAACGAGAGGCCGCGGGTTCGATTCCCACACAAGACAAATGTTTGTGTGAACCACAAGTATTTGTTTCGGGTCTGGGTGTTTGTGAGACCAAAAAGTCTCTCGTAGTTTCTGATACACGACACAAGACTCGATCTTAGTGTAGGGTCAGGACTATGTATGTGACTGTTGGGTGTACCTATTTGTATATTTATTAAGAACAAAAAATTGTTGTTCAATCTGTATCAGCCCATATACATCCCAGTGCAGGGCGCGGGCGTCTTCTACAATCGAGGATACGATTGAGAGGGGTTAGGCCATATAGTCCACGCTGGCCTAGTGCGGGTTGGCGGACTTTACATACCATAGAAATTCTAAATTACATATAAACCGAAACTAACTGTCTACCTATTTCTTTCCTTCCTATTCCGTGTCATTCTGTAGCATTGCATCCCGTCTCATCCCGAATTTGAGTTCATAAAAACGATTACCCAAAATTCTCTGTTTTTCTCTTATTCGAAAATGATCTTTAAGTTTTTATTTATTTATTTCCAGTCAAACCATATTTCTGTTCTTCTTAATTGTAACTCAATAATGATCGACGTTAATATTATCTTTTCTTACAGTTATAAGGACATGTAGATTAAAAACAGATAGATAGAAAGGAGAATGCCCATTTTACTATGAAACTTGGTATCGGTGCGAAGATTTTTGTCCCTCGATGAAACCTTCATTTTTTTATGTAGGGAAAAATATAAATTTTCAATAAAAATAAACATAATTGCGATCCAGGCCCGGAGTTCTTGGAGAAATGAACTTGAAGTCCAGTCACTCTGGTAGCCCCATTTGTAGTAATCTTATGACGTATCGTAAAGTATTGCGATGATAATTACTTTATTTTATAAAAATCTGTCGCCCGGGATAAAACAAGAAAACGTTTAAGGACAAAACATATATATTTTTTGAGCATTTATTCTTTATTTTTACACTGCCCTCTCTCTCTCTCCTTCCCCTATATCTATCCAAAGGTTGTCTGGCAGAGATCGCTCAGAGCGATAAGACCGCCTTTTGTACTTTTGTATTATTTTATTTTTTTGTGTTTTTATTCTTTTGTGTACAATAAAGATTATACAGATTACAGATTATACATAAAAATGCTATAATGAATCTTAATCAGTATCGGTATCGGGGTCAACGATATTTTTACCGATACCATGAATGGGCATGCGCCTTTATCATAATAACATTCTATAAAAAATATTATAACTTGTTATATCCTTACAGGAATCGTCACCAGTCCCGCCCAACATCACAGAGACGGCTTCAGAACCCTCTGGAACTGAACTGCTGCCTCCAGATCCCAGAAGCAAATCCCTGTCGCCCGCTGCACCTGTTGCGGACTCTGGTAAGTGGTGCACCTGATGGTGGTACTGTTCATACTGTGACAAATGGTAGCAGTAGACTTGATGGTAATATTGCATACATAAACTCACGCCTTTTTCCCAGAAGGGGTAGGCAAAGGAGCTACCGGGACACCCCACGTTTCCCATGATGTGATAGGGGGCGAGCCTATCGCCATATCGGGCACAAATTCCTGACTCCGGGCTGATAATGAATAGAAAAATCCAATATCACTTTGCCCGACCCGGGATTCGAACCCGAGACCTCAGCTTTGTAGCCGTACCGTAATACAACAACGCCCGATATGGCGATAGGCTCGCACCCTATCACATCATGGGACGGAACATACAAGGCAAAATGTGGGTGTCCTGGTGGTGCCTCTGCCTACCCCTTCTGGGATAAAGGCGTGAGTTTATGTATGTATGTATGCTACTGTCCATGAGCGGTCGTATCGCTTACCATCAGGCGAATGGCATCGTCTCGCCATTAGTTGCAATAAACAATTGTTGAAGTTACTTTGTCGCGTCAGTATAAACAAAATTCTGATTTCTTTCCAGAGGGTTCTCCAACGCCGAAAGCCCACATGACACCAAATTTGGACGAGAGGAGCGAAGCTGACGAGAAAGAAGACGCGGCTTCTACCAACTCACCTATGATGGATATGTAAGTGACTACATTACTTGGGTCAAGTCAGAACCCTGAACCGAAAAGCATGCATGGGATTGATGAAAGTGGACAAAGCGAAAGTATGTCAGGGGAACTAATAACGATATTCGATATATCATGTGTTAAAACTAACTTCTAGTGCCATCGTTTTTACTTATATCGTCTGTTGAATGATTCGACATTGTTGATCCGTGTCGCAAAGATAATATTTATCGACATCACAGTAAACACGAAGTCATTAGGAGTATGTTTAAATGCGAAGAATCGCACGATATATCGAATACCGGGCGGATCTAGCTTTCAAGTCAGGGGTCTTATAGTTCTAGTCAGAACTCTGGACGTAATCGAATGCGATTAAAATTATACATTTAAAAGTGATTATTTAAAAGTTTGTTACACCTGTGATTAGTGAAGACGTTAACGTATTTTTTAAAATGAAAATCAACGATATATTTAAAAAATCTGTCAATCTGGAGTCCTCCCAGGGGGGGTTATGACCCCCATTACCTCCCCCTGGATCCGCCCTTGTATCGAATATAGTTTGTCGAACCCAACCAAATATAAATACACTCAACTGTCACATACATAGTCCTGTTTCCATAATAAATACCGAAACTACAATGAATGCTCAATGCCCCTTTTGTCTTCCCATTCTTGCTCCTTCCCTCTCCTCTCCCGATAATAATAATAATAATTAACACTTTATTATACCACCACAAAATCATATTACAAAATAAACAAAACAAAAAGGATAAAACAGACAAAAAAAAATTGTGACATAATCGACGGTCTTATCGCTTTAAGCGATCTCTTCCAGACAACCGGGTAGCAGAGGAAACATTGAATTGTAGCTGGCGGTGCTTATTATCTACAATAAACATACATGCACATTACATAGATAAATACCGATAAAAACGAATAAAAGTATAATAAACTTACATATATACATACTAATATTATACATATAATTGAGAACGGACATGAAGCTATTGCGAAAGATAGAGAGCTTTCCCCTTCAGTTTGAATGTTTCCAGCGAAGACGATCGCTTAATTGTGAGAGGCAAAGCGTTCCACAGCCGGACTGCCTCAACGGTAAAGGAACGGTCATAAAACGACGTTCTGTGTGCTGGAAACTGCAATGTCAGATTCTCTGATGACCTAAGAGAATGTGAATTGGCAGTATGTAGGAAATTAAAACGTTCCTGAAGGTAGCGCGGAGCTGAGGGATTAAACAGAACACTGTAGAGAAGAGACAGGATGTGAACATTCCGGCGACGGCGCATGGGAAGCCACTTGAGCTTAATACGATATTCAGAAACATGGTCATATTTGCGCAATCCAAATATAAACCTGATACAAAAATTTTGAAGGCGCTCAAGCTTATCTAGCTGGGCCTCTGTAAGATCGAGATAGCTGGCGTCGGCATAGTCAAGAATAGGGAGCAAGAGAGACTGTGCAAGCGCAATCTTAGTGGTATTTGGAAGAAAATTACGCAACCTACGCAACGCACCAGCAGAAGCAAACATTTGTTCTGATGATCCGATCTGATGGTCTTGCAACACATCCATGACCCAAGCGTTGTAGATGTCCATGTGTGGTGACCACTTACCATCAGGTGATCTGTTTGCTCGTTCGCAAGACCTATTGTATCTCAAAATAATTTCTCTTATTCCTTTTTTCCAGATTCCTCAAAGTGAGTGACTCTCGACCAGCGGCTACTGAAGGTGGTGCCGAGACGGACTCGACGTGGCGTCAAGCCATTTACGAGAAGGTTGTCCAACCTACAGACATGCAGGGGGAAGGTACAGTTCTTTGCCTACCCTACAAATTACTACTAGAGAAAATACATTTTTTTTATTTATTTTTTTTATTTATTAGTTTTCTTATCTTACAGCCAATAACAGATTTACGTTTTAAGAAATATAACTTAGAAATAGAACAGTTTTTGTGTTTATAGAAAGAAAAAAATATATATATATTTTTGTAAAAATTACTGTAGTTAACCAAGTAAGTGTGTTTCGGATTTAGGCTGTGTGATTTTGAACTGGCCGGCAAAATTGTGTCGACCAATACAGGCTACAAACAAATTGCCGTGGATATCTTTGGGGAAGCCAATGTTCAGTTGATTTCCTGTGACTTTACTCGTAGTAATTAGTAGTAGAATAATATTATAAAGTAACATTCGTAAATTAGCTGGTAACATTTTTTTACCTTCGCATGTATGTACATACAGAGTATATCAGGACTGCGACCGAAAACGAAGTCAGGTGGTAGTAATAGTGACATCAGACACAACGCAACAAAAAATTTCGAAAAAATCCTTTTTTTTCTTTTTTATTTGTTGTCTTATTTGGGCAATAAATACATAGTTTTCCTAAAATAATGATGTATACCTTTTTATTTGTAAAGATGCAACAGTACTTATGGGTTTTCATGACTATTTTCGCAAAAACTAGGTATTCACAAACCAAACACGACGATTTTTTAAAAATTGCAAAATAATCTGTCGCTTATTTGGCGAAATTTTATTGCATTGTGTCTCTAACCACTAAAACAACCACTCGGCTTCGTTTTCGGTCGCAGTCTTGATATACCCTGTATGTAACGGAATCTTTAGCATCGAATTTAGAGCACTTCAACACGTTAGATAAATATAAAATTTTGCAAACTTATCAAGTACCGATGACAAAACAATAAGTAAAAAGCGTGAGGTGCTTACAATAATTTATATCGCACTCACCATCCTTTTTTTTGAATAAAACGAATGTTATACCCTCAATTTTCTATTTTTTTTATTTCTTTTAGGAGAATTGTCAACAAACCTGTTAGGAAAGCCGTCAGAACACAAAGGCAAGAGGAGTAGGGAGCAACTGCGTCAGCTGTGGAAAATGGCCATCGACCAGACCATACTCCTGGTTAGAATGGAGAAGGAGAACGCTAAGCTAAAAGGTACCTTATATCTACTGTAGTAGAGACTATTAAGGATAACACAAAAGCTCATAAATACTAAATAGAACAAGGAAAATCTGCTGAAGTATAGAGACTGTTTTGTCTTACGTATTCTACTAGTGCTTCTTCTGTCTTTCTTCCACATCAGTATCTCGTCCTAATAACTTGTCAGCTATCCGTGGCGCAGTTGGTTAGACACTGCCGGTGAAACGAGAGGCCGCGGGATCGATCCCGCACCGAGACAAATGTTTGTGTGAACCACAAGTATTTGTTTCGGGTCTGGGTGTTTGTGAGACCGAAAAGTCTCTCGTAGTGCCTGATACCCACGACATAAGTCTTAATTGATCTGAATGTGACTCATGACTATGTATGTGACTGTTGGGTGTATTTATTGATTTTATTATTTTATTTTTTTCTTTTTTTTATTGGTTATAAATTGCAGAAAATAGCAAAGAGCCGACGCTGTATGCTGTGTAAAAAATGGCGAGGCTATGTCCAGTAGCGGACAGCAGTCGCGAATGCGCCAAGTATAGTAGAAAAAACAGTGTATATTTTATTACTATCTTTTTTGACAGTTTGATGTGGAGATCGTTGAGGCCTATGTTCAGCAGTGGATTCCCTGTAGCTCAAGACAGAGAGAGAGTGGCAGATTCTTTGGATGACCAAGAATTGTAGGATTCATAAAGTGTCTATTCCAGAGAGTGAAGAATCGTCAGCTGTCCGTCGTATTAAGCTGGAGTACACGGAGCTAGGGGTGTGTTCAGCCGGCGCGTCGCTCATGTGGGATTCGCTGCTGGCGCAGGATTCCTCCCAGGTGGCGCAGGTGGACCGACACATGCTCACCCAGGCTGTTATACAGGGTGAGTCTATCCCACAAATTGTAGGATTCATTTAACTGTAGGCTGAACAAAAAGTGTTTGTATTTAATTCATTTTAGTGAAAGTTCACCGGGTGAGTTTATCCCACAAGTTGTAGGATTCATTTAATTATAGGCTGAACAAAAAGTGTTATTCATTTTAATGAAAGTTTATTGGCAAGTCTGGCTGTTCTTTCAATGATAGTTTTCCTTAACATGAACGATTGGGCTGTGAATTGATATATGAACAATATGGGTGGTAAATACTTTGAGCTTAAATGGTTTGTTTAGAGGTTTCTTCTTAAAATACTTTGTATAAACATATTTTAAAATTTGAATTTTTTTTTCTTTTCTTGTTTAGATTAAATAAAAAAATATAAGAGGTCTGTCATTGTCTGCAATTTGTATTTTAACTTTAATTGAATATTTATTAAACTTTAATTTAGTATTTGATTAACTTTTCATATATATCCTCCTGGCGTTATAAGACAACACCCTGTATGATACTATACATGCAGGAGTCCCGCGCGCGTGTCGCGGCGCGGTGTGGTACTTCCTGGCCGAGCAGGCGGCGCGCAGGGCTCCGCCCCCGGACGCGCGCGCCTGCCCGCGCTACCACACGCCGTACCACACGCTGCTCGCCGGACTCACCAAGCATCAGCACGCTATACTCATTGATCTCGGTAATTCCACAGGAATATTTATACTACAGGAACACAGGAAATATAAATTATCTATAGCTGGCAGATTAATCTGCAAGGCTCTTGAAACCAATCTCAATTTCGAAACATACACTGTTCTACTAATTACTAATATAATAAAGGGAAAGTTTGTATGTTTGTTACTTCTTCACGCTCAAATGGCTGGAGCAATTTTGATGGAATTTGATATGGAGGTAACTGATACCCTAGAATAAGACATAGGCTACTTTTAATCTGGAAAACATGTGATCCCGCGGGATAAGCAAGTAATTTAATTTTGTTATATAAGTCCGACAAACGACCAAACAGATCACCTAGTAAGTGATCACTGCACAGGAACATCCAAAACGCTTGGATCATGGATGTGTCATCAGATCGGGAGGGGAACGCCAAGGAAATAGGATGGAAAGAAGGAAGGGGTATCGGACATCCGGTAATCTCACTCACCAAACAGCCCGACCACCAAAACCCAACACCAAACACATGACAGCCTCCGTGGCGCAGTTGGTTAGACGCCGCCTGTGAAACGAGAGGCCGCGCGTTCGATCCCCGCACCGGGACAAATATTTGTGTGATCGGGTATGGTGATACCCACGACACAAGACTCGATCTTAGTGTGGGGTCAGGACTATGTATGTGACTGTTGGGTGTATTTATTATTTTATTATTATTTAAACGAAACGCGACAATAAAGCTGTCACTTTACGTCGATCTCCTGTGGGAGAGCCTGCCCATTCATGCTGAGTCATGACTGACAACAGCATGACTCTACCATATACTACTCTACCCAGGGGGGCGACGAGGGGTGGATTGACATGCAGAAGATCCGGATGATCCTCCTGCACCTACACAAAACCAGCAGAGGGCGGGTTATCGTATCAAATAGCGAAACCCTAGACCTCCGTCGGTTTGTTCACCCCACAGGTTCACGACACTCGCAGAGAAATGAATCACTACAAATTTCACAGGAGATAAAAAAAAACTCTGAAAAGGGTAGAATGAACTTTGACGTTTATCGATTAAGGAACCACCCTCTATCCACCAGGTCGCACGTTCCCCAAGCACTCGTACTTCGCGTCGGCCCTGGGGCCAGGACAGCTGGCTTTATACAATATCCTGAAGGCGTACTCCCTGCTCGACCCTGATGTCGGTTACTGCCAGGGTCTGAGCTTCGTCGCTGGAGTGCTGTTACTGCATGTAAGTGTTTTATTCTCTCTCTCTCTCTCTCTCTCTCTCTCTCTCTCTCTTGCTCTATTTAACTAAAGGAAGGTCTGCTGAACATAGAATAAGTATTTTATAATCAATGCATATGCAAATGATTTCGCGGGAATAAGTATTTAATACTTGAAATACCAAGAAACTGTCACAATATGAAGCACTTCAGTCTTCGTATAAAAAAGATAAAAATAAGTTTATAATATATTTTGCGAGACCATGTGGCCTGAAATTGTTAGAAGTTACTCTCCCCCCTCCCTTACATTTTGGACTAAAAGGGGGCTTTGCCCAGCAGTGGGATGATATATATATATATATATTTTTTTTTCAGATGGAAGAAGCCGACGCCTTCATTCTGCTTCGTCACTTGATGTTCAGGCGGGGGTTGAGGAAACAGTACCTGCCAGATATGAGTGCTCTACAAGTACAAGTGAGTATTCTCTATCTCTAACTCTTTTTATTAAAATTCGTTTATTTTTTGATGCTTTCAAATTTTATTGTGTTAAAGCAAATGTGATTTGTAATCGTAAATGGGTATACTTTGGCCCACATTTCGCCCATTTTTTTATGATCTCAATGTTTTTATTCTTACCCAATGTTTTTATATTTAATTAATTGCTCGCGTAAAATTTGCGAACTTCTGGCACTCGATTTCATTAGTTTACGATTAGGATAATATTTAAAACATTTATGACAGCCTCCGTGGCGCAGTTGGTTAGACGCTGCCTGTGAAACGTGAGGCCGCGGGTTCGATCCCCGCACCGAAACAAATATTTGTGTGAACCACAGGTATTTGTTTCGGGTCTGGGTGTTTGTGAGACCGAAAAGTCTCTCGTAGTTTCTGATACACGACACAAGACTCGATCTTAGAGTGGGGTCAGGACTATGTATGTGACTGTTGGGTGTATTTATTTATTTATTTATAAAAACTTGTTTTATTCGTACGGTTGAACTGTGCAGTAGCGCACGATGATATAGTATCCACCAGCGAGAACCTACGACTGTCTAACAGATCGATACAATTATGCTGGCCTATTCGCAGTAGGTGTGTATGTTAGTCAATCACCACGCACTTTAACGGTGAAGGAAAACATCGTGAGGAAACCTGCATACCGTAGCGATTTCAAAGAATTTCTACGGTATGTAAGTCCGCCAACCCGCACTAGGCCAGCGTGGTGGACTATATCTAACCACTCTCAATCGATTCTCTCGGTTGTAGAGTAGGCCCGTGCCCTGCAGTGGGACGTATATGGGCTGATATAGAATAGAATAGAATTCGCAGTACGCCACAGTTATAGGTTTAAGACATTTATTTCTCCATAAGAATTACATTCACTTAACTAGAGAAATACAATATATCTACTTACTGTTAGAAATAACATAATGCGCGCACGAGATGTCATTAGTCGACACTACCAATAAATTTATGATCCGTGAAAACAATAGGTATACAACTATAGCCTATAGCCTAACCCCACTCAATCGTACTTTTGATTGTGTCGGAGGTCCATTTCCTCCTGTGTGACGTATATGGGCTGACAGAGATATAATAATGTGTTCCCCAGCTATACCAACTCTCCCGCCTCCTTCGTGACCATGAGCCAGAACTCCACGCGAAGCTGGAAGCCTTGGACATCTCGCCAGCACTGTACGCCGCGCCCTGGATGCTGACGCTCTTCACCAGCCAGTTTCCATTAGGCCTGGTCGTGCGGGTGTTTGGTAAGACTCTCTCTCTCTCTCTTCAGCATAGCCACTTATAGACCTTCTCCAAGTTTGAGACCATGGAAGCATCCAGGGACTTCCTGCAAACTGCTTCCTGTAACTTTTTTAATAATCACTGTATTGTAAACTGATTTTGAAAAGTGCAACACTAGAGTTTCTTGCGCGTTCTTCGTTATGAAAATCGCTTTCAGAACCGGGTGGTAGATCAAAAATGTCTGAATCTAAATCTTTTTGAACATTTTAATGGATTCAATAAACTATTTTCATTTATATTTCATTTCCACCTTGACGAGGTCTGTCCACTTTGTAGACAGTATAATAGAGTGAACACTTTTTGACAAGGAAAATATTAATTATGACAAACATGAGATAAAAAAAAGGGTTTGCTTTTTATTCATATAAGGTGGTTGTCATTTTTATTATACTGTAAGTATATCGAAATTAATAATATTAGTTTTACATTACAGTCTATACATTTATCTTGTGTATTATCATATCATCTTCAGCTACAAGATTTATTTTTTGTCGAGAAGAAATCGCTTTAAAATTTGTTCGGGTTTCTTCGGGTATCAGAAGGGGTGGGGGGAAGTTATTTGCAATGTTTTTTAATATTTTTCCCATATTTACCATTTTTTATAAATCACAAGATCCTATATAAGCCTGTTATTTTTTTCCCGAAGTCAGGAATTTGTGCCCGATATGACGATAGGCTCGCCCCCCATCACATCGTGGGACGGAAAATACAAGGCGAAACGTGGGTGTCCTTGCTACCAGGGTTCTTTCCTATGTATTTATGTTTCTTTTTCCCTCAGACCTGATCTTCCTGGAGTCTCTAGATGTAGTATTCTCAGTCTCCCTGGCGCTCCTGTCGGTCCACAAGGATGGTCTGATGATGTGTGAGAGCTGTGAGGAAGCCGCGGAGTACCTCAAACACAAGCTGCCTGACATGAACCGGGCTATGTACGAAAAGGTTATGAAGAAGGTGAGATTCTTATTTTTATACAGGGCATTCTTATTTTATTCTTATACAGGTGATATTTAAATACAGGGTATATCAAGACTGCGACCGAAAACGAAGCCAGGTGGTAGTATTAGTGACTTCAGACACAATGAAAGTAAAAATTAAAAAAAAATCTACAACTTTTTTTGTGATTTTTTACTTATCGTCGTATTTGGGTGATATATACATAGTTTTCGTAAAATAATGATGTACACCTCTTTATTTTGAAACACGCAATGGTACGTAAGGGCTTAAATTAGTATTTTCGCAAAAACTAGGTATTTACCACCGAAACAAGATGATTTTTTTAAAAAATCTAAAAAAATATTTGTCACTGTTTTGGCGAAATTTTTATTTACATCGGGTTTATAACCACTAAAATTACCACCTGGCTTCGTTTTCGGGCGTAGTCTTGATATACCCGGTATAATCATCATCACCAGCCCCTTGCAGTTCACTGCTGGATATAGGATATTTAAATATGATCATTACTTTAACCTACGTGTTTCTAATCTCATGGTAATATTGAAAAAAAAAAATTGACAAAAATACTTGAATTTTGGACGCAAGTAGCGAGTTTAGTTAACAAGATTTAGGTTACCTATATAAATAGGAGTTTTTTCCTCGGCGAGGTCTCCGAACCGAAATTCAGCTGAGCGATAAAAATACATGAAATACGGGGTGATCAAAATGAAGTTAATATTTTTCGTGTAAATTTTGACCTATGTTACACGAGAATTATGATGATAATAATGACTATCCTTAACATGTTAGGTCCACTCGTTCGATATAAGTCGTCAGCTAAGCGACTACGCGGTGGAGTACGCGGTGCTTCGCGAAGAGATGCCGCGCCTGGCCACGCTCACCGAACACAACAAGAAACTCACAGCCGACAATAACAAGATGAGCGAGGAGCTCGATGTAAGTGCCATAATTTTTTTCATTTTGCATACTTTAGGATGGGTCAAAATAAATGCAGTTAAACTCACAGCCGACAATAACAAGATGAGCGAGGAGCTCGATGTAAGTGCCATAATTTTGGGTTCCATTTTGCATACTGACAGGTCACAAAATAAATACATTAAACAAAATTATTTCGAAACAACAACAGCCTGCATATTCACAGTGGCGCGTTCAAATCCCAGACCACTGACTATTCGAGTCATCTGTGTATTGATAGTCAATCACCACGCACTATAACGGTGAAGGAAAATATCGTGAGGAAACCTGCATACCATAGTGATTTGTGAGAATTTCTTTTGTATGTAAATCGCCAACCCGCGCTAGGCCAGCGTGGTGGACTATATCTAACCACTCTCAATCGTACTCTCGATTGTAGAGGCTCATGCCCTGCAGTGGGACGTATATGGGCTGATACAAGTACAGTACAGTATGTCAAAACAACACTAAAATAGATTGTTTTATGAGGCAGCTATTTTACGGCCTTAGCCATAGATCGTTTTAAAACCCATTTTAGTTATCGAATGTTTTGTCCTTCTCTAACAACTTTTGAATTCAGTTTGAGCAAGGAAGACAAAACATTCGATAGCTAAAATAGGTTTTAAAATAATGGTTTCTGAGATTGACGCGAATGTTACACATTGAAATAAAACGATTTATTACGGATTTTATCGCGATTTGGTTTAATTTTTAAATATTTTAACTTCCCGACGTTTCGATTGCTTTTCAGATTTCGTGGTCACGGGGCGGACTGAGGTATTAGTCATCCGCTCAGTGAATGTTACAATTTAACTACCATAGTTAATGATAAAATCCGTAATAAATAGTTTTATTTCGATAGGTTTTAAAACTAATAAAAAAGGTTAAGTTTAGCAATAAGCTTTTTTTATTGCTATTAATGGCGAGCCGAGCATGCCATTCCTTACTTATACTTAGTATAAGTAGTATCAGTATGTGTAGGAACATCTCCCTACGTATCTCACAAACCCGTAATAGTCTTGATTCAAGTGGATTTCCTGACCTTGGAAACTCCCGAAATAATTTTAGAACCATGCTGTGTATGTCATTTCTATTGCCACAACATAAACAATAGAATAATTATTAAAATATAAATATTTTTCTCGCAGGCGGCAATGGACGCGATAACAAACTACCAGAAGAACCAAGCGCGGCTCGAAGTGATAAACAAAAACATGGAGCAACAGCTAGCCTTACTAAGCAGGTACATAACCTCCCACCATAGAACAGACGTCCCAATAGAGGTGAAGAAAATAGTCCAGAACCACAGCAAGAGGTTATCCTTCAGCTCAAAGATATTCTCCACGAAGTTCTCCGCAAACGATGAAGAAGTAAAATCATCGAGGCAAGTAAGCACTCCGAACTTATTCTCCAAGATAAGTAAGGAAGAAGTGATACAACTGAACAGGCAAGGATCCCCGGAGACAGACAAAAGACAGTTCGTGATGAAGAAATCTCAATCAGTACACTCAGGGCTGATACCAAAGAACTATCCTCTAAAAGCGTTGGATGAGAAAGAAGAATTAGAAAGGATTAGGAAGAGTGACACTGAAAGTGTTTCTGAGTCTTTGAAAGAGCTGGGGCGAAAGAATACAGGGTTCTTTGCGAGCACACACGAGCAGATTCGACAGGAGAGGTTATTCGAGCAGCAATTGAAACACGATTTCGATGAGAATTTGAAGAAATTGGACGAGAAATTGACTCCAAAATCGTATTTGGACGAGCTAAATATGTTTCAGAGCAGGAAGAGTATGTCTTTAAATCTAAAACCAAAGATTGAGAAGGTAGAGGAAGCAAAACTGGACGATAGTGGTTTCGTAACGCCCCTTAGTCCAGAAAACGATAGACGAGACGATGCGAGTTCGATTATATCGCATCCTTTAAGCGATTGTGACGTTGATATCAAGTTTGACGGACAATCGACTAAATTGAAACAGATTAGACCGATCAAACATACGTAAGAGCATTTTTAGTAACTAAAGCCCCATTTACAAGGGCAGAGTTTGTCGCCTCAAAGATACGATTATCGTAAGGATATAAAAAAGTCGCATCGTATAAACATTTGTCGACACGGTAATCTGTTATGTCATGCGATAATCGCATACGATTCTCGCAGCGAGAAGCTCTCCCCGTGTAAATTGCGTTTAAATTGTGTTGTGGAATTCGAGCTATGGTCATTATTAGCCTCAAACAGTCCACTGCGATATGACTCATGATCTGGTACATTTCATTTTGTTTGAAATTTAGGAGCAATTAATAGAATCCTTCATTTGTTTCTATACAACAGTATATCTATATAGGTGTCTATAAGGCGCTGTGCACACAGAACAATTATAGTTGAAGAAAACTTTCAGCATTTTACAAGTTTCGATAAAAGTTGTCAGTTTCAGCAACAATTTTCAATTGCTGCTGTAAATTTTATAGAATTTGACAGGGTTTTGCCAACCAAAGTTCCTTTGTGATGATGAAAATCAATATCTTGTAATGTCAATACATAGCTCGAATTTCACAATTGCAACATAATAGAAGAAAAAATATGTCTTCAGAATAATATACAAGGTGTAAAGAACGAGGGACTTAAATAATTAATGCTATGTAACAAATAAAAATATACGAAAAGAAAAAAATAATTTTCTGATTCGGTCTAAGCATTTTTGAGTAATCGGTAAGTATAATAAAAAAAAGATTCCGACGCATTGAGAACCTCCTATTTTTTTGAAGTCGGCTAATAACACAAATGAACAGAGAAAACGTTAAAAATATTTTTGCAATAAATCTCACCACATGGATGCCTTTTTGGCAAGCAATTTGCTTGACCTATCTTATTGCGCGGAATGTAACATTAATAAATGCAATACCTCAGTTTCTTGGACAGTATGAAAAATATAATTATTTTAATACATGATGCATTAAAAATTAAGATTTTATAGATATTTGAGTCGAGTATGAAATATCAAAACCTTTCTATGAGTTTCTCGTTTGTATTGGATTTTTCTATTCATTATCAGCCCGGAGTCAGGAATTTGTGCCCGATATGGCGATAGGCTCGCCCCCTACCATCGTGGGACGGAAAATACAAGGCGAAACGTGATTGTCCTGGTTGATACAAGGTGAACCTCTGCCTACCCCTTCCGGGAATAAGGCGTGAGTTTATTTGTGTGTCTCTCGTTTATCTTACATCTTGTATATAGTTATAATGATAGTTGCTCGCGACTAATGAATTGCTTTAAATATATTTTTATATCGAAAACTAGACATTTATTGCTACTTTCATTTTTAATTATATGTTTTTATGTATTTAAATTCTACTGGTGTTTAAAATATGAAATTTCAGCTAGGTACATCTTGAGATTCACAGTTCTTTTACATGTGAAATAAAATCAATATAATATTCTATTGTACTTAAAAACCTAGTAAAATATATATATTTCATATCGTAAAAGCTTCGAAATACCATTAAAATATTAGTGAACATACTAAAATGTACCTGAAAGCCTCCTTTTCAACGTCGGTTAAATACAGTCGCGAGCAATTCACGTAGAATATTCTAGTCTGAATATAAAGATGTTTATAAGATTATTTTAATTACAAACGAATGCAGAGTCCTTATTAATTAAACTGGCACGGCAAAGTGACTACAATGCAGCTGATAGTACCTATGAAATTATTATGTCGGCCTCATCGAAACTGTATACACAGGCAGATCGGGTATGACGGTATGACGGTATGTCGGGTATGACGGTATGACGGGTTTTCCACAATCGGGTATGATGATCGCTATTTGATCGAATATCCTACCAATTTAATAATTGTCATGTAATAAGGTTTATATTTGTATAACTACTTAATGAGCTTAGTGTTTAAATAAATGAAAATTTACATATAATGGATGTCTTTTTAAATAAGAATGACAATTGATTTATCGACTACTGAAAAATATGGATTAACTGGAGAATAAATCTTGACATTTGGAAAACAAAATTGTATGAAAATATTAGACGCAATTCTGTGAAATTCTTTCTTAGTAATTTTCTTGACAGCAACCACGGTACAAGATGGAAAATCCGTCATAGTTACCGTTGTGTATATCCGATTTTGGCCGGCATCATTTTGTCAACCAGCAAATGTTATATCTAGCTGATACTCAATCTACATTTACCTAAATTGTAATCACTTTGTTGTGCCATTATAAAATAATATAATATTCTAAGGCTGTTGTAATCATAGACAAATGAAATACACGATAAAAATAAAATGAATGTGTTCAATGTTCAGCAACGCGTCGCTTTTCACGGGCACGAATTATTTTGTCGCAATGGATATTGCTCAAGATCATTATGTAGAATCAAAAAATATTTCCGCCAAATTCATGCTTTCCTAGTGCTTCAAACTTCATCATTTCGCCTTTTGGTTGCCGGTGTGCGCGCACAACGTAAAAATTACACTAATTTTTTATCCCAACGCCTATAAAAGAAGTATAATTTCAAGATATAATAAAGCGGATATACATAAATAAATAAATTATTGCGCACGTACGTACGCGGGAAACCAGAGCGAGAGAGAAGCTTTTGTGGTTAGGAGTGACAGAGATAGAAATAGAAATTGCACACATTCAACAACGCGGAAAACCAAAGTGAGAAGGAAGATTATGTACTAGATAAAGAGACAAAAACCCATTACGTGTAACAATAAAGCGGGAAGCCAGAGCGAGAGGCAAGAGAATGTACGTAGGAGTGAAAGAGACAAAACAGGCATTATGAGCGTTACAATAAAGCGGGAAGCCGGAACGAGAAGGAAGATAATGTACCTACGTAGGAGTGAAAGAGACAAAACAGACATTACGCGCGTAACAATAAAGCGGGAAATCAGAACAAGAGGCACGATAATGTACGCAGGGCGGCAGGAGTGATTGAATTGCGTAACCATAATTTTTATAACATTTTCTTCGCCATCTTCGCTCTGGTATTGTATGAAAATTATAATATATTTGTACCCTTAAACCATGCAAGATATTAGATACAACAGTCAAACATTGTAATGACACTAATGGGCGCCACACACGTAACGATGTAACTGTGCAAGTCTCACTTTGCATCAGTATACTGAAATGTGTGTGGCCAAATAACTGCGCAAACTTCGTCCCAATTTTCGATTCGAGACTGGTGCAACCTCGCGTTTGCGCAAACGCACTTGAACGTGTGAACTTCATACAAAATGAGTTTGGGATTGTAGCGGCCTCGTTTCACAGCCGGCGTCTATCGGAGGCTGTCTGTGTGTTAATGATGTTTTTGATTCTACATAATGTATCGTGTAGGAAGCACGGAACTTAGTAATAGGTATAGAAAAATGTGATTATTAAAGCTATTTTAGTTGGTTAAACAGAAGTTTCTTTTACAAAAAATCATTAACTTCCTTTTTGAGTGATCATTGTGGACGAGTGCGTAGCCTGCTGCTAACAAACACCCAGACCCGAATATCTGTGGATCACACAAACATTTGTTTCGGTGTGGGGATCGAACCCGCGGCCTCTCGTTTCACAGGCAGCGTCTAACCAACTGCGCCACGGAGGCTGTCATTATGACACTTATCTCAACATTAAAGAAATGAAACAGCTTTAAATCCAGTTATATTTATTTCCTAGGTTCGTCACATGTGTGAATAATATCGAATTTATACGAAGATTCCTTTAATATGCCGGCACGGAGAAGGAAGTCCACTATAGGTCGTCTTCTTGATAAATGTTCACGGTAGGTCGCTGACCGAGTTCCTGAGAACAAACAACATCCTTACACCTACCATATTTTTACTAAACTGGCATTTATTTCCAACTCCTATTAATTTAACTTTGTGATTGATTTCGTTGCGGGTTGAAGACAAGTTAGACATTCCCGGCGACTCGCTGAGCTTCAATGCTCAGTGTCATTAAAATGCGTCCTGGCTTACAGGAGTTGCAGTGGCGGGTGTGAGGGCGGGACAGTCTCCAACAAACTGTTAAATATGACCCACAATGTTGCTTTGAATAACAACCAATGTCTTAGAAGCCAACACGCACTATGCCAGTGTGGTGGACTATGTAGTCTAACCTCTCAATCGTACTCTCAATTGTAGAGGAGGCCCGTGCCCTGCAGTGGGACGTATATGAGCTGATACAGTACAGCACTGTCTCAGAAAACCGTTGGAAATGACGCGACGCTGTCGTTTACGTTCGATGAGTGAGATTGCTGGGGGCAAAAGCTGATGGGTTTGTCTATTTCTGCCAAGTACTGATGTGTTCGGGTTTGAACGACTTTGTAGCCATTGGGTTTGAACGACTTTGTAGTCACTGGGTATTATGAGATTAAACTAATTCTTTGGGTGATTAATTCAGTGCCATGCAGTTAGTAATGATTAGCTCGTGTTACTGCTGTTTTGTATGCAGGCGTGATCAGGTGAGCGTCATCTCGTCATTTCTATTATTAAAAAAACATACTGCTAATCGGCTGCAATGGTTTCGTAACTGTCTGAGGCCCAAACTCGTACAGCACCTGGAAGTCAGCGTGGTTGCCCAGCCGGAAACCGAACCCAAACCTGTGGTCGCTAGCTGTAACACATTTTAATTATTTATTTATTGACGAATAGATCATAAAGATAACTTTGCTGATGTTAGGGTGAGACCCCAGAAAAATTCACTTAAAGTAAGTGTCCTGACCTGGAACTTGAACCTTAGACTCCAGGGTACGAGTATATTGCTTATAATTACTGTCACTAAAGGAATGCGGAAATTCATTGCTGAAAATAGGCCTTCCCAAAAGATATCTAACGCAATCTATTGGTCTTGTCATCTTATGAAATAGAGATAAAGAATGAGCCGAGAATAAAATTTAAAGTACTGGACATAATAAGACTTAACATCTTATGTCTTAGGATGGCGAGCGCGGTGGAGTGCCAAGCATTGCCTTGTAATTCATGTTGCTGTTTGGTTTCCTACTGTCCATGAGCGGTCGTATCGCTTACCATCAGGCGAATGGCAGGCTCGTCTCGCTATTCTTCGCAATAAAAAAGTAAGGTGGAAGGATGAAAGAGTCGGTAGGGGTCGACCTCATCGAACGATCATCGAACCTACACCATCCAAATCGGTGATATCCTCAAGAAGGGTCAGGTCAAAAGTACCCTGAACCGACCAGAATGAATGAAGAGAATGATCAAAATGGATGAAGCGAAAGTTGTATGTCAGGATCGGGCAAAGTGGCGATCCATAGTCTCTGCCTACCCCTATGGGATACAGGCGTGATGATTATGTAAGTATGCAAAAAAGTAAGGTAAAATTCACTACGTTTATTACCTTTAAAAATCCTTGGCGTGAAACCAAAAATGGCGGCGAATCCAGCCGGTACATCCTCAGGAACAACCAGGAGTATAGATTGAATACCCTGACCTGAAACATTATACAGATAAATACACAGAGTGAATTTTTCTCGCTAGGAATATTGATTTATCTAAAATCCAAGTATGCAGTTTTAGTTTTCATCAAAATCGAGCTCGTGACTCCTTTCAGTATTATTGGCTATTCCTCATAATTTCGGATATGGCCATCCACACCCACTTGAAAAACTCACGCTGTAGGTATACACCCAACAGTCACATACATAGTCCTGTAGGCCAATTCACGTAATTAAATAAGTTCAGTTGCAGTGCAGTTGCAGTTAAGTTTCGATCAAAACAGCCCTTTTCGTATTCTCGTAATTTAGACAACCGCTGTCAGATACGCTCGCGTCAAGTTCGCGTCACGCGATCGCTTTAGCGTATTCTACGGCAGCGCGTTTTATACATGCGTGATTCAGATCGCAACCTGATCGGTATTTGCCTATTCATTTGTCGTCTCCAATGACAGTTTAGTCCCACCAACGTGCAGCACATGCGCAGTTTATGCATATCTTACGCGCAGCTATACAATTACAAGAATATCATTTTGACGTACGTACGATTAAGACGTAAACCTAATCGAAACTGCATCGTAACTTGATCGGCGCGTCAATAAATTACGTGAATTAGCCTACTGATCCCACACTAAAATGTCTTTGGAGGGCATCACAAACTACAAGAGACTTTGGTGTCACAAACACCCAGACCAGAGACAAATGTGAATCACAAATTCACTAATTAGTCTGTGTTTAGATCGTAGCGTCGTCTTGTTTCACAGCCGGCGTCTCACGAACTGCGTGGCAGAATCCAGGCATACAAGGACATTCCTTTCAGTTTTGCGACTTGACACTCAATTATCAATATCTTCTCTGCCTGACTGCCTCGGTGGCGTAGTTGTACGGTACGACTACAAAGCTGAGGTCTCGGGTTCGAACCGGGTCGGGCAAAGTGATATTGGGTTTTTCTATTCATTATCAGCCCGGAGTCAGAAATTTGTACCCGATATGGCGATAGGCTCGCCACCTATCACATCATGGGACAGAACATACAAGGCGCAATGTGGGTGTCCTGGTGGCGCCTCTGCCTACCCCTTCTGGGATAAAGGCGTGAGTTTATGTATGTATGTATCAATATCTTTACGGCCGCCACACACGTAACGATAACTGTGCAAGTCTGGGTTTGCACCAGTATACTGGAATGTGTGTGGGCAAATAACTGCGGCAACTTCGTTCAAATTTTCGATTGGAGACTTGTGCAAACACTTGAACTTGTATGGCAGGCTTAAGCGATCAGCGGAGTGCACTATGCAATGCAGTTCTCAGTAATAAGTAGCTCATTTCGCCGGAACATTTTGAAGTATCGTATAGTAATTCTCGTATAGTAAAGTAAACGTTTCCCGCTGTGAAATTTTAGTTCCAAATACGCTCACAATGGCGCTGTTTAAATTCCCATACAAAATTTTACTATTACTATTCTATTACGATACCGCAAAATGTTCCGGCTAGGGGCACAGTAATAAGTAGCTCATTTCGCTGCTGTTTATGTTAAAGGCGCTTACCGTCAGGCGAACAATCTTCTCGTCTCGTCCTACAATCTAATAAAAATAGAGTGTATTTCAATTGGGCATCTACAACCATGGGTTCGATAGAGTAGGCTTAGGCCATTGTCCGCCAAGTGGCCTAGTGCAGTTTGACGGACTTCACATACCTTAAAAACCTTGTTAACATCTCTATGATATGCAGATCTCGTCACGATGTTTTCCTTCACCGTAATTTTCATTGTCCTTATTAATTTTAAGTAAAAACAGTTAAATACTCACATTTTAAAATCACCAGCAACACACACAAATAATTGAATTCCATATTTCACGACACAACGTCTTATGCAAAGGGCATTGTGTGATTAAACAATTTCGCATTGTTCAAATATTCCCACAGTTATTATCTACGAAATCTAATAATTTTTTATAGGTATAGTGTTGTAGTTAAATGCCTAATTTAATTATACATTCAACGCCTATATGTACATAAAATCTATGTTTATATGAGGCTAGAGTATCAATCCGGCTTCGTCTGCGTGAAATCGTAACAAATTTTTGCATAGGCATCCGAAATTTTAGTTTTAATTGT
Organism: Deilephila porcellus; assembly: GCA_905220455.2. NCBI lineage: Eukaryota > Metazoa > Arthropoda > Insecta > Lepidoptera > Sphingidae > Deilephila > Deilephila porcellus. Next base: position 1,373,137 of record LR999997.1, on the reverse strand, counting down.
AATTTAGTCGATTTGTGTACATAAGAGATATTATTTAACATACATAAACTCACGCCTTTATCCCAGAAGGGGTAGGCAGAGGCGCCACCAGGACACCCATATTTCGCCTTGTATGTTCTGGCCCATGATGTGATAGGGGGCGAGCCTATCGCCATTTCGGGCACAACTTCCTGAATCTGGGCTGATAATGAAAAGAAAAACCCATGATCATATTGTCCGACCCGGAATTCGAACCCGAGACCTCAGCTTTGTAGTCGTATCGTGGTACAACTACGCCACCGAGGCAGTAGAGATATTATTTAAAATGTAGCATAATGGATCTATATGGCCTAACTCCTCTCAATCTCTCGATTCTAGAGAAACAGATCTTTAGAGAACCAAATAGAAATAAATAAATACACCCAACAGTCACATACATAGTCCTGATCCCACATTAAGATTAATTAAGTCTTGTGTCGTGTATCAGATACTACGAGAGACTTTTCGGTCTCACATACACCCACACCCAACAAATACTTGTGGTTCATACAAAAATTTGTCTCGGTGCGGGGATCGAACCCGCAGCCTCTCATTTCACAGCCGGTGTCTAACCAACTGCGCCATAGAGGCTGTCATGAACGGAATCAAGAAAGGTGCGGATAAAGGGAAAGGATAATAAAACATGAACTATGGTATAAAAATATTTATTAAAAAGCCTCACCCGCTTAGCGTTTTTTCGGAGTAAACTTTTTTTTAACGAGTTAGTTACCTATGGCATTATTTATTTATTTTTTTATTAACACTTCATTCATTATACAGGGTATATCAAGACTGCGACCGAAAACGTAGCCAGGTGGTAGTATTACTGACTTCAGACACAACGCAAATAAAAACTCGCAAAAATATCGTTAATTTATTTTTTGAAAAATTTTACTTATCGTCCTATTTGGGTGATAAATAAATAATTTTCCTAAAATAATGATGTACACCTTTTTAGTTTTAAAGACGCAATGGTACGCAAAGGTTTAAATTACTATTTTGGCAAAAACTATGTATTTACCACACAAACACGACGATATTTAAAAATTTGCAAAAAACGAACTGTCGCTTTGTTTACGAAATTTTTAATTGCGTTGTGTCTGCAACCACTAAAACTACCACCCGGCTTCGTTTCGGTCGCAGTCTTGATATACCCGGTATATTGTATGGGTGAACTTAATGTCTGAGGCATTCTCTAACGAACTAAGATGATGCAGAGCTGAGAAGAGATAGGTGCGTAAACAATTAATTAAACATAAATGAACAGTGAAGTAGAATAGTATAAACATTATGTAAAAACCTTGACAGAATCATATTTCATTTACGAGTACAAATATTTGCGGGATACATAAACATTTGTGTCCATCCGGGGCCCGAACCCGTGACATCTGATTTCAAAGCCGTCTTCACAATCAACTACGCCACTGAAGTTGTCATAATTTATTAAGAGTCACTGGAGTGTAAATAATATTTAGTTAACATGTCTTGTGAAAAGTACTCAATTATGATTTAACTAGCATTTGCCCGCAACTTCGTCTGCGTGTTTAAGATAATATAGACGTTATATCGATAGAACTATTCCATTGTAACCTCTACGTAAACTTTTAACTAAAATCAACGTGCAGCATTTCTATTTCCAATTCTGACTCTGAATTTTGATTATCGGATCAATGTGTCCGTCAGTTATTGATTCTGAGACCCATCGGAACAATAAATATAAAGTTCAAAATGACGGCCAACATTTTCAATTCTGAATACAAATTTAGATTATCGGAACTCAGATATCGATTTTGAGACCAATCGGATCAGTAGTGACCTTGTGTGTAAATGGCCTTATTCATAATACAGTTCTAAAACCTATTTTAGGTATCGAATGTTTGTTTTTTCGCTCAAATTGAATTGAAAAGTCGTTCGAAAGGGACAAAAGTTAAATTTCATACGAATAACTTCAGTAGTTTTGATTTCCATACAAACTTTTCAACCCTTATTTTTACTCCTTTAGGGTTAAATTGAAGTAAACAGAGTACACATTTATTTTTGGTTTTAGATGCGTAATTATAGTGTCAAGTTTGAAATCTGCAACTTCAACGGTTGCGATTTTCCATACAAAATTATTTTACACTTTTCACCCCCTTAGGGGTTGAATTTCTAAAAATCCTTCCTTAGTGCTACCCTACGTCACAATAGGAGCCCCTGTGTAAAATTTCAAGTTCCTAGGTTCAGTAGTTTCGGCTGTACGTTGATCCGCCAGTTCGGTTTTACAATACTTCAACCCTTATTTTCACCCCTTTAGGGTTAATTATAAGAAAAGAGAGTATGCAGTTGTTCTTGTTTCTAGATGAGTAACTAAAAAATCAAGTTTGATATCTGCAACTTCAAGGGTTTCGGTTTTCCATACACCAGTATTTTACCCTTTTCACCCCCTTAGGGGTCGAATTTCCAAAAATCCTTCCTTAGTGCTACCCTACGTCACAATAGGAACCCCTATGTAAAATTTCACGTTTCTAGCTCCAGTAGATTCGGCTGTGCGTTGATCGGGTAGGAAGGAAATCACACAGTTTCTAAACATTTCAACCCTTATTTTAACCCCTTTAATGTTAATTTTTAGACAAATAAAGTATGCAATTATTTTTTTTATTAAATGAGTTATTAAACTATCAAGTTTGAGAATTGTAACTTCAATGGATTAGATTTTCCATACAACAGTTTTTAACCCTTTTCACCCCCTTAGGGGTAGAATTTCCCAAAATCCCTTCTTAGTGCTACCCTCCGTCACAATAGGAATCCCTGTGTAAAATTTCAAGTTCCTAGGTCCAGTAGTTTCGGCTGTGCGTTGATAGGTCAGTCAGTCAGTCAGTCAGTCAATCAGGTTCCTCTTTTATATATATAGATGAAGGTTATTTATACAATTATCTTAAACATTACAGTCGCCTGAGTTCGATTCCCGGGTTTGGTATCATCCATCTTTATAATACAAATTTGGTTTACAAAATCTTTATATGAGTTACCTGGCATTGGAATTTTGAATTTTTAGACAGTTATAAGCCTACCGAACTGTGGCATTAGGGACATCTCTGTCTACCTCAGGGATGCAGGCGTGAGCTTATATATTTAACTTAGGAAGTATATTTCAAATAACATTAGTGACACCTAAGTCTACCTCTTCAATATGCAGTCGTAAGCTTATTATGACATGTCACTTTCCAAGCACATTTCAAATAATCCACGTCAAATGAAATCCAATTTATCAGTAATTACTCGCTACAAAAAACTCCAACATATTTCCTAATCCAAATCAACGTTAGACAAGTCTTCTGTGATCCGCCTCACTTCTTCTTCGCTTCTCTTCTGTGTCTCGGTGTGGACCAGTTTGATCGCTTCTTCTTTCTTCTGACCGTATAGCTTCTTTAGCGTGTCTAAGACCTGTGCATAAATAATTTTAGTATAATTTTTATTTCAAATTCAATTGTGGTCTTCAGTAACAGACCGGTTATGGAGACAATGCTCGCAGATTCGAATCCTAGGGCACACAGCGATAGCTATGCTGTGGTTTTTCGTTCGGCGAGTGAGATTGCCGATGACCTAAATTTTCGGTCCCGTCCTATTTATGTCCTTTCTATTCTCCCTTCCTATTCTTTTCCCTCCCATTATTATAAAAAGACAACGCATCTACGACCCAAGTGCTGAAAATATTCATGAGTGTGCATTTGCTCCTTTACTGGACCTATTAGTAAAAAAAGTCATTTCCTGCTTCCTATGAAAGCTTGGATCTTATAAACTACGCATCGGATAATGATGCAGTTTTCAAAAGACTGATTCTATTAATTTTTTTATTTTATTTATTAAACAAACAAAAACTTAGTTCTTATTAAATATATACCATATAAAACCACGTAGGTGGTTTGACTGTAGGTCGTTGAGCCTCTAATAAATAATATGCAGACAAACATGATGAGATTGGATGAAAGGCGCGCGACGGGATAGGTGGGATAGAAGGGACGAGACGGGATGGGACGGGGACGAGGACGGGGAAGTTTTAGTTCTCTCTCTAACTCTCTTGAACCACTACAAGTCTTCTACTGAACTCCTGAACTATCTATTAATGAACGGTTTCTGGAGTAAAAGAATATGTACCTTCTGAGGCATGTTCCCCGGGGTCGGTTGATGTATTTCGTACTCCCCCTTCTCGTTCTTGATTAGTTCCACCACTGAGTCTTCCAGATTGGGTACTTCTCCCGGTCTGGGAGGAGGGGTCCGGGTCGGGAGCACCTTCTGTGGTCTTCTCATCTTCTCTGCCCACTGTTGGAGGTAATTGCCAGCTTCTGATTGGAGGAACTGTGAAAAGAAGATTTAGGAATTTTCGTGTTACATTGTTGGTGGTAGACAGTCAATCTCCAAGAAAATTGAGTTACTTAAAGTAAATATGTAAAGTTCTGGGTTCAACTTATGTAAACCCAGATGGAAACAAGCTTACATTGACATCTTGAGTGAGTGAGTGAGAGTGGAAACTGAGTCTTAATTTGGCAGCTGACAACCTCCCTGGCGTATTTGGCTAGATACCGACTGTGAAACGAGAGGCCGCGGGTTCGATCCCCGCGCCGAGACAAATGTTTGTGTGAACCACAAGTATTTGTTTCGGGTCTGGGAGTTTGTGATACAAGTCGTAGCTTCTGATACCAACGACACAAGACTCGATCTTAGTGTGATGTCAGGACTATGTATGTGACTATTGAGTGCATTTATTTATTTATCAGGACAGCGTAAAAATCTTTGAAATCGTCACCTTTTCTCTGTTCTTGTTGATCTTCGGAGGTGCTTCCGAAGGTGCTTGGCGTTTAGAGTTTGCTGATGAAGGGAACGCCTGGCCCGCTGAAAATATTTAGTAAGTAATTTAATAAATGCATTACATTACCAAAGCTTCATATTTCTTGAAATATGTTTTTCATCATTCATTCATCATCAGCCCGTTGCAGTCCACTGTTGGACATAGGCCTCTCCCAGGGTACGCCACAGAGCCCGGTCTGCTGCTTCACGCATGCAGTCGCTGCCGGCCCTCTTGTGCAAGTCGTCCCGCCATCTGGCCAGAGGACGTCCCACGCTACGTTTTCCAAGACGCGGTCTCCACTCCAGAACACGCTTACTCCAGCGGTTATCTGTTCTGCGACATATGTGGCCGGCCCATTGCCACTTCAACCTACTAACTTTCAGAAATTCGTTTAACATAATAAGTATAATCATACAAATGCTGTGAATAACCGATTCTTATCAGAAAAAGAACCCTACCAGAAAACTTATATTTTATGCAGGTTTTTTCTTTTTTCATATAATTTACTTTTAATATATTTTTTTCTGTTTTCATTTAATATAACATTTAGTATGTTAGAAAGAAAATTACTTGTGTATGTTTGATGTTTTAATTCTTAGTGGAATGAGAAAAACCATCCGATTAAGAGGTTTCGATTCAATTTTGAATTTTTTGGGGCTTACGATGTTTTCTAATAAATATTCGATAGACCTCTCCCAAGGACTTCCTTATTGAAAGAGGCCTGCATAAGATAATTAAATCACTTACTAAGGTTCATTGTGTTGGTCTGAGGTCCAAGTTCGAGCATAACTTGGAAGTCGGCATGGTTGCCGAACGCGAAGCCGAATCCTATGCGGGAATCTGTGCCTGAAATGACCGAAAAATACACTTAATTTAGCTGGTGGTAATTCGACAAATTAGCGACCGTACTCAGCGGTTAAGGAGCCGTCATAGTGAGCCACGTGTGTCGCGTTTCGGGTTCTGTGTATCCGGATACAATTAGGCATCATTGACGAGAGATGAACATCTCATATGGATACTCTCTGCACTGCGCTTACCATCAGCCGCATTGTAGTCTTTTTCCAGTAGATATACCTTTCTTAATTGGTGGTATGTTGGAGTAAGCGACGGAGAGGAGCGAAGGCAGCTCCTCGGGAATGATGAGAGCACATGACCCTGGAAAAAGCATTATATTTAATACCACTGCAAAAATTAAAGAACACACGATAGATTTTAAAATTACACAGTGAATTGTTCGTAGAGGGCGGACGTACATACTAGCTACCAGGACGGTGGTCGTGGGTTCAAATTCTGCATACCATAGAAATCTTAATAAGATTTTCTGTTTTTTTTTTATTGCAATGAAAGGCGAGACGAGCATGCCATTCGCCTGATGGTAACCGATACCGCTAATAGACAGTAGAAAACCAAACACCAAAATTAATTACAAAGTAATGCTTGGCATTGAGATTGGTATGTGAAATCCGCTAACCCGCACTAGGGTATCGTGGTGAACCTCAGCATCCTTAGGGGTAGAAGAGGCCCCTCCTTCATTGGGACTTAAATAACTTGGATTAAGTAATAAAGAAAAATCATCTCATTAATGTAGTAGCAGACTGAACCGCCACGAAAACCGTCGACCTGGGTTCGAATCCCAGATCGAGAACTTCAATTTATGTGAATTTTACAGTTAAAATATCTTATGTTAGTTGCCTGTATATATACCCGGTATGGTGATAGGTTTGCTGTCACATCTTAGAACAAAAATTGGCTAACTGTTCGTGATTTAATGATACCTCTGCCTATCTTCACAAATACAGGCGTGAATAATGTTAATAATGCGTGCCACCTGCTTATTGCAAGGCTATAGTATAGTAATGAAAACCAAGGTAAAATGTTTGACGTACACCTTTCGACACAAGTAAAATGTCGCAACGTAACGCGGATGTGTTACTTCAAAACTTTGTTTGCCGTGTGTAATAATGTAGAATCAGACTTTATGGGAAATTACCAAATTACTTTAACTGGTAGGTCTATCATATGTGAGAGGCCGCCTGGGTAGGTACCACCGCAATGTCTATTTCTCCAACAAACAGCAATGTAAATGCACTGTTGTGTTCCGGTTTGAAGGTCATTGTAGCCAGAGTAACTACTGGACATAATGAGACTTAACTTATTTCTCAGGATGGCGAGCAGAGAAATGCCAAACATTGCTTTATAATTCATGGTGTTTGGTTTTGCTACTGTCCATGAGCGGTCGTATCGCTTACCATCAGTCGAATGGCTTGCTCGTCTCGCCATTCATTGCAATAAAAAAGATACGCTTTTTTTTAATGGCATAGTGAGTGCTCTGCACCTAGTAAGAACAATTCTTTACTGAGAATGCGGATTGGTAATAAACAATAGTATCTTGCCTACCGTCACAATCATATTGACCCACTTAACTACTACATAAGTTGACTGCCTTGGGTTCGAATGCCGGGACGGGCAAAGTGATATTGGATTTTCTATTCATTATCAGCCCGGAGTCAGGAATTTGTGCCTATGGCAGATGGCGATAGGCTCGTCTATCCCATCGTGGGACGGAACATACAAGGCGAAATGTGTACTGGTTGCGTCTCTGCCTACCCCTTCGGCGATAAAGGCGTGAGTTTATGTATGTATTTTGACCGTTCTGGGCTTTACACCAAATGTCTGTTTCTACGATTTACAACAGCGTTCAGCCAGTTCAGTTTCGTGTGAATTTATGCAAGAATTTATCGTGTCTTGCAAAAACGAAAGAGAACGAGGTTTTGTGACAACGTTTAATAATCTACTGAGAAACGAAAGGTCGTGGGTTCACGTCAATATTTTGACTCATTTCTATTGAAGACTAATATATTTTTGTCATCAGGCGAATGGCATGCTCGTCTCTTCATTGCATTAAAAAAGTCTGGGAATAGAATTCTGGACTTCGCGATTCAAACCCTAACTAATTTAATGTTGTTATCTCTCACATATAAGAAATCTACCACCAGTAATGTATGTTAGATTAATATAATGTAAAATTACTGGTCTATAAATAATTCAATAACAAAACGAAAGAACTATAGACGTAAAACGCGAGAGAGAGAAAAATTACTTTATATTTTTAAAAGTGAATATTTTTAAGACGAATTACGTAAAAAGTGTTAAAATTGCAACTTGCTTGCTAAAGGTTAAGTAGTGCGAGGTCGCAAGTTCGAAGCTCGGGTCAAGAACGTGCAATTAACACCCAGTTATGACATATTCAATCACCATACATTGTTATGGTAAAGCAAAAGGAGAATGCCCATTTTACTATGAACCTTGGTATCGGTGCGAAGATTTTTGTCCCTCGATGAAACCTACTTCTTTGTGTAGGGAAAAATATATATTTTCTATAAAAATAAATATAATTGCGACCCAAGCAAGGAGTTTTTGGAGAAATTAACTTGAAGTCCAGGCGAATAGCATGCTCATCTCGCCATTCTTTGTAATAAAAAAATAAGGGTAACAATGACACACCATAGAGTTCTTTACTTGACAGCAGTAAAGTTGTTAGGTACTTCACTATAGTTTTTACTGTAGACACCCATTTGTATTGTAGCTTTAACGACCTACACGAAGGCTATACCAATTACAAAACTTTACTATTTAAAGCTTACATTGTAAACCAGCGGTTAGTATTTCATAATTGTTTATAACTGATATAAACTTTATAACATTTAAATATATTTAATTACGCTCAATGCTCATTAAAATATAAAAATTTAGTGATGCAAAACGAGGGTGTAATATTCCTTCATATTGATACATACATACATACATACATACATACATACATACATACATACATACATACATACATACATACATACATACATACATACATACATACATATGTATTAAGTTCAGTTCCAGTTCTGTCCATTGACATAATATATACACCATACACAGTAGTTAAGGAGCCGTCATAGTGAGCCACGTGTGTCGCGTTTCGAGTTCTGTGTATCCGGATACAATCAGGCATCATTGTATCGAGAGATGAACATCTCATGTGGATACTCTATCTGCACTGCGCTTACCAGCAGACGCATTGTAGTCACTTGACATTCCAATAAAAACAATTTTAAAAAGTTAAAACTAAATGTCAGTGATGTTATAACTATTGTAATATTTAACCTATTACGGAAGACTGTTGGTAATAGTTAGTTAAAGATGCGATGGTCGCGGTTTGAATCCCAGGACAGATATTTTGAGCGTGTGTATTAACTAATTATGAACTGTTATAATTAATATTTGCTGCTAAGGTTGATAGTTTCGTCACCCTCCGTGGCGCGAAACGAGAGGGCGCGGGTTCGATTCCCGCACCGAGACAATTTATATTTGTGTCTCACAAATATTTGTTTCGTGTTTGTGGAACTAAAAGTACCTAGTAGTTCTTGACACACGACAAAAGTCTTTTACCTTAGTTATCATATTACACTTTGTTTTACGACAGATGGCGCCACTTCTCCGCATTATTTGAATGTTAAAATATCAATGTTTATAGTGCTCGTTGTGACCTCAAACCAAGATGCAAAATAAATATTTTTTTTTGGTGTCACCAAACCCGCTACTTCTTATTGTTAACCCGATTAATTACTCAATGCGCTACAGAGGCTGTTAGGTTTTACATATATATAGGTAGTCTAGATTATATAAATAAATACACCCAACAGTCACATACATAGTCCTGACCCCACACTAAGATACGAAGTCATGACTCGTGCAGAATCTAAGAAAGACTTACCTACTTATGTCTACAGTTCGGGGATCGAACCCGCGCCGTCTCGTTACACAGGCGGCATTTAACCAACTACGCCAAGGCTGTCAACTAATATGTTGTATTGACCTAATCTCAGTTTATAGCTATATACACGTGCTCAAGTTATATTGATTTATAAACTAATTTAACACATATATTATTAGTTTTTAGAATTAAACCTCAATGACAGTGTTTTATTGACTAACACTACGAAATTATGTCGAAATTTAGTCGGTTTTAACTTACATAATGTTTCTTAGCGTATAATTAATTTACTACGTCCGTTTACTCACCAAAAGAAAGTAGGGAAGCAAATACAAAGTGTCTGGTGTCCATATTGTAGCAGAAACAGCAAAAATATGAAAAACTTCTTGGTCACTTGAACATTTTCAAAGCACTGTTCGAAAATTAAAAAACGATATTAAAAAAACAAACTGTCAATGCCACTGTTTACCGCCAAACTGACCGAAGAGGTGAACACATGAAGTACGAATGTCGTAACTTTCACTCGTTACAAAAAGACAGTAACCGGTTGTAATCGTTACGTCATTAGCTACCAAATCAAATTAGGAACAGAGTTCTAAATTCTATTCTTATGAGTAATGGTTCTTATGACCTTTTTACCTAAGTCTATGGGGGTTCATGTGTTCGGAATTTGAAATCTTTTTGATGTAAGTGCTCAAGGACTGTCGTACAAAATTATACTGTAATGCAATAACTTAGATATCATTTTGAATAATACTGTTTTTGCATACATGTATTATGTACGTGGGGTTTCCATTCACTTCGGGGATAGTTTCCACTTCGGTGACATATGAAAATATCACATGGCGTTCAATTTTGCACCTAATTGCTTAACGTTTAAAGACCATTATGCTATCAATTTCAAGACACTTATGTCGTTGTAAGATATTATTGTCCTACTACTTTCATATTGCGTGAAACCAAAGCCGCCTGAGAGGGACAGACAGTATTCCATTTATCAATTTTATTGTAGAAAGTATTCAATTTTATTCGTTATTTGTTAACACAGAGTGACACAGTGACTTCCGTGAACACCATCGAAAAGGGCGAAGACGTTTCCTCGATATAACGAGGATATTTATCACTTCGCAATACATTGCTGCAATAACTCTGCTAATTAAGCATTGCGTAACTTAAATACCGCAATGGAAACAAAACTATTGTGATAGCACTAAAATCTGTTTGGTGAGGATTATGTCGCATCTTGCGATTAAATATTTGACCAACATTGACACACATTTAAAAAGTGATTTCTAAATTAATTTTAATTGGTAGGCATTATGGGAAAAATTGAGGTCACTGGCCAGTTCCAACAGATCACAAACTATTATTTGAGACATAAGTTTAACAGTGGTCCTCCTAGATCTGAAAATGATGAAAATTGACATATTTTTGTCACCTTTCAGTTAATTAAGTCGTCTGTCCCTTGTAGGTGGCTGATGGAGGTCCAACACTGCGCTTGCCGGCACGTGGCCTGCAGTACATACTTTTTAATGGCATTGTGACTGAATTTAATAGTATATACAGGATGTATCAAGACTGCGACCGAAAACGAAGCCAGGTGGTAGTTTTAGTGATTACAGACACACCGCTACTAAAAATGTGGAAAAAAGCGACGACTTTTTTTGGATTTTTAAGAATTATCGTGTTTGGGTGATAAATACGTAGTAAAAAAAAACTCAGTGTAAAAAAATCTTAAAATAACCCTGAATAGCACCGACGAAGTATTGGCATTAAATAATATCATAATTACGACCTCTACATAATTATTCCGGCCATTATACAAATATTATTTCGTGCTGGAATCGAACCCGCAACCACCTAAGCCGCTGCGCCAATCGATTGTCGATAACTATAGTGCATGTTATAAGTATCGGAAGATGTAAAAACTCTTATATCTCATAGTAGTTCCCTCTCATTTTAACGGTAAAGGAAAATATAGTGAGGAATCCTTCTAACCGATTTTTCTGCAAGTTTTTCTAATGTATGTTATAGACCTCGAACCCGTCGCCGCCAGCCTTTCGTCATTTTATAAAAGCTGAAAGTTTGTCTGTGCATGCCTCTGACATAGGCATCACACGATCAGCGATTATGAAGTACCGATCGTGGTGGCTTTGGAAGTTATCAGCTTTAATGTGTCTGACAAGAAGAAAGAACCATCAAAAATGTCCGCTTGCCAAAGAAACACCTTTTCAAAGTTGCCTTATGAATATACCGGGTATATCAAGACTGCGACCGAAAACGAAGCCGGGTGGTAGTTTTAGTGGTTACAGACACAATGCAAATGACGCTGGCTGAGGAACACGAGGCCGCGGGTTCGATCACCGCAAACAGACAAATATTTTGATCTACAGGTATTCGTTCCGGGTCTGAGTTTGAGACCGAAAAGTCTCTCGTAATTTTTGATACAAGAAAGAAAGAAAGAAAAGCGATTCATTTCTCACAGTCGCAACATACACAAACAGGTTAAAATAAACAATACACAATTTTAAATAAAAAAAATGGTTGGTTGCGGCTGGGATCAGTATGTGTCCCCTCAGAATAAGTTGTGATGTGTAAACCACGATTGGACTGATTTTCAGTGGACACCTTAAGTGACGTCCGGGAAATCAAACCATCAACCAACAACAACAATATTAAAAGTGAACTTAAAATCAAGCCATCTACAACACAAACTAGGTCTTGGGCCAATTGCACAAACTAACTTTACCCATACCTTTGACTTTGAAAACGTCAACCCCATACATTAGCAATGTCAAATACGTCACAAATGTATGGGATTGACATTGTTAAAGTCAAAGTTATGGGCAAAGTTAGTTTGTGCAACTGAGCCTAAGTTTGGTGTCAGGACTATGTATGTGACTGTTGGGTGTATTATTAATACCATGTGCCGTATGTATTGCTATATACCATTTTATTATGCTAATATAAACACGATATAAGTATTCAAGAACGCATTGTATGTCTTGAATAATTATTACTTACAAATACAATCAAATAATGGAGATTTGGGAAACATCATTCGAATATGTATGTTTGAAACAAGTATTCGAAACCTGTGACTTTCCAAGAATAATAAATTTAAATAAAAATGCCCATTTATAAAGCTTTTTTGCTTTATAGAAACTTAATTATAAACTAAAAAGAAAAAGTATAAATAGGCATATATATTTTCTTGTGAAACATTATTGTAATATTATGTTTTTGTCACGCAAATTATTTGAAATATAATACAATAAAAATATTAGTGGTAATGTAACGTCTTGCGTTGATTGTTTATTTATTTAGCTACTAAATACAATACAAAATAATAATGTTGTTAGTTAGTATTCTAAAGGAAGAAAGCTTGGTGTGTATATTCTTGGACAAAATGTTATTAGAAATCTTTCCTCTAATCCGTTCAATTAAAGCTTTAAAGTTTAAACCAAGGATGAATCTAGAAACGCCTTTTAAAATAATCTAAGCCAAAACTTCAGTCGTTGCGTTTTGATACTTTGCTATAATATTTAATACAGGCGTTTATATTAGGAGTAGAAAAGATTTGCTATAATTTCTACTTTAATTTTATAAAATAAGTTTTCTTTAGTTTATATACTAATCTTATCTAATCATCATCATCATCATCATCATCATCATCATCATCATCATCATCATCATCATCAGCTCGTTGCAGTCCACTGCTGGACATAGGCCTCTCCCAAGGTACGCCACAGAGCCCGGTCTGCTGCTTTACGCATGCAGTCGCTGCCGGCCCTCTTGTGCTAGTCATCCCGCCATCTGGCCAGAGGACGTCCCACGCTACGTTTTCCAAGACGCGGTCTCCACTCCAGAACACGCTTACTCACCGGTTATCAGTTCTGCGACATATGTGGCCAGCCCATTGCCACTTCAACCTACTAACGTTAAACGTTCAGAGCTATGTCGGTCACCATGGTTCTCTGGCGGATCTCCTCGTTCCGAATTTTGTCCTTCAGAGAAACTCCGAGCATAGCTCTTTCCATAGCACGTTGAGCGACTTTATGCTTATGGATTAGCCCCACAGTCAGTGTCCACGTCTCGGCTCCGTACGTCATTACAGGGAGGACGCACTGGTTGAACACTTTCGTCTTCAGGCTCTGTGGTATATCCGACAAAAATATGTGGTACAACTTCTTAAACGCTGCCCAGCCCAACTGAATCCTCCTGTCGGCTTCCTTTTCGAAGTTGTATCTTCTATTGCATAATCTTTTCCAATATTGATACCTAATTCAACAAACAAGTAAAAAATGTTTGTATTAACATTTCATTTTAAACCACTTCAAGGCTGCCCGAGATCGGCCTTTGGATTTTTTTTTGTATTATAAATTGATTATTAAATTATTTCCTTAACCTTTCAACGAACAAAACGTTATATAAAGTAATTGATTATGCTAAGATACAATTGTAATAATAAATTGATGAAAAAATGTAAATAAATACACCAAACAGTCACCCACATAGTCCTGACCCCACATTAAGGTAAATTATGTCTTGTGTCTTGTATCAGAAAGTTCGAGAAACTGTCCGCTCTCACAAACACCCAGACCCGAAACAAATACTTGTTGATCACACAAATATTTGTCCCGATGCGGGGATTGTAGCAGCTTCTCGTTTTACAGTTGGCTGTTGTTGCTTAGACTAGATGAGTCCTGAATTAAAGCAAAAGAAACATTTCGTATAGAAATACACAATATCTATTTCTCCAGCCAAACAGCAGTGTAAATGCACTGTTGTGTACCGGTTTGAAGGACATTGTCGCCGGAGTAACTACTGGACATAATGACACTTAACATCTTATGTCTCAGATTGGTGAGCGCAGTGGAAATCCAAGCATTGCTTTGTAATTAATGGTGTTGTTTGGGTTTGTTTCTGTCCATGAGCGGGCGTATCGCTTATCGGCGAACGGCATGCTCGTCTCGCCATTCACGACAATAAACATAAAAAAAGAAACAGAGAATTTATCCTATCTGTAGTAAATATAGTTTCAATACATGAATATCAAATTATACTTTAATATATTAATCCGTTATGTGCGATTTATGAAAGTCGTGACCACCCGGTACTCCATTGTACCGGTTGATTTCGTAGGTGTTTTTTAAAACGATAATAGACAAAAAACTGCCTCGGAGGCGCAGTTGTACTAATGAGACGTAAGATGTTAAGTCTCAGTATGTCCAGTAGTTACTCTGGCTACAATGATACTCGATACTCTACTCGGACCCTACATTTACCATCAGCAGAAATTAAGTATTGGATTGATACATTTCATCTATAATTGAAAGTCAAGAACAGTGCTTTTTTTTTTTTTTGTGTGAGGTTGTGTCGGACTCACCGGCGCCTTCCGAGCCCAGCGAGATGTTGTGCCGCCCGTGGATGTGGACGGGCGGTCGCTGGGTCGGGTCCCTACCGTAATCTACGCGCCGAAATACCGACTAAAAACCCCGCGTCGGCCACCATCGGTGCACTTCAGAGACGGCCCCGGGATACAGTTAATACAGAACGCGCCGGGACCGCCTCCATGCGCACTGCCGCTTAAACGGCGCGGCAACAGACGCGTGTTGCGTCACGTCTCGGGGGCCGCCAAGGAAAGTCAAGAACAGTGCTGCAGTAACTTAAAATCACAGTTAAATTTTAGTAGTAGACCACATTTTATATTTTGGTTACCTGTTACTAACATAGAGTTATAATGTGCTACGTACATAGATATAAAGATAAAATGGCTTTATTTTTTTCCAGAAGGGGTATGCAGAGATGCTACCAGCACACCCACATTTCGCCTTGTATGTTCCGTCCCAAGATGTAATAGGGGGCGAGCCTATCGCCATATCGGGCACAATTTCCTGACTCCTGATGATAATGAATAAAAAAACCTAATATCACTTTGCCCGACCCGGGATTCGAACCCGACACCTCAGCTTTGTAGCCGTACCGTGGTACAACTGCGCCATCGAGGCAGTCAAGGTGTTCAAGATCAGTAGGCTAATTCACGTAATTTATTGACGCGCCGATCAAGTTTCGATACAGTTTCGATTAGGTTTACGTCTTAATCGTACGTACGTCAAAATGGTATTCTTGTAGCATTGTTTAGCTGCGCGTAAGATATGCATAAACTGCGCATGTGCTGCACGTTGGTCGGACTAAACTGTCATTGGAGACGTCAAATGAATAGGTAAATACCAATCAGGTTGAAATCTGAATCACGCATGTATAAAACGCGCAGCCGTAGAATACGCTAAAGCGATCACGTGACGCGAGCGTATCTGACAGCGGTTATCTGAATTACGAGAATACAAAAAGGGCTGTTTTGATCGAAACTTAACTGCAACTGCACTGCAACTGAACTGATTTAATTACGTGAATTGGCCTACTGGTTATCTTAAAACTAGCATTTAAATAAATACATTAATAAACAAACGAAACATTAAAATCATTCGTGTTTGCCGAAGTATCAATACCATCTTCATGGACTTTTCCGCATTACGCATGTTCTAGAATAATCAGATCGAACGCATTTTTATTATGACTAATATATTAATTTAAACAGTGCCCCTAGCCGGAACATTTTGCAGTATCGTAATAGAATAGTAATAGTAAAATTTTGTATGGGAATTTAAACAGCGCCATTGTGAGCATATTTGGAACTAAAATTTCACAGCGTGAAACGTTTACTTTACTATACGAGAATTACTATACGATACTTCAAAATGTTCCGGCTAGGGGCACTGATAACTATGAATGAGAACATCGTGAGGAAACCTGCAAACCAGACATGTTTACAAGTTTTATTTTAAATTACAATGAATGGGGAGACGAGCATGCCATTCGCCTGATAAGCGATACGACCGCTCATGAACAGTAGCAAAACCTAACAACTGAATTACAATGCAATGCTCAGCATTCCACTGCGCTCGCCATCCTGAGACATAAGTTGTTAAGTCTTATTATGTCCAGTAGTTACTCTGGCTACAATGTCCTTCAAACCGGAACACAACAGTGCATTTACACTGCTGTTGGGGGGAGAAATAGATATTGCGGTAGTACCTACCACCACCTACCGCGACCGAAGCTGTCTTAATTACTAAATTAATTAATTACTAAATTGTAGATGCATTTTAATTTTAATGAATAAGTAAATAAATAAATACACCCAACAGTCACATACATAGTCCTGACCCCATACTAAGATCGAGTCTTGTGTCGTGGGTATCAGGAACTACGACAGACTTTTCGGTCACACAAACACCCAGAACCGAAACAAATACTTGTGGTTCTCACAAATATTTGTCTCGGTGCGGGGATCGAACCCGCGGCCTCTCGTTTCACAGGCGGCGTCTAACCAACTGCACCACGGAGGCTGTCAATAAAATAAACATAAAATCTAAGTACATATATTTAAAAAATATTGTCTCATCTTATAATACCTAGGAAGATAATATTAATTACACCGCAAATTGTTTTAGACAATTTTGGTTTTTGACATTTTAAGGTTATAGTACTACCTGGAACTTCTAGTAGCATTGAAATAAAAAAACAAAAATCCTGATTATCCTAGTAAGGATAACGGGTCAAACTGTTTAAAATATTGAATTGTCATCGGTCCTTAATAAGAATGCCAAATTTCGAGATAATCCGACGTTTTGAAGGGGGTCAAAATCATGTTCAAAGATTCCGTTATATACATACGTCTGAAGCTAATATAAAGCGTATTAAAATAGTACAGTTTGAAAACAAGACTGCTAAGCTGATGGTCGCGGGATCAATCTCTCATTACTGCCTTCAAAGATATAGTCATCTCACAAAGTCAATTCATGGTCTTGATATTGACAATTATTGTTAGAAGTAATACTTTAAATCATCTATGGGACGAAATTTGTAACTAGAAATGAAATTAAAACAATGTCGGCCTTACAGACAGATTTTAAACCTATTTTTAACCGACTTCAGAGGAGGTTATCAATTCGTAATTGTTTTTTTCTTATAGATGTTCACCGATTATTCTGAGATTGCTGATTCGATTTACGTAATTCTTCTTTAGTTGGATTCAAAATGGCTGCCATTTGGTCCCATAAAAAGTTGGTGAAGACCTGATAAATATCTTCGGACTTAGAGAGTAGAACTCCTCGAAATTGAGCAGGTTGCCAATAGTTCTTTATGCAATAGGTTCAATATAAAAGTCAAATTTTAGTGAGATAGAGATAAAAGGGTGGGGGTGAGGAGGGGGGCGAGAAAATGAATATAATGTAAATACTTGATATCTTCGGCAGTTTTGAACCGATTTTAGTGTTTCTTCTTTAGTTTGATGCGGAATAGTTGTCATTTGGTCCCATAAAAAAATGGTGAAGACCTGATGAATATCTTCGGACCTGGAGAGTAGAACTCCTCAAAATTTAGTAAGTTTCCATCAATTTGCATATAAATACTTAATATCTTCGGCAGCTTTGAACCGATTTTATTGATTCTTCTTTAGTTTAATGCGGAATAGTTGTCATTTGGTCCTATAAAAATTGGTGAAGACCTGATGAATATCTTCTGACCTGGAGAGTAGAACTCTTCAAAATTTAGTAAGTTTCCATCAATTTGCATGTAAATACTTAATATCTCCGGCTGCTTTGAACCGATTTTAGTGATTCTTCTTTAGTTTGATGCGGAATGGTTGCCATTTGGTTCCATAAAAAAGTGGTGAAGACCTGATTAATATCTTTAGACCTGGAGAGTAGAACTCCTCGAAATTGAGTAGGTTTCCAATGGTTCTTTTTGTAACAGGTTCAGTATTAAAGTCAAATTTTAGTGAGGTAGAGATAAAAGGGTGGGGATGAGGAAGGGGGCGAGAAAATGAATATAATGTAAATACTTCATATCTTCGGCAGTTTTGAACCGATTTTAGTGTTTCTTCTTTAGTTTGATGCAGAATAGTTGTCATTTGGTCCCATAAAAAAATGGTGAAGACCTGATGAATATCTTCGGACCTAGACTGTAGAACTCCTCAAAATTGAGTAGGTTTCCAATGGTTCTTTTTGTAACAGGTTCAGTATTAACGTAAAGCTATAGTGAGGCAGAAGAAGGGGTGGGGTGAGGAGGAGGGTGAGAAAATATAGTCCTGTAGGCGTTTTGCTCTTATGAGCGTTGTTAACGAAAATTGAGTTTAGCTGACAGTACTAAAAAGAAAAAAAGAAAAAAAACTTTGTTTAAAAAAACCGACTTCAACTACTAAAAAGTATAAAATAACTTAAGAAAGATTTAATTTAATACACCTCTTATGCAAACCTATACCTTTCATATCAATAAAATACAATCATTTATATGTGCTATCTATTGATAGGTTTGAAGTCGTAGGTTACAGGTCACTTACTGGCCTCATTTACTGGTCCTAAAGAATAAAAAAAGGAGAATGACCATTCATATCGGTAAAAAATATCGTTGACCCCGATAACGATACTGCTTAAAATTCATTAGCGCATTTTTTATGGTTTCCCTTAAACGTTTTCCTGTTTATCCCGGGCGACAGATTTTTATAAAATAAAGTAATTATCATCAAATTTTACGATACGTCAGCCGTTACTACAAATGGGGCTATCAGAAATCAGAATGACTGGACTTCAAGTTCATTTCTCCTAGAACTCCGGGCCTTGGACGATGGATCGCAATTATGTTTATTTTTATAAAAAAAATATATTTTTCCCTACACAAATAAGTAGGTTTCATCGAGGGACAAAAATCTTCGCATCGATACCAAGTTTCATAGTAAAATGGTCATTCTCCTTTACTCGTTTGCTTGACCTATTCAAACCAAGAAGTGAAATATAGATTAAAATGCTTGCTAATAATTTCCGCTATTTGACCTGCGCGTGCGCACCTCTGAGTTTTTATAGCGTCTCCTTATTCGTTATGATTGTAAGTACGCGACAGTTGTAGCTTGACCGCCGTGAAAGAAACACGTGTGTTGAAAGTTTTTTTTTTTGTTTTGTGATAGTGACAAAAAAGTTTTTGGTAAGTTTTTTTTTGTTTTATTGTTAGTGTAATTAATGTTTTATAGTATATTAATTTTAGGCGATAAAAAAAATGCACGTGATTAAAACACAAAAATAAATATTTTACTGAAAAAAAACAGGCGGTGAAAATAATATTAAATCGCAAAAAACGTGAAAATATTTTCTATTAATAATTGCCGGCTTTTTTGTCGATCATTCGTAAGATAATTTGGGTTTTTCCGTAATTTATTCTCGAGTATGGCAAGAAAGCGATCTTTCTAGTTATGTTGATTTAACGACGCGTACAGTGATTCATAAGGACCTAGCTTCAATTCCTTAGCCGCGCTAAAATGTGAGATTTTCTATAAAAACGTGACTTTCCCGGAATATGCGCCGTTGTTTTTCAAATAAGACCAGCTATGAGTTCATGTTTCTAAAAAATATGGCCGTAATAATAGTACTATGTAAATCAACGAGTATATTTTATTCTCGCTTTCAAATACAAAAGAACGGGTTGACAAAAAGCTTGTAATAAAATTATTTACGCATCCAGTCGCTGCCGTAATCTCAGACATAAAAGGATCGTGTTTCATCTTTTTATTTTTATTAAAATGTAAATTTGCCCTTTCGCGACAGGGATATTAAAATATGTTTAGGTAATATATTAAAGACAAAAATTACTTTGTATATATCCCATACATTTTCCTTATTTTGAGTATGACATCTCGTCATTCTCGAGCAGGGGCGCGTCATGCCCGCATATAAACACACTATCCACTTTAAATATGAATTTATATCAGCCCATATACGTCCCACTGCAGGGCACAGACCTTCTCTACAATCGAGAACAGGATTGAGAAGATGGTTATTATGTACAGTATAATTTGAAACGAAATAATTCACCATTTTTATTTCTATTTTTGTGTCTAAATATTTTATTTAGTACCATGGACATTTTTGAAACTCACCCTTTATAATACGAAAATATATACATACATACACTCACGCCTTTTGCCTAAAAGAGGTAGGTAGGCAGAGGTGCGACCAGAACACTCACATTTCGTCTTGTATGTTCCGTCCCACGATGTGATAGGGGGCGAACCCATCGCCATATCGGGCACTAATTCCTGACTCCGGTACTAATGAATAGAAAAATCCAATATCACTTTGCCCGACCCGGGATTCGAACCC
This sequence comes from Deilephila porcellus, assembly GCA_905220455.2. Lineage (NCBI taxonomy): Eukaryota > Metazoa > Arthropoda > Insecta > Lepidoptera > Sphingidae > Deilephila > Deilephila porcellus. Next base: position 1,352,307 of record LR999997.1, on the reverse strand, counting down.
GAGACCGCAGATTGGTAATCGTTACGTAGTACAGCTACGCCACCGAGGCAGTCGTAAAACGAAGTAGCGGTATTATAGTAGGTTATAATAAATTTTCTTATTTATGATACCTCAAAAAAACGTATAGCAAACTGCTTAGAATTAATATGTTCTTTAACCCAAAAGAAACCTGCTTAGACGCGACACAGATATTTTTTTTCGTCCATTATCCTTGGAATATTAGTGCAATTATGATGAATGATATAAAAATACACTTTAAATTACTTTAATATTTTTTTGCGATGATCGCTGAGATGTCGTTCGCCTGATGGTAAGCGATACGACCGGTCATGGACAGTAGCAAAACCAAATAACACCATGAATTACAAAGCAATGCTCGGCATTCCACTGCGCTCGCCATCCTGAGACATATGTTTAGTCTCATCATATCCAGTAGTTACTTTGGACATAAGGTAAATAAATAATAAATACACCCAACAGTCACATACATAGACCTGACCCCACACTGAGAAGGAGTCTTGTGGGATTCAGAAACTACAACGGAATTTTCGGTCTCACGAACACCCAGACACGAAAAAATACCTGTGGAAAACACAATTAGTCTGGGTGCGGGGATCGAACCCGCGGCCTAACGTTTCACTGCCGGCGTCTAACCAACTGCGCCACGGAGTCCAGTCGACATCAACAACATAATATAGATGTCGCAGCGCACGCGACGTAAATAATATTTTAGGTAATTTTTTTACTCCTCTGGTCACATTATTGGAGTTTTAGTAAGGATCCCTAATTTTTTCGAAAATATAATATAGCCTATGTCACCCGGGGATAGTGTAGCTTCCGAACAGTGAAAGAATTTTTCAAATCGGTTTAGTAGTTTCAGAGCCTATTCAATGCAAACAAACAATCAAATCTTTCCGCTTTATAATATTTGTGTAGATGAAATGTTGTTCCGAAGTAAATAAAATCAGGCTGTACGGTTTTCTTCCTTTGTCACTGCGGAAGTGATTTAAAAAAGTGCCGAAACAGGAACTAAAAAATCTATAACTTATCCACGATTCTTGCAAATAAGTATTATTATTCGACAAACCCGGAAAAAATATCCGGACTTTTGTATAATTGACTTAATTTTATTATTATTTAAATCATATCTTGCAACATATTTAGATTTACTTTAAGGTACTTTAAGGGACTACCTCGGTTGCATAGTTGTACTACAGTACGATTACGATGCTGAGGGCTCGTGTTCGAATCCCGGGTCGGGCAAAGTGATATTGGATTTTTCTTTCATTATCAGCCCGGAGTCAGAAATTAGTGCCTGATATGGCGATAGGCTCGCCCCCTATCACATCGTGGGACGGAACATACGAGGCGAAATGTGGGTTTCCTGGTAGAACCTCTGCCTACTCCTTCTGGGAAAAAGGCGTGAGTTTATGTATATGTACATATGTATGTTACTTTAAGGTGCGTTGGGGTAACACCATAACAGTGGTAACAATGTAAACTCATATAATAGCCTCGTAAGGCCCGACCTAAATTTAGGTCGATATACATTACGACCCAATGTACTAAAAATAGGTTCAAGTAGTTGCAGCCCAGAACTTATGTTTGGTAAAAAAGTGTTTATATGTAATGCTTTTGAATAAATTATTTTAAGGGTTATTTCATAAACCCAAAGTTAACTACTTCATGCATAAAATATGTTAAAACATTTGTCCTTCTTTTAAGTCAATGGGCCATAGTTTTATTAATATATAAGTAACACATAAAGTTATTGCCCGACCCGGAAATCCAACCGGAAACGTCACATTCGTTGACAATGAATCAACAAGGTATAAATAATATTAAATACAAAAATCACATACATCCTGACCTCACACTAACATCGAATCTTGTACCGTATGAGAAACTACGAGAGACATTACTCTTACAACACCCAAAATTAATATTTGTGGGAACGTTTGCCTCGGCGCGGACATCGAACTAACGGCCTTATACAGTCAATCTCTCAAAAACCTGCGAAGGTTGTACACAAGGAATTTTAAAATTGCTTTCAAACAAAATTTGGCCTTAAAACACATTTCTTGAAATTCATTTGCTGACACAACTAATAGTTTGATGTGAATTATTAAATTGTTGAGTTTTAAACATACTTGTGGTTCGACCTGGTTTCTTCTGGGTATAATAATATAGCTGGTTTTAGCCTGTATACGGGGTATATCAAGACTGCGACCGAAAACGAAGCCGGGTGGTAGTTTTAGTGGTTACAGACATGTATGCAAATCAAAATTTCGCAAAATAAGCGATAGATATTTTTTCGCAATAACTAGGTATTTAGCTGTCAAACACGATGATATTTAAAAAATTGCATCAAAAATATATGTGATGATTTATTTGCGAAATATTTAATTGAATTGTGTCTGTAACCACTAAAACTATCACCTGGCTTCGTTTTCGGTCGCAGTCTTGACATACCCGGTATCTCATAAATAAATTACGTAAACAAGAATTGAACCCGTTACCTCTAGGCCTTGAGCTATTACCACACATTGTTGCAATGTGATCCATTCTTCAACAGTACATAGTTTTTTAACTCGATTCTTTTTTTGTTTTTTATCTCTAGTGAACCGATGTTTCACGGTCATTCATATTTAACTTCAAGTTTTAAATATTAGTTAGACATTACCGGAAGATACCATGGAAGTGGACATCATTTAATTAAAAATACAATTCGAATAATAAGACAATTTATGTTAGACTTAATGTAAGAAAATAAATATTTATTTATTTAATTTTTCAAATTTAAACTGAACTTTGTTGATTATCCTTTTCCAATCCTTCTATTATTTAATTGTAATTAATTATTTGCATGCAATTAAAAACTATTTTTTAATGATGCCAAAGAAGTATAACTTCTCACGCGCGTACATAAGTACACGCACCCATTTTTTTCTTCTCTTAACCTATGACCCCCTTTTACCGCAGTGAACAATGGTCGCAGTCCAGACGTAACCGATTTTTTTTTATTGCAATCAATGACGAGACGAGCCTGCCATTCGCCTGATGGTAAGCGATACGACAGCTCATGGACAGTAGCAAAACCAAACAACACCATGAGTTACAAGGCAATGCTTGGCATTCCACTGCGCTCGCCATCCTGAGACATAAGATGTCAAGTCTCGATATGTCCAGTAGTTACTCTGGCTACAATGTCCTTCAAACCGGAACACAACAGTGCATTTACACTGCTGTTTGGCGGGAGAAATAGACATTGCGGTGGTACCTACCCAGGCGGCCTCTCATATATGAGAGACCTACCACCATCACCTGGAATATCTTACCACCATCAAATTGGGTCACCAGCAATCTCACTAACAGAATAAATCTATACATATAATAAATTTGTAGCCGATCGATGTACAGGAAGATAAATGAGAAAAACTAATATGGGGGTCTGTATTAACACAATAGAACCCAAAACAATGATTTTTAGATTTTTTGTCTGTACGGTTGTGCGCGATGAACTCAGAAACGGCTTAACGAATTTCGATGAAATTTGGTATGGAGGTAGCTGACACCCTGGATTAACACTTAGGCTACTTTTAATCTCGATAAAATAGTGTTCCCCTGGGATGGGGAAGGAATTCCGATATATTTGTTACTTTTTTCTATTCAAAGGGTTGGGATGGGACTGAATTACATGTCTTGAATGAGAATGAGACGGGACGGGCGGGATATAACGGGACGGGATGGGAAATTCCAAATAAAAATAATCATGCAAACAAAGTTTGCGGGCAGAATCTAGTTTTTAATAAACCACGCAAAGAGCCTACAATTATTTGTTTTTAAAAAAATGGGAAGACCCTTGGTATGGATTATGGTTATACGGTTTTTGAGTACACTTCTTACGTTATATCGTAAGTTGTTTTGTAAAATAAATAATAAATAAATACACACTAAGATCGAGTCCTGTGTCGTGGATATTAGAAACACCTACTTTTTGGTCGAAGAAACTCCTACGGCCTTATATATAGACAGTTTTAGAACCTATTTTAGTTATCAAACGTTTTGTCTTCTTCGCTCAAACTGAATTCAAAGGTCGTTCGAAAAGGACACAACATTTGATAAGTAAAATAGGTTTTAAAACCGGAACCAACACTCGTTTGTGTTTGAATATTAATGGACTCTGGTTTCACAGCCGGCGTCTAACCCGACAGCCACGGAGTCTGTACTATTTCAATATTTCAATTGGAGTAATAAAAACAGCCATTTTAAGCTACGGATCTTAAGGCCAGATGAACAAACGGTATTGAATATAACTATCCATTATAATCATAACAAAGTCTTACAAGGTTAAGCGGTACTAGACATTGCTCTCGGCTTCGCTTGTGTGCTTAAGTGTGCTCAGGTTCAATGTTTTTCTAGATATCGCTTACCATCAGGCGAATGGCAGGCTCGTCTCGTCATTCATTGCAATAAAAAAAAAACGATTTTCACCTACATAGCCCCCACACTAAGATCGAGTCTTGTGTCGTGTATCAGAAACTACGAGACTTTTCGGTCTCACCCGAAACAAATACTTGATTCACACAAACATTTGTCTCGGTGCGGGGATCGAACCCGCGGCCTCTCGTTTCACAGCCGGCGTGTAACCAACTGCGCCACGGAGGCTGTCAAGACCAGAAGTTAGCAATATTGTAAATGCAGCGTAGTGTAGACAGATCTTACGAAGGATGACCTCTCTTTCGAGATCTATCGCCAGCCGACAAAATTATGCCAACTCGAACCAATTGTGTATTGACCATCGATATCAATGTTACAATAAATAAGACATTCAGTACAAAAATGTGTCCCACCTACTTGCGGTGCATGCACCACACATGAATCAGTTTGCTTCGTGACAGTGACAGTGCAGTACGCCTTATCGCATACGTTTAAAAGTAATAAATGAATGTTTCGTCGTCATACCGAAAGCAAATCGTCTGAAGTTACAATATTTTAATAAAATACCAGGTAAGTGATGTAATATTGCAGTGTGCTTTTAAAATACGGGGGCACTTTATTTCTTTGACGTGTCTCGTCTATCGGTAGAATATAAGTCAATTGTATTGACGGAATTTCCACCATTGATCTACCAATGAGCTACAAACAAGTAAATCACATTAAAATGACATGATTCATGATAAAACAATGACACCATGTCACGCAAGTTTTTTTAATGTCATTTTAAAATTCAAAATGGTATAGGGCTGTATGTATCAGCCATATCTCGATAACGACTTTGGAATATTTACAAATGTAAAGAATATACAATTAGGCGGATGTGGCTGTATGGTAAATAAACCTTAGCTTAAAGAAATAATTTAAGGAGGAAAATCTGAGAGTTAGTTCCAGTTTTGATTTTATACGTTATTTTTTTTGTTTTGCATATTCAAATGTTGGGTTCTTTTATAAGTTTTACCAAAGTTTTGCAATAAATGCAATTTTATCACAATAATAAAAATTATTACGTCGTAAAATTATAATTATGGGTCTGGGTGTATGTGCATTGGTTCTTTAAGTTTTTTTGGTTATAAATAATTCATATACTCAGACAAAAATACCTCAATATATCACTAAAGTACATTAGTGTCATGACCTTTACAAGGATTTCTAACTTGTATTATTATGGTTAAGAGAAGTGCTATTAATTAATTAGTAAAGAAACCACTCAATAGTTAAAATATAGTCCTGGCTATTAGACTATTTTAAAACTAGAGAGAGCGCCGTCTCACATTTGCGTCTTGAATAACGTATATTTAAATATTATCCGTTAAAACGAGTTTGTGTGGAATATTTAAATATTATCCGTTAAAACCATTGACTTATATTCTACCGATAGACGAGACACGTCAAAGAAATAGCGTGCCCCCGTATATTTAAAGCACACTGCAATATTAAGGTAAATGCTCCTATTACCGCCAGTTTTAGCTGTCTTAGGATTCACTTTAAAAAAATAGATATAAGCTGTTATGTTAGGCAAGATGTTATAATTTATAATTAATCTCAACGAAGTATTCTTTACAATTCAGTACTTAAATTCA